>OZ022501.1:79890978-81365978 GCA_963989385.1 Ctena decussata | reverse complement strand
GTATCTCAGAGGCCATAACTTGCACACACTCTGGTCGATTTGCTTGAAAATTTCACTCAATATGGCCGATGTGTGAGCTGCCATTTTCCGGAAGTTACCAAGGTCACGTGACCTGCCATATTTGGGTGTCACATGATATCAGCGGGAACCGATGTAGACACTTAAAAAAAAAAAAAAAAAAAAAAAAAAAAGTACAAGGTATTAGCGCCAATGATATGCTTTGTATGACAAAAGTAATTGTTTGTCTGAGGGCCGGAGTTATTGCTGAATATTTATCAAGAGAGAAAGTTTGGAAGGATGAAGTCTAGTTGTCAGTAAATCGGGATCAAGTAAGTAGGGGTAGCCACCTGAAAAGCTGATGTTGAAAATACCATAAATTTTTTACGTTTTCTCCGAGTTTTAAAGGTCAACAAATCAATTAGGTGGGTAAAACCTTGCTCTAGTAGAAAGCAGATTCCCTCCTGCATAGGACAACCGCAAATGATGGGGAGTACTTGATGTCTAGTGTGCCTGACATGCTCTCAAAGTGACCTACCCCTCGAGCACGACTATAGTCGCGCTTAGCAGTCTAAGGGTTAACAGAAGAAAAAATAAATTTTCAAATTTGCCCATTTCTGGCCCCAATAGACCTAAAAAAGTGAAATTCAGGTGAAATTGACATGTCTGATTTTTCGCACTACCTTCTGTTAACCCTTAGACTGCTGAAAAAATAATTCACCTGACCCTAAAATGGGGGTAGGGGTATCTCAGAGGCCATAACTTGCACACACTCTGGTCGATTTGCTTGAAAATTTCACTCAATATGGCCGATGTGTGAGCTGCCATTTTCCGGAAGTTACCAAGGTCACGTGACCTGCCATATTTGGGTGTCACATGATATCAGCGGGAACCGATGTAGACACTTAAAAAAAAAAAAAAAAAAAAAAAAAAGTACAAGATATTAGCGCCAATGATATGCTTTGTATGACAAAAGTAATTGTTTGTCTGAGGGCCGGAGTTATTGCTGAATATTTATCAAGAGAGAAAGTTTGGAAGGATGAAGTCTAGTTGTCAGTAAATCGGGATCAAGTAAGTAGGGGTAGCCACCTGAAAAGCTGATGTTGAAAATACCATAAATTTTTTACGTTTTCTCCGAGTTTTAAAGGTCAACAAATCAATTAGGTGGGTAAAACCTTGCTCTAGTAGAAAGCAGATTCCCTCCTGCATAGGACAACCGCAAATGATGGGGAGTACTTGATGTCTAGTGTGCCTGACATGCTCTCAAAGTGACCTACCCCTCGAGCACGACTATAGTCGCGCTTAGCAGTCTAAGGGTTAACAGAAGAAAAAATAAATTTTCAAATTTGCCCATTTCTGGCCCCAATAGACCTAAAAAAGTGAAATTCAGGTGAAATTGACATGTCTGATTTTTCGCACTACCTTCTGTTAACCCTTAGACTGCTGAAAAAATAATTCACCTGACCCTAAAATGGGGGTAGGGGTATCTCAGAGGCCATAACTTGCACACACTCTGGTCGATTTGCTTGAAAATTTCACTCAATATGGCCGATGTGTGAGCTGCCATTTTCCGGAAGTTACCAAGGTCACGTGACCTGCCATATTTGGGTGTCACATGATATCAGCGGGAACCGATGTAGACACTTAAAAAAAAAAAAAAAAAAAAAAAAAAGTACAAGGTATTAGCGCCAATGATATGCTTTGTATGACAAAAGTAATTGTTTGTCTGAGGGCCGGAGTTATTGCTGAATATTTATCAAGAGAGAAAGTTTGGAAGGATGAAGTCTAGTTGTCAGTAAATCGGGATCAAGTAAGTAGGGGTAGCCACCTGAAAAGCTGATGTTGAAAATACCATAAATTTTTTACGTTTTCTCCGAGTTTTAAAGGTCAACAAATCAATTAGGTGGGTAAAACCTTGCTCTAGTAGAAAGCAGATTCCCTCCTGCATAGGACAACCGCAAATGATGGGGAGTACTTGATGTCTAGTGTGCCTGACATGCTCTCAAAGTGACCTACCCCTCGAGCACGACTATAGTCGCGCTTAGCAGTCTAAGGGTTAACAGAAGAAAAAATAAATTTTCAAATTTGCCCATTTCTGGCCCCAATAGACCTAAAAAAGTGAAATTCAGGTGAAATTGACATGTCTGATTTTTCGCACTACCTTCTGTTAACCCTTAGACTGCTGAAAAAATAATTCACCTGACCCTAAAATGGGGGTAGGGGTATCTCAGAGGCCATAACTTGCACACACTCTGGTCGATTTGCTTGAAAATTTCACTCAATATGGCCGATGTGTGAGCTGCCATTTTCCGGAAGTTACCAAGGTCACGTGACCTGCCATATTTGGGTGTCACATGATATCAGCGGGAACCGATGTAGACACTTAAAAAAAAAAAAAAAAAAAAAAAAAAAAGTACAAGGTATTAGCGCCAATGATATGCTTTGTATGACAAAAGTAATTGTTTGTCTGAGGGCCGGAGTTATTGCTGAATATTTATCAAGAGAGAAAGTTTGGAAGGATGAAGTCTAGTTGTCAGTAAATCGGGATCAAGTAAGTAGGGGTAGCCACCTGAAAAGCTGATGTTGAAAATACCATAAATTTTTTACGTTTTCTCCGAGTTTTAAAGGTCAACAAATCAATTAGGTGGGTAAAACCTTGCTCTAGTAGAAAGCAGATTCCCTCCTGCATAGGACAACCGCAAATGATGGGGAGTACTTGATGTCTAGTGTGCCTGACATGCTCTCAAAGTGACCTACCCCTCGAGCACGACTATAGTCGCGCTTAGCAGTCTAAGGGTTAACAGAAGAAAAAATAAATTTTCAAATTTGCCCATTTCTGGCCCCAATAGACCTAAAAAAGTGAAATTCAGGTGAAATTGACATGTCTGATTTTTCGCACTACCTTCTGTTAACCCTTAGACTGCTGAAAAAATAATTCACCTGACCCTAAAATGGGGGTAGGGGTATCTCAGAGGCCATAACTTGCACACACTCTGGTCGATTTGCTTGAAAATTTCACTCAATATGGCCGATGTGTGAGCTGCCATTTTCCGGAAGTTACCAAGGTCACGTGACCTGCCATATTTGGGTGTCACATGATATCAGCGGGAACCGATGTAGACACTTAAAAAAAAAAAAAAAAAAAAAAAAAGTACAAGATATTAGCGCCAATGATATGCTTTGTATGACAAAAGTAATTGTTTGTCTGAGGGCCGGAGTTATTGCTGAATATTTATCAAGAGAGAAAGTTTGGAAGGATGAAGTCTAGTTGTCAGTAAATCGGGATCAAGTAAGTAGGGGTAGCCACCTGAAAAGCTGATGTTGAAAATACCATAAATTTTTTACGTTTTCTCCGAGTTTTAAAGGTCAACAAATCAATTAGGTGGGTAAAACCTTGCTCTAGTAGAAAGCAGATTCCCTCCTGCATAGGACAACCGCAAATGATGGGGAGTACTTGATGTCTAGTGTGCCTGACATGCTCTCAAAGTGACCTACCCCTCGAGCACGACTATAGTCGCGCTTAGCAGTCTAAGGGTTAACAGAAGAAAAAATAAATTTTCAAATTTGCCCATTTCTGGCCCCAATAGACCTAAAAAAGTGAAATTCAGGTGAAATTGACATGTCTGATTTTTCGCACTACCTTCTGTTAACCCTTAGACTGCTGAAAAAATAATTCACCTGACCCTAAAATGGGGGTAGGGGTATCTCAGAGGCCATAACTTGCACACACTCTGGTCGATTTGCTTGAAAATTTCACTCAATATGGCCGATGTGTGAGCTGCCATTTTCCGGAAGTTACCAAGGTCACGTGACCTGCCATATTTGGGTGTCACATGATATCAGCGGGAACCGATGTAGACACTTAAAAAAAAAAAAAAAAAAAAAAAAAAGTACAAGGTATTAGCGCCAATGATATGCTTTGTATGACAAAAGTAATTGTTTGTCTGAGGGCCGGAGTTATTGCTGAATATTTATCAAGAGAGAAAGTTTGGAAGGATGAAGTCTAGTTGTCAGTAAATCGGGATCAAGTAAGTAGGGGTAGCCACCTGAAAAGCTGATGTTGAAAATACCATAAATTTTTTACGTTTTCTCCGAGTTTTAAAGGTCAACAAATCAATTAGGTGGGTAAAACCTTGCTCTAGTAGAAAGCAGATTCCCTCCTGCATAGGACAACCGCAAATGATGGGGAGTACTTGATGTCTAGTGTGCCTGACATGCTCTCAAAGTGACCTACCCCTCGAGCACGACTATAGTCGCGCTTAGCAGTCTAAGGGTTAACAGAAGAAAAAATAAATTTTCAAATTTGCCCATTTCTGGCCCCAATAGACCTAAAAAAGTGAAATTCAGGTGAAATTGACATGTCTGATTTTTCGCACTACCTTCTGTTAACCCTTAGACTGCTGAAAAAATAATTCACCTGACCCTAAAATGGGGGTAGGGGTATCTCAGAGGCCATAACTTGCACACACTCTGGTCGATTTGCTTGAAAATTTCACTCAATATGGCCGATGTGTGAGCTGCCATTTTCCGGAAGTTACCAAGGTCACGTGACCTGCCATATTTGGGTGTCACATGATATCAGCGGGAACCGATGTAGACACTTAAAAAAAAAAAAAAAAAAAAAAAAAAAAGTACAAGGTATTAGCGCCAATGATATGCTTTGTATGACAAAAGTAATTGTTTGTCTGAGGGCCGGAGTTATTGCTGAATATTTATCAAGAGAGAAAGTTTGGAAGGATGAAGTCTAGTTGTCAGTAAATCGGGATCAAGTAAGTAGGGGTAGCCACCTGAAAAGCTGATGTTGAAAATACCATAAATTTTTTACGTTTTCTCCGAGTTTTAAAGGTCAACAAATCAATTAGGTGGGTAAAACCTTGCTCTAGTAGAAAGCAGATTCCCTCCTGCATAGGACAACCGCAAATGATGGGGAGTACTTGATGTCTAGTGTGCCTGACATGCTCTCAAAGTGACCTACCCCTCGAGCACGACTATAGTCGCGCTTAGCAGTCTAAGGGTTAACAGAAGAAAAAATAAATTTTCAAATTTGCCCATTTCTGGCCCCAATAGACCTAAAAAAGTGAAATTCAGGTGAAATTGACATGTCTGATTTTTCGCACTACCTTCTGTTAACCCTTAGACTGCTGAAAAAATAATTCACCTGACCCTAAAATGGGGGTAGGGGTATCTCAGAGGCCATAACTTGCACACACTCTGGTCGATTTGCTTGAAAATTTCACTCAATATGGCCGATGTGTGAGCTGCCATTTTCCGGAAGTTACCAAGGTCACGTGACCTGCCATATTTGGGTGTCACATGATATCAGCGGGAACCGATGTAGACACTTAAAAAAAAAAAAAAAAAAAAAAAAAAAGTACAAGATATTAGCGCCAATGATATGCTTTGTATGACAAAAGTAATTGTTTGTCTGAGGGCCGGAGTTATTGCTGAATATTTATCAAGAGAGAAAGTTTGGAAGGATGAAGTCTAGTTGTCAGTAAATCGGGATCAAGTAAGTAGGGGTAGCCACCTGTGTTGAAAATACCATAAATTTTTTACGTTTTCTCCGAGTTTTAAAGGTCAACAAATCAATTAGGTGGGTAAAACCTTGCTCTAGTAGAAAGCAGATTCCCTCCTGCATAGGACAACCGCAAATGATGGGGAGTACTTGATGTCTAGTGTGCCTGACATGCTCTCAAAGTGACCTACCCCTCGAGCACGACTATAGTCGCGCTTAGCAGTCTAAGGGTTAACAGAAGAAAAAATAAATTTTCAAATTTGCCCATTTCTGGCCCCAATAGACCTAAAAAAGTGAAATTCAGGTGAAATTGACATGTCTGATTTTTCGCACTACCTTCTGTTAACCCTTAGACTGCTGAAAAAATAATTCACCTGACCCTAAAATGGGGGTAGGGGTATCTCAGAGGCCATAACTTGCACACACTCTGGTCGATTTGCTTGAAAATTTCACTCAATATGGCCGATGTGTGAGCTGCCATTTTCCGGAAGTTACCAAGGTCACGTGACCTGCCATATTTGGGTGTCACATGATATCAGCGGGAACCGATGTAGACACTTAAAAAAAAAAAAAAAAAAAAAAAAAAAAGTACAAGATATTAGCGCCAATGATATGCTTTGTATGACAAAAGTAATTGTTTGTCTGAGGGCCGGAGTTATTGCTGAATATTTATCAAGAGAGAAAGTTTGGAAGGATGAAGTCTAGTTGTCAGTAAATCGGGATCAAGTAAGTAGGGGTAGCCACCTGAAAAGCTGATGTTGAAAATACCATAAATTTTTTACGTTTTCTCCGAGTTTTAAAGGTCAACAAATCAATTAGGTGGGTAAAACCTTGCTCTAGTAGAAAGCAGATTCCCTCCTGCATAGGACAACCGCAAATGATGGGGAGTACTTGATGTCTAGTGTGCCTGACATGCTCTCAAAGTGACCTACCCCTCGAGCACGACTATAGTCGCGCTTAGCAGTCTAAGGGTTAACAGAAGAAAAAATAAATTTTCAAATTTGCCCATTTCTGGCCCCAATAGACCTAAAAAAGTGAAATTCAGGTGAAATTGACATGTCTGATTTTTCGCACTACCTTCTGTTAACCCTTAGACTGCTGAAAAAATAATTCACCTGACCCTAAAATGGGGGTAGGGGTATCTCAGAGGCCATAACTTGCACACACTCTGGTCGATTTGCTTGAAAATTTCACTCAATATGGCCGATGTGTGAGCTGCCATTTTCCGGAAGTTACCAAGGTCACGTGACCTGCCATATTTGGGTGTCACATGATATCAGCGGGAACCGATGTAGACACTTAAAAAAAAAAAAAAAAAAAAAAAAAAGTACAAGGTATTAGCGCCAATGATATGCTTTGTATGACAAAAGTAATTGTTTGTCTGAGGGCCGGAGTTATTGCTGAATATTTATCAAGAGAGAAAGTTTGGAAGGATGAAGTCTAGTTGTCAGTAAATCGGGATCAAGTAAGTAGGGGTAGCCACCTGAAAAGCTGATGTTGAAAATACCATAAATTTTTTACGTTTTCTCCGAGTTTTAAAGGTCAACAAATCAATTAGGTGGGTAAAACCTTGCTCTAGTAGAAAGCAGATTCCCTCCTGCATAGGACAACCGCAAATGATGGGGAGTACTTGATGTCTAGTGTGCCTGACATGCTCTCAAAGTGACCTACCCCTCGAGCACGACTATAGTCGCGCTTAGCAGTCTAAGGGTTAACAGAAGAAAAAATAAATTTTCAAATTTGCCCATTTCTGGCCCCAATAGACCTAAAAAAGTGAAATTCAGGTGAAATTGACATGTCTGATTTTTCGCACTACCTTCTGTTAACCCTTAGACTGCTGAAAAAATAATTCACCTGACCCTAAAATGGGGGTAGGGGTATCTCAGAGGCCATAACTTGCACACACTCTGGTCGATTTGCTTGAAAATTTCACTCAATATGGCCGATGTGTGAGCTGCCATTTTCCGGAAGTTACCAAGGTCACGTGACCTGCCATATTTGGGTGTCACATGATATCAGCGGGAACCGATGTAGACACTTAAAAAAAAAAAAAAAAAAAAAAAAAAAAGTACAAGATATTAGCGCCAATGATATGCTTTGTATGACAAAAGTAATTGTTTGTCTGAGGGCCGGAGTTATTGCTGAATATTTATCAAGAGAGAAAGTTTGGAAGGATGAAGTCTAGTTGTCAGTAAATCGGGATCAAGTAAGTAGGGGTAGCCACCTGAAAAGCTGATGTTGAAAATACCATAAATTTTTTACGTTTTCTCCGAGTTTTAAAGGTCAACAAATCAATTAGGTGGGTAAAACCTTGCTCTAGTAGAAAGCAGATTCCCTCCTGCATAGGACAACCGCAAATGATGGGGAGTACTTGATGTCTAGTGTGCCTGACATGCTCTCAAAGTGACCTACCCCTCGAGCACGACTATAGTCGCGCTTAGCAGTCTAAGGGTTAACAGAAGAAAAAATAAATTTTCAAATTTGCCCATTTCTGGCCCCAATAGACCTAAAAAAGTGAAATTCAGGTGAAATTGACATGTCTGATTTTTCGCACTACCTTCTGTTAACCCTTAGACTGCTGAAAAAATAATTCACCTGACCCTAAAATGGGGGTAGGGGTATCTCAGAGGCCATAACTTGCACACACTCTGGTCGATTTGCTTGAAAATTTCACTCAATATGGCCGATGTGTGAGCTGCCATTTTCCGGAAGTTACCAAGGTCACGTGACCTGCCATATTTGGGTGTCACATGATATCAGCGGGAACCGATGTAGACACTTAAAAAAAAAAAAAAAAAAAAAAAAAAAGTACAAGGTATTAGCGCCAATGATATGCTTTGTATGACAAAAGTAATTGTTTGTCTGAGGGCCGGAGTTATTGCTGAATATTTATCAAGAGAGAAAGTTTGGAAGGATGAAGTCTAGTTGTCAGTAAATCGGGATCAAGTAAGTAGGGGTAGCCACCTGAAAAGCTGATGTTGAAAATACCATAAATTTTTTACGTTTTCTCCGAGTTTTAAAGGTCAACAAATCAATTAGGTGGGTAAAACCTTGCTCTAGTAGAAAGCAGATTCCCTCCTGCATAGGACAACCGCAAATGATGGGGAGTACTTGATGTCTAGTGTGCCTGACATGCTCTCAAAGTGACCTACCCCTCGAGCACGACTATAGTCGCGCTTAGCAGTCTAAGGGTTAACAGAAGAAAAAATAAATTTTCAAATTTGCCCATTTCTGGCCCCAATAGACCTAAAAAAGTGAAATTCAGGTGAAATTGACATGTCTGATTTTTCGCACTACCTTCTGTTAACCCTTAGACTGCTGAAAAAATAATTCACCTGACCCTAAAATGGGGGTAGGGGTATCTCAGAGGCCATAACTTGCACACACTCTGGTCGATTTGCTTGAAAATTTCACTCAATATGGCCGATGTGTGA
The DNA here is from genome assembly GCA_963989385.1 of Ctena decussata. Classification (NCBI taxonomy): domain Eukaryota; kingdom Metazoa; phylum Mollusca; class Bivalvia; order Lucinida; family Lucinidae; genus Ctena; species Ctena decussata. The sequence continues at coordinate 81,357,032 of OZ022501.1, read as the reverse complement.
GCTGCCATTTTCCGGAAGTTACCAAGGTCACGTGACCTGCCATATTTGGGTGTCACATGATATCAGCGGGAACCGATGTAGACACTTAAAAAAAAAAAAAAAAAAAAAAAAAAAGTACAAGGTATTAGCGCCAATGATATGCTTTGTATGACAAAAGTAATTGTTTGTCTGAGGGCCGGAGTTATTGCTGAATATTTATCAAGAGAGAAAGTTTGGAAGGATGAAGTCTAGTTGTCAGTAAATCGGGATCAAGTAAGTAGGGGTAGCCACCTGAAAAGCTGATGTTGAAAATACCATAAATTTTTTACGTTTTCTCCGAGTTTTAAAGGTCAACAAATCAATTAGGTGGGTAAAACCTTGCTCTAGTAGAAAGCAGATTCCCTCCTGCATAGGACAACCGCAAATGATGGGGAGTACTTGATGTCTAGTGTGCCTGACATGCTCTCAAAGTGACCTACCCCTCGAGCACGACTATAGTCGCGCTTAGCAGTCTAAGGGTTAACAGAAGAAAAAATAAATTTTCAAATTTGCCCATTTCTGGCCCCAATAGACCTAAAAAAGTGAAATTCAGGTGAAATTGACATGTCTGATTTTTCGCACTACCTTCTGTTAACCCTTAGACTGCTGAAAAAATAATTCACCTGACCCTAAAATGGGGGTAGGGGTATCTCAGAGGCCATAACTTGCACACACTCTGGTCGATTTGCTTGAAAATTTCACTCAATATGGCCGATGTGTGAGCTGCCATTTTCCGGAAGTTACCAAGGTCACGTGACCTGCCATATTTGGGTGTCACATGATATCAGCGGGAACCGATGTAGACACTTAAAAAAAAAAAAAAAAAAAAAAAAAAGTACAAGATATTAGCGCCAATGATATGCTTTGTATGACAAAAGTAATTGTTTGTCTGAGGGCCGGAGTTATTGCTGAATATTTATCAAGAGAGAAAGTTTGGAAGGATGAAGTCTAGTTGTCAGTAAATCGGGATCAAGTAAGTAGGGGTAGCCACCTGAAAAGCTGATGTTGAAAATACCATAAATTTTTTACGTTTTCTCCGAGTTTTAAAGGTCAACAAATCAATTAGGTGGGTAAAACCTTGCTCTAGTAGAAAGCAGATTCCCTCCTGCATAGGACAACCGCAAATGATGGGGAGTACTTGATGTCTAGTGTGCCTGACATGCTCTCAAAGTGACCTACCCCTCGAGCACGACTATAGTCGCGCTTAGCAGTCTAAGGGTTAACAGAAGAAAAAATAAATTTTCAAATTTGCCCATTTCTGGCCCCAATAGACCTAAAAAAGTGAAATTCAGGTGAAATTGACATGTCTGATTTTTCGCACTACCTTCTGTTAACCCTTAGACTGCTGAAAAAATAATTCACCTGACCCTAAAATGGGGGTAGGGGTATCTCAGAGGCCATAACTTGCACACACTCTGGTCGATTTGCTTGAAAATTTCACTCAATATGGCCGATGTGTGAGCTGCCATTTTCCGGAAGTTACCAAGGTCACGTGACCTGCCATATTTGGGTGTCACATGATATCAGCGGGAACCGATGTAGACACTTAAAAAAAAAAAAAAAAAAAAAAAAAAAAGTACAAGGTATTAGCGCCAATGATATGCTTTGTATGACAAAAGTAATTGTTTGTCTGAGGGCCGGAGTTATTGCTGAATATTTATCAAGAGAGAAAGTTTGGAAGGATGAAGTCTAGTTGTCAGTAAATCGGGATCAAGTAAGTAGGGGTAGCCACCTGAAAAGCTGATGTTGAAAATACCATAAATTTTTTACGTTTTCTCCGAGTTTTAAAGGTCAACAAATCAATTAGGTGGGTAAAACCTTGCTCTAGTAGAAAGCAGATTCCCTCCTGCATAGGACAACCGCAAATGATGGGGAGTACTTGATGTCTAGTGTGCCTGACATGCTCTCAAAGTGACCTACCCCTCGAGCACGACTATAGTCGCGCTTAGCAGTCTAAGGGTTAACAGAAGAAAAAATAAATTTTCAAATTTGCCCATTTCTGGCCCCAATAGACCTACAAAAGTGAAATTCAGGTGAAATTGACATGTCTGATTTTTCGCACTACCTTCTGTTAACCCTTAGACTGCTGAAAAAATAATTCACCTGACCCTAAAATGGGGGTAGGGGTATCTCAGAGGCCATAACTTGCACACACTCTGGTCGATTTGCTTGAAAATTTCACTCAATATGGCCGATGTGTGAGCTGCCATTTTCCGGAAGTTACCAAGGTCACGTGACCTGCCATATTTGGGTGTCACATGATATCAGCGGGAACCGATGTAGACACTTAAAAAAAAAAAAAAAAAAAAAAAAAAAGTACAAGGTATTAGCGCCAATGATATGCTTTGTATGACAAAAGTAATTGTTTGTCTGAGGGCCGGAGTTATTGCTGAATATTTATCAAGAGAGAAAGTTTGGAAGGATGAAGTCTAGTTGTCAGTAAATCGGGATCAAGTAAGTAGGGGTAGCCACCTGAAAAGCTGATGTTGAAAATACCATAAATTTTTTACGTTTTCTCCGAGTTTTAAAGGTCAACAAATCAATTAGGTGGGTAAAACCTTGCTCTAGTAGAAAGCAGATTCCCTCCTGCATAGGACAACCGCAAATGATGGGGAGTACTTGATGTCTAGTGTGCCTGACATGCTCTCAAAGTGACCTACCCCTCGAGCACGACTATAGTCGCGCTTAGCAGTCTAAGGGTTAACAGAAGAAAAAATAAATTTTCAAATTTGCCCATTTCTGGCCCCAATAGACCTAAAAAAGTGAAATTCAGGTGAAATTGACATGTCTGATTTTTCGCACTACCTTCTGTTAACCCTTAGACTGCTGAAAAAATAATTCACCTGACCCTAAAATGGGGGTAGGGGTATCTCAGAGGCCATAACTTGCACACACTCTGGTCGATTTGCTTGAAAATTTCACTCAATATGGCCGATGTGTGAGCTGCCATTTTCCGGAAGTTACCAAGGTCACGTGACCTGCCATATTTGGGTGTCACATGATATCAGCGGGAACCGATGTAGACACTTAAAAAAAAAAAAAAAAAAAAAAAAAAAAAGTACAAGATATTAGCGCCAATGATATGCTTTGTATGACAAAAGTAATTGTTTGTCTGAGGGCCGGAGTTATTGCTGAATATTTATCAAGAGAGAAAGTTTGGAAGGATGAAGTCTAGTTGTCAGTAAATCGGGATCAAGTAAGTAGGGGTAGCCACCTGAAAAGCTGATGTTGAAAATACCATAAATTTTTTACGTTTTCTCCGAGTTTTAAAGGTCAACAAATCAATTAGGTGGGTAAAACCTTGCTCTAGTAGAAAGCAGATTCCCTCCTGCATAGGACAACCGCAAATGATGGGGAGTACTTGATGTCTAGTGTGCCTGACATGCTCTCAAAGTGACCTACCCCTCGAGCACGACTATAGTCGCGCTTAGCAGTCTAAGGGTTAACAGAAGAAAAAATAAATTTTCAAATTTGCCCATTTCTGGCCCCAATAGACCTAAAAAAGTGAAATTCAGGTGAAATTGACATGTCTGATTTTTCGCACTACCTTCTGTTAACCCTTAGACTGCTGAAAAAATAATTCACCTGACCCTAAAATGGGGGTAGGGGTATCTCAGAGGCCATAACTTGCACACACTCTGGTCGATTTGCTTGAAAATTTCACTCAATATGGCCGATGTGTGAGCTGCCATTTTCCGGAAGTTACCAAGGTCACGTGACCTGCCATATTTGGGTGTCACATGATATCAGCGGGAACCGATGTAGACACTTAAAAAAAAAAAAAAAAAAAAAAAAAAGTACAAGATATTAGCGCCAATGATATGCTTTGTATGACAAAAGTAATTGTTTGTCTGAGGGCCGGAGTTATTGCTGAATATTTATCAAGAGAGAAAGTTTGGAAGGATGAAGTCTAGTTGTCAGTAAATCGGGATCAAGTAAGTAGGGGTAGCCACCTGAAAAGCTGATGTTGAAAATACCATAAATTTTTTACGTTTTCTCCGAGTTTTAAAGGTCAACAAATCAATTAGGTGGGTAAAACCTTGCTCTAGTAGAAAGCAGATTCCCTCCTGCATAGGACAACCGCAAATGATGGGGAGTACTTGATGTCTAGTGTGCCTGACATGCTCTCAAAGTGACCTACCCCTCGAGCACGACTATAGTCGCGCTTAGCAGTCTAAGGGTTAACAGAAGAAAAAATAAATTTTCAAATTTGCCCATTTCTGGCCCCAATAGACCTAAAAAAGTGAAATTCAGGTGAAATTGACATGTCTGATTTTTCGCACTACCTTCTGTTAACCCTTAGACTGCTGAAAAAATAATTCACCTGACCCTAAAATGGGGGTAGGGGTATCTCAGAGGCCATAACTTGCACACACTCTGGTCGATTTGCTTGAAAATTTCACTCAATATGGCCGATGTGTGAGCTGCCATTTTCCGGAAGTTACCAAGGTCACGTGACCTGCCATATTTGGGTGTCACATGATATCAGCGGGAACCGATGTAGACACTTAAAAAAAAAAAAAAAAAAAAAAAAAAAAGTACAAGGTATTAGCGCCAATGATATGCTTTGTATGACAAAAGTAATTGTTTGTCTGAGGGCCGGAGTTATTGCTGAATATTTATCAAGAGAGAAAGTTTGGAAGGATGAAGTCTAGTTGTCAGTAAATCGGGATCAAGTAAGTAGGGGTAGCCACCTGAAAAGCTGATGTTGAAAATACCATAAATTTTTTACGTTTTCTCCGAGTTTTAAAGGTCAACAAATCAATTAGGTGGGTAAAACCTTGCTCTAGTAGAAAGCAGATTCCCTCCTGCATAGGACAACCGCAAATGATGGGGAGTACTTGATGTCTAGTGTGCCTGACATGCTCTCAAAGTGACCTACCCCTCGAGCACGACTATAGTCGCGCTTAGCAGTCTAAGGGTTAACAGAAGAAAAAATAAATTTTCAAATTTGCCCATTTCTGGCCCCAATAGACCTAAAAAAGTGAAATTCAGGTGAAATTGACATGTCTGATTTTTCGCACTACCTTCTGTTAACCCTTAGACTGCTGAAAAAATAATTCACCTGACCCTAAAATGGGGGTAGGGGTATCTCAGAGGCCATAACTTGCACACACTCTGGTCGATTTGCTTGAAAATTTCACTCAATATGGCCGATGTGTGAGCTGCCATTTTCCGGAAGTTACCAAGGTCACGTGACCTGCCATATTTGGGTGTCACATGATATCAGCGGGAACCGATGTAGACACTTAAAAAAAAAAAAAAAAAAAAAAAAAAAAGTACAAGGTATTAGCGCCAATGATATGCTTTGTATGACAAAAGTAATTGTTTGTCTGAGGGCCGGAGTTATTGCTGAATATTTATCAAGAGAGAAAGTTTGGAAGGATGAAGTCTAGTTGTCAGTAAATCGGGATCAAGTAAGTAGGGGTAGCCACCTGAAAAGCTGATGTTGAAAATACCATAAATTTTTTACGTTTTCTCCGAGTTTTAAAGGTCAACAAATCAATTAGGTGGGTAAAACCTTGCTCTAGTAGAAAGCAGATTCCCTCCTGCATAGGACAACCGCAAATGATGGGGAGTACTTGATGTCTAGTGTGCCTGACATGCTCTCAAAGTGACCTACCCCTCGAGCACGACTATAGTCGCGCTTAGCAGTCTAAGGGTTAACAGAAGAAAAAATAAATTTTCAAATTTGCCCATTTCTGGCCCCAATAGACCTAAAAAAGTGAAATTCAGGTGAAATTGACATGTCTGATTTTTCGCACTACCTTCTGTTAACCCTTAGACTGCTGAAAAAATAATTCACCTGACCCTAAAATGGGGGTAGGGGTATCTCAGAGGCCATAACTTGCACACACTCTGGTCGATTTGCTTGAAAATTTCACTCAATATGGCCGATGTGTGAGCTGCCATTTTCCGGAAGTTACCAAGGTCACGTGACCTGCCATATTTGGGTGTCACATGATATCAGCGGGAACCGATGTAGACACTTAAAAAAAAAAAAAAAAAAAAAAAAAAAAAGTACAAGATATTAGCGCCAATGATATGCTTTGTATGACAAAAGTAATTGTTTGTCTGAGGGCCGGAGTTATTGCTGAATATTTATCAAGAGAGAAAGTTTGGAAGGATGAAGTCTAGTTGTCAGTAAATCGGGATCAAGTAAGTAGGGGTAGCCACCTGAAAAGCTGATGTTGAAAATACCATAAATTTTTTACGTTTTCTCCGAGTTTTAAAGGTCAACAAATCAATTAGGTGGGTAAAACCTTGCTCTAGTAGAAAGCAGATTCCCTCCTGCATAGGACAACCGCAAATGATGGGGAGTACTTGATGTCTAGTGTGCCTGACATGCTCTCAAAGTGACCTACCCCTCGAGCACGACTATAGTCGCGCTTAGCAGTCTAAGGGTTAACAGAAGAAAAAATAAATTTTCAAATTTGCCCATTTCTGGCCCCAATAGACCTAAAAAAGTGAAATTCAGGTGAAATTGACATGTCTGATTTTTCGCACTACCTTCTGTTAACCCTTAGACTGCTGAAAAAATAATTCACCTGACCCTAAAATGGGGGTAGGGGTATCTCAGAGGCCATAACTTGCACACACTCTGGTCGATTTGCTTGAAAATTTCACTCAATATGGCCGATGTGTGAGCTGCCATTTTCCGGAAGTTACCAAGGTCACGTGACCTGCCATATTTGGGTGTCACATGATATCAGCGGGAACCGATGTAGACACTTAAAAAAAAAAAAAAAAAAAAAAAAAAAAGTACAAGATATTAGCGCCAATGATATGCTTTGTATGACAAAAGTAATTGTTTGTCTGAGGGCCGGAGTTATTGCTGAATATTTATCAAGAGAGAAAGTTTGGAAGGATGAAGTCTAGTTGTCAGTAAATCGGGATCAAGTAAGTAGGGGTAGCCACCTGAAAAGCTGATGTTGAAAATACCATAAATTTTTTACGTTTTCTCCGAGTTTTAAAGGTCAACAAATCAATTAGGTGGGTAAAACCTTGCTCTAGTAGAAAGCAGATTCCCTCCTGCATAGGACAACCGCAAATGATGGGGAGTACTTGATGTCTAGTGTGCCTGACATGCTCTCAAAGTGACCTACCCCTCGAGCACGACTATAGTCGCGCTTAGCAGTCTAAGGGTTAACAGAAGAAAAAATAAATTTTCAAATTTGCCCATTTCTGGCCCCAATAGACCTAAAAAAGTGAAATTCAGGTGAAATTGACATGTCTGATTTTTCGCACTACCTTCTGTTAACCCTTAGACTGCTGAAAAAATAATTCACCTGACCCTAAAATGGGGGTAGGGGTATCTCAGAGGCCATAACTTGCACACACTCTGGTCGATTTGCTTGAAAATTTCACTCAATATGGCCGATGTGTGAGCTGCCATTTTCCGGAAGTTACCAAGGTCACGTGACCTGCCATATTTGGGTGTCACATGATATCAGCGGGAACCGATGTAGACACTTAAAAAAAAAAAAAAAAAAAAAAAAGTACAAGGTATTAGCGCCAATGATATGCTTTGTATGACAAAAGTAATTGTTTGTCTGAGGGCCGGAGTTATTGCTGAATATTTATCAAGAGAGAAAGTTTGGAAGGATGAAGTCTAGTTGTCAGTAAATCGGGATCAAGTAAGTAGGGGTAGCCACCTGAAAAGCTGATGTTGAAAATACCATAAATTTTTTACGTTTTCTCCGAGTTTTAAAGGTCAACAAATCAATTAGGTGGGTAAAACCTTGCTCTAGTAGAAAGCAGATTCCCTCCTGCATAGGACAACCGCAAATGATGGGGAGTACTTGATGTCTAGTGTGCCTGACATGCTCTCAAAGTGACCTACCCCTCGAGCACGACTATAGTCGCGCTTAGCAGTCTAAGGGTTAACAGAAGAAAAAATAAATTTTCAAATTTGCCCATTTCTGGCCCCAATAGACCTAAAAAAGTGAAATTCAGGTGAAATTGACATGTCTGATTTTTCGCACTACCTTCTGTTAACCCTTAGACTGCTGAAAAAATAATTCACCTGACCCTAAAATGGGGGTAGGGGTATCTCAGAGGCCATAACTTGCACACACTCTGGTCGATTTGCTTGAAAATTTCACTCAATATGGCTGATGTGTGAGCTGCCATTTTCCGGAAGTTACCAAGGTCACGTGACCTGCCATATTTGGGTGTCACATGATATCAGCGGGAACCGATGTAGACACTTAAAAAAAAAAAAAAAAAAAAAAAAAAAGTACAAGGTATTAGCGCCAATGATATGCTTTGTATGACAAAAGTAATTGTTTGTCTGAGGGCCGGAGTTATTGCTGAATATTTATCAAGAGAGAAAGTTTGGAAGGATGAAGTCTAGTTGTCAGTAAATCGGGATCAAGTAAGTAGGGGTAGCCACCTGAAAAGCTGATGTTGAAAATACCATAAATTTTTTACGTTTTCTCCGAGTTTTAAAGGTCAACAAATCAATTAGGTGGGTAAAACCTTGCTCTAGTAGAAAGCAGATTCCCTCCTGCATAGGACAACCGCAAATGATGGGGAGTACTTGATGTCTAGTGTGCCTGACATGCTCTCAAAGTGACCTACCCCTCGAGCACGACTATAGTCGCGCTTAGCAGTCTAAGGGTTAACAGAAGAAAAAATAAATTTTCAAATTTGCCCATTTCTGGCCCCAATAGACCTAAAAAAGTGAAATTCAGGTGAAATTGACATGTCTGATTTTTCGCACTACCTTCTGTTAACCCTTAGACTGCTGAAAAAATAATTCACCTGACCCTAAAATGGGGGTAGGGGTATCTCAGAGGCCATAACTTGCACACACTCTGGTCGATTTGCTTGAAAATTTCACTCAATATGGCCGATGTGTGAGCTGCCATTTTCCGGAAGTTACCAAGGTCACGTGACCTGCCATATTTGGGTGTCACATGATATCAGCGGGAACCGATGTAGACACTTAAAAAAAAAAAAAAAAAAAAAAAAAAAGTACAAGATATTAGCGCCAATGATATGCTTTGTATGACAAAAGTAATTGTTTGTCTGAGGGCCGGAGTTATTGCTGAATATTTATCAAGAGAGAAAGTTTGGAAGGATGAAGTCTAGTTGTCAGTAAATCGGGATCAAGTAAGTAGGGGTAGCCACCTGAAAAGCTGATGTTGAAAATACCATAAATTTTTTACGTTTTCTCCGAGTTTTAAAGGTCAACAAATCAATTAGGTGGGTAAAACCTTGCTCTAGTAGAAAGCAGATTCCCTCCTGCATAGGACAACCGCAAATGATGGGGAGTACTTGATGTCTAGTGTGCCTGACATGCTCTCAAAGTGACCTACCCCTCGAGCACGACTATAGTCGCGCTTAGCAGTCTAAGGGTTAACAGAAGAAAAAATAAATTTTCAAATTTGCCCATTTCTGGCCCCAATAGACCTAAAAAAGTGAAATTCAGGTGAAATTGACATGTCTGATTTTTCGCACTACCTTCTGTTAACCCTTAGACTGCTGAAAAAATAATTCACCTGACCCTAAAATGGGGGTAGGGGTATCTCAGAGGCCATAACTTGCACACACTCTGGTCGATTTGCTTGAAAATTTCACTCAATATGGCCGATGTGTGAGCTGCCATTTTCCGGAAGTTACCAAGGTCACGTGACCTGCCATATTTGGGTGTCACATGATATCAGCGGGAACCGATGTAGACACTTAAAAAAAAAAAAAAAAAAAAAAAAAGTACAAGGTATTAGCGCCAATGATATGCTTTGTATGACAAAAGTAATTGTTTGTCTGAGGGCCGGAGTTATTGCTGAATATTTATCAATAGAGAAAGTTTGGAAGGATGAAGTCTAGTTGTCAGTAAATCGGGATCAAGTAAGTAGGGGTAGCCACCTGAAAAGCTGATGTTGAAAATACCATAAATTTTTTACGTTTTCTCCGAGTTTTAAAGGTCAACAAATCAATTAGGTGGGTAAAACCTTGCTCTAGTAGAAAGCAGATTCCCTCCTGCATAGGACAACCGCAAATGATGGGGAGTACTTGATGTCTAGTGTGCCTGACATGCTCTCAAAGTGACCTACCCCTCGAGCACGACTATAGTCGCGCTTAGCAGTCTAAGGGTTAACAGAAGAAAAAATAAATTTTCAAATTTGCCCATTTCTGGCCCCAATAGACCTAAAAAAGTGAAATTCAGGTGAAATTGACATGTCTGATTTTTCGCACTACCTTCTGTTAACCCTTAGACTGCTGAAAAAATAATTCACCTGACCCTAAAATGGGGGTAGGGGTATCTCAGAGGCCATAACTTGCACACACTCTGGTCGATTTGCTTGAAAATTTCACTCAATATGGCCGATGTGTGAGCTGCCATTTTCCGGAAGTTACCAAGGTCACGTGACCTGCCATATTTGGGTGTCACATGATATCAGCGGGAACCGATGTAGACACTTAAAAAAAAAAAAAAAAAAAAAAAAAAAGTACAAGGTATTAGCGCCAATGATATGCTTTGTATGACAAAAGTAATTGTTTGTCTGAGGGCCGGAGTTATTGCTGAATATTTATCAAGAGAGAAAGTTTGGAAGGATGAAGTCTAGTTGTCAGTAAATCGGGATCAAGTAAGTAGGGGTAGCCACCTGAAAAGCTGATGTTGAAAATACCATAAATTTTTTACGTTTTCTCCGAGTTTTAAAGGTCAACAAATCAATTAGGTGGGTAAAACCTTGCTCTAGTAGAAAGCAGATTCCCTCCTGCATAGGACAACCGCAAATGATGGGGAGTACTTGATGTCTAGTGTGCCTGACATGCTCTCAAAGTGACCTACCCCTCGAGCACGACTATAGTCGCGCTTAGCAGTCTAAGGGTTAACAGAAGAAAAAATAAATTTTCAAATTTGCCCATTTCTGGCCCCAATAGACCTAAAAAAGTGAAATTCAGGTGAAATTGACATGTCTGATTTTTCGCACTACCTTCTGTTAACCCTTAGACTGCTGAAAAAATAATTCACCTGACCCTAAAATGGGGGTAGGGGTATCTCAGAGGCCATAACTTGCACACACTCTGGTCGATTTGCTTGAAAATTTCACTCAATATGGCCGATGTGTGAGCTGCCATTTTCCGGAAGTTACCAAGGTCACGTGACCTGCCATATTTGGGTGTCACATGATATCAGCGGGAACCGATGTAGACACTTAAAAAAAAAAAAAAAAAAAAAAAAAAAGTACAAGATATTAGCGCCAATGATATGCTTTGTATGACAAAAGTAATTGTTTGTCTGAGGGCCGGAGTTATTGCTGAATATTTATCAAGAGAGAAAGTTTGGAAGGATGAAGTCTAGTTGTCAGTAAATCGGGATCAAGTAAGTAGGGGTAGCCACCTGAAAAGCTGATGTTGAAAATACCATAAATTTTTTACGTTTTCTCCGAGTTTTAAAGGTCAACAAATCAATTAGGTGGGTAAAACCTTGCTCTAGTAGAAAGCAGATTCCCTCCTGCATAGGACAACCGCAAATGATGGGGAGTACTTGATGTCTAGTGTGCCTGACATGCTCTCAAAGTGACCTACCCCTCGAGCACGACTATAGTCGCGCTTAGCAGTCTAAGGGTTAACAGAAGAAAAAATAAATTTTCAAATTTGCCCATTTCTGGCCCCAATAGACCTAAAAAAGTGAAATTCAGGTGAAATTGACATGTCTGATTTTTCGCACTACCTTCTGTTAACCCTTAGACTGCTGAAAAAATAATTCACCTGACCCTAAAATGGGGGTAGGGGTATCTCAGAGGCCATAACTTGCACACACTCTGGTCGATTTGCTTGAAAATTTCACTCAATATGGCCGATGTGTGAGCTGCCATTTTCCGGAAGTTACCAAGGTCACGTGACCTGCCATATTTGGGTGTCACATGATATCAGCGGGAACCGATGTAGACACTTAAAAAAAAAAAAAAAAAAAAAAAAAAAGTACAAGGTATTAGCGCCAATGATATGCTTTGTATGACAAAAGTAATTGTTTGTCTGAGGGCCGGAGTTATTGCTGAATATTTATCAAGAGAGAAAGTTTGGAAGGATGAAGTCTAGTTGTCAGTAAATCGGGATCAAGTAAGTAGGGGTAGCCACCTGAAAAGCTGATGTTGAAAATACCATAAATTTTTTACGTTTTCTCCGAGTTTTAAAGGTCAACAAATCAATTAGGTGGGTAAAACCTTGCTCTAGTAGAAAGCAGATTCCCTCCTGCATAGGACAACCGCAAATGATGGGGAGTACTTGATGTCTAGTGTGCCTGACATGCTCTCAAAGTGACCTACCCCTCGAGCACGACTATAGTCGCGCTTAGCAGTCTAAGGGTTAACAGAAGAAAAAATAAATTTTCAAATTTGCCCATTTCTGGCCCCAATAGACCTAAAAAAGTGAAATTCAGGTGAAATTGACATGTCTGATTTTTCGCACTACCTTCTGTTAACCCTTAGACTGCTGAAAAAATAATTCACCTGACCCTAAAATGGGGGTAGGGGTATCTCAGAGGCCATAACTTGCACACACTCTGGTCGATTTGCTTGAAAATTTCACTCAATATGGCCGATGTGTGAGCTGCCATTTTCCGGAAGTTACCAAGGTCACGTGACCTGCCATATTTGGGTGTCACATGATATCAGCGGGAACCGATGTAGACACTTAAAAAAAAAAAAAAAAAAAAAAAAAAAGTACAAGATATTAGCGCCAATGATATGCTTTGTATGACAAAAGTAATTGTTTGTCTGAGGGCCGGAGTTATTGCTGAATATTTATCAAGAGAGAAAGTTTGGAAGGATGAAGTCTAGTTGTCAGTAAATCGGGATCAAGTAAGTAGGGGTAGCCACCTGAAAAGCTGATGTTGAAAATACCATAAATTTTTTACGTTTTCTCCGAGTTTTAAAGGTCAACAAATCAATTAGGTGGGTAAAACCTTGCTCTAGTAGAAAGCAGATTCCCTCCTGCATAGGACAACCGCAAATGATGGGGAGTACTTGATGTCTAGTGTGCCTGACATGCTCTCAAAGTGACCTACCCCTCGAGCACGACTATAGTCGCGCTTAGCAGTCTAAGGGTTAACAGAAGAAAAAATAAATTTTCAAATTTGCCCATTTCTGGCCCCAATAGACCTAAAAAAGTGAAATTCAGGTGAAATTGACATGTCTGATTTTTCGCACTACCTTCTGTTAACCCTTAGACTGCTGAAAAAATAATTCACCTGACCCTAAAATGGGGGTAGGGGTATCTCAGAGGCCATAACTTGCACACACTCTGGTCGATTTGCTTGAAAATTTCACTCAATATGGCCGATGTGTGAGCTGCCATTTTCCGGAAGTTACCAAGGTCACGTGACCTGCCATATTTGGGTGTCACATGATATCAGCGGGAACCGATGTAGACACTTAAAAAAAAAAAAAAAAAAAAAAAAAAAGTACAAGGTATTAGCGCCAATGATATGCTTTGTATGACAAAAGTAATTGTTTGTCTGAGGGCCGGAGTTATTGCTGAATATTTATCAAGAGAGAAAGTTTGGAAGGATGAAGTCTAGTTGTCAGTAAATCGGGATCAAGTAAGTAGGGGTAGCCACCTGAAAAGCTGATGTTGAAAATACCATAAATTTTTTACGTTTTCTCCGAGTTTTAAAGGTCAACAAATCAATTAGGTGGGTAAAACCTTGCTCTAGTAGAAAGCAGATTCCCTCCTGCATAGGACAACCGCAAATGATGGGGAGTACTTGATGTCTAGTGTGCCTGACATGCTCTCAAAGTGACCTACCCCTCGAGCACGACTATAGTCGCGCTTAGCAGTCTAAGGGTTAACAGAAGAAAAAATAAATTTTCAAATTTGCCCATTTCTGGCCCCAATAGACCTAAAAAAGTGAAATTCAGGTGAAATTGACATGTCTGATTTTTCGCACTACCTTCTGTTAACCCTTAGACTGCTGAAAAAATAATTCACCTGACCCTAAAATGGGGGTAGGGGTATCTCAGAGGCCATAACTTGCACACACTCTGGTCGATTTGCTTGAAAATTTCACTCAATATGGCTGATGTGTGAGCTGCCATTTTCCGGAAGTTACCAAGGTCACGTGACCTGCCATATTTGGGTGTCACATGATATCAGCGGGAACCGATGTAGACACTTAAAAAAAAAAAAAAAAAAAAAAAAAAAGTACAAGGTATTAGCGCCAATGATATGCTTTGTATGACAAAAGTAATTGTTTGTCTGAGGGCCGGAGTTATTGCTGAATATTTATCAAGAGAGAAAGTTTGGAAGGATGAAGTCTAGTTGTCAGTAAATCGGGATCAAGTAAGTAGGGGTAGCCACCTGAAAAGCTGATGTTGAAAATACCATAAATTTTTTACGTTTTCTCCGAGTTTTAAAGGTCAACAAATCAATTAGGTGGGTAAAACCTTGCTCTAGTAGAAAGCAGATTCCCTCCTGCATAGGACAACCGCAAATGATGGGGAGTACTTGATGTCTAGTGTGCCTGACATGCTCTCAAAGTGACCTACCCCTCGAGCACGACTATAGTCGCGCTTAGCAGTCTAAGGGTTAACAGAAGAAAAAATAAATTTTCAAATTTGCCCATTTCTGGCCCCAATAGACCTAAAAAAGTGAAATTCAGGTGAAATTGACATGTCTGATTTTTCGCACTACCTTCTGTTAACCCTTAGACTGCTGAAAAAATAATTCACCTGACCCTAAAATGGGGGTAGGGGTATCTCAGAGGCCATAACTTGCACACACTCTGGTCGATTTGCTTGAAAATTTCACTCAATATGGCCGATGTGTGAGCTGCCATTTTCCGGAAGTTACCAAGGTCACGTGACCTGCCATATTTGGGTGTCACATGATATCAGCGGGAACCGATGTAGACACTTAAAAAAAAAAAAAAAAAAAAAAAAAGTACAAGATATTAGCGCCAATGATATGCTTTGTATGACAAAAGTAATTGTTTGTCTGAGGGCCGGAGTTATTGCTGAATATTTATCAAGAGAGAAAGTTTGGAAGGATGAAGTCTAGTTGTCAGTAAATCGGGATCAAGTAAGTAGGGGTAGCCACCTGAAAAGCTGATGTTGAAAATACCATAAATTTTTTACGTTTTCTCCGAGTTTTAAAGGTCAACAAATCAATTAGGTGGGTAAAACCTTGCTCTAGTAGAAAGCAGATTCCCTCCTGCATAGGACAACCGCAAATGATGGGGAGTACTTGATGTCTAGTGTGCCTGACATGCTCTCAAAGTGACCTACCCCTCGAGCACGACTATAGTCGCGCTTAGCAGTCTAAGGGTTAACAGAAGAAAAAATAAATTTTCAAATTTGCCCATTTCTGGCCCCAATAGACCTAAAAAAGTGAAATTCAGGTGAAATTGACATGTCTGATTTTTCGCACTACCTTCTGTTAACCCTTAGACTGCTGAAAAAATAATTCACCTGACCCTAAAATGGGGGTAGGGGTATCTCAGAGGCCATAACTTGCACACACTCTGGTCGATTTGCTTGAAAATTTCACTCAATATGGCCGATGTGTGAGCTGCCATTTTCCGGAAGTTACCAAGGTCACGTGACCTGCCATATTTGGGTGTCACATGATATCAGCGGGAACCGATGTAGACACTTAAAAAAAAAAAAAAAAAAAAAAAAAAGTACAAGATATTAGCGCCAATGATATGCTTTGTATGACAAAAGTAATTGTTTGTCTGAGGGCCGGAGTTATTGCTGAATATTTATCAAGAGAGAAAGTTTGGAAGGATGAAGTCTAGTTGTCAGTAAATCGGGATCAAGTAAGTAGGGGTAGCCACCTGAAAAGCTGATGTTGAAAATACCATAAATTTTTTACGTTTTCTCCGAGTTTTAAAGGTCAACAAATCAATTAGGTGGGTAAAACCTTGCTCTAGTAGAAAGCAGATTCCCTCCTGCATAGGACAACCGCAAATGATGGGGAGTACTTGATGTCTAGTGTGCCTGACATGCTCTCAAAGTGACCTACCCCTCGAGCACGACTATAGTCGCGCTTAGCAGTCTAAGGGTTAACAGAAGAAAAAATAAATTTTCAAATTTGCCCATTTCTGGCCCCAATAGACCTAAAAAAGTGAAATTCAGGTGAAATTGACATGTCTGATTTTTCGCACTACCTTCTGTTAACCCTTAGACTGCTGAAAAAATAATTCACCTGACCCTAAAATGGGGGTAGGGGTATCTCAGAGGCCATAACTTGCACACACTCTGGTCGATTTGCTTGAAAATTTCACTCAATATGGCCGATGTGTGAGCTGCCATTTTCCGGAAGTTACCAAGGTCACGTGACCTGCCATATTTGGGTGTCACATGATATCAGCGGGAACCGATGTAGACACTTAAAAAAAAAAAAAAAAAAAAAAAAAAGTACAAGGTATTAGCGCCAATGATATGCTTTGTATGACAAAAGTAATTGTTTGTCTGAGGGCCGGAGTTATTGCTGAATATTTATCAAGAGAGAAAGTTTGGAAGGATGAAGTCTAGTTGTCAGTAAATCGGGATCAAGTAAGTAGGGGTAGCCACCTGAAAAGCTGATGTTGAAAATACCATAAATTTTTTACGTTTTCTCCGAGTTTTAAAGGTCAACAAATCAATTAGGTGGGTAAAACCTTGCTCTAGTAGAAAGCAGATTCCCTCCTGCATAGGACAACCGCAAATGATGGGGAGTACTTGATGTCTAGTGTGCCTGACATGCTCTCAAAGTGACCTACCCCTCGAGCACGACTATAGTCGCGCTTAGCAGTCTAAGGGTTAACAGAAGAAAAAATAAATTTTCAAATTTGCCCATTTCTGGCCCCAATAGACCTAAAAAAGTGAAATTCAGGTGAAATTGACATGTCTGATTTTTCGCACTACCTTCTGTTAACCCTTAGACTGCTGAAAAAATAATTCACCTGACCCTAAAATGGGGGTAGGGGTATCTCAGAGGCCATAACTTGCACACACTCTGGTCGATTTGCTTGAAAATTTCACTCAATATGGCCGATGTGTGAGCTGCCATTTTCCGGAAGTTACCAAGGTCACGTGACCTGCCATATTTGGGTGTCACATGATATCAGCGGGAACCGATGTAGACACTTAAAAAAAAAAAAAAAAAAAAAAAAAAAAGTACAAGGTATTAGCGCCAATGATATGCTTTGTATGACAAAAGTAATTGTTTGTCTGAGGGCCGGAGTTATTGCTGAATATTTATCAAGAGAGAAAGTTTGGAAGGATGAAGTCTAGTTGTCAGTAAATCGGGATCAAGTAAGTAGGGGTAGCCACCTGAAAAGCTGATGTTGAAAATACCATAAATTTTTTACGTTTTCTCCGAGTTTTAAAGGTCAACAAATCAATTAGGTGGGTAAAACCTTGCTCTAGTAGAAAGCAGATTCCCTCCTGCATAGGACAACCGCAAATGATGGGGAGTACTTGATGTCTAGTGTGCCTGACATGCTCTCAAAGTGACCTACCCCTCGAGCACGACTATAGTCGCGCTTAGCAGTCTAAGGGTTAACAGAAGAAAAAATAAATTTTCAAATTTGCCCATTTCTGGCCCCAATAGACCTAAAAAAGTGAAATTCAGGTGAAATTGACATGTCTGATTTTTCGCACTACCTTCTGTTAACCCTTAGACTGCTGAAAAAATAATTCACCTGACCCTAAAATGGGGGTAGGGGTATCTCAGAGGCCATAACTTGCACACACTCTGGTCGATTTGCTTGAAAATTTCACTCAATATGGCCGATGTGTGAGCTGCCATTTTCCGGAAGTTACCAAGGTCACGTGACCTGCCATATTTGGGTGTCACATGATATCAGCGGGAACCGATGTAGACACTTAAAAAAAAAAAAAAAAAAAAAAAAAAAGTACAAGATATTAGCGCCAATGATATGCTTTGTATGACAAAAGTAATTGTTTGTCTGAGGGCCGGAGTTATTGCTGAATATTTATCAAGAGAGAAAGTTTGGAAGGATGAAGTCTAGTTGTCAGTAAATCGGGATCAAGTAAGTAGGGGTAGCCACCTGAAAAGCTGATGTTGAAAATACCATAAATTTTTTACGTTTTCTCCGAGTTTTAAAGGTCAACAAATCAATTAGGTGGGTAAAACCTTGCTCTAGTAGAAAGCAGATTCCCTCCTGCATAGGACAACCGCAAATGATGGGGAGTACTTGATGTCTAGTGTGCCTGACATGCTCTCAAAGTGACCTACCCCTCGAGCACGACTATAGTCGCGCTTAGCAGTCTAAGGGTTAACAGAAGAAAAAATAAATTTTCAAATTTGCCCATTTCTGGCCCCAGTAGACCTAAAAAAGTGAAATTCAGGTGAAATTGACATGTCTGATTTTTCGCACTACCTTCTGTTAACCCTTAGACTGCTGAAAAAATAATTCACCTGACCCTAAAATGGGGGTAGGGGTATCTCAGAGGCCATAACTTGCACACACTCTGGTCGATTTGCTTGAAAATTTCACTCAATATGGCCGATGTGTGAGCTGCCATTTTCCGGAAGTTACCAAGGTCACGTGACCTGCCATATTTGGGTGTCACATGATATCAGCGGGAACCGATGTAGACACTTAAAAAAAAAAAAAAAAAAAAAAAAAAAGTACAAGGTATTAGCGCCAATGATATGCTTTGTATGACAAAAGTAATTGTTTGTCTGAGGGCCGGAGTTATTGCTGAATATTTATCAAGAGAGAAAGTTTGGAAGGATGAAGTCTAGTTGTCAGTAAATCGGGATCAAGTAAGTAGGGGTAGCCACCTGAAAAGCTGATGTTGAAAATACCATAAATTTTTTACGTTTTCTCCGAGTTTTAAAGGTCAACAAATCAATTAGGTGGGTAAAACCTTGCTCTAGTAGAAAGCAGATTCCCTCCTGCATAGGACAACCGCAAATGATGGGGAGTACTTGATGTCTAGTGTGCCTGACATGCTCTCAAAGTGACCTACCCCTCGAGCACGACTATAGTCGCGCTTAGCAGTCTAAGGGTTAACAGAAGAAAAAATAAATTTTCAAATTTGCCCATTTCTGGCCCCAATAGACCTAAAAAAGTGAAATTCAGGTGAAATTGACATGTCTGATTTTTCGCACTACCTTCTGTTAACCCTTAGACTGCTGAAAAAATAATTCACCTGACCCTAAAATGGGGGTAGGGGTATCTCAGAGGCCATAACTTGCACACACTCTGGTCGATTTGCTTGAAAATTTCACTCAATATGGCCGATGTGTGAGCTGCCATTTTCCGGAAGTTACCAAGGTCACGTGACCTGCCATATTTGGGTGTCACATGATATCAGCGGGAACCGATGTAGACACTTAAAAAAAAAAAAAAAAAAAAAAAAAAAGTACAAGGTATTAGCGCCAATGATATGCTTTGTATGACAAAAGTAATTGTTTGTCTGAGGGCCGGAGTTATTGCTGAATATTTATCAAGAGAGAAAGTTTGGAAGGATGAAGTCTAGTTGTCAGTAAATCGGGATCAAGTAAGTAGGGGTAGCCACCTGAAAAGCTGATGTTGAAAATACCATAAATTTTTTACGTTTTCTCCGAGTTTTAAAGGTCAACAAATCAATTAGGTGGGTAAAACCTTGCTCTAGTAGAAAGCAGATTCCCTCCTGCATAGGACAACCGCAAATGATGGGGAGTACTTGATGTCTAGTGTGCCTGACATGCTCTCAAAGTGACCTACCCCTCGAGCACGACTATAGTCGCGCTTAGCAGTCTAAGGGTTAACAGAAGAAAAAATAAATTTTCAAATTTGCCCATTTCTGGCCCCAATAGACCTAAAAAAGTGAAATTCAGGTGAAATTGACATGTCTGATTTTTCGCACTACCTTCTGTTAACCCTTAGACTGCTGAAAAAATAATTCACCTGACCCTAAAATGGGGGTAGGGGTATCTCAGAGGCCATAACTTGCACACACTCTGGTCGATTTGCTTGAAAATTTCACTCAATATGGCCGATGTGTGAGCTGCCATTTTCCGGAAGTTACCAAGGTCACGTGACCTGCCATATTTGGGTGTCACATGATATCAGCGGGAACCGATGTAGACACTTAAAAAAAAAAAAAAAAAAAAAAAAAAAGTACAAGGTATTAGCGCCAATGATATGCTTTGTATGACAAAAGTAATTGTTTGTCTGAGGGCCGGAGTTATTGCTGAATATTTATCAAGAGAGAAAGTTTGGAAGGATGAAGTCTAGTTGTCAGTAAATCGGGATCAAGTAAGTAGGGGTAGCCACCTGAAAAGCTGATGTTGAAAATACCATAAATTTTTTACGTTTTCTCCGAGTTTTAAAGGTCAACAAATCAATTAGGTGGGTAAAACCTTGCTCTAGTAGAAAGCAGATTCCCTCCTGCATAGGACAACCGCAAATGATGGGGAGTACTTGATGTCTAGTGTGCCTGACATGCTCTCAAAGTGACCTACCCCTCGAGCACGACTATAGTCGCGCTTAGCAGTCTAAGGGTTAACAGAAGAAAAAATAAATTTTCAATTTTGCCCATTTCTGGCCCCAATAGACCTAAAAAAGTGAAATTCAGGTGAAATTGACATGTCTGATTTTTCGCACTACCTTCTGTTAACCCTTAGACTGCTGAAAAAATAATTCACCTGACCCTAAAATGGGGGTAGGGGTATCTCAGAGGCCATAACTTGCACACACTCTGGTCGATTTGCTTGAAAATTTCACTCAATATGGCCGATGTGTGAGCTGCCATTTTCCGGAAGTTACCAAGGTCACGTGACCTGCCATATTTGGGTGTCACATGATATCAGCGGGAACCGATGTAGACACTTAAAAAAAAAAAAAAAAAAAAAAAAAAAGTACAAGGTATTAGCGCCAATGATATGCTTTGTATGACAAAAGTAATTGTTTGTCTGAGGGCCGGAGTTATTGCTGAATATTTATCAAGAGAGAAAGTTTGGAAGGATGAAGTCTAGTTGTCAGTAAATCGGGATCAAGTAAGTAGGGGTAGCCACCTGAAAAGCTGATGTTGAAAATACCATAAATTTTTTACGTTTTCTCCGAGTTTTAAAGGTCAACAAATCAATTAGGTGGGTAAAACCTTGCTCTAGTAGAAAGCAGATTCCCTCCTGCATAGGACAACCGCAAATGATGGGGAGTACTTGATGTCTAGTGTGCCTGACATGCTCTCAAAGTGACCTACCCCTCGAGCACGACTATAGTCGCGCTTAGCAGTCTAAGGGTTAACAGAAGAAAAAATAAATTTTCAAATTTGCCCATTTCTGGCCCCAATAGACCTAAAAAAGTGAAATTCAGGTGAAATTGACATGTCTGATTTTTCGCACTACCTTCTGTTAACCCTTAGACTGCTGAAAAAATAATTCACCTGACCCTAAAATGGGGGTAGGGGTATCTCAGAGGCCATAACTTGCACACACTCTGGTCGATTTGCTTGAAAATTTCACTCAATATGGCCGATGTGTGAGCTGCCATTTTCCGGAAGTTACCAAGGTCACGTGACCTGCCATATTTGGGTGTCACATGATATCAGCGGGAACCGATGTAGACACTTAAAAAAAAAAAAAAAAAAAAAAAAAAAGTACAAGATATTAGCGCCAATGATATGCTTTGTATGACAAAAGTAATTGTTTGTCTGAGGGCCGGAGTTATTGCTGAATATTTATCAAGAGAGAAAGTTTGGAAGGATGAAGTCTAGTTGTCAGTAAATCGGGATCAAGTAAGTAGGGGTAGCCACCTGAAAAGCTGATGTTGAAAATACCATAAATTTTTTACGTTTTCTCCGAGTTTTAAAGGTCAACAAATCAATTAGGTGGGTAAAACCTTGCTCTAGTAGAAAGCAGATTCCCTCCTGCATAGGACAACCGCAAATGATGGGGAGTACTTGATGTCTAGTGTGCCTGACATGCTCTCAAAGTGACCTACCCCTCGAGCACGACTATAGTCGCGCTTAGCAGTCTAAGGGTTAACAGAAGAAAAAATAAATTTTCAAATTTGCCCATTTCTGGCCCCAATAGACCTAAAAAAGTGAAATTCAGGTGAAATTGACATGTCTGATTTTTCGCACTACCTTCTGTTAACCCTTAGACTGCTGAAAAAATAATTCACCTGACCCTAAAATGGGGGTAGGGGTATCTCAGAGGCCATAACTTGCACACACTCTGGTCGATTTGCTTGAAAATTTCACTCAATATGGCCGATGTGTGAGCTGCCATTTTCCGGAAGTTACCAAGGTCACGTGACCTGCCATATTTGGGTGTCACATGATATCAGCGGGAACCGATGTAGACACTTAAAAAAAAAAAAAAAAAAAAAGTACAAGATATTAGCGCCAATGATATGCTTTGTATGACAAAAGTAATTGTTTGTCTGAGGGCCGGAGTTATTGCTGAATATTTATCAAGAGAGAAAGTTTGGAAGGATGAAGTCTAGTTGTCAGTAAATCGGGATCAAGTAAGTAGGGGTAGCCACCTGAAAAGCTGATGTTGAAAATACCATAAATTTTTTACGTTTTCTCCGAGTTTTAAAGGTCAACAAATCAATTAGGTGGGTAAAACCTTGCTCTAGTAGAAAGCAGATTCCCTCCTGCATAGGACAACCGCAAATGATGGGGAGTACTTGATGTCTAGTGTGCCTGACATGCTCTCAAAGTGACCTACCCCTCGAGCACGACTATAGTCGCGCTTAGCAGTCTAAGGGTTAACAGAAGAAAAAATAAATTTTCAAATTTGCCCATTTCTGGCCCCAATAGACCTAAAAAAGTGAAATTCAGGTGAAATTGACATGTCTGATTTTTCGCACTACCTTCTGTTAACCCTTAGACTGCTGAAAAAATAATTCACCTGACCCTAAAATGGGGGTAGGGGTATCTCAGAGGCCATAACTTGCACACACTCTGGTCGATTTGCTTGAAAATTTCACTCAATATGGCCGATGTGTGAGCTGCCATTTTCCGGAAGTTACCAAGGTCACGTGACCTGCCATATTTGGGTGTCACATGATATCAGCGGGAACCGATGTAGACACTTAAAAAAAAAAAAAAAAAAAAAAAAAAAGTACAAGGTATTAGCGCCAATGATATGCTTTGTATGACAAAAGTAATTGTTTGTCTGAGGGCCGGAGTTATTGCTGAATATTTATCAAGAGAGAAAGTTTGGAAGGATGAAGTCTAGTTGTCAGTAAATCGGGATCAAGTAAGTAGGGGTAGCCACCTGAAAAGCTGATGTTGAAAATACCATAAATTTTTTACGTTTTCTCCGAGTTTTAAAGGTCAACAAATCAATTAGGTGGGTAAAACCTTGCTCTAGTAGAAAGCAGATTCCCTCCTGCATAGGACAACCGCAAATGATGGGGAGTACTTGATGTCTAGTGTGCCTGACATGCTCTCAAAGTGACCTACCCCTCGAGCACGACTATAGTCGCGCTTAGCAGTCTAAGGGTTAACAGAAGAAAAAATAAATTTTCAAATTTGCCCATTTCTGGCCCCAATAGACCTAAAAAAGTGAAATTCAGGTGAAATTGACATGTCTGATTTTTCGCACTACCTTCTGTTAACCCTTAGACTGCTGAAAAAATAATTCACCTGACCCTAAAATGGGGGTAGGGGTATCTCAGAGGCCATAACTTGCACACACTCTGGTCGATTTGCTTGAAAATTTCACTCAATATGGCCGATGTGTGAGCTGCCATTTTCCGGAAGTTACCAAGGTCACGTGACCTGCCATATTTGGGTGTCACATGATATCAGCGGGAACCGATGTAGACACTTAAAAAAAAAAAAAAAAAAAGTACAAGATATTAGCGCCAATGATATGCTTTGTATGACAAAAGTAATTGTTTGTCTGAGGGCCGGAGTTATTGCTGAATATTTATCAAGAGAGAAAGTTTGGAAGGATGAAGTCTAGTTGTCAGTAAATCGGGATCAAGTAAGTAGGGGTAGCCACCTGAAAAGCTGATGTTGAAAATACCATAAATTTTTTACGTTTTCTCCGAGTTTTAAAGGTCAACAAATCAATTAGGTGGGTAAAACCTTGCTCTAGTAGAAAGCAGATTCCCTCCTGCATAGGACAACCGCAAATGATGGGGAGTACTTGATGTCTAGTGTGCCTGACATGCTCTCAAAGTGACCTACCCCTCGAGCACGACTATAGTCGCGCTTAGCAGTCTAAGGGTTAACAGAAGAAAAAATAAATTTTCAAATTTGCCCATTTCTGGCCCCAATAGACCTAAAAAAGTGAAATTCAGGTGAAATTGACATGTCTGATTTTTCGCACTACCTTCTGTTAACCCTTAGACTGCTGAAAAAATAATTCACCTGACCCTAAAATGGGGGTAGGGGTATCTCAGAGGCCATAACTTGCACACACTCTGGTCGATTTGCTTGAAAATTTCACTCAATATGGCCGATGTGTGAGCTGCCATTTTCCGGAAGTTACCAAGGTCACGTGACCTGCCATATTTGGGTGTCACATGATATCAGCGGGAACCGATGTAGACACTTAAAAAAAAAAAAAAAAAAAAAAAAAAGTACAAGGTATTAGCGCCAATGATATGCTTTGTATGACAAAAGTAATTGTTTGTCTGAGGGCCGGAGTTATTGCTGAATATTTATCAAGAGAGAAAGTTTGGAAGGATGAAGTCTAGTTGTCAGTAAATCGGGATCAAGTAAGTAGGGGTAGCCACCTGAAAAGCTGATGTTGAAAATACCATAAATTTTTTACGTTTTCTCCGAGTTTTAAAGGTCAACAAATCAATTAGGTGGGTAAAACCTTGCTCTAGTAGAAAGCAGATTCCCTCCTGCATAGGACAACCGCAAATGATGGGGAGTACTTGATGTCTAGTGTGCCTGACATGCTCTCAAAGTGACCTACCCCTCGAGCACGACTATAGTCGCGCTTAGCAGTCTAAGGGTTAACAGAAGAAAAAATAAATTTTCAAATTTGCCCATTTCTGGCCCCAATAGACCTAAAAAAGTGAAATTCAGGTGAAATTGACATGTCTGATTTTTCGCACTACCTTCTGTTAACCCTTAGACTGCTGAAAAAATAATTCACCTGACCCTAAAATGGGGGTAGGGGTATCTCAGAGGCCATAACTTGCACACACTCTGGTCGATTTGCTTGAAAATTTCACTCAATATGGCCGATGTGTGAGCTGCCATTTTCCGGAAGTTACCAAGGTCACGTGACCTGCCATATTTGGGTGTCACATGATATCAGCGGGAACCGATGTAGACACTTAAAAAAAAAAAAAAAAAAAAAAAAAAAAGTACAAGGTATTAGCGCCAATGATATGCTTTGTATGACAAAAGTAATTGTTTGTCTGAGGGCCGGAGTTATTGCTGAATATTTATCAAGAGAGAAAGTTTGGAAGGATGAAGTCTAGTTGTCAGTAAATCGGGATCAAGTAAGTAGGGGTAGCCACCTGAAAAGCTGATGTTGAAAATACCATAAATTTTTTACGTTTTCTCCGAGTTTTAAAGGTCAACAAATCAATTAGGTGGGTAAAACCTTGCTCTAGTAGAAAGCAGATTCCCTCCTGCATAGGACAACCGCAAATGATGGGGAGTACTTGATGTCTAGTGTGCCTGACATGCTCTCAAAGTGACCTACCCCTCGAGCACGACTATAGTCGCGCTTAGCAGTCTAAGGGTTAACAGAAGAAAAAATAAATTTTCAAATTTGCCCATTTCTGGCCCCAATAGACCTAAAAAAGTGAAATTCAGGTGAAATTGACATGTCTGATTTTTCGCACTACCTTCTGTTAACCCTTAGACTGCTGAAAAAATAATTCACCTGACCCTAAAATGGGGGTAGGGGTATCTCAGAGGCCATAACTTGCACACACTCTGGTCGATTTGCTTGAAAATTTCACTCAATATGGCCGATGTGTGAGCTGCCATTTTCCGGAAGTTACCAAGGTCACATGACCTGCCATATTTGGGTGTCACATGATATCAGCGGGAACCGATGTAGACACTTAAAAAAAAAAAAAAAAAAAAAAAAAAAGTACAAGATATTAGCGCCAATGATATGCTTTGTATGACAAAAGTAATTGTTTGTCTGAGGGCCGGAGTTATTGCTGAATATTTATCAAGAGAGAAAGTTTGGAAGGATGAAGTCTAGTTGTCAGTAAATCGGGATCAAGTAAGTAGGGGTAGCCACCTGAAAAGCTGATGTTGAAAATACCATAAATTTTTTACGTTTTCTCCGAGTTTTAAAGGTCAACAAATCAATTAGGTGGGTAAAACCTTGCTCTAGTAGAAAGCAGATTCCCTCCTGCATAGGACAACCGCAAATGATGGGGAGTACTTGATGTCTAGTGTGCCTGACATGCTCTCAAAGTGACCTACCCCTCGAGCACGACTATAGTCGCGCTTAGCAGTCTAAGGGTTAACAGAAGAAAAAATAAATTTTCAAATTTGCCCATTTCTGGCCCCAATAGACCTAAAAAAGTGAAATTCAGGTGAAATTGACATGTCTGATTTTTCGCACTACCTTCTGTTAACCCTTAGACTGCTGAAAAAATAATTCACCTGACCCTAAAATGGGGGTAGGGGTATCTCAGAGGCCATAACTTGCACACACTCTGGTCGATTTGCTTGAAAATTTCACTCAATATGGCCGATGTGTGAGCTGCCATTTTCCGGAAGTTACCAAGGTCACGTGACCTGCCATATTTGGGTGTCACATGATATCAGCGGGAACCGATGTAGACACTTAAAAAAAAAAAAAAAAAAAAAAAAAGTACAAGGTATTAGCGCCAATGATATGCTTTGTATGACAAAAGTAATTGTTTGTCTGAGGGCCGGAGTTATTGCTGAATATTTATCAAGAGAGAAAGTTTGGAAGGATGAAGTCTAGTTGTCAGTAAATCGGGATCAAGTAAGTAGGGGTAGCCACCTGAAAAGCTGATGTTGAAAATACCATAAATTTTTTACGTTTTCTCCGAGTTTTAAAGGTCAACAAATCAATTAGGTGGGTAAAACCTTGCTCTAGTAGAAAGCAGATTCCCTCCTGCATAGGACAACCGCAAATGATGGGGAGTACTTGATGTCTAGTGTGCCTGACATGCTCTCAAAGTGACCTACCCCTCGAGCACGACTATAGTCGCGCTTAGCAGTCTAAGGGTTAACAGAAGAAAAAATAAATTTTCAAATTTGCCCATTTCTGGCCCCAATAGACCTAAAAAAGTGAAATTCAGGTGAAATTGACATGTCTGATTTTTCGCACTACCTTCTGTTAACCCTTAGACTGCTGAAAAAATAATTCACCTGACCCTAAAATGGGGGTAGGGGTATCTCAGAGGCCATAACTTGCACACACTCTGGTCGATTTGCTTGAAAATTTCACTCAATATGGCCGATGTGTGAGCTGCCATTTTCCGGAAGTTACCAAGGTCACGTGACCTGCCATATTTGGGTGTCACATGATATCAGCGGGAACCGATGTAGACACTTAAAAAAAAAAAAAAAAAAAAAAAAAAAGTACAAGATATTAGCGCCAATGATATGCTTTGTATGACAAAAGTAATTGTTTGTCTGAGGGCCGGAGTTATTGCTGAATATTTATCAAGAGAGAAAGTTTGGAAGGATGAAGTCTAGTTGTCAGTAAATCGGGATCAAGTAAGTAGGGGTAGCCACCTGAAAAGCTGATGTTGAAAATACCATAAATTTTTTACGTTTTCTCCGAGTTTTAAAGGTCAACAAATCAATTAGGTGGGTAAAACCTTGCTCTAGTAGAAAGCAGATTCCCTCCTGCATAGGACAACCGCAAATGATGGGGAGTACTTGATGTCTAGTGTGCCTGACATGCTCTCAAAGTGACCTACCCCTCGAGCACGACTATAGTCGCGCTTAGCAGTCTAAGGGTTAACAGAAGAAAAAATAAATTTTCAAATTTGCCCATTTCTGGCCCCAATAGACCTAAAAAAGTGAAATTCAGGTGAAATTGACATGTCTGATTTTTCGCACTACCTTCTGTTAACCCTTAGACTGCTGAAAAAATAATTCACCTGACCCTAAAATGGGGGTAGGGGTATCTCAGAGGCCATAACTTGCACACACTCTGGTCGATTTGCTTGAAAATTTCACTCAATATGGCCGATGTGTGAGCTGCCATTTTCCGGAAGTTACCAAGGTCACGTGACCTGCCATATTTGGGTGTCACATGATATCAGCGGGAACCGATGTAGACACTTAAAAAAAAAAAAAAAAAAAAAAAAAAAAAGTACAAGGTATTAGCGCCAATGATATGCTTTGTATGACAAAAGTAATTGTTTGTCTGAGGGCCGGAGTTATTGCTGAATATTTATCAAGAGAGAAAGTTTGGAAGGATGAAGTCTAGTTGTCAGTAAATCGGGATCAAGTAAGTAGGGGTAGCCACCTGAAAAGCTGATGTTGAAAATACCATAAATTTTTTACGTTTTCTCCGAGTTTTAAAGGTCAACAAATCAATTAGGTGGGTAAAACCTTGCTCTAGTAGAAAGCAGATTCCCTCCTGCATAGGACAACCGCAAATGATGGGGAGTACTTGATGTCTAGTGTGCCTGACATGCTCTCAAAGTGACCTACCCCTCGAGCACGACTATAGTCGCGCTTAGCAGTCTAAGGGTTAACAGAAGAAAAAATAAATTTTCAAATTTGCCCATTTCTGGCCCCAATAGACCTAAAAAAGTGAAATTCAGGTGAAATTGACATGTCTGATTTTTCGCACTACCTTCTGTTAACCCTTAGACTGCTGAAAAAATAATTCACCTGACCCTAAAATGGGGGTAGGGGTATCTCAGAGGCCATAACTTGCACACACTCTGGTCGATTTGCTTGAAAATTTCACTCAATATGGCCGATGTGTGAGCTGCCATTTTCCGGAAGTTACCAAGGTCACGTGACCTGCCATATTTGGGTGTCACATGATATCAGCGGGAACCGATGTAGACACTTAAAAAAAAAAAAAAAAAAAAAAAAAAGTACAAGGTATTAGCGCCAATGATATGCTTTGTATGACAAAAGTAATTGTTTGTCTGAGGGCCGGAGTTATTGCTGAATATTTATCAAGAGAGAAAGTTTGGAAGGATGAAGTCTAGTTGTCAGTAAATCGGGATCAAGTAAGTAGGGGTAGCCACCTGAAAAGCTGATGTTGAAAATACCATAAATTTTTTACGTTTTCTCCGAGTTTTAAAGGTCAACAAATCAATTAGGTGGGTAAAACCTTGCTCTAGTAGAAAGCAGATTCCCTCCTGCATAGGACAACCGCAAATGATGGGGAGTACTTGATGTCTAGTGTGCCTGACATGCTCTCAAAGTGACCTACCCCTCGAGCACGACTATAGTCGCGCTTAGCAGTCTAAGGGTTAACAGAAGAAAAAATAAATTTTCAAATTTGCCCATTTCTGGCCCCAATAGACCTAAAAAAGTGAAATTCAGGTGAAATTGACATGTCTGATTTTTCGCACTACCTTCTGTTAACCCTTAGACTGCTGAAAAAATAATTCACCTGACCCTAAAATGGGGGTAGGGGTATCTCAGAGGCCATAACTTGCACACACTCTGGTCGATTTGCTTGAAAATTTCACTCAATATGGCCGATGTGTGAGCTGCCATTTTCCGGAAGTTACCAAGGTCACGTGACCTGCCATATTTGGGTGTCACATGATATCAGCGGGAACCGATGTAGACACTTAAAAAAAAAAAAAAAAAAAAAAAAAAGTACAAGGTATTAGCGCCAATGATATGCTTTGTATGACAAAAGTAATTGTTTGTCTGAGGGCCGGAGTTATTGCTGAATATTTATCAAGAGAGAAAGTTTGGAAGGATGAAGTCTAGTTGTCAGTAAATCGGGATCAAGTAAGTAGGGGTAGCCACCTGAAAAGCTGATGTTGAAAATACCATAAATTTTTTACGTTTTCTCCGAGTTTTAAAGGTCAACAAATCAATTAGGTGGGTAAAACCTTGCTCTAGTAGAAAGCAGATTCCCTCCTGCATAGGACAACCGCAAATGATGGGGAGTACTTGATGTCTAGTGTGCCTGACATGCTCTCAAAGTGACCTACCCCTCGAGCACGACTATAGTCGCGCTTAGCAGTCTAAGGGTTAACAGAAGAAAAAATAAATTTTCAAATTTGCCCATTTCTGGCCCCAATAGACCTAAAAAAGTGAAATTCAGGTGAAATTGACATGTCTGATTTTTCGCACTACCTTCTGTTAACCCTTAGACTGCTGAAAAAATAATTCACCTGACCCTAAAATGGGGGTAGGGGTATCTCAGAGGCCATAACTTGCACACACTCTGGTCGATTTGCTTGAAAATTTCACTCAATATGGCCGATGTGTGAGCTGCCATTTTCCGGAAGTTACCAAGGTCACGTGACCTGCCATATTTGGGTGTCACATGATATCAGCGGGAACCGATGTAGACACTTAAAAAAAAAAAAAAAAAAAAAAAAAAAAGTACAAGGTATTAGCGCCAATGATATGCTTTGTATGACAAAAGTAATTGTTTGTCTGAGGGCCGGAGTTATTGCTGAATATTTATCAAGAGAGAAAGTTTGGAAGGATGAAGTCTAGTTGTCAGTAAATCGGGATCAAGTAAGTAGGGGTAGCCACCTGAAAAGCTGATGTTGAAAATACCATAAATTTTTTACGTTTTCTCCGAGTTTTAAAGGTCAACAAATCAATTAGGTGGGTAAAACCTTGCTCTAGTAGAAAGCAGATTCCCTCCTGCATAGGACAACCGCAAATGATGGGGAGTACTTGATGTCTAGTGTGCCTGACATGCTCTCAAAGTGACCTACCCCTCGAGCACGACTATAGTCGCGCTTAGCAGTCTAAGGGTTAACAGAAGAAAAAATAAATTTTCAAATTTGCCCATTTCTGGCCCCAATAGACCTAAAAAAGTGAAATTCAGGTGAAATTGACATGTCTGATTTTTCGCACTACCTTCTGTTAACCCTTAGACTGCTGAAAAAATAATTCACCTGACCCTAAAATGGGGGTAGGGGTATCTCAGAGGCCATAACTTGCACACACTCTGGTCGATTTGCTTGAAAATTTCACTCAATATGGCCGATGTGTGAGCTGCCATTTTCCGGAAGTTACCAAGGTCACGTGACCTGCCATATTTGGGTGTCACATGATATCAGCGGGAACCGATGTAGACACTTAAAAAAAAAAAAAAAAAAAAAAAAAAAGTACAAGGTATTAGCGCCAATGATATGCTTTGTATGACAAAAGTAATTGTTTGTCTGAGGGCCGGAGTTATTGCTGAATATTTATCAAGAGAGAAAGTTTGGAAGGATGAAGTCTAGTTGTCAGTAAATCGGGATCAAGTAAGTAGGGGTAGCCACCTGAAAAGCTGATGTTGAAAATACCATAAATTTTTTACGTTTTCTCCGAGTTTTAAAGGTCAACAAATCAATTAGGTGGGTAAAACCTTGCTCTAGTAGAAAGCAGATTCCCTCCTGCATAGGACAACCGCAAATGATGGGGAGTACTTGATGTCTAGTGTGCCTGACATGCTCTCAAAGTGACCTACCCCTCGAGCACGACTATAGTCGCGCTTAGCAGTCTAAGGGTTAACAGAAGAAAAAATAAATTTTCAAATTTGCCCATTTCTGGCCCCAATAGACCTAAAAAAGTGAAATTCAGGTGAAATTGACATGTCTGATTTTTCGCACTACCTTCTGTTAACCCTTAGACTGCTGAAAAAATAATTCACCTGACCCTAAAATGGGGGTAGGGGTATCTCAGAGGCCATAACTTGCACACACTCTGGTCGATTTGCTTGAAAATTTCACTCAATATGGCCGATGTGTGAGCTGCCATTTTCCGGAAGTTACCAAGGTCACGTGACCTGCCATATTTGGGTGTCACATGATATCAGCGGGAACCGATGTAGACACTTAAAAAAAAAAAAAAAAAAAAAAAAAAGTACAAGGTATTAGCGCCAATGATATGCTTTGTATGACAAAAGTAATTGTTTGTCTGAGGGCCGGAGTTATTGCTGAATATTTATCAAGAGAGAAAGTTTGGAAGGATGAAGTCTAGTTGTCAGTAAATCGGGATCAAGTAAGTAGGGGTAGCCACCTGAAAAGCTGATGTTGAAAATACCATAAATTTTTTACGTTTTCTCCGAGTTTTAAAGGTCAACAAATCAATTAGGTGGGTAAAACCTTGCTCTAGTAGAAAGCAGATTCCCTCCTGCATAGGACAACCGCAAATGATGGGGAGTACTTGATGTCTAGTGTGCCTGACATGCTCTCAAAGTGACCTACCCCTCGAGCACGACTATAGTCGCGCTTAGCAGTCTAAGGGTTAACAGAAGAAAAAATAAATTTTCAAATTTGCCCATTTCTGGCCCCAATAGACCTAAAAAAGTGAAATTCAGGTGAAATTGACATGTCTGATTTTTCGCACTACCTTCTGTTAACCCTTAGACTGCTGAAAAAATAATTCACCTGACCCTAAAATGGGGGTAGGGGTATCTCAGAGGCCATAACTTGCACACACTCTGGTCGATTTGCTTGAAAATTTCACTCAATATGGCCGATGTGTGAGCTGCCATTTTCCGGAAGTTACCAAGGTCACGTGACCTGCCATATTTGGGTGTCACATGATATCAGCGGGAACCGATGTAGACACTTAAAAAAAAAAAAAAAAAAAAAAAAAAAGTACAAGGTATTAGCGCCAATGATATGCTTTGTATGACAAAAGTAATTGTTTGTCTGAGGGCCGGAGTTATTGCTGAATATTTATCAAGAGAGAAAGTTTGGAAGGATGAAGTCTAGTTGTCAGTAAATCGGGATCAAGTAAGTAGGGGTAGCCACCTGAAAAGCTGATGTTGAAAATACCATAAATTTTTTACGTTTTCTCCGAGTTTTAAAGGTCAACAAATCAATTAGGTGGGTAAAACCTTGCTCTAGTAGAAAGCAGATTCCCTCCTGCATAGGACAACCGCAAATGATGGGGAGTACTTGATGTCTAGTGTGCCTGACATGCTCTCAAAGTGACCTACCCCTCGAGCACGACTATAGTCGCGCTTAGCAGTCTAAGGGTTAACAGAAGAAAAAATAAATTTTCAAATTTGCCCATTTCTGGCCCCAATAGACCTAAAAAAGTGAAATTCAGGTGAAATTGACATGTCTGATTTTTCGCACTACCTTCTGTTAACCCTTAGACTGCTGAAAAAATAATTCACCTGACCCTAAAATGGGGGTAGGGGTATCTCAGAGGCCATAACTTGCACACACTCTGGTCGATTTGCTTGAAAATTTCACTCAATATGGCCGATGTGTGAGCTGCCATTTTCCGGAAGTTACCAAGGTCACGTGACCTGCCATATTTGGGTGTCACATGATATCAGCGGGAACCGATGTAGACACTTAAAAAAAAAAAAAAAAAAAAAAGTACAAGATATTAGCGCCAATGATATGCTTTGTATGACAAAAGTAATTGTTTGTCTGAGGGCCGGAGTTATTGCTGAATATTTATCAAGAGAGAAAGTTTGGAAGGATGAAGTCTAGTTGTCAGTAAATCGGGATCAAGTAAGTAGGGGTAGCCACCTGAAAAGCTGATGTTGAAAATACCATAAATTTTTTACGTTTTCTCCGAGTTTTAAAGGTCAACAAATCAATTAGGTGGGTAAAACCTTGCTCTAGTAGAAAGCAGATTCCCTCCTGCATAGGACAACCGCAAATGATGGGGAGTACTTGATGTCTAGTGTGCCTGACATGCTCTCAAAGTGACCTACCCCTCGAGCACGACTATAGTCGCGCTTAGCAGTCTAAGGGTTAACAGAAGAAAAAATAAATTTTCAAATTTGCCCATTTCTGGCCCCAATAGACCTAAAAAAGTGAAATTCAGGTGAAATTGACATGTCTGATTTTTCGCACTACCTTCTGTTAACCCTTAGACTGCTGAAAAAATAATTCACCTGACCCTAAAATGGGGGTAGGGGTATCTCAGAGGCCATAACTTGCACACACTCTGGTCGATTTGCTTGAAAATTTCACTCAATATGGCCGATGTGTGAGCTGCCATTTTCCGGAAGTTACCAAGGTCACGTGACCTGCCATATTTGGGTGTCACATGATATCAGCGGGAACCGATGTAGACACTTAAAAAAAAAAAAAAAAAAAAAAAAAAGTACAAGGTATTAGCGCCAATGATATGCTTTGTATGACAAAAGTAATTGTTTGTCTGAGGGCCGGAGTTATTGCTGAATATTTATCAAGAGAGAAAGTTTGGAAGGATGAAGTCTAGTTGTCAGTAAATCGGGATCAAGTAAGTAGGGGTAGCCACCTGAAAAGCTGATGTTGAAAATACCATAAATTTTTTACGTTTTCTCCGAGTTTTAAAGGTCAACAAATCAATTAGGTGGGTAAAACCTTGCTCTAGTAGAAAGCAGATTCCCTCCTGCATAGGACAACCGCAAATGATGGGGAGTACTTGATGTCTAGTGTGCCTGACATGCTCTCAAAGTGACCTACCCCTCGAGCACGACTATAGTCGCGCTTAGCAGTCTAAGGGTTAACAGAAGAAAAAATAAATTTTCAAATTTGCCCATTTCTGGCCCCAATAGACCTAAAAAAGTGAAATTCAGGTGAAATTGACATGTCTGATTTTTCGCACTACCTTCTGTTAACCCTTAGACTGCTGAAAAAATAATTCACCTGACCCTAAAATGGGGGTAGGGGTATCTCAGAGGCCATAACTTGCACACACTCTGGTCGATTTGCTTGAAAATTTCACTCAATATGGCCGATGTGTGAGCTGCCATTTTCCGGAAGTTACCAAGGTCACGTGACCTGCCATATTTGGGTGTCACATGATATCAGCGGGAACCGATGTAGACACTTAAAAAAAAAAAAAAAAAAAAAAAAAAGTACAAGGTATTAGCGCCAATGATATGCTTTGTATGACAAAAGTAATTGTTTGTCTGAGGGCCGGAGTTATTGCTGAATATTTATCAAGAGAGAAAGTTTGGAAGGATGAAGTCTAGTTGTCAGTAAATCGGGATCAAGTAAGTAGGGGTAGCC
Source organism: Ctena decussata (assembly GCA_963989385.1). NCBI lineage: Eukaryota > Metazoa > Mollusca > Bivalvia > Lucinida > Lucinidae > Ctena > Ctena decussata. The sequence goes on along the minus strand of OZ022501.1, from coordinate 81,322,009 downwards.
ACCTGAAAAGCTGATGTTGAAAATACCATAAATTTTTTACGTTTTCTCCGAGTTTTAAAGGTCAACAAATCAATTAGGTGGGTAAAACCTTGCTCTAGTAGAAAGCAGATTCCCTCCTGCATAGGACAACCGCAAATGATGGGGAGTACTTGATGTCTAGTGTGCCTGACATGCTCTCAAAGTGACCTACCCCTCGAGCACGACTATAGTCGCGCTTAGCAGTCTAAGGGTTAAATAGAGGATCTTGTAGGAGTGATCATTTCATATGAAATTTATGAAACAAGCCTTTGGCGAGTTTCATAAATTTGATATGAAATGACCACGAGTGTAAGATTCTGTTTATCATATTGCCCTTGAAAATGAGATTTTAACGTCTACAAATTGAACATTAATTCAGTAAGTAAACGCATTGTTGACGCGTACGTTGTCAATGACGTTACATGTATGTGCCAAAGTGTTATTACACGTGTGGCCATACGATTTTTATGACAGGACGTTATCCACTGAATAACAGTGATGTCATATGATAATCAGATTTAAAGGAACCTGATGACTTATATCAGCCAGCTGCCTGCACATTTGTTGAGTCTTACCAGATTTCTTAATTCACTGTTTTTCATTTGCAGTCTGAATCTTTAAAGTGAAATGTGGAAACTGATATGTTTGCACAAATGTGCAGCACGATGTGATTATTTCTGTATGCATTGGTTGGTTGGTTGTTATGGGTTTAATGGCCCTTTGAGGCAGTATTTTAGTTTGTATCAGACCATCTCCCAGAGAGAGGGAGAAAGAAGAGAGAAATGATTGAAAGAATTTAAAACAATGCCCGCCTGCACCTACTGCAAGCACAGTAGGCCCTTGTCTTACTTACTGTATTCACTTACCTTGAGGGAGCAAAAGGAAAGTGTTGGGTTATTTCTTTTTCATATTATATGCTGTACCCAAGATACAGTAGGGCTCTAACAGCCTTCTTGCCCCACCACCACAAGACTCTGGAAAACCTTTTACCTTTACTTTCATAAATAATGGTTCCTTTCATACAATCTTCATAATTATTTATGTATTTTTTGGGACACATTAAATGCATAGCTCCAAATAATACAGGTCTCACTCACTGGCACTGCCTTTTTAGCTTGCCTGAACGAAGTTCAGGAAGAGCTATTGTACTACCTCCGGCGTTGGCGTTAGCGTTAGCGGCTGCGTTAGCAAATTGTTAAAGTTTTACATTAAAGTTTTTTAGGTGATGGGCAAGGCACTGTCAGGCGAGCTATCCTGTCCCGGTGACAGGTCTTGTTAAAATTTACATTGGACAATTGTATTGCTAGTCTGGACTAGTCTGACAAAGGTGGTAGAATAGAAAAACATTGACATTCTGTGCACTGATACTCAGTCAGTGAGACCAGGTGCTCTAAAAATAAATCAAGCATTTGTACTGATTTCTTCTATTCCAAGGGGAGTGTTTAAATATGTAATTTGTGCATCTGCTATAAACAGAAGATCATGGATTTGTATGGGGTTTACGTGAAACTGATTTAAACACTGTGTAGGTATTGGTCAGCAAAAGCCAGCTTGAACATCTGGTTTTGACTGTGCTGATTTGCAAACGATTTTGAAATTTTTTTTTTGTCTAATAAGCAGAAAGGAGACTCTATGATTGGTTACTTATACACAGACTGTACCAGAGATGGTGGTTACTTAATAATTGTACACAGACTGTACCAGAGATGGCTCCCTGTTACTGTGTTACCAAACTAGAGACAGCCAGTATGGTGATCATGATGTCTGTTGGTTGGCCTACCAGAAGGTATGATAGAAAGAACCCAGACCTTTGATCTATGCAAATAACTTATAAGCAAGTTCTGCAGGTAGTTATTCACTAAGGGCATTGAGGGCTGCATTTATTGAACAGGATCTCAGCCAAGGTTTAAAATGGATCATATTGGACCATTAACACCAGTTATTGTCCCCCGCCTTTTCGAAGAAAAGCAAGGGGCATAGTTTTCGGCATTCCGTCTTTCCGTCCCCCTAAAGTAGTAGGTACCTTGTGTGTGCAACACCTCCTACAGTTTTATGCCGATTCTTTCGAAACTTTACAGATGTATTTGTCATGGTCTGAAGATATGCATGTGGTTTGGATATAATCCTGAGAATATTTTTTGTCACTTTTTTCTACAAGTTGAACTTAGTCATTCTTTAGGCCTTTTTACTATCAAAGTGACTAGATAGTGGGTACCTTGTGTGCGCAACTCCTCCAACAGTTTTATGCCGATGCCTTTGAAACTTCACAGGTGTTTTGGTCATGGTCTGAAGATATGCATATGGTTTGAATATTATCCTCACATTCTTTTTCGTCACTTTTTCTACAAGTTGAACTTAGTCATTTTTAGGTGTTTTTACTATCATAGTGACTAGATATTGGGTACCTTGTGTGCGCAACTCCTCCAACAGTTTTATGCCGATTCCTTTGAAACTTCACAGGTATTTTGGTCATGGTCTGAAAATATGCATGTGGTTTGGATGTAATCCTCACATTAATTTTTTTTATTACTTTTTTCGCAAATTGAACTTAGCCATTTTTCATACATTTTTACTATCAAAGGGAATAGATAGTGGGTACCTTGTGTGTGCAACTCCTCCTACAGTTTTATGCCCATTCCTTTGAAACTTCACAGGTGTTTTGATCATGGTCTGAAGATATGCATGTGGTTTGGATATAATCCTCACATTTTTCTTTTTTTATTACTTTTTTCACATTTTTAACTTAGCCGCTTTTCCAGCTCAAACACTAAGTGTATATACAGTGGAGACCTAGTTTCCAAGGCGGGGGACATAAATTCGTCGAATTTGCTTATTATTCCTTGCTTTGTGGACGATAAAAGATATGGTGGAAACTGCCATATCATGAGACTTTTGTGTTCTTTAATTGGAAAATGATGTCTGCTTGCTACATTTCTCAGTAGAACATCTTGAAGCGCTAAACATTTTTGATGGCTATAACGTTTCAGACAAGTTTGAATTTAAGCGAAACTGGACAACTCAAAATATAGTTATTGTCCCATAAAACTTCCATTGAATCACAATGGGAACAAGCCTGTCCATAGATGCTAAATGTATACAGCATCTGTTGACATTCTGTAAATGCAGAAGAATTACTGTAAAATCCAGCCTGCATAAGAATGCAAATGGTGCAATTCCCAAATATAACGGATAGTGCTCTCAGTGTTTTAATGCATCTTTTTATAAAATTTGAATAAACTTTATCATTTCATAAGTTCTGTATAAGCAGTTTGAATTTAAAAGTGATTTAAAGCTCCTTTAATTTCTTTTGCAGAATGGAAGCCTGCTGAACTATTTATGTCAACAGAAGCAGATGAAAGGTCTCATCCAGAGAAAGTCTTAGACCAGTCTTAAGTGCCAACTTTTAGTCGAGCGAGTGAGTGAACTCAGGTATAATGTCCCACCAATAATAGGTCATATGGAGATGGGACCTTGTTTTAAACTCCAACATTCAGTCACTGTATTTTGAGAAGTCCTTGACACTTTCTGGTAGACTGATTAAAGCATTAACTTCTCAAAGGCCAACTAAATAAATAGAGGAAAAATAAACTTGTGTTGAGTGAGAAAATTAACAATTCTACTAAATCTCAAAAGTACTAACCAGAAAAGGACTTGGTGAAACACACTAAAAAATGTACGAGTTTCTACGAAAGATGCAAAAAAAAAAAAAAAAAAAACTGCAGCAACATGTAGTGAGTTTGAACTTCAGAATCCCTTGCTACAATGCACTTTACTTATTTCATGTGGTGTATTTTATTAAGTATTCCAGTATGTTCCATGTTGATTTTAATCAAATATGAAATTACACTTATTACAGTAACTGTATATGTGTACACGTCCATGTTTTTTTTAATTTCTTTTTCTTTTTTTTTCATTTTGACAAAAGGGAACAAGTAAGTGAATTCATGTTTGCTTCCTCATGTTCTTCCAACATTTTTACAAAGGAAAACTGAAGTGACTTCCTGCAGTTTGCTTCTTGGGATAAGGAGGACTTTTCAAAATGGAGTCTACTTGTTGAGGAAAGAATTTGCTCTTGGGAAGCAGATTATTTCCTTTAAGAGTTGACCCCCATTGAGAAAGGAGATAAAAACAAATTGGCAGAGTAACTTCCCCTCCCCCAAAAGTGGATCTATGGACCTTAAGTAGATTGAGAACAGATTACATGAGTACATATTACTCTTTGAGAAAATCTGGCTTTTGATTACCGAAAGTACAAGTATTGTATGTTCCATTTTCATTTTTTTCCAAGTATGAAATTATGATGTATGGGTATTTGAATGTTTACATCTCTAGGAACAACTTAAGTGACTTCCTGTTTGCTTCCCTCAAGTTTTTTTTCACCATTTTTACAAAAGGGAACAACTTAAGTGACTTCCTGTTTGCTTCCCTCAAGTTTTTTTTTCACCATTTTTACAAAGGGGGACAACTTTAGTGACTTTCTGTTTGCTTTCCGCATGTTTTCCACCCACCATTTTTACACAAGGAACAACTTGAATGACTTCTTGTTTGCTTCCTGGGATGATAAAGCTCTTACAAAATGGAGTCTACTTGTTAAGGAAAGAATTTGCTCTTATGGAATCAATTTAGATGGGAGGCAAAAATGAAAATGGGAAAGTTGTTGTTCCTGAGAGTGAACCCATTCACATTTGATGATTTAAGTGTGTGAGTGATATGGGGTTGACTGCACAGTTTTAAAGTATACCTGTATATCCCTTGTTGATTTTTTTCAAATATGCAGTTAGGGTGTATGGGTACATCTTTATGTGTTCCCTTCTTTTTACAGAGAGGCGCGGTAGCCGAGTGGTTAGAGTGGCTCGATTATTTTGCAGAAAGTCATCAGAAGGTCGTGAGTTCGCAGATCACTGTCGCCATCCGACAACTGGAAATCTCTCTCTGTCAACCCAGCAGTAAATGGGTACCTTTTCGAATTAGGGAAGGATAATGCAGCGAAAGGAGAGAGATGGGCTCCGCCTTTCATCAGCTGTGCCCAAGATACAGAGGGTCTCTAACCCCCACTGCCCCTACAGCTATTAGGCTATGGGAAACCTTTACCTTTACCTTTTCTTTTTACAAATTAAGTGACTTCCTCTTTCCTTCTGTCATATTTTTCCACCATTTTTACAAAGAGAAACAAAATCATTGACTTCTTGTTTACTTCCCTCATGTTTCTCATCCATTTTTATGAAGGGGAACAACCTTTGTGACTTCCTGGTTGCTCCCTGAGACGAAGAAGCTTTCAGAAATGGAGCCTGCTTGTAAAGGAAAGAATATGCTGCTGGGGAGGCAAATTCTTACATTTAAGAGTTGGCACCTGTAAATTTAGGAAGAAGGCAAAAATAAAAATGATAGAGTTGCTGCTCCTGAGAGTGTACCCATTCTTTTTTTTCTGAACGTCCTGAAGAGTAGACTTTATTAGAAGAGCTCTGTCCTCCAGGGAGGCAAACAGGATCTTGTGATGTTCATTGTTGTAGGGCTGGTGGAAAAACCAGATGTTGACCCATCATTTGCCTCCCCCTCCTGAGGGGGTCGGCCCTTGTGGGTAGTTTGCTCCTCTGGGAGCAAATTCTTTCCCCGGGGTGTAGACCTCATTTATTTGAAAATGAGGTCCAGAGAGGCATACAGAACTTCATGAAGAGATGCGTCCTTCAGGAAAGCAAACCAGAAAACAGGAGTTCTTGTTGCTCCTCTTTGTTAAGTTGACAGTTGCTTCCCTTAGTAAATCGGACAGAAAAATACATAGGTTGACAGGTCAGTAAAGCATAATCATTAGAATAACTCTAGCTTATGGCATTTCTGAATTTGCCAAAGAGACGACTTCATTTACAGAGCTGTGTCCTCCAGAGAGGCAAACAGAAGTTTATGATATTCACATTTATAGGGATGGTGGAACCCCAAATGTTGACCTGTTAGTTGTCTCCCTTCTTTAGGGGATCAGCACTTGCTGGGAAGTTTGCTCCCCTGGGAGCTAATTCTTTCCTTTGGGTGGTAGACCTCAATTAAAAGGCTACGTTTTCCAGAGAGGCATACAGGAAGTCATTATCCTTTGTAAAATTGTTGGAGTTAATTTTGACAGAAGTATGGCCTTTTGAACTTGGCCCCAAGGTTATAAAACTTTTTTCATGCTCAACTCAGCTGAGCATGAAATTTTACCTGCTAATAAATAGCAAAGTACTGATATGTACAGTTGTTTTCTTGTTGAGTTTAGCTGAGTATCAAATTTTCTCTGCTGAAAAATATGAAAATGCCGACATAAGTTGGCATTTTCATATTCATCAGCAGAGGTAATTTCATGCTCAGCTGATTTGAGCACGAGAAATGTTTTATAACCTTGGGGCTTGGTTATTTTAGGCAAATGTTTGCAATGTTGGGTAGGTTTTTTGTGTAATCAGCTCCTCCCACAATTTTTCTGTGGCTGTTTTTCAGACATTGTAAACTTGTTGTGAACATAATGAAGATGTGTGTGTGGGTTTTTGATGGAGAAAAATTTAAGTTTGAAGGAATTTTGCCCTTTTAAACTTATCATTTTCGGCGGCATTTTTGCACTATTGGGTAAGAAGTTTTTGTGTAGTGTTTCCAGTGGATTCTCTTTGCAGACAGTGTTTGTGCTTAACAAGTGCTTTAATTAGGGATGTACACATGGCCTGTGACAGGCGCTGCATGGGGGCATCATTAGTGTCTTATAGACACCTTTTTCTAGTTATTTTATGCTTAGCAGTGAATTCAATGCATATCTTGAAAAAATAAAGGTGATATTGTCTGCAGTAAAATATATTGTATCATTTCACTAGTGACTGATATGATTCATTATTCCCCCTACATACAAAGTATGTCAGGGGCTATATAGTTTCTGTCATTCCATCCGTTTGTTTGTTTATTCGTCCGTCCGTTCGTCAACTTTACATCAAAGTTTTGCGTTTAACCTTTATGGGTTGCTCATATGTCTAACCACACATCAGATTCTTTTCATATTTGATTCATATCTCTATAGCATTACTTTTTATGTGAATTAGCTAAACCCCAGGGTCAGGTCCCAGGGTGGGACCAGGGGTCAATAATTAGGACTTAGGCATTTTCATTATGTCAAAGTTTTGCCTTAAACCTATCTGTTTGCTTATATCTAAGTAACTGCATTGAAGATTTCTTCCATATTTGGTTCATGATATACCTGCATCATTGCTTTCTTTATGGACTACCTAAGCTGCAGGGTCAGGCTCATGATTGGGGCCAGGGGTCAGTAACTAGGACTTAGCCATATGCTGTATTTAATTGGCAAATAGTTATATCCAATATACTTCAGTGGCACCTAATGATACATGAAAGGTTTATTTCATACTGGTTTATATCATACTGCTTTACATCATGTGGATGCTGCAGCTGTCCTAGGGTCAAGGCCACACACTTAGAATTTTGTACATACATGACATTTGCATTGAAGTTGTGTGTTAAAGTATGCCTTCATTAGGCGGTGGCACTGGTCATAGGTATACGTGAGCCTCTGCTCACTTGCTCTAGTAATTTTTCCCTGCAGTAAACTGCAGCTGCTTTTGACAATTTTGGACTTAATTTCTTTCCGAAAAAGTCTGAAATGTAGCATTCTGACATTATGCTACAGATGTTAGCATGCCCAGAGCCCTAGATAAGAGGGAGTATTTGGTGATAATTAGGGATAATTTTTGTTAATTCTGGATAAAACCATATGTTCTGACCCCTCATCTGAACTGTCTCGTCGAGACGGTTCAGATGAGGGGTCACAACATATGGTTTTAATGAGAAGTGAATAAAATTATCCCTCATTTATCATCAAATACCCCTCTTATCTAGTGCTCTGATGCCAAATCAAGTAATGACGTCACCTTTGATTTCAGGTTTTGAGCCGGAGTATAACTAATTTGCATGCGACATCAGTCTGACGGCAGCTGCAAACGGCTTTCTTAAATTGCCAATTTCTTTTTATTCGTTCTTTCGGATGGCCTTATTAGCCATTTTCTAGGTGCAAACTATAGTTTCACCCAATATTATACCCACTAAATGTGCTAAGACAAGAAAATTAACAAGAAATGACTATGAAAAAAAAAAGTTATTTTTATTTTCGAAACAGAAAAAATGAAAAGAAAATTCTATTTTCGATAAATGCCAAAAATATTTCATGTGTTGAAAATATTAGAATTTCACTCATGCTACGCACTCGTGAAATTTTTTATATTTTCAACATATTCCATGAAATATATTTGGTAGTTACCTTAAAAAGTGTTGTTGTGTTATTGTTTAATGCCCACAGTAAACTGCTATGGTTGAGTTCATTTTCATGCGTTTTCTAATTTTTTTTGCTTTTTCGTCAAATATGCAGAGTTATTGCCCTTTAGCATCACACACATTGATAAATTTTTAATTAAGTTCAGTTTAACATAATGCTGAATGGATATTTACACAGTTAAAGTCATTTATTAAAGAGTCTTCCTCTTACGGTTGATATTTTGCTTTTGTTCATTTCCCCTACCCCCTGTTTTCGACATATTTTCCACTTAGAACGCGTAAAATATGCATTTTCTTTGGAGACAAGAAAATGTTTGATACAAATTCAATAAAAACTGACCTGTAGTCATAAATTATCAGCAACAATATATGCATAACTTACTACAATGCTAACATAGAGCCAAAATGTTTGCTTACCTGCTCAAAACCATTTTTTTAAATTTCTGTAACGGTGCAAATTTAGTATGCTTATTTTTTCAAGAAGATGCTCTTACCCCACTCAGTTTTTTTCATAGTAACAATCATGATACTTAGTTAATTCAAGAGTAGCTATGTAAATTATTAGTAGAGGCCTGCAATTTTTTTTATACCTCTTGAAATATTGTCATTTTTTGCATTTTTCACTTTTAATGAAATTCGCCAGAGTATGTATAGAGTGGGACGGCTCATCCGGGAACTGCGAGCGTAACCCATAGCAACCACAGCCGGAGGTGAAAGCAATCGATAGTCCGCCATTTTGTTTACGGTAGTTGCGATTAACCACCATACAAACAATGCTTAAATAAATGGCATATTATAAGAAACAAGCTCATTTCAATAAATAAGAAGTCAGATAATTCAGCATTTCATATCTGATATGTATTTTATTAACAATGTCCGTGGAGTATTTATTTCTGACTCATTTCTCTCGCGGTCTGTTGACCTCTGAGTCTAAAGGTTACCCTGATTTAAATTTATTAAATATCATTAAATCAGTCCTTTCCAAATGTATTTGGTGGAAATAAGCAACAAAATCAATGAAAAAATTAGATCTTTGTTAATTTTTTGACAAATTCGGCTCTTTTGGGGTGTTAGGTCAACTTAGGTGACCTCTTGAAAATAGGTCAACTTTGAGGTCGTATCTCCGTGTTTTCTGGATGAGATTTCTGGTAGATTCTCTCGGTCATCCCCAACAAGTGAAACTGAAAGTAAATTCAGAATTCTACACATTTGCGCATTTTCGCGATTTCAATGCAAATAGCCTAAATCTATTGGACTATAACGGTACAATAACGGAAAAGTTGCTGACTAGCGAGGATGTGTATTGGCTCAATACAAGCAGAAGTATGTGTTTTAGCATGCCTCTGATTTGCCTCTTGTAAATAATTTTGATGGAATATTTTTTATTCTAAATTTAGCACCGCACAAAACGATAGTATGGCTAAATATGACGAGTCGTCTGGTGGAGAGTTAGATAGAATATTTGATATTTGATCATTGAATTTCCTGACGCTCTACGTTGAAAACGAGTGTAAATTTTTATTTCTTGATCAATTTTAATGATGAAAAAATCGTTTGCTTTGTCTTCGATTCAATATGTATATATTTAACAGATTAAAAAAGTCTGGGTATTTGAAAAACAAAAACGTCTGCCATTGCTAAGAAAGTGTCAACTTTTGACAAGTGACATCTTGTGTATTCCATAGTCGCTTAGTATGACATATCGGGTATTTTACTTTCTTTGCTGAAGTTTCCATATCTACTTTCGCTGAATACCCGATAAATGAACATATAGCAAAAATGAAAAAGAAAATGTCAGAATAAAAATAGGAATTATATAAATAATAAAACGATGGTAAATAGGAGAGCCAAGTTCTAGTCAACTAGAATCTAGTGTATTCCACGGATATGGAAAATCCAATGTTTTTATTTGATTCGTGACAAAATTGCATCTGGCAAACATTTTCTATGTTTTATTCGTCATCAGAAAAAGTTTAATTGGGATATTAGAAATTATTCCGAACTGTAAATAGAGAAAAATATAGGAAAACTTAGCACAAATAGGGTTGCTACGATGTTTGTTTGCACCTCCGATGTTCGTTGCTATGGGCTGTGACGTCATCCCGTCCGATTCTATTGTCGACAATGAAGGTACTATTAGTGACATTAATTTATTCTTAAAGTCTGTTGTGAAACATGTTAAATAAAACTCAAATATTTTACAGGTTTAATTGTTATTCCTGTCCACCTGTTGATTATTATGATTTTTAAGGGTGGAAATATGCCATTTTTAATATAAATCACAAGAATTTAAGTCCAAATTTCACTGAAATCAACACTGACGGTTACCATGGCAACGGAAGTAGATGTCAAAGTTTGAAAGGTTATTTTCTTATACCTGAGTGGTAAGGACCATTGTGTGAAAATTTCACCCAATTCTGAGACGGTGCGTGGAACGCCCCCATTAAAAAATTCTGGTGCTTACAGAGAATTGATGTTAAATACTTTGCTAAATAAAAGTAAGCAACAGAAACACACCGGGTAGGCGGCAATCGAAAACGCTAGTGCAATCGACGAACGCGGGTCAAAAACAGTGAGAAACAGCGTTTTCGATTGCAAATTGGCGACAATATCCAATCGAAAACGCTGTTTTGCAATCGAAAACGCTGTTTTTTATCCGCGTTAATCGATTGGTAAGAGCGTTTTCGATTGCCGCCTACCCGGTGTTAGAAAGTACAAACAATCGGGTTCACTTCAATAACAACTCATGAAAATTTCACTGTTTTAGCTGTGCAAGCCTTCCTTTTAAAAGGAAATTTTATTCCGATTCTGTTACACATTATCAGGTTGAGCAGATAAAAAAGCAGCCTGTGTCCATTTTTTGTCAGTAAAACGCAGGTGATTCTAATGTTTCAAGATTAACAAAAAATCATTTACACACCTGTCTTGGTTTCAGTGCTGTAGCATTTATACTGTAAATGTTATATACTTATACCCGCCTATCCTATATTTAATGAATACATCCAGTATACATGCATCTGATACATTTTTTCAGTAAAACGCAGGTGATTCTAATATTTCAAGATTGAAAAAAAAATCATTTACACACCTGTCTTGGTCTCAGTGATGTAGCATTTATACTGTAAATGTTATATAATTATACCCGCCTATCCTATATTTAATGAATACATCCAGTATACATGCATCTGATACATGGATGAACATTTGAGAATAAGCTAATGTTTCTGTTTAACTAAAAAAATTTGCAAGAGTTGAACAAATAATTTCTAGGGCGCTCAGACCATCACGCCTAAGTACATTTTCCAAAACAATGTTATTGTTATAGATTTTTGCGCCGATAATTACCTTTGATCTTTTTTTTATATCAAGCACTTTTTAAACAGTATGTCGCTCTGTTTTGAATTCTCAACAGCAGAGAACAATAAGAACACGAAGTCTGCTAATTTTCACGGAGATACGTTAATTTTGCAGATTTTTGTATTGACCACAATTCACCAATATGAAGGTGTATGAGTATACCGCCATGTGACAGTAATAGATGTGCATGAGAAAAAAAAAATACCAGTATCTGCTAGTCGAGAAACCTACAAACAAAAGTGAAGCAACTGAAAAGTAACAAAGAGCAAATGAAAAGCAAAAGAAAATAATTAATAAGTAAATAAATGTATCAATTGACGTCGCTGTTATTCAGTGGATAACGTCGTGTCATAAAAATCGTATAACCACACGTGTAATAGCACGTTGGCGCGTACACGTAACGTCATTGACAACGTCCATGTCAACTATGCGTTTTCTTATTGAAAAAATGTTCAGTTTGCTGGCGTTAATATCCCGTTTTAAAGGGTCACATGATAAACAGAATCTTACACTCGTGGTCATTTAATTTGAAATTTTTGAAACCGTCGCCGAAGGCTCGTTTCATAAATTTCATATGAAATGACCACTCGTGTAAGATCCTCTATATATGAGCCGCGACACGAGAAAACCAACAATGTGGTTGTGCGCCCAGCGCAGACTCAGATCAGCCTGAGCATCCGCACAGTCCAATCAGACTCTCCGCTAAGCGCTTAAAAGGTAGCTAAGGGTCTAAGCTACCTCCATGCGGACAGCGAAGACTCTGATCAGACTGGGCGGATGCCCAGGCTGATCTGAGTCTGCGCTGGGCGCACAACCACATTGTTGGTTTTCTCGTGTCGCGGCTCAATTATTAATGAAAATCAGTTATCTTACACATGTATTTGAAGTTACTCAGGAGAAGACAACGATCAGGACCCGAAACAATATCACACTAAACACCAAATGGGAAAGGGAACTATAAAGACGGCATACAAAGCAAAACAAGATAAGCGAAAAGCCAAGCTAGAGGTCAGCTCTTTACTAGCAGATGGCCACGAGGCTACCATAACTGAGCCGCGACACGAGAAAACCAACAACGTGGTTGTGCGCCCAGCGCAGACTCAAATCAGCCTGGGCATCTGCCTAGTCCGCTCAGACTCTTTGCTAGGCCCGTAAAGTCTAAGCTACCTCCATACGGACAGCAAATACTCTGATCAGACTGGGCGGATGCCCAGGATGATCTGAGTCTGCGCTGGGCGCACAGCCACTTTGTTGGTTTTCTCGTGTCGCGGCTCAAATAATGTACAAAAACTCAAAGACTAATAGAAAGTAATAATATTAAACTACAATACACGCGCCGCTTTGGGACGGTCAGAAGCCAGAAGGCATGAGGACAAGCCATTTTAGTTTCCTTTTTCTTAATCAGGTCATGCATTCGTCTTGTTCTCCATTAGCTGCTTGATTTTTTTCTGCGAACAGCCCCATTTGTTACGTGGTCCTTGTGCAAGCTGTTCAGTAACCTTCGACAGCATCCATCTCAGCGGTCTGTGTTCTTTTCTGGCTTAGCAGATTCTCAACTGCCTGTTATCTCCCCACACTCCTAACCGTGCCTATGAACAGGCAATGTTGGGACGGTCAGTAATAAATACTGGGGTGCACATACACACATTTCTCGCCACGGATATTCTGTTGTGTTTATAAACATACAAGTTATTCGGTCCGTGTAAAGGACCTCTAACCCATCAATGGATCAAAACAGCAACAGTGTGTTCTTTTCTCTTACTCTGCTGTCAAGGCCCACGTTTTACAGACATACAGAAAGGTGGGTATGAGAGGGGAGCACATCAGTTTTAATGCCACGCTAGTGAACAGTACCTAAAATTAGATCATATGAAATACTTATATAATATGTCTGAAACGGTCCATTTATTCATCTGTTAAAAGTAGTTGGGACAGAATTGATTTGCTCTGACGTCACAGTTATGCGCGATTCAGAAAAATAAAAACTATAAATGATCACATGACATAGGGAGTCGAAATCGATTCTCTGACTGGCCGCTAGGAAAAATGTAATTTTCATATTAAACTGAAAAGTATTTTCAGTTCATATAAATCGAAAAATCAGGCCTATTCTTCAAACTTTTACAGTTCATTTTAAATCTGTAAAATATTTCTGCAAACGAATTTGAAATATGAATTTCTGAAACATAAAATGAACGGGAAAGTCAATCTTTAATCTTTAACTAGAAAAGGTGTTATGCCCCCCCCCCCCCCCCCCCCCGCCAACCATATGCCTGACCATACAAGGGAATGGTCTGTACTAAACACATTGATCGACATTGTTCAAATGTTAATCAGTCAGTTTACTTATCATCTCAAATCAGCAGACCAAGTTTCAAGCCCATAGCTCAAACACTTTTTGAGATATTTTGCTGACAAGTTTAAACTGCTGAAATTTTCAAAGGGGCATACCTCCGATGAAAAAGGTGGAATTTATTTAAATGTTAATCAGCCGATCTACTCATCATCTTCAATTAGCTAAGTTTCAAGTCCTTAGCTCAAATACACTTCATGATATCTTGCTGACAAGCTTGAAATAACGAAATTTTCAAAGGGCAATAACTAAAAAAAAAAAAAAAAAAAAAAAAAAAAGAAATGACGGAATTTGTTCAAAATCTTTTATCTACTTATCATTTCCAATCAGTTGATTGATAAGTTTCGAGTCCCTAGCTTAAATACTTTTCAAGATATCTTGCTGACAAGTTTAAAATGCCGAAATTTTTAAGGGTCATAACTCCGAAAAGAATTACCACATTTTGTTCGAAAAGAAATCGTTTCATTTACTTATCATCTCCAATCAGCTAACTTAGTTTCGAGTCCCTGCCTAGAGACTGTTTGAGATATCTTGCTGACAAATTTAAAAATGCCAACTTTTCAAAGGGCCATAACTCCAAATAAAAATTGAAGAAATTCGTTCAAAAATTAATCAGTTCATTTACTCATCATCACCAATAAGCTGGCAACGTTTCAAGCCCCTACCTAAAATACTGTTTGAGATATCTCGCTGACAAGATTTCATTTTGATTTTTTTCAAAGGGACATAACTCTACAACTCAGACAAGAAAAAAATATGGGCCAGCTATTTTTTATGATGAATCCATATATATGAAATTTCAACAACTCTAGCATGCACGGTTCCTAAGATATGGTATGCGGGACGCACGGACAGAAGCACGGAGGTACGGACGGACGGACAACCTAGAAGCAATATGCACCATCTACTTCTTCGAAGTTGGAGGCATAATTTTTTTTTATAAAGCAGCATCTTTAAAAAAGCTTTAAATGTAAGTTAGAATTTTAGTATGACTATCAGAAGATAGTCCTATAATAGGAATAATTTTCTATCGTTCCTCAGTTCACTTCAGTACCACTATAATAATAATGTCATATTAATAATAATAATAATAATAATGTAATAATAGTAATAATAATAGCAATAATGTCATAATTATAATAATAATGTCTTTATTTTCAGAGGATAACATATTAAGCATATATAAGCACTTACCTAACATGTGGTACTCTATGATTTAGAAAGGAACTGACAGTACTACTACAGCCATCATAGGCCTTTGTCCTGAAACTTTTCATGATTTGGTTGCATATTGTTGGTTAAAATAATATTTCATTCAACTATGACATGTTATATATACATTCAGAGTACAATTTTCGTGAAATAGATTTGCTCGAAAGCTCATAGCTTGTATAGACCATTTCCTATATGAGCCGCGAAACGACAAAACCAACAATGTGGTTGTGCGCCCAGCGCAGACTCAGATCAGACTGGGCGGATGCCAGGGCATCCGGCCAGTCTGATCAGAGTCTTCGCTGTCCGCATGGAGGTGGCTTAGACCCTTAGCTACCCTTTGACCATTTAATAAAGAGTCTAATCGGCTCATATATTGTTGAAGTCAAACCACTGAATGATATTTTTACTTTCAGCTTCGGTCATGGTTGTAAGACAGGTGGTGAGAGACCGCAATATTCACAGAACGCATTTTTCACACGTGTGTGATGAATACGGTCGTATTCTTCGCATTTTGCCAGTGTGACAAATGCGTTCGGATTTTGTAGCGATTTTTAATAGAAACGTATTTTTCACACATACGGAAAGGGAAGCTTTAGAATGAATGATTTGTTATCCCTTTCCAACTACAAATAAGACTTTAAACCCCAACTGCACCGAGCCTTCGGCTCTTGGGGAGTTTATGGGAAAGGCAGTACCCGCTGTCCGTCGTCTGTCAAAACCTTCGAGCTTCTAAATATTTTTAAGCATCTGGGTCAATCACAACCAAATTTTATATATAGCATCCACAAGGCTGGAGAACGATGACTAGTCCTTTAATTCAGTTACTTGAGATGTTGGTTGCTATGGCAAGTAAAATTTCCAGTAAACTTATAACTGAGAGATGCTTTTGACCAGCCTAGCTTTTTTGAAACTTGCAGATAACTAACAGGCTTTAAATCTCAGACGAACTGACTACTGTTCAGATCCAACCGACAATGTCGAAATTATGTGACCCCGCGATTGCCGATGAAGTCTATAATTGACCTCTTGACAAGCCTAACTTCATCCTGTTTCGACTGTATTAATATTTACTCAAATTCCTTTCCAAAACAGAAGACAAATCATACAATGTACTGCTTGAATATTTATAACTATTCATCTGATTTTTTCTGGGGTAAATCCCTTTCTCAGTGATATAGAATGCTTAAAACCACAATGATGTTCTGCTTTATTTCTATTTTACTTTTACTTTTTCCTGCAACCCTAAGAACGTTAAAACGCCGATGTCACGACTTCATGACTTCACGCCGGCATATCATTATAGATAGCAAAAAAATAAAAAAAAGTGGGGGTGGGGCAGTGCGGTGTGGGTTTAAGGACATTAAGAGTGACACGGTAATCATTCTAAGGACAGTTCCTGTCTCCAACCCCTCTCCCCTTTTTCGGGGAAAATGCCTGTATTTTATATTTTGCTCTGCCTATCGTCTTCATTCTTGTGTCGACCTTAAAGAAGCGTTTTGCAACGCAAAAGAAGACTAAAATGCAAAAGTAAAGTTTTCCCTTTGCCTTGTGGCCGTGGGACAGTTAATGTTAGAATCCAACGTGTCTAGGACACAGCATGCGCTCTCTTTTCGCTGCCTTTCACCTGCCC
Source organism: Ctena decussata (assembly GCA_963989385.1). Lineage (NCBI taxonomy): Eukaryota > Metazoa > Mollusca > Bivalvia > Lucinida > Lucinidae > Ctena > Ctena decussata. The sequence continues at coordinate 81,305,144 of OZ022501.1, read as the reverse complement.
TAAGTCGAAAAAGGTATCCAGCTTGCTGCTGCGTTGACAGAGAGAGTTTTTCAGTTGTTGGCCTGGCTGGCGACTCGAACCAGCAACCCTTTGCGCGGAAGAGCAGAGCAGATTTCGAGTCTTTTTTTATTTTTATTTTTATTTTTTTTTTGCTTACCATTACGTTTTTCCCTCCACTATAAATTTCATCATAATAACAGGGTTATGAAAATGTCAAGAAGTGAAAAATGCGTTTACGTGGTATTTTGTCATATTTTAGGGGTGTTGCATGCTTTTGGAAAAATCACGTTTTCATGGTACATATCAAACGCAGATTTCACAGATATGTGAAAAATGCGTTCAAATTCTGTGAAAATTGCGACCGGATTTGTCACACATGTGAAAAATGCGCACGCATTTCTCACGCATGTGAAAAATGCGTTCTGTGAATATTGCGGTCTCACACAGGTGGTTTTCGTAATGGCTTATTTTAACTCAAGGTAACATGACCAAAATTATCCTATAATAACAAAAAAAGTTTCAGTTTAACATAAAAATCACGCCATTTTTTTTAAATTCTTTTTTTCTGTCAAGGCACAATTTGAATATTCTCCTTTGAATATGCATTTTTCTCCTATAAAGAACATGAGTTTTCTAAACGGACCAACAAATACAACTGACGGGCCTTTCGATTTACTGGCTTGTCCAGTTGTATTTATGAGGACAGACATGTCTGCGTTAAAATTGTCATATTTCGTGTAGTTGTGAAACAAGTTTAGCTTGTCAATATATTCAGATTAGAGGTCGGACAGACGTCAGTCACAAAATGTGGCATATATTTACATTGAATGTAGCTACATTAAAAACAATACAAGCGTTCCAAACGTTGACAGAAAAATTGTTCTCAGATTTCTTACAGAGTTTAATGAAATGTTTTCAAATGCAGAAAACATGTTTTATCTGTAAGTAAACTGTTAGTTTAACGGGTTTGAATACAAACTGATCAGCTGATCGTATTGCTCCTCAAAAAGTTCCAAACCAGTGTTACTTGATGCGTCGTTCTCTCCAATCATAACTACGGTTGATGAAAATGATGTCATATGTACAGTAATTTCCTCTAGGATATTTCCGACTCTCGCTCCGCTCTTGGAATGCTTATTGATCCCTTTTATTAAACCTTTGAGTTGACAGCATTTATGATAGAGTCTCTCCTATGAGTAAAACTTTCTGAGAATTAGTGTCCTGTTTAGCGTTGGTAGAGGGAGTATTTTGTGGAAAATGCTTTGTTGCGGCAGTCGAGCTACCTTTAGTTGAATTCTGGCTTGAATCGTCATGGCTAAGTAAATTTTTTCCAACCCTGCTTTCCTGTCTGCTTGTTATCCGTACTGGAATATGACAAGCTGCTTTAATTTTGTTTTCTTGTTTGATTTTATGGCAAGAAGCCTTTAAGTGAGTCTGTGAAGAATCAATTTTCATATGTTAAAGTATCCCTCGTCGAAGCTGCTTGTGTTTCTGGTCGCGTCTATGGTGTTCGGTTGTTGTTTAAAAGCCTCTGGGTAGGTTTTCTCTGATGTCTTGTTGAGCAAATTTATCACCGTTGATTTCAACTCGTGCATCTTATCATCAATTCTGGGTAATGCAGAACTCCTCACAGTGTTGACTAATCCCTCCAAATCTTGCAGTTTCCGCATGATCAACTAAGTATACTTTCATCTTTTCAATTAACCGAGTTTTCGGTCTCTGTGTACTTCATCAAAGGGACGTAACGTGTTATTACCCCCTGCATGTCGGTTCTCTCTAACTGACCATTTGTGGCGCTAGCGAAAAGAGCCTGCTGAGTATTTGACGAGTCGCTGTTCAGTTGAAATTCTGCACTTGGTTTATATGAGCCGTGATACGAGAAAACCAACAATGTAGTCGTGCTCCCAGCGCAGACTCAGATCAGCTTGAGCATTCGCCCAGTCTGATCAGACTCTTTGCTAAGCGCTTAAAGGGTAGCCAAGGGACTAAGCTACATTCATGCGGACAGCGAAGACTCTGGTCAGACTGGGCGGATGCCCAGATTGATCTGAGTCTGTGCTGGACGCACGACCACATTGTTGGTTTTCTCGTGTCGCGGCTAATATGGTGTACAAATAAATGAAGGCGCTTTAGAAGTCTGGGTACCGACAATAGGTGTCTGTAAGGGCACATCTCTATCGATTGTTCGTTGTTCAATTCCTGGCATTAAGATCTGTACTCTTGGCATAGCCGGTCCATTCTGAAACATAACTTGCTTGTTATTGGGTATGGTTTGTGATACTGCTGCCGGTTTTAGTGTGGTTGAGCACTGATACAAAATGTTGCTGATCAAAACAGTTTATTTGTCCTGTGCTCCACTGATAGTTTAAAGGTTCGTCGCTGTTGATCTGCGTCTCTGAACTTGATAATCTGGTTGCTGCGCAAAGTCTCTGTTGATGATTTCTGTCTCCCTCTACATAGGGGTAAGTAGGGGTTCCTGTATATCACAACGCGGGTTCACCCGCCCGAATACAGAATAAATACGACAGGGGATATGTTCTGAGAGAAAAATTATGATCTTGAATTTAACCCTGCTTTTATAACAAAACACGTTCGGTCCAAGAATAATGCAGAAAAGGACCCAGGTATGAAAATCAAATTAGAATTAATATCTTTAAAGTTCCTTCAAGAGCAGAGAATACATACAGAAGTAGGAACATGGGCCAGACTACGTACTTTAGGCTAATAAAGCCTCGTCAGTGACCCGGACAATATCTGGTGACAAAACCAGAAAAAACATACTGTAATTTCTTTAATTTAATTGGGCAGTCGATTCAAAGACTGGTTAGTTTCAAAAGGATCCAAATAACATAAAAGATGATGATCTAGGATAATAGTCTAAGTCGATCGTAAATTTTAGATTTCTCAGAATCTATCCTCTGATCTCAAAGGATGTAAATAAATTATAATCTGCACTATGGATGATATACGGGGAGACGTTTTACAGCAACTTTGCAAAGAATTTTCTTTACCCATATTAATACCACCTGATCGCCGGATGGCACAAAAATCAGGAAACATTGCGATGTTGTCTAAGTTGATATCGGATGGTGGAAAATGGCAGCTTTACAGGTACACAATTCAGAAATAGTAAGAGAAGTCATAAAATCTGCTTGTGCAACACTTTGCAATATTTTCGTTCCCTTGTAAAATAAAAAGATAGGCAATGATCATGAATTAATACAATCAAAACCCACATTCCGCTCTCAAAACCAGTAGGGAAAGAAGCACATACACACAGAAATTGACACAAGTTTACGAAAGACACGCACAGTAAACCGAATGAGCAGCTCTTTCCCAAACAGATGGTCATTCAGCTACCCCAATAACAGCATCAACATCTATTTTTGACTTTTTTTTTTAGTTACAAAACAAAACAAAACAGAAGGCAGATTGGGCAGCAATACAGGTGACCAAACCGCCAGAGACCATAGACAAGCGGACACAGCACAATATAACATCAAGGAACCGCAACAGAAGTACCGCCTTGGAACGGTCAGCAAAAGATTACTGGGGGCGGGGCTTAAACTAGTTTTACCGGACCCAAACCTCACCCTTAGTTTCCGCAACGGTTCAATTAAACAAAACAGATTGAACAAACTATACGAAAAATATTTAACAATTATTTTTACCTATTTTCTATCTTTTATTATAAAACAAAACAAGAAGCAAAGCGGGCAGCTGCGGAATTGCCAAGTGGCCACAATGCTAGCAGACCACAAACAAATTAACTAAGACACAAGAACAAAAATGAAGAACCACAACTGAAGTACCGCCTTGGAATGGTCAGTAATAAGTTACTGGAGGGCTTAAACTAGTTTATCGCCCTCTGCTTCTGCTGTGGTAAGGCTGTTGTAAGGCTCTTTGCAGCTGCTTATATGTGAAAATATAAGGTTTATGTATCATGGTATGGGTAAAATTAGTTGAGTAAACATCTTATGGAACTAATTTGGCGATATGCATATTATGCAAATTAACAAAATCCACGAATTTACAGCTCCCTCGAATTTACAACCCCAACGATATCTAAAACAACAACAACAATAACAAAAAAAAAAAAAAAACTAAAAAAACGACGAACACACTATTTTCAAGAAAAGAAAAGAAATCAATATCGTTTGCAGGTTATTCTGAATTAATTGCAGCAATTCAACAAAATGACATATGGAAAAAAGCAACAAAACTAAAAAAGTACTAACATGAAAAATAAGAGTAAAAGGTTATCAGCCTATGATCTAGAAGGTCGTACATCAGAAGTACTAATTACACAACAATTTCTTTGATAATTCTATGATAAGTAAAGCGGACCAAGTCCCTTTCGTAAAATGTGTCATGGAATTTTTGTTGACAGAGTGCACTTGCCTTTGTTACGTAACATTATATAAAGACTAAATACCCGAGCAAAGCCATCATTTTCATACTTCGGTGTTTGCCCTGAACTGTAAGTATATTTTGTTTTAAAATCTCTTTGAAAATCTTAATCGTTTTCGGACTTTGGTGGTTGCCCTGAACCGTAGGTATAGGCCATTTGCTGTCTATAAAACAGGTCATTTTGCAGATTTTCTCTTTTATTATTAGTGATGAAACTGATTTTCTTTCTCCACTGGTATTGTCAAACTAATACATAACTGGAAACTGACTTTCAGAATTTTATCATGTCAATTTTTTGCTTTTGTCTATTCAATCCTGTACAAAAATTTACAAAATTTTCAGCTTAAGTAAAGGGGAGTACAATAATTTAATGTAATAGCTATTAGCAATGCCCATATATGCATCACAAACAAGAAATGTTTCTATAGATAAATTAATCCTATTCACCACCAATCTATTCTCTTCACAACTAATAAATAAGTGAATTTCATGTTTACTCAGATGAAAAGATTAACAGGTAAACAAATGCCATTGAGTAACTCTGTACAATTAACTAACAATTGACATAGGTAAATATTGGCCCTTCTAAGGCTGTTCCATAAATAAACTTACTCCCTTGTAAAATACAGTTAAAATATCTTCTAAAAATGGTCAGTTTTCAAAAGAAACTTTTTAGTTCCAAAATATAATTTTGAGGAAAATTATAGATTAGTTATGTATAAGATAGACATTAAAGATGCACTTTACTTCACAGTGATAGCTGTGGTAGTTTTAGAGATATTTAGCAAAATGACCTGTTTTATAGACAGCAAATGGCCTATATATTGTGTTTGTAAATTTCTTTGGTTTTTCACCGAGCCAGTTTTAATCTAGGATAATATATGTCAAGATACCAATGATAAATACATTAAGGTGTCATTTTTGGAAAGTTGAAGTTAAGAAACTTTTCGTGTCATTGTACCTGATTAAAGCTATTAAAACAAAAGTGAAAATAAAATGAAATAAACAAACAGAAAAGGTGTTCAGCCATCAACAACTAAACAACCCAATCCTGATTAGGGACGAGTCATTTATTATCAGGTGGGGGGGGGGGAGGGGACAACCCAATCCTGATTAGGGACGAGTCATTTATTATCAGGTGGGGGGGCCGGGTACATTTAGGGGGGGGGGGGGTCGGAATTTTTTTTGTGATGTACTGGGGGTGGGGGTCGGAAATAAAAAAGCCTTGGAGCAGGGGGGGTCATATATTTTATTAGGCATATTGGGGGTTCAGAATTCTTCCATCAGTCTTCATTTTTAAAAATGTCTCAGCTTCTGGGGGGCTTCGCCCCCCAGACCCCCTATTTCTCCTTAACTCTTTCAAACTCAAAACTTAAACTTAAAAGACTTAATGGAAATTACAAAAAAAACTTCGACAGCTTCATTTCAAAAAACATACTTTTCATTGATTTGCTAGAACAGTATGAAAGTGTTTATAAAATCATGTCAAGTAGATGATTTTGATAAATTTAATGCCTGCATTTGTGATATCAGCTCTCCGCTTGCCTTTTCATCAGCAAAACCACTGTGGCTTCTGGGGGCTGTGCCCACAGACCCCCACCACCTAGAGGCCCAATTGATATTATGTACAGTTATTATTATTAAGCATTCGACAACAGATTTCTGGATGGCCATTAGCAGAAGAAAAAGTGCAAGAAATGCAGACAAATTATAAACAGACCATGATTACATGTAAGTGACCTGTTAGAATAAGATAATGTCTTGGTGTTTCATACAGCTAGGTTTTGATTGAGGTCAGTCTGACATAAAATAGGTGATATGGTATGTGTGTGAAGGGTAGCGGTAATATGGTATGTGTGTGAAGGGTAGCTGGCACTGGGAATAGGGGGGGGGGGGGGGTCATAAAATTTTTTGTCACCTATCTGGGGGGGGGGTCGGAAAAATAATTCTGGTGAGACTGGGGGGGGGGGGGGTCGGAAAATATTTGGTGAACCATATGAAAATGTACCCGGCCCCCCACCTGATAATAAATGACTCGTCCCTTATTATCAAAACGCGTTTTTATTTCACCTCTCGTTACTGTGGTATTTATTTTCAATGCGATTCAAACACAGTAGAGAACACGTAAGGAACGACTCATTTATTATAAGGTGAGGGGGGAGGGGGGGGGGGAGGGTACATTTTTATATCATTCACCAAAATTTTTCCGCCCCTCCTCCCCCTCAGGTTCACCAGAATTTTTTTTCCGAGCCCCCAGATTGGTGACAAAAAAGTTTATGACCCGGCGCCCCGCCCCTCCCCGCCCCGCCCCACCCCACCCCAGTCCCAGCTACCCTTCACACACACACATCATATTACCTATTTTATGCCAGACTGATCTCAATCAAAAACCTGTATGAAACACAAATTAAAATCTTAAAGAGTTCCTTCAAGAGCAGAGAATATATTCAGAAGAAGGAACATGGGCCAGACTACGTAGTTTCGGCTAATAAAGCCTCTTCAGTGACCCTGACAATATCTGGTGACAAAACCAGAGAAAAGCTGTGATTCTTTTTTTTAATTGGACAGCCGAATGAAGGTGATTAGTATCAAAAAGGGTCCAAATAATATATAAAACAATGGTTTAGAATAAGAGTATAAACCAATCCAAAATTTCAGATTTCTCAGAATATATGCTCTAATCTCAAAGGACGAAAGTAAAATATGCACTATGGATGATGTACGGGGAGACGTTTTACGGCCGCCACACGGCACAACACCAGCTGCAGTGAGGTAAAATTAAAATTTTAAAGAGTTCCTTCAAGAGCAGAGAATATATTCAGAAGAAGGAACATGGGCCAGACTACGACGTTTTCTTATTCTGACGTGTTAATTAATCATGCAGATTAATGGTCTGTTTAAATTTTGTCTGCAATTCTTGCACTTTTATTCTGTTTATGGACATCTCGAAAACTTTTTATCTAATGATATATTAATGGGTAGGGCGGAGGTCTGGGGGCGCAGCCCCCAGAAGCCACAATAGCTTTGCTCATGACAAGGCATCTGGAGAGCTGATATCAAAAACGCAGGCATTTAATTTATTGAGAAGACTACTTAAGATGATTTTATACACAATTGTCTACTGTTCTTCTAGCAAGTTAATGAAAGGATCTTTTTTTTTTATGGAAGCTGTCAAAGTTTTTGTGTGTCATTTCAACATTTCAATAAATGCCTTTAATCTTTTGAATTTGAAAGAATAGAGTCTGAAATTTTAGGAAGCTGAGATATTTTTTTAAAAATGAAGAATTCTGATGCCCCCTCCATATCATGAATATGCCTAATAAAATATATGACCACCCCCCCCCTGCTCCAAGGCTTATTGATTTCCGACCCCCTCCCCCCAGTTCATCACCAAAAATAATTCCGCCCCACCCCCACTAAATGTACCCGCACCCCCACCCCATCCCATCCCAACACACACACACCTGATAATAAATGACTCGTCCTTAATGCTATTTCAAACATAAGACAATCGAAGTTGTTTAAATTGAAAAATGATGTTTCCAAGTCAATTCTCTGAAAGTTTTGCATATGATGCTAAAGACATTTTGAATAGCAAAAACCTCGCTGCTTGACTGCAAAGTTAGCAGTATTTTTGCATGCAGCTGCCCATGTGTGTTTTAGCTGTCTTTTTGTAAACCCAACACGCTTTTCCTTTTCAGCCTTCTACCATGAGACTATTTGTAATCTTTGCTGCTGTCCTTTTTGTGAAAGTAACCTGCGAAACCGCGGATGAATACAAAGATTTAATTCTGAAGAAACATAACGACTACAGACGACAACAAGGAGGATCGAATATTAACAAACTGGTATGGTAGGCCATGTAGAGGATAGGGATTGGATGGGATTGTATAAAGTATGTGTGCATTTATAGATAAAGGGGAAATAAGTGTTTCGTGTATATAATTGTCCTAGGAAAATCATATACATCAAACACCTTTTTCGCCTCAACAGGGGACTTTTCTTAGAACAAATATAATTCGAACGAGTAACGTTACTGTCTGTTCTGAAAAATTCTGTAGTGGCATACATGGTTGTACTAAATGTGAAAGAATTATCTGGAATACAATGTCTTTGGAAAAAACTGAAATCGGGCTTAATTTGTGCTGATTGCTGCAAGAAATCAAATAAAGAGTTATCAGTGTTGGTAAAACACCATTGCTGGCCAGGATTCGTATCCGGTTTTATAAGTTTGATTGTTGTGATAGTGATTACAATAAATTCAGTCATATTCAAGTTGCACGGAAGTCATTAATCATATTTATAGTGCAGATTCACATCGTAAAGAGTTTGTGTCTTTTGGAATATATACTTTGCAGAAATAAGAAACTCGATCCTCAAAACTTGTCTCTTTTTGACAAAATGGCGGGAAAACATGATAGTTTACCCATACATTGTACACCTTAACCCATTAATGCCTAGCGTCCAATAAATGGGACCTTAACAAACAGTGCAGATCCAGATCAGTCACCGCAATATGCGGCGCCTGATCAGGGTCTTCACTATTTGTATGAAACAAACGGGTATTTCCCAATAAAAAAAAGATAATAAAGATGATAAGAAAAAACTAACCCTGACAACCCTTAATTGACAAATGGACTCATCTATTTGATAATATACGAACATTCCTTTGGGCATTAGGGTCGAGTCGGGTAATTTTGCACAGCGGGTAAATTCGGACATACAATTGCAAACAGTGAAAATCCAGATGAGACGCCTCATGATGAGCCGTCTCATCATGATTTTCACTGTTTACCCAATTTTTTTGTTTTAATTCCAAACAACTGACATATAAAGGAAATAATGTCACTGTCCGAATTTACCCACTGTCCGAATTTACCCGAATTTACCCGACTTGACCCTAACGTGTTAAGCATTATTTTCTTATACTTTAGGTCTGGAGTGATGAACTTGCACAAGAAGCGGATGCCTGGGTGGCTAAATGTAACTTTGCTCATCAGCAAGCAGGCCGTGGTGAAAATCTGGCCATGAACACAGCATCAGACGTAACTGCCAATATAGATCAGGCTTTCACAGACTGGTATAATGAGAAAGAACAGTACAACTATGCTGGAAAGAGGTGTGGGGCCAGCTGCCATTATACGCAGGTACATGTAACAGTATAGAAACTTCTTATCCCGCCAACTGGCTGACTCATGTCAGAGCTGCATTATTGCAGCTTCTAACAGCAGTCTAATAGGAGTGAAATGTCTTTTTGGGGATTTTATCGATGTGTAAATTCCAGGGGAATCACTAACAAACTAAATACAGCCCAAAGATCTTTATATTTGTGAGGAATTCACACTAATTAAACAACAAAACAAGATACTTCATTCCATATAATTCCAACTGTTATCTGCCCTAAAGGTTTGTTCAGATGCATAGGGGAGACCGGGGCTAGTTGGTCCGCGGGGCAAGTTGGTCCGACGGCGATTCCTCTAAACTGAGAAAAAAATATGACGACAGTATATGACGCAAAGGAATCTTTGACCACGTTACACTTACTGACGAAAAGAAGATGACGATCGGAGAACGCATATTAAAATTTGAGAAGAAAAACTGATTTTGTACCAAACAAGTAACTTTCCAGCAGCCTTAATGTTATGTTTTTGTATTTCCTGTGTATCGAATAACACACTAATGTTATACATTTCCTGAAAGCTCATCACCTTTAGTATTCAATCGTGCATATTTGCGGTTTCCAAATTCAATGGCGTTTCAGTCATGAGTGAAGTTTAACAGTGCGGTATGGTCGGGGTAAGTTGGTCCATCTGCGACGGGGTAAGTTGGTCCATCGGAAACTGGCATTTTCCAAACGAAAAACTATAAAATAAGTTAGAAAAAAAATGATTACCGGTAGATATTAGTTATCAAATGTGAAAATAATACCAGAACTGAATATCATTAACCTCCACATTTGAAAAAAAATGCAAGTTTCGGACCAACTATCCCCGGTCTCCTCCACATGTCCACCCCTTTAGGGTTAACAGACTTTTCAGACACAATTAACATGACATAACAACAAGTGGAACATCAGAGTGAAATTTCGATGTCCAGATAACTATAAAATCGCAAAAAGGCGGCATTATAATAAATGATAAAATGTGATCCCATGAAACTCTGAAAATCAGCTGCCAAACATATTCTTGGTTTAACCTTTTGATTGCCAGCGGACCACTTTTGTGCCACTGTATGTTTGCAATAAAACATGCGTCTTCGGCAAAAGTATACTCTTATATAAAATTTATGTAAAATAACACACTTGCGAAGACAAAAAAGAAGACTCACGTTATTAAGATTTTTTTTCTTATATATCGACCCCACAAAATAACACCGAATCGGCGTCGAAACCTTTACGTGGCTGAGGTATCAGTGAAAAACATAGATGCGCACTCTTTTAAAATAGTTTCATACTATTTATTGTTATGAAAATATATTTAATCTAGGATTATATTTATTTTCGTTCTTATTTACCCTGTCGGTCCAACTTACCCCGCTGTCCGGACCAACTTACCCCGATAGCGGGGTAAGTTGGTCCAGTTGACCTCGTCTCGGAAAACGGCTATATTTATCAGAACTTGTCATTTTCCGAATGAAAAACTATAGAATAAGTTAGAAAAAAATGATTATACTAGTTACACAATGCGAAAATAATACTAGCAAATGAATGTTAATGTCAGCATTTGAAAAAATGCAATTTTCGGACCAACTAGCCCCGGTCTCCCCTACTGCATCAGTCTTCTAGACAAAAATTGCAGTTTCGTCAAGCAAAAAGAAGGAACACTTAGTCGGCAGAGAAATCCGTATGAACAAATACAACGCCAATAGTATTTATCGATGTATAGACCATGCACGGCATACCCTATTACTAAACAATTATTTGGAACCTGTGCTAAGAGCAGGCCATTGGAATTAAGCCATTGGAATTATACATTGCAGCAAACAAGAAAAGGAAATTGTAACGTTGTCGTCATTTAAAACAAACAAACAAACAAAAAAACACGTTTACCATATTTTTTTGCATTCTTTATGAAGCAATATATGCAGATAAACCCACATTTTATCACCGTACGTGAAAAAGGAACAACTTTTCATAATAATCTGTGTTTGGATGCTTTAATCACTGGGAGTGCAAGTCAGGGACAACCTACGTCATAGCGCGCGTGACAGAATTAATCATTCGACGGCCATTTAGAAGAAACTCTGACAGACTTTCCGTTTGTAATATATAAAAGACAGAATTTTAACACAAGATAAAACGGTGAGTCGGTGCTTACATGTACATATGGTCCAGATATATAGGGCATGATTCTTCAAAGGGTGAGAAATTATAAAATTCCTCACTACAATTTTTGATGTGGACTGCTGAGATAAACATGCATTAACATTAAGGCAGAGTCGATAGGCCTACCGATCACTATAGTGAAGTGTTTTCAGATTAAGCAAGTATTTTATGGTGAATTCTGGTAACATTGAGTCCAAAACATCTATAGGTACCAGATAGACTAGGTATTTGTTTGTTTTAGTGTTTGCCAAGCCTTCATTATGCAAATCATTTACCTTATTAAGGCCGCTGATAAAACGATTATGACGTCAGCGCTATGACGTAGGTTGTCACCCTTGGCAAGTGGAGACATTAAAATTTATAGCATGCATAATCATTTTGGTAATTGTATTTCACACAAATATGATATTGTCTGCGGAAGAAATCATTGCAAACTTTACATTTTCAGTTGGTGTGGTATAACACCAGAGAAGTAGGATGTGCAATGAAAAGATGTCCAAACCTGAACAGTCTAGGCAAAATGGTTCCAAACGCTTGGTTCTTTGGCTGTTGGTATGCCCCGGGGTAAATGCATAATTGAACCGCGACATGACAAAACCAACAAAGTGGCATGTGACCCGAGCGAAGACTCAAATTAACCTGTGCACCCGCCCATTCTGGTCAGACTCTTCGCTTTGCGCTCATGGGGTAGCTAAGGGTCTAAGCTAGCTCAATGCGGGCAGCGAAGATTCTGATCAGACTGGGCTGACGCCCAGGCTGCTCTGATCAGACTGGGCTGATGCCCAGGCTGATCTGAGTGCGCTGGGCGCACAACCACTTTGTTGGGTTTTCTCGTGTCGCGGCATAAATAGAGGTCACTCTGACCTGCATGAAAATCTCGCGTCTCATAAAGCCTGTTCTTTCCGGTTAAAGGGTGTGGGGATGAGGGGATGGGGACTTTTTTCTCTGAGAATCGTCCACTATGAGAAAGGCAATCGAACAAAGTGGAAAAGAAGTCTTGGAAAAGAAGTCTCTTTTTACCATGGGTGTCGTTCCTTTGAAAAGATTTGCAAGAAGAAGTATCTTTAAAAAGATACATGTAAAAGATAACGTATTGTTCTCTTAATCTAAGAAATAATTTGCATAGTTCGAAATGCGCCTGTTTGCATGCGACCAACGGGATACCCACCTGCCTCTTATTTGTTGAAATTTACCTCAGAATACAAATGCTTCAAATAGAAGATGCGCTGTTACTTGCCTTTAGTAAAAACGGAGGAAAAGAAGGAAGAAAAACTTTAAAACTATTCAAACCCCTGACCCCTATGTTGGCTGTCAGTCCGTCACATAAGCCTAAGTTCCTTTTTGAGTATTTTTTTCAACTAATATTAGAACCAAGCCAAAATAATCTAATTTAAAGAGTAACTACACTTCAGGAACTGACTGAAACAGATCCCAAAACCCTACCCACTAAGTCGATAGAAAGCAGTTCGATCACGTTGAAATGAAAACTGGAGTAATAGTACACTTCTTGAGTTCTGTCCATACAAAGTGAATGGTGTAGATCTTTTACAAAATTTCAAAGTATCTATTTGTTTTTAAATGACTGCGGTCAAATTGGAGCTTGTTCTGTATCCTATCAGACTAAAAACTTTTCAGTGAAGAGAAGAGTACTCTGTCTTTCTGTCTACCTGTCTGTCTGTTTGTCTGTCTGTCTGTCTGTTTGTGTCTCTCCAACTCTCAAAGCTTGCTTGAAGTATAACAAAGTCAGCATTATATTGTATTCGCAATCTATACTACTTTTCCATTTTCGATGATAATTAAAACTGTTCAAAATTGAACATGGCAAGGACATACAGCGAAAGATTTTATATCTGCATGTATTTCTTTGTCACTTAGATGTCAGAATTTATCAAACTGTGATTCTTAGAATCTTCACCAGACAAGAATAGATTCATGCTTTTGATACCACTAGTTAAGTTTTTCTTTACAGAGGAAATGACGCAAGTGAATATCCGTTCTTAAAAGGGACTCCCTGCAGTCAATGTTTGGAGCAGCAGACATGCGACGAGGGATTGTGTGCAGGTAAACACGTAAAATTATTGACGTTAACAATTTCGAACATAAATTAATAAGCCGCGACACGACAGAACCAACAAAGTGGCATGTGCGTCCAGCGAAGACTTAGACCAGCCTGGCCTGGGCATCCGCCTAGCCTGATCAGAGTCTCACAGCAAAGACTCTGATCAGACTGGGAGGATGCCAGGCTGATCTGAGTCTTCGCTGGGTGCACATGCAACTGTTGTTTTTGTCGTGTCGCAGCTCAGTTATTTGAGGTCGGTTCTGCCTTAATTGGTTCAAAACGTATTGACCGGTGAGAGCAACAAACACACTCATGAGTGAAAACAATAGTTAAGTTTACGTCTTTAAGGGCTGACCCCTATTTAGAAAGGAGGCAAAAAATGAATATGGCAGAGTCGCTTCCTCTGAAAGTGTAGCAATTTACATTATTTTTAAGAATAATCATTCCCACTACAGAAGGACCAAACAGATGAGGGTTTTACAAAGTATTGATAATTGAGCCGCGACACGACAAAACCAACAAAGTGGTTGTGCGTCCAGCGCAGACTCAGATCAGCCTGTCCGCATGAAGGTAGCTTAGACCCTTAGCTACCCTTTAAGTGCTTAGCAAAGAGTCTGATCAGACGGCGCGCATGCCTAGACTAATCTAAGTCTGCACTGGGCGCACAACCACATTGTTGGTTTTCTCGTGTCGCGGCTCATACAATTTACAACCAATGGAACTCTTATTTCAAATATCCCGGAATAATCATTCATCTTAAGGAATTTGGTCCCTTCCTAATACGTACCGCCCCACGAAAAGGGAATTTGATTCTTCCAACTCAGTGAACTGTCTTGGAAATGCGTCAATTTTACGTTATTTCTAAGTTATAGTATTATTCAACAGGCAAAGGAAAAGAGAAATGTGAAGATAAGAATAAGGATTGTTCAATGTGGGAAGCCAGTGGAAGTTGTGAAAGTAATAAAAAGTACATGGAGAAAAACTGTCGAATGTCCTGTGGACTTTGTGAAGGTAAAAAGTATTTATATCTATTTTCATCCGTAGGTGAGAATATTTGCACCTACTGTCCATAGCACATTAATAATCGTAATTGAAAAAAATTTCTTTTAGACATACGATATTTACTTGTACGAGAGTTATCCCAGGAAAGTGTGGCACATTGCATAACTTGGAAGTTAATAAGCCAAACACCTTTAATCTTTCAATGTTCAGAGATAGTTAATACATCATTTTTAATGCACCACATGCCTGCGACCGGCTCAGATTCTAATGTCATTTTCATCTGCTCAGCTTCATTTTACTCTTCTTATCAATATTAACAGTAATGTTCCTCACTGAGACGATAATGTTTTGCGCTTTTTAACACAATCCTAAACCATCTTGTTCCAATCGCATTGTTTCATTTATCCTTAAATGATCTGCATCCTGTCCAAGCTGGCCATTTTCTGTTTCGCCTAGCACAGTGTCATCATTTTCTCTCATTGGACGCCTGGCCCCGAGGTTATAAAACTTTTTTCGTGCTCAACTCAGCTGAGCATGAAATTTTCTCTGCTGATAAATATGAAAATGCCAACTAATGTTGGCATTTTCATATTCATAAGCAGAGAAAATTGCATACTCAGCTAACCTGAGCAAGAAACAACTGTAGATATCAATAATTTGCTATTTATTAGACAGTAAAATTTCATGCTCAGCTGAGTTGAGCATGAAAAAAGTTTTATAACCTTGGGGCTTGTACTTTTCCCGATCCCCACTGGGCACACAAATAAGTGATTATAGATTCGAAATACTCGTTGCATATACAGTGGTATCTGACTTGTTTATAAACGTTATACAAATCATAAAATAACGATAAGATATATTTTTGTTGACAGGTGGAGAAAAGGGTAAGTTAAAGTTAATACAATTTAATAAGAATATTTATGTATACCGTTTAAACACAAGCTTACTTAACGAAAGAAAATAAATAACAAAAATAACAAGATGATAAATAAATAAAATTAATGTAGTTACATGTATTTATATTTGCATAATGGCTCATGGGTGTAGATGTGGCCGTGGTTAAGGTGGAATAGGACAAAACCAAAATTTTCAGTTTTCATGTAAAAAGGACCATGATCAAGAAGTTCAGCATTTTCTAAATGACGATGATTTTAAGTGTGAAACAAATACTTATTTTTCTACGACGTCATAAAAATGTGAGAAATTGACGTAACGTTATGCGAAAAAACTGAATTAATATCTTTTTTCGTCTTATAGGAAGGA
This sequence comes from Ctena decussata, assembly GCA_963989385.1. Taxonomy (NCBI): domain Eukaryota; kingdom Metazoa; phylum Mollusca; class Bivalvia; order Lucinida; family Lucinidae; genus Ctena; species Ctena decussata. The sequence continues at coordinate 81,289,086 of OZ022501.1, read as the reverse complement.
AGGTTTCAACACGCCAGGGGTTCTTTTTTGCAGTGATATTTATTTTGCGTAACATCATGTCTCGTTTTTAACGACGTCAAATACTTCCGAAAAAACAAAGCGGGAAAACTGAACCCCTGACCTGTTTGATCTCTTCTATCTAGAAATCGGAATGAGATATTTCTTCAATTTTTTTCGTTTTTTCATTTTCAAAGATTCTTTAAAATAACTTGAAATTGTTTATTGGAATCAAAAGATAGGTCGGAAACCACTCATAATGTCCAATTTAGTTTGACGCTAAAAAAATCGACGTTATCTGAACAGGGGTTATAGTTTGGAAAATCTACTTTGAGAAATATTTACACAGTAAAATCTCAATATTCTTTCATAAATATTCCGACTTCACTTTTCATTAAAACATATCAAAACTTGATATATATTTTCGGAGACGTTTTTTCTCTATTTCCATTTTATGGAACTAAAAGCAAATTTCAAGGGAAAATGAAAATTGATGTTTGCATCAATTTACTCTTATACGTAGAGATTTTGCAGAAAGTATAACACAGCTTTATGGACCCCTTGACGGCACGCACTTAGGTATGGAGTTTATTTCAATACCTCAACGGACTGCAGAGCAATATCGATTAAGGCGGATATCTGAGGGCTATAATTTTTTCGTAAAAAACGTCAGACCGTCACATTTTCGCGACGTCATTTATGTATATATACGAGCAGGAACTGTCCGTTCCATGCTCAAAAGAAAGTCGTTTAGTGAATCACGAATGAATGAAGTTTTTGATGATATATGGTTTGACTAGAAAACTGATTTTTTTGTCCTATTCCACTTTAAGTGGAGTTTAACAGTAGTAATGTTATCGAAGTCATGTGTACTCGTATCTTGTTTTGAGGCTACTGCATGAACGAGCATGACTGTTGTGGAAAGCCGAGTTGCCATGTCGACAGCACATTCTTGCGAACTTATGGCTTCTGCAATTGTAACGTATGCGCCACCATGACCGACATGTTCATTCATACTTTTTCATGCCGCCCTTTATAATAGATAAGCGATATTGTGAATCACCAAGGTAATGAAAATACAAAAAAAATATATATAGGAGAGTCCACTTTCTCTACTAGTATTTTATTATATTTTTTGTCTACCCTCATTATGTTTGCAATTATAAATAGTAAACAGTTCATTTATTATTACTTCAAGGAATCAAATATACAAGTATAAACTTACTAATAAAAATACAAGCCATTAATAGGCCACCAAACCGAAGGTACCGCCAAAAAAAGGAAGAAGAGACGACAGAATGACAGAAAAGAAAAGAAGTGAAAATAGTGTTAGAAGAAATATACACCTATGCCTAAGATTAGAATTAGGAATGCGACTCGGGAAAGATTTGTTAAAATAACATACAAACAAAAGATACTTAAGCTAAAAAATGACACAACATTAATATGAAGAATCCAAAGCCGCTGTTCATGTAATCAATCTCTAGAAAAATGAAGATTTCACCTCGCCATCTTTCCAGAATCAAATATCTACAAGATCAGAAACAACGACTTTGAACGTTTACCAAAATTCGACTGCCAGCGTCGATGTTAACTCGGCTGAGCCATGCCGAAGAATGAACAGTTGGCGATATTTCGCGCGCATCAGAACCGCGCACGCAGCATGCATTTTGTTGAGCACCCATGTGATGCCTTTAGACCAACAGAAACTTGTTTGACCGGTCAAAATGACCTATGTAGAAAAGTGGTTAAACTAGCTTACTATAACGGGAGTCGCATTCCTTGCGTAATAATTAAGTATTATGTTAAACATAATATATAAATTTATTTTTATTATAATGGAAAGGAAACAAGTGCAGTCATTTTTTTTCTGCCAAACAGCGAAGGTATAGCCATACACCATAAAAATTATCAAGATGGAACAGGACAAAAGAAAAGAAAAACAGTTTTATTGTCAAACAATTTATCATCAAAATTCTCACTCTTTTTTAAATACTAAATGACTTTCTTTTGAGAATGAAACAGATATTTGCTATTTCAGTGACGTATTGAAAATATGATGGTTTGGCTTTTATCCGCGAAATTAACAGCTCTAAACAGCTCTGAGATATCCTTTTTAATCGGCACTGTTTTGCAATCCGTTCCGGTAGTGAAATAAATTCCATACCAAAGTACGCGCTTCAAGAGTTCTGTAAAACTGTACTATACTTTCTATGCAATATCTAAGCAATACCAGTGAGTTGACGCAAACATTACTTTCAATGTTCTGTTGAAATTTGCCCTTTTTGACATAAAATGAATTAAAGAAATAAACGTCTCCCAAAATAAATATCTCAATTGTTATATGTTCAAGTTAACCGAATGTGATGTTAGAATATTAATGAAATATAATTAAAATTTTACCGTGTAATTTTGTCTCAAAGTAAAAACATAGGCAATGTTCAGGAATTGATACAATCAAATCCCAAACCAAACGGGAAAGAAGCACACACCCAAATTGCCAATGCTCACGAGAGACACGCACAGCAATCCGAAAGAACATAGCTCTTTCCCAAACAGGTGTCATTTGGCTATCCTAATTGAAAACAGCCGCAACATTTATTTTCACCTATCTTCTATTTTAAACTACAAACCAAAACAAAACAGAAAGCAGAACGGGCAACTTTACAGGTGACCATATTGCTCGAAACCATAGACAAGCGGACATAACAGCACGTAACATTGAGGAACTACAGCTGAAGTATCGCCTTGGAACGGTCAGTAATAGTTTACCGGGGAGCTTGAACTTGTTTTGCTGGACTCAAATCCTCGCCCTCTGCTTCTTTAGTGGTTTGAAACATTTAGTTAGCTGTTTTGTCGGCATGAAGGTTTCCTAGCTCATCAGTAAATCATCACCGGAAACAAATAAAATCACGGACAAGACATATGATGAATCAGAGATGCGGACGCGATAGAAACAACATATTATGACACCTGTAGATCCCTGGGGTATCAAACAACATAATTGAAATACCGGAGCGAAGGAAAACCACCAGCTGAATCCGAATGACCAAGCAACAAGCAAGACGAACTCCTGCCTAAATCAACTAAAATAAATAGCTTTATTCCGGGGCCATCGTTAAGTCTGATGTAGGCCCAACCGGCGTATAGATTTTAAGATTAAACCACCTGTTTAGGTAGCTTCCTTTCCTTGAAGTCAAAAACGTTCTTAGGAATTGTCACCGTCTGACTTTGTAAGAAACGACGTTATCGGAATTAATATTATTACAAAAGTTACCTGTAAACGCAAAGAGACGCCGTGGTCGAGTGGTTAGAGACGCTCGGCTGTGGTGCAGAAAGTCGTCGGAAGGTCGTGAGATCGCACCCGGGCTTCGCCATCCGACGACTGGAAAACTCTGTCAACCCAGCAGTAAATGGGTACCTGCTTCGAATCCGGGTAAGATAAGACAGCGAAAGGTATGGGCTCCGCCCTTCATATGCTGTGCCTAAGACACAGTGGGCCTCTTACCCCCACTGCCCCCACGGATACTAACTATGGGAAACGTTTACATTATTACCTGTAAACGCACGCATTTCGTGTAAACATATCATAATTTTAGATATTTTTTTTTCGGAGACGTTTTTACTCCTTCTCATCTTTTACGTGAAAACAAACAATATGCAATGGTAAAAGCACGGTTATGTTTGCGTAAATCAACAGAACATGCGAAAAGATTGGGAAGAAGTAATAACACATCTTTAAACACCTCTTGACAGCGCGCACTTTGGTATGAATTTTTTTTCAGTACCTTAACGAAGAGTAACACAATGCTAACAATATGCATGTTCAAGCGCTATTTATTTTGCTAAAAACGTCAAATCCTCACATATTGACGATGTCATAGAAAACGAAGTATGTGTGTTACATTAAAAAGAAAACCATTTCGTGATGCTTTTTAATCATTATTCATTTTATACGAAAACTGAAAGTTTTCGTTTTGTCCCATTCCCCCTTATGTGCATATGTAAGCTAATTCATATAAAGAACTCTTGATCATTATTACAACAATATCCATATACTTTTCGTAATTTTTCCGACAACCTCTTTATTTCATCTTAAGATTAGAAATTATGAACATCCTGACAATATTTTGGATTCACACTAGGACCATGTGAAGACAGAAATCCAAACTGTGAGACGTTTAAACCTACATGCGAGACGAACAAGTCGTGGATGAAACCAAACTGTGCCAAAACATGTGGTTTCTGTTGAAGTGACGTGAAGAAAGGAAAATATAGAAAGGTACTCCTCCATTTTCTAAAGCAACAAGTATGACTTTAAAGCTTGATTCTAACGTTTTCCAATTTTATATATGAGCGGCGACACAATAAAACCAACAAAGTGGCATGTGCGCCCAGCGAAGACTAAGATCAGCCTGGGCATCTGCCCAGTCTGATCAGAGTATTTGCTGTCCGCATGAAGCTAGCTTAGCCACTTGGCTACCCTTTTAGTGCACAGCAAAGACTCTGATCAGACTGGGCTGATGCCCAGGCTGATCTAAGTCTGCACTGGGCGCATAACCACTTTGTTGATTTTCTCGTGTCACGGCTCAAATTTGTCTGCGCATCAGCTTAGACTCATCAGAGCCTTCGTTGATGCCTTGGGATTCATAGATTTTACGTGCAAAAATTGAATACTCTGATCTGACTGCGCGAAAGCTGCATTTTGATTTTCTGAGAAAAAAGACCGGGTCTAATTTTTCTAAGTGCGTTCCTTGCCCCAAGACAAGCCGCCTTTTCATTATCTTTTTCGACTGTTTGTCTGAAACACACGTTTCGACGCGCGTTAAATCCAGATGGCTCTTCGCCCATCAATCTGTTTTTTTCTTGTTGTCCGCAAAACTGTATTGCCCGTAGACTGCTTTAAATGAGAACGCTTTAGTCTGTAATAAGATTAAAATGTGTCCTTAGATAATGAAAATGCGGACACTTTTTTTGCTGGATAAAAAGCAAACTGGGAACATCAAATACCCTACAACATGATACCGGCATAATAATTACTAATCTTTATTCACCATGTGGACTTTTATCGAAATACTTCTAATCTAAAAACTGCGACAAATCTATTCTTCAAAGCATGAGACAACAGACTTTTTTATGAGTATGCTAAATGTCTGCTGTAGATTCCTAAGCGTCCATACTTGATGTTTGTGAACAGCAAATGCCCCGGTTAGGACTGCGCAGATACGCATGTTGGTCTGAGTCTTTGCTTTCTGCACATGAAGCACCCTTTTGGCATGTCACGGCTCTTTACATATTTCTCATTTCGTTAATTTTATTATTTTCAGGTAAGACAGGGATAGAGTACCAACAAAACAACATCGATAAAAAAGGGTTTATGCAAGGAGCACCAGGAGGCCTATAGATATTTCTGTTTCATAAATTGTACATTTAAAGTTAAGATATTAAGAAATACACTATAGTTGTTTATTTTCCCTCAAAAGCAGTAATAATTAAAAAAAACTATTAACATGGTGCAAGCCCCACCTTTTTTCGCATTGTGTAAATGACGAAACACCCACGGTTTGATCTTACAGCTGGGCTGCGTTGACAGCCTCGTTCTTTCCAACCTAGTACGCTTGTGTTTAGACAACATAAGACGGAGGGATGCGACATATTTAAAGACTAAGCCAGAAAACCTGCATGTAATTTAGTCTTAAACATCCGCCCAGTCTGGTCAGAGTCTTCGCTGTCCGCATGGACAGCTAGCTTAATTACACCCTTGATTACCCGTTAAGAGCAAAACAAAGACTTTATTAGACAGGGCGGCTACCAAGGCTGAACTGAGACTTCGCTGCGCTCAAATGCCACTATGTTGGGTTTCTCGTGTTGCGGCTCATTAGGTGTTTAAGACAGGACGATTGTGGCGGTTCCTGATCACTGCCTCTTCAACAGAGAATTAAATCATTTGAGAATGAAGTATAGGCTTGAGAAAATCACACTTTTCCATTTAAGAATTTCATTTATAATTAATATTAATCATATTAATATTAATCTCACTTATAATTTGAGAGGAGCATGGCATGTATGCCATGCTACTCTCGAATTAAAAGTGAGACGACGCCACAAATCTGTTACCACAGCAACTTTAAAATTACCGACTACTGTGCTTAGTACCTTGGCAGAATGATGTCTCGATGACGTCACTTTGACATAAATGTGAACTCTTAGTTGCTGTAGTAACGGATTTATGACGTCATTTGTATCGGAGTACGGAAAAAAGTGGTGTTCCATGCTCCGTCAATTTTTCTATGACATTACAAACTGAAATTCTTCAACAGAAACTTCAGATTTTCTCAAACAAATAATTATTCTCCAGTCATTTAATTCTTTGAAATAGAGACTGAAAGAGACAACCAGCTGAAAAAATATCTCTCTTGGATGAACCATTCTGAGATCAAATAAATATAAACAGGGTGTGTTTCGAAATGACCCTGAAAAAATAACCTTAGTACTCTAATGAACAGCAACATACAATGGCTGTCATAAATCGAGAAAATAATTACATATAGATTATTAGTACAACAACTAATAGTTCATAATTTATTTATTCTGTTAACAATATGTCCATTAGAATTAGTGACACTAACAAAGTACGATGACCAATAAAAGTCATGTAGCATATATACCACCGCTTGGTATGACCAACGGCGAAAGCAGTGTCACATACAAATATCAATATAACATGTTCCGCAAAACATTACGGCGCCGTCCGTGACAAGGTTTTGTTGTTAGTTGAAGACATTGTCAGTTTTCTGCTAGAAACTTGCGAAGAAAAGTGGTTATATGATAAATAGATTTTCACGATCGAGGCAATTTCTCAAGAAATTTATGAAAATCTCTAATGGCTAGTTTCATAAATTTCATGTCAATTGTCCGCTGATATAAGATCCTCTATCTTGTTAACGCGTGGCATCAACACGAAATAGTACACTACTCAAAATATTTTAAGGAGCATCGTATAGTTTTTCCACTGACGGCAGTGCAATGTACCCCCACCAAGAGGGTCATTTACTTTCGATCAACAAAAACATAAGTTTTTATTAACCAATTTTTTTGCAAAATCTTTAAAGAGGGTCGAGGTTACAGACAGCGCAAGTTTTGATTCAATATTATTCCTGCCCATGTCCATGGACTGATTTTTATAAAAATGGAATTTTGGTAATAACATGCAATTTTTCAGAACAGGTGTAAAGCATGAAAATTCCAACCAAATCAAAATGACCAGGTTGGTTATAAAACCGAATGTCTTACAAGGTGACCTGTTCGAAAGGATCACTTTGAGCTCAAGTTTATGGGATTTTATAGACTTACAGAAACATACCTCAATATCAGGAAATTCGAAAATTGCAAACTTTGTTCATCTGAAATGAGCAAGGCATTAGTTGTAATGAAATGCTTGTTGTCTTAAACTTCCATCCTTTTTGAAAATGCTGCCAGAGACTGGGAATTTCTTGGCCACTGGTGTTTGAGTTTATTGGCTGTTGAACTGGCCATATGTTGTACTAATGTCTATGGGAAAAGTATTAACTGCTCCTTTAAATATTTTGAGCAGTGTTTTTAACGCATTTTCATTTTGGGAAAGAATACATAGCCATTACTTATACAATTTTCAGCGTGCGTCCAGTCAGAGCCAACGTAGATAAAACGCCACTCGCGCCCAAAGTGCGCGAAGTCACTAAGCCTACAGTATACTCTGATGGTCAGCGAGATACATTGTATAGTTGAGTGATTTCCTAGAATTTCTGTCATTTTCAAAGCATTCAATACCACCCTATTTTTGTGATTTATTAAACGCGATGATTAACCGAAAACAGACACCACTATTTAGTTTTGTGTGTGGGGGAGAGCGGGATGGGAGGGGGTGTAGATTGTGAAACATAAATCCACGACACCATCAGTCCAGCAAGACTTTTGTTAAGACTCTTCTGTATGCTCCTATTTTCATATTGATTTGATATTTACTTTGCACTTGAAAAGTTTTTTCTCTATGACGCCACTCCATGTTGTTATAATAATATCCTCAATAATCTTGTTAAACTAGTCGATACAATGTCATTTGGAACAATATTAGTGTTAAAAGCTTTATCAGTTAAATAGATTTGCACTGCAGTTGTTTGCGTAAATAACAGACTAAAAAGCAAATCCAATCCTTATAATCACCTTTAGTAAATAAAAGGCTTGCTTGCGGTAAAGGAATGGCATTGGTAATTTAAGAACCGAAACCTGCACTTGCTTCTTGCAGTGAAAATTAAAATAAAACTAAAAAAAGTGAAATAAAACTGCAAAAATATATAACAAAAATATTACAATAATCATAATAATAGTACCTGCAGTGTTATCAGTGTTATCAGTGATACTGAAAAGATAATAATCAGACGAAAAAATCGGAAAGGATATCGAAGGATTACACAGGACGATTATATTCAGCCAATGGCATCAGTGATCGAGCCAGCTCTTGCTTTAAATACAAAAGTGGAAATATCAAGTACCCAACGATCAAGTTTCAAAGACAAGGCAGTGAAGCCCTTTAGTAGTAAAAGTGGTCGAGCCTATATCGATGAACTTACAGTGACAGAGAGTAAAACGTTTAACTTCTCATCTAACAGAAAATCAAGTGCAAATATGTCAACCACAGGTGCCAGAAACAGAAAAATCCCCTCTACGTCAAATTCTCCGTCGCGAAATAGATCCCCAGCTCACAGCCCAAGAGGACAGGTACATGTAGTACCGAGTACGCATTCGGAGAGGTTAACTCCTTCACCTACATTATCCAGGAAACATTCATTAGGAGTACACAATAAAACAAGACGACCGACTACAAGCAGACGGTGCTCTGTCCGACTTGATTCCAGGAGCGTGTCTCCATCATTTAGAGGAAATACAAAAGAGGACCAGTTACGTAAGCCAGTTGCTGCAAACAGTTCATCTGCCCGAAGTTTAAATTCTGGGAGCAGCTTGTCTGTGGACTATTGTGATTCATCAGCAGATGAGAGTAGCAAATTGACACCGCGAAGTATTTCACCAGCTGAGATATGTAAATTTTTTGGTATTGATAGAGGAAACTTACCTACTGCATCGGACGCTTTTCAGACAGCGTTGAATGAAATTGAAAACGATTTTGAAACAATTAAGATCAGAGTGACTTGTGAGTCGTAGAATAGTGAGGGTGCCCAGAACTAGATATATTGAGATCATCTGTTGTCATAATTCTGGGATATTTTTTTTCTCCATGAAAACAGCTATTAACTATCTATCTCCTTACCTCCAACGCTGATAAACTGATTTAAGGTAATAGCGATCAAAGTGACATTTTAGTCGGAGAATAGTCAGTGTACGGAGATTTTGGCCTAACTTTCAATAATGGCATGTTTTAATTTTCGATAACCTTAAACACATGGATGTCACTATAATACCCGGCGTCGCTTTTCTTTAATCTTTTTTTTTTATTATAAAATTCATCTAAAGCTCAGTGATGATTCTGATTGCTTGTTTTGTAGTAAAAAATAAGATGTTAAGGAAAGTATCTTTTTCATAAGATTTACATGGGCCTCCAGCACTTATTTAATATGTTTGTCTTTTTAGTTTCAAAGGATTATTGTTTTAACTTTGTGCACAACATCAGTTGCCGAGAAGTGCAGGTTAGACATTCGTTTCATTTATTTATTAATTCATTCATTTATAAATGATATGAAAGATTAAAGTCTTTTATGCCTGTAAAATGAAAATGTTATGCTCATGATAAACATTTGCAAAAAAGTGCAATAGTCGTTTCACCGTGCCTACTTTCATTTGAGGGGCATTCTTCCTCATTAGAGGCATACATGTATATAAAAGGCAAGCACAGTCTATTTTTCAAAATCACAATCTCCAGTCCTGGTTTAGGCAGACCAGACTAAGGACAAGATGTAGAAATCGATGGTGTCGTCTTTGGATCTTATCTAATGCAACGCCCATATACTGTCATTTTGGTCAAGCATGATGCTGTCCGTATGTTATTGTAATGGATATGTTTGTCAGCTTTTTTGTCTGTTGCTTGGTCCACCGGGGCTCAACTGGTGACCTTCTTTTGCTTCAGATTTCCAGTGGGGTTGTTTGGCAGGACAGGGATCTCCACCTGTCAGACGGCCCGTTGTATCTGTTGAGTCCTCGTCTTTGCTTCTTCATGGTGTTGAAATTTGATTTATGTGTTTACCGTGATGATTCACTGACGAGTTAGAGGGTTATCATGCGAACCGAACAACCAACTAAATGTTTTGTACCACTTCAGAAACTGAGGGTGAGGTTGGGCCTGTAAAATCGATTTAAGCCCCCCCCCCCCAGTAATTCATTACTGACCGTTCCAAGGCGGTAGTTCTGTTGTGGTTCTTTGTTGCCTGTTTTTGGTGTCAGAGATTCTGTGATGTTTTACCTTATGTATGTTATTATTATTTTTGGTTCGGTTTGGGTTGCTGAGTGGCCACCTTTTGGGAACAAGCTGCTCACTCGGTTGGCCATATGTTCTCTGTATCTTGATTATTTGTAATCTTAGTTGTTTCCAACTATGGTTTGAGGGCTGGATTTGGATTTTGATTGTTTCAGTTCCTGGTCTTTGCATACTTTTTACTTTTATTCTGCTTGAGCTAGTTTATTCGTCTATTAATTTTGTATATTTTAATGTTATTTATATTTGACGATCATCCATATCAAAAATGGATGTAAAGTTAGTATTTTCTTTTTGTATAAAATGGTAACGCTAATGAAACAATCAAGCGTGTACACAATGTTGTTTTACCATTGATTCTATGCCATAATGTAAAAAAAGTTTGTACAAGATCGTTTTATGCTGGAAATGCATTTAACTAAGCCGCGACACGACAAAACCAACAAAGTAGCGTGTGTGGTTGGTAGATACTAAGACCAGCCTGGGCATCCGCCCAGTCTGATCGGAGTTTTGCAGTGCGCTTTAAGGGTAGCTTAGGGTCTAGGCTAGCTCAGTTGGGACAGTGAAGACTAATCATACTTGGCGGCTGCCCAGGTTGATCTGAGTCTTCGCCAGGCGCACATGTCACTTTGTTGGCTTTTCGTGTTGTTGCTCAGCTGTTATCGTTTTCTCGACAGTTTCATTGTTGATAAATTGATTTGATTTCTCGTGTTTTATTTGCACGCACGAGGAAGTTGGTTTACATTTTGACGTGCGAAATAAATATCGACAGATAAAGACAGTGTTGATTCCAATATGTGCTTTTTCCATGCCCTTTGATGCCCTGAACGGTAGATACAGCGTCATTATGCATACACTTTTATCACGCCTACCAATCGCTCGCACGCGAAACCGCGGTTCAGAAGGCATATCCATGCGAGGAGTTTCCAGTTTTGAAGAAGGGGAGTCGAAAAGGTAAACAAATTTGACATCAGCTCAAGGTTTGGGTTAATTCTTTTCTCTGAAAATTATTTATGCAAACTATAAGAATGCTATTTTGTAGCATAAATATTGCTTCTTTCGTACATGAATTGATTAGGCACATGTCCTTGCATTTTTCTAGATATTCATTTAGTATGGCGAAGCATGCGTTCAAGGTCAATCTGGGCGGTATACACGTATGGAAAAATCACATTTTCTTGCTTGATTTTGATCCTCTGTCTCTGTCACACGCACAAAAAAGTGAACAGAACGACCGCATGCGCGAATGTAAACGTTGTAAGTAAGCTTTCCGTGATGGACAGTTTATCGTATAGAATATACGAGGGGCGTTCGAAAAGTAATGCAAATGGCGTAATTACTCGGTAACCAACATAAAAACAGAACTTCTAATTGCAAAAACACATAAAGCTATAATATGCGTAGGAAAGTCTACAAACACGGTGCATTTTTTAAAAAGGGTGCATTTTTAACTTCTTTGAAAGCGGTATACCGTAAAGACACTGTAGAATTTTAGTTTAGTAGGCCGTAATTTATATATCAGCAGTCTTTGATTTGTATTTATTTTTGCTACTTAAAGACAATGCCCATGCAATGTTGTCCTGTAAATATCGAGGAAATTATTTTTAATCTGGGTTCCATACTGGCCCGGGAATATGGATTAAGTAGTAGCACATTCCCCATTTCTACCAAAAATTAAATGATTTTGTAAGAAAAACAAGTGTATTAGCATTCAAAATCTTGTCAGCAAGAGCATTTACATGGGTCAACGAAAACCTGTCAATAGATTCAAATTAATGCCAAAAACAAAGACTCTACAAGCTTTTAAAAATGACGTTCACGTATATTTCAATAACGTCATAATAATTGCGCATTGCTTTGCAAGGAATAAATCGATAACAGTTGCTACCCTTCTAACTTTTGTATGAATATTGTAGGCAACAATGGACAAGCAACTGACAAAGATTAATTTTGTATTTGCAACGATATTTGACTTGAATGCCCAACACTGAAAAGATTTTACATATGAAATTAGCCCAGTGGTATGACTTCAGGGGCCTAATAAAATGCGTTGTAAGTCAATACGGGAAGAAGTCTTTGTACAGCGTTTGGTATCATTGTAAAGACAAAATGAAGTGTTTTCAGCATATGCATAGTATTTGTACCAAAAATTCCCCTAAACAAAGTTATGAGGTCATTTGCATTACTTTTCGAACGCCCCTCGTAAACGCTAAAACTTGGCATCGCCAGCCCGGTTCCGCATCAGATAAAAGAAAATGTAAAGATTTTTTATCAAATACCAAAACAGATTCTGAACAATAATTGGACCTAGACTAACATGAATTCTGACAGGCAGTCAGTGAAATTTTGCGGACACTATGCACGAAAGCCCAAAATTCAGATTAATTTAAATCCATAGGTACAAAACGATTGCTGCGAATCATCAAATAACACACATACGAGACAGTTTGCAAAATACCTAATTAACAGACAAACGGGGAGTAAAACAGCCAGAAAGTCATCTGCAATGCATAAAATAATGATATGTCACACAATTCATGTTAGTCTAGATACACTTATTGTTCAGAAGATATTATGGTGTTTCATAAAAAAAATATTTACATTTTCTTTTATCTCATGCGGAACCGGGCTGACGATGCCAAGTTCTTGCGTATATTTTCTATATGCTAAACTGTTCATCACGTAAAGCTTACTTCCAACGTTTGGATTCACGCATACAGTAGTTCTGTTCACTTCTTTGCTTCTGACAAGTTGAGACACTCAAAATCAAACAAAAAAATGTGACTTCGGTCGGGGATATAGCGATGAGACTGGCGTCCGTCCGTCCGTAAACATTTTCTTGTCCGCTCTATATCTGGAATACCCTTTGGAATATTTTCATGAAACTTCACAGTTATGTAGAACAGGCCATGACGATGTGTCGCGTACAAGAATGGTAACTCTTGCTTTTGTACTTTTTGAATTATCTCCCCTTTGGTGATTTTTCGGCAGATTCGTGTCCGCTCTGTATCTTGAATACCATTTGAAATATTTTCATGATACTTTACAGATATGTAGAATGACAATGACAATGTGTCGCGATCAAGAATGACAACTCTTGCTTTCTTACTTTTGAGTTATTACCCTTGGATGGTTTGAGGTGTGATTTCGTGTCTGCTCTAAAACTTGAATACTTTTTAAATATATTTTCATGATACTTCATAGTTATGTAGAACAGGTAATGTCAATGTGTTGCGAACAAGAATAACAACTCTTGCTTTCTTACTTTTTAAGTTATTTCCCCTTGGTGGTTTTAGGTGTGATGTCGTGTCCGCTCTATAACTTGAATACTTTTTGAAATATTGTCCTGATACTTCATAGAACTGTAGAACAAGTCATGACAATGTGTCATGAACAAAAATGGTAACTCTTGCTATTGTACTTTTTGAGTATCTCCCCTTGATGATTTTAAGTGTGATTTCGTGTCCGCTCTATTACTTGAATACATTTTGAAATATTTTCATGACACTTCACAGATATTTAGAACAGGTCATGACAATGTGTCGCGAGCAAGAATGACAACTCATGCTTTCTTACTTTTTGAGTTATTTCGCCTTGATGGACTTAGGTGTGATTTCGTGTCCGCTCTATAACTTGAATACCTTTTGAAATATTTTCATGATACTTCACACATATGTAGAACAGGTCATGATGATGTATCAGGAACAAGAATGGTTTTTGATTGATTTGATGCTTAACGTCCACGGTAAACAATTATGGTCATGTCGGGACGGCCAGTTTACCTAACCACACTATTCCTGGGCAAGCTTAGACCTCCTAAGCGGTTAAGCAGTACTAACTGCACATACTTTCCCCAGTAACTGACAACTGCCCTTCTTGAATCAGCGGAAGGAGAAACGAAAGTATGTGGCCAGACCGGAAATTTGCTCTGTCATTCATACTGTCCGAGGTATTTCCCTTTGGAAGTTTGAGCTGCAGTTTGCTGCCTCTGCTTTATATCCGTATAACCCTGGCTTGCTCCACACTTTTACGAGTAATACCCTTATAACCTGATAACTGTTAGAATATTGATGATGATCATCTTATCATGTTCCCAACTCTCTGTGATCCCTCCTTAACCCCCTACCCCCTTTTTATGCCCCCGCCATTTAAAAAAAGGGGGGGGCATATAGTATCACCCCTGTCCGTACGTACGTAGCGTACGTACGTATGAAATGGTTTCCGTTCAATATCTTTTGAAAGCATTGGTGTATTGAATTCATATTTCTATTACAGCTATATAATCATAAAATACAGGTCAAGTTCGATGTTGGGTAAAATCCGTCGATTATTGTGGGAGTTATGGCCCTTTTTCGACTTCTGTTTCTATGAATAAATGGTTTCCGTTCAATATCTTTTCAAAGCATCCGTGTATTGAATTCGTATTTCATACACAGGTATATAATCATAAAATACAGGTCAAGTTCGATGTTGGGCAAAATTTGTCGATTATTGTGGGAGTTATGGCCCTTTTTCGACTTTATTTTGTATGAAAAAATGGTTTCCGTTCGATATCTTTTGAAAGCATTGGTGTATAAAAATTCATATTTTATACACAGGTTCTATTCTATTCTATACTATCCCATAACCTTACTAGGTCGATGGGGCAACATAGCTGACTTCAAAACAATCCCTTTCCACCTTGTCCTGTCTACAGCTGTCCTAGTTGAGCTGGCAAAATCCATTCCAGTCCACTCCTTGATATTGTCTTCCCACCTCTTCTCCTGTCTACCTCTTCTTCTTTTTCCTTTCACTGTGCCCTGAAGAATTGTCTTTGCTAAACCAGAAGACCTTGAGACATGGCCAAACCACCTTAGTTTCCGTTTCTTGACCAGCGTCAGGAGTTCATCATATTCTCCAATGGCTGCTTGGATCTTCCTGCGAACCTCCTCATTGGTTATATGGTCCTTGTACGAAATGTTCAGTAACCTTCGATAGCATCTCATCTCAAAGGCCTGCATTCTTTTCTCTAACTCTGCTGTCAAGGTCCATGATTCACAGGCATATAGAAATATGGAAATGACAAGGGAGCGCATAAGTGTCACCTTTGATCCAAGAGATATGTTGTTATCTCTCCAAATTGGTTTCAGCTTGGCAAGAGCTGAAGTGGCTTGTGCTATCCTTGAGAGAACCTCCTGTTTTGAGCCATCATCTGAGACAACTGCTCCAAGGTATTTGAAGCTGCTTACAGTACCCAGCTTCTCCCCTTTTACCTTGATCTCCCTCTGGATGCCATCTGCGCTGTTTGTCATCAGTTTGGTCTTCTCAGCACTGATCTCCATCTTATACCTTGTGCAGGTCTGGTCGAGACTTTCAACTAGAGCTTCTAGTTCCTGCTCTTCCTCAGCAAGAGCGTCTATGTCATCGGCAAACCGCAGGTTGGTAATATTTCTGCCGCCTATGCTAACCTTTCCGTCATGTTCTTCCAGAGCATCAGACATGATCCGTTCGAGAAAAATGTTGAAGAGGGTGGGTGACAGAAGTCATCCTTGTCTTACTCCAACTGTTGTTCTGAGCCATTCTCCTGTGCTGCCATTTATCAGGACTGCACTTGTAGCCTTGTCATATAGCTGCTCAATGGTGCGAACTAGGTTTGCATTGATATTGTACTTCCTCATGGTGGCCCATAAGGCTGCATGCCATACCCTGTCAAAGGCTTTTTTGAAATCAATGAAGACATGGTACAGATTCTGCTGATGTTGGAGATACTTTTCACACAGGATTCTAAGGTTGAAGATCTGTTCTGTGGTGCTCCTTCCTGCTCGGAACACAGCCTGTTCCTCAGCAATTATCTCTTCGGCTTGTGGCTTAAGCCTGTTCAAGATAACTTTCAGTATGACTTTGCTTGAATGACTGATGAGGCTGATGGTTCTGTAGTTCTGGCAGAGCTGTAGGTTGCCCTTTTTAGGGAGAGTAATAATCAGCGACTGAGTCCATGGGGTAGGCCATTCTCCTGTTCTCCAGATCCTGTTACAGATATCTGTTAAAACATCAGTCATG
The DNA here is from genome assembly GCA_963989385.1 of Ctena decussata. NCBI lineage: Eukaryota > Metazoa > Mollusca > Bivalvia > Lucinida > Lucinidae > Ctena > Ctena decussata. Next base: position 81,272,588 of record OZ022501.1, on the reverse strand, counting down.
GTCTCCCCTCCAGCTTGAACAAGTTATGCTGGTATATTATCAACTCCGGCAGATTTTCCCTTCTTCAGTGCTGCTACTGCAATCTCAACTTCCTCACGAAGGATCGGTTGTTGATCTTCTTCTGGGGGCTGACTGCAGTCCAGGACCGTATTGTCACCATCAGTCTCATGGTTGTATAATTGTGCTTTGGTCTGAGTATTAGATAATCATGCATCTGTTAAACAGATAATGTCAATCAGAAGCATAAAAGAATGACAATATATTACTTATATATGTTTTGAAGTGCACCCTGTTTACCAAGGTGCGAGGGGCCTTCGGTCGGGGGATTTGCCATCTCCTCTGCCTATTTTTCCTACATGTATATATCGCCGAGATTGACCATGAACACATGCTTCGCCGTACTAAATGAATATCTGAGAAATTGAAAGGCCATGTGCCTAATGCTTCAATGTGCGGAAGAAGCAACCTATATGCGACAAAATAGCATTCTTATATGTTGCATAAACAGTTGGCAGAGAAAATAAATAACCCAAACATAAATCCGATGTCAAATTTCCTTACCTTTTCGACTCCCCTTTTGCAAATTCGGAAAATCCTCGCATGGATTTGCGTTCTGAACCACGGTTTCGCATGCGAGCGATTGGTAGGCGTGTTTTATGGAGAAAAAATACTTAAGGCCTTTTTAAACGCCTCACTAGAAAGAAATTGAAAAGTTTGACATCGACTCGAGGTTTGGATTACTTTTTTTCTCTAAAAACTATTAATGTAAAATAAAAGAATGCAATTTTGTCGCATATAGATTGCTTCTTCCTCGCATCAAAGGATTAGGCACATGGCCGTGCACTTTTCCAGATATTCATTTAGTACGGCAAAGCATGTGTTCAAGGTCAATCTCGGCGATACATACATGTAGGAAAAAGTCACATTCTCTCGCTTGACTTTGAGTCTCTGACCTTGTCAGAATCAAAGAAGTGAACAGAACTGCCGTATACGTGTACCCAAAAGTTGTAAGTAAGCTTTCTGTAATGGACAATTTAGCATATAGAAAATATACGCAAAATCTTGGCATCGTCAGTCCGGTTCCGCATGAGATATAACAAAAATATAAAGCATACTTACCAAACACCAAAACAGAATATGAACAATAATTGGATCTGGACTAACATGAACTCTGTGATTATGTCTCGGCCCCCCGAAGGGGTCGGAGACATATTGTTTTTGCCCTGGTCGTCTGTCTGTCTGTCCGTCTGGCTGAACGTCCGTCTGTCACAAATCGTGTCCGCTCAATAACTCTGTAACCGATTGAGATAATTTCACGAAACTTGGTACAAATATAAAGCATCATCAGACGACGCGCAGAGAGCAAGACCCGTAACTCCATTGGCATTTTTTACGGAATTATGCCCCTTTGAAAATTTTAGTATGGAAATCGTGTCCGCTCAATAACTCTGAAACCAGTTGAGATGATTTCACGAAACTTGGTACAAATATAAAACATTATCAGATGACGTGCATAAAGCAAGACCCGTAACTCCACTATCATTTTTTAAGGAATTATGCCCCTTTGAAAATTTAAGTATGGAAATCGTGTCCGCTCAATAACTCTGTAACCGATTGAGTTGATTTCATGAAACTCGGTTCAAATATAAAGCATCATCAGACGACGTGCAGAAAGCAAAATTAGTAACTCCACCTACTTTTTTTTTTTACTGAATTATGCTCATTTGAAAATTTCAGTATGGAAATCGTGTCCGCTCAAAAACTCTGTAACCGATTGAGATAATTCCACTTTACTTGGTACAAATATAAAGCATCATCAGACGAGGTGCAGCGAGCAAGACCCGTAACTCCACCTACATTTTTTAACAGAATTGTGCCCCTTAGAAAATTTTAGTATAGAAATCGTGTCCGCTAAATAACTCTGTAACTGATTGAGATAATTTCACAAAACTGTGTACAAATAAAGCATCACCAGACGACGTGTAGAGAGCAAGACCCATAACTCCACTTACATTGTTTATGGAATTATGCCCCTTTGTAAATTTAAGTATGGAAGTCGTGTTTGCTCGATAACTTTTAACCCAATGAGATAATATCACGAAACTTAATACAAATATAAAGCATCATCAGACGACATGCAAAGACATCCGCTCCATAACTCTAAAACTATATGAGATATTTTCACGAAACTACGTGCAAATAGAGCATCATCAGAGGATGTGCAGAGAACAAGAACTGTAACTCCACTTAATTTTTAACGGAATTATGCCCCTTTGGAAAATTTTAGCATGGAAATAGTGTCCGCTCAATAACTCTGTAACCGATTGAGATAATTTCACGAAACTCGGTACAAATATAAAGCATCATCAGACGACATGTAGAGGGCAAGATTCGTAACTCCACCTACATTTTTTTATGGAATTTTGCCCTATTGTAAATTTTAGTATGGAAATCGTGTCCGCTCCATAACTCTAAAATATATGAGATATTTTCATGTAACTTAGTACAAATATAGAGCATCATCAGAGGATGTACAGAGAACAAGAATCGTAACTCCGCCCGACATTTTTACGGAATTATGTCCCTTTCTAAATTTTAGTATGAAAATGTGTCCGCTCCATAACTCTGAAACTATATGAGATATTTTTGCAAAACTTGGTACAATTATGACTTGATGGGCAGAGAAAAGGAACCGAGATTTCGCTCTCATTTTCTACAGAATTACATCCTTTTGAAAAATTTAGTATGGAAATCGTGTTTGCTGCATAACTCTGAAACTATATGAGTTATTTTCGTGAAACTTGGTACAAATATAAAACATCAGACGATGTGCAGTGAACAATTATTTTATACATTGTAGATGATTTGTCTGTTTTTATTATACATTTGTCTGTTTATGAGACACGTTGCAAACAGCCTTCTATGCGTGTTATTTGATGACTCGAAATTCTATTGTTTTCAATTTTATTTTCCTTAATCTAAACTTTGGCCTTTCGTGCACAGAGTCCAAAAAATTTCACCGACTGCCTGCCGAAATCCATGTTAGTGTAGATCCAGTTATTGTTCAGAAGCTGTTTTTGGTGTTTGATAAAAAAATCTTTATATTTTCTATCATCTCATGCGGAACAGGTCTGAGGAGGTCAAGATTTTGCGTATAGAAAAACAGGTCTGAGGAGGTCAAGATTTTGCGTATATTTTCTATAAGTTAAACTGCGCATTACGGAAAGCGTACTTCAAACGTTAAGATTTACGCATACAGTAGTTCGCCGTACTAAATGAATATCTGGAAAAGTGCATGGTCATGTGCATTATCCTTCTGTGTGCGTAAGAAGCAATCAGCATTCGACAAAATAGCATTCTTATATTTTGCATAAATAGTTTCAAGAGAAAATAAATAACCCAAACCTTGAGCCGATGTCAAATTTGTTTTCCTGTTCGGCCCCCCTTCTGCAAAACCGGAAACTCCTTGCACGGATATGCGTTCTGAACCGCGGTTTCGCATGCGAGCGACTGGTAGGCGTGAAGATCGTCTCGAATGACATAATTTCCTGCAATTTCTTTGATTTTATTGGTTTTATGATTTCTAACAAAAACTTGTCATATCTTGTAACTTGAAATATGGAATTACCAAAATATATAACCACAGCTGTCATTCTTAAAAGTGACAATTCTCGAACATGAGCTGCGGGGCTGTTCAAGTAATATTGAAAGATGAGATAAACATGGGTGAACAGACATTAGCGCTATGCTGGAACAACGGATTTACTACATTTGACATGACAAAATATGGAAACTTCATCTGGTATGTCAACAACGTCATTGACGTGCGGCGCGTGCCGTCACCATGCCTTTTGTCTGTAGCGATATCTCGATTGCTATGCACTATATTTCTATGACATTTTCATACCAAAATGTAAATAGCTGAATGTACTTGAATACAAATTTTGTTGCTCTCTTGCTCTCTCTTTATTCTAGTCAATTTTATAGCTGCAGTGAAATTACTTCTGTATCTACCCTCGTACTACTTGCTTAGACATTTGAAATTCCATTTGTATGGAATCAGATTTCCTGATGATGATGAACATAGACATAACAGGCAAGGTTTGAGGACCAAACAGAAGGTTTAGACAGTCTGAAGGAAAAGTGGGCTAGGTGTATTCAAAATTCAAGTTTCAAATGTCGGCTTTTTGCATGGTGCTTTTACGTCTTTTCGCGCTGAAATTTCGTCTTTTTGCGTGGCGGGGTTCGTCCTTCGTCTTTTCGCGTGGCGTCGCCGCGGAGCTCTAGACGAAATGGCACAAACCAGACACCATTCAAACCGGCTTTTATAGCAACGTGGTAGAGTGTGTGCCTTCAGGTTAAAGGTTCCCGGTTTGATCCCCGGCCGGGGCGTCTGAGATTTTTTAAATGTCCGTGACAAATGGCGCCCAACGTAAATAACCCATATGTGCATTACGATTCATTCCCATTGAATCTTGTACTTCTGAGAATTCGAAGACGAAGGAGAATGTCACAGGGTATAGCTTAGGTATATCACACACTTGTACTCCCCTGGGTACAAGCCGGCTTTTATAGCAACTGGGTAGAGTGTTCGCGTTTAGACCGAAAGGTCTCCGGTTCGATCTACGGCCGGGGCGTCTGAGATGTAGTCCATGACGAATATAACAGTTAGAAAGCTAAAATATCAGCTTATTGTCGATTGAGAGGTTGTTATAGTTTGGTTAAATAGAGATTATTACATGGGTTTTTTCGTTATCACCCAATTTATCAGCCCGAGACTCCAATATCGGACCGAGGGCTTGCTCGAGGTCCGATATTGGTCGAGGGCTGATAAATCGGGTGATAACAAAAAACCCATGTTATGATCTGTTTTTCTTTTATACTTTTCAATGAATTATAGAGATTTCTCGGTGAAATCGAAACTGATAATCTCACTGTTTCAAACTGTGAAATTATCACTTTCGATTTCACTGTTTCAGAAATAGGATTTTTGTGAAATAGCCAGAAGTTTTTTGTTGATTAATTGCCTAAATCTTATCTGGCTTGACAAAAATTACGTGACGCATGTTTGCACGTCATTAAGACGTAAATGACGTCACTTAAAGCGCCAACCTAAAATTGTTACGGCACGCGACGTCAGGCCGCCTAAGTCTCCAGTAGGCATTCTTTCTTGGCAATTTTTTTGAGATCTGTTTATCAAAATGATATTTGAAGCTATTTTTCAGTTGCAAACTGTGTTTACAACCAATATCATACTCCATAAACACACTGGAAGCATCAAATTTGACGCAAAACGGCTAGAAAAAAAGTTGTGTTTCTGTCGTGATGGCTGACGCTCTTGAATAAACAGAATTATTACGATTTTCAAGCATAAAAGAAATAGAAAATTTGACTTTTTCAGTGCAAGATGAATTTTTATTTCACTCATGAACACCAAAAGTGATATTTTCACTCGTGGCTTCGCCATTCGTGAAAATACTGCTTTTGGTGTTCATTCGGTGAAATAAAAATCGATCTTACACTGAAAAAGTCAAATATCCTCTATATCATATTGATTCTAGATAAGAAAAATGTCCCGAAATAGTTGCTAGAAGTTGTGAAACTGAAGGCCAAGGCCTAAAAGGGCATCCAGCAAACACAACGGCAGGGACACCCGGGTGTGAGAGTAATATTTCATTTTATCATATACTTTTACTAGTATTGCCCTTGATACTAGAAATTTGGCCCAGCCATTATAGCCCCGTCAAAAAGCGCTGTCCAGCCCTCTTGTCCAAATGTCATGTGTAGGGCCGAGATCACCTCACGTGTAGGGCGGGACAGAAAAATCTCAGCCCTGGTATCGGCCCTCAAATTTGGCGCTAACGTAAAGTATTGTCGCTGACGTCATCAAAACAATTCAGCGGGCTAGAAGACGTTTGACGCCATTTTTTATTTCCGCACGTCGACTGGCTGAAAGTGGACATGCAGACACTTAGTAGTCTGTTTCAACATCAGAAAATCATTCTCGGTAAGTTTCATTTTGTAATTTGAGCAATTTACGATTAAAGTACCTTACAATTTTGTTGTTCTTTCTTGATTTTCTACTCAGTTGAAGTTCAGCAGAAAGAAAAATGGCGCTCACAATCCATGATCCTCCGACTCGACCATCTTTATGTCCATGTTATTTTATCCCATAAAAAGAAAAAAAAAACAAAAAAAAAACAGACATATCTTATTGGAACAAAAAAAATGCACTGTTTCGTACACAACTTCAATTTTTATATAAAAAAAAGTATATGATAAAAAGATCATAACACGGTTGTTTTGATCCCATCCCTGATCTCAGCCCTCGGACGGTATCAGCCCTCGCCCTTCGGGCTCGGGCCGATACCGTCAACTCGGGCTGAGATCAGGGCTGGGATCAAAACAACCGTGTAATAATCTCTATATCATGCATCTGCTGCAAAATTCACCTGATAACAGGGGTATGATAACATAATGTGATATCATGTCACTGTAGAACTGCGCTTGCGCGAATGTTATCAGGTCATGCCTTAAGAAGCGACCTCTGAAGACGATTGGCTACAAACTGACGTTGGCCGTGATATCAGCGTTCGATTGGTTAATTGACGTCACCTACTTACGTCATAACGCATTCGCGACGTCAGCAAGTTCGAACAAAACTGCGTTTGCTTATCACTTGTTTGCCGCTCTTTACGCCGTGAATTCTTCTAATGATGCATGATAAATAGAAAACCACGTAAGTGTCTTTTGATATCAAGTTTATCAGGCTCGACCAGAAACACGTCGGACTGGCTCGGCAAGCCTCGCCATTCCTACGCTGTTTCTGGTCTCGCCTGATAAACTTGATATCAAAAGACACTAACATGGTATTCTCTATGTATAATGAAACGAGGCAGGCAACTGACGACAAGTGTCTAATGAAACGAGGGATCTTACGATAAGTCTTACTAACACACAGCATCACTGCGCCATCTGAAATGTTTCCCGCCCGTCCAGTCTTGGTGCGCTTGCCGTTTGTAGCGAAACAAAAAATTCAGCCATTTCATATTTATTTTGACACCAACGTGTTTCTTTCGATCTAACTAAGAAAATGAGTGGTCACACTTTATGTCTACGATGGATAATAAGAGAGATAGAAGCTCTGAAAGGATGCGAAATTTTCTGTTCTGCAACATCGCTCTCGCCATTTTAACGTCGAAGTATCTCACGCGATGTCGTTGACGTTAACGACGGGCCGATAAACGTATCGGATCGGGAAAACCTTTATCGAACCGATGGGCAAGATAAAAACTCTGAAAGCCAAGCTTTATCAACCATGCAGATTGCCTCTTAGGCAGTCCAAAATTCTGTATCTATGTGATAAAGCTTTTTATCATATAGATACGTAATTTCGGACTGCCTAATAAGTAATCTGCATGTTTGATAAAGCTGAGCTTTTAGAGTACTTATTCTGCCCATCGGTCCGATAAACGTTTTCCCGGTCCGATACGTTTATCGGCCCGTCGTTAACGTCAACAACGTCGCGTGAGATACTTCGACGTTAAAATGGCGAGTGCGATGTGGCAAAACAGAAAATTTCCCATCCTTTCTGAGCTGATATCTCTCTTATTATCCATCATAGACATAAAGTGTGACCACTCATTTTCTTAATTAGATCACAAGAAACACTTTGGTGTAAAAATAAATTTGAAATGGCTGAATTTTTTGTTTCGCTACAAAACGGTAAGACTGGGTGGCCGAGAAACATTTCAGCTAGCGCAGTGATGCTGTGTGATTTTACTAACACTTAAAAGTAAGATGCCTGTCTCGTTTTATAAGACACTCATCGTCAGATGGCTGCCTCTTTTCATTAAACAATAAAATATCACAATCACACTCGGGTGTCCCTGCTGTTGTTTTTTCTAGATCCCCTATGAGGCATAAGCCTACAGCAGTAGCAAGAAAATGTATACTTCTAGCAGCTATTTCTGAACATTGTTTTTTCTAAACTAGAATATATATGATAAACAGATCATAACGTGTTTTTCGTTATCACCCGATTTATCAGCCCTCGACCAATATCGGACCTCGGGCAAGCCCTCGGTCCGATATTGGAGTCTCGGGCTGATAAATCGGGTGATAACGAAAAACCCATGTAATAATCTCTATTTATGTGGTGGACAAGCCGATGTCAAGATGTGGACAAGGAAAACAAGATAGGCAGGTCTGATACAGCTATAAGGTCATGCAATAACCCGTCTGCAAGAAAATGTCCGATCCAATAACGCCTGGGTTACGCAAGGAATTCCACAGAGAAACAACACCAACTCTCATTATCAGCAACAGACCCATCTTAGTCTGGTAGGGCACATATGACACGCATATGTCACCTCTAGTACCATGCTATGTTTTGTTAACGATATGAAGAGACGTATCCGAGCCTTAACTTGCTAATAATGGGGGTAATATAGCTGCCAAGCAATTCAAACGATATTAGCACTGTTTAAATATGTTCTGAAAAAATGATAGATTCTGTAAAACATTCTAATAAGTTATAAAACAGTATGCTTTGAAAAAAACAAATACAAGCAAGAAAGACAACAGTGAACTCGATTTTATCGAGTCTATACGCAGGAATGTAATGAGTAAACGCAGGAATGTACGGGCGAGGCTGGTCACGCCTTTGGCTCAAAGAGTCTGATTACGTTTATCATCAGCATTCTGTTGCTTTTTAAAATTAACCTCGTGAAACGATCGTAGCTTAAACAGAATACTATTTTCAAAATGTCTTAAAATGAATCCTAATCAGATGGAATAAGTCTTGTCTCTTAAAAAATTGTTTGATACAAAACAAGGGCATTTTTATGGTTTGCTGACTGTATTCGTGTGCATGCTCTGGACCGTTACTGTTTTGACGGTGCAAAATAGTCTCGATTTTCCGTCCTGAATTTACCCTTGACTTCCTACTATAACTTTAACCTTTCCTGCTTTTAGGACTACGAAGAAGAAATAATAACAAATACATATAAGGCCAAATAGAGTAATATGTAACAAATATGGAAAATAAGTATGAGTGTAGGTTAGTTTGCATAAACAGGCTAGAGTCTGATTTCGACATAAACGTTTAAAATAATATTTGTGTACTTAATAGTCATACTTTTCCAAACATATTATAATGCACTAGGTCTGTCCTTAAACTAGACTTGTGTCTTTGTAAGTCTCCAGAAATACGCCATCGGATACCCATCAACAACAATGGCGACAAACACTTGACCGTGATAAAGCTAGCTGCCTAACAGATTTTCTTGAGTGGGAGTTAATCTCGCCGCCGCAATGTCGGGCTGATATGTCATTCATATTTGATCAGTCCATATATCTATGTTTGAAAATGATCATTCCTTAAAAAGTCAAGTTCTAAACAAACAGTTAATGGCTGCTGAAATGAATGAAAATACCGTACGGACTTCCGACATGGCGTCAGGCTATTAAAAACCACAGCGAATGTTACTTAGAGATGATGCAAGAGCTAGATATGAGCATAAATATTGTCAGTTGCTATTGTTCTATGTTTCCGATCTGTCCCCTGACTATGTGCTTTGTCAAACAAATATGTATTTAAGGAAAGATTTTATATGAGCCGCGACACGAGAAAACCAACAATGTGGTCGTGCGCCCAGCGCAGACTCAGATCAGCCTGGGCATCCGCCCAGTCTGATCAGAGTCTTCGCTGTCCGCATGGAGGCAGCTGAGACCCTTAGCTACCCTTTAGTGCGCTATCGAAGAGTCTGATCAGACTGGGCGGATGCCCAGGCTGATCTGAGTCTGCGCTGGGCGCACAACCACTTTGTTGGTTTTGTCGTCTCGCGGCTCATATAAAACGCTCGGTGTCTTTTCATGTTGACATTATTTCAAAATACCTGTATGCATACTGTATGTACTTCCAGCACGGTTCCTTGTAAAGATCATCTGAGAAGTATGATGGTTTTTAAACTAATTATTTGTGATAATGTGTGGAATACAGAGTAAGATTGATTGATTTGTTGCTTTACGTCCACGGCAAACAGCTATCGTTATGTCGGGACGGCCAGTTAACCTAACCAATCTATTCCTGGGCAGGCTTAGGCCTCCTAAGCGGTTAACCAGTACTAAGTGCACATACTTTCGCCAGTAACTGACAACTGCCCTTCTTGAATCAGCAGAAGGAGAAAGGAAAGTATGTGGCCAGACCGGGTATCGAACCCAGAACCTCTGACTTATGAGTCAGGTGCCCTACCGATTGCGCTACGCGGCCCGGCAGAGTAAGGTTTCTCCACCTGTACGGAGAGATAATCCACGAGCTCTAGTGAGTGGACTATCTATCGTACAGGCGGACGAAATAGGTATGCCAGCACGGCAGCCAATGTTGACCTTGCACATTACACGGTATTTCGTACCAAAGAGTTAGGTGTCTGGGAATCGAGCTATAAAACGTGATATCAGCTGACTGTGATGAAGCAGAATTCATGTTCAGATATACAATCGAAGAAAATGATACCGACGATGTAAAAGAGTTTTATGTTCACTTGCTGAGATCTCACGCTTCTGTTGTCTGGACTTGTTCGGCAAAAAAGATCCCATCACACATACACGTAGAACATATTTCGCAATTTTTTCTCCAAATTTAAGTTACATGTATTTTGTTTGGAAAAGCAATAGTCGCTGTTGTTTTTCTTTTTCTTTCTCTACTTATAAAAACTACTATCATTTCAAACATTCAGGTCAGCATGATAGAATCATAGCCTTTGTAAGAACTTTTGTGGCAATATCTGTCCTTTTTGAAGCGCAAGTCTCAACATATAAAGGAAAAAAAGAAGAAATAGAGTTTGGTGATGCAACTTCTTCAGTATGTATATTAAGCTCTGTTGGTGGCGTAAACAATGTCAGTGTGCGTCCTGCTGGGTTGACTTCGTAAAGTAACCAGAACCCTCATTTATAACTGTTTACTTCCTAGATTTTATATTTGAAGGATTCAGCTTCGCAGAGTTTTTGTATAAATCATAAAAAACATGCTCTTCATGTAGGGACCAGGATGGACACCGGCCTTACTTGATCTGAAACAATTAAAGCCGGGACACGAGAAAACTAACAAAGTGGTTGTGCGCCCAGCGCAGATTCAGATCAGCCTGGGCAACCGCCCGCATGGAGCTACCTTAGACTCTTAGCTACCCTCAAAACGCAATGCGAAGACTCTGATCAGACTGGGCATCCGCCCGCAGGGAGCTACCTTAGACTCTTAGCTACCCTCAAAACGCAATGCGAAGACTCTGATCAGACTGGGCGGATGCCCAGGCTGATTTGAGTCTGCGCTTTGCGCACAACCAATTTGTTGGTTTTCTCGTATCGCGACTCACTTTGTTTTGCTCTTGAGTTTCTACAAGTAATTGCTCTTTGAAGGACCTCCACGATTGCAAATCAAACATCAGCTAAAATCACTGGCGTCCTTGGAACGAAACTTCCACGAAATTAAAAAAAAATGATATCGATATTTTAAAAATATTGAAGCAAAAGCATGGAAACAAATAATGAAATAAGCATTTTATTTACTCACTTATGACTTTTGTTTCTTTAATGAAACAAAAAAATATATGAGCAGCGACACGATAAAACCAACAAAGTGGCATGCGCGCCCAGATTAGTCTTCTCCTTGAAGTGTACAGCTAAGGTTCTGATCAGACTGGAAGGCTGCCAAGGCTGATCAGAGTCTTTGCTGGGCGCACATGCCGCTATATTGGTTTTGTCGTGTCGCGGCACAATATGTTGGTAAAATCTATTTGAAACTAACTGTCTCCCTTCCCAAATGGGGTCAACCCTTACAGGAAAGCTTGTGCTCCCTTATGAGCGTGTAGACCGCATTTTGAAAGGGATACGCCATCCAGAGAAGCAAATGGGACGTCACAAAAGTTGTTACTCTTTGTAAAATAGCAGAAACCATTTTCTAGTACTGAGAGTGCCACCCTTGAATGATTGTTTTCAGTATACAGTCCTTAGGGCCATAACTCACATCAAAGGCTTATCTTATGTAGTTACTTATGAAGGGATTGTGCCAGTGAAAATTCCCGAAGAGGGGTTCCTATATGAGAAACTAATATTATCCTTTTTATGCATCAACTTTAAAAAAAGTCATAAATAAGATATAAATAAAGAATTCATTATAAAACGCCTGTATATTATCCAAGCTTTTTTATTTGAATTATAATTTTTTTCTTTATTATTTTTTTAAAGTAAATGCTATAAAACGATTTAATTGTCTAGATGCTCACATTTGAAATTTCTGGCATTATATGCTTTTTGTTTGACATACAATGTATGTAAAATGATATCATATATCATTTGTTAACAAAAACAAAAAATGATTACTTTATTTTTATTTTCTTATTCTATATAATATTTTGAGAAAACAAATAAACTTAGACATATATATGCCCAAGAATTTGCAAACGTGAAAATGAAAACTAATCAGTCTGCAAAGATGTGCATGTCTTATTCGCGGATTCGCTGTGCAGGCTGATTGGAATACTCACTATTGACATAACTTTTATGTGAACAGTAAATAATCAAATCAGCTGTTACATCTGTGTAGATTGAGCATGGCCTTCAGATTTTGCTGTTTAAATTGATTGATTGAATGTTTTAGATTTAACTGCCCATTGAGACAGTATTTCAGTCTATATCGGGCCGTTTCCAAGAGAGAGGAAGAAAGAAGAGAAATGATAGATGAGAGAAAAAATGGCCAAACAACCCCACCCGCATCTCAGTACTGCAATCACAGCAGGCTATTGCCCTACAATGTTCCAAATCAGGACGACCCGGAACTGGAAGTTATACACAGTACCATCGCAGCACCCAACCTCCTACCTGAAACACATTGAGGCATTCCAAATGATTCAACCATCCAGGTCTATATAAATCAACCTCGTGGTCTACCCCTCAATTCCCCGCAAACAAAAAAAACTTAATGATAATAATAAACTATAACAGATAAATAAGCAAATAAATAAATAAATTGTTACTACTTATTATATCGCATCGACATCAGTACGACATCATTTTAACGTCATGTGCCTGCTGGCTATTTTCACCACAGATATTTTTTCTTGTTCGATACTTTCACAAGCAGAAAGGGGCAGATCATGCGTTCCGTTTTCTGTCTCGGTGTAGATATCCCTACGCAGTAAATCTTTTTTTTTTTTTTTTTGGTAATCATTTTTATTTTACTGAAATTACCATTTGAGCCGCGACGTGAGAAAACCAACAAAGTGGTAGTGCGCCCAGCGCAGACTCAGATCAGCCTGGGCATCCGCCCAGACTGATCAGAGTCTTCGATGTCCGCATGGAGGTAGCTTAGACCCTTAGCTACGCTTTGAGCACTTAACAAAGGGTCTGGTGAATCTGGGTGGCTGCCATAGCTGATCTGAGTCTGCGCTGGGCGCACAACCACATTGTTGGTTTTGTCGTGTCGCGGCTCATTTGTTTTTCATCATTATGTTCCTTAATCTGAACCTAGTGGAAAAAGTTACTGTCTTATTACCCTACGAGCCCAAACGATACAAATGCATAAAACATGGGTTGACCTCTCTTGAGAAAAATATTGTTAATGGTAAATTTAAGGAAGATTACACTTGATTACATTATAATACGAATTATTTATTTTACTTCCCACTGGTTTTAAATACGTCAGAGACAGACAGGCCAAGGTCTGTGCCGGAAATCATTACATGTCATGATACGCATTTGTTTGTTTTATAATGAAGACCAATACTCTTTTAGACGGTGCCAGTACGCAGCTACTTTTATATATTGGACAAACACTTGTAATTAAGTTCTAAAGCAGCTATAGCTCTGTCAACAAAGGCTGAGGAAAGTAAAGATTTATTTTAAATCGTAAAGCGACCTTCCCGACTTTCAAGCCATATACTTTTTCTACGATGACGATAACCATATCATATGATTTCAAAACAAGAGGGCCATGAGGCCCTGAATCGCTCACCTGAACAATTTGCAAGGTGGCTTTTACTTATCATGTCTGAAATTGTCAAAATATGAGTTTTGGGTCAAAAGTCAAAGAATGACCATGACCACTTGTACTCATAAATCTTCATGTACTCATTAAGACAACCATATATACCATTTTTAGGCCAAAATCTTCAAAACTTTCCATGAAATCTTATGTTCTAGCATTTTTCCATATTTGACCATGCCGCAAAAAAGGTCAAGGTAAACCCATGGTCACCATTTGAACAGTCTTGGTGGTACTCTAGTACTCCATGCTATTTACCAAGTTTCAAGGCCATAGGTGTATTGCTTCTGGAGAAGAAAAATATTAAAGATTTATACCATAAGTGGTAATGGCGGCCAAGTTTGTCATGTGACCTGGACCGTTTGAACAAATTTTCATTCAATCAACCCCTGGAGGCTCTATATGAAATGTGTTCACAATTGGCCGTTTGGATTTTGAGTAAATGGTTGAAAATGTCAAAATATGAGCGATTTGGATCAAAGGTAAAAAAAATGACTTTGACCTCTTGTACTCATAATTCTTCATGAACTCATTATGACAACTGTATATACCAATTTTTCAAAACTTTCCATGAAATCTTATGTTCTACCATTTTCCCATATTTGACCTTGCTGTAAAAAGGTCAAGGTCAACACAAGGTCATAATTTGAATAATCTATATAGTACTCAAGTACCCAATGCTACATACAAAGTCTCAAGGCCATCGGTCAATTGGTTCTGGAGAAGAAGATTTTTAAAGGCATTTACCATATATGGGCGTGGCGGCCATGTTGGTCATGTGTCCAGGACTGTTAGAAAATTTTTTCATTCCCTCAATCCCTTGAGGCTCTAAATGAAATTTGGTTTCAATTGGCCCAGTGGTTTTAGAGCAGATTCTTTGAAATTGTCAAAATTTGAGATTTCTGGGTCAAAGGTCAAAGAATGACCTTGACCTCTTGTACTCACAAATCTTCATGTACTCATTAAGATGATTGTATATACCAATTTTTAGGCCAAAATCTTCAAACTTACCATGAAATCTCATGTTCTAGCATTTTCCGATATTTGACCTTGTCGTACAAAAGGTCAAGGTCAACCCAGGGTCATAATTTGAACAATCTTGATAGTACTTGAGTATCCAATGCTATATACCGAGTTTCAAGGCCATCGGTCTACTGGTTCTGGAGAAGAAGATTTTTAAAAGGTTTTTACCATATATGGGCGTGGTGGCCATGTTGGTCATGTGACCTGGATCGTATGAACAAATTTTCATTTCCTCAACCCCTGGAGGATCTATATGAAATTTGGTTACAATTGGCCTACTTGTTTTTGAGGAGATTGTTTGATATTGTCAAAATATGAGAGTTCTGGGTCAAAGAATGACCTTGACCTCTTGTACTCATAAATCTTCATGTAGTTATTAAGATGACTGTATGTACCAATTTTTAGGCCAAAATCTTTTACAGTTTCCAAGATATCTTATGTTGCAGCATTTTGCCATATAAAAGCATAAGGAAGCAAATTTGATCTTACCGTAAAAAAGGTCAAGGTCAACCCAAGGTCATAATTTGAACAATCTTGGTAGTACTTGTGTACCCGATGCTAAATACCAAGTTTCAAGGCCATCGACCTATTGGTTCTGGAGAAGAAGATTTTTTCAGGTTTTTACCATATATGGCCATGGCGGCCATGTTGGTCATGTGACCAGGACCGTTTGAACAACTTTTCGTTCCTAAGGTCCCAGGAGGCTCTCTATGAAATTTGGTTACAATCGGCCCAGCGGTTTCAGAGGAGAAGTTGTTTGAAATTGTGGACGGACGGACGACGGACGGACGGACGACGGACGACGGACGACGTACGACGGACGACGGAGCCTTACCATCCTATAAGCTCCCCCGGAGCCGCTGGCTCAGGTGAGCTAAAAATATAGCATTGGTGACAAGCAAACGCTCAGATCAGACTGCACTTACGGTAACCTATGCATCGTAGGAGGTTTGTCTTGGTGTTCCTTAACATTTACAGACAACTTAAGGGCCAAATGGCCGCAATGGCCGTTAACTAAAACAGTCTCTTCTGCGGCTGTCTCTTTGTAGGCCCTAGTACCGCCAATCTCCTGCTTTAAAGTGTGGATGTAGTATAGCCGTCAAACAACAACAACGTTGTTTGCGGCCTTGTCTGCTAGAACCAATACATACTCTCTATGATGTTCTTGGCCACCCCGCTGTAGATGTCGAAAAGTAGATTTAGGTTTAGGAGGTAAAAGGTTAGTATTTTGTGACTAAACACACTAAATACGTTTATCTACTACTTTGAAGATACTACCTTTCAATACCTTTAATGCATGACGGGCGCCGTGCTCGAGTGGTTAGAGACGCTCGATTATGGTGCAGAACATCGCCGGAAGGTCGTGAGATCGCGCCTGGGTCACGCCATCCGACTACTGGAAAACTCTCTCCGTCAGCTCAGCAGTTAATGGGTACCTGCTTCGAATCAGAAAAGGATAAGGCAGCGAAAGGAGAAGGATGGGCTCCGCCTTTCATATGTTGTACCCAAGACACAGTGGGCCTCTAACCCCACTGCGGCTATGAGTCTATGGGAAACCTTAACCTTTACCTTTAAGGCATGAGGCTCAACATACTCTTGTTTATCTCATCGATCATCGAAATCATTTAATGCCGATCCTATTTCTTCCCTACATTGTTTTTAAATCGAGGTAGGAAGGCAATATGTATTTTTCACATTTAGAAATTATGTAACGAATTCCTTATTCTGAAATAATGTTCTAATTTCCAGTTATAAGATGACCAGTGCCGGAAAAATTAATTTAGACTCTTTACAGCCAGAATAACTTAGGGATGTTAGCATGGATGTCAAGGTCAGAGTAATGTTTTGTTAACTTACATTCTAATGCACTCACGAATATAACTCGACGTTTGACTGGATAACGTCCAAAATTTGCTACAGTGATATACTGTCGCAAACCCGACGTCATTATGAAACGTCTCTTCTCATTGGCTGACGTTTGGTTTTACGCTGCTGAAAGCGCTGGCTTTGGATGCAAAATAGTACATTTTGAAAGGTGAAAGTATGTAAAAGTGCATCAGCATGGGGATAACTGTATTGAAAATTGTCATTTGGGGAGGTAAATCGTCGGTTTTATGGTTGCCAATTGCGTTTTATGGCTCCGCTAATGTGTCGCCGTAAAACGAAATTTCCGACCATAAAACCGACGATATGCTTCCCCATATGACAAGTTTCAATAGAGTAATCCCCAAAGTATGTGCGTAAGACTGATATACATCGAAAGCAGACCCGCCTCTTTAAGTACAACATGGCATTAAAAGAATAAGTAAGAAATCAAACACCAGGAGTGGATTATAATACTATATAAGCTTTCGCGTGAGACCTGTAGACCTATATCTACGTAAATTATTAACCTGTAGTAAACATAACAGCTGACTGTGAAAAACAACTGACTGACGCATATATTAAATCTCAGTTGAGACAAAGCCAAGAAAAAGTAAAGAGCGAATTTAAGCTATACAAGAACGTAATTTTTCAATCAGCCGACTACGAGTACTCTTAAAATGCTACCACCTAAAAGCCAGTATCAGGTACAAAAAACGGTAGTTCCTACCAAAAGCCATGGAAAGGACAAGGCAAGCAGTTCGAATGGCAGCAAAAGTGTTAACAAGGGCAGAGTGGTTCGATTTAGGAGTATATGTGAAGAGTTTGAGGTGACCCCAAGTCGTGATTCTTCACCGGTGTGTGAAATAGAACGGGAAGATTTACCAGGTAAGATAGTATGGATATCTATTTATTTTCTATGACTTTTCATGGAAATGTGTCCTGTTATTATTTACATGAATAAATTCTGAAAAGTTAGAACGAAGCCCTGAAAGCTTTTTGTCAATTCCACACCGTAAAGAGAACCATTGCAAGAAATGTAAGACCGGGAGTGTGGTCAGCGATTCTTTTTCAGACATCATAAAAATCTATAACAACATCTCTTTTTGTTTAATCTCCTAGACTTACTAAATCATTCACAAACCAGTTCTTTAAATGATGCCGAAGGGTTGCCGAACACGAGTACGATTTGTAGACAAATGCATTTTAAACCAATAATGCAAAACGGTTTGTATCTACCGAAACAGAGTTTTTGTGGCAGTATTACATTTAAAGAAGATTTTACTAGCTTGACAACGTCAGTTTATGAATAAATTCGACTAAGTCATCTATAAATTAACAAGTTACTTAATCTTTATAGTATCTTTTCTGTGTTTTAGAAGGGTTGTTACTGTCGCCTTTTTCTGTTTTGTGTAGTAGCCCAATTTGTATTTTCTCTATTGTTATTGACACGACAAAACCAACAATGTGGTTGTGCGCCCAGCACAGACTCAGATCAGCCTGGGCATCCGCCCAGTCTGATCAGAGTCTTCGCTGTCCGCATGGAGGTAGCTTAGACCCTTAGCTACCCTTTGAGCACTTAACAAAGAGTCTGGTGAAACTGGGGGGGGGGGGGGGGGAGGGCTGCCCAGGCTGATCTGAGTCTGCGCTGGGCGCACTACCACATTGTTGGTTTTCTCGCGTCGCGGCTCATATAAAGTTTTGAAGACAATATCTGACATTTTTTCAGGTGGTTCCGACTTGTTCCAACAAATTTTGAAGGAGTTCCATGCTTCAGATGAATCTGCGGAAGACAGTGCATTTAGCGAAGCTGAGAGTGCTTCATCGCCAGCAAAACCTAAACAGTCCATCCTGAAACGTCGACAGGTGTCGAGGCCATGTCGACAGAAAGGAAAACCGAAAAAGTGAATAGACAAGCTTGGATGCGGATTATTTCAATAGCCGCACTAGGTAAAATACGGGTACCATAATGGGCTTTCAGATGATTAATTCCCGGTGAATGAGGACTTCACGTTGTGTTTTGAGGGAAGAGATACGCCATTAAGTTTCTTTTTGAAGAAACTAGTCATGAATTTCCAGCTCTTGCAATGAAACAGATATGACATTAGTGGGGAATATTGTTGGGATCGAGGATCACTTTTAGTGTAGAATATATGAGCCGCGACACGACAAAACCAACAATGTGGTTGTGCGCCCAGCGCAGGCTCAGATCAGCCTCGGCATCCGCCCAGTAAGACCAGACTCTTCGTTAAATGCTCAAAGGGTAGCTAAGGGTCTAAGCTACCTCCATGCGGACAGCGAAGACTCTGATCAGACTGGGCGGATGCCCAGGCTGATCTGAGTCTGCGCTGGGCGCACAACCACATTGTTGGTTTTGTCACGTCGCGGCTCATATATACATAGAAATGAGGAAAGATAGTGCAGGATCTAGTTGACAATATCTGAACAAGTAAAATACGATTTAATCCTACCTTAATTTAGATTTTCAGCAAGTCAGATGCATTTATGGTCAAATCATGCATTTGCTTGATAATGAAGTGACTGAAAATTAACAAAAGACAGTGTATGTGTGTCAGCGAGGCTCTTTATTAGAATTTAAAAACCGTTCTTCTCAGAATTGGATAATGAGAACATGTCGTTATAGACACTTCCTCTTTGTTTCCACGGGATAAGGACACGTGCCAAATGTGTCTTTCATGATACAAATTTGTATTGGTCGCTAAAACATTGAGGTAACTTCCTCGTTACGTATTTACTAATCTGTTTGGCATTGGCGACAAATCTGTTAGGTCAGGTTGTTAAAGATTACACACTTTAAGCCATTAATCTTTTGTTACCAAAATCAAATATAGAAGTTATACGTATCAGGAAAGTGTTATTAGTACGTATTTATTATTAAACCTGTTTATCTCTGTATTGATCATTTATATAAGAGAAATGATATTGTTCATATGAACTTACAGAGATTTTTGTTCAAAACTACCGTTCAACCGTCTTTTAATATATTTCCTAAATTCAAATTATGATATCTTTTAAATAGTAGATACACTCCGTATATAAATTAATAGGTAATAAGCGTCGCGTGCAAACTCGGATCTGCCTGCGCATCCGCGGAAATACTATCTGTCTTTGCAGAAAAACCTGACAGTTATAAATCAGTTTATGTCTGAGCAAGCTGAATCGAATAATTATTTATGCACATAGTTCAAGTTCCCTTTTCAGGGGACAGCAATCAAATGTTTGGTACATCAATCAAATGTTGAAGTTTAGGTCCCAGTTGTTCAAAACTTACGCAATCTTTCGTTAAAGAGACGTTAAATATTCCAATGTTTTATACTTAAAAACACTGAAATTTTGCAGAAAAGAGTGAGGTGGTTTTGCAGTGCAAAAGCTCCTTACAAGTTTCAGCAAAACAATATTATTGATTTTGTGTGTAAGACTTAACGAATCCTCGATTAACGACTTCGTTAAGCTAGGGGAGAGTCGGGTAACTTCGGACAGGCGGGTAAATTCGGACTGTGACATTGTTTTCTTTATATGTCAGTTGTTTGGAATTACAACAAAATTAACCGGGCAAACAGTGAAAATCCTGATGAGACGGCTCATTATGGGCCGTCTCATCTGGATTTTCACTGTTTGCCATGATATGTCCGAATTTACCCGCCTGTCCGAAGTTACCCGAATCTCCCCTAACGATGCTTTGACCAAATGAGCCCTGCCATTTACAGTGGGTTTTCAAGACTGCCTTTGTATATGGTGTAGACCATGTTACTAGAGTAATGGAATTATTCATTAATAACGAAATAAACCAGAATATACCAAAATACACATTATCATTGCCAGAACACAATTTACTATTGCAGGGGTATACTTAATCCTTTAATGCCTAGTGTAGCGTCCGAAAAATGGGACATAGGCAAACAGTGCAGACCCAAATCAGACGCCGCAAAACGCAGGTCTGGTTTATATGTTCCTCAGAAATGATATTATTTTGATCTCAGTAAGTGCTATATAAACTTACAGTCGACTATTGTAATCTCATACACTGATATTTCAAAATACGTTCTTATATCAAATTTAAAGAGTAACCACACTATAGTTTGGAGCAATTTCTAAAAAGACTATAGTTTGGAGCAATTTCTTATTTTTCTTTACATTTCAGTTCCTGTTATGTCTAAGTAAATAATTTTCTTGTCCCAGAAAAAAATACTTGGAAATATCAGTAGTTTGTTATGAACTTCGACTTTGAGATGTCGAGAGGTGACTGTATTATTTATTTTATGCTACGCAAATATGTTTTAAATGCTATATAAAATTAAATAAATGAAAGATTTCTTGTAGCTAGTTTTTGTGCTGTCTCTATCTGTATAACCAAGGTACTTTTAGGTACTGAATGACAACCAAAGCTCGTATCGATTGCAAAAGCCATCCTCATATGACCGCAGTAATGGTGGCTCGATTTGAACATACATTACCATTTTTTTATCGTAAAGGATTTGCAAAATCGTACGTTTGAGAGGTTATAAAAGATTGTGAAAAAGGGAATCATGCCATTTTTTGCTGCTGATTAATATAAGTGAATAAAGTCGTGATTTTGCTGTGCACAATTTTAACCCTTAAAGCGCCAAAAATTAAAACAGTGTAATTTTCAAACAGTGTAGATCCAGATGAGGTGACTCATTATGAGCCATCTCATCTGAATCTACACTGTTTGCCCTCTAGTGTTCAAATTCTCAATATGGTATCACTTGGACGAAACATTTTTTGAAATTCTGCCGGCGTAAATTTTGTCGTCAGCTTTTTGGCGCAATAAGGGTTAATTGATGCATTTAGTATCAGGTTAAAGCTGAAACAACACGGTTTGTATCTAAAGGTCATAAAAATATGCCACAGTGTAACAAAGATTTAAAATTAAGAAAGATGTTCCATGCAACATGGTGTGTTATTGACGCATTATCTGCAAAATGATTAACCGGTTACTTTGCGGGAGGTCTATGCAAGAAATTTTATCAAAGTTTCCCTGCTGTGCGATAAAACTGGTTATTTACTACGGGCTTTTCCTTTCATCTGTTTATATCCTTTGCAGCAGAGATGAGAAACGTGAACATTTCTGATATTTTAAATGTCAAACTTAAAAAGTTTTTCAGAGAAAAACAGAGGGTCCCTACACATTTTGATTCACTATCAGTGCGTTACCACTCACTCATTTCATTAAACTTTGCTGTGTTGTACGGATGTCAGTACATCCATGAGCATTTAAGATCCTTCTGTGACCTTGAAAATCGAGTCAATTTCTCCAAAGCCTTTTTTCTTCTTGTCATAATTATACATCCACAAAAGTTCACTAACATTCCATGCATTTGCTGAAGAGATATTTTTTTGTGAAAATTACTAAGAGTGTTATTTTGATCTTGAAAATCGGACCAAGGTCATCAAAATATAATCAGCCCTTCAGCTTATCCATATTGTATGTCAGTGCACGTTTAGAGAACATCAATGTCTGGTTGAAAAAATCCTACAAGCAAGACTACGACGTTGAAAAAGGGGTCAAGGTCACCAAAAAAACTTAATACGTCTTAAACCTGCCAAAATGGTATATATCTATGCAAGACTAATAAATATCCAGCCCATGGTTCACGAAATATCTCATTTATAGGGATCATTTATTAGTTGGCTTTTGGCCTTGAAAGCGGGATTAATGTCACCAAATCGTAGTCAACTCTTGATATTGTCCCAAAAGTATATCCGTGCAAATTTGGTGGGGATCCAGCCAACGGCTCAAGAGATATAATAATTTTAGTGAAATTTCCACGTAATTAAGTCCTCCTGTGACCTTGGAAATGATTTAAAGGTCAGAAAAATCAAATCAGCTCTTAAGTTTGTTCAAATGATATATCCAAGCAAGTTTGGCGAAATTCCACTCGTTTGTTCAAGAGAAGTCATGGGTACAAGATATTGTATTGCCGACAGAGACGCAGACAATTTAACAGTCTCATGTCACCTTAAAAATAAGGTAAAACTCACCAAAACCTCAATAGCCCCTTGGCTTGTCCCAATGATAAATCCATGCAAGCTTGGCGAAATTCCACTGACTGATTCAAGAAATATGGTGGATACAAACTGTCACGCCGATGCCGACGCTAACGCCGACGCCCGGACCCAGAGGGAAACCAATATGCCCCAATCACCTTTGGTGGGGAGACAAAAAGTAAAGAACGCTTTTCGCTAATTTTACAACGTAAAAAGACGGTTCCTTGCTATTGTAAGCGATGGAATTTCAACAAGGACATTGTTCAGCTGCTGACAGTTTAAGGGGAATATCGCCCCTTTGTTAAGAATTCATGCACAAACAGTTTCCTGTTAATCTATGGCTGAGTCTATAAATAGAATCTATCATTGGTCTTCGATGCGGGACAGGGAAATCCCAACCCTCGTAGGTCCTTGATATTAAAGGATACAATTTATACTTAGACGACTACAGCAAGCGCGTGTATGACGTTAATTGTGACGTTACCTGAACGTCATTTCAAACGTCAATTGGCAACGTCTTCAAAATGGCGGCACCCTCGACAGTGTTTGTCACGGTGAAACATTGAATATTTCGGATCTTTTTTCGACTTTAAGACATAGAAACTGATTATAATAGGATCATATGAATAACCTGTCTTGGGATTTATCGATGTGGAAATTCATTCCTATTAAAAAAGAATGCATAAAGTATAGAATCGCCTAGTCAGGCGCACAGGATTTCAAGGAGCGCGTAGTGACACACAGAATTCAAGCTCGTGTGAGCTGTCCCACCCCATGAGCAAGACAGAATTTTCCAGCACTGCTAAAAATAGAGCAAACTCTGTCTCGTTGGTAAGACTAGAAATTTCCGTTACACCGATTTGATATTTTTCTTGTGCATATAATCTGTTCTTTATTGGTGCTTTTATGTATTCTAACCCTTCGGTAAAAGATTTTTTCAGACTCAGGCATATTTTAATCCCTTATTGTCTGTGCATAACTTACTGTTCACAGTTAAACGAGTAATACTGTGTCAATTTCTCTATTTTGTCTTGCAAACTGATTTTTCATCGAGTAAACTAACAAGAACCGTCAGTTTACCTTGTAAAGTTAAACCAGAGGTGTAGGCATTGTTCTTTGAAATCTCATTGCTATGCTAGAAGGTTTACATGCAATTTCCCGCTTAAATGTATAGTCATTAGCATTGGTAATTAAAATTTGCAAAAAAAAGTGTGTGTGTCGGGGGGGGGGGGGGGGAATGATTCCATACAAACTAGTACAATAAACGCATACGGAAGGGATACAAAAGTTTTAGACCTGCATTTAACTCTTCATCTAGATATCCACACGATCTTTTAAATATTGACAAACCTCACTTTGAAGGCATGTTAAATCGAATTTATCCACCTGAGCTGCAGTTAAACAAAGTTAAAGCATCCGCCACCAAAGCCCAATTTTGGGTCAACATTCATCTATTTCAAACGGATTTGTTTCATCCAAAGTTAATGATAAACGCTATGATTTTGGTTTTGACATAGTGAATTTTCCTTTTTTTGGGTGGTGACGTTCCCCGTTCTACTTCCTACGGAGTTTACATTACTCAACATATTCGGTTTGCTAAAGTGTCTAGTAATGTGACTGACTTCAATGCCCGTAATAGAATTCTAACTGCTTATCTTCACCAGCAGGGCTATCGGTATCATTAACTTCGAAAAGCTTTTAATCGCCGATACTATGACTTGGGTTTCTAAATTCAAGGTCGGATTAAAAAAACTTTGCAGCAGAGCCTTTCGGCACCAGAATTTTATGGTGACTAAGTATATAAATTAAAAAAAATGTTATTAGGGCTAATTTTCCTGATCAGTTCAGAAAAAAATATTACACGTTACAAACGTATTGCATATAACATAATTATAATGCGGCAATCTGATTGTTTAGTGGTCAACCCAATAATGGTTAATAACTTTCCTCTGCTCTTTAATTGTGCGCCGGATGGTCGTGTATCAGACTTAGCGATAGTCCCGACATAAAGCTATTTATTTATTTATTTATTTATTATTTTTTATATTATTTATTTTTTTTTTTTTTTGGGGGGGGGGGGGGGGGGTGCTGGAGTGTCTGTTTCTTGGTCATTCGTGGTTCAACTGGTGGTTTTCTTTTGCTCCGGTATTTCAGTGGTGTCGTTTGACAGTCACTGGATCTCCAGTTGTCGCAATAAGTTGTCCCGGTCTATTCCTTAACTCTGATTTACCGTATGTCTTATCCGTGATTGGTTTGTATCTTTTGGTGATTCATTGATGGGCTAGGAGATCTTCATCCGGACCAAACCGCTAACTAAATATTTCGAACCACTGCAAAAGCAGAAGGCGAGGGTTTGGATACAGTAAAACTAGTATTCCCGACCCCCCACCCCGCCCGCGCCCCGACCTGGCAGTATTTTTTTTTGGGGGGGGAGGGGGGGAGGGGGGTGCTGGAGTGTCTGTTACTTGGTCATTCGTGGTTCAACTGGTGGATTTCTTTTGCTCCGGTATTTCAGTGGTGTCGTTTGACAGTCACTGGATCTCCAGTTGTCGGAATAAGTTGTCCCGGTCTATTCCTTATCTCTGATTTACCGTATGTCTTATCCGTGATTGGTTTTTATCTTTTGGTGATTCATTGATGGGCTAGGAGATCTTCATTCGGACCAAACCGCCAACTAAATATTTCGAACAACTGCAAAAGCAGAAGGCGATGGTTTGGATACAGTAAAACTAGTATTCCAGACCCCCCCCCCACCCCGCCCGCGCCCCGACCTGGCAGTAATCTATTACTGACCCATAAGGCGGTGCTTCGGTTGTGGATTCTCAGTGTTACACATTGTTTTGTCCGCTTGTCTATGAGGGTTCGAGTTTGAGGGTAGGGGAGAGATCTGAAATTCTCTAATCAATAAAATTTTAGCCCATTATTATCTTTCTGTAAAAATTTTGCTTATTCTCTAAAAAAATGTCATTATTCTTTAAACCGTCGATGTTTTTAATTTTTAGGTATATAGGTTTATTCTGTATATTTTCATTTCTCAATAATCACCTTCCTTTATTTTTTCTGCTATTCTTTTTATTTTTTTCTGCTATTCTTTAAAAGTTTTAAGCCCTCAGTTTCGCATATTAGTAATGTTTTACTAATTTTTCTCTTATCAGTATAAAAAGGGTCATTTTTCTCCAATCTGTAAAGTCCATTCAGACCCTCGTCTATGGTCTTTAGCAATATGGTCACCTGAATAACTGCCCATTCTGATTTTTGTTTCTTTTGTTTTGTAACCTAAAAAAATAAAATTAATCGATTAATGTGTTGGCTTCTTTCCGTTCTAGTTTTGAAGGCGGGGTGTGGGATTTGATTTCATGAATGCCTGACCATTTCCTATATTTTTATATTGCTCTAACATTTCCTATGGGCAATATTCACATTAAATTTGACAGTAAGTGATACAGACGAATTACAGGTACTCTGATGGCACAAGTAGCAGATTTGTTTTTATTTTGCGGCGTAGGGACTTCGTGATGTGTCGTTACGGGGATAAGGAAGCTGAAAGCATTAAAGTTTTCAATTATATTTCTAGATTATTATATGATCAATTATACAATGATAAAACTTACTTTGCCGGTATGGTCAATCAAATCTACCCCTCCGAAACTTAGTTAAATAAAAAACATTCTTCTGATACCAGGGCCCCTTTTCTTGATTTACATTTGATTACTTCAAATAATTTTGATATTGTAAATGCTCATTTTTAATGGAACAATTCCTCTTACAACAATTTAAAGGGCTTAATTATACATGTATCTCAGCTTATTCGGTTTCTCAGTATTTGTAGTCGTGATGCTGACCTAAATAAAACTCGTAATAAAAGGGAAAAAAAGTGATCAGGCATTAATACAAACAGAATCCACCTCCTGCCCTAAAAACAAAAACAGAAAGAAATAGATAGACATAAATTGACAAAGGTTCACGAAAGACACGCACGGCAACCCGAATGGACAGCTCTTTGTCAAACAGGTGGTTATTCGGCTAAAAACTTTTCTTAAAGACATTTCTTCTCTTCTATATAGAAGTCACCCCATGTTCCCGGCTGTTTCATGGCCCTATTATATCATAACCTATGTGAGACCGGGCATTTCTTTTGATGAGCATATCAATTTCACTGCTCTTGTTGCAAAACAGGGTTAAAGCATCCAATGAACAAGTATATTTGTCTTTAAACAAGGCCTGTCGGAACCTGAATTTAAGGTGACTGCAGAAATTTTGATCGGTTTAGACTCATATTCTAGATTATCGCTTTTTATTTATTTAGACTCCATTTTGATGCTAATCAATCTTTTAATCGACTGCCTTATTTAATTTCAGCATTACACTATGTTTTCTCTAGTTTTCGTCACCAGATCATGTCAGTGTCACTGATGAGGTTTGAGTAGCCGAAGCTTCGAAGCATCCGGATTGCCCATGTTCCTTCTTTTGAATGTGTATTTTAATTAGCGTACAAATTTAAAAAAAATGTTGGTAGGAATGTTTTTCTGGTCGATGAAGCAAGATTATATCTCAGCGAGTCGGTCTTATGACATAATAATTGCTTCGACATTGAAACTTCCTATTACATTGGTTGGGGAGCTGGTAAGGGCCTGATGATTTGTCTTTTGTCGGGTTCATCGGGGTTCAACTGTTGGTCTTCAGTCGCTCCATCGTTTGAATGTTGTTCTTGCTTTTGAGTGCTTATCTTCATCTTATCAGTGTTTTATCCTGATTTATAGGACTGCTGTTTCGATTCATGTATGGCTTAGAAGTCTTTTACGCGAACCGAATAATTTACATGTTAATTAATCGCATCAGAATACAGGGCCAGGACTGTTTGCATGTAAACCCGGTATAAGCTCCACAAAGATTTATTTCTGACTGTCCGAGGGCGATGCTTTTGTTACGGATGTAATTCTAGCATTGTGGTCACATGTTTAGCTGCCCCCGTTTATTTCTGACTGTTAATGTAAACAATGTTTTATTCAACGTACTGATACATAATCATGAATTTACAAAGACAAT
Source organism: Ctena decussata (assembly GCA_963989385.1). Classification (NCBI taxonomy): domain Eukaryota; kingdom Metazoa; phylum Mollusca; class Bivalvia; order Lucinida; family Lucinidae; genus Ctena; species Ctena decussata. The sequence continues at coordinate 81,244,588 of OZ022501.1, read as the reverse complement.
TTACATACACAAATATATATACCAGATATTTGAAAGGGATACAGAAGTAAGTCAGTGACTTTTTTAAATCTGTTTCCCGTGAAGATGTCATAAAACACATTTAACTATCAGAAACTTTCAAAGCTGAACATAAGTACTTACATGTATATAAATATATGCAAACAGTATGTTACCCATTGATCACACAACGCTGAACCAGCCCTTATTCATTGTCTTGACATTGTATCAAGGTTGATTCAGAGCCGTCTCAGCCCTGTGTGGCTACTGGGTCAACTACTGAGCTAAGGATTAATGATTTCTAAACAGAATACATATTACTGATACAGGTACAGACAATAAGGAGGAAATAAAGTTAAATAGAAAAGAGAAGAAGAGAAAGGAGAAGAAGAGAACTTATTCATGGTATCAACTGTTAGACTAAACCGTGCAATGTTGTAACATTCTATATATCTTCGCACAGTACAACCAGTCAAAGCAAAAGCTACATTCAAATTTGTTGAATTAAAAAAACAAAAATGCAGGTTTATTATCAGACGAACCTCTTGGTTCGTATGATGTAATCCTAGACTGCTGAAAAGATGTCTGTATTTACTTGATAACTCTGGGTGCCATCACCAAAGAGCAAAAGATCCAAGGTCGGATTGCATATGGGTAATAATCTATTTATCATGACTTGTCGTTGATTAACGTAGCAGGGGCAGTAAAAAAGAAAACGGCGTGTATCCTCTAATTGTCCACATATTCAAACTTCATTATCCGTTATATTTTTAGAAAACAAGTGAGAGTTAAGAGTAAAAAGTATGCAAAGACCAGGAACTGAAACAATCAAAATCCAAATCCAGCCCTCAAACCATAATCCAGCCCTCAAACCATGAGAGTTAAGAGAACTGCTATTTGTTCTTAATCTAGTATGTAATGTTTGACCCTTTCGAGAACAGGAATAATAATACCTGGGAACATTCTTACTTTGCTTCAATTTATTTTTAAAGCATTCAACAGACGGAGAAGTTCGACAAGCTCCATAGCTTCATTCAAAGAATTCCATGCTTCATTCAAATAATTCCATTCTGACTGTTCGAGGGTGATGCTTTTATAGCGGTTGTAATTCTAGCATTGTGGCCACATGTTTAGCTGCCCCTTTGCTTTCTGTTTTTTATTTTTTTATTTTCTTTTTCGTTTTTTTTTCACAGAAAATAGGTAAAACAGACGTTTCTATGTTTAGTGTCTTTTTTTGGTTTGACTTGGTTATTTATGATCCAGGACGAGGGCTGTGCTGATATAAAAGCGCTTAAGCTATTCCATTACTTTATCATAGTACTAATCGTTCCAGGTTTACCAGGAGCGGCGGTAGTGTAGTGGATGACACGCTGGACTACCAATCCAGGGGTCGAATGATCGATACCCCGCTTCTCCGGTCTTTCGAATGAGACATTAAACCGAGGTTCAATTTGCGTGTGACCTAGTTGTCGGTGGGACGTTAAACCCGAAATCACTCATTCACTTCAAGTTTACCATAAGTTTCAGTGTTGTCAGCTTTCTGTAAGTCTTTGACGTTTTGTATGTTATTAAGGATAACATCGCTGCCATCTGTTTGGAAAGAGCTGAACTAGCCCCCCTACTGTCTTTTTGCTTGTTGTGTGTTTCTTTTTAATTCTGCCCTTTTGCGTTTTAAGGTTTAGGGAAGTCTGTTGTGTCAGTTCCACATTATTTCCATCATACTTTGGTATCACAGGAGTTTTAGACTCGGTTTCGCAGAAGTACAGACCTGGTATCACAGAATCACCACTTGTGAAATGGTATCTGTTAGTGCCATGTATGGTCATTGTACCTGTTTTCGGGGTGCTCCAGAATTCGGGGTATTCTAATAGATCATACCCCTCCTTTTGTCAGGGACGTCAACAGATGATTACTTTTTGCAAACAGAAAGTTAAATCAGCATGCTTTATCATACACTGATTGACGCGCGAGAGCACGTGCGTTTTGAGGTCATCCATGACGTCGTCGTTGGTGACCGTGGATGCGGCCATATTGGAAACACTGCAATCTTTATGGAAAGTACGGACGAAGATGACACAGCGCTTAATTCAATTATAAACTTTTTTCTGATAATTCAAAGATCGTTTCTACATCCTAAAGAATTGCAGGTCTCACGAGGGCGTTATCATTAGGATCTACAGCTGATGCACTTTGTAGGCAAGCTCTTTAACGTACCCCGAAAACTGGGGCAGTTTCGGAGAGCAGATTCAGCTGAGCATCTGTTTGTATTTGATCAAATATGTAAACATGGAGACATGCGGGCATGATATGTAAGCTACATATTACTTAACACATAGTTTTATGTACACAGAGACTATCAGTTTGTGATCTTTATGAATTACACAGTTTTTATAATGCAAACGAATGTTAATACCCCGAAAACTGGTGCAGCCATCATATATCATGTTATAATGCTGAATACGCTTTAAGCCGATTGAATGTATAATTATCATTGTCATTATTATTTCCTCGGTCATAATGATGACAATCTCTGCTCCCCAGGTTACATTTTAATGTAATTGGGGTGTTGTGAAGATAATAATACTTTTTAGTCGCTAAACTTGAATGACTGAATATGTTTTCTGGCCTTTTCTTACTCCCTCTCCTTTCTTTTCTGTAGTCTGAATTAATTGTATCATTACATTTAGATTTATATGTTCGTAAGCTGCCTGTAACTGCTATGTTTTGTATATGTACAGTTCCTCTTATGTCATGTTTGTGACCTGAGTGAATAAAGTGATTTTGACTTTGACTTTGACTTTATAAGGACGCTCGTTGTGCTTGGCGCATTTGCCATTTTGGACTATAATTTTAGGCCGCAAGAATTTGCGGACCAAGGGAGACAACCATGGCTTAAAAGATTAAACCGGCTTACATAATTACTACTCCTATGACCGGTCATAGGAAATTGACCCTATCCTCATAATTTGCCCACTTGTTGAGTGTTCGATAATAAATTTAAATATCTTGTAATGAAGGCAAGAATATATCTGTCTCAGTCCTAATTTAGTTTTGCAGTTTATAAAATGCTTATCAACAATAAGGGCAAAGTATCAACTTGTCCACTACACGATTCATTTGCTGTAATCACCGAAACTATGTAGGCTGAGGCTTTGTGGCCCTTTTGATATCAGCGGAAATATTCTGAGAAATCGAAATTAAGAAATTGGTTTAGACTCATATTCTACACAGATTTTATCGTTTGGACCTCTGTTTGATAAATGACAGTCTTAGAATCGACCGCGTATTTTAAAATTACAAAGTTTAAGTATGCTGTCCCCAGGCTTGAATACATATGCCTGGCTTTTGCCATTTAGTCTCGCATGCTATACGGCTTTATTAGCCAAAACTATGCATTCTTTCTTATGAATGTGTCTCATTGCTCTTCTACGAGGGGCATTTCAGAAATAATGTAAATGATCTCTGGGCAGTCTTTCGGCTGATATTTAGCAGTAGTTTTATATATCATTGGTAAGGTATTTTCAAGTGCTTTAGAATGGTATGCATTAAAAGAATTTCTAGGTCACTCATGCATGACAGCAAGTGCTTATACGTCATAAGGGTGTGGATACTGGAAACTGTACATTTTCACCGGAAGTCTCTTATGTTTTATGGCTGTTTACTCCATGATAGATTGATATATTTTAATAAAGGAACACGTAAAACTATCTTTTAAATGTAAAATTAGAAAGTTATACAGAAATCGTTTCCAGATTCTACACCTGTCCAGTAATATAATAAACGAGATTTTTTCTCCGCTATGTGGTTATTTATAAATGCAAAATTATTGTAAATGCATTATGCCAATAAACTGTGATTTTCGACTCATTCACATCCATTTTAAACAAACGACAGACATTTTATGACTGAAATGATTAGGTCAGTATATTTTGTTACGACTGGCATCATATCACTGATCAAACTGGATGATACGTGTGCAAACTCTACGCCGGAAGTTACGAAGTAGCATCAATTCATGTAAAATACAAAACAATAAAATGAAATTATCTTCTAATAAAAAGACACAGGCTAAATATATTTATTTTTGTGTAATGTCAAAAATTAGAAGGACATATTGAAAGCATAATTCATATACAAAGACTTGAAATACTTGTTATTTTATGTGACATACTGGCATTGAAATGATGTGCGTGGGTGGGGAAACTTATCGTAAAAAATCAGGTACGCCACTGACAAAAACGCATAAGCTGCCGTAAACGATTATTTATAACAGAAAACAAGCATGACGAATTAAAGTTTATTTATTTTCTGTTTCATATCTGTCATCAAACTTTCACTTTCACTTAAACTGACCTAAAAACCGAAGTTTAAACAGCTTACTATACATTTCAATTAAGCACAGGAGGTGACGTCATCAGAAATGAGCATTGTTCCATGATTAACCTACTTTGCGAGGCAAATCTTATGTTTCAATGCTTTTCATACTGAAATATTTTCAGTATTACAGGTAATATAGTTATCAATCCAGAGCTGCTTGTATGCAGAGTTAAGAAAATATGAATTTGTCTTCACATAAATATTTCTTCCGTTTCTACTCAGTGTCTTAACCCTTTCAACAATTGTCAAGGCATATTTTGGAGAAAATACCAGTGACTCAAAATATTTGAGTGATGGCCATTGGGAGATATGTAAACCTAAAAGTTAAGACATAAAGTTTAAAAATCGGTCAACATTTCAAGGAATGGCAGACTCATTTACACTATTTCTGAAATGCCCCTCGTATACAGGCGTAACCTTTAGCCCTTTATTCTGTGGCAGCCGTTTATACACATGCTAATTATTCGGTCGGAATGCAGGACTGCTGACCCATTTATGGATACAAACAACAGACATATTAACCAGGATGAACTACTAAGAGATATAAACATGATAACTCAACGACAAGATCAACACGATAACGATGGACCGAATAAAATCTAACAGTTACGCCTTGTTTGGCCCAACAACATGTGGGAAAAGAAAATACACCACCAAAGACATCATTAGCGGCTGCCAGGTGACAACCATTTCCTATGGCTAGCATTTACATAACGAGCAAAATATCAAGAACAGACATAACAACAACAACACATAAACCAACCAAGAAGAACCAAAACAGAAGTGCCACATTGGGGCGGCCAGCTTTGAAATTTCTGGGGAGCTTACCTAGTTTGTGGTCGTAATGTGTGGTACAAGGAATATTAACATCTAATTTGAGAATTTCCTTTAGCAAAATCAAAATCATCGCCTTTATCATAATTTTCATATAAACAAAACCGAGTGAATTTGTTGAATGGAAATCAATATATGGGACACCAGTATCAGAGCAATGCCGGTGCGTTGCATTAAAAAAGGTAGGTTCCTGTACTTTGGAATGCATCATAATCTTGATGAACTTTCATCCAAGTTGTTGGAAAGCACTTATAAAAGGGAATTAATAAGTTTACTAAAAAGTTTAAATAAAAAATTATTAGAAAAAGTTGTTTTGCAAGGGATTTCCTAACTCTGCTTCGCACACCAGTTAGCGCTATTTTTAGTTCGCGCCAAAAATAGATAACACAGCTGATGTCATGCTGCATTGCATTTTGGGATAGTTTTAGCCCATCCGCCCTGCCAGGACCTCTAGGAGAGCTCACGTCAAGGGAAAATTGACCTTTGGAGAATGGCATCAGAAATCGCGCACATATAGACATAATACACATAGTTATTTTTAGAACTGGAATTCCAACGAAAGAAAATAAACCAAAAGGGAAAACGACTATTTTCTTCAATATCTGACGAGTTTCTCAGTAGCAACAATTTCAGAAAAATAAAAGAATTCAATACTCCTCAGAAAAAGACGAAATTATTTTGTGGACATAATTGACATCGCTAGCCCAGGAACCTACCTTTAATTTTATACCTATGCAGTTTTTTCATTTTCATTAAGCATACTCCAAAGTGCATTATAGCTCCGGCTAAAAGTCTTTGTCAAAAACAAAAATTACACTTACCATGGAAATGAATAAAAGTGACACTGCTAAGGATTCCAGAAAAGTTGGCTGTATTGAAAAATGCGGAGAAGCAATTATGCAACCTTTCAAAGTTTTCTTATATATATTGACAAAGGCTGAAACGATTCACGTACTGTTGGTTGGTTGATTTGATGCTTAACGTCCACGGTAAACAACTAAAGTCATGTCGGGACGGTCAGTTAACCTAACCACACTATTCCTGGGCAGGCTTAGACCTCCTAAGCGGTTAACCAGTACTAAGTGCACATACTTTCGCCAGTAACTGATAACTGCCCTTCTTGAATCAGCGGAAGGAGAAATGAAAGTATGTGGCCAGACCGGGATTCGAACCCAGGACCTCTGACTTACGAGTCAGGTGCCCTACCGATTGCGCTACCCGGCCCGGCGTACGTAATGTAAGTCTTTTTCTTGGTGTACAGGAATATGGTTATGAAAAATCGACATTTCAATAACAGATATTCAAACATGTTATATTTAATGAAAATCCGGATGTATTTTTTCTGAAAGAAAATATTTATCATTAAAAAGAGTAAGGCTGGACCGTCTTTAGAGAAAATAAGTGTAGGCCCTATGCTAGAAAAAAAAAGCTTGCTTTAGACATTTAATAAATAGAATACCTATACTATCCTTTTTTGCATTAATGCTTTTAATGCCATCTCGCTTGTGGTTAAGCTATGATAGATGGAAAATTAACATGACTGAAGAGAGGGGTGGGGTAATTTACTTCTGTTTAAGGAAGGTTAAATTTCAATTTGTTTGCCTTTTTCATCTCCTTTCCTAACAATTAAAAACACTAAACAAGTGATTTCATTCATCTTTTTTTTTGTTACCGAGAAAATGTGTGAACAATGCTTGCTAGTAGATACACTGCTCGGATAAAAGCTAGGAAAAAACTTGTTGGCTTCATATACTGCAAAATACTAACAGGAAAGAAATTGATGAATTTAAGAAAGAATAAGAGCCACCACATCAATTGCAAAGCTTGCAACAAGTAGGGATCTAAAAAGACGTATGGAACCCTTGCATATGTATACTGTGTCCACCCCTCTTTTCTGTTGTTAGTGTCAAAATGCAGTAAAATGTATTCAACAGCTCATGATTAGGATAAAACAGGTGTTCTATTTATGAAATGTCTAAAGCAATACTAAAGCCCATGAAACACGATAAACCAAGTAATATATTCCCTGAAACATATTACAAGGTTTACCGTCTATACAATGCTAATACTCTGTAACATGCTACTTTTTGGAGTAATATATTACACATTTTGGGATAGAACTTGTTCTATTCCATTCGACTTGTAGTATGTTCCTTCTTCCGTACAGCCAATCAGATGTCAGTTCACAAGGTCACAAAGCAACAGTAATGTGAATTTACAGAAAAAAAGGGCTTTATGAAACCACGATGATCAGCATTTACATTAAACATGGTTGGTCTTTATTTTTTATTTTTTTGTCAGCGTGCATGACCCCTCTATCAAAAAATTAAGCATGATTCCAATGTTTGTATATACAAGTGGCATCATACATTATTCAGTCCAGTCAGAGACTTCTTTTGATTGTTTAACAAGTGAAAATGCAGATAAAATAGGCCTTATGCCAAGGCATTACCTGGGAAGGAATATGTTTCAACCTGCACCTTGTATCGGCACAAGGAATAAGAAACAAAAGTTTTATACTACAAGGAACATGTTACTTGGTTTACCGTGTATCATGGGCTTAACTAGATAACAACGGGACCTATACAAACTGGCTCAAAGAAGGTCCCGTCTGGCGTTTTGAGGGCATATATTTTCTGGCAGAAAAGAAATTCATCCAGGGTTTCATTATATATAACATGTTTGAATATTTGATATTGAAGTTTCGATCTCAGTGTTTCATTACCATAATTACCATATACCTGTACACCGCGAAAAAGACTTAAACTACTTGAAGCGTTTCAGCCTTTGTCAGAATGGTTAAGATAACATTGATAGGTTGCAAAATCGTTTCTCCACAAGTTTCTAAACAGCAAACTTTTCTGGAATCCCATGCAGTAACCCATTCATTCATTAACATGGTAAGTGTTAGACTTTTTTGGCAACAAAGACTTTTAGCTGAAGCTATATTAATATTGCACTTTGGGGTATGCTAAGACATATGAAAAATTTACATAGGTATAAAATTAATGCAACGCACCTGTATTTGCTTTTTAACTGAATCTCTGATGGGTAGCTCTGATTGACCATTCCCTTTAAGTAGGAATCATCAATGTTCGAAAGATCATCAAAATCTCTAGACCATGAGAAGTAATTTTTAGAGCTACAGTGAACGAACAGCAAAATAGATGAGTTACAGTCTCGCTTGGAAAGCCGTAGAACTTGTTGACTGGATACACATCTATCCTATAAGTTTCTTATCTTTTTCGGGTTCAACTTATGCCTCTTACACAATGTTATATATATAATGGGTAAAACAAAGTATGACTATAACAATTTTGATAAATAATTTAACAACACATGAAAATACGCATCAACAAAATACATTGACAAAACTTAATACTGTTAACATTACACTTGACAGTAGGTCAATCGCCTAGCGTGACGATATGTCCTTGTAATTCATTTTTTCAATATGAGGAAAGCCACTAGCTTGTATTATTGCAGAGTGTGCATCTGTTTCCCGTGATGATTCAAGCATAAGATATTTGATTTTTTACTAATCGTGAAATAAATAATTATTTTAATTTTCCAAGCATGCACAAGACCTTGAATCACCATAGAATCAACTTTGATTCAACATCATGACTTTGAATCAAGGTTGATTCAATGGTGACTAATCATTGTGTGTCCCATGGGAATTATTATTTACTTTTTGTCTTGGTGTCATTTCTCTGTCTCTGTGCTGATGCATACAGTGATTTCTAACACAGACCCAAGGGAATCGTCTACATGATAAATAGCACAAGGATTTACAAGTGCTTTCCTGGTCACATGAACAGTTCTGACGTGCCACATTGTCCTGGTTACATGAACACTCTTGATGAGTCTCGTGCATAAATTCTTTCATAACTGTCATGAAGGTCTCTGATCCAGATGGAAGCCCACAATCTGCCATATTTTCCGTTTCATAATGCAAGTGCTCCATGACCTGACTCAAACTTCTATCACGTATATTCATAGGAGTTTCACGTTTGCTTGTTACCGGCTTCATCGAACTGTCACACAAGATTATTAATTCCTCGGTCCGTAAGCTTTCTAAAATAAAAGAAAGGAAAATATCTTTTCAAAGGAATATTTTCTTTATTCAAGCAGGTCTGCCATTGTCAATGGGGCTTACTGGTGAGCGGGATTTGGGGAAAAAAAAGACTTGAAACATTTTTTTCAGCAAAACTTGACATAAATAAATTTTTTGTGATTAGCTGCCTTTACTGAATACTGATTTTCGGCTCTGAAAACAAAACTGATTAATAGTTTTGGGTCTGAAAATTACCGATTATTTACTTGAGATGTGCCCCAATGAAATACTCGTCTTGGGTTAAAAGTAAAACATAATCCTGTATGCTGAGAAGCTTTTAATTTTTATTTTTCTGCAGTAAGATACATAGAAAAAATTAAACTGTAGGATGGTTGTTTGGTTGGTTGGTTTGGGTTTAACGGCCCTATGAGACAGTGTTTCAGTCTATGCCGAGCTGTCTCCCAGAAAGAAAAAAAATAGCCAAACAGTTCCCACCCCCACATACTGTAAGTGTTAAAGAGCGTAAATATGCTACATATACAATACAAATATAATACTGGAATTTACAGATGTGGAGAAATATACTGGACTGATAGAATGTTTAAAGTAGGATAAAATTGCTGTATATAAGAAAGAAATAATAAGTGTTTTGAAATGCAAAAGAAAACAGTTCTGTTTCCACGTATAACACTAAAATAAACAACTATGCCAATCTATTGTTTGACTATGCTTTTGTAGCTCTTTCCAGAGCTAGATTAATGCAAGAGTATGCTAGAGTATCACTTTATAAGAAGGTGTATTCTTATCTATTTAGGTTTCCTAAATTCATATTTTGAATGCAAATTAATGTTATTAAAGAAAGTAATGTCAGCTCATTAGGTAGCACAGATGAAAAGTGCCTTTAACAACCGTTGTCTGAGACTGAAAATCTTTGATTATATAAACTGTTGACCAATCTTTGAAGATTCATTTTGATTGTAGCAAAGTTAAAGTAGTTCTACAGTACTATGTTTTATACCATCTCCATGATGCCGTTTTATTACTTTATATTTAGATTACATAAACCACCATATAAGGCTCTTTCTATTATTGTATTGTGTTCAGTGCTCCCGAAGTTTACATATTTTCAAGCCCTTTGAAGAAAGCTTGCTCTTTTAACAAATTTATTCAAAAGAAGAAAAATCAAGGCAATGAACATTGCTTTTAATATCAGTTTTGGCAATTGCACCGTCAACAATACAATTATTTTATGACAGAAAAGATAACTTGCCTTTCTTGCCGCAGTTAGAAACTGAAAGCTATAAGTTCTTCTACTTGAATGCCTCAAAATGCAATAATATATTGTTCTCTGATCGGCTGTGGTAGTTATACTAATAGAGTGTGATTATTACAAATGATCACAGTATTTAAAGAAAACTGAGATCCGCAATGTTTAAGCGTTTGTTTGTTTTAGGTCAATACACGGTAAGGAGAGGATATTTGCCGAATGGTGGGTGATCGGTTTCACACGCGTCTATGCTGTATTAGTTCAGTGGACGACATATTTCTTGACATACATGCTGAAAGTGCAAAAGAACTGAAACTCTTAGAGTGCAAACAGTTCGTAAGATTTGTTCGTTACATCGTTTGTTTTGGCAACAATTGGATTAACTTATATTTGATGTTGATTTAATTATTTCCTGAACATGCATTTAATGAGAACCAATACGCATAACAATGCAGACTGTAAGGTAATAAAACATACCAATGAGTCCCAGAAATAGGACTAATTCAGAATTACGAAACGTTTAAATAATAATTCTAATGTAAACGTCAAAATTGAAGATGTCTAACAAATGACAATACTCTGTAAATAGCACGTGCGTATATTCACTGCTTCTTCTTCTACCGGGGTTGGCAGTGTTCGCCATTGCCTCTATGCATTGGCACGCATCACTGCATTGTAAACCCAACCAGATCCATTTTAGGACAATAACACTAAATATTTTAAAACGTGTCCCTATTTTTTTTGAGTTTTTGCGGTAAAGAAAATGCTTGGAAGAGCAGTGCTCCAGATAAAAAGGGGTAACAGAGATAATTTTGGGATAATTAGCCATATTTCTCCATAAAACATATTTTGTGACCCATCATTAGAACCGTCTCGTCGAGACGATTCTAATGAGGGGTCACAACATATGTTTTATGGAGAAATAAGAAAAAATTATCTTTGAATTATCCTCAATACCCCCTCTTATCTTGAGCTCTGGAAGAGTCACAATCAGAGATTAGAGCGAGAGGAACAGTAAGCAACGATATACACAGTATATATGTGAAGGAACAATGAAAAGTAAAGTAAAAAGATAGGGTAGAGTCGGGTAACTTCGGACAGGCGGGTAAATTCGGACATACCATTGCAAACAGTGAACATCCAGATGAGACGGCTCATAATGAGCCGTCTCATCAGGATTTTCACTGTTTGCCCGGTTAATTTTGTTTTAATTCCAAAGAACTGACATATAAAGGGAACAATGTCAGTGTCCGAATTTCCCCCCATGTCCGAATGATCAAGAACTGAAACAATTAAAATCCAAATCCAGCCATCAAACCAAAAGAGAGGCGAGCACACACACAAATTGACAAAAGTCACGAAAAACACGCACGTGTAAACCGAATGAACAGATCTTTTTCAAACGGGTAATCATTCGGTCATCCTAACTGAAAACAGCAGCATCTTCTCTTGTCACCTATTTTTTCATTCTAAATTACAAAACAAAACAGAAATAGAAAGGGCAGCCATTCAGATGACCATATATTACTGGAGACCATATACACAAGCGGACATAATATTTATTACCAAGTAACTTTGAGGACCAACAACAGAAGTACCGCCTTGGAACGGTCAGAAATAGGTGGGGGCTTAAACTAGCTTTACTGGATCCAAGCCCTCACCCCATCTGCTTCTGCAGTGGTTCGAAACCTTTAGTTAGCTGTTTGAACCGCTTGAAGGTTTCTTATCCGATCTAAGAATCATCGCCGGAAGCAGACAAATCTCAGATAAGACCTAAGATGAAACAAGGTTGAGGCTCGGCAGAAAAAACGTATTGCGACACCTGAAGATCCCAGGCCCCGAGGTTATAAAACTTTTTTCATGCTCAACTCAGCTGAGCATGAAATTTAAAATGCCCATTAATATAAAAATACCAAGAAATTCAGCATTTTTCAGGCTCAGATAAGCCAAGAAGGCTATTTTTTCTACTCATAAATATTAAAATGCCAACAATTGTTGGCATTTTAAAATTTATGAGCAGAAAAAATTTCATGCTCAGCTGAGTTGAGCATGAAAAAAGTTTTATAACCTCGGGGCCTGGAGTGTCAAACAACACCATTGAAGTACCGGAGCGAGAGAGCAGCACCAGTTGAACCCGAATGACCAAGCAACAGACAAGCATATCTCCGGTCCCAACCTTAATGTCGGGTCCATCATTGAATCTGATGCCCTACCAACCTGCATGCAATTAAAGGGAAGCAAAGATATCAACCATGATTGGGTTAACCAGACTGCAGCATTTCATTTATGTTATATCCAATACGATTCTCCACAACTTTCGATAGGCCCTGCTGCAAAAGAGTTATAAATTCGACACTGAATTTAGAAACCAATTTATAGTGTCGGTGATAAAATTTTGAAAAAAAGAAGAAGAAATATATAAGTTTATGATAACGATAGCCCTGTTGGAGAAGTTTAGAGGTTAAAATTCTATTATGGGCATTGAAGTAAGACACTTCTCCACATACTGGCAAACAGAACAAGTTGAGAAAAGTAAACTCCGTAAGAGATAAAACGCAGCACGTCATCATACAAAAAAACTATCAAAACGCGTAGGGAAGAGAGGGGGTAGGAATATATAGGAAAGACAAGAATAACAACCCCACCCGCACCTGCTGCAACCGCAGCCGACCCTTATCCTTCTTTAGGCTAAATTCGTATGACGCCTCAATACTGATTTGAAAGTTACTCTGAACCGTCATTCGACCGTACTTTCAATCAAGTTAAAGGAATAAAATAAATAAGCAAAGAAAGTAATTAATTCGTTAAAATTAAGGGAGAATGGTAAACACTACATATACCCATTATACTAGTACCCGAGGACAATACGAAATGTTTGACGTCAGTGACACTTCAGCTATTAGCCGTGGTAGATCACCTTTCACAAATTGCATGTAAACAACTTAATCAATCAATTAAATATTGTTAACGTTAGAAAATACCAATTTTTAACATTGATCGAGAAATAAAGTGTTTGCCGTACCTAGTAAGTACATGTACTTTTGCGTGTCTGTCATAAAAATATATAGCCGTGGCATGAAACATGGTAATATATTAATGATCATAAGCCTAGAGCCCAAAGCGAATATTATGAAGTTGAATGAACGCCCTTTCAGGGAAAGCGATTCTGCCATTTTCATTTTTTTTCTCCCTTATCAATGAGGAACGAGCCTTAAAGGGACGAAGTTGCTTCTGTTGAAACAATAGAAACAATTCGTTCCTTCATGAGTGAAGCCTTTTTTTCTTTTATTTATTTATTTATTTATTTTATTTATTTATTTTATTTCATTTATTCATTTGAGCCGCGACACGAGAAAACCAACAATGTGGTTGTGCGCCCAGCGCAGACTCAGATCAGCCTGGACATCCGCCCAGTCTGATCAGACTCTTCGCTAAGCGCTTAAAGAGTAGCTAAGGGTCCAAGCTACCTTCATGCGGCCAGCAAAGACTCTGATCAGACTGGGCGGATGCCCAGGCTGATCTGAGTCTGCGCTGGGCGCACAACCACATTGTTGGGTTTCTCGTGTCGCGGCTCATTTATTTTCTGTAAGGTTTCCATTGCCCAGGGAAGCTAAGAGCAGTCACAAAAAATGCCCCCTTTAAAAATAGCCGAAAATATGGAAAATGGATGGATGAATTACGATTTTAGTATTTTTATGTGCTATTTAACAGTATTTCAAGACCATGGAAGGGTGATCATCAAAGACTGTGCAATGGAACCCCGTTTACGGCTGGAAAGACTTCTGCCTCCAGCGTGTCTCGAATTCGTGACCGCTAGATCAGCAGTTTAATCTACTGAGCTGCTGGGGCTCCAGAAAAACATGACCGGATGTGTTGTGTACATATACATCTAAATGCAACGCTTCTCTGAGTAGGATGGTCAGAGGCTGATACAATCTTCACACTGGTCTTGCATTCAACACATGCAACGAGGGCAACTTGCATGCCAACTGACTACATGTATAAAACTCGATTTTTTCGCATACTACTTAATTTTTGCACAGTATTTACAGGACGGAATTTATTCGAAAAACTGGTCTGACTAAGAAGTGTAGCAAACTGTTTGGTCCATAAGAATGATAAGTTAAAATTAAATCAAGTTTTATAGTCAGGAATTTTTGTTGGCATGTAAGTAGCCCTCGTTGCCTGTGTTGAATGCCATACCAGTGTGATCTTGCCCAAAACACAAACGGAAAAGGGTAAAGTTTTCCCATAGCCTTATAGCCGTAGGGGCAGTGGGGGTTAGAGACCCACTGTATCTTGGGCACAGCTGATGAAAGGCGGAGCCCATCTCTCTCCTTTCGCTGTCTTATCCTTCACGAATTCGAAACAGGTACCCATTTACTGCTGGGTCGACAGGGAGAGTTTTCCAGTAGTCGGATGGCGACGGTGAGCCGCGAACTCACGACCTTCCGGTGACTTTCTGCACAGTAGCCGAGCCACTCTAACACTACGGCGCCTCTCAAACGGAAAAGGAAAACAATAAATAAAGCTCACATTGCAAAACAAGAAACAAGCGAGAAGCGCAGAGGTCATCTCTTTCCCTGCAAATGGCCGCCAGGCTATCCTAAATATTGTGCAAAAAGTAAAAACTAGTAGGAAGCCGACATATTGAACCACAAAAATAGCACCGCCTTAACTTTAGTTGATATTTCTTGGTCTTTGGAGATCATTGGTCTTATTTAGCCATTTTGAAAACTACCGCAGAAGCCGATCCTGCAGGCGTGCCCACATTACTGCTCATAAACAGACCCGATAAAACCCAGTTTGTTATTTTCCTTTTTTCGTAGCTTTCTTTGTTCCCTACAGATTTGCTCTCAGAACATCAGGGTAGACTACCTCTTCTGTGTTACTACTTTCACTTCATCCGCAGCGTTGTTTAATTTCCCACTTCTTAGTTCAGACTGAAGCTGTAAATGGCCAAGATGTCACCCACGGATTACAGTGGCATCCATTTTGGCAGAGGTTAAAACATATGTCAGCGGATTATTATCTGTTACCACTTCGAACTTGGCACTATAGAGGTAGTCATGAAACTTATCTGTGACAGTCGCATTTATAAGACAAAAGTTCTAGCTTGTGGGCTGGATAATTCCGTTTGGAGGGCTTCAAACGTTTATATGCTATAACTCATAGCTCTGTCTAAATACCTCGCTGCTGTCAAAAGGTCTTCTCCTAAACCTGCTGCTGTCAAAGGTCTTCTCCTAAACCTGCTGCTTTTAAGGGACTTCTGACGTGGCCAATACCTTCTGTTTACAATTTAGAAAGTGATATCAGTTTTTCAATTAAAGATATTGTCCTTGAAATATTGTGGCATTAAAATGAAGACAATAAACTTGTTTATCGTTTAAGCTATAGGTATTTATTGATCAACTTTGTTTTGGTCATAAAGACAACCATATTAGACAAACAGGTCTGATTGAACAACAGTAGAAACACTTCTTTAAACATATTACCTAACTGTAAAACCATACTGTTCCATTATAAGCCTTCCTGCCCTATCCCGGCGTCGGCGTCGGCGTTTGAATCGGCGTCCACATTTACTTTTAAGTTTTAAGAGCTTATATTTTCCAAACCATTCGATGGATTCGGTTTTATATTTGGTGTAATCAAAGATATAGGTCCAAAGTTTCATTCAGCAATACACCCCTCTGGCCAAGGACCTTAAGGTCAAGGCCACAGACTTTCGTATTTTATATCTAACATTTACGTTTAAGTTTTTAAAGAACTCATATTTTCCAAACCAGATGATGTATCTGGTTTATATTTGGTATGATGATATATATAGCTCCAGAGTTTCCAGAGTAATACTCCCTTCCAGTTCTGTGACCTTACACAGGCTTTGAAACTTGACATCAAAGATTTACGTTTGAAATTTTCAGAGCTTATAATTGCCAAATCAGATATCGATCTGGTTCATATTTGGCATAATAGTTTAATTGAGCAATATTCTCCAACGCCCATAGTCTGAAGGTCAAGGTCACTGACTTTGCACTGCCACTTCCCAAACAATTAACTTTTGAACTGACACCTTTCCAGGCGAGCTGTGCTGTCTGATCATCTATGTTGTACCAGTTTTTAGAAAATATAAGAAAGGTGCAATGGTGCTCGAAAAATAATACAGACTTACTTTTATTATATTTGTCATGCCATTGTGGTTGAGGAAAATGAGTTACTGAAATGATTTAATTTCAAGCAGGTCATTTGAAAATGGAGTTCCGTTGAATAGTAAAATCTGGAATAAGCCAGGATAAGTTGAGTTGGCAGTTTTGCTGCATTACAAAACTCCTCATGAGCAGACTCATTTAAAGCGAGCCTGATATTTTTCTTTCTTTTGAGTTTTCCTTGCTTCTAGAGGACATTTCTTCAGATGTTAAGTGCGGCCGCAGTAAGCTTGTCATTGGTTCATCAAAGTGCAAATTATATGTTTTCTGGCTGCTTGGGATCATTGGCCTCATTCCAAGTCAAAGCCAAATTTCTCTGATACACTCTTTTTCTGAGTCTATTTGTTTTCCTCATTGATTCCAAGACGCTGTGTCATGCTTCAGACTAAATGCCTCATAGGTCTATTACAGAAGGAATCTGCTAGGAAAGGTGTCTTTGGCCAGGTCCGCGTTAGTCCACATAATGGTTCCCCAGGGTCCTAAACTTTGCATCATCGCAGTACTCTGATGACTTTAAGTGTTTTATTTTTATGCCTTTCTGAAGTGGTTGGAGCACCTCTACGCAGACCGAACATCACCTTGTTTTTGGAGCTGCGTCAGTGTGAGGATGCACACATGAAACAAGCTAAGCCGCGACACGACAAAACCAGTAAAGTGGCATGTGCGCAAAACGAAGACTCAGATGAGCCTGGGCATCCGCCCAGTCTGATCAGAGTCTTAGCTATCCGCATGGAGCTAGCTTACAGCCTTGGATATCTTTTTAGCGCAGAGCAAAGACACTGGTCAGACTGGACGACTGCCCAGGCAGAACTGGGTCTTCGCTGGGCGCATGTCACTTTGTTGGCTTTGAAGTGTTGCATCTCAACTATTGAAGCCTGCAGCGGAAATCTCGGAAGTAAACCCTGTTTATCCAATAAACAGGAGTGGCACTTATTCTGGCTCTTTATAACATAGTATCAACCCCTCCAGTCAGCCAATGGAATTATTATAACTAGCAATTCTGGTCCACTGATTGCTTAATGACTTTTCACACCATTACCTGCACCGGAAACTTATGCTATTGCTGGGAACCAGACCTACCCCCCCCCCCCCACACACACACACACTCCACCCCACCCCGGCAGAGAAGTCCTGCCTTGAAGCGTAGAATAGTGTATGTGTAGCTTGCAATTTTGCTACTACACTGCTCAAAATATTTCAAGGAACACCTAATATTTTTCCATAGACAACAGTGCAACGCATCCCCACTTTAAGGTTATATACTTTCGATCGATAAAGACACGGATTTTCCAATTATTTTACCATTTTTCTAAAGAGGGGCAAGGTTACTGATTGCACAGTTTTTGATCCAATATTTGCCCTGCCCTTGTCCATAGAAAGATTTAAGTAAAACTGGATTTTGCTAAAAATTTGCAATTTTTCAGAACAGACGAAAAGCGTGAAAATTTCAACCAAAACCAAAAGAACCATTTTGTCTATGAAAGTGAATGTCTTTCAAGATGACCCTTATTGAGAAGATCCCTTTGAACTGAAGTTTATGAGATTTTATAGACTTCAACAAAATTACTCAATTTCAGAAAATAAGAAAATTGCAAAACTTGAACCATCGAAATGAGCAGGGCATCTGTTGTGTTGAAATTCTGGTTGTCTTAAACTTTGATTCTTCTTAAAACTGCTCAAAAAAGATGGAAATTCTTGCCCACTGACGGTCAAATTTATGGGCCGTTAAACTGGGCATATGTTGTAGTAACATTTATGGAAAAATACCTGCTGTTCCTTTAAATATTTTTGGCAGTGTATTTTCTGTTTGGTTTGAAATGGAACGTTAGTACAAATATACAGGTTTGAAATGGAACGTTAGTACAAATATACAGGTTTTATTATGTTTTAATTTCATTATTTTGATGTTGTTTATGTGTACAGTTTTTTTAGCTCACCTGAACCAGAGGCTCCGGGGGAGCATATAAGATGGGAAGGCTCCGTCGTCCGTCCATCCGTCCGTCCATCCGCAATTTCAAATGACTCCTCTGAAACAACTGGACCAATTGTAACCAATTTCATATGTAGCCTCCAGCGGTCTTAGAAACGAAAACTTGTTCAAACGGTTTTGGTCACATGACCAAGATGGCCGCTACGCCCATATATGGTAAAAACCTTTTAAATCTTCTTCTCCAGAACCAATAGGCCGATGGCCTTGAAACTTGGTATGTAGCATCGGGTACACAAGTACTACCAAGATTATTTAAATTATGACCTTGGCATGACCTTGACCTTTTTACGGCAAGGTCAAATTTGTTTTCTAGTGCTTTTATATGAGAAAATGCTAGAACATAAGCTTTCATGGAAAGTATTGAAGATTTTGGGCTAAAATGGTATATACAATCATTTTAATGAGTACATGGAGATGGGTGAGTACAAGAGGTCAAGGTCATTGTTTTTACCTTTGACCCAGGAACCCATCCATTTGATAAGGATGAAATGGTCCACTGGGCATAAATGGGTTTCGTTAAAACAATATTTTATTTCTTGTTTTATACAAATCATATTCACACATACATATATAATGTTAGGATCGGAAAACAAGTTCCAAGAACTTATAGGTATCCTCTCCTAGGGGACCATAATGGGTTTAGTAGTGTATCTGTTATCGAAGAGGTACTGCTCCGTTTTGCAGTTTCCCTTTCTCCCCTTCTTCTTGGGTTGTCTTTTGCGACTGTGGCCTTTCCTGGGTATATCTTCCTTTACTTTTTATGAATCTGAAGTTCAGTTAAAATGCCTTAAAATGTCAGTTTGTATACTAAGACTGTTCTGAGCACAGATTGCTTTGAGGCTTCGGTAACGGTGTTCAAATCCCGGTAACACGCATTTTAGAACGAAAGTTTTTACTTTCTGAAGGTCAGGGGGTTTTCCCCGGGAACTTTGGTTTTCGCCCACCTCTGCTTCACGATATATAGTCACATAAGTGAAATATTCTTAAAAGGGCCTAAAATCCATACAAAAATGACGCTTCTGGGGCTAGCATCGACTGCTATAATCAGGGGAAAAGTGGAAAGCTTGTCCAAACTGAATAATCATTCCCCATAAGTAGGCACGAATGGGGGAAAACAGACAAAAAAGGTTCTTCGAAGAAGCTATTCAACTTAGACGCCCTGTGCCACGTTATTGCCAGACACATGCCCTAGTGAAGGTTTTTTATCCAAACCATTCATGATAATACTAAAAAACATATTGTTTTTCAAATTTGAAACTGAATATTTATAATTCGATTGTCTCTATCAGTCATGTTTCGTTTTCAGAGCTTAACATAGACAGAAATGTAAACGGAGGATATATCAATCACAGAACGGATGAAATACATGTATAGATAACATTACATTTATCATATTTATTTTTCTATTTTATATATTATGATTAATGGAAATGGTTTAGCTTATTATTTTAAAGCCATACCTTAATCGTATTTTATTGACACTTTTTAATTAATCAAGTCTAGCCAATAATACATATACTAATGGGGGTCAGTCTGCCCTCATTTTTGACAGGTGTTGACAGAGACATAAGTGTGTGGCTAACGGAAATCACAATGCAAAACCGATTCATTCCTTTCTTATATATCTCTTAGAAATAAGTTGATTTAGCATTATGTTTATGGGAAAATATATGGTGATGCAAAACTTGTAATGAGTAGTATATTCACAGTATCCGAACTACGTGTACAATCTCTTCCGGTTTTCATAGCGTTGAATCGAGAGTACAAACGTTCGCTTATAACCAATAGTCGGAAAGCATTGTGTTTTGAGATTTTATCCGGAATCTGCTGCGTCATTTATAGCTATTCAGCTTCGAAAATGTAAAGAGGTAAGTTTAATATAATTTGCTCTTCGGTCTTTTACTTTATTACCCTGTACAATGTCGTGTATGGGTGGGTAGTAATTGGTACAGTTTTCAAATCGCCCTTGGCATGATTCTTAAACCATTTTGAGCATTTTCTTACATGTTTTATAAAAAAATCTTTAGAATAAACGGAAGGCGTTATCAATCTACAGTTTATTAGTTTTGATAAAAGAATGATAGCTAAGTTTTGCACGACACAATCTCGTGTTAAATTAAGCTGTTCTGAAAAAAAAAATCTGCGACGGCAAGGAGTTTTTCATTGTACGGGGCAATAAAGTAAAAGACCGAAGAGAAAATTATATTAAACTTACCCCTTTACATTTTCGAAGCTGAATAATTATAAATGACGAGGTAGATTCCGGATAAAAACTCAAAATATAATGATTTCCGGCTACTGGTTATAAGCGAATTCTGTACTCTCGATTCAACGCTATGAAAACCGGAAGAGATGGTACAGTGCGTTCGGATACTGTGATATTATGAGGATTACTTGTTATACTCCTTTCCGAGCCAAACCAAGAATGTCCTATAAATGTCATCTGATACCGTATAAGTAATTGCCCCATGCACAACAACTTAGCACGTGACATAATCCCACAAATAAGATCGCACGTGTTGAATGTACTACATTAAGTCCATGCTTTTACGGAACAGTTCATGAAGAGCTGCATACATGTTTAAAGTAGGCGTGGCTTTAGAGAGATGAATAACCTACAATCTTTATAAATAGTAGCTCAATCTTTTCTTAAAGATATTGAGCAAAAATAATATATTTCAGGGGGAAGGGGGGGGGGGGAGAGAGAAGAAAAGACGGCGCATCACCAATATCAGCTTGTCCGACCTGACTAAACAGAAATATCATCATAATTATTCAAGCTAAAAGGTGTCTTTCCAGAAAAATTGACCAACATTGCAAAATGTGCTTCTATGTGTATTCCATGATAAAGAGCCAGCCTTTGTGATGCCCTTGATAAGTAGGGTATTTAATGACATTGCAAAGATTTTTTTTTTATTTTTGTTTATACATTCAGTGGCAGTTTAGATTCACCGCCTTTTTCAGTCCTTTGTATGTATTTTTTCATGGAAAAGCATGAAGAATCAGGAAGGAATCATCAAATATTTTCTTATCTGGAACATATTTGAGCCGCAACTCGAGAAAACCAACAAAATTGTTGTGCACCCAGCATAGACTCAGATCAGCCTGGGCATCATCCAAGTCTGATCAGAGTCTTCGCTTTGCGCTTTACGGGTAGCTAAGGGTCCAAGCTACCTCCATGCGGACAGCGAAGATTCTTAGCAGACTGGGCGGATGCCCAAGCTGATACGAGTCTGCACTGGGCGCACAACCACTTTGTCAGTTTTCTCGTGTCGCGACTTATAATTCTTTTACGTCATATCAAACTGGGTTAAGATATTTCGTTTTCAGAAACTACGTAGTCTGGCCCATGTTCCTATTTCTGTATGTATTCTCTGCTCTTGAAGGAACTTTTTAAGATTTTGATTGGTAATTTCAGATCAAGATGAAAGTTTTGTCATTTCGGCATTTTTATTTATATATTTATTTCGTATAACATTGCGAATCAGTCAATCCCTAGTATAAATAAAGTTTGGCTGATGTTTATATATAACTAATTAGATACAATGCTAAGTGAAAACAACATGTATGCTACGTGATATTCAGGAATGATCATACGCTAATATCATCCTCCGTGATATATATCAAAGACAAAAGAAAGTAGACTACTTCGTAAGCGGTCAACTGCGACTCAAATGTATTTCATTATCGGAGCCATAAACCTTTTAGAGCCGCGGCTAGCCTGTAACATCCAATTTTATGTTTAGCATTGAGGGCCTTGCAAATATGTAAATGATATACAAAGATTGTAGTTAGTTCAGAAAACCATCAGAGAAACCAAATACTGAGTAACAGTAAAATCGTATTGTCCATGGTGTACGTGGAAAAACGCAAATTCGACATATACGGACCAGCGTTTCATTCAGTAATTTTCTGACTCAACATTATTATAGTT
The DNA here is from genome assembly GCA_963989385.1 of Ctena decussata. Taxonomy (NCBI): domain Eukaryota; kingdom Metazoa; phylum Mollusca; class Bivalvia; order Lucinida; family Lucinidae; genus Ctena; species Ctena decussata. Next base: position 81,221,929 of record OZ022501.1, on the reverse strand, counting down.
TGAGTAAAATATATCATGCGGAATTTTAGACTTGTGCAATGAAAAGGACGAAAAATATGGACATTCAAATAGTGTATACTCTCTTTTGTCTCTGAGTATATTACGAGTATATAGACTAGGACTGCTAAATGTCATTAGAGTAGTATTGCACATTGTTTCATGTCACAAAGTAAATCCATGTAGGGATATTAATAATTCATCTTCTGCACTCTTACTGTTGATTTAAGTTTCGGCTCGATTCCTTTAACAAAATATTGACTATTCTGAAATACTAAATCTTAAAGATTTGAATGATGTTAAGTCAAACCATAAATGGAGTGCAGTAGTTTTATAAGCGTACACTGTCAATTGTCAATCCCTACTGCACTTACTGCAACTATATATGGCATTCTGTAGTCGTTCTTTGTCAGAAAATAGCACGCACACAAATACTTTTCAATTTCTATTGATGATCTCAGCTTAATAACATAGGCTGCTCTTTGAACATGTTCCCTCTTACCAATCAACGATTCTTGCAGTTCCGAAAACATATTGTAAACTGCATCAGTTCCTTAGGTTGCTTTTTCCTGGATTATAGGTCGCTTTTAAAGCATCCATTCCTCAAATTATACGTACATTTCACCTTTTCTTTAATATTGATTTCAATGGCGTATTTTCCTGTCCATTTCCAGTTCTGAGCGACTTTGTTTCTTCATTCAGTTCATTTTCTATTTCTCTCAGTGCCTGGCGAAACACATCACTTCCATCTGGCATATCTTCCCTAGAAATAGTTAATTTTTTACTACTTGTTCGCTTTGGTTTATGTTTCACCTTACAATGTCCATCCTTTGATTTGTATTGACTGTCCCCGTTTAGATTCACTTTGAAAGTAACATGCTTGTGAAATCCTTTCATACTTGAATCACTATCACAATTTACTTCTTCACGATCGTAGTCTCTTTTAAAAACTTCAGCGTCGTGTGGTTGCATCCTTGTTTTCTCTTTCGTTAATTTTAAAATCTTTTAGTCAAAAGGATTGTCACTTGCTGAGCTACTACTAAAAGCTCCAATCAGTTTGATTGTTTCAAGCTCATATGATTAAGTTTTAATGTCCTTTGATCATTAATGAAGTTCAAATTAATTTTGTCGATACAACGATCATTGACCAGTACTCCTTTCCTTTGATATTCCTTTATTTTGATGTTCCTTTAAATCTATTATTTTCTCATGAAAATCAATTTTAAATTGATTAAAGAGAAAATAAAGTTCATTAAGTACTGTATCTTGTCATAGTAGAAAGTTTGCCGAATAATGAATAAAATCACCAATGTTAGTCCTTTTATATGCCCACTATTGAAATTTATTGTAGTGTAAAACTACGCCTTTTATTATTGTCAGCCGTCATTGGTATGTGGGTCTAGTATTTCTTCTTTTTAATGGCAATCATACTATTATCTTAAGTTGTTTATAATCGATAAAGTAGACAGTAAGTAAATGTATGTCGTGTTAAATAGCCTACTGGACATAAAACAAATACCTTTAACAGAAAAGGAAAACAAACACAATATATAAAGAAGACGTAAAAAAATTCAAAGTAGATGAGCAGGAAATGATTAGGGCCTGGTAAAATCGTTTTGCACAATCTGCCCTTAACACTCAATGAGAGCGATGAGTGGATGACTTGCGCTGTTACATTATTTCAACAGTATTTCAATCATATCAGGATGATGGTAAGTGATAATTAAAAGCTGTATGCCATGGAACCCCGATTACGGTTGAAGTATTTTCGCGTTCAACGTAAATCGAACCAGGGCTAGCTAGATCAGCAGTCCAGCGCTTAACTGACTTAGCTACCTGCATTCCTCATCAAATGAAAAAAGAAAATATAATCATAACAAGAGCTCTCGCCTGACAGCATAGCTCACCTGAACTGGTGCTTGCCAGTTGCAAAGTCACTATGGCTGTGCGGCTTGCACCTCATAAAACTTCAGGCAAACATGTCCATGTTAATATCTTTATACACAAAAGCTATCTCAGAAATGATTTAAAATAAAATCAAAATAAAAAAATAACAAAGATTTCAAAGTTTATGATCTTGAGCTCAAAATACTGATAGGAAGGGGGAGACTGGATTTATCAAAACCCAGGACCATTATCTAACATCAGTCCAAGTATTGGTATCAACTGACTCCATCGAGGCACTATGAAATCATATATTTACCAAATTTAACCATAAGCTTTAAGACAAAAATTCTGTGTCGATGACCTTGACTTCAAGGTCACCCAGTGGGGTTGATATAGTATGTTACAAAAACTCAAACAGTTAAAGTGTAAACTAAAACTATGCCAAGCATTATGAATCAAATACAATTAGAAAACTTAGAATTAAACCAAAGTTTCCTAAGTCCATGACCTTGACATCGAAGTCATTGATGAGGTGGTTGGGCTTAAAATTTTGTAAAACGTTGGACCAATATCTAACTACAGTACAAGTATCAAAAGAATCCATCCATAGGTCAAGGTGAAACCTTTAACCAAACCAGCCAATCCGAAAATTCCCAATTTTCTAAGTCCATGACCACTGAGTTAGTGATAACGTGTAAAACTGTGGGCCAATATCTAACTATTATGCAAGTATTAAAAATCCCCCATGGGTTAAGGATATATGAATCTTTAAAAACCTTAAACCAAAACAGCCAGTCCGAAATCTCCCACTATTGTAAGTCCATGACTTTGACATCAAAGTCACTGAGTGGTGTGGGGGTGGTATCCTGTAAAACTTTGGACCAATAGCTAATTACAGTGCAAGTATCAAAGAATCCATCCATGGGTTAGGGAGATATATATGGATCTTTAAAAAAAACTTTGCCCAACACATCCAATCCGGACGCGCACGCTGAAACTGACGCGAACGCCGACGTCAGTGTGACAAAAATAGCTCTTCCTGATCTTTCGTTCAGGCGAGCTTAAAAACGGCTCGCAAAGCAAATTATGACGAGTTGAAAGACAAAATGTCAGCAGTTGGCCGCGAGGCTATTCATAATAACATACAAAAAGTATGAGATTAAAAATCAAAGCTTTCAATGTTTCAATGTTAGTTTACCAAAACATAAGAGGCACCGCCTTGGAACGATCAGTAACAAGTTGTTGTAGGGTGGGGGAAGGGGGGGATGGGGGGGGGCTTTAATCGATTTTACATACGCATTATCCTCGACCTGGATTGTGGTTCATAACTGTATAACAGTCGCAACACCGCTTGGCTAATTCCGTAAATCAGATCAAATACTGAGATTTCATAAAATAAACACTCAACAGAAAGGATAGAGCAAACAGTCCAACAGGTGAATTAAATCTAAAAAAAGAATCCCTTCAGGAAGCCTAACAGTCCCGGCCAAAGACAGATCATAAGGCACTTACCAACTCCCTAACCAAATAAATAGTTTTCAGGGCGTAGCGGTCATTCAGTCAGAGACCCAACCCACGGGCGTGGAGCCTCAGAGGAGCAAGACTAGTTCAACCACAACTTCGTGACAACAAACTCAGCATTTAATGGTAAAGGTCGTTTATCGGTTTATAATTGAGGAATGGAGCTTTTTTCATAAGCAGAAAATACAAAATGATACTGTAGATTTTTTTTATTTCTAAGAGACACGTCTTATCTAGGACTCCACATTTGGTAAGCGTTTGAAATCGGGATCATGTAGTGATGGCTAGTAAAAGATATTCGATGGCAACTCAAGTATACTCCTATCCAAAATTTACCCTAATTAATGGTGAAATTACTGATATAGGACTTCTGATATGTCAAAAAGTTTGTCTTCATTATTCTTTTCCATTGTAATAACGTGAACAGAAGACGCCGAGACAGTTGAATATTTAAACTCAGCAGTTCTTTGTATACAAAGTGCCAAGAGTGATGACTATTGTATTTCAGTGACCTTTTTCGACCCTTTTAAAAATGTGTTCAAACATCACCGATTTTAATTTCATGATCTTCACCAAACTAGCATAGTCGAAAGACTAATTTTTAATTTTAATGTTATACATTGATAGGGTCATGTCATTTCAAGTTCGGACATTAGAGGCAAACTTGTCAAAACTTGTTTTATCATTTAAAACATTAGAGGCAAACTTATCAAAACTCATCACTTTTGTCTTTTGGGAATTCGGAAGTCTTTGATGCTGGAACTTAAACTTTGCGCTACTTTTTGTATGCAGACATTTAGAAATAAAAAATAAAACAGTGTTTTACTAGAAAACTGCATTACAATTAGTCACGCCAAAAATTCTTAAAACTGAATGTCAACAGGTAAATTCCTAGGAATACTGTCTTTCTAGTCAATAAATTACATGTTCGAGGTGTACATGTTCTCACAGTAGTTTAACTGTTAGGTCACTGATGTTGCTACCTTCATCACGATGACTTAGAAAACCAGGAGGAAATCATAACTGACTGGAAAAGGTCACACGCCGTCTCGCAAGCACTGCGCTGTACTTGTGAGCCTTTTGAAAACCTCTTTAATATTGTATACAAAGTGCCAAGAGTGATGACTATTGTATTTCAGTGACCTTTTTCGACCCTTTTAAAAATGTGTTCAAACATCACCGATTTTAATTTCATGATCTTCACCAAACTAGCATAGTCGAAAGACTAATTTTTAATTTTAATGTTATACATTGATAGGGTCATGTCACCATCAAGTTATTAAATCCTGTTTTATAGTCCGCCTAGAAATGTGCAGCTTCACACGTCCAACAAAAATATTAATATGTCGGGTAAATATTGTTATGAAAGCTGAAGTTCTTCATATTATCCCGCTAATATTTAGATTTATAAGGGGGTTTGTGTGAGGCCCTGCAAAAGATTCTACCTAATGAATTTCAGTCAGTCAACTGCAATTTTTGTACACCATATTTCTTAGAAACAGATGACGTAGGCATCATGACAGAAGTCAAAACAAAAGAGTGCAACTAAAATGATCGCAGACATACCTACACAAGATATGAATGTTAGAATTTGAAAGATTTAGGGTCAACTTAAAATATATCTCGGCGTAGTATTTGCGTACTAAAATTTGATAATGATCTAAACGTCACATGGAGACATGCATACCACGACAGTCCTTAAAGCATTTTAATGTCCTTTTATAACCATATGCTAAAATGTTTATAGAAGACATGTTTTCGAAAGCGATGACATAGAGTAGACAAGATTAATTTACATGTATCCCCAGGTTAACCGGTGCATTTATTGCGTATATTGCTGCTCACTGACTGTCATAACTTGGCTCAGAAATAGTTTGAATTTCTCAGTTTGCATAACATTAGGTTAAAAGCGCATTAAGAGTAGTACTTAGTATTATACTTTCGCACTAAATGGACAGTCACCGCTTGAATAATAAAGTCCAAATACCATAAGAACCACAAGACACCCAACTGTACATTTCGACACAAGTCTGTGAACATACACAGTCCAATCTGACTAATCTGACTAATCGGGCGACGCGTAGTTCTTTTTGGCTTGCGCTTTCGAGCGCAAGCCAGTATTCAAGTGGTTTAGTGATACCAAGTTATTTTCGGAAGAAACGATACGTCACGCTTAGTCGGAAAATACCAGGAGAGTGTGTACACAGTGAGTGTGTACTGCAACGATTCGTTCTAAACTTTTTTGGGGCAGCAATTAAGCCAAAGAGATCGGAAAGTTCGTTCCGGTTTGAGACAGCATTTCTTCATTATTTTCTTCAAAGACATAACAAACAAATACCTCCTTCGATTTTGTCTATTTTTATCCATATCCGATTTGCCTCATCCAGTGACCTATAAATACTCTCTATATATAGGTCACTGCCTCATCTGCTAAAAATAACGATGGAAACTTTACTCTATTTTTGATAGTTCATGTATTTTTTTTTTTTATATTTCCGTTAAAAAGCACGTTTTTCTTTTACAAGTGCCTTGAACTTGGCCACATTTCGTTTGCTTTTTATAAACTGATGGCATAAAAATGAAACTCTGAATGCAATGCAAAGTATTTGGCTTTGCATCCAAAGAAATATACCATATAGCTTAGCGCAAAGCATTAGCTTTTCCAAAAAATCATGCAGCCGTGTCGCGAAAACTAGGCCTTAGGGCATCGCATAATCTGACTAGTCAGAGCAGCCGGCACACTGTCCAGCGCCGATGCATTCGTTGGATCCGATCAGTCTTTTTCGGCATATATATATTCTTCATCTTTCATGCTGAGGCTAGACTGATCAGACTGCGCTTATGCCGGAGTGGGCTGATCTGTGTATCAGTGTAAAATCTGAAAGAGCAGAGTTCAAATTTATTGTTTAAATTTAGAAACAAGCGCGTTTGACAATTTTCTTCCCTTATCACATTTACTGAAAAGAGATAAATTTCATTTGTCGGGAGTTCATGGAAATACGAACGCAATGGGTTCCGTGCTTTGTTGTTCCCAAATGGTGTAAAGCAAGTTATTGTCCCAAACAACAGCAGCATGCATTTTCTTCTCAGAGTGTCAAAATTTTGTTCCAGTCACTGCCACTGATGCCACTTAAACCAAAAATAACCTTCAGTAAATATAAATTTATTGTCTTCTTTTGATGCCAAGTTCAGATGTGCCAAGATTCCATAGACATGGGTTTGAAACAGCCTTTCCTAAAATTTTGATTCAGACTAAATGTGGCTCAACAGCCGTGAAGAAGACTTGAAATAGGTCCATATAGTTATTTTCCTTGAGACATGCCTAAAACGGCCGGCCAAAACGTTGGAAACTGTTTTTTTGTTTTGTTGTTTTGTGTGTGTGTGTGTGTGTGTTTAAATAATTTTTTTTCAATTTGTTTTTCAAATAAGTTCTACACTTGTTTTTACCTTACACCCGCGGATAATGCCACCATTCAATAACTTAGAAATTAAAAACTTTGCTAAATAAAAGTTAGCAACAGAAAGTGCTCTAACAATCGGGTTCACTTCAATAACAACTCATGAAAATTTCACTGTCTTAGCTGGGCAAGCCTTCCTTTTAAAAGGAAATTTTATATAAATACTCTTCAAGTTTACTCGAACTGTGGAGGGACTTTGCAATTAGCATATTTTCTCTTTACGTTGGTCATATTAAAAATTAGAGGTAAAAGTCGTCATCCACAAAGAATGCGCAATGACTTTTTAAAATACCCAGTAAAGTATTTACCACCATTACCTCGCAATTTTATTGATATAATACCAAACTCGGTCCAAGCGTTAATTCAACTACAAATAAAAGGCCATCGACCAAGTGTCACCCGACGTTTGAAATGTGTCACAAACGCAGCCCTCTATTCTGTTTCAGAGTAACTGTATGGCCAAAACCAGAAAATATGTGTCTAACAGAACCTGGTAAGCAAATAATAATTGAAGCATAAGCAAAGACATATACCCAACAATTACTGGGCCTCTATGAGGTTATAAAATACTTAAGTTCAGAACTGGGCATATATGTGTAAAATCAGGTTACTGAAACTTTAGAGGCCCTTACAGAATGCCCAAAACATCAAGACTGTATACCCAATAACAAAATAACAAGGGCCATAATCCTCCTAATATGAATCTGATGAAAAATGAACAATGCATTTATGAAAATTCAGCCCATTAATATGAATAGTTCTTGACTTATCCTTTTACCTTTAAGTGAATGTCTATTATCTATGAAAGGGGAATAACTATGTCACTAATAAATTTAGCATATCCTAACAATAATCAGAATACTCAATTTACCAAATGCTACTAGCATACCAAATTTCAGCTCTCTAGGTCAAACGGTTTAAAAGTTGGAAAAATGCCAAAAACAACAAAGGGCCATAACTTTGTAAAATATAGGACAATTGAAATTCCAAAATCACATGCACATCTTCAGATCATGATGCAACATTCTGCGCTATTTCAAGTCAATCTGATAAAAGATGTGGCAGGAGTTGCGGGGACAAGGTCTGAGTCAGCAAGGGCCGTAACTCCATCAAAAATGGCCGAAACAAAAATAAAAAAAACACATGCACATCTTCATATCATAAGAATATAATCTGTAAAATTTCAAATCAATCCGATGAAAGACGTAGGAGGAGTTGCGGGGACAAGATTTCGGACGGACGGACGGACGGAATGACGGACGGAAGGACGGACTGACACACGGACGGACGAGGGTCATTTCTATAGTCCCCCTCCGCCTACGTCGGGTGACAAATAGCATATCACGTCATGACATCGATTTTGCAAACAATGGGGACTCGGATCAGGGTTTTAGGAATTCTACAGCTGTTACAAAGTGCATCCGAAGTGCAAACTGCATCATCAAATTGCATTAAATAATGGACTCAATTAGTCGCTAATCAGAAACGGGGAAAGGAAGAGACGTGAATGCATGTAATGACAAAAAAAGGAGAAAAATGATTTTTCAAAAGGACTCACTGAAATAGGGGGATTGCAACAGAAAAGTCACACAGGAACGTTCAGTAATAAATAAAGTAAAAGATAGACATTCATCAGGAACTGATACCCTCCCTCAAAACCAAAAGGAGAAAAGAGATATATACATATATGGACAGTAGTTCACGACATGCTGGCACGGTACACCGAACGGACAGCTCTTTCCCGGACTGCCTTTACATACCTAAAGAATAACTGTTTCTCTTAGAAAACAATCTCAAAGCTCTAGATCCGTACTGTAAGATGGATATGAGCCGCGACACGAGAAAACCAACAATGTGGTTGTGCGCCCAGCACAGACTCAGATCAGCCTGGGCATCTGCACAGTCAGATCAGACTCTTTGTTAAGTGCTTGAGCTTCCTCCATGCGGACAGCGAAGACTCTGATCAGACTTGGCGTATGCCCAGGCGGATCTGAGTCTACGCAATTTGTCCTCCCAACAACATCGCGAATAAAATGTGGCAGCAGCTCAACGGAATTTATCAACATTGTCGATCCTTATAAGACGCCACACCATGTGAAACATTATTCACAGTGTAAAGTTCTAGACACATTAAACTTAAAAATAAAAACAACTAAAACTGTTGAAAGTTGAAAGTTTAGTAAAGAAATTGGTAAACTATGTGCTCCCGTTTTCCAAAACACTTCATGGACAATCATCGAAGTCTTTGGGTGAATATTTGGCGCCCGCAAGTCAGCAAAAATAAGTAGCCAAGTTTGCTTAACAATAAAGGCTCACCATAAATCAAAATTTAATATCCTCAAATTCGATTTATTATAAACAGGAACCTACATTTACTTTAACCGATAGAAAATTGCTGTGCGTTTGAAATAAACCTGGCATTGGTAAAGTGTCCTTAGTTCGGCAGAAAGCAGAAGGTACTGGTAAGAAGGTTGTAAAGTTGTAAGATATACAGATGGATGGATGGATGACTTGCGATTTTACGTCCTTTTTAACAGTATTTCAGTCACATCAGGGTGGGTGATAATGAAAGGCTGTGTGCAATGGAACCTAGTTCCCTATTGAAAAGATTCCAGCATACAGCGGACTGCTAGATCAGCAGGCCAGCGCTTAACCTACTGAGCTACGCGGGGCTCCTACGGTATACAGAGACATAATCCATCTGGGCATCCTTTACATGTTATGTTTGTCGAGTAAATATTTTCATACGAAGACTTGAAAATTAATGTAAGAGCGTAATTATGTTAAACTCTAGTAGGTGGAGTGTTATAATTATGCTATTAATTATTGGTAAACTTAAACCCAGTTGATAGAAGAGAACATTTCTCAGTGTCAGACAAACAACGGTTTTAATTGTATCTGAACTCTAAATTGTGCCAGTCACCGTCAGGTAGAAAACCAATATTTATTGACGTTTTGTCGCAATGACGTCACTGCATTACTTTCTTCCTCACGTTTACACGTGTACTTTTATGTGCGAACAGCCAAGTTTAAAAAATATTCTGCTTATCTGCGCAAAAAGATCACAAATTCATTGGTTTTTATCCCGCTTTTTACTATGTATTCGTAACGTCTACTGTCGTGTGGACAGTCCGGTTGATGTATATTGGTAAACCTTTTGGATAAGATAACTTTAGTCTTCAGAGCATGCTTCCCCTAACTCGAATCTGATTGATCAAAACAGCTTGCGGTCCCATGCCTCTCCTGTGAGTTTTGAAAAGCCAGACTTATCAATATCCCCCTCTTGAACGTTTGTGTTTGACGACGTTTTGTGAAAAAACAGCTCTGCCTCATAGTTTCCAAAGTATTAAACGTCTGTTATAAATTCTATACGTATTTACTAATTCGTTAGTGCATTTTATGCACTAGCATTGAGGTATAAAATATAATCACCGATGCATTGTATAGATTCCTCGGGGGACTGAGCGACGATGATTGTGTATTTACCTTGTGCATTCACCAGTATGGCTTCGCTACTGTGAAGAAAATGCATTGTATTGAACACACACAAAACCACACACAAACTTGTCTTAAAGGCAGTCTAAAGAGACGAAACCAGTAATGTTTTCAGTACATTTCAGTACAAAGCAAGCACCTGCTTTAAGCAATCTGTTTTCGGCCTCCCTTATGTGCTCGCTTAAGGCGAACTTGACTATATATCGTATCAGCAGCAGTGAAGAAGGCTTAAGTAACAGTCGACACTAGCATCTATTCGTATTTGCACGATACTTGGTTAATGCACAATAATGTTTGAAAGCACGTATAGTGTCTGTTATACTTTTTCAACTATCTTTCACGTACACCACATCTTTAAGTTCACAGGTGCACAGAAACTTTTCAAATTCCGGTAACTGGGTCAGCTGTTTAAATAATTGGTTCTAATGAACTAATTTGTACGTGAAAAAAAAATGACAAGATTGCTTCTAATGACGTATCTTCTTTACAAGGGTTTAAGCAAATATTATTATGACACTTATAATATTTGCGTCACGAAAACAAACTGAACAATATGAAGACAAATTATTGTTATAAATGTCTCGACGAAAAAGCAATTTTCAACCATTAAGAAATAAATTAGAACAATTAGAAAACCATAATTTGGTAATTTTTCTTCACACGTGGCATTCGTGCAAAACGGTCATAAACTGGTGCTGTATTTGGTAGAGGTCCTTTACGCGGACAGAACAAATTATAGAGTATATATGAACCACTGCAGAAACTAGGGTGAGGTAGTTCTGGCGTAGTACGGCTTAAACCTCCCAAGTAACTCATTGCAAAACGTTCTAATGCGTTACTTCTGTTGTGGATCATTGTATTAGCAATTGGTTGGTCTTTGACTTTATTGTTCTAATTATTTAGGATAGCCTCAGTGGCTTTTCGCTGGATATAATTATTTTGGTGCCGTCTTAGCTGTATATAGATGTCCCACTGGGCACGCACGGTTGAATCAACCTTGATTCAACGTCACGACGTTGAATCAAGGTTGATTCAAAGTTGTTTCAACCTTGTGTGCCTGTTGGGGTCCCTTGCCCTTTTCCGCAGGATGTGGAATTCGATTGAATCTGTTCCTAATCATTGCATTTTTCTATACTTTATGTAGAGATTTTTATGCGCTCATAGTCATATTCCAAATGATATTTATGAAAGGAGACTTTGGCGAGTTTCATGCATTTTAGATGAAATGAACAACAGTGAAAGATTTTTTTTTATCTTAGCTTTGACTATTATTTCAATAGAAAACATATAACGTTCTCAAGGACGGCATCACGACGATAAGCGAAGGTAAGGATGTATTATTTAACGTGCAGTGATATATGATGAGATAAGATAAAATTCGGCATATGATGATATGACAGGGCTGTAACCATTGACTAACAGTGACGATCAATCATGTTAACCAACTGCTTTTTTTCGAATTAGTTCTTGAGACATTTACCGTAAGTTGAGTAAACACAACTCGACCAGACGGGAACGGCTCTAACTATCCAGTTATATGACCAACCTGGGACAATTCCCATTTCTTACTTAGTTTGATTAATGACTTACCGAATGAATAAAAGATTGCCTCCGGATTTTCTCCAAATACACCGAGCCAGCAAGGCATGTTTGCAATTACTATGCTCTTTGTGAGGCCCAACTAGCCACCAAATGTGCCACGAGAAGAAAAACAAGCCTGTCCGAAAAGGAATCCAGCAGGCACACAATGTAGAATAAACATTGAATCAGTGCTGATTCAACGTGGTCTGCCCCGTGGGAATAGAACTCACAGCATTTTGCATATCTTCAAGCTTAGTCTAAAACCACCTGAGCTATCGGTGACATAAATTTTCTTAATAAAGGATCTAATTGACAATCAACATAACTATTAAATGTCTAAAACAGAAGCAAAAAAAAAAAATATTCGTGGAGAAAGCGAATGTCATCGACACCCGTATATCGGATGCATTCCCATCACCATTTCATGAGGTACCTTTTGACGGCATCCTACGCCAAGGGCGTCGCGCCATTTTTCATGCGCTTGTTTATACATATTTGAGCCGCGACACGAGAAACCAACTATGTGGTTGTGCACCCTGTGCAGACTCAGATCAGCCTGGGCATCCGCCAAGTTTGGTCAGACTCTTCGCTAAGTACTAAAAGGGTAGCTAAGGGTCTGAGCTACCTCCATGCGGACAACGAAGACCCTGATCTGACTGGGCGGACGCCCAGGCTGATCTGAGTCTGCGCTGGGCGCACGACCACATTGTTGGTTTTCTCGGGTCGGGGCTCATTTTATTGCCTCTTAATATGTCAAGCGATTGGGTAGGACCACAAGTTCTTTCAAGATTAGTTACGGTCCTCCCCATAAAGTTATATATACATCAAGACAATAAGGCAATGGCGTACAAAACAATACATGTACAAATAAATTTTGGAACGCAAATGGTAATTTTCCAGATAAGGGGGCGGCCAATGACAACCAACCACCATAAGAATATCTGCAGCGAACACTCACTAGAACCACCTTTGCGAGGTGGCTCCAGTAAGGAGTCACAACACATATCTTCACAAGAAACCAACAGAACCAATTCCAGGGAATATCCGAAAAACTCCCCGTATCTGGATATGAGTAATACAAACTTGATTTTTCCCATACTTAAGAGATAATATATACAAAAAGTCATCTAGAGAACAGAACAGGAGAAAAAAGATAAATAAATAAAATAAAGGAGTGTTAAATTTCCGGGTATGGATAGACAAGGAAGACAAGAACGAAAGAGTGGAACTTGTAGAAAAGAAGAAAAGAGGAGAAATTATGAATATATGGACTTGACTGACTGGAGTCAGTCATGCACTTGTTCACAATTTATCTATTTCAAAGGTATGAAACCACTGTTAAAAGAACAAAAAAAATCTAATAAAAGGGGTTTCTATTCCTCGTTTATCTATGGTCGCTCTGGAACAAATGATCGGGCAATTCTTTCTGTTTTAATTCGAGTTTTCAATTTTTTCTTTTAAACGGAAAAGACACGCAGTGCATTGCACGAGGCCGGAGTAAACTAGACTAATCTTATTTATTTTGGGTCATTATCATTTTATCTATCTCGATAAAAGTACCTTTAACAAAGAAACTTTTCAATATTTATATTCATAAGCTAACGCCCTTTCTTATAAGCTCTAACTTTTGTAATAAAATACAAACCAAGGTATACGTTAAATATAATATGACAATTTCGTATCAATATTGACATTTAAATGTAGCCCAATCTTAATCCGATGCGCTGATGTATAACAAGATACTCCTGTTTTCCTTTCCTGTTTTTCTTTCCGATTTACTTTTTGTCATTACTGAAATTGTTATCGACGCCTGTCTCTGGTCTACTACTTATCTGACTTTCCCGATTTTAGAATCTTATTGTACGTCGCAATGCTACGGTCTACTCAGACTGCCCATGCGCAGAATGATATTAGCTAGTCAGTTTGCATATGTCTGGAAAAAAAAGCACACACACACACACACACACACACACACACAGGAAAAGCGTTTTTCGTGACCTGGTTCTAAAAATGCCAAATATTGGCGTGAGTAAAATAAATGTATTGCAACGTAAAGGTACAATTTCAATTTATCATATGACGTCGCATCTGAGAGTGTAATAAAGCCATGCATTAAAAACGATAATCCACTAGTGGATTAAATATGCAAATTACGTCGTAACGTTATGCGTTGACGTCCATGCAAACGTCGCATTTTCTAGTGGCGAAATCGTGACGTTTTAGTATAAAATTTGCTCATAAAATGCAATTTTAGTGTCATATGATAAATAGAATCTTGCATTCGTGCTCCTGTATTATTGAATTTATTAAACTCGCTGGGGAAAACGATAAGATGCTCGGCATAGCCTCGCATCTTATCATTTTTCCCAACTCGTTTAATAAATTCAATAATACATGAGCACTCATGTAAGATCCTCTATTTCTTTGATGACTTTGATCTAGCATCTCTACACAAATTCCTCATTATGTTAAAGAACAGGACCCAGTTGTTCAAAGCTTTGTTAGCCTAACGAGCTCGTTAAGAGGTCAACTCGTTAAGGGTTTTATGACTTTATAACTAAATATACTGATATTTTTGTTGTTGTTTCTAATGATAATTAAGCTGAAATCTTAGAAGCATTACAAGCTCTACATCTAGATATCTAGACTATCTGTATTGGTAATCCTTACTTTGAAGGCATGGTGAATCGAATTTAACTACCTTAGCTGCAGTTAAACAAGGCTAATGCATCCGATACCGAAGCGCCATGTTTGGATCTTAATTTATCTATTTCAAACGGATTTGTTTCATCAAAATAATAGATAAATGCGATGACTTTAATTTTTCATTTCTGGATAGTAACGTTCCCCGTTCTACTTCTTATGGGGTTTACATTTCTCAACTTATTCAGTTTGCTAGTGTGTCTAGTCATGTGACTGACTTCAATGCCCGTAATAATTTTTTAATTGCTAAGCTTCTCCAACAGGGCTATCGGTAGCATAAACTTCGAAAAACTGTTTCAAAATTCTATCGCCGGCACTATGAATTGGTTTTTTAATTCAAAGTCGGATTAAAAATTCTTATGCAGCAGGGTCTTTCGGAACCAGAATGTTATGGTGACTTAGTTTATATTTAAAAAGAATTGTAAGTAGGTCTGCTTTTTTCTGATCAATTCAGACAAATCATCTGACGTTACTAACGTATTGGATATAACTTAAATGCAATGCTGCAGTCTGCATGTTAGGTGGTTAACCCAATCATGGTGAATAATTAATTAATTGCATGCCGGTTGGTCGGGTATAAGACTTAAAGAGGGACCCGACATAGAGCTACTTAGTTTAGTTGGTTGGGGCCGGAGCTTGCCTTCTCTATTGCTTGGTTATTCGGGGTTCAACTGAAGGTTTTCTTTTGCTCTGGTATTTCAGTGGAGTTGTTTGACACACCATGATTTCCATGCGTTGCAATAGGTTGATTCTGTCAAGTCATCGTCTCTGATTCACCATATAGGTCTTTTCCGTGATGTGTTTGTTTCTTGTGATCATTCACTGATGGGTTAGGAAACCTACACGCGGACAAAACAGTTGTTAAATGTTTCGAACCACTGCAGAAGCAGAGGGCGGTTTTGGATTCAGTAAAACTAGTTTAAGCCCCCGATAATATTTGGTTGACCGTTTCAAGGCGGTATTTCTGTTGTGGTTCCTTAGTGTTAGATGTTTGTACGTCCGCTTGTCTATGTCATTAGCAGTCTTGTCACCTGAATAGCTGCCTATTCTGCTCTCTGCTTTTTAAGCTCACCAGAGCCAGCGGCTCCGGGGGATATGATGGTCAGTCTCCATCGTCCGTCCGTCCGTTAATATTTTCAAGTGGCTTCTCCTCTGAAGCCGCTGGGCCGACAGTAATCAAATTTCATAGAGAGCCTCTAGGGGAGTGGGGGGGGGGGGGGGGGGGGCGAAAAAATGTTCAAACGGTCCTGGTCACATGACCAACATGGCTCCCACGCCCATATATGGTAAAAACCTTTAAAAAATCTTCTTCTTCTCCTGAACCAATACCCGATGGCCTTGAAACTTGGTATGTAGCATTGGGCACGGGTATGTAGCATTGGGTACGCAAGTACTACCAAGATTGTTCAAATTATGACCTTGGTGTGACCTTGACCTTTTTTACGGTAAGGTCAAATTTGCTTTCTGTAGCTTTTATATGGAAAAATGGTAGGACATAAGATTTCTTGGAAACTGTTCAAGATTTTGACATGAAAATTGGTATATACAGTCATCTTAGTGAGTACATGAAAATACAAGAGGTCAATGTCATTCTTTGACCTTTGACCCTGGTCTCATATTTTACAATTTCACAAATCTCCTCAAAAGCCACTGGGCCAATTGTAACCAAATTTCATAAAGAGCCTCTAGGGGCTGAGGGGACGAAAACTGGTTCAAACGGTCTGGGCTACATGACCAACATGGCCGCCATGCCCATATATGGCAAAAACCTTTACAAATCTTCTTTTGAGGAACCAAATGATCGATGGCCTTGAAACTTGGTATATAGCATCAGGTACTTGATAACTATCAAGATTGTTCAAATGATGACCTTGGGTTGGCCTTGACCTTTTTAAGGCAAGGTCAAGTATCGGAAAATACTAGAACATAAGGTTTCGTGGCAAGTTTAGAAGATTTTGGCCTAAAAATTGTTATATACAGTCATGTTAATTAGTACATGGAAGATTTGCGGGTACAAGAGGTCAAGATCATTCTTTGACCTCTGACCCATGTCTCTCACATTTTGACAATTCTAGACATCTCCTCAAAAGCCACTGGGCTAATTGTAACCAAATTTATACACAGCCTCCAGGGGCTGAAGAAACAAAAAGGAAACGAAGGAAGCAGTCTAGGTCACATGACCTACATGACCACCATACTCAGGTGAGCGATTCAGGGCCTCATGGCTCTCTTGTTTTTGTTTTGTTTTAAAAAAGGTAAAATAGATGTTGCTGCTGTTTTTAAGTAGGGTAGCTAAATGACCACATCTTTGGGAAAAAAACTGCTCAGCTAAATGACCCTTTGTTTTGGAAAGAACTGCTCAGTCGGTTTCCAGTGCGTGTCTTTCGTGAACTTTTGTCATTTTTGTGTGCGTGTGCTTCTTTCCCTTTTGGTTTTGAGAGCGGGGTGTGGGATTTGGTTATCTATTCCTGATAATTGCCCGTCTCTTTACTTTGGCTAAATTATATATCAGGTTTCTTGGCTGTGTATCTAGTCTGGCCAAAGCTTATAATGTTCGAAGGCCCCCTTTCATGAAATGCAGTAAACAGTGAAATATCTGACCAGGTCGTGAGATCACTATGAGCTATGGGTATTCCCGTGCAAGTTAAGTGCCTTTTGCGTGCAAAGGCTTACTTAAGTGCAGTTAAAAATCCTTAAAAACTCTTAAATGTAAACCATAAATCTTAGCTGAGTGTAAATGGTTGTTTTTGTTGATTATCTTTGTGAGACCTTGTACTATGCTATTATCATTATTTGCAAGTCGAAAATGAAAGGCAGAAGGAATTTTTATTACGTCAGTTCATGGTGTTCCAGTCGCAATAAATACGTAAGACATACTGACACTGCCATCAATCAATAGTATTGAAGGTGTTAATGTTTTATTATACAAAACTTAAACTGTTCCATATTCTACAACTTATGAACCGGGCAGCAAATTTCAGCATGTATTTATATGGCTGATTTGTTTCTTACATGATCGAGTAGACAGCAGATATCCACAAAAACATATCTATTGCTCTAAAGACACAATTATCTACAAACCCTTTATTCCATAAAAATAAGGTGAAAAATAGTCTAAAGTTAAAAAAATCTGCTGTCGGGGGAAGAAATTTACATTTACTTAATATTTACATTATTGCTTCAAAGCTTGTTTAATTTGGTGTTCATAAGAAAGGCTGTTACCTGCTATCTGACAGTTAACCAGAAACAACGACTAATTATACAAAATTGTTTACGAAGAAAACGAAAAGTAAAATTCAACATTCAAAATGAACACCATAAAAGTCTTAGGCCATACATATTTCATGTATATGAGCCGCGACACGACAAAACAATCTGGCAAATTTGCGCCCTGGGAAGACTCAGATCAGCCTTGACATCCACCCAGTCTGAGCAGAGACTTCGCTGTCGGCATGGAGGTAGCTTAGTCTCTTAGCTTCCCTTTAAGCGCACAGCGAAGACTCTCTGATCAGACTGGCCGGATGCCCAGGCTGATCTGATTCTGCGCTGGACGCAAACCACTTTGTTGTTTTCTCGTGTCGCGGCTCATATAACCATTGATAAAGCGTAAAACAAAATGTCCTTAAAATGTCCAGGTTGTACTACCGTACGTAAGTGCTCAGTTTGTTTCTTTTAGGACTAACCGAGGACATCGGACTTGCTGTGATTTAGTATTCATTCGGTGGATAATCTTTAATTCCACTACCAGCAGGCGCCTGACGTCAATGATGAAATGACGTCATTTCGACGCCATGTACCGGATAGGTAGGTCATTCCATTTTACGAACACAGAGTGCAGCTTAACATAAGAAAATGACTTTTGTAAAGTTTTTGTGTTTCTCCGTGAAATTAAAACCTGAAACGGCTTAAAATTACATTGACCATTTTTCAATTTAATGAAAAATAAGACATTGAAGGTCATTTTATCACTGGTTTCAAAAGTCATTATTCAAACTAAAATACAAAAATGTAAATGGAGATACATAAGAAAGGTCAAAGTACTGTCATATAAAGAAATCCAAATAATGCTTAGAATTATATAAACAGCTTACCCGCTATAATAAATTCGTTCCTATGACATTGTTTTGCTTAATTTATCATATGACGTCGCATCTGGGAGTGTAATAAAGCCATGCATTAACAACGATAATCCACTAGTGGATTAAATAGAGGATATTTGACTTTTTCAGTGTAAGATCGATTTTTATTTCACCGAATGAACACCAAAAGCAGTATTTTCACGAGTGGCGGAGCCACGAGTGAAAATACCACTTTTGGCGTTCATGAGTGAAATAAAAATTCATCTTACACTGAAAAAAGTCAAATTTTCTATTTCTTTTATGCTTGAAAATCGCAATAATTCTGTTTATTCAAGAGCGTCAGCCATCACGACAGAAACACAACTTTTTTTCTAGCCGTTTTGCGTCAAATTTGATGCTTCCTGCGTGTTTATTGGGTAGGATATTGGTTGTAAACAAAGTTTGCAACTGAAAAATAGCTTTAAATATCATTTTGATGAACAGATCTCATAAAACTTGCCAAGAAAGAATGCCTACAGGAGACTTAGGCGGCCTGACGTCGCGTGCAGGAACAATGTTACGTTGGCGCCTTAAGTGACGTCATTAACGTCGTAGTGACGTGCAAACATGCGTGACGTAATTTTTGTCAAGCCAGATAAGATTTAGACAATTAATCAACAAACCATTTGAGCCTATTTCACAAAAATCCTATTTCTTAAACAGTGAAATCGAAAGTGATAATTTCACTGTTTGAAACAGTGAGATTATCAGTTTCGATTTCACCGAGAAATCTCTATGATTCATTGAAAAGTATAAAAGAAATATGCAAATTACGCCGTATGCGTTGACATCCATAAAACGTCGCGTTTCCTTATGGCGAATTCGTGACGTTTTAGCGCAAAATTTGCTAATAAAATGCGATTTTAGTGTCATATGATAAACAGAATCTTGCATTCGTGCTCCTGTATTATTGAATTTATTAAACTCGTTGGTGAAAACAATAAGATGCTCGGCAGAGCCTCGCATCTTATCTTTTTCCCCAACTCGTTTAATAAATTCAGTAATACATGAACACTCATGTAAAATCCTCTATATGAAGCTATTGTAACGTCTCTAAAAAGCTGGTACGCTACAGTCCTGTAACAGATCTGCGCAAGAGCGCCCTTAGTTGATATTTTCAGGATGCGTTACAACACACACTCAGGCACGCAAATAATATGTGAGCCGCGACGCGACAAAACCAACAATGTGGTTGTGCGCCCAGCGCAGACTCAGATCAGCCTGGGCAGCCGCCCAGTAGGACCAGACTCTTCGTTAAGTGCTCAAAGGGTAGCTAAGGTTCAAAGCTACCTCCATGCGGACAGCGAACACTCTGATCAGACTGGGCGGATGCCCAGGCTGATCTGAGTCTGCGCTGGGCGCACAACCACATTGTTGGTTTTGTCGTGTCGCGGCTCATATGTAGACCTAAGCTGTGTCTCGAGAATAGTGGCTTACAGTGTGTGAAGATCCCTCATCATAGTCTTTGCTGATCTACGCAAACTGCGAGCCTTGAACACTGCGTCTTTTTAATGCATATTCTCAAGATCCTGCATCTTTCGGCATGTTCGCTCAGCTGAAATTCAAAACAGTTTACGCATGTAGCATCACTGAACAGACCCTTCGCAATTTGCTGAACAGATGCTTCAGTCTAGTCTAGTCTTGTGTTGCGCATAACCTTGCATGGACTTTGGGGCACCACAGATTACTTTACAATAACCCCTTTCCAGCTAGCCCTATCTTCAGCTGCTCTAGTTGTGCTGGTGAAGTCTATCTCCTGTCCATTTTTTAATATTGTGCTTCTCTTCTTCTACCTATCGCCTCTTTCTTTTCCTTTCATTTTGCCCTGTAGAATCATTTTTGCTAAGCCAAAAGACCTTGAAATGTGACCAAACCACCTCAGTGGCCATGGTCAGGAGTTTATCACAATATCCAATTGCTGCTTGGATCTTTCTACGAACATCCTCATCAGTTGTTAATTTCAGTGTTGATTCTGGTTCTCGCGCATTGGGGTCACTACTTAAATACTGATTTAAAGAAGCCTTCTTTCATTTGATGTATAGCAGGTAAAATTTCTAAACTATTCTAAAACTAAGGCTGACTTGTCATACCGACATGAATCTTTGCGGAGTTTGGCTTCTTTTTTTCCGAGTTGTTTTGGCTTTTTGTGGGTTCTTGCTGCAATGGACATCGCAATTTCTGCTCTGTATCGTTCAAGCATTCATTAGCGTAAGTCCATCTTTTGGTACTTTTTTCTCTAACTGATGAAAATACTAGTATACTCCACATATATACTTATTCCCACTGTTTATTGTAAAATCTATGGCATGTCCTGACAACCAAGCGCACGACAATTCCAATCATCAAATATTCATGTAAAGAACTCGGTTCTTGTCATTACGCCATTTTTGTCAGATACTTACAGAGACAATAGAAAAACGTGCTGCGTGTTGTGTGGTTGAAAGTAGGATAATCTTGTTAAAGTGTTACTTACTAAAGAATAATGATACACTAAAATTCGTGTTCTCATCTTGAATACCGCGAAAACAAAACGAGGATTAAATAAATCTGTATATGAGCTTGATAAAACTATCCATAATAGTATAATAATAACAAGAGCAAAATAAAACAAAAATTGCTGTTCAGCGGCGGAAAGTGATCGAATTTTTCTTTTATAACTTCAGTCAAGATTTCTGTAGATCGACATTGTTCTCTGCTTAAGAAGTAGCATCACTTTTTCACAAGGATTAAGGAGGAGGCAAATATTTATGAAAAAGCTGCACTCTAAAACTAATAAGTAAGGCAAAATAGTTCCACTCTTTATAAAGATTAACAGAACTGCGCCTGGTCCTGGAAAATTTTGTTCGTCAGCAAAAAACACGAACACGAAACAACCCGAGAAATGTTGAACACACCCATCGGTAATGAAACACCATTTAACACGAAACTGACTGAAGATCCGTGGGACACTCAGTCTACAAAGAGCTTCTATACAGGTACGACACCAACTCCAAAAACGCCTGTGAAGCCTTCTCTGCCCAGCGGATCTGATATTTTTCAAGCAGTTCTACAGGAAATGTATGATGAGATCGAACAGGAAAAATCTGCAAAAGCTGAAGCGGAGAGGAAATTGAAACAGGGACGAAGAGGCAGAAGGCTTTCTAGAATTCCTACGAGAGTAAGTCTAAAGGCTCCAAGTGTTCTGAAGGCATCTACATTTGGAAACAAAATAAAAAGTGATAATGAAAAAGAGGCAAAGTCGTGCCCATGTAGAAAGAAATATAAAAATGCACAGGAAACACGAAAGTAAAGTGCGGATGAATATACCATTGCTATCAAGTGAATTGCTCGATCATAAACAGGTCAAGCATTTTGTAGTTGTCATCTGACATGTTTAAGACGTTCATGTGATTTTAGGAGTGATAGTTTTAGAAACAGAATTTGAGTAACTTCTTGTTATTAGTCAAAACTGATCTGTTTAAGAGAATTTGCTTGCAAGAGAACTATGTAAAACTTCAGGGGAAAACACTCTTTCTCTGTTTTTTCCCCTTTGTTTTTGGTTTTTGGAAATGTATAGTCATGTATCAAGAATCTGACTAGTATAACATTCTACGTAAATCACTGTGTTTTGGGTTCTATGGTAGGCCTACTGCAGAAATTTATAACAGACTGCTCCGTTGTGGTTCACTATTACTGTCATTGTTCATTGGCTTTCTATAACGATAGCCGTCACAGGGTATAATCGATTCCGCCAATTTTCGCTTCCTGCATAGACTGTCCGTCATATTTGGCTTCCACCGAGACTGTCCGCGAACTCTTGCTTCCTGCAGAGACTACTATAATCGAGAAATGGCTTCCTGCCGAGACTGTCCGCATGACTCTGCTTCCTGCCGAGAGCCTCGGCAGGAAGCAGAATCACGCGGACAGTCCTGCAGGAAGCCATTTATCCTATACAGAAGTCTCGGCAGGAAGCAAGAGTTCGCGGACAGTCTCGGCGGAAGCCAGATATGACGTACAGTCTCTGCAGGAAGCGAAAATTGGCGGAATCGATTATACCCTGTGGCCGTTTACAAAGAAAGAGCTGACCCATTCGCTTTCGCTTGTTTTGCTTTGTTTGCCGTCCTTATTGTATTTCTAAACACCCATTTGGTGTTAAGGGCATTATGTGAAAATTGGTCGTGTTGATTCTTGATCACTGCCTTTTCATCTGTTTTGTATTTGCCTTGGGCTTTATGTACATTATTTAGGATGGCTTTTCGGCCATCTGTTAAATAAATGAGAACAGGGCCCAGTTGTTAAAGTTAAGTTTCAAGTACGCATAAAATCAAGTATGCCCATAGTTTGTGCTGAAAAATGTAAGACACTTTTGCACTGCAAAAGTTCCTCACAATTTTTCGGCTAAAATGGTAGCGTTTTTGAGTACAATACGTTTGAAAATTTAACGTCTGGATAACTAATGACGTCGTTAGTTTTTAACAACTGGGCCCTGGTCTCTTGGCATTTCGTTCGTCTTGTTTTGCTATGAATCCGTCTGTAGCGATTATACCTTCTTGTCGAATAAGACCCTCTATCATAATCTAATCATTTATATAAACGAACGCAAGACTACCTGATGAGAAACAACATGACTATGCACAGAAATGCAATATGAGAAAGGCACCTTAATTTTAATTAATGAAAGACGAAAGTGTAAAGTGAAAACTTAATTTTGATTAATGAAAGACGAAAGTGTAAAGTGAAAACTTAGCAATTCTAATATAAGATTGTATTCTTAATATGTAACTTGAAATATGAAGGATAATGTCAGCCGTACTTTAAAAGTAATGGACTCTTGAAAATTTACAAGAAAACGGAAAAGTGTGCGCTATTATACTGAAGTTCCTTATTGTAACGATACAATCTTCAATATTGTATGAGATGTTTTTTCATATATTTATCAACGTAACAAAACTTTAATAAAACATCAAAGAAACACGTTCATTAATTCTCAAAAATATAGATTGCTTCCAACAAATTATCATCAGTATAAAATATTCATCTGTCACATACTTGTTCAAAATATATTGTTGAGAGAAGTAATACAGTGTAGCGTTGCTGGGTCGGCCATGAATTCAAGCAACCGACGGTCATCCATCCAGGTACAGTCATTTGACCTATTCCGACGCACGTGCGCTACAATCTGAATTAACTGTCAATCGTTGTTGTTTTTTTTTTTTTTTTTTTTTTGTTTGTCAGTAAATAAATAAAAACCTCTTGTTTAAGGCACTTTGTTTTGGTTCACAAACTTTTAGGGGAAGATAGTGAAATCTGACGATAACCAGTTGTTGTCTATTAACCTATAGGAGAAAACGCGGTGACGTCATCGATAAGGATTTCCAAGGTATTCCCCACACTGGTTGGCAAAAAGTCGATAATCAATCACGCTGTATATTGAACGTTTATTGGGTGATGTTAAACTATGTCATTAATCATGCCGTGTATTATGCGCATTATGATGCATATTTTTTATATAAATGATAACGCTGAGAAATGTAGTTATTTTAGTGTGAAATAGTGTTCTATTCTCTCTCCTAATTCATTTAAATTGGTTCCACATGAAGTGCTTTTAGATGTACGTTTTAGCATGGATACTCTAAAAATGTGTCTGTATCTGGTGTACATTTTGAAATTAAACCAGTTGTTTATTGTTTATTATGAATGTATCCGGTATTCAGCGGGTCTTTTGATAAGGAATGTCTTTAATTATCATATTTCAAAGGACGCCGCGGGTTTCCTACAGTGACAATGTCATATTGACTTGTATAATATACGGTAACTTGTATAATATAACCAACTGTTTTTGGCGGTGTGGCTAATTAAAATATCAAATAAAATTCGATTATTATAATCTATGATATCTTAATATTAATATGCTTGTCCGCTAATGAAATATAAAGAGCAAAAAATGAGAGAGAGAGAGAGAGAGAGAGAGAGAGAGAGAGAGAGAATTCATAGTTTAGATGTCATGAGCTCGGACTAAATACTGTGGTAATAACTGCATTTCAAAACAGAGAAGATTCTCTGTTTATATATTATCCTTTACCGTTTTATCAAACCATTAGAGAGAGAGGGAGACAGAGAGAGAAACAGACAGAGTGAATTTGTTGTTCAGATGTCATGAGCTCGGACTAAATAATGTGGTAATTACTGATAGTAATTTCAAAACAGAAGGTTCTCTGCTTATACGTGTATATTATCCTTTACCGTTTTATAACATTCTCTTTTGAATCGCAGTCATGCATATAAATTCATTTACTTATTTATTTTTTTTTACATTTTCTTATCCCTAAATCAGATCAATATGTTTTATTAATTTGCATTACTTCTCGTTGGATACAAGTTTCTATATTTTATTGTCTTTCACTTTCCATTACCCGTGTTACTAATGACCTTGATTGTCGAAAAGGTTTAAAGGTTAAAATACTGATCTTTAGTACCTCCGATTTATTGTATTTTTATTTCATTTATTTATTTTTCTTTTTAATTCAAAGTTATAAAGAGAAAAAGTCCTGTTCTGAAGCGAGTCAATGTATGTCGAGTAATGAAACAACTTTAAATAATATTAAATAACTCTCTTTTTTCGCGCGACAAGCGATTAAAACAATATTTCCACTGGTTTTATCGGTTTCTATTTATTCGCAGCTTTCTAAACTATATTCTACGCATTTCAGAAGTTAATTTTAAGCAAAATCCCATAGAAGGCCTCTGTCTGTCGCTATCTTTTTGCCAACCAATCTACCCACGTGATCATCCGATGACGTCACTCCGGCGATTCCCGTTATCTCCTATTTCGACGCACCTTCTTCTATTCCGGTGGATCTGTATATCATTTACAATACATTGAAAGAACCACCGAGGGGCACCCCAAAAGTAAATTGTCGGTTTATTACTAGCTCGATGAAAGAATATTTTATGCAAACAAGTGTCTATCTAACATAATTGATATTTAAAACATCTTATTATACACACGCATTCGCTGAAAAAAAATATTTCGGTGATTCAGTGTCCGTAAGCACAATGTTTGATATCTATGATAAAAGGATTATCATTAATTCAAAATACAACGGCCTTATGGAGTTTTACTTACAACTGATCTGGAATGGAGTTTTACTTACAACTGATCTGGAATATTCAACTTGCATGACGAGAATGCAGCACTAATATGGATTTCAGAACACAGGGTTGGTTGGTTGGTTGATTTGATGCTTAACGTCCACGGTAAACAACTAAGGTCATGTCGGGACGGTCAGTTAACCTAACCACACTATTCCTGGGCAGGCTTAGACCTCCTAAGCGGTTAACCAGTACTAAGTGCACATACTTTCGCCAGTAACTGACAACTGCCCTTCTTGAATCAGCGGAAGGAGAAACGAAAGTATGTGGCCAGACCGGGATTCGAACCCAGGACCTCTGACTTGCGAGTCAGGTGCCCTACCGATTGCGCTACCCGGCCCGGCCGCAGAACTCAGGGACATTCCCCAAATATACTATCCGCCGGAATAGGCTAAATGAGCTAATAAATTAAAACATCAGTAAACCTAAGTAAATGATTTTATTTTCTTTTGCTATTTATCATTTTTGATAGCTCATAAAATGGGCAATCGACAAACATATAGGTTTGCGACATATTTGTTTACACAAATATTGTCCGGCCCTATTTTCCCAGTTGGTCTGAAAGCACCTATCATTTTTCTTGTTAAATATGCATTACCAGCAACTTTTAAACTCAGTTTTACGTATCTTTGATTGATAAATGAGATCCTAACTATATGTGGATTTAACAAATAAATATTGAAAGTAATTACTTAAAGATCATTTCGCTTCTAGCTTGTTTCGTTGTGGAGAAAGAAACAGGATACACCGGAATAGGTGAATCCGCAGGAATAGGTCAAATAAGTGTACACTAACCACGATCTCCGTTGCTTAAAGGCCCCATTGCTCTATAAGTGGTATAAATTCTCAAAATATTTTATCATGAGGTTTCGCTGCAAGCTTCTTTCTACAGATCGTCATCGTAAATGACCACGATTTGCCGACTTTAAACATATAAAACATCCTTGAGTTTCATGGGGGGGGGGGGGGGGGGGGGGGAGGATATTTCTCATAAGCATATAATCTTTCAGCAAAGTACAATCAGTTTCAAAATAATGTTCATCTTTTTTAGTCATCACAGATCTGAATATATAATGCGTTTGGCTGCTCCTCTGATTCTACGTAGGTCTTATCCGTGATTTATTTGTTTCCTTTAATGATTCATGGGCTAGGTAACCTTCATGCGGACCAAACAGCTGACTAAATGTTTCGAATCACTGCGAGGGTTTGGATCCGGTAAAACTAGACTAAGAACCCAGTAACCTATTACTCACTGTTCCAAGGCGGTACTTCCTTTGTGGTGTCTCAATGTTACATGTTGTTATGTCCGCTTGTATATGGTCTCTAGCAATTTGGTAACCTGAATGGCTGCCGTTCATTCTGCTTTCTATTTTGTTTTCTTTTCAAGCGTGTGTGTGTGTGTGAGGGGTGCCTATAAGGCCCTTTATCTGCCCAAGAGCAAAATGTTTTATTTTCAGCTGATGATTAGCCTATAGTGTCTGCTATACTAAAAAAATTGAGATTAAGTTCCTCAAGCAATTCTGTTGGAAAAAATGGATTATTAAAGTGGATGGGGGTAAATCAGCATGAACCACGGGAGTCATATTATAAGCTCTTTTTCTCCTTCAAATTTAATGCCAGTCATACATACTTACCTTTATAAGTTAAAATAATGTCTTTTCGCGAAATATTTTCTCAATTTCTACCCTTCAAAGTAAATTGTTATGTCTGAAGTATCTTATTCAGAGCAATTGTCAATTTTCAGTCATTTTTTTAATTTTGGATTCAATATAGTCTGTCCTATCTCTTGAACCAAAGGATGTTTTTTTTAATGAAACTAACGTGGGTTTACCGTTGGGAGATTGCAAACTGTTGGTAAAGTTTAAGTGACTTTGACCTCTGTTTCAAGGTAACAGTAAGACTTATAAAGTTAAATTTAAGACAAGTTCTGACCATTGTCTACACATTAGCTCCTGAATTGATATGAAACACTGGTTATGATTAAATGACCATGGCATCATCTTCAAGATCAAGGTCAAGGTTTGACTAGACAGAGTTTACCAAAGATTTCAGGCAATCGGTAAGCAGAAATGTAACAAATATGTAAGTTTCCATTTGTAAATCAATGCTTGATATGAATATAAAGACCTTTACCTTGACCTGAAGGTCACCAATATATTCAGAAGCTAGGTGTTTCACAATAGACTTTTCTATAACCTTTAACTGTAACCCAGTATTTAGTCATTATGTTTGGCTAATGTAGACCTTCAGACCAAGGTCAAGGTAATTGTATGCATATATTAAACATTGGTTTTCAAATGGAACTTTTAGAAACACACAGATTTGATACATTTCTGCTATGTGAAATTTATTATCAAACTCTGTTTAGTCTAACCTTGACCTTGACCATGAAGATGATGTTATGGCCATTTAATCATAACCAGTGCTCTAACTCTTCGTAATTTTTAATTTAGGCCAGTTTGGTCATAATTTCATATCAATTCATGAGCTAACGTGTAGACAATGGTCAAAACTTGACTTAAAATTGACGTTATTAGTGTTACTGTGACCTTGAAACAGAGGTCAAGGTCAACAAAATTCAATCAACAGTTCGCACTTTCCCAACGGTGGACCCATGTTAGATTGATAAGAAGGCATTCATTGGTTCTAGAGATAAGGTAGAATATATTGAATTCAAAGTACCAAAATCATTGAAAATTGACAGCGTCTCGAAAAGAAATTCTGCAAACATAAGATTCTAGTTTGAAAGGTAGAAATTGAAAAAAGATGCCACCAAAGACATTATTTTAACTTATAAAGGAAGGTATATATGAATGCCATTAAGTTTTAGGGAGAACTGTAGCTTATAATAAGACTCCTCTAGTTCATGCTGATTTACCCCACCGACTTTAATAACCCCATTATTCTAAAAGTAGCATTTACGGAGCTTAACCACTATAGGGATCAAACATGGTTTTTCATGCATTAACGTTTGCCAGGTCCCGAGGGAGATGTTGAAAACCGAGGCCGAAGGCCGAGGTTTTTAACATCTCCCAAGGGACCTGGCAAACGTTAATGCATTGGAAAAAAATGTTTGATCGCTGTTATTGCATAAATTCAACGAAATATTCGTTAAGCTTTGCGAAAATACGGCACTATATTTTGTCACCGTTTCACAGCCAACGCTCCGGTGCATCTTTTTTATTAATATCCGTCTTCCTGGTCCGAGAGCATCAAGCTGTTCAAAATGGCTGCCATCATCCTATTCAACCTCAGTATTTATGAAAAGAGTCCAAGATGGTCGTTACAAATTCATCAACAAAAAGCAGATACCTTGATCAAAGCAAAAATTCTATACAGAACATGCCTGGCCCATTCATGCACCATCCTGCAGTTCTTCATTACTGAAAGCTTAGGATGCATGATGTTTTCTTTAACACTCTCCATTTGGCATCGTGAGAATGAAGACAACATGGCTTTGAAATCCGTGTCAGTACTTTATGACGTAATAAGAGTACAAAGTATGATGACGTCACAAGAATACATAGGTAGCACGCGACCAATTATATTGTTCATTAACCGAAAGAGGAGAGGCGCACCACCAATTTTTGTAATTCGACCGAAACGGGAGAGACAACGGTGCATGGCGGTTTTTAGTGGCCCGGCACAAGCATAACGAAAGTTCTGTCATCGTGTTTCAACAGCGCGTGAAAAACATTGTTGAAACACGGTTTTTCGCCTGTTGATGCACGGCTGTTAATACCTCTCGGCACTGCTTTTTATGCAATAATATTAATTCAGTGTAGCAGACACTATAGGCTAATCATCAGCTGAAAATAAGACATTTTGCTCCTGGGCAGAAAAAGGGCCACACACCACCACCACCCCCCCCCCCCCTCCCCCATCCCGTCTCCTCTCTTTAAAATAGAAAATATACTGAGTATAGATAGAAATAGATGCTGCAGCTGTTTTCAGTTAGGGAAGCTATATGACCACCTGTTTGTGAAAGAGCTTTTCATTCGGTTTACCGTGCGTGTCTTTCACTTTTGACAATTAATGTATGTCTGCCTTTTCCTCTTTTGGATTTTAAGGCGGGACGTTGGATTTGAATGTATTTGTTCCTGATCATTGCCTATCTTTCTGCAATCGTTGCCTATCTTTTTACTTTTCATACGACACTTGGAAAAATGACAAAACATAACATTGCCACACAAATAATAAATGTACGATCGAAGTATATGCAAAATCAACTATATAAATCGCTCAACTATACATGAGCCGCGACACGACAAAACCAACAATGTGGTTGTGCACCCAGCGCAGACTCAGATCAGCCTGGGCATCCGCCCAGTCTGATCAGAGTCTTCGCTGTCCGCATGGAGGTAGCTTAGACCCTTAGCTACCCTAAAAGCGCTTAGCAAAGAGTCTGGTCAGACTTGGCGGATGCCCAGGCTGATCTGAGTCTGTGCTGAACACAAAACCACTTTGTTGGTTTTCTCGTGTCGCGGCTCAATTATATCGGTCAACTTATATGAATTTTTTCTTCTGTTTTTTTTTTATATACTCGGCCTTGCAGATCTTGTTTGTCAATCTACATGTCTTCTTGTATTCGTTTTAAACGAATTTTTACGTAAGCCAGTTCATAAACTTTAAAACTGGTTGAATTATATATTGGTATCGTATTATATGACTTATGTTTGCAAACAGCATGCAGTACTTTGATGTTATCATCATTATTTTATGTCAAAATTAATGTATAATTGAGACTGATAGTTTTCTTCTTTCAGCTCTTGCATTACCATTGTTCGTTTAAATCTCTCTCTCTCTCTCTCTCTCTCTCTCTCTCTTCAGTATCATTCTACAGTATCCATTGTTTTAGGAAATGACTTACATATATTACTGTCAAATCCTGTATTGCTTCACTGTGTTTTTTATGTGTGTGTATAATTTATCTGAATGAAATGTTGTGTAAACCAAAGTATATGCACTTCACTGACATTGATAAGACAACAAACACCTCATCACAGAAAAAAATGAGTCAACTCTTAAAAGGCAAGCTTTTTCTCCTAGGGTAGCAGAATCTTTCCTTTAAGAGTTGATCCCCACTAAACAGGGAGGCAAATGTTGTTTCTCCCAAAAGTGTAACCGTTCACCTCAACCTATTTTTGTTTATTATCATTTTGCAAGAAATATATGATTCACACACTCAACTTCTGCTGTATGCTGCTGTATGCATCCGCAAGAGCGTATTGCTCTTTTACTGTGGTTTGTTTGCTTCTACTGCACACATACCGTATTCTACCTAATTAGCGCACATGCCCCTATAAGCGCACACCATGGCAATTCAATTTGTGAGACATAGGACTATAAATGCACATATTTTTTACTGGTTTATTCCTTTGTTTGCTTGTTTACAAGAGCTGAAAATGCAACAGAATATATCATTTTTTATTTCTAAAGCTTCTCTATGAATTTAAAGGTTAAGCATCAGAGAAAAGCTGCCTATAAGCAGCTTTTCTCTGATGTTTTACCTTTAAATTTGTTCCTTTCAATATATAATAACCTATTAAAATGTGCGCTAATAAGAAAGAAAGTTTACTACAAGTATTTGCTGCCATTTTGAAAAAGTTGAGCGTACAGGGCGCTAATAAGGTCGATTACGGTAAGAGAATATGAATGCCCTTATAACACATGGTTTGAACATATGCAAATCAGCATCAATGAAATTACTGTACAGTTCATACCAGGATACACAACAATGACCTGTAGAATGCATAGAGTTAAATGTTTGCATTCTGTCAGTACACAATAAACGGCAGCCAGGAGATGTATGCCTGTCGTGATCTGCATTTTTCACCATCATAGTCTGGCATTATATGACAGTGCTGTACATCATCCAACAAAGTCTGACAGTATGTAACAAAATATGTCAAAAAGATTGTCTCAGGTTTTAATGGCAAGTTTTTCAAGCAGCAGTTCTCTGCTAGACTTTGATCTGAGCAACAGTTTTCTTGACTGCATTCTCACAAAAGTCCCACTATATCCTCCGCTAACTGATGATGTTCTGATAAAGTTGGCTGTCGGCCCACTGGGGTTGCGGTGCCTGCCTGCTTCTTTTGCGTCTTTAATTTTATCATCATCATCTGACTTTTCACCTTTGTGATGCTTATCTTCTTCCATTTCTCTATAGATTTCTTGAAGAACTTGCTGGAATGCACTTGAACCTTTAGGTAGCGTATCTTTTCTACCTAAAGCCGATCTGCTATCAGTCATAGGCCTCACTTGCTTTGCCTCTTTGCGCTTGAAATCGGAAACTCCATCTTTCATGTTCTCTTCGTCTTTCAAAACTTCAGCAGTGTGTTTGCTATAAATTTCACCGACAGATTCTTCAGTCTTACTCATTTTGCTTAAGTAAGGTTTGTGATGTAAAATTAATTTTCTTGAAAGAGTTTAATAGCTATTCAAGGATAATTGTTCTACTACTCCATAAATATTTTATTGCAGCAGACACACTCCTACGATTGACATAGCTTTTGATCACGGCATTGAACTGTCAGAAAGATGCTGTCACACGTAAATAATCCACTTAAAAGGTTCAAGAAAACTGATGTCGCAGACGAGTATTCCTTTATTTCGAAAAAATATATGGACGGAAATACAGTAACAGTGTTCTCCACATCTAGCAACACTGAAATTTATGGAAACGAGTATTTTAGTCTAAATTTTCGCTTCAATATAAACATATATTTAGCAGAACATCCTTGTCCTTAAAATCTAAACCATTCTTCAGTGTACTATTTAAAGAAAACTGTTTTCGAAAGTGTTTATAATAAAACGTTAGACACAATGTATTCCTTTTATTCAAGATTACATTCATTGACATATCTTGGCTTTGCAAATCTTCACTATTCTGTTACATAAAGAAAGTATTGTAAAGGTTTTAATGATGAACACAATTAAAAGCATAAACCTAGGAGCGACCTAAAGTGATTTTACCTTCAAAATGTTTGAATCGATACCTTGTAAACATATTAAAAATAATTAATGTAATAAATGCTTTATTAAGTTTCGCATTCCCTGATTGTTGAAATTAGAATGAACAAATTCATTTTTGCAGCAGTAAACAGGTAAATTGAAATAACTGTCTCGCTAGCATGGAGATATGCGACGAATTTACCTGAGGCCGGTAACGCATACATGTATGCTATAAATCTCGATATGCACACTTTCATATAATTTTTATATATGTTCTTTGAAAATGTGCAAAAGTATTCATGAGACACATGTGCAATAAAAAAAAGTCTGAATTCCTTTGAGCGATCTCTCTTGCAAGTAAACGAGTGATTTTATTTCCTTTGCCAGAAAGATCTTATTCTGGGAATGAAGATAAATAGTGGAGTCATCTCCAACACAACTACTTTTCATGATTTCAAGTCTTCCAAATGTGTTCGTCGACCCACCATAATTTGCCTTACAACTTCCGCATCCACCAAAATCATGTGGGGTGCTTGCTGGTCAACTTGGTACCGATGCTTGAACAAAGGATTGCGAAACACGCCCTTAACAGTGTGCTCAAAATATCAAAATTGATACCCTTTTCACTGTTTTCTCTTACAAAGTACCCCTTTTCAGTCTGCTGTCTTGAAAAAATACCCCATTCCACTGAAATCCAGTTTAATAACAGCGCTTTTGTCAGAGTGAAATAAAATACCATTTTTTGACCCTAAACGATGCCAGGGCTGTGCACTGCCCAACTACAAAAAGTACCTTTCACGTCGTCTTTTTGTTCAAGCCTGCAAGCTGACCAGCAAGCACCCCCATGGGGTAGGTTAGCATGGAAGCAGGGAAGGTCCTAGTCTTGGGTAATTTACAATAGCAGTACTATCGAGTCCGCCTATATATACTAGCGATAAAAGTCTGAAAACTGGGGCACCTTAAAATAAGTAGTTGTTCTGCAGTAATGAAAAAATCTATATAGTTTTTCAACCGCTTTTTTCAATATTGTCAGCTGTGTCAATTATTTCAAATGACACTTGCTTTTCATAATGTTCAATAAACTTATTGAAATACGATACATCTATGTTCAGATGAGTTATAAACAAGTAAGGTAAACGCCATTAAAGCTTACATTGATATCCTTAAGGTGGTGATAATCACTGATTTGGGGCAAAGACAAAAATCTGCATAAAACACTCAAAATACCACTGATCTTTCCAAAACTTAGCATATTGCTTCTTTATGTTGTTTCTGACAATTCAGACTCCCAAAATGCAGCATTTTTTAAAGTTAAAAATTGTTTTTATGAGGAAAGATCAAAGGGTAATTTTGTGCGCAATAATCTGAAAAAATAATATTGTTATTGAAAATATACTTAGTGCTGAGAGTTCCTTGTTGCATAATGGAGAGCGAGCTAGCAATTATTTTTTCAAACTCTTTCACACATTAGCAGGCTGAGCAGATGAAAAAAGATGAGGTCTGTGTCCAAATTTTTTTGTCAAAACACACAGGTGAAACAGGTGAGACTATTTTAACAAGGTTGAACAATTTCATCTACACACCAGTGATCATGTAAGTAATGTATTATTTATACTGTAGGTGTTACATAGGTATGCTTGCCTACCCTATATTTAATAAATGCATCCCGTGTACATTACCTTTTACGTGTTGAACATTTGAGAAAAAAGCTACCATTTTCATCTGGTCTACATTACAATTTGAGAAAGAGTTGGAATAAATAATGGCTAGCTCGCTCTTCATTATGCAATAATGCACCTTCAGAACTACCTAAATTTTCAATAACGATGTTAATTTTTTTGATTATTGCGCAGAAAATTACCCTTTGATCTTTCCTTATAAAAACACTTTTTTAAGAAGCATGTACGTCTATTTTGTATTCTAAACTGTAAAGAACAACAAAAATAAGAAGTCTGCTAACTTTCAGGGAGATACGTTACTTTTTTATGGTTTTATACAGATTTTTACATTTACCATAAATCACCACCTTAAAGCATTTTAAAATATCGACAGAGGAGCTTCATCCTGATGTTTTATGCATAGGTGTTCTACATACGTGAATTTTATCATCAAAATCCTCCTTTGATTTTGTTTAATTTATTTATATTTATTTATTTATTTATTTATTTATTTATTGCACATAACCCACGTTGTCCGGTAGACTTTGCATGTGGTAACTTTTCTTTTTCACACGGAGTGCCCTTTTGAGGCATAAAAAAGCAGAAAGCATGTGCAAGAGTTAATGCACATGTCGACAGAACCGAGTTTTATTTGACAACTGATTATAGAACCGTTGTGCATTTTGATACTGGCGTTCAGAAGCAATAGCACGGCCTGTATTCCACGGGGAAAACATTTCTGGTAGGCCTCAGTTGCCAATCATTTCTTTATACCATGTTATACGCGTTAGTAAAGCAAGCAGATGTCCCGTTGAGAAAAAGGAACATCGCGCGCTAAAGGTTTTAGCTGCACCTTTATACTAGGATTTGACTACTTTAATTATTCTTTACAGTGTTGTGGAAAAAAGGATGGATGGTTATGCGACAGTCTGCATGCTTAGTGATTAACCCAATCACGGTTGATAGCTTTGCTGCACTCTTTAATTGCACACCGGGGGATCGGTCGTCAGACTCTATGATGGCCCCGACCTAAAGCTATATATTTTAGTTGGTTGGGACCGGAGCCTTTTTGTCTGTTGCTTGGTCCACCGGGGCTCAACTGGTGACCTTCTTTTGCTTCAGATTTCCAGTGGGGTTGTTTGGCAGGACAAGGATCTCCACCTGTCAGACGGCCCGTTGTATCTGTTGAGTCCTCGTCTTTGCTTCTTCATGGTGTTGAAATTTGATTTTTGTGTTTACCGTGATGATTCATTGACGAGTTAGAGGGTTATCATGCGAACCGAACAACCAACTAAATGTTTTGTACCACTTCAGAAACTGAGGGTGAGGTTGGGCCTGTAAAATCGATTTAAGCCCCCCAGTAATTCATTACTGACCGTTCCAAGGCGGTAGTTCTGTTGTGGTTCTTTGTTGCCTGTTTTTGGTGTCAGAGTTTCTGTGATGTTTTACCTTATGTATGTTATTATTATTTTTGGTTCGGTTTGGGTTGCTGAGTAGCCACCTTTTGGGAACAAGCTGCTCACTCGGTTGGCCATATGTTCTCTGTATCTTGATTATTTGTAATCTTAGTTGTTTCCAACTATGGTTTGATGGCTGGATTTTGATTTTGATTGTTTCAGTTCCTGGTCTTTGCATACTTTTTACTTTCATGTATAAGAATGACTGATCTCACTTTCACTCTCTTCTTTGGCTCTTATTCAATGTCTGCTGTATATAGCTTTTATACTAACACTACACAATACTTTAGAACGACTGGTGGACTTACAGATATGGCATTTGTTACTTATTTTCATGTACTGTGTCCACTTTTGCAATAAAAGGCAATTGAATTGTGTTTTATCTTCTGATCTCTGCTTCACCCACTATTTAAGAAATAGATCAGCTCTAGCAGTGAATTGTTGAGTAAATAATTCACTGTTTAGAGGTCAGTTGTAAAGTAGATCATATCACGAGCGCGGAGCGCGAGTGATATATCTACTTACAACTGACCGACACATGAAACTTTATCCAACCTTGTCTTCATATAACAAACGAAATGTTAATAATGGGGTAAGGATTTAAATCTCCAATACCAAAGTCTGGAAGGCCTTTCGTTGGGAGATATTATTGCATTGCCCCCTTAATCGTGTTGGAGCAGGAAATCTTAAAATAAAGGGCAATTGGATTGTGCTTTGTCTTCTAATGGCTTCTTTACCTTCACTTTATCTATGACAATGGGCTATTCACTAATTGGGTAATGATTTATGTTTCCTTACCAAATTTTGGAAGACTTTCATTAGGATTGCATTGCCTCCCTTAGTGACAGTATCTACCAATAACGGCAGTTGAATCAGATGGCTGTTTTACCTTCTCTTTATCTAACCATATTTTCATATTACAAATAGACTCTGCATTACGTGGGTACTGATTAATGAATAACATAACCTGTCATTGTGATATACTGCATCCCTCCCATAACCGATGTGGGAAAACAAAGGCAGTAAAATTGTACTATGTCTTCAGATGATGGCTATTTTACCTTCTCTTTATCTAGCAGTACCTGTTCATAGGCAGGTTTAGGATCTACGTCTCTAGTAGAGATAGTAGTGTTTGCCTTCCTAAACCAGTGTTAGGGAAGAGATATCTTACAATAACAGGCAACTGGATTGTGCTTTGTCTTCTGATTACTATTTTACCTTCTCTTTAGCTAAACTTGGCAAATAGACTGTTCATAAGCAGGGTTGGGATTTACGTCTCTAGAAAATAAACGTAACTATACCAAATTTAGTGCGACGGACGCGCGTTTCTGTATTTAACCTATTCAGTGTTGCTAAGTTCCAAAAGTTTGCAAAAAAAGCTGATGGGCAGGTCTCGGAAGACAACGAACAGGTCTATCCGAGCCACACCTACTGACGCATTCCACGAGAAACAGAAGCTGCAGACCTCAGGTAAGAGGCGCCCGGCGGAATGAATACAGGCGTCCTTTACCGACAAATAGACTGTTCATAAGCAGGGTTGGGATTTACGTCTCTAGAAAATAAACGTAACTATACCAAATTTAGTGCGACGGACGCGCGTTTCTGTATTTAACCTATTCAGTGTTGCTAAGTTCCAAAAGTTTGCAAAAAAAGCTGATGGGCAGGTCTCGGAAGACAACGAACAGGTCTATCCGAGCCACACCTACTGACGCATTCCACGAGAAACAGAAGCTGCAGACCTCAGGTAAGAGGCGCCCGGCGGAATGAATACAGGCGTCCTTTACCGACAAATAGACTGTTCATAAGCAGGGTTGGGATTTACGTCTCTAGAAAATAAACGTAACTATACCAAATTTAGTGCGACGGACGCGCGTTTCTGTATTTAACCTATTCAGTGTTGCTAAGTTCCAAAAGTTTGCAAAAAAAGCTGATGGGCAGGTCTCGGAAGACAACGAACAGGTCTATCCGAGCCACACCTACTGACGCATTCCACGAGAAACAGAAGCTGCAGACCTCAGGTAAGAGGCGCCCGGCGGAATGAATACAGGCGTCCTTTACCGAGAAACGGGACACGACAAGGGCATCACGAAGGAGATGACTGATGCGGCAAGAAATTCTGGAAGACAAAAATAACAATACCTTTCATTCGGGAATATTCTGAGAAATCGGAATTAAGGATTGGTTTAGATTCATACTCTAGAAAGATATTTTGTCGACTTGGACCCCATTTTGCGGTATATACCAATTTATGTTCAACCGACTGTGTGTTTGAAATTTACACAATTTCAGTACGTTTTCCTCAGCCTTCAATGCAAGGCCAATACAGGGTTACTGATGAGGCTTTACTAGCCGAAACTACGTAGTCTACCCACCTTTTTTCTTATGAATGTTTTCGTCGCTCTTAAAGAAAGGCATTTATGAATTTTATATGCATGCCTCCTTTAACCAGTGTTGAGGAAGAAACTACCTAGCAATAAAATGCAGTTGAACTGTGATTTGTCTTCTGATGGCTACTTTAACTTCTCTTTATTAAACGTTGTCAACATACGACAAATGGAATGTTTATCAATAGGTTAAGGATTTATTTCTCCTTAACCGAAGTCCTGAAGACCTTTCATTTGGAACTATTATTACAGTGCCTCCCTTAACCAATGGAGGGAAAGGAAATATCTTGCAATAAAAGGCAATTAAAGTGCTTTGTCTTCCGATGGCTATTTTAAATTCTCTTGATCTAGTCTTGCATTCGTATAATAGATAGACGGCTCTTTCTGTGGGATGAAGATTTACTTTTAATACCAAACTGAGGGAAACAAAAATACCAAAAAAAAATACAAAAAAAAAAAAAAAAAAAAAAAACAATTGTAGGGTATAAAATCTTACAATGAAAGGTAAGTCTTCTGATGGCCGTTGTACCTACCCTATAGCTAACATTGCGTTCATATGACAAATAAACTTTCATAAGCAGAAAAACAGACGTCTCCAACAACAAATTCTGGGTGACAAAAATATCTTTTCTTTAGAGAGAGTATTGCTTTTCTCCCTGGGAAGAAATGTATCCAGTAAAAGGTAGTTGGATTGTGCTTTATCTTCTGATGGCCATTTTACCTTTTCTTTAGCTAACCTTGCCACCATGTGGCAAATAGACTGTTCTTAAGAAAGGTTAGGATTAACATCTCTAAAACCAATTCTAAAGAACTAAAATGACATTACCTTTCGTTGAGATATATTGCATGCCTCTTTTAGCTGATGTTGGAGAAGACAATATCTAGCAATAAAAGACAAATGAATTGTGATAAAAAAATCTTAAAGAGTTCCTTTAAGAGCAGAGAACACATTCGAAAGAAAAAACAGGGACCATACATCGAACTTTCTGCTACTCAAGCCTCATCAGTGACCCTTAAATGATCTGGTGACAAAAGCCAGAGAAAAAAGCATACTGTCATTTTTATCTTAATAAGGCAGTGGGTTCAATCATTGATACATGTAAAGTAAAAAGATAGGCAATGATCAGAAATTAAAACAATCAAATCCCACAACCCGCTCTCAAAATCAATAAGGAAAGCAGCACACACAAACGGAAAAAATGACAGAAGCTCACGAAAGACACGCACGGTAAAACGAATGAGCAGCTCTTTTCCAAACAGTGGCCATTCAGCTACCCTAATCAAAAACAGCATCAACATATAGTTTTATCTATTTTATTAAAAAAGTATCAAAAAAGGTCAAAATATATCAACTTAACTCAAAGGACAAAAATAAAATGTAATCAGCACTATGTATGATATACGGGGAGACGTTTTACAGCCGCCACGCGGCACAACACCATCTACAGTGAAGTCAAATTAAAATTTAAAAGAATTTCTTCAGCAGCAGAGAACACATTTG
The DNA here is from genome assembly GCA_963989385.1 of Ctena decussata. NCBI lineage: Eukaryota > Metazoa > Mollusca > Bivalvia > Lucinida > Lucinidae > Ctena > Ctena decussata. Next base: position 81,182,084 of record OZ022501.1, on the reverse strand, counting down.
AAAAACAAGCATGTGCCAAACTTCGAAGTTTTCGGCTTCTTAAGCCTCATCAGTGACCTTGACAATATTTTGTAACAAAAGCCAGAGAAAAGCGTACAGTAATTTAAAATTTTAATAAGGCAGTCGATTCACAGACCGACGTTTTAAAAAGATCCAAATTGAGTTGTCTTCTGATGGCTGTTTTACCTTCCTTTTTATCTAACATTGCCTTCTTATGACAAATAGACTGTTCATAAGCAGGGCTAGGATTTACGTCTCCAGCAACTAATTCTGGTAGATGAAACACATTTTCATTGGGAGATATTACTGCATGCCTCCATTTACCAGTGTAGGGGGGAGAAAAAATCTTACATGTACCATTAAAAGGCAATTAGATTGCGCTTTGTCCTCTGATGGCCATTTAACCTACTCTTTACCTTACCTTGCCTTCATATGACAAATTGGCTATTCAAAGACAGGGTTTAATTTTACTTCGCTGCAACTGGTGTTGTGCCGTGTGGCGGCCGTAAAACGTCTCTCCGTGCATCAACATAATGCAGATTATGTTTTTTTTTCGTCCTTTGAGATCAGAGAATATGTTTGAGGAGTCTGTAATTTTAGATTGGTTTAGATATTTATTCTAGATCATCGTCTTTTATATTATCTGGGCTCTTTTTTGATACTAATCAGTCTTTGAATCGACTACCCCATTAAAATTTAGAAATTTCAGTATGCTTTCTTCTGGTTTTGTCACCAGATATTGTCAGGGTCACTGATGGGTCTTTATTGGCTGAAAATACGTAGTCTAGTCCATGTTCCATCTTCTGAATGTTTTATCTGCTCTTGAAGGAACTCTTTAAGACTTGAATTTTCGTTTCTTTAGTGTATTCCTTGCTTCAAAGGATCTTACTATTCAGAAATTATTTATTTTCACTGCAGCTGATATTGTGCCATGTGGCGGCTGTAAAACTTCTTCCCGTACATCATCATTGTGCAGATTATAAATCAGTGATCTCATTTAGAGTCTGTTTGAAATTAGAGTTACGCTTAAGCTGGTGCTAGGGGGCGTGACCAGTGTCGCACATTTCATTACTGGTCATGAACAGACTCAGTTAAACAGTGTCTGCTATTATCGTCTTTAGTGTATTCAACGCTTCCAAAAAGTCTTACTCTTCAAAATGTATTAGGATTAACACAAATTGGGGGATAAAAATACTTTCATTGGGAATATCATTACTTTCTCAGTGTAAGGGAAGAAAAAATCTTACAAAATAGATAAAAATAGACATTGATGCTGTTTTGATTAGGGTAGCTGAATGAAAACCTGTCTGTGTAAGAGCTGCTAATTCGGTTTACCAAGCGTGTCAGTTTTTCCGTGTGTGTGTGTGTGTGTGTGTGTGTGTGTGTGTGTGTGCTTCTTTCTCTGTTGGTTTTGAGAGCAGGGTGTGGGATTTGATTGTATTAATTCCTGGTCATTGCCTATCGTTTTTACTTTACAATCTTGGAAATTGAATCGTGCTTTATCCTCTGATGGCTATTTTACCTTCTCCACATTTTACCTTGCTTCCATATGACAAATAGAGTGTTCATGAGCAGGATTAGGATTTACGTCTCCAACAACAAATTCTGGAAGAAAAAGATACTTTAAAGATACTTTAACCGGTTTAAACCCCCCAGTAGTTATTACTGACCGTCCCAAGGCGGTACTTTTGTTGCGGTTGCATTTGTTTTATGTTCGGTGCTGTTTAATTTATTGTGTTCTCAGTTTAATCCTTCTATCATAAAAATAGAAAATAGGTAAAAATAATTGTTAAATGGTTTTCATATAATTTGCTTAGTCCGTTGTAACCTGTCTGTTGGTCAAAATTATTTAGTTCAATAAAGATAGCTGAGTTGCCATCTATTTGGGAAAGAGCTGCTGACTCGGCTTATCACTTGTAATTTATTGTTTGTTGGGATGTCTTTGTCAATCTTTCCCTTTGATGTTGGGGATAGGGTTTGGGATCTAATTCAGTCAGTTCCTGAAGTGTAGTTACTCTTTAAATTTTCATTGGAATATATTATTGCATACCTTCCTTAACCAGTATTGGGGACATTTATTCAACAATAAACAAGGGTTTCGCAAGCATCGCATAATACGCCAGTTTAAATGTCATAAAGGAGTTACAGAATGAACAACTGTTTACAAAAGGATAGACAGGCAGACAGAGGAAACCACTCTTTAATTAATGACTGCAACATTATTTAAATATTTAACACATCAAATACTATAAGTATACCCAAAATCAGCTATTAATGCCAAAATGCCAAACAAGGGAGATAAACTATGTATACCAGATATACCATTCTTGGGTCTACTACATTCCCTTGACAGCATCACCATTGTGTTGAAATATTTTAAAATAGAGTAAATAGGATATTTATGCAAGGGCAGATAATTCAGTGAGTAAGCCAGAGTTGTGGTTCTTGCTCAGGATACATTGCCTCATTATTATACACATTCCTACAAAGGTTTCATTCTAATATTTCAAAAGGTTAAGGTGAAACATGTCTAGCTAGAGCAAGTGAGCAGGGGCTCACGTATACCCCCGACCAGCGCCACCGCCTAATGAAACCACACCCTAATGAAACCAATCTTATACATGGTATAAACCTAAAAGTAAACTTTATCACCTATCAAATGCTTCCATCAAAGTATATTACAAATATCAGTAAAGAAAACCAACTAAGAACAAAATTTTAATGTAAACCTATAAGTCTGTTTCCATGACCTTGGATAGCAGCAGCATCCAGATATTGTCAACTAATCTGCATGAACACATAGAAGTAAACCTAGTCATAAATCAGAAAGTTTCATCAAAGAATGTTTGAAATATAAACAAAGAATGTAAACTTAACGCAAAACTTTAACGCAAATGTTAAAGTCTGTGACCTTGACCTTAGGTCAGCAGCAGCATCAAAATGATATCATTCATTGTGCACGAACATAGAAGTAAACCTAGTCATATATCAAAAGGTTTCACCAAAGGATGTTGGAAATATAAGCAAAGAATATAAACTTAACGCAAAATTTTAACGCAAATTTAACACATATATACAAATCTGTGACCTTGACCTTTGGCAAGCAGCAGCATCCAGATGATGTCAACTACTCTGTATCAGACCTGGGGCCGATTACATGCCAATGTAATCGATTACAATTACAATTACTCTTTAAAATCATGATTACAGATTACATTACAATTACAATTTTTCTCAATGTAATTGATTACAATTACAATTACTTTGCAAAGTAATCATGATTACTTTATGATTACATGTGATTACATTATACAAGTGTACAGAATGATCATGACTGTGAAAGTGCAAAAACTCAATATTCAAAAAGACTTAGTTTATACCTAAATCAGCAAATAATTGGTGGCTTACATGTGTGCTAATAGGTAAGACTGAAATAATTTCTGAAGCACCTGACTTACTTTTTAATCTGAACGAAATTTATTTAGCAATCTGCAGTTACATATAATGTGTATGCAATGACTGTATGCTATTTATGAAGTTTGAGAAATTCAATAAATGCCATGTGTCATGTCCTAAATATAAAGCACACACTTCAATATTTTTTTCTCTATCACTTATTTTACCTTTTATTTCAAACATCAGAAATATGATTCTGCTATGTTTCCAATGTCATAAAATTGCTTGTGAAAGACTAGTTCAAAGTCTTCAAAGCAAGGGCCACACACTTCTTGTGAATTTATTAATTTCAAAACATTTAACTATTACAGTATATATTTCATTTTTCATTTTCATCTTTTTCTTGCCCACCCTCAGCCTGGCAAGAAATTCAAAGTGAATAAGTTGGCCCATATATGGGAAATGAAAGGAATTAAAGTACTGTGTCATAAAGTAGACAGATGTTACAGTTAGCTCAATCCACAAAGAAGGTGTGAAAATCAGAGTTGAGTTGCTGTGCTCAACTCTGCACCAATAAACACAAAACAGTCAGTATGTTTGAAAAACATCTTTAACACTTGAACCTGCCTGTCCAAAGTAAAGATGATATATCATCTAAATCAGTCGTAAAATATAAGTCAACCAAGGCAGCTACCAGTCTTTACCTGAAATACCCTGCATTCAAGAGTACCAAAATCACAGTTTTTACATAATAACAAATTTATCCTTAAATATTAACCCATTAATGCCTAGCATCTCATAAAAAGAGACAGGTAGACATTGCAGACCCAGATCAGATACTCAGATGCAGCATTTTGATCAAGATTTTCACTGCTGGCATAAAAATTTTAACAGTTTGTATAAAAAGATGTAAAAAAAAACCTATCCAATTTGTGAGGATAGAAGAGTCTGCCAGTTAAAAAAAAAAACTATCCAATTTGTGAGGATAGAAGAGTCTGCCAGTCATAAATGGGTAAAAGAGTGCATATTTATAACTATGATACTGCTTAAATTTTACTCCCCAAAAGAGTATAAAGGGAATTCTGTCAGTTTCTTAATTTGGTCTGCTGCCTTTTGTAAACAAATTAGATCAGTTTTTCTCTGTCTTATTCAGTTTGAAGACACTTTGAATAATCAACTGCTTTCTTATTATTTTGCACAAGTCTTTTCTTTTAACTATTAAAAAGAAGAGCAAGTTTCCTTGTTTTCTTCTTTTCTCATTTCTGAAAATGAATCAACGTAATCAATATGTAATCATAAAGTAATCATGATTACAGCCCATTTTGTAATGTAATTGATTACATTACGATTACTTGTAATCATAAAAATGCATGATTACAGATTACTTCATGATTACTCAGAAATTGTAATCGATTACAAGTAATCACGATTACAGATTACAATTACCCCAGGTCTGCTCTGTATGAACCTTAAAGTAACCCTAGTCAAATAGCAAAAGGTTCCATCAAAGGATATTGGAAATATAAAAGAAGAATATAAACTTAACACAAAACTTTAACGCAAATGTTTAAGTCTGTGACCTTGACCTTAGGTCAGCAGCAGCATCCAGATAATGTCAACTATTCTGCATGAACCTAGAAGTATACCTAGTCACATACCAAAAGGTTTCATCAAAGGATATTGGAAATATAAGCAAAGAATAAAAACTTAACGCAAAACTTTAACGCAAATGTTAACGGACGGACGCACGGACACACGGACGGACGAACGGACGGACGGACACACAGATGGACGAACGGACGAACGGACGGAAAGACGAAAACTATATACCCCTCGACATACTTCGTATGTCGGGGGTAGTAAAAATACAAATCAAAGGGAGGTGACTCCAAAATTAAAAAAGAGGGAGCAACCATTCTTACATGTGACACACCGTCTTGCGATCATGCACATTGCTATAAAGTTTCATCATGATATTCCAAAGGGTTACCAAGTTAAGGTATGCACAAGATAAGTATACACAAAAATAGCCAAAAAGAACTAATGAAAGGGATGTAACTCTAAATATAAGAAAGGAAGAGCAGCCATTTTTGTATGCAACACATCATTGAGACTTCATACCAACTGCTATGAAGTTTCATGAAGATATCCCAAACGGTTATCTAGTTATGGCCCTCACAAGACTTGCAGGGAAAAATTTAATCAAAGGGGCATAACTTGGAAACTAAGGAAGGGGAAGCAACCATTCTTGTACGAGACACGTTCACCCAACCTTATACATATTCCTACCAAACTTCATGAAGATATCCCAAATGGTTACTGAGTTATGGCGCGTACAATAATATTTACGGATGGACGGATGGATGGATGGACGGACAGCGCCATGACATAATATGTCCGTTTTTTTCAAAACGGGTATATAAAAAGCAATTGGGTTGCTCTTTGTCTTCTAATGAGTGTTTTACTATATCTTCATCTAACTTTGCCTTCAAATGAAAAATAGACTGTTCATAAGCAGCTTTAGGATTTACATCTTCAATAACAAATGCTGGAAGACAAAACTAACACCTTTCGTTAGAAGATATTGCATGCCTCCCTTAGCTAATGTTGGGGGAGAAAGTATCTTGCAAGAAGAGGCAAATAAACTGTGCATTGTCTTCTAGAGTATGCGCAAGGCGTAATGAACATGTAGACAGATTTTATCCAAACTTTTTTGACTCCTGTTTATAGAATCGTAGTACATTTTGATACATTCAAAAGCATATACAGTAGGGCCCGTATTCCATGGGAAGAACATCTCTGGTAGACAAGCGCCCAACCCATTCCCTCCCCTTGGGATTTTACCTTCTCAGTATCTAACCTTGCGCCATGATGAATGATATCATATGATAAATGATAAATGAGGAGGTTGATTAGCAGGATAAGGATTCATGTCACCAATAGCAATTTCAGGGAGACAAAAAATACAGGACCTTTCATTGGGAGGTATTATTGTATTGCCTCCCTTAACCAGTGTTTGTGGAAGAAAAGGCAACTGGATTGTGCTTTGTCTTCTGTTGGCTAGTTACCTCCTCTTTATCTAACCTTATATTATATGCACACCAGTTTCAGCAATAAATATTAAAGTCTCCATAGTCCTACCAGTGCCATAGTCCTATCAATCATCGAAATACAAATCATTATGAAATCTGTACAGCCTACAGAAGTAATGAAAATATTTCGGTTGATGTGCTTTTCTTTGTATCATATAACTGGTAAAAAAGAAGGAACAAGGTATTTTGGAAAAATGATAAGATAAGTCTCTCCATAAAAATACGGTTTTTGACTCTGATTCCCCGTTATGCAATGAAATAATGCAACCGCAGCACAACCAAGGGGATCCTTGCTGAACATTTTTGTACATTGTATTTTTACCAATTGTTAAAAGCCTGTACCTTGTATTTTTTCTTCCTGTACCTTGTGTTTTCATCATGAAACAAAGCTTGTGAAATCAAAAGTAGGTCATTTAAGTTGGCAACTAAAATGACCTAGTTATTTTTTCAAATCTATTTTATGGTTAACTCAAGGACGTTTTGATTTTTTAAAGCCAGCCAATCACAATATTAATCAATGGCGAAACTGTAGTGAGAAGTTTGCAGCGATCCCTCACAATGAAATATCTCATACTGATAGAGCTATGGGGCCTTTAAAAGAAAGTCAGTTCTTTTTCTATTTGTTTGTATCAACAGTTTTTGGTAAAAGGAAAATTAGAACTTCCATCAACCCTTGCGAAAATTAAACGCAGCTCTGTATAAAAGCTGCGCAAAAGCCGGCTTTTCTGCAGCTTTTCTGCGTATTTTTTAAAAAGCTGTAGAAAAGCTGCGTTTCTTTTCAGACCTGGGGAAAAGCTGTACATTTTTTCAAATAGCTGTGCAAAAGCTGTACTTTTTTGTGTGAGCTGCGCAGAAGCTGGATATTTAATATGGTTATTTTCAGAAAGCTGCGTCTTTAAGTCTAAAAGCTGTAGAAAAGCTGAATATTCTTTTTTATTCAAGAAATAAATCATAAAGATAAAATCTGCAGCTCCTGAGTATCTACTCCTGAGAGCTGTAGAAAAGCTGCGTATTACTTAAATTTAAGTCCAATCCATCTTAAACATAAAGACGCAGCTATTCTACAGCTTTAAAAAGCTGCGTATTTAAATTTTCAACAATTGCCTCACCTAAAACTGAGATTTTGTTTTGCCATCTTGGACTATATACAATATCTAGGGTTGTGGCATGTCGGTTGGGTACAGTATATTTTTGTTAGTTTTCTATCTTTTGTTTCTAATGATTTTGAGCACAAAGGGAAAATTTGTTCTACAAATTAGAATTGCATGAAGATCAACATGTTTGGTTTAAATTACGGAAAAATGAATATCTGAACATTAGCATCACACATGGACACAGGGGCCTAGCTACATTTGTTTGCTTAATAATTTTAATTGATCGGGTGCATATTTTATAAAGAAAATAAAGAAACGCAGCTTTTACGCAGCTCTGTAGAGCTGCGTAAATTCATCAACATTTATCTGGTATTATGTAATATTAAGCAATATTACCTTGTTGCTACGGCAATTTTCCCTGAGGGGGCCATGTGGCATAAAAATCTTTCCAAAAAACTTTTTAAGTCATTTATAAAGAGTCAAGTAAAAAGAAAACAGTGACTTTAAGGCTAAACATGTTGAAATAATGTTTGTAACTTGTTCATTTTCACTGGATCTGGATTCTGGTAAGATTTAATTTTTCTAGAATTTCATTTTGTTCTTAATCTTATAAATTTTGCATTATTTAAGACCACAGACAGATAGATAAACTGACATACAAGCAGACAGACAGACAGGCAGGCATGCATGCAGGTAACCCCCCCCTCCCCCCCCAGTGACCTCCCACACACACACACAAAATGGGAAAGACTTGAATTTGAATTCCTTTTGATTGTTTTCCCCCTAAATTCATCATTATCTGTGAGTAAAAGTCAAGGGAATGGGATAAACACTGAAATTTAATAGTTTTATGCTCAGTTTGTATTTTTGTTACTGCATGATATCTAGTCAGCTATCTGATAAATATCACTGTTGTTACCTTTTAAAGGTGTTTGTATAGCACTGTTTTATTATATTAAATTCTATTTGTTCTTATTTTTGACCTTTCTGTTTTTCTGTCCTCATCCAGAACTTTTAAAGACGCAGGTTTCTGACAGATACGCAGCTTTTACGCAGGTTTGCTTTTCAAGCAGTAGAAACGCAGCTTTGACCTAAAGCTGCGTTGAAGCTGCGGAAACGCAGCTTTTACGCGGCTTTGACCTAAAGCTGCGGAAACGCAGCTATAACGCAGCTTTGTCATAAAGCTGCGTTTTAGCTGCGGAAATGCAGCTTTAACGCAGGTCTGAATCGGAGCTGTAGAAAAGCTGCGCAGAAGCTTCGCAAAAGCCGGCGGTATTGGCACCTGCGGAAAAGCTGTGTTTCTGCAGCTTAAACGCAGCTTTTGAGTTTGGTGCAGCTTATATGTGCCTTTGCGTTAAAGCTGCGTTAGAGCTTCGCTAAAGCTGCGTAAAAGCCGGCTTTTCTGCAGGTTTGTATAAAGCTGCGTTAAAGCCGGCTTTTCTGCAGCTCTGCGGAAAAGCTAGCTTTTTTACAGCTTAAATACGCAGGTGCCAATACCGCCGGCTTTTGCGAAGCTTCTGCGCAGCTTTCAAAGCTGCGCTAAAGCTGTAGAAAAGCTGGGTTTTTTTCGCAAGGGAAGTTTGCCATAACATTAACGTTGATGTCAACGTGAATCAAGTTTGAAATTTTTACATTCATTTTAAACACATTGAACTCCTATACTAAACACAGAAGAGTCTTCTTAATATATTTCATTTTATATTGTTTTTAATTAGTTTTTTATCACTGCCAGTTTCACAACATTGCCTTTAAAAACTTTGTGACTGTTTTTAAAAAAAATAACATAAGAAAATGTGGAAATGCATCACCTTAAACGGCCACATCACTTTGTGACAAAAACTTTTGTCCACCTTCTGCAGTTGTGATGTCTTCTAATGGCTATTTTACCTTCCCTTTATCTAATATTGTTCATATGCAGGGTTAGGGGTTATCTCTAAAAAACCAATTCCTGGGGACTAAAAAACTTTGGGAGAGATTATTGCATGCCTCTCATAAAGACATATTCCTTGTTTATTGGGTGTCATAATGCTTTTATGCAACAGTCCAGCGACACTACTATTTCATTGAAGGAAATACCCCAACTTGCATAGGTAATGACATAACAGGGTGACATTATCCATTATACGGTGGTACCACTTTTTGGCTTAGTTTATGTATCCCTTTAACCAGTGTAAGGAAAGAGAACAGGCAATTGGATTGTGTTTTGTCTTATGATTGCTTTTACTTTTCATCTTACCTTGCCTTCATATGACAACTGCTCATAAGCAGGATTTACATCTCAAACAACAAATTCCAGGAGACAAAACAACTTTTCATGGAGATTATTGCATGCCTCCCTTGACCAGGGTAGGGGAGAAAAAATATAACAATAAAAGGCATTTTGTCTTTTGGTGGCTATTTTACTTTTATCTAACCTTGCTTTCATATGACAAATAGACTGTTCATAAGCATGGTTAGGATATAGAGTTACAGTATTATCAGAATATTTTAATATGGATATGGTATTATCAGAATACTTAATACAGAATTGTGGAAGAAACATAAAACAAACAACAGAGTTTGAACTTTTTATATATTTCTTTTCAAAATGTAGCCATATATCAGATCAATGTAAAAAGATGTACAGATCATAATGTCACAATACTATCATATCAAAAGCCTACTCGCGTACTGCAAAAACAGAATACAAAATACTTTATGTATACCTAAATTACATACTAATGCCTGGGCAAGGTATTATGTGATTTGATGAAACATATAATATGGAAAAGAAATATGGGGATGTAAATATCAGGACGTAAATGAGGACAGCTCAAGTGGAAAAATGGACCATGCTAATTTCAATCTTTATTTTATTTCATTTTTTTATTTTTGTATATTTTTCATTAAAAGGTATTCTGTGCTCCTCATAAGAACTGCCTCACTGAGGCAGTTCTAATGAAGGAACACAAAATACCTTTTTAGTCTGTAGACAGTTTACTTGAAATTAGCATCAAAACCTCTTTGATGAACATTTTGGAGACGAGAAAAAGTGAAAGAAAACTTCAGGTTTAGGAAAATAGATTCAGTTGGTGAAATGTATCTGACAAAAAATTTTTAAGAAAGAAGAGTAAAACCAAGTGTGCTAAATCCTAGGTATGCAGCAACCAGTCCCATGGGTGACCAGTATGGCTACACAACTCACATCACAGAATACCTCGCTCAGACCCTACTATATAATCAATGTGTGCAGAATGACTGGATTATATAGAATCATGACATCATATGATGTCCTGCATGGGAAAAGTTCAAGAGGGCATATGGGACCACTGACAACTCAGATCAGCATGATTATCCATGCAGTCCATTCCATACCCTCATTATTTATAGTATATAGCATATACATAAAGTCAGTCAAGAATATAGAGCTGAGCAGGCTGGGATGGTCCATATACTGGTCTCATATACTGGTACATACTATTGGTGTCAAGTGAAAATTACCTCAGATGCAAACAGGAAAGACTCAGATCAGCCATTATTTGGATACTTTTCCCCATGCAAGACCTCATACATAATGAAAATGACTGTACAATATAAAATGGATGGTATTGCACCTTTGTAACAACTTTGGTATACATTGTAATGTAATACACAATAAAAATATAACTTCTTTCTTGTAAGAGACTGTCCCATTCCTTACAGATATATTTGTTTATCTTATCTTTTATGTACTTTGAAAAATAACATGAACAGGAAGGACAGCTGTTATATAAGGGGAGATAACCTGATCAGAAAAAGTTTCATAAATTTTTCAAGCTTTGCTTTATGCTTCCCCCTTCTATGGTTTGGGATTCTTCTACAAGAACAAGAACTCCGTGGAAGGTGATGTCCTGCCTGTCAGCTAGCGCAAAACCAGGGAACTCAACAAAAGTTTATGCCACTGCCAATGTACAATGATATATGCCTCTCATTTTGCTTATTGCAGGAGAGACAAAACTTGAACTGAGCCGCGACACGACAAAACCAACAGTGTGGTTGTTGGCACTGCGCAGACTCAGATCAGCCTGGGCATCCGCTAAAATTGATTAGACCCTTCATTAAGTGCTCAAAGTGTAGCTAAGGGTCTAAGCTACCTCTATGCGGACAGCGAAGACTCTGATCAGACTGGGCGGATGCCCAGGCTGATCTGAGTCTACGCTGGGCGCACAACCACATTGTTGGTTTTCTCGCATCGCGGCTCAAATTATCATATAATTCTTTTTGAGCTATTTTAAAATTAAGACATGTATTGCTATTAAATTAAATGACAGTTTTGCGTATTATGATAGTTTACCCTATTACTGGGACAGTCACTTTGGAAAAATGTAAGAAAAAGTGTAAAATGTCTAGTTCTAGCTACCTTCAGATCTATAATAGTACCATTATATTTTTATGACTAATGTATGAACATATCAAAGTTACCTCCCTTCCCCAAAAATGGAAAGGAAAATAATAATTTTTACAAATGAAGACAAACTGAATGGACATGATTTACTCCACATAACAATGTAAACAAGGGAAAACTAGTTTCGTCTCCTTGCTAACAAAGGTAGGCATTTTATAGATGCTGCAAAATCTGGTTACTTCCCTCACTTGTACTGGTTACGGGAGGTAATTTACTAAAAGATGCAGCTTAAAATAAGTCTATGGGGAACCTTTACCAATTTAACCAGTATGTTTCACAAGAAATGCCCTGTTTATAAACATGATGAATCTGTCTTAATAGTTCTTAGCCCAAGTCTTCAATTGGCTGTGACACACAGTAAGGGTGCTTAACTCTATGGTAACAGCAAAGGATCAGAAAAAAGAGCTTTGTATACAAATCATGTATTGGCCTGAAGGAATCTACAAGCAGAAAAAGAAGTCTGTAGCTTGAGTGCATGGATTCACATGGACTCACAGACTGGTCTGAGTCTTTGCTATTAGCAGATACTGTAAACCATGTTTTTTCACCATTTTTACAAAGGGAGATAACTTTTTTGACATTCTGTTTGCTTCCCTGGAAAGAAGCTCTGTCAAAATCTACCCTGGAAGAATAGAATCTGCTCCTATTGGAGGAAATTCTTTACTTTATGAGTTGACTCCCACTGAGGAGTTACCTCCCCTGAAAGTGTTCCAATTCACCTTCAACACTGGGGAAATGTAACCACAAATGTTGAAGGTGAATTATGCACAACAGTTATTTCTGTAACCTTAAAGAATGTTTGCAATTAAAAGAACAAAGACAGTAAATATACCTTTAACAAGATAAATTAACTAACCTATCAAACATGGTAGGTAAACAGTGTACTTCAAAGTTTTATATTTTCTTAGAAACAATAACCGAAGGGCTTACTACTAAAAGATCTGCTATGCAGTTCAAGCAATGTGTCCTTCATGTTTTCTGTTTCAAGTTGTGTTTGTTTGTCCAGTTGTGTTTGTTTAGCGAGGCCACGGTCCCTGGGTACAAAACCATTATAGGAACATTACCTCGAGATGTGTAATTTTCAAGTTGTTGTTGATTCAATTCTTGTCTCATCATTAGGATTAAAACAATAACATCAACTTGAAAAAATCTGGGGTACTGTATATTTTTCAAGTTCTAATTACATACCTAATTAAAACTAAGAATTACATACCTAATTAATACTAAATCAATTCTTAGATAAACTCAATTAATGCTTTTCATATTTTAGCAATCTTTTTAAAACAAAAATTACAAATAATATTGAAAAGTATTGCAAACACAGTTTTCTTTGATTAAAATTTGAGGTAAATTACTTTGAATAAACAAACAACCCTATATTCAATTCTGCCATGACAAATTTCATTTTTGATTTTGAATCTTAAAACAGTTTATTAAGATTTGTTTAAATAGTGAAAACAATACTTTGAAGTATTAAATCTAGGTAAAATTAAAGCCTATAACAATCATTAACAATCTTTTGCCCTAGCATTAGAATTTTGTTCTAACAAAATACTACACTGTACTTTTTAAAACTTCTTTCATTTTCCATTGAAACTGCATAAAATATGACTTTAGAATTTAACATCTGTATATATGTGCAGACTCTACAGATAACATTTTAGGTTGAAGGAAGAGTTAAAATAAGTTTTGATTTCTGACCATTAAAAATATGAGATTATGTCATTACATATACATAAAAGAAAAACAAGAGTTAAAATTCAAATTTATAGTTTGCTATTCTAAAATGAAATCTAAATTGACAGAGTTTAAAAAATTAATAACTATACACTTTAGTGCCAATAAATTAGGAAAAGAAACAAGAAAAATGCATTAATAATACTGTAACAAGCAATAAATCAAAAGAAAAATGTCAGAAAAAACTTTTACTGGGTAAATAAGAATAACTTACAACAAGAAGCTTTTTCAAAATATTATTTCCTCTGACAGAAAATTCTGACCACGCCAAACTGGCCAAGAGGTTATAAAACCTGAATACATTCTCAAACTCAAAATAAGGCACACTGATTGGCTGCTTCCGAGCACATGCTCGGAAGCAGCCAATCAGTGTGCTTTATTTTGAGTTTGAGATTATTCTCAAGTTTTATAACCTCGAACCCTGGTATATAGTAGTTACCATATCTATTCTGCTATAAGACTACCCCAGATATTTAAATTAGTCTTGCCTAATTTAGCTATAAGATGGGTGTTTCCCTTCCAAAACAATCCCAAAAATCTTGAAAGATGGATCTAGATTTGGTGACTGTTTTGGAAGGAAAAGCCCTCCCAGCAGGCACAGGACATCAAAATGACATCATACTGATGTCAATGCAACGTCATTACATTGCATCGACGTCAGTATGACGTCATTTCAATGTCATGTACCTGCTTATAATCTTATAATCAAATAAATACCGTAGAGTAAATCAAGATAATACTTGAACAAAAGTGAGTATCTATAGAAAACTGAGAGAAATTGTAAGTCTTAATTATTTTAGCACATCAGAAAGACAAAACAAGAATTCCGCGGAATGCGGTGTCTCGCCTGCTGGCGCTTTGTCACAAAACAGAGCTAAATCAGCAAAGATGTATGCATGAACCAAGTTTCTTGGCTCTAGCCCTTATGGTTTCTGAAAAACAGACCTAAACCCGAGAACTTGACAAAAAATTGCAAAGTCAGTCAACCATAAAATGTTGTAAAGTCTCAATATCGATGATGACTTTTAGCTCTTCTCTTCCAGATGAATGCATGACCAAAGTTTCATGGCTCTGGCCCTTATTGTTTCTGAAAAACAGACCTAAACGCTAAAATTTGACAAAAAATTGCAAAGTCAGTCAACCGTAAAATGTAGGTTAAGACTCAATATTGATGATGACTTTGAAATTAACTCATCCAGATGTATGCATGAACCAAGTTTCATGGCTCTAGCCCTTATAGTTTCTCAGAAAATGACCTAAACGCGAAAACTCGACAAAAAATTACGAAGTCAGTCAACTGTAAAATGTAGGTCAAGACTCAATATTGATGACGGCTTTGAGATCCACTCTTCCAGATGTATGCATGTACCAAGTTTCATGGCTCTAGCCCTTATAATTTCTGAGAAAATGACCTAAACATGAAAACTCGACAAAAAATTGCAAAGTCAGTCAACCGTAAAATGTATGTCAAGACTCAATTTTGATGATGGCTTCGAGATCTACTCTTCCAGATGTATGCATGTACCAAGTTTCATGGCTCTAGCCCTTATAGTTTCTGAGAAAATGACCTAAACGTAAAAATTCGACAAAAAATTGCAAAGTCAGTCAACCGTAAAATATAGGTCAAGACTCAATATTGATGATGGCTTTGAGATCTACTCTTCCAGATGTATGTATGTACCAAGTTTCATGGCTCTAGCCCTTATAGTTTCTGAGAAAATGACCTAAACGCAAAAACTCGACAAAAAATTGCGAAGTCAGTCAACCGTAAAATGTGGGTCAAGACTCAATATTTATGATGGCTTTGAGATCTACTCTTCCAGATGTATGCATGTACCAAGTTTCATGGCTCTAGCCCTTATAGTTTCTGAGAAAATGACCTAAACGCAAAAACTCGACAAAAGTTTACGCCGCCGCCGCCGCCGCCGACGACACCGGAAAAGCAATACATATGTCTCGCCTCTGCTTCGCAGGCGAGACAATGAGTATTGGTTAAATTAAAACAGAGAAGGGATATTTTATATCTGAATAAAATGTGAGATTGAGGAAAAAAATCTCCTAACAGTCACTATTAAATGGCAGATATTGATGCATATATTATAAAAGGGGAAATCTTTGAGAGATTTATTTTTGCTCAGGTGTGTAAGATATATTACCTACCAGCATTAAAGCTCCACCAAGTTTTATCTTGTCAAAATATGATTTGTATTTCAACTGTCAATAACAAAATCATAACAAAAAGTGAAATAGAAAAGGAGATTCTCTATTCAGTGCTCAAGGTAAGACAGGTGTAACAGGGACAATTTTGGGATAATTTTTCCATATTTCTCCACAAAAACATGTTATAATCCCTCAAAAGTTACAGTTCTAGTAAAGGGTCACAACATGTTTTTTCGTTGAGAAATACAAAAAAACATCTCAGAATATCCAAAACCCCATCTTGTCAGGAGCTCTGCTCTACATCAAGAATGCTGGTACAAAAAACTCTTTTTACACATCTCGTGAACACTGTGTCATTAACACTACAAAGCAAAGCTGCATAAATACTATACATAAAGATACATCACTTTAAAAGCAGCTGTAAAACAAAACACAAAACATTTATGGGTCCAATAGCAAAGATCTCTTTAAGCAGTAATTTTCCAGTAATTTCTAGTCAGTGTTTATCAACAGGTGTGTAAAAATTGAAGTCTGATTCCCAGCAAAGGATCTCAAATTCATTGCAATGACCATATGAGCCGCAATGCAACAATACCAACGAAGTGGCATATGCGCCCAGTGAAGACTCGGATCAGCCTGGGCATCCAACCAGTCTGATCAGAGTCTTTACTATGCACTTTAAGGCTAGCTAATGTACTAAGCTAGCACTATGTCGACAGGGAAGACTCTGACCGTGCTGGATGGATGCCCAGGGTGATCTGAGTCTTCGCTGGGTGCACATGCCACTTTGTTGGTTTTCTCATGTCGTGGTTCATATGATGTTTACTTCTGAATTTGTCATTTATTGAGTAGTTCCACTGGTTTTACCATATTGATTCAGCTGAAAGATGGTTTTTTCCTCCAAAATGGATTCAGCTTTATCACTTCCGCAATAGATGGATTCCCGGAACAATCCCGGAAATCTATGATGGATCTAGATTTTTGTGACTCTTTTGGAGTGGGGGAAACCTGTATGTGCCTGGGCAAATTTTCTTGTAATATTTTGGGTCATCCATGGGCTTTAAACTCTAAGAAGAGTTACATGTTACAGCTTTGCATAAAAACAATTTTACTGATCGATGGGTGACAACTTGTGTTTTAAAGATGAGTCTAACTTAAGAATTGTGGAGAGAAATAAGGACATTATCGAAAAATAACCTTCAAATTAACTCCTTAACAAGAGCTCTCTGCTTCATGAGAAATCTGGAGGATGGAAACAGCAAAGATCCAGACTATTCTGCTCTGATGCTCAAGGATTCCGAAGCTGATATTCACTGTACACTGTGAATTATTTTTAAAGTAACAGAACAGATCCTTATTAACTGAAGCACAGTCCGGGTCTCAGCTATAGGCATCTTGTATTATATTTCCCATGCTGGACTTCATTTAAAGAATCACAGAAACTTAAACTACCTAAATACAAAGTTGTAATGATACAATATGGCTGCACCAAGTAAGCACATGTTACAGGATATCCTTCCACATAAAAATGAGGACAGGAACTACTTTCTCTCAATCACACACATCTTGCTTTCCAAAAAATGGAAAGACACTTTTTTCTGCACAACCATAAACATATTTTCAAAAGTCCTTCCATGAAATAGGAAAGACTCAATATTATTCCAACTAATGATATTATTCTCTTTCTTCGCTTGGTATATTTCATAATAACAGTCAAAAATAGTTTAAATTCAACAACAACTTGTATGCATTTATGGCTGCAAGTAAAATCTATGGCATCATATCATGGTCTTGTGTTTTAGTCACACTTTCTATATCAATTCTAAAAGCACAAGCTTTATTTGCAAAATTTACAAAGTTAATACAGAGCTACAGCCAAGTCAGAACTTTTCAGTATATATTTCAATATATTTCTTATTTATCCATAAAACGAATGTTGTGGGGTTGCATCTGAATTGCCTGCCTTTCAGGCAATTTACATGAGAATCATGATGCATCACTCCTACAAAGTTGCCCAGAAAAATCCTACACAGTGAAATTCATCATGCTGTGTTCACCGTAATGCACATACACACAAGGATATATTGGACAACTTTGTAAGACTGATATCCTGTGTGTTCGCTCAGGTGTATGGAAACACATTTGTTTTTCTATCAGTTTATCAAAGGGAGACAATTTCCATTATTTCATGTTTGCTGCCATGGATGATGTGGCCATTCCAAAATGGGGTCAAACCTAAAAGGAAAGAATTTGCTCATAAGGGAGCAAATTCTTTCCTTTAAGAGTTGAGGTCTATGGAAAAGGGAGACAAAACTGAAAATGGCAGAGTTGCTTCCCTTGACAGTGTTTTTAGTCACATTAAAAATCTTCTGACTTAGCTCGAGTTCTGTAATGAATATTCATGAATAAGCACCGTAATTATTCTGCCACTTAATTTTTCAGATTTCCGCAGTCCTTGGATCTGGAATGTAAGCATTTTGCGAAACATAGCTGTTGAAGCGATTGCAGTCATTGTATGCCGGGGGCAAATTAACAATATTCGAATTCTGTATGTTGTTTGTCTTCATTTTCGTAACTGACGATCCAGAACTCGATCCGCTAGCTACAGAATCTGTCTCCTGTGGCATAATTTTAGAAGGTCCATTTGTATTCATATTATTAGACAGCTGCGTATTTTTAATGTTTTGTTGTTGTAGTTGATTATTGTGTTGTTGTTGTTGAATACTACTTAAAGCACTGAAAATTTGTTTCTGACTCGGCATGCCTTGAAACGTGACAGTGACTGGTTGTTGCTGTGGTGTGGTACTTGGCATATAGCCAACAGGCTGGGGAGTCAGACATGGCTGATATGGAGGGGCTGTTGCGGGCAGCTGACTACACTGTGACGGATCAGAATTATTACTACTACCAGTCAGCCCTGTCATGGCGGTGGTGTTGCTAGGGCCGGTACTGCCCTGGTGACTAGGACCACTCTGCAGAGAACTTTGGTGAGAGCTTGAGTTTGCTGACTGACTCTGTGACAAGCTCCAGTGTGGATTTTGTATCATCATCTCACTCTTCCAGGCCCGCAGACGGGCATGGATTTCACGAAACATAGGTCGACGATTTGGCATTTCATGCCAGCACTCAACCATAAGTCCATACATTCTTGCCGGACAGTCCTCGGGACTAGGCAAAATCTGGCGAGACCTAATCATCTCGATAACCTCTTGGTTAGAAAAGCCATAATATGGCTGGAGTCCATAACTAAAGATCTCCCACAAAACAACACCAAAAGACCAAACATCACTTTCTGTCGTAAACTTTCCATACATTATCGATTCAGGCGGCATCCACCTCACTGGCAATAATGACTTACTCTGCACACGATAATAGTCTGACGAATACACATCACGCGACAAACCAAAGTCTGAAATCTTTACAGTCAAATTGTCACCAACTAAGATATTTCTAGCTGCTAAATCACGATGCACGAAATGATGACCGGCTAAATATTCCATTCCTGCTGCAATCTGGGAAGAAATGTGCAACATGTCTCCGTAATCCAGAATTGCCTTCTGGGAACCATCCTCCTCACTAATGACTGACATATCAGAGTGAGGAGAGTGAGTCAACAGATATTCATGAAGGTCACCTAATGACATATACTCAAACAACATACACATAGGTTCTTGTTTCATCACAACACCCAACAGACAGACAATATTGGGATGCCGCATCTCCGACATCAAGTCCACTTCTCGTCGAAAGTCATTTTGCACTTTTGGTGCAGCGTTTTCTTTCAAAGTCTTTATAGCTACCTTTGATACACTTTTGTCACCATACAACCCTATGGCTTCACCTTTATAAACCTTCCCAAAAGCACCTTCACCTAGTTCTTGTAAAAATCTAACTGATGAAATGGGAAAGTCTTGAACACGATTTGCGGCAGTTTTCGCTGTAAGTGGACACAACTCCATATTCTGCTGTTTGTTATTTATAGCTTTTGTCTGAGCGGCATGATTTTTCTTTGACCTTTGACAGAAGCAGACGATAGCAAGCAGAAGACCGAGAGCCAGTGGAACAATGATGCCAGGTACCAGTATAAACATGAGGTTGTTCGAGGGCTCTGCAACAGCTGGAAAAATATAAAGAAATGTATAAAAGTGGTATTTTTAACCCTTCAAGCGCCAAAAAAGCAGACAAAATTTAAGTCAGGAAAATTTCGAAATAAGTTCATCCAAGCTATATTGTATTGAGAATTCAAAGACTAGAAGGCAAGCAGTGTAGACCCAAATGAGGTGGCTCATGAAGAGCCACCTCATCTGGATCAATGCTGATTTCAAATTCATGTTTTTGTTTTTGGCACTTTAAGGTTAATGGTGATACACTGCGATGGTTTGGGTGATATTTTTACAAGGGAGACAACTTTATAAGAACAGTATTTTCTCCCTTGGAATGTAAATCCATTCTGCAAAGGAGGCTACAATCACAGAAAAGAATTTACTTCCTACTGAGAGCAAATTCTGTTGAAAGTAGCCCTCTCTATGAGAAGGCCAAGGAAGGAAATATTTTCATGGCAGAGTGATCTCTCTTGGAAATGCATACACCTTAGCCCTTCAAGCACCACAAAGCAGACAACAAAATTTGCATCTGCAAAAATTTGAAATAAGCTTGATCCAAGCTATATCATATTGAAAATCTAAAAACTAGAGAGCAAACAGTGTAGATCTAGATGAGGTGGCTCATTATGAGCCACCTCATCAGGATCTGCACTGTTTGCAAATTCTGCCATTTTCATCACTGGAGCATTAAGTGTTAAATAACAGAAATTCTGGTATACTTTGAAAGAAAAGCGGGATAGAAATGTAAGTAGTTTCCGGAGCATTATTTATGCTGCATATATTGGGACAACTAAAACTAATAAACTTTCCATTTGGATGAATGGGTACACTGCAGGGAAGCAACTCCGTCATTTTTGTTTTATCCTCTCTTCTCAATTAACATCAGCTCAAGAAAAAATTTGCTTCTAAGGGGCAAATTTTTTCCTTTTAGAGTTTTCGCCATTTTGGAAGGATTTCTGCAATATGAAGTCACTTAAGGTGTTAGCCCTTTGCAACAAAATGGTGGAAAAGCTTGGAGGTGCACCCATACACCCTAAGCTGCCTTAGCATTTTATTCTTTATATAGTGGTGCATTTTAAATGTTTTTGTGATGCAAAAACAATCAAAATTTTTATTCCAGAATTCATTGTTTCTGGAGGTCTTAGCAAATTATAATCAGATTTTTTTCTCACTTACCACAAACTGGTACATCACACAGTTCCTTATACTTGTAGGCGGGGTCTGTGTAACACCACGGTGCCTGCATACTGCCATTGGGGTTCCGACATAGATTGTGATTGCCTGTAACAAGGATATAACTTGGTAAATTTGATCTGTGACAAAAAGCAGGACAATAACTGTGCCATATCACATGATAACGTGTGATCCACGAGTCTTATATAAGCTTGTGCAAATGTTGATCCATATTATTACATTTTATTATCACTACTGCGGCATTTTATAGTATGATTCAATCAAAAAGCTCTCTGGAAATGCCTCTGAAATTGTTAAATCATTGTTCACAGCATCTTGTGAATCATAACTGCATTTCCCATAAAAGAAGAGCTTTGATGCTAACTAAAATGCTTATCCCAGGCTGGCAATGTTATGCCAAGTAAACTAGTTATGGCCCGGAATGTTAATAGACAATGACCAGCTAAATACTCTATGTATGAAATATGAAATAAACTAGATTTTAAACCAATAAGTAAGCCTGAAATGATGATTAAACGTAGATTTTGTTCCATTCAAACATGTCCTCCAACAGCTATGCATATAGGTGTCTATACAGGAATAATTTCTTGCAATATGCTCTGGTGTGACATACCTATAAGGTCTGGGTAGTAGCTTGAAGGGAATTCTCTGTTGTGTAACCAGTTCTGACAGGTTTTCCCACTCTTTGTTTTCCATTTCATTCCTTTAAAACTCTTCCCATTACCCGTATAGCACTCAGCTGTAAAATACAAGGAATCATGCATAAAAGAGCTGTAACTGCAGGCATAGTTCAAACCTGGAGTGGAATGGAATGGCTGAAATAACCTACATTCATTGGCCACAATTTGCTCCCAGAGCCTGGATTGTTACTCTTGCAGGAAAGAATTTGCTCCCTCAGATGAAGCAAATTCTTTCCTATAAGAGTACTATCCAAAAGCCATGAAATTAAGTGGAGGAAATGATCCCTGCCAGTCCATTCCACTCTTTTCCATTCCATGTTTTAAACTATGCAGTAGGGTCAAGTCAGGTACATTTGGACAGCAGGTAAATTCGGACATACCATTGCAAACAGTGAAAATCCAGATGAGACGGCTCATCATGAGCCGTCTCATCAGGATTTTCATTGTTTGTCCAGTTATTTTGTTTTAAATCCAAACAACTGACATATAGAGGAAACAATGTCACTGTCTAAATTGACCTGTCATCCGAATTTACCTGACTTGACCCAACAGCATATGACAGTTATCTCAGAGCCCTGTTGAAAGAAGCTGGCAACCATGCGATATACCCATTATGGTCATAGTGGTAACGTCAAACAAGAAAGGACTCCTACTGAACAAAAAATTATGAGGAAATACCTAACTTCTTTGGATCTGACCAGTTTTAACCTGACAAGCAATGTAAGAAATCTTTGAAACAGATGAGACCATAGGATATAGCTCACCTGAGAAACCAAATTAGAACTTTTTTTTTTTATTTATTAGAAATTTCTTGACAACATATAAATATATGAGTCAAAGGATTGGACGTAGGCTAGGCCTATATTTGTCCTCTCCTAGGACAAATATAGGCCTAGCCTACGTCCAATCCTTTGACTCATATATTTATATGTTGTCAAGAAATTTCTAATAGGAGGACAAATATAGGCCTAGCCTACGTCCAATCCTTTGACTCATATATTTATATGTTGTCAAGAAATTTCTAATAAGTAAAATAAAATTAGAACTTTGCAAACTGACAAAATTAGAACTTTGCAGATCTCTTGAAGCTTCTTATAAGAAGGACAAATAAAAAATTATTTGAACTTAGTGTCAACTTCCAAAAGTCTTACCTGTATACCCTTTCACTGGAACTCCAATCCTGAGGCAGCGGTCACCCTCTGGGGTACCTTTAGGGGCCAGCTTGTGACATTTTGGTAAAACACCATTATCTACAATGCAAAGAAAGATATTACAGCACTCTAAATATTTAAAGTTGATATTTGAATCATTTTGGGAAACTTTTTTTTCCTGATTTCTCAAACAAAATGAAACTCATCTCAAAGTTTTTAAAAATAAAAACTGCCCTTATATGAGGCCCTAAGTTTAGTACTGTTTATAGAAAAAGAAGAATGTTTTAGTTTTTAAATACCTGAAGACAAAAGGGGGATGTATCATATAAAGCGAGGGTATCTCACCTGGGGTGTCCCATTACAAATATATTCAGAAAAAATGACTGCAGGTGTATTTTCCATGAAAATCAAACATAAACTTCAAGATATCTGAAGTTAATTTTTTTTGAAAATACCACCTCTTTAAGGTTTTATGGTGTCACAAAATCTTAATGTAAAGTTAGAAAATGTCACTTTCCTTACAGTTGCACAGCTGTTTAACCCTTAATGCGCCATAAAGCAGACAACAAAATTTTACGTCTGCAGAATTAAAAAAAATGTCTTGTCCAAGCTATATTATATTGAGAATTCGAACACTAGAGGGAAACAGTTAGATTCAGATGAGGTGGCTCATTATGAGCCACCTAATCTGGATCTACACTGTTTGCCAATTCAACAATTTTAATTTTTGGCACTTTAAGGGTTAACATGTGGTATAGGTTCGTTTTCAAACTGTAATGAAAAACTGTGACATTTTTAATTTAAAAAAGTAAAGGTCTCACCTATGAGTGGATGTTGCTTAGCAACAATATATTCACTCTTGCAGATGTCTTGTTCCAGTTTCTCACACTCGTCCCGACAGATCTGTCTTGGCCTTGGTAATTTCGCTGTCTCGTCACAAAGGGGGAATGCATAGTGGCACAAGGATGGGACGGCATATTTTTGACATTTCTGTGACAGGTCGTTGGAATGAGCAATCACACCCAGGGCGGCTGTAATGGAAAAAAAAGAACATTAATAAATTCTCATGTTTACATTCATGGTGTATTTACTGAAAAGCCTTATAGTAAACCATAGGTTGGTTGGTTGATTTGATGTTTAACGTCCACGGTAAACAACTAAGGTCATGTCGGGACGGTCAGTTAACCTAACCACACTATTCCTGGGCAGGCTTAGACCTCCTAAGCGGTTAACCAGTACTAAGTGCACATACTTTCGCCAGTAACTGACAACTGCCCTTCTTGAATCAGCGGAAGGAGAAACAAAAGTATGTGGCCAGACCGGGATTCGAACCCAGGACCTCTGACTTACGAGTCAGGTGCCCTACCGATTGCGCTACCCGGCCCAGTAAACCATAGGAACGTAATGTAAGTTTACATTCCAATACTACCCGGCCCAGTAAACCATAGGAACGTAATGTAAGTTTACATTCCAATAATTACATTGAGACATGCGACGTCAATGACGTAAAAATAAACAATGGCTCTCTACAACCTGATTGGACGTCAGCAACATCATGTCATGCGTGCCGTTCTGTTGTTAGCAGAAAAAATGCGTGTACATGTTTTACTGCTTCAATTTCAGCGCTTATATAAGATTTTTCATGAAAGATTTGTTTGAAACGAATGTAAATATAAGCAATGAACTTAATTTTTCTGATGTTTATCGAAGTGTAAACTACATTGGGTCACTAGCAAAGTTTACATGAACCCCTTCGGGGTTCATTCACTTTGCACGTGACCCAATGTAGTTTACACTTCGATAAACCTCAGAAAAATGAAATTCATTCCTTAATTAACCTCTGCCCTAATATATATCATCATACGTGTTATGAACTGGACAGTTTATGGAAGTTTCATCATCTTTCAAGTAAGTTGGAGGCCAGAGGGCATTTTTTTATTATATTTTTTCATCAATATTTTTATAGATGCTGCATTTCATTTTTATTTATTTGCGCAATGTTCATTCCATATTGTGTGCTCAATCTGATGACTAAGGAATCGACTTTGTGTGGCCTATTGCATTAAACTCTGACACTCGGAAATTACTAACAAATTGATGCAGTGTATATGGAATGCAAACTTGAAAATGTCAAAACATTTGTACCATAAAACTGGCAATATCAAAATTCCATGGAACACTGTCTTTCACCCAGTGCACATTGTCAAAAAGAGGCCTATACTACTTACAGAGCGCTAGTCCAGAAAACTTGACAAAAATTTATGTCACCAAAGCTGCTCTGTTAGTGATACCTGTAAAACAAAAACCACCTTATCTTGTCTTACCTCCTGTTTTATCCTCCTTAAGTCCTTGTTCATATCTCGATGTGACGTAGATACTTTGGTTGCCAACATGAGTAGAGCAGACCGTTCCTTTGAACAACTGACAAAATGGCTCTTGCTCTTCAGAAGGCTCTGTCAAGTCATCCTCAATTCTGAAATAAATATGACAGTCTTTTTTTTTAAGGCACATAGATACATTTTCACGATACACAACTCTTTCACTTTCATCTCTCTTCTATATGGAGGCCTACTCTTGAAGGAAAGAACGTGTCCTCAAGTGGCAAGCTCTTTCCTCAAGACAGGACCCAAATTTGGAATGACTGTCTTGTCCTCGGAAGCAAACAGGAAGTCACAAAAGTTCTTCTCCTTGTAAAAAAAAAAAAGTCACAAAAGTTCTTCTCCTTGTAAAAAAATGTGGAAAACAAGCATTTATATACTGTAAAAACAGAGTTGAGCAAAAATCTAATTTATACTGTGATAACTTGACATAGACACTTTGGAGGGAAATAACATGTTTTTACCAACTCAATCACAGATCCAACATAGTATCCTCCCTTGATATAATTGACACACTAAAGCAGAAGTCCTCAGGTGGTCTAGTTTTGTCTCAGAAAGACACAGATTTTTTTAAACTTACCGTTGGTTAGGATCATATCTTCCATTAAAGCTGAAGAAAGAAATAATCAGAATGTTAGGTTTAACAATAAGTGTGCTGAAACAATGAGAAAATGCATTATTTTAACTGTTAAGAATTTCTGAAATGCAGTTCCAACACAACATATTAAATAGGCTACCGATTATTGCTCACAATATTGCCACCTTTTATGTGTGCCGTAAATGAGCTGACTCGACTGGTATGAAAGATATGTAAAGCTGAACAGATACACTTGCAAAGATGCAACTCTACTGTTTTTATATTTGCCTCCCTTCCTTTAGTGGTCAGCTCTTAAAGAATTTACTCCTCTTGGAGCAGAATTTCTTTTATGAGTAGACACCATTCTGGAAGGGCTCCTTATCCAGGGAAGCAAGTAGAAAGTCACAGTTTTTTTTCTGATGTAAAAATGGTTGAAAAACATGGTGTACCCATTCACCTTACTAACAATTGGAGTACCGCTCAGCCAAAGCCGTGAATCAGATCTCAGATGTATGTCGGCAGAGTAGTAGTAGTAGTTCGCTGGAACTTACAACCTTTTCAGCTATTGCATGGACATTCATTTGTTGCTTTGCTGTTGGCAAAATAAAACAGTCAGTAATTGATGCCGAAGCAGAAAATACATTTATTTCTTTTCATTTTATTAATGACTCGGTATTATTCAGTCAGGGCCATCTTTGTTTATGCCTTTGTTCCTAACAACAGTCATGTGATTTAAGTAGTCACAAGCTGTACATCCGAGGTTGTTTCACGGAATTGGCAGAGCAGTGCTACTTTGACTGCCAGCAATGTTTTCTTACATGTCCTGAAATAATGCCTACAAATGAACGGTCACATACAAGGTCAAAGCTTGCTACATAGACCCAAGCTAGAATCCAGGTCGTTTTGGAATTTTTTCATATTTTTCGATCAACCGAAAATTGCACCTAGCAAGAATTCCATAGAAATCAGTGTCTCCCTTATCTGGTATTTACTCAATGAAAGTTTATGTCATCACTGAGGCTGGAAAAATAATACTTATGTCTTGCTTCTGCTAGTTGCAAGCGACACAACAATGATTTTTTCAATATTAATAAACATCTGAAATACTCTAAAAAATAATGAAAACTGATCAGATTTACATCAGCCTTTATTTAGAACAGTGTTTAGATTTTATTTAATCCGAACCAGCTCAACATTCAGACTGGCATGTACAGTACAAATGATTGTTTGTAACCCTTAACATGCCAAAAAAACAGATGGCAATAGCTACCTCTGCAAAATTTCCAAAAATTGTATCATTCCAGTGAAATCATAAATTATTGAGGATACAGAGGGCAAATAGTGTAGATCCAGTTGAGATGGCTCATTATGAGCCATCTCATCTTGATATACACTGTTTGCAAGTTTAGCTATTTTTATTTTTTGCGCTTTAGAAGTTAAAATGGACTGATATCACTAGAAACATGACTGGCATTGATCAGACCTGTTTGTATCCAAATGTATAGAAAGTGAAAGATACCTGTTATCGTCCTTGTTCAACACAGACGTGTCAGTCTCATAATCTCTACCCGGCAGCCCCTCAGGAAACAGCTGAGTATCGTCAGTATTATATTCTGAGTCTGAATTTGGCGGGCTCTCTGAATAGCAAAGTAATATAGAATATTATTGTGGAAAAAACATCAAATAATACTATGATTTTGGGAAAATTCTTCAAGTTTCTTGAGCACAAAACTACATAAACGTGCACTAATACCGTGTTTTTGTTTGAATGACTAATCTCTGCATCCATTCAATTCAATATACTCCGCAATCAATCTTAACCAGATAAACTAAATCTGCACCCAATATATGTCAGTAATCTTGTCAATCTAATCTTGCTACTTGCACTGAAATTTGGATGCAAAGTTCATTTTGCAGGATTTAGGAAACCTGAAATGTCTTACAGACTCAAATCATTCTAAGTTCTAATTTTTAAGTCTTGAGTGAATTAGAAGTTAGAACCGATAATAAGTTTATATGAAGTTCGATATAATATAGTAGACTCTCACTATCTCAAAGTTTAAGTTCATCTCTAACTACTGATATCTCAAAGTAAATTTTCTGGCCCCAGAAAATTTACTTTGTGATACCAGCAGTTTGAGATAACTGAAGTTGAAATGTGAATTACCCCCCTTTAATCATTTTTATCCATCCTTTACGAATACTAGCTAAGGGAGACAACCTGCCAATGTCTCAAATTAAGGTAACCTACCATCTTTTACTGTTATGAATCCTGTTGTGTTGACTTGACCATATGAGTTATGGGCCCGACAGCTGTAGTTACCTGTGTCCCCAGGCTCCAGAGTCTTGATACGCAACCTGTCAGAATAAAAGCAAAATGTTTGTAAACTATGAGCAATTGAGCAATCAAATTTACTCATGTCTGACAGAAGGACTGCTTGCCCATTATAGCAAGTAGAGAGTCATAAATGTCTTCCCAAGAATGCAAGATGGTGTGAAGGCCACTATTTGGAAATGGAGACTCATAATATCATCCCACAAATGCAAGATGGTGTTAAGTTGATTTATAATAAGCTTGTATCATCCATCCTGCAAATGCAATAATAATATCATCCTGCTAATGCGAAAAGGTGTTAAGTCCACTAAGTGGACTTAGGACCTTCTTCCATTTGTGGAATGATATTCTGGCCCATTTGTTCAAAAATATGTTGTTAGCTAACTTGACTTTGTACACGTATTTTCAAATGTACTTTGCAAAAAAAAAAAAGAAAAAAAAAAACTTTTAGTTTTTGATAAAAAAATAAAAGACATTTTGTGAGCAAAAATTTATTAGCATATACTTGATTTTATGTGAACTATATAAGACTTGACTGACAACTTTGCTACACCAATGATGCTTTGACCAACTGGGCCGAGCCCTGATCATGACTGCCATGGATTGTATGAGACCAGACATGTGAATTCTGGCATGTTAGCCCTTCTTTTCCTAACAGGAGCCTGATCTGAGGAAAACATCAGTCACAAAATTTTTAGGACAGTTTCATACCAGCAAATTCAAACTGGGAGAATTTTCTCAAAGCTCATTTGGTGCAGTGACCTTTCGCTGGTGCCAGGACTACACCTATATATCATAACTCTAAGATGATTTTAGTTTATTTTCCACATTAAAAATATATTGTGGCCAATCATTAGCTCATAAAGAGCATTCACAATATACTTTTTAATGGGGAAATAACAAAATTATCTCAAAATTATCCCAAAATTATCATGTTAACTGGAGCTTCGTTAAGTGCCCTTTAATGTTACAACCATTACATTAATTTTTTCATGTTCAATGTCAAAAGATGTTTTACTCTAAATATGACATGACATACAAGCTATTTCCTCTAACAAACATACCAGATAACGCAAGTAAATGTAAGATCTTCGAAACATCAAAGAATTTAAAGTTTCATTGCACCAGAGTACATGAACTGCAGGGCTGGAACATTTTTCCAATTGTCCTACACATCCTACACGGTATGCTACTGTGAATTTGAGCATTGGCAAAATTCAAAATTTTCAGTCCACCTTCAGCATAAGCAGTTGACATGGCAAGTAGACAACTGTATTTTTCCAGCCCTGTACTACCCATTCTTCTGTTCTTTTTAGTCACATTAGCCCTATCCACACATGACCACAGGGCATAATCGATTCCGCCAATTTTCGCTTCCTGCAGAGACTGTACATCATATTTGGCTTCTGCCGAGACTGTCCGCGAACTGTTGCTTCCTGCCGAGACTTCTGTACATGATAAATGGCTTCCTGAAGAGACTGTCCGCGTGATTCTGCTTCCTGCCGAGGCTCTCGGCAGGAAGCAGAACCACGCGGACAGTCTCAGCAGGAAGCCATTTTTCGAGGACAGTAGTCTCTGCAGGAAGCAAGAGTTCGCGGAAGTCTTGGTGGAAGCCAAATATGATGTACAGTCTCTGCAGGAAGCGAAAATTGGCGG
Organism: Ctena decussata; assembly: GCA_963989385.1. Lineage (NCBI taxonomy): Eukaryota > Metazoa > Mollusca > Bivalvia > Lucinida > Lucinidae > Ctena > Ctena decussata. The sequence goes on along the minus strand of OZ022501.1, from coordinate 81,152,108 downwards.
AATCGATTATACCCTGTGATGACAAGCTCTTCACAAAGTGTTTTCATCCTTGTCCCACGTACAGTAGGCGAAATTAAAGTTTCTCCACGTTGAGTGAAACAGGACAAAATGGACAAGCTAAGCCTGGTTTTGCCGCAGCCCTGCTCTAGGCAAGTTAAGTTAGAAAAAATATTTTAAAAATATCAGAAATCTTACAAAGCAGTACATTTCATATGAGTTTCAAGATGCTTTATTATTTTTTCAAGCAACTGTAAATGAGGCTCTCAAACATTGTAATTCAACATCACCAATTTTTTAAAAATACATTTCTACTTACAGTAAAACTGCAATGGTTCAAACAAGAGTTACCGTAATCGACCCATTTACCGCACCGTGCGCTTAACTTTTTCAAAATAGCAACAAAAAGATGTGGTTAAAATGTATTTAATAACCGCACACTCAGAACAATGAAATGCAGGATGACTGGAAAGAGGCAACATGGGTAGGACTGGAAATACTTTGTGTTTATACTTTTCATGAGTTCCCTGTTAATTATTGGGTTTGTGAGAGTTTCAAAGAAAAAGCAGTGTGCGCTTGTGCAGTTTGTCCGGAAATGGCCTTGGTGTGCGGTTATAGGGGCATGTGCGGTAAATGGGTCGATTACGGTAGTTCTAGCCAAAAGTAGTTCCAGCCATCCAGGGTTTATTATGCATAAAATGACCTGTACAGACCATGGCAGTAGTTCCAGCTAACCAAGGTAAATGAGCCATCAGAGTTTGAGCTATCAAAGTTGTGAATGTACAATATCTCACCTTGACCCCCAGGGTGTAATTCTGATGCTCATCCTTCCACCATCTCGCAGAGGTTTGCCATCTTTGAACCATTGGTATTTTGGGACAGGAAAGCCAGTAATTTCGCATCTTATTCTTAAGTTCTCTCCCTTGTACTTGGTCAAATTTTTCATATGTTCGTCCAACTGGACAATCGCAGCTGAAAAAGTAAAAGAAATATCAAGCTAAAAGCAATTGTTACCATTGGTTAACCTCATTATGGACACTAGCCTGGCTCCAGTCGAATCTGTATATTACTCTGGTGGTCAGATTCATATGTTCCTTTGCAGGGGATATATTGAACATAGGGTCTGTAGCCAGACTATATGGACACCAACAAGTACACTAACGCTAAAGCATTCTCAAACTACAATGCGAGGGGTATAGCATAAGCATTCCTTTGCATTTGCAAAGGCACACTAGAAAAGAAAATGCACACATGGTGTGTCAACTTTTATCTTGGCAGAAGCCATGTAAAAGTGGAATCCACCATAGAATCCAAACAAACAAACTGGTTTTTTGGAAGAAACAAAGTACGGGCAAAACAGGCTACTTGAATCAATGTGGTGAGGTGCAAAAAGAAATGCTCCATCAGCTCTTGAAATACGAAGGCCACTATCTAAGTTTCAGAATTACTGCGACCTTTGCGTCTATTTCTGTCTTATTCAAATTACATTAGAATCCATTAGAAATATTAAAATTCAAGAATTCTGCAATATACAGTTCCCTGGGGATAAAACTTGATCTAGAAGCAACAAAGTCTTCTATTGTTTCACTGTCACATAAAACTGTAAACTGCCTCGGTACAAGATACAATATGAGCCTCATCATGAGAAAAACAGAAACAAGACATTTGACTATGCAACCATTGTTTGGCTGCTTTTTAGTGCAAGGGAGACAATTTGAGCAGACCAGTATTTTTCTTGAGGTTTAATTTTAAGGAATGAATTTTGTCTATACATACAGCAAATTCTTTTCTTTTAAGAATACTTCCCTATGAAAAGGGAAGTGAGTTCAATGACACTTGACAACACTTCTAAGAAAACAAATATTTCCTTGCTAAAAAATATGATTAGGAATGGTAAAGCAGAAATTTTGCACCCCACTCATCAAATATTTTTTTCCATAGAATCGTTGTTGAACATATATACACACAGTACTGGTCAAGTGAAAGTGGGTGGGATATATATATATATACCAGGAGTGACCTCCCTTAGAGGTACATCTCTACACCTTTCTTTGTCATTTTTATGAAGGGAAACAACTTACGTTAGAACCTGTTTGCTTCCCTTTGCTATGAAGCCCTGTCAGAAAGGGGTCTACTCTGAAAAGAAAGAATTTGCTCCTAGAGGAGCAAAATTCTTTCCTTTCAGAGTTGACCACCCACTGAAAAGGGAGATAAAAATGAAACTGGCAGAGTTGCTTCCCCTGGACTGAGACCAACCTCTGCGGTGCAGTATAATCAGATCAAAACAACAATTAGGCCTTGCAGACTAACAGAGGCCTCAGTTAACTCAGACTACACAGACAGGCTTTCTCATAATGCACTCATATTTTTGCTGATGAAGGAAATTGTGAAAATGATGATATATCATTATAAAAATGCTGAAAAAATATTGCAAAATGTGTTTACAAAGACATTTTTAATCCAATGGCTGCGAATATACCGTGAAAAGCATTTAACATCCATTAGTTGTGCATTTCTGAGGGACAGGCTCTATAATTTTTAGCATTTCCGATTAATCTGCCTCTTATTCATATGCAGAAAAATGTGAAGTAAATGGATTGTTCGCATACTGATGTAACATTGCTATTAACTCTTTAAACACCAGTAATGAAAATGGCAGAATTTGTAAACAAAGTAGATCTTGATGAGGTGGCTCAAAATAAGCCGCCTCATCTAGATCTACACCGTTTGCCCTCTAGTCTTTTAATTCTCAATATGAAATGTCTTAGACAAGGCATTTTTTGAATTTTTGCAGACGTAAATTTTGTTGTCTGCTTTTTGGTGCTTAAAGAGTTAAATGGCAACAAATTGAAGGAAGAACTTTGACAGAATGAATCTTCAATTTTGTATATATCTGCGCGACAATTCTGAAAGTAGTGTATGCATTTCTGTTGGAAGTTTAATTGAAAAGCATCACAAAAGATATCCAATCATTGCAAACCCCATTTTGCCTTTTTTTTTTCTTTTTCATTCTTATCTTTTTGTTTTTCTGTCCATTCTACTTCTTTTTCAGCCCCTGGGTAGTTGAGATAACTCTGACCAAATTCTGATTGTAACACTGGAAGCTTATCTCGCCTCCATCCCTTCTGTAACAGTTTCACCAAATAAAATCTGAACAGTAAACAAACTACTCAAAAAACACTTATTGGACATGTAGGTAGCTCCTTGGCAGGGGCAGATAACTACAGTCCGCAATAATATACTTTTTGAGCATGGACAGCATAAATGGATGGCATAAATGGTTTACTAATCTGACATCTCAGGCAACACACCGGTGGTGTAAGAGAAGCCACATGCCATCGTGCCATAAAACAAGGGGATTCTCTTTTTTTTATTTCTACAGCAGAAATCAGAAGAGCATCAGAAGAGCTATGAGTAACCATCCAAAAGGTTTCCTTAATTTTCATGCCAAGATAGATGGATGACTTATGGTGTTATGGTCCTTTCAACAGTGCTTAAGCCATATTGAGTCCTTGAAAGTGTGATGGTGATTAAGGCTGTGTGCAATGGAACCCAGCGGGACTCGAACCTGGGACATTAGCTTAGCAGACCATGCAGCTCTTGACCTCTGAAATATCAGGCCTTCTTCAGCTTGCCATACAACTTTGCCACAGTCTAAAATGCAAATTACTGCCACTTCGGGCAATAAACAAATTGATTTTCCTGATCTTTCCTTTGTTAAGCAATTATTTTGCCAATATGTGTAAGGCTGAAATTGTTGTAAATTGTTCAGTGCTTCTTACACACTAAAACCTATCCTTCCATAATGGACTTTAACTATAAATCTGGTTCCATACATCGTATTGCATAGTAGAAAGAACGCTAACTAGCCCGGGAACCACCTATAGTAATCAGACAAGAATCTAATTACTTTTTCATTACTAAGCCAGGAAACAATGACTCCTAACGATCAATAGGCCATGCCATACCATATGAAGAAAATTAAACTCATCTCTGTTTAACCGACAGATACGTAAATAAAAACGAAAACCCAAAGTGTCCATGCCCTTACAATGCCCTTATAAAGGAGTTTAAATCACAGTGAACAAGTGCAAAGTGCAAAGCACCAACAAGTACAAAGCACCAACAAGTGAAAAGCACCAACAAGTGCAAAGAACCTACAATTGCAACGCACCAACAATGGCAAAAGGTGCAAAATACGTGTAAACCAATTTTTGCAACATACGTACATTCTTTGTACCAAAACTGTCATATATATTATAAACTTGTACAATAAAGCCATTAGTTTTCCTTAACCAAGCGTCTGTTACTGGAATGGTAAAATACCACTGCAACTAACCATTAAAGCACTAAAAAGCAGACATCAAAGTTTACATCCACAAAATTCCAAAAATTGTTTCATCCAAGCCATATCATATTAGGATTTCAAACACTAGAGGGCAAACAGTGCAGACCCTGATGAGGCAGCTCTGTTGAGCTGCCTCATCTGGATCTACACTGTTTGCAAATTCAACTATTTTAGTTTTTGGCGCTTAAAAGGGTTAAATGCGGTAAACAGTATGAATCACTGGAGCCAAAAGGAAACATTCTCTCATCGTTATTGATGCAGTAAAGGTATGCGAATGAGAGCAAATAACGTTTTCTAGCTCTGATTTCCGCTATCGGAGACAGTTCTTGAAAAAGGATGACAATATTGCATGATACAAGGCAGAGCATGTCAACAGATACTATAAATCAAGCAGACGACATCTTGTATTGGCAGCATTGCAGAGCATCGCAACAAGACTTGTTATTTTGTATCAAGCCACAAAGTTGTATATCAAATTATTTTACCATTTTTATTCTTAACCCTTAAAGCGCCAAAAACCAGACAACAAAATTTACGTCTGCATAATTTCAAAAAATGTTTCATCCAAGCGATATCATATTGAGAATTCAAACACTAGAGGGCAAACAGTGCAGATTCAGATGAGGTGGCTCATTATGAGCCACCTCATCTGGATCTGCACTGTTTGCAAATTCTGCCATTTTCATCACTCAGGCGCTTTAAAGGTAGGTTCCTGGACTAGCGATAACAATTATGTCCACAAAATAATCTCGTCTTTTTCTGAGCAGTATTGAATTCTGTTATTTTTCTGAATTTGTTGCCACTGAGAAACTCGTCAGATGTTGAAGAAAATAGTCGTTTTCCCTTTTGGTGTATTTTCTTTTGTTGGAATTCCAGTTCTAAAAATAACTATGTTTTTCATGTCTATAAGTGCGTGATTTCTGATGCCATTCTCAAAAGGCCAATTTTCCCTTGCCATGAGCTCTCCTAGAGGTCCTGGCATGGCGGATGGATTAAAACTATCCCAAAATGCAATGCAGCATGATATCAGCTGCGTTATCTATTTTTGGCGCGAACTAAAAATAGCGCTAACTGGTGTGCGAAGCAGAGTTAGGAAATCCCTTGCAAAACAACTTTTCTAATATTTTTTTGATTTACACCTTTTAGTGAAACTTATTCATTCCCTTTTATAAGTGCTTTCCAACAACTTGGATGAAAGATCATCAAAATTATGATGCATTCCAAAGTACAGGAACCTACCTTTAAGTGTTAAATATGGAACAGAAATGCCTCAAGCAGACAGGGTAGACCAAAACCAGGCCTTAACAATTTTCCATTAATTTGAAAAAAATGATTTTACCCTTCAGCAAAGTGTCCAAGAGAAACCTTGGTCAAGTGGTAAGAGACGCTAGGTTATGGTGCAGAAGGTCTCAGATTCTAATCCAGGGGCCGAGGTTATAAAACTTGAGTATAATCTTAAACTCAAAATAAAGCACACTGATTGGCTGCTTCCGAGCATGTGCTCGGAAGCAGCCAATCAGTGTGCTTTATTTTAAGTTTGAGAATGTACTCAAGTTTTATAACCTCCGGGCCAGGTTGAGCCAGCTGGTGACGGGAAAACTCTCTCTGTCAACCCAGCAGTAAGCATGTGCCATTTTTTTTAACTGGGGAAGGACAAGGCAGCCAGAGGAGAGGGATAGGCACCATCTTCATATGCTGTGCCCAAGATACAGTGGGCCTCTAACCGCCACTTCCCCTATGTGTAATCGTAATTACGTACTTGAAAATTGCAGGAGGGATCAATATAATGTTGAAGGGCCAAAAAATATGTACAGAAATAACATGTTGCCATTAAAACTATGCCTAGAAGAAATTATTCAGTTTGTGCTACATTAACAGCAGTTAATAGAACATATTTCACCAGGAGTCAGGCAATTGACAGAAACAGATTTAATTTTTTTTTTCCTCATAAAAAATTCATAACAACTATCCCTCAAAGGAGTTATTTCATTTTGCCTCAGGTGTGAAAGCGAATCTGAAATACCACATTTACCCTAAACATTCAGCCCCGGATCCAGGGGGTGGGCTTTGGGGCTTCAGCCCCGCCATCTGGGCCTCTGTGTGATGTATAATATGTAGGCCTCCAGATAATAAGGAGTATCTCATGAAAGATCCATGTGGTTGGATACAAATATATGTTGTGACATCACATTAGAATCGCCTCGTTGAGGCGATTCTAATGAGATGCCACAACATATATTTCAAGGAAAAACAAAGACATTTTCAAAACTTCTCCAAATTGATCCCTAATTATGTCATATATTTTCAAGCCCCCCCCCCCCCTCCCCTCCCCACACACACATACTTCTAGGCACCTCCCAGCCCGCCCTGTTATCCTGAGCCCCACCAGTGAGTGGTGGTCTGGATCCGGGCCTGACATTGCCGCAGCAAGAAAGAAATCTTGGTTTTATGAGCAACTTTTCCAAATGTCATTTATCTTTACATTTGCTAATGTTAGTAAACAGGAGAATGCAGTTCAGTAGTCATTAAATTAAGTAATTGCAACTTGTCAACCTCAATATGTTAGAAAATGATTCAGCCCCTGAACCAGGAGCTGCAGTTTCAGAAATGTGTAATTTTTGTAAGATGAAATTTTGTGAAGCCTTCATTTTGAGCATGTTGCTGTTTCCGCATTTCGTGACGGCATAGTTTAAAACCTGGACTGAAAGAATGGAATGGATAAGATAGTATACAGTTTGTTGGCTACAATTGCTCCCAAAGCCTGGGATGGAACTCTTATAGGAAAGAATTTCTCCCTCAAAGGGAGCAAATTCTATCCTGTAATAGTACCATCCAAAATTGAAGGACTGAAAAGGAGGAATGTTCCGCAGTTAGAGTCCAGTCCACTCCATTCCATTCCAGGTTTTAAACTGTTCCATTATCACAAAATTTAATGGGTAACTAAATCCCTGATGGGATGTCTTGCCTGAGCTTTTTGTTTCCAATGTATCCAAAGGGGCACTTACTAGTGTTGAGGCTTGACTGTCTGAGGCCACTTACTTTTCGAAGCCACTTAATTTTGAAATGTGTCTGTCTCACATACAGTCTATCTAGTGCAGCATTCAAGTGGCTATAACCACCTCTAATGACAAAAATATTCAGTTAATAAATTTTGAATTTTTTTATAATTTTATCTTAAAAATGGATAGGGGTTTGGTGTTTCCACAGAAAATGTACCTTATCCACCAACACCAACCCCAGTCCCCATAGGAAATAATGTTTGAGCATGCAGCTATTCTGTGGAGCAGATGGGTTAAGGTTCGATGGAATATGTCGGGGTTGCTGTCATATGTGACCCAAGACAAGAACGGTAGATAGTACTGAACTTTTTTGTTTCTGAAGCCCATGGGTTTTGCATAAAGACATTTTATGTCATGTCCTTGAAGGAAACCATACCAGAAAGCTTATTTTTTATACAGAATACATAAACAATAAAATATAAGCTTGAGCCATGTGGAACTTTTCCTATCATTCTGAGGGGCCCAGTGGGAAATTAAAGAGATTGAAATGTACCAAATATAGGGCATTTGGCCAGGGAGAGATATAAAGTGCAATATTGATCACATGAAAAATGCTAAATCTGGTATTTTTGAGAAATTTTTTAACCCTTATATACAGCACAAAATATAGCTGAATTTACAAACAATGTAGATCCAGATGAGGTAGCTCATCAATGTAGATCTGTTGGCCCTCTAGTCTTCAAATTCTCAGTATGATATAGCTGGCACTTATTAAAGTTTGCAGACATAAATGGTGACGTCTGCTTTTTGATGTGTTTACGTTTAAACAATTTTTTTACAATCCTGGGTATACTGGTACTGTTTGGAAATACTGGGAGAAATTTGAGACATTTCTGACTCATCCCCATTAAACAGTGCAGGTACCATACTCAAAATAAGTAAATCAGTAGTATTAATTCTTCTGCAAGATGTTGTATTTTTCTACCCAAAATTCAATCCAAAAACAAAACCCCAGTGTCCCAGTTTATCTTGCGTTCCAGTTTATCTTGCGTTCTGGACTGCTTGCACTAACCATGCCACGGACAGTTCCTGACCCCACCCCACCCCACCCACGCGACTCCTCTCTGGGATTAAGCTGTCCCAAGGTCTCTTGCTTTCACCCTGGTTATAAGTAAGTAAGTAAGTAAGTAAGTAAAGTCTTTATTTTACGAGGGTGACAACATTTAGCAATACAATTAATCTTCCATGAGGCCCTCAGAGTTATATACAAGTGTATGTACACAAAACATAAACAAAACAAAACAAATTAAGCAAAATTTCAAATGTTAGTGAATGAGAATGAACTACATGTAGTGATAAGATACAAATAGAGTAATACAGTACAAGTAATGGTATAATACAGTGCAAGTAGATATTTATGAATGAAAGTAGAAAAGTAGAAATTAAACATTTAAATGAGGATTAAGCATTCTATGATCCTTGTGCATAAATACAAGTGTTTTACTTCGAATGAATCTAATGTCTTTACATCTAAATGTTTGTACTATGTATAAAAAAAAAAAAAAAAAAAAAATTCTGTTATCACTTCAAATTCACAATTTCAGCATATATGCTAATACATACTACTAATCCAGTTATTTCCATTACCTTAACCGAAACGAAATGAGAAGGTAATAGTTAATTATGAATATGTAGAATGAAGGCACATATGGACTTGTGTTTAATCTAACTTTTTCGTAAACACTACCAATATACTAATAATATTGATAATTAATGAATAGTAATATGGACAAAAAATATGGACAAAAATAACTGAAGAAAAAAAAAAAAAAAAAAAGGTAAATGACATTTAGATATATTATAATAATAATTAAAAAAAAAAAAAAAAAAAAAAAAAATGAAGATAAATAAAAAACACAAATAAGTAAATAAAAGATAATATCCTAAAAAAAAAAACAAAAAAAAAAACTGTAATATAATACCCTAAAGTGCCCAAGTACAGGGACACCCAAAACCATCAATTTTCCATTTTTCCAAACTGGAAAATAAATGGTTTTTAGGAGTCCCAATGCTCAAGCAATCTTCATCAATATGAGGCAATAAATCCTAGCTGTTTTTTTCTTTCTCCTAACCCCCACCCCCTACCCACAACCCAACGGGGTGAAGAAACCTGAGCACCATTGCTTGTTCTGACCTCTCCAAGATGAGATGGAGTTTGTGACATTTTTCAAATGTACGTACACTATCTGTGATGGACTGGACCACCATCAGACTGAACCTCCTAAACATGTTTTATTGCAATTTTGTCCCTTCAGGTAGCTTCTTCTGCAAAAATTGCCATTTTATGACATGAATTCTTGCCATTTTATATTAAATCATGCTGCTAAGTCAATAAGAATGCTCAAGCATTATTGCACTCTTGCTGTGTTCTAACAAGCTAAACTCTGCAAAACTTGCACAAGCTGCTGCTCTTTAAATTATCTCAACTTTTGCCTTGCTTTCAATTTCAGTTAATTTAAGCACAAGATTCTATTTTTTCTTTTCTTTTTCTTTGCTTTTTTTTACCTTAAATGTTGAAATTGTTCACAATTTGACTGAAAAAGCTTCAGTTTTTTTCAGCTGTCAGCACCAGATGGAGCAGAGCTGTGGAGTGGAAAGGTGGAGTGGAGTGGAGTCCACCACTGGGATCTAAGGCCCTTCAGTGGGTCACAAGTACAAACGCCTTTTTGGCATAATTTTAAACATGGAATGGACTGGGAGGGAGAGTCTCCTTTGCTTCATTCCATTGATTATGGATGGCACACTTACAGGAAAGAATTTGCTCCCTCTGAGGGAGCAAATTCTTTCCTTTAAGAGCACCATCCCATGCTCTGGGAGAAAACTGTAGCCAAAAGAATGCAGATTATCTCATCCATTTCATTCCATTCCAACCCAGGGTTCCAGGTTTTGAATTTATGCCACTTCTTTTTTCATTAAGAAAATTCAGTATATATCAATTTTTTTTGTCAGACATTTAAATATCTAAAGAAGCTCTATAAATTTCCTACAGCCAGCTGGCATAATTCATCATGCTTCCAAAATTGTCAAGATACTAAAATTAATCTGGCAAAAACAGAGACCGAAAAAATTCTAGAACCTTTGCTGCAAATTCTCCGGCTGACAAATGCTGGGACAGATGACAGAATAAAGACTCAGATCTCACAGCGTGAAAGCTCAAATTTTCCTGATAGCAAAGAAAATGCATAAAAAGTCAAATCTGATACTATAATTTTAAAAATTGGAGCCGTTTAGCCAAGTAATCATAATTTTTTGTCTGACAGGGGGAAATGTAAGTCGTAATTAGATACTTGATTCCTGAAAGTCATACATAGAATTTTCACCCTTAATACTTAAAGCGCCAAAAAGGAAAACAGCTGAATTTGCAAACAGGGTAGATCCAGATGAGCCGCCTCATCTGGATCTACACTGTTTGCCCTCTAGTGTCTGAATTTTCAATATGAGCCCGTCCAGATAGAAATCGACCTTATGACACGCGACGTGAAACTGAGATAAGTGACGTCAAAGTTTGACGTTACGTCAGACGATTTTCCCGCTGTTTTACACGGCATATGATTCAACTTTAATATGAATGTTAATAGAGTGGGAAACCACCGTAGCCGCATATTTGTTGCCAGGGATGCAGAAATATGATTCTTTGGAGACTAATGCATCACCAAAATTACAGTTTGCGTTTATTACCGAATTTAATAAATTGAAAAAATATGTTATTCGCAGATGCGTAAAAAGCTTGACACTGGCGGCAGTTCTGGTCCCGTTTTAGTTCATGTTCATAAATTTTCAGCTTTGATCTAGCGAAAATAGTTTTCAATCTCGGAGAACAACAACAATAATAATAATAATAATAACTATATTATTAATATCAAAAGTAAAATCCCGAACCGAAAAAAAACCCCAAGCCTATTGTTTTGTGTAGGTACATGTATACAAACAGAGTCAGCATTTTCATGCATTCACTTGCATTGTTTACAATTTTTCAGTTTAAACTGCAAGACAGCAAACAGATAAAATCTTGTGTAAAAGCAATTTCAAGTTTTCATGCATTGCTTGTTTTCTATACCACAGACTGCCAGATCGAAAGTTAATTTGCAATACGATTTTTTTCTCCTCTCCTCCAGTGCCGGGGTGGAACAATGTAGGCAAGGGCCTACTGTGCCTGCAGTAGGTGCGGGTGAGCGTTGTTTGGACATTTTTTCTCTGGTCTATTATTTCTCTTCTTTCTCCCTCTCTCTGGGAGACTGCCCGATATAGACTGAAATACTGTCTCAAAGGGCCGTTCAACCCAAAACAATCAATCAGTCAATCCTCTCCTGCCTGTCAGCACTGACGAATCCCGGGTGACAAACGGCAAAGGGCGGCATAAAGAAGTGTCGTCTGAATCTTAATGTCTCTAAATGGTGGAAGACAAAACGCTTTCCAATTTTAACACAGTTTTCGAAGACCCTAAACCATTTTGATCTACTTACAATTCCCTGTCCAATGAGATGAAATTTGCGAGTTTAAGTCAAAAGTCCGTCTGGTTGTTTTGTGTGTTTTTTCTTACGCTTATATAGTTTTAAATTTTATTTCTTTTTTCCCTATTTATATTGCTGGTGGTTGGTGGATTATATTTGTAAAATAAATTAACAAATTAAGAAGAAAAACAAACAAACAAAAAAAAAAACAGTGTTTTACTTTCGTGTAAAATTGTGATTTGTTTGCTTTTCCGCGGTTTGGTAACTCAAAGTCGCCGGGCCGCGTAGCGCAATTGGTAGGGCACCTGACTCATAAGTCAGAGGTCCTAGGTTCGAAATCCGGTCTGGTCACATACTTTCGTTTCTCCTTCCGCTGATTCAAGAAGGGCAGTTGTCAGTTACTGGCAAAAGAATGTGCTCTTAGTACTGGTTAACCGCTTAGGAGGTCTAAGCCTGCCCAGGAATAGTGTGCTTAGGTTAACTGACCGTCCCGACATGACCTTAGCTGTTTACCGTGGACGTTAAGCCTCAAATCAACCAACCAAAAAATAACTCGAAGTCCGTACCTGATACCATAGTGACGATTTTATTTTTGTTACGGACACAGAAAATATAAGATCACATCCCCTTTCTAAAGAGACGCCTGTATGATCAAGAAATCCATTTTAACCAAAAGCTGGCATAGGTGTGGATGTGGAAAAGCGGGAGGGGAGGAACTCGTAATAAAACGTAACTGAGTTTCACATAAAAAAAAGTTGAAAAGATTATGAGTCTTTTAAGTTGGCAACTAAAATTACCTCCTTTCGAGTGAGTTTTTTAGCTTGAACAAAATGGTAAAAATACAACGTACAAGCCTGGAACCCCATTTATTGTCCTACCTTTGTTTATATTGCATTGCTGGGCGGGAAACTAGAACAAGAAATTGTGTTTTGCTGAGCAGTTAGACAGTTTTCAAAATTATGTTCTCTCTAATTTTTGCCAGTTATCTGGCACAGTATATGCTCATCAACCCACATTTTGTCACCAGTCATGAAGGTTGAGATGCTTTTCAAAACGATTTTGTTTAGGCAATTTTACAACTGATAGGAATATGGAGACTTTAATAGAACATGCATGCAACTATTTGTATGCAAATGAGCCGCGACGTGACAAAACCAACAAAGTGGTTGTGCGGCCAGCGCAGACTCACATCAGCCTGGGCATCCGCCCAGTCTGATCAGAGTCTTCGCTCTCCGCATGGAGGTAGCCTAGACCCTTAGCTTACCTTTAAGCGCTTAGCGAAGGGTCTGATCAGACATGGTGGATGCTCGGGCTGATCTGATTTTGCACTGGGCGCAGAACCACTTTGTTGGTTTTCTCGTGTCGCGGCTCAAAATTAACACAGCCTTTGCACCAGTGCCTCTGAGTCCACTAGGCATTTAAGCCTGGTAAATTGTATGGTGAACAGATGCTCCAAAGCAGAAGTGATATTTCTTGTGACGTGGCATATACCACATATGTATGTTTTCCCACCATTTTTACAAAGGGAAACAACTTTTGTGACTTTCTTTTATGCTTCCTCGGACGTAGCTCTTCAAAAATGCGATCTACTCTTAAAGGTAAAATGCTGCTGAAGGACTCTTGCACAGAAATAAATTCTTTGCTTTATTAAAAAGAAATGACAAACTTAAACTTAATTGCTTACTCATCTTTGGAAACTATTGAAGTATTTCAAAATATCTATAGGTATGTTTTGTTTATTTTTTGCTTTATGCACTCGAAGCCAAAGGAGCACCGGAGGTATGAAGTTTCCGGATTGTAAGTACATGCGAACGGCAGTACTTAAGCATGTCGGTCAGTCCGAATATTAAGTTTAATTCTTGTTATAGCTGCTTCGGAAAATATATTTTTGGATAACCGTTCGAGGTAAAGGGATCATACTTGGTATGACATTTACTTGGATCAAGGCCTTTCCATCTTTTCTACCTTTCCCAAGAGGCATGTCCAAGGGCTGGACTAAAGTCTAGAGCTTTGTTACGGGAAGATTACAAGCATTTGCTGAGTTAGCGTTAATAATAATAATATGCATTTCAAGTGAAAACATTGATAATGGCGTTATCCATAACAGTGTAACGTGACGTCATGTAACGTTATTAACTCTGGCAAATTTCATTAGATACCAGTATGTTTAAATCTGCCATAACATCCTGAATAATCTAGATAACTTCATACGGTTTTTACCTATTTGTTCTATAATGGCATGCGCATTCAGATAACAGAAAACCTAAAAATCGAATTTTTATGTCATAAGGTCGATTTCTATCTGGACGGGCTCATATGATAGAGCTTGGACAAAACTATTTTTTGAAATTTTGTTGTCTGCTTTTCTTGTGCTTTCTGGATTTATACTGGACAGAAATGCCTGAGCAAACGTGGAGATTTGGATCAGAAGGCTCTTTCTAGTCTAGAGTCTGAACTGGGTCTGTCTGCACATAATTTTTTGGTTATAAGGACAACTGAACTTGTCCAACCATCCAATGAGATGTCTCTGTAACTACAAAAAAACTTTATAATGATATATCACTCGTGTGATAAAACTGGCTGCTGTGGTAAACATGGTGCCAGGAGTGTGCAACTATGGTAAGGTTCCGCCAAGCCTCCAGGGGAACATTGCATTGAGAATGGAAACAACAAACTGTGCTTTGGGCAATTAAACTGAACAAAACATTCAACATGAAAAAGCCATTTTGAGCAATCTCATGTTATGGACACGCCAGTGACCATGAAAATCGGGTCAAGGTGACAAAAGTCCAAGCAACTCTTGTGTTTCCTGCAAACATTTTATTACACATGTTTAATGAAACTCAACCAATCCCCTGATGAGATACAGCACACACAGGCCCTTATACTTTAAGTCTTCCAAGGACTTTGAATATGGGGTCAAGGTCACCAAAATCTAATCTATTTCTCAAACAATGCTCTCATCGAAATTTGGTCAAAATCTAGCCATCTTTTTAGAGATACCTAGCAGGTAAGTCATTTTTCAGAAACAGACTGAGTTATTCAGTGTTCTTGAAAAGGGGTCAAGGACATCTAAAGCTACAAATGTCTTTCATCCATCGCAACTATAATAATATACCAAATTTGGATGGAATCTTTCTGTCGATTCATGAGCAGGCAAGCTTTTTTGTTTGACAAAATTTGACATCCCCTATGGTTTTGGAAATGATGTCAAGGTCACCAAAACTTTCATTTCTCTATCCCAATGATGTATGCATGCAAGTTTGGTCAGCTCTTCCCATCCATGGACAAGACAGAGCACAGACAAGAAGCTATGCAGACAAAATTTGCATTAAAAACAACATGTAATGGGGTTGGGGTGGAGACGGGGATGGGGTGGGGTGAGGGCTGGGGAAACAGAGTGTGTGTAGGGGCTGTGGCCCGGAGCAACTAAGCCTGGGTTGCCTTAATAAACCCCTATGCCATTAATTGCAAGTCATTTTATATAAACAAGCTGCCTCATTTAAAAGATATAACTGAAATTCACATATGCACATGCATAGTCTAGTCTGAGCATGGATGGCTCATCCCTATCCAACTGCAAAGGCATACATACCAGTCTGGGCATGCACACTTAGCAGTATGCCTTAAGACAATTCTCAAACAAAAGATGTTCAATGCGCAAAGATTATTATCATATTCATCTTAACAATTCAGACAAATATTTTTGGGCAAACAGTGTAGACTTTGATAAGACTGCTCCCTGGAGCAGTCTGATCAAGGTCTGAACTGTTTGGGAACAGCTTCATGAAACAGGCACTGAATTCATGTTGTGGTAGGACAAGTAACTTGTCCACTTTCAAAGATGTTTGAGTTCGAAACAAGAACGGCTGAGATGTCCTGATAGTTATTGTAAAAGCAGTAACTATGGCAAAATATCCAAAATATTTTGGCATGACAAGGGTTCCAGGGGGTGATTATCCGCAATCATTATCAGATGACTAGCAAATGGAAGAAATTGGAAATTATTTCTAGTAATTGACCATCTGTACAGGGAACCGGTGATGGAAAACAGATGCGTAAACACCTTTATATTGGATAAAAAACAACATGATCACTTACTTAATGGAACCAATCCAATAAAACTATTATCAGAAATCGGGAAGTGATCAACGGCAGATTAAAACAACAAATGCGCATGTCCGACCTGATGCCATCAAATTTCATAAAGAGATCTCTAGTCCGACCTGAGGTGGGGTTTCTCAAAAGACTTATCTCAAGACCCTATATGTGGAAGTCCCTTTAGGGTTTATCTCTGAATATGATACAGTTTTTATTTCTTTATTTTTCTTTCATTTTTTTTTTTCTTAATTTACAGACTTTGGCAAGTCTACAAAAGACAGTAAGTAACTGGCAACACTTTGCAATGCATTTGAGAGCTTTTTTGTGTAACAACTGTTGTTGTTTTGTTGCTTTACATCCAGGGTAAACAGCTATGGTCATGTCGGGATGGTCAGTTAACCTAACCACACTATTCCTGGGCAGGCTTAGACCTCCTAAGCGGTTAACCAGTACTAAGTGCACATACTTTTTTGCCAGTAACTGACCTCTGCCCTTCTTGAATCAATGGAAGGAGAAACGAAATTATGTTACAAAAAGGATCGTATGTTTCAGAGGAAGAACCGCTACCATTTCCATTTTAGACTCCCTTTCAATGAGGATCAACTCTTAATGGAAAGAATTTGCTCCCCTAGGAGCAAATCCTTTCCTTTAACAGTAGACCTAAACTGGAAGGGCTACAATATTCAGGGAAGTAATCAGAAAGTCACAAAAGTTGTTTCCCCTGGTAAAAATAGCAGAACAGGGAGTTGTACCCATTCACCTTAACTTGTGGGTTACAATGTTGTAGTTCTTGGATTCAGTGTGTTCTTATGGTTCAAGAACTTGTTCTAGAACAGTCCTTGAACTCTAAATGACAGCTTCTAGAACTCCAAAGCTCTTGAACAAATTCAAGAACGGTTTTGCTCATGAACTGTCCAAAAAAAAAGCTCTTGTTCAAGACCTGGGGAGTTCTAGAACTGGCCACTAAAGAACTGTTCTAGAACAATTTCTTGAATTATAAATGGCTGCTAGTTCAAGAACTGATATAACAAGTTCTAGAACAAGTTTTTGAACTATAAATGGCTGCTTCTACAACACCCAAGTTCTTGAACTAGTTCAAGAACCAAGTTCTTGAACTAGTTCAAGAACTATGGGGTTCTAGAAGCGGCCATTTATAGTTTAAGAACTGTTCAAGAACTTGTTTTAGAACAGTTCTTGAATTATTCTTGATAATTTCACAGGAGTACACGTTGGCTGTTTTGAAACCAGCATCCCCAAAATAAGACATATGGATTTGTCCGAAAACATTCACTTGGGCGTTCAAACGATTTTACCATTAAGATTATAAGTAGCCTAAAAAGTATTTGACATTTGTCACAAACAAATTATACAGAAATTAGGAATAATGGCGAGGTGTCAATTGTCAGCGACATCATAAATATCGCATATGACAGTTATTATGACGCATACTGAAGTTCTTTATGGC
Source organism: Ctena decussata (assembly GCA_963989385.1). Classification (NCBI taxonomy): domain Eukaryota; kingdom Metazoa; phylum Mollusca; class Bivalvia; order Lucinida; family Lucinidae; genus Ctena; species Ctena decussata. The sequence goes on along the minus strand of OZ022501.1, from coordinate 81,134,687 downwards.
AAATTTATAGCATGGACAAGATCCTTAATGTCAGCTTAATCATTATAAAACATCTGTCTAAAGATGGAAAAAATGTAATAGATGCTTTTTTTGTAATTTTGATGATTCAGTTGGCATAAAAAAAGGAGCGAAATATTATGAAAAATCCTATCATTTACTGGGGTCATAAATCATCCGTGAGTTATAAATCACTACGCTATTATCAGTACTGTAAGCTGACAGTAAAATGAAGTCTTGAAAAAGATTATTAATTCTGCTTTATATTTTTATCAAGACCATAAATTTAAAACTGTCAGATTTATTGTATAAAGCCATTATTACATCATCTGGAATCTACCTCACTCAATGCCCACACAAAAGCAGAAACTCGGACAGCAAGGAAAAATATTGAAAATGAGGTTGGCAGTCTACTATTTCGTATAGAAACTAAATATGATCCTTAATGAAAAAGTCTGTAATGGGTCTATGCAATTTCTTTCTGAAATGCTAATTGCTCCACCCATCAATTTTAAAATGTCAGCTGCATTATGTTATGTCATTATTACATCACCAGATTTAATTAACACCATTTACAGAATAATTACCCTAAATACTAAATACAGAGCTCTATATAAGAGGGAGTATTTGATGATAATTAAGGATAATTTTTCTTATGTCTCATCGAAACCATATGTTGTGACCCCTCATCTGAACCGTCTCGTCGAGATGGTTCAGATGAGGGGTCACAACATATGTTTCTATGCAGAATTAACAAAAATTATCCCTAATTATCACCAAATAGTCCCTCTTATCTAGAGCTCTGTAAATACACAGACACAGAGACCACTGCCTGAGTAAACAGTGCAGACCCAGTTTAGACTGCTCCTCAGGCACTTCTCCCCCTGAGGAAAAATATGATCAGGGTCAGCAAAACCCTACTGCATTTGAGTTTAGGCAGCTATGTCCTTGAGGGTGTACCCTGCCAACAGTTTATAAAAATCCTGATAGTACAATTGGACCCTTTAAAAGGAAGTCTGTCACAGAAATGGTTGGGGTGTTCAAAAATTTGAAGTGATAAAAAATCTACGGTAAGTATGGTTCGGCAGTCAGAAGAAAGGTGACATTTTCTGAATTCTAGGAGATTAACCATTCCAAGCCATAGTAAGAAATTGCCAGCATTGCAGTTGCAGATATACCACTGTATAAGTATGTACTATCAATTTCAAAATCTCTCAAGGAAAAGTGACATTTTCTGAGTTAAGGCATAATAAGAAATTTTCTGCATTGAAGATGCTGTATCAGGAGTTATTTCTAGCAGAAAAATATATTTACAACTGCAGATGCAGAAATATTCTATCTTCAACTGCAATTGCTTTTCAGTGCAGTTCAGTTCAATTCTCCTATCGACGTTCCCCAAGTGGCTCAAGAGTACGTAGTCATAGCTGCACACACTTGGTGCCGTGTGTCCGTCCAAAACTGCAATTGCAGCTATTTTTGAATGAGTTATCTGTCAAGGGCAGAAAACTCCTGGTAGATTAATGTATGTCTGCAGCAGCAAAGGTCAAGCCGAGACAAGAGATTTGAGTTTTATGCGATATAAATCTGAACACTATGTGTTATACGTCAGTCTGAATTACTTTTAACTAAGTTTTATATGCAACTGCATATATTATACATGCAACTGCATATATCATGAAAAATTCCTTTAGAATTCATTTTAAGTTAAGAAATTGCATATGTATTACTGTATCAGGAGTTACACAAGTTATTTTGTTGATGGAAAAATATCTCCTTATATGACAGTATATCTACAACTGCTATTTCAGATACATCTGATGTATCTGCAACTAGTTTATTGCATCAATTCTCTCTCAATAGGCAGATAACCCATACACTACTATATAATATCTGCAGCTGCAAATGTAACACTGACACAAGGGATGTGAGTTTTGTGTGCATTAGTGTTGAACATCAGTCTGAACCCAAAGAAAGTTGTTTGAACTCTTCTTTTTGCATCTAACACAAATTCAAAGCTAAAAAATAGTATCTATTGAACATTAACCCATCTGCAGTAAAATAATTTAACACTGTTTGTGCAATATTGTCCCTTAAAGTGTTGCTACTATTTACCCAGGGGAGTTCCGTCATTGTAACGGTGAAAAGTTAATTCAATAAACTAAAAATTTTCCTTCTTAAGTAGATTATCCTGCCTCAGACAGATTCTAAATGAAATTATAAAAAGAAGACAGTTTATCAAAATGGATTTTTTTTCAGACTGACACGTACACATATAAATGAGTTTCAACATAATCGTATACAAAATAGGGGATTGAACACACAGAGTCAGATGTTCACTCTCCTCTTCAAACAGGAGAAGGCATTGATAGCATGGGCGTAACTAGGAGCAATTTCATGATATGCACAATCATGTTTTATACTCTACTCCTTGAAAGGAGAAGGTAGTATTTCAGCCACTTTGGTATTGAAAGCTTGCCTAATTTATAAAAAATTTAGCATGCAAATATGCAGGTGTATTTTGAAATTTTGTCAAAATTGACAAAATTTCAATACACACCTGCGTTAGCTACGCCCTTGGATAGACTCTGTGCTAGGAGGTGTATCTTATGGTTTCTCCACTGAGCCTCCTGGGGAAATGCAAACATTGCCCACCAAACCAAATAGTGGTCTGATCAATGTCCATACTGTTTACCAGAACTGGTGTACAGAGTTATCCAAACTGAGAAATAGAAAAATATTGTGTACAGAGCAATTTATGATCATTATACTCACTAGGTGACTGAAATCTTCAGAAAGAAATTTAAAATTATTACATCCAGAATTTTAAGAAAGAAATTTTCAGAAAGAAATTTGAAATTATTACATCCAGCCATCTCTGTTCTACAACATAATATTTAGGTGGGTGGGGTGGGGGTTATTATGCCTTAGAACTTATTACTGAACATTTTTTTTAAACAGCAGAAAATAAAAAGGAAAGGTGGCTATTGGAGAGATTTAAGTAAAAACATTAATATGATATTACCATCATGATCTTTTCCATCTCCAAAAATTCCAGAAATATAATCCATATCTACAGGTATATCCGAATCCTGCTTTAATCCGGTGTTATAATCCTCGTCATAATATTCCAAGCCATTTGAGACACATAAAAATAATACTACGGACAGGAAAAACCAAAACATAAGTCACTCAGAAAACGAACTGTCCAGTTCACATCACTATAGAAAGAGAAATTCACCTAACTCCAATGAATATGCAATATTTCCATAAATCAGTTATACTCCTGTTATGATAAAAATTGTCCGTCCAGTAATCCTGGTAACAAAGAGTAACAAGGATAATTAAAGGACAATTTTCTATGTTTCTCAATAAAAACATATGCTGTACCCCTCATTAGAACCATCTCAATGAGACAGTTCTAATGAGGGGTCACAACATATGTTTTCATTGAGAAATAAGAAAAATTATCTCTGAATTATCCTCAAAACCACACTTTATCTGGAGCTCTGTAACTTGTTAAAATAAAATGGTCCTTCTGAATTGAAGCACAAAGCATTTATTCCAAATCTGACTTACAAAACCAAAAAGAAAAAAAATATCACAGCTGAACCTGGGCAGCCTTGATTGGCAACTAACCGCTGGCATATGTTACTTGGTATATAGACATATTTTTATTGCCGACAGCATGCTATGGCATCTAATTTCCCTCTCAAAGAGTCTTGTCAGTCATGTCATGCTCAGTTTCCTAAGAATCCAAACCCTCGTCAGTCTAAATAAAAGCCACACAAATCAGTATCATCAACGCCTGTTTAGCCTTAATCAAAGATATTTTCTTTCTCTTTTTTACCTTTCTTGTTTTTGTATTCCCGAAAAATTATTTTCTCCCTGCAAAAGTTTTTGCTATGTTTTTAGCTTCTGTGGCTGAATCCCTCTGAAAACTTTTCAAAGCTGACAAAACATTTCTGATTCATAACAGTTGCAAAATGCAGAAGTCTGAACCAGGTGTTTTAACAAAATGAAAAGCAACCCCGAGTATGACTAAAGACATATATCACTTGGGTTCCAAAAACACCAAAATACCAAATTCTAGCTTTTATGAATTGTTTTTATCAAACTCTTAAGTATATTTTGATGGTGTACTTTCCAATAATGATAGCTTTATGATTCCAAGCATAACTTGCAGAGAGCAAATTGACAAAAAATCATGCAGTGCCATGTGGATTTCTTCAAACTGCAAGGAGATCATACCCCAACTTTCAAAGTCTCTGAGTAAGATGCCGTAACTGATTCCAGATAATGCTGATTTACCATGCTACAGACACATAAATATTACTGCTCCCATAAATGATATTTAAAATGCATTCTGAGGCGTTAAATCATCTCAGAGAAAACCATTTATTATAACGATAATATTGTGAGAAATATACCATTTATCTAAACACATTTCATGAGTTCTGAGAAAAATATGGCCAAAAATTAATCAAGATGGATTTAACAAAGGTATGCCAGAGATATTTTAACTCAATCATTTGTGAAGCTAAATTTTAATATGTAAAACACAAATAAAACACAAGAACTATAGCTGAACTATTTATCACTTGTGAGAAATGTATTGGAGTTTCTTGGCAAAATAAATTTCCATCATGATAACACAGTGTCAAGAAGACTATGAACTATTAAAAGATTCTTTAAACCTGATAAAAAAAATCAAAATTTGCTAGACACAAATAAAACAAATAACTGAATCACATCTATTATCACATGTGAGAAATTTATCAGAACTTTTTGGCAAACTAAAGTTCCATCAGGATAACACAATATCAGGTCCTATCAATGAAATCACTGACATGAATAACCTGATTCTAAATATCCACCTGATACGCCAGGTCAAACCATGAAAAAATCTTTACAATCTTGCCATAATCAGCCAAATCAATAGACCTGTAAGCAGATCAGATTTCTGCAATAGCAACTGTTCTAGAATAGAATTAAACCAATCTTCAATCCATATACACTGCACAATAATAGAATAATAAGCATTAGTTGCATGTCTATGTAATTGCAGCATGGAAGCAAGATCTATAATCAGATTCAGACAATGCAGATGTTGTTTTCAGAATCAGATACCATACCTAGTGATATCAGAGAAGGTATAAGTGATATCAACTAATCCAATCTGACAGGTGAGGCAAGAGATACCTGGGTTAAATAGCCAGATTAACTGATGAGTGAGAGGGTTGGAAAACAAACATATACAGAACAACCATAGGTGCAGATGTACAAGATGTTAAACTATAAGACAAAGTTTACAAAACAGATTAAGAAGACCTGAGAAGGTACTTAAATAATAATGAACTTGCATAAATTTAAATTCAGACTTTCTGACTAGAAAGCTTAAGTACCAGTATTTGAATATGTAAGACAATGCCCAGAGAGATAAAAACCAAATGATGTGGTATTTGTGGACATTATTCCAGTTTCTTATAGTGGGTTGTGGAGTGTAGTTATTTCAGATTCTTCTTTACACAAGCAAATCATTTGAACAAAACATAATCTCTTCATTCAACCCTTCTCTTTTAACTCTTTAAGCACCAAAAAGCAGACGACAAAATTTACGTCTACAAAAATTAAAAAAATGCCTTGTCCAAGACATTTCATATTGAGAATCCAAATACTAGAGGGCAAACCGTGTAGATCTAGATGAGGCGGCTCATTATGAGCCGCCTCATCAGGATCTACGCTGTTTGCAAATTCTGCTAATTTCGTCACTGGTGCTTAAAGAGTTAATTTGTGTGTTCAAATGTATTTAAAATGGCAAATTTAAAGGCACACTTGCCTCAAAGCAGCAGCATTTATCTTTCTTTTTGAAGAAACATTTATTCTGTTCAGATTCTAACCTTCCATAAACTGGCAGCCCCAAAGTAACTAGGATCACAGCCAACAAAAGCTCGAAGAGCTGAAGATGTGACTTTTTTGAATGCATGTTAAGACTAAAGACACTATACTCAAGGACAAAAGTTCTGCACGGATGTTAAATTAACATCCGTGCAGAATTTTTGTTCCTAAGTATAGGTATGGCTTACAAGCAAGAAAAGAAATACACCTCATGGTTTTAATCAGTCATTATTTCTTGTATGCTACCATGTTGTTAGCTGTCCTGGAATATTAATGTCAGTGGCAGCAGGTACATGACTTGCTTCACCTTTGTTCTCAAACATATGCCTGCAATTCTTACATCAGAAAGACGAAATCTAGGACTGTCCTAAGCAATTATATCAATGACATAAGGATCTTGCCCTGTTTAACCCCTGCATAAACTGCAAATATTTCAGGATTTTGCATATGAGCTTACAAGCTTTTTTTCTGTCAGCATTTGCTTTTGATCTTGGCAACAAGATAAACTTGAATGTTAATTCAAATACATGTATTTCAGGGTTACCCAAATGGAAAATTAATGGTTTCAGGTGTCCCAATAATCAAGAACTTTAGGGGATCCCCTGTCTCAGCCTGGAATTTGCTCATATTTTTTGTTTTTTGTTCTATCCAGAAATGGATTATAAACTGCAGGTGAACAATGCGACTGCCTGCCCTGCCAGTCTGATCTGGGTACATAGTTTGCACAGGCCAATCTGCCTGAATTGGCCTCCATATTCTGCAGGGCTTGAAGAGGTTTAGATAATTGTCTTTGAAAGTCTTGTCCACTGCTACAGTGGACAAGACTTTCAATGGCAATTATCTAAAACTCTTCAAGATGTAGCAGTGGACAAGACTTTCAATGACAATTATCCAAAAATCTTCAATATAGAATTCAGATGCCCTTTACTTGTGTTTTTGCACATTCCGAATTTCTGACAGCAAAAATAAAGAAACATCTGAGAAGAAATATTCAAGAAACCTAACTGATGAATTACCTCATTTAAAAGAGAAACTTTTTACACAAAACCATTTTTCTGTTTTCCATCACTGAACTTAACCTATGCATTACCATCTCATATCAGACAGTTATCATTTATAAGTGATGAAAGGGAAAAAACAGAAACTACTGAGACTGATAAATTGTTAACATTTTTGTTTTCCCAAAAGATGACAGGAAAATTATGGAAACATCCACCTACTGACAAGAGGCCTGATGACTCAGTAAAACAAATGGATCTTGACCTATAGCAGAGATTCAGCCATAGGCCACCTCATCCCATTTTTAGCCAAAGCCCAAGAAGGGGCATAACTCTCTCAAAAATGGAACAATAAAATATAAAAAATCACAAGCAAATATCTTCATACAATGAAGAAAGAACCTGAAGAATTTCAAGTAAATCTAATTAAAGATGTGACAATTGTTGAAGACACTAGGTCTGAGTCAGCAAGGCCCTTAACTCTACAAAAATAGTCCATTCCAAAATCCAAAACAAAGTGTTTATATCTCCATATAACACAAAGGCAATGTAATCTGCATAATTTCAAGTCGATCCAGTAAAAGGTGCAACAGGAGTTCCCAACACTTCTGTTTTCTAAAAAGGGGAATAACTCTTTTAATAATGGATGCAGCACAACCTGAATTTCATCAGAACAATCAAGACATTTAAATGCTAAGAGTATACCAAAAATCCACTCAGGTTGCCAAGTCAAAGAAGTGGCATAACTCTCACATAAATATGACTATGAAAAATGGAAAGCAAATTATGGGGAACTGCAATTAGCATGATTTCAAATCAATCCGATCTTACATGTGGCATGTGTGTCTAACACAATGTCTAAGTCAGCAATGGCCATAACTCTGTCTAAAATCAGATCTATCAAAAACAAATCTTCATATCATACTGACACAAAGTTTCAAATCAATTCATTGAAAGATGTAGTAGGAGTTGCAGAAGCACAAAAGCACAGAATGATGGATGGGTGCACTAACAGACATACAGGTGAACATTGGGTCATGTCTATAGTCCCTCTCTGCCTAAGTCGAGTGAGAAAAGAGACACACATCTGCAAGAAGATGAGTTAGACCTTTACCCTACAAAGCAGATAACAAAATTTACATCTGCAAAATTTCAAAAAAATGCTTGTTCTAGACATATTGAGATTTCAAAGACTAGTGGGCAAAGAGAGTAGATCTAGAGGAGGTGGCTTCAGCCGACTCATCAGGATCTACAGTTCAACACTGTTTATGAATTCTGCTATTTTCGACCCCAGTGATTAAACTCTTAAACAATTCTGGTGACAAATATATAATGAGGGAATCCATGATTAATAAGCTATTTTAACCCATAAAGTAAACCTCATGCTGAAGTTAAGACAACCAATATAAAAGAAGAATCATATCGCAAAACTGATCTAGTGACCCATTCTTATACTGCCACAAAGACATTTGGAAACAAAAAAGCTAGAACATAACCCAGAAACCTTAATTATTTATTATGTCTGAACCGATTTCCATAATCCTTTGTTTACTAGAAATCAGTTGTGTTCTTTGTCGGACCGCCGAGCGTCTCCAGTTACAAACGTCATTTAAAAGCATGTCTTTTAATTGAAATAATTACAGACCTGTCTAAAAAAATCCATACTATTCTAAGATGGTTGAATATGTAATGGATAAAATTGTTCTCCGTTTATTTCATTCTCTGTCAGTTTTGAATAATGTTCTCCAACTTCCATCCCCAGGGGCTACTCCGGTTTCAGAAAAGTTTCCGAAAGCTGTGGTAATAGGGCTTTATTTTGACACCTCCAGAGGGCACTTCACATTGTTGGCAGACAGATGAAGACGCATGCCATAAAACCATGACGCCTGAGGTTCCATGTGCGCAGCGTCTCATCCTTCTTGTACTGATGTGCAATAGTATCTCTGCAAACAATATCTAAGAAGTATGTATGGGTATATCTTCATTTTTTTCCACTATGTCTTATATAGCCGAAAAATTGTAATAAGGTGTTTCGAGGCAATTCCAAGGTAGATCACTCTCATCTGTCTCCTTGCCTTCCTTCTCATATACGGCTATTCTTAAAGTGAATGGGTATACTTTCAGGGGAAGCTACTCTGTCATTATCAGTTTTGCCTTCTTTCTAAATGGAGGTCAACTGTTAAAGGAAAGAATTTGCTCCTCTAGGAGCAAATTCTTTCCTTTAACAGTAGACCCCTCTTGGAAGGGATTCCTCCTCCAAGAACCAAGCAGGAAGTCATGAAAGTAGTTTCCCTTTGTAAAAATGGTGGAAAAACATGGAGGTGTACCTATGCATCTTAAAGGAAAGAATTTGCTCCAAATGTGAAGAAAATCTTTTGTTTTTGCAGCAATCTGTGAGGAAGGGGTAGAGTGCCTATGAAAAAGGGAGGCAAAACACAGTTTTCAAAGCAGAGTGCTCTCTCTTTAACACTTAAAGCGCCAAAAATGAAAATAATTCAGTTAATAAATAGTGTATATCCAGACAAGGAGGCTCATATCAGCCGCCTTAGCTGGTTCTACACTGTTTGCCCTCTAGGCTTTGAATTCTCAGAATGATATTGCTTGGATGAAACATTTAGAAATTTTGCAGACATATATTTTTCCTCTGCTTTTTTGGCGCTTTAAGGGTTAAAGTGTATTCGAGTATCTTGAAGTGAAGTTACTTACATTGATTTTTACCCGCCAAGGCATCTTCGAAAAATTCTGGTCTGAAAAGAGAAAAAATAATTCATTTCAATTAACCATTTTCAACCAAAACCCTAAACTTAGTACAAGGTTAGCTGTGCTGCGCAAGTAGTTGGATTTAACTCCTTGTCACAAGAAAGGTTGAAAGAGACTTTAAAATGACTACACTATAAACAAGAGTTATCATTCTTGTATGCAACTCATTGTCATGACTTTTCTATATATCCATGAAGTATTATGAAAATATTGCATCTCCTTGCAGCAAGTCTGTCTGAGTCCTCTCCAATTCAAGGAGGATCAAGAGTCTTCTCTCAGAGAAAAGACTTTGCTCCTGTAGCAGTACCAGTAAATGCTTTTCTTTAAACCATTGCATGCTGGGTATTTTTGTCGTCTGCTGAAATTGTCGTCTGCATCAAAAATCAAGAATATTTAGACAGTATTGGTCTAACTAACTCTTGTAGAAATGATGTCTAGGCAGCAAACAGTTTGGATCTCAACTCAGACCCCACATTTGTGGGGCCTGCTCTGGATCCAAATTGTTTGCACAGATACCCTTAAAAGGAGTATCCCAAATAGAATGGGTTAAGAGCTGACCATCACTGATAAGGTCAAAAGGAAAATGGAAGAGTTGCTTCCCTTGAAAGGGTATCCAGTCACCTTAAGACTGGAAATACATATTTTTTCTGAGTGTTAAAGGAATGGAAAATGTCACTGTACGGAGGGAGTATCTTTTACATTTCCCAAAAGGTTAATAATATGAAGACATATTAAATTGATTGATTTCTTTGCAAACATTTACAATTCCTTGAGAGTTTGAAGTGTGGAATCTGACAGGAACGACATCCTACCTAGAACAAATATTGGCACTTCAATGACAAACAAATAACACTTCCAGAGAATTTCATGAAAATTCTAAAAATATTTAGACTAAAATGTCAGAGCAAACAGTTATAGACCCACTCAGATCAGATTGCCTCTTGAAGCAATCTGATCATGGTAAGCATGTCTGTCCTTTACAGCCAAGCATTAGAACAAACAAAATTGTCCATCACAGGCAACTGGGTACTTGAATCAGAAATATGTAACTGCAGTGCAACTGCAAAAAGTGTAGTACCTGGCAGAAAGGTACCAGTATATGTCAATTGCTTTTCATTTCAGCTTTAATTAACCCAGATACAACCAAACTAGGAGCCCCGGTAGCTCAGTAGGATAAGCGCTGGCTTGCTGATTTCATGGACCTGGGTTCAAGCCCCGCTAAAGGCTAAAATCAGGGGTTCCGTAATTGCACACAGCTTAAAGTCATTATCACCCTCCCGGGTGATGATAATCCTCATATGACTGAAATACTGTTGAAAAAGACATAAAATCGTGTCATCCATCCATCTATGATCATCTATATATTCTACATAAAAAGAGCTAACCTAAGTAATTTACACTAAAGGGATATAATTTGAATAATTTTCCAACAGCTAGCTACAGGGTCAGAGATGTGATCCAACTTCTCCAAAAGTAGGAGTGAGTTCTGACACTAATCCTATCATTAAAGAGATGAGCAGAAGTCTAAGCAAACACTACAAAGCAAAACTTTGGCTGCCATTTTGGCTGATGTCAGGACCTATTATGAAAACCATGTGTCTCAGGAAATATCAATATTTACAGTGCAAATACACAAAGTTGCAGGTATTGACTCACTTCCCTCCCCTAAATATTTGTTCAGTATAATTTTAATAGCAACAAAAGCTCTGCCAATATCAGGTGTATTGAATTAGTAGCAGACTCTCTGGAAATGAAAGAAATTTCCTGATAATATGGTAAACTGCTATCAAAGAGCTGTTGAAGATAGTGAGATTAGTTGTAGCTCAAATTGTGGAACAAGCTGATACCTCTCCACAACGTTATCTCCCTTTTCTCCCTTTACAAGTATACTAACCTTTAACCTCCCAAATTGTGTGTGTGTGTGTGTGGGAGGGGGGGGGGGGGGGGGGGAGTGGGGGGGGGTTCTTTTTAGCTTATTCTACCCTTTGACATTTATAAACTACATTTGTATAAACTTACCACTACCCATTTCTCTTCTTTTTTTTCTTTTTTCATTTTCATTCTTTTTGTTTCAACTTCATCTATTTTTTTGTTTTATTTACCATTACATGTATTTAATACTATCTTTTCTGCCATTTTTACAAAACAACTTTTGTGATTGCCTGTTTGCTTCCTGAATGTCAAAGCCCTTCCAAACTGGGATCTACTAGGGGAGTCAATTCTTTCCTTTCTGAGAAGAAAGGCAAAAGTGAAAATGACAGAGTTTCTTCCCCTGAAAGTGTAAACCATCTACCTTATAAAGGATGGTCTTTTTTAATAATCGCCAAGTTTCTCCATGTTGTCATACAAACTATTAATCTCTGAAATGAGTTCCTTGGTGTCGTGTTACAATATTACTTCATTAATTCTCACAAAAACTGCTTATTTGTCACTTTTTAATGGAATCTCTCACTAATGAAGCTGACAATTTTCTACCTGGTTGCCAAGGTAACAATGTCTGATAAGGAAATACTGCCAAGTCAATTAATATAGAAGTTGATCCTGCAATCAAAGGTAACGTGATATAACACTTGCAGAGACAAGTTTTCTACGGCTTAGAAATGCTAGAAAGCTAACTGAAATCCAGGGGCTGCAAACCAATTTCATGTACAATGGTACCCAACTTTAAACATTAAACTTTTGTGAGATTCCTTATTGTCTCAATAGTTAGCATTGAAGTATTAAAATTTGCAGCAATTTATTCATCATGAAGATTTCTCCCTCACAATTTAAAGTTATCAAAATATAAAGCTAACCAAATATAACTGGTTTACAGTATCTGAAAGTTAGATGTAAAAATTTTCATGATGCCGTTTCACTATATATTCCAGTCTGCAATGGCATTATTATGCCATTGCAGTCTACATCGTATGCCCTGCAGACCAGAACTGATAGTGAACGGCCACAGGTCTGTTACTACAGCTGCATGGAGAGTCAGGCTTGTTGTTCTGTCATTGCCTTTAATCCTTAAATCACCAAAAAAGCAGACAACAAAATTTACATCTGCAAAATTTCAAAAATGTTTTGTCCAAGCTATCATATTTGGAATTGCACAGATCAAAGACAAGATGGCAAATTATGTAAATGTATAGATCCATATGAGGTGGCTCATTATGAGTCACCTCATCTGGACGTATGCTGCTTGCCAATTCTATTGTGTTTGTTTTTGGCACTTTAAGTGTTAAAATTGCATAAGAAATGCCAATTAAGCCATAATGCCCCAGCCCCTTAGCCCTACCCCTCCCCTGCCTGGTTGCCATGGGAACTAGCTATAGCATGACCTTTATTTGTTAGTGTGTATTCCCTTGCAGACCAGAATGAACTCAACTGAAATGATAACATGAAATTTGGTGTATCAAAAATCACTGTGGCAGTTTTCCACAAGAAACATTTTTTCTCAACTAGTACTTCACTTCATTGTTAAAATAGTAATGGCATTCTTGACCCTCCTAAACATTTCGACATTACTCAAAATTGAATAAGATAACCTTTCTACACTTCGGAATAACAGGGTATATTACATTACTCTTTCTGAAATCTGGGGTACTGTCATCAAATACCCCTGCCATAATACATATCAAGTTTTAACTTTGCCCGACTTGACAAAGCTGGAAGGAAAACTGAATTTTAGTAGTGAAAACTGATCCTTCACAATTCATTATCAGCATCATCAACTGTGCTGCAATGAAGCATGGCTGGGTCTTACTGGAATGGATGGGATCATCTACATTCCATTGGTAACAATTTGTTCCTAGAGCTCGTGATGGAGCTCCTACAGGAAAGAATTTGCTACCTCAGTTAGGGTGTCATCCCAAATCAATGGAATGAGGAGAAAATGATCTCTGCCAGTCCATTCCATTCCATGTTTTAAACTATGTCTGAGTGCAGCCAATACCTTAACACTTTAAGCACCAGTGAGGAAAATAGCATAATTTGCAAACAGCGTAGATCCTGATGAGCCACCTCATGTGGATCTACACTGTATGCCCTCTAGTCTTTGAACTCTCAATATGAAATGTCTTGGACAAGGCTTTTTTTTAAATTTTTGCAGACGTAAATTTTGTCTTCTGCTTTTTGGTGCTCAAAGAGTTAAAACAAGTAAAGTCATCTGTATGTGAATCAAATATCAAGTAAAGCCATTCCCGCCTGCAAGGGATTGGTGAAGAAACTGCATCAGTATTTTCTTCATGATAAAATGTCTGATCCATCTTTATCAAGATTTTATTTATGTTCTACCATATTGAATCAGTCCAATATATTCTGACAAGCAGGGATATAAACTACCATCTTATTGCATGGTTCATCTATAGAGCACCATAAAGAAAACATTAATAATTGTCAATCACACCATTTTATCTAAACCAAACCCTATGATCCGGAATAAACTGTATCCCTAGACATTCACCAGTCTCTAAAAGATTAAGTTTGTTTTTCCTTTAGACAGTTTTCTACTTGATTTCATCAGTCTAAGTTAATATTGTTCAGCTTTCTATTTTACCAGGATTTCCATAAAATTTCCATAATTTAAGCATAGCATGAAAAAACTTGAGTCACAAAGATTTTTTTTACCAAAAAGTGAAGCTTGAGAGTGAAAAAATGAATTTCATTTTGAGTTTGTTAGATCTTGCCAGGACACTACCTGTAAAATGTCTACCCCTCCAAAACTGGAGTTTGAAACCAGATACTTGGTTGATACAAGCCATGGCATGTCTTTCACTCCGTCAGACTCCATATTAAGAAGGGGTTAGGTAACTTTTTCTTTTATTTTTCATCCACTGAAATGTATTCATGTGAATTCAATAGCAATAAGTTATTCTAATAAGGGGCTACATGTTATAAGTTAATTATGCAAATCTGTTTGACAATATGACAGAAAAGTTTTGGGTGTTACTTGAACCTTTTACCTTGTGTTACCAACATAAAATACCTCCTTTGTAGGAGCACCTTGACAAGGGTTGGAGCACTATTAAAGTACTGTGTAATGATATGCTGCAGTCTGACAGTAGGAATGTGGATATGTATGCTGTAATGCAGCAGATGAGTAGACATTCCTTTGAACTGTCAGGTGCAGTTTGACATACTGCCCAATTAACGAAGAAATGGCAAAAATCAATTATCCACCTGTAATGAAATATTACAGAAATCCTGGCAAGAGTGATGGAGAAATAGCACTTCTATCTTCTACTTACCAAATCAAGGAGGTCAGAAGAAAAGTGTAAGCAGAGTGCTCAGGACAGAACCCAAGGAAATCAAAAGAAAAGTGTAAGCAGAGTGCTTGACAGAACCTGAGGAAATCAAAAGAAAAGTGTAAGCAGAGTGCTTGACAAAACCTGAGGAAATCAAAAGAAAAGTGTAAGCAGAGTGCTTGACAAAACCTGAGGAAAGAGTGCTTGACAAAACCTGAGGAAATCAAAATAAAAGTGTAAGCAGAGAGTGCTTGACAGAACCTGAGGAAATCAAAAGAAAAGTGTAAGCAGAGTGCTTGACAGAACCTGAGGAAATCAAAAGAAAAGTGTAAGCAGAGTGCTTGACAAAACCTGAGGAAATCAAAAGAAAAGTGTAAGCAGAGTGCTTGACAAAACCTGAGGAAATCAAAAGAAAAGTGTAAGCAGAGTGCTTGACAAAACCTGAGGAAATCAAAAGAAAAGTGTAAGCAGAGTGCTTGACAAAACCTGAGGAAATCAAAAGAAAAGTGTAAGCAGAGTGCTTGACAAAACCTGAGGAAATCAAAAGAAAAGTGTAAGCAGAGTGCTTGACAGAAAAGGAGGTCGGTGTAGATGGTATTTTTTTGTTATTTCTCAAAATGTATCTTTAATAGTCCTTCATCTAAGCACTGTCTAGGCCCTGACCAGACTGAACAGACCATGACCAAAGTCATATAATGGTTTACCACGAGGTTGCTTTGTTGACAAAATATCATTAGCCAGGTCCTTACGGTATGGTATTTTGTAAACTCCTGCGCTCTGCCTTGAATACCCACAAAAGCAGCGGAAAGACAATTACAATTGTGTGAATAATGGAAAAAGATGCAAAATAAATGTACATGTTAGTTTTTCTGAGAATAGAGTGACTTGACATTAAAAGAAACCTTTTATGTGCATACGAATTTCTTTTAGGAGAAATTACATAGTCCCAACTGTATTAACCCAATTGCACTCAGAACGGCCAAAACTCCATAGAGTTTTGGCCGTTCTGAGTGCAATAGGGTTAACCTTAAATATCGGGAAACCTGAGTAATACTTCCTACCCTACTAAACTTTTCTGAGAATGGCAAACAGTGCAGCCACAGATAAGACAGCTCCTTAGGAACAGGCTGACATGGATCTGAATTAACTGTTCTAGATCACAGGGTAGAATCGATTTCACTAATTTTCGCTTCCTGCAGAGACTGTACATCATATTTGGCTTCTGCCGAGACTGTTCGCGAACTCTTGCTTCCTGCCGAGACTTCTGTACATGATAAATGGATTCCTGCAGAGACTGTCTGTGTGATTCTGCTTCCTGCCGAGGCTCTTGGCAGGAAGCAGAATCATGCAGACAGTCTCAGCAGGAAGCCATTTTTCGAGGACAGTAGTCTCTGCAGGAAGCAAGAGTTCGCGGACAGTCTTGGCAGGAAGCCATTTTTCGAGGACAGTAGTCTCTGCAGGAAGCAAAAGTTGCGGACAGTCTCGGCGGAAGCCAAATATGATGGACAGTCTCTGTAGGAAGCGAAAATTGGCGGAATCGATTATACCCTGTGAGTATGCTTGTCCAAATGCGATACTCAGATTTTTTTCAGGAAAACCAAGACTGTGACTCACTGCAAGTCAGTACTAATATGTATCAATTCCTCTTATTTGATTGGATAGCTGTCAACAGTTTCTTCTATATGATTGGATAGTTGTCAACAATTTCTGTAATTTCATTGGACAGCTGTCATTGTCTTCCAGATTTTTTTGGGTGCTGCAGTATTTTGTTTCTTTTTGCTTTTTTTGGCAAAAATTAAGGTCATGCAAATCACAGTGGACTTTACATATATCAGACTTTTCATTACTTGCCTTGGAAGATTAAGACAAACGTGTTAAGGTATTTTCGGTAATTTTAGAGGGGGGTAAAACCCAGTCTTACTGTCAAACTATTATGGTACTAATGTCCCAATATTTATGATCAGTATGGTATCAGTGATGAAAATCCGAGCTACCGTAATGTGCGTATATATTGGGACACATAAAAATAATGAATTTTCCATTTGGGACAAATGGAAACTTTATTATTTTAGGTGTCCCAATACTTAAGCACATTCAGGTATCTCTTCATTTATCTTAACATTCTCAATGGCATTGCATTATGAACGAGGTTGAAAAAGGTATCATTTTATAATGTTATTGTACTCCATTTGACAATATATCATCACGAACTGCGGAAAAACATGGTCGTATTTTCTGAATCGGGGCAAAGTTACATGCTATCTTTTATACGGGAACAATGAAGTTTCAACAGTGTCATCGAAACAAGATATTCTTTCATAAATAGTAGTAATTTACGACTTTGGATGCCTGTGACAATGAAGCCAATGATACTATGAGTGCAGAACAAAAGCCGCCTGGAACCCGAACCAAACAGTATTTATCAAAGTAACAAGGACGATAACTACAGGGCTTTAAGTTTCATTCTAATTTATTAATTATGCAGAATTAATAACTACATTCTACAATGCCTGTCAGAATTGGGAAATATGAGAATACCTTTGAAAGAGGGTCAAAACAACTGAGAGGAAATAGTTAGGAAAAAAGAACAAATAATATATGAAAAATGACCTTTTAAGACAAACCTTTACTGTTTTAAATTAGGACAGCCGAAACTTGGTCACTGTTTGAGCCAGTTTAGGATGACTTGGTCACTGTTTGAGCTAGTTTAAGATGACTTGATCACTGTTTGAGCTAGTTTAAGATGAAACTTGAGTGAATATGAACACTTTCAGGATAGAATCCTGAATTATCAAAATGCAACTGTGTCTTATATTCATTTATGGTTATTTTATTTATCTTGATTTTTTTGTGAAAAAGGCTGGAATCATTTTTTGCCATGAGACTACAAAATTCTCTTGGTATCTGAAATTGAAAGAATGGATAATCAAAACAGTATTAAGAATTATGAAGTTAATCAAATTGATGCAAGGGTTTAACTTGTCAATCCAAGAACTTGAAATCCTTAACCATTGGGACCAACCTACCAGAGCAAACAGTTTTGACCCAGATCAGACTAGGTGCTCCTAAGGGAGCAGGGCTTTCTGGTCAAAGTCTGCACTGTTCACCATCTGGCAGCAACTTTTAGAGCAAGCTCAACTTGTTCCAATTTATGTACAACAAATGCTGTTGAGATGTCCTAATATTTATCGTACCCATGGTAACCCTTCAGAGCAGATGAGTCTGGCTCAAGATCAACTTAATATAGAAGAACTTGTCATGGACAACAATGGGCTGAGTTTATTCAAAGAATGACTTCACCAGCCCAATTAAATAAATTGTAGGGACTTCATCAGCCAAATTGAAGAATAGTTCACCCATCCTTAACTGTGAGAGAACTGACATCATGGTCCACAGGCTTATTTGAATTAAGTGCCAAATTAGACATAAAAGTTCACATTGCAAACAGCATAGATCTAGATAAGGTGTCTCATAATAATGAGCCACCTCAACTGGATCTACACTGTTTGCCATCTAGTCTTTGGATTCTCTGTATGATATAAGTTGGACGAAACATTTTTTGAAGTTTTCAGACCATCTGCTTTTTTGGCACTTTAATGGTTTAATATGATCAAATCAACTGCAAGAACATTGTGTAGTGGTGTCTGGACCAATTCTGACTCACAACGGATGCAAGCAACTGCATGAAGTTATTTTCTTTAGTTGTACCTTTTTGGCTCACTGCTTCAACCATTTAAAATTATGATATTGCTGTCAAGTTGTCATACAGCAATAAATATGGACTTTAGAGAATTTCCTGAACAAACACAATAGTAAAACAGCCATATCCTGAGAAAAACCTGTCATCATATCCTGAGAAAAACCTGTCTTCAAGAATATGCAAAATGTGCAAGCTCAGACCTCATCGTACATTAATTTTGCAGTTTGGTCAGAGTATGCACAATTTGCCAAAAAAAAGCTTGGATACTGTTGCTTTGAGAAGCAAATTGATTCATATGCACACTTGCAGTGGCCTACATCTGAAGAAACGTCCACTGAATGAGATGGCTCAAACAAAGGGGGACCAAAGCCATGATCATTGGTAAATAATGGATTGTCAAGTTAAGAGGGGAGACCTTTCCACAGCCAATAATAATATTTACTGAGCAATAATACAAGCATTTCAGCCATGCCATGAGAAAATGTGGTGTAACCAATGGCCGAACAGTCATGGCTCAAAAATCATCGTCAAATAAAATTGCTCAAATTCTTCACTATTCCCTATAAAGATTGCTTGGGTTCAAACCCTTGCTGTAGCAAATAAAGAAGACTCTGATCAGACTGCATATCAGTGCAGTCTGATCAGAGTTAGAACTGTTTGCACAGTCCATAAAGTCCACACAGTCCAGTCCAGTTCTTGTCTTTTATGGTGTGGCTTATTATTGCTGAACAATCATACCATAAAAATTCTAAATAATGGGACAGATAATCTTCTGAGCAAATAGTGTAGACCCTGATCAGACTGCTCCTAAACAGTGCAGACCTAGATCAGACTGCTCCTAAGGAGCAGTCTGATCAGGGTCTACACTGTTTGCCATTCTGTCTACAACTTTTTGACCCACTACAGCACCGTCAAACTCAAACTGTTCCATTTTAGGACACTTAAAGTAATCATTTTAGGTGTCCAAATGTTTAGAATATTTACGGTATGCCAAAAGTGGTAAAAGTCATTTAAGGTTGAGGAAGTCATGACCTGAAATTAATAAAGATGTTGAAAGCCATGTAAAAGCTTATCCAAATACTGGTGACAGTCTTCAAATTATTAGCCAGGAAATAATGAAAACTTTATTAGAGGACAGCCAGGAAAACTTTGCATAGAAACTCACCTGCTTATAAAGCTGTCAAGTCTATGTTGTGGGCATATTATCTTTCAGGAACAAACCTGTGTGTGCCAAGTTTAGAATACTGCTGCTATGAGGAATCATAAACATCAAAACAAATCCTTCTATGCTTTCAACTGCTGCAAAAGCCTAGACTCCCATTTCTAAAGCATGGGAGATAACTCTGTCAACTCTAAGAATAATTTGTGAACAGATTTTCTTGCAGGTGCCAAAGTTTAGAATACTGCTGCTAAGAGAAATTGCAAAATATCTTAACAAGTCCTTTCTTTCAGACCTATGGAAACCTAGAGTACTATGGTTTAAAACATGGGAGTTAACTCTGTCAACTCTACACATACATGTAGTTTGTTTGCATACTTACTTTCAGCAAGAATCCTGTGTGTGCCAAGATTGGAATATTGAATTGCTATGAAGAATTCCAAAACAGATAAACAAATCCTTTCTTTCAGCTCCTGCAGAAGCCTAGAGTTGGAAGAATTAACTTCCATGCTTAAAACCTTAAAGCATGTGAATTAATGCTGTCAACTCTAGGAATAATGTAAGCATATTTTCAGGAAAAAAAATCCTGTAGTGCCAAGTTTAGAATACTGATGCTATGTAGAAATGCAAAACAGATAAACAAATCCTTTCTTTCAACTGCTGCAGTAGCCTTAGAGTTGGCAGAGTTAACTCCCATGCTTTAGTTAACTCCCATGCTTAAAGCATGGGAGTTAACTCTGCCAACTATAGGAATAAATTTTGCACAGATTTTCTTTCAGGAGCCAGTTAAATTTAGAATACTGTTGCTATGAGGAATTGCAAAACAAATAAACAATGCTTCCTATGGTTTTAAACAAATATGGGAGTTAACTCTGTCAACTCTAAACATAGTTTGTTTGCGTATTTACTTTCAGGAAGAATCCTGTGTGTGCCAATATTAGAATACCTCTGCTATGAGGAATTGCAAAACAGATAAACAAATCCTTTCTTTCAACTGCTGCAGAAGCTCAAGAAGCTGACATGTTGTGGTAATTGTTTTGGTTTACAGTCTGTGAAACAATTCATTAAGTCATTATCCACTGCTTCAGTCTCTCAAGAATATACCACACAAGTGGGGAAACAAGAAAATGGCAGCACTCGGGTCCAATTGGGTAAATTCGAACAGCAGGCAAATTCGGACAGTGACATAATGTTTTCTAATAAATGTTAGTTGTTTGGAATTAAAACAAAACTGAATGGGCAAACAGTGAAAATCCTGATGAGCCGTCTCATCTGGATTTTCACTGTTTGCAAAGGTATTTCGAATTTAAGCACTGTAAGAAGTTACCTTACTTGACCTTACCACACAAGTGGGGAAACAAGAAAATGGCAGCACTATTTATTTAATTTGCATGACTGCATGTGATTCTTCAGCATACATTAGTCTTGAAATTAATCAAAAAATATCTAATTGTGGTTTGTTTGTTTTTTTACTCTTGATGAAGGTTGTTTTTCTCCATTCTAATAAATATTCAAGCCAAGAACTATCTGATCAGATCTTTGCTTTCAATTAACAATTTGCAATGTCCATTTGACTGACCATTATGTCCACCAAAAGCTCCTCAAACTTTTCTCTAAAAGAATACTAGCATGCTTGATTTTGTTTGTATTATAAGACTTAATGAATCCTTGCCTAATGAGTTTGTTAAGCTTTGAACATTTTTTTGTTACTGGGCTCTGACAGCTTTGCAGTGACTAGATGTTATCCAGAAAAAAGGAAATGAAGAACTGAACCAATGTTGAAACGACAAATTAATGAAAACTGAAGGCATTCATCCACAACATATCAGGAAAACTAAAACGTACTGCTTTTTTCTGCTGCATAATCAAACTTTCATCTGCATTATCAGTGCATTTATTTCTTATCTCAGACAGACAGGCAACACAGACAACAACTAATATACAGCAACAGCTACTGCTATTAGTTTGCCATTTTTACTTTTCTGTTTTTTTTACAGTCTCAGGTAATTATTCCTATTGCAAGAAAAGAACCAAATGATCCCATAAACAACCTTATCTTAGGAGGTAAATAATAAACAAAGAATCCCAATCTTCAATTATCATTTTTGCTAAATACCACAGTTACCTTAAACCTAGTCATTATAATATCTGCTATATTCAGACACAAAGTCTGAGCAACCCATGTATACCCATATCAAAATGCTCCTATGGGTGTCACTCTCACAGACCATTGCAAATTACTCTAAAACTGCTATATAAGGCTGTTAAAACCAATAGCAATTTTACTGTATTTGACCTCATTAGCACACATGCCCCAATAAGCGCATAGTTTCAAAGCTTCTCCATCTTTCATGACTGTAAGCAGTTTTTCTGATGCTTTGAACATTAAATTCTATATCTATTAATTCATTTATGAAAATGTTTTCATTTAGTCCTGCTACTGAAATCTCAAATTTATATCAGCCATTCAACCTATTATTCTCTACTGACCAAAGTTGGTACTTTGCCAGAATGAATCATATTGTTTTTATATCATGATTAATCTCATGGCCAACCTCTATTGCCTCAAATAATTCTGGACCAAGAGTACATAAATCTCCTCTCTGAGATTGAGAACAACAGATCATAGGCACCTGCTCAACACCATCTACCTTGACTTTTGACTGGTTATTGTGCTAAAATTCCAATTAAACTGTTTCTTTTATGTATTTGGTTTCCTGGAAATGTAATGTAGAAGCAATGGATTTTTGTATTTTTAGTAGCAAACCAAAGCCCCAAAAGTTATCTTTTCTGACATCATGACTCAGGTTAACCAACAATTCCAAATCAAGCAAGCTTCTGCAAATATATAAGCAAAACTTAATCAATGCAATTTGATCATAATTTGTGACCAATTTTGGCTCTGACGTGAAGTAAAAGAGCGGGTGAAGTTATCATAAAACTGCTGAAAGTGGTCAAACCAAAATTTTGATTTGAACACTTTCAGGAGTTCAATGTGAATTCCACCACTTATCCCTGAATTCCTGAAAATGATAAAATAGAAATTTGTGTTTGGCCACTTCCAGAAGTAAGGACAACCCTACCAGTCACTGTGAGGTAGGTGGGTGAGTGAACATGGGTTTAACGTCCAACCAACACATAGATTGGACCTCTGTTTATTTAAAGTCTCATCTAAAAGACGAAGGAGCAGGGGATCCAACCCGCTATCCCTGGATTGGCAGCAATGGAATTGCTTGTCTACCAGGTGTGGAGATATGCTCAATATTCTGATCAAATTTCAGTTTAAATTTCCCATAGGACAAAATTCCCATGGAAAGAAATTCCCATTGGAAAATTTAACAAGAGGCCCATGGGCCATAAAGCTCACCAGATCTCTATAATATGCAGTGTATGAAAAAGATGCTAATAGATCTTGATCAGGCTTCTATAGGTTAGCACTCTTTGCACAGCTAGGCACCTCTTTTTTTCCATGATTTCAATGGGATTTTCTGAATGGCACAACAAAATTCAAGACAACCCAAATGGAACAAGTGCTGATACAGTGATTAGCTCAGCTATGATCAACAATGATAACATGGATGATCCCAGAGCAATCTAAGTGGTACAAAGTTGATAATCTATCACCACAACACATTGAGAATTATTTATCTAAAATTGATATCATCTAAACTGTTTTCAAGCTGCAGTTGTGTCTAAAATCAATAGAGAACATAAAATTTCACTTCTAGAGAATTTAACCCAAGTTAAAGCGCTAAAAAATGCAGACGACAAAATTCACGCCTGCATATTTCAAAAAGTGTTTTGTATGTGTTATATCATATTGAGAATTCAAAGATGAAAAGTAAACAGAGTAGATCCAGATGATGCAGCTCATTATGAGCTGCATCATATAGATCTTCGCTGTTTGCAAATTCAGCTATTTTCGTTTCCGGAGCTTTAAGGGTTAACAGCTCCTAATGTTACTTGAAAGAGGCAAACTCACAATACACCAAATAAATTATATTTTGTTGTTCTTTTTCTTGAGATTTTCAGTTGTATATAAACTAGGTCAAATTTCAATCAACTTTAATCTACGATCCTGTTTCATTAAAGTCATTAAAATATTATATGATCCTTGATGAATTTCACAACAAGCCTGTTGTTCAAAAGGTTTTAATTTTGTTTCCTGAGTACAGGGTTACAGGCAGATGAGGCTTTATTAGCCGAAACTTCATGGTCTGCTTCAGCTTCTTTCTTATAAATAAATGTATTCAGTGCTCTAAAACTCATTTATGGTTTTTATTGCCCCTCTTGAATGACCTATAATATCTGGAAGTTCATCCTATAAGATATCTATATTTTTTGGTTTGTTTTGGAAGGCAAAAAGCTCCATCTTATTTCCAAGGAATATGGTAATCCTGTGGTTTGGCCACCCTGACCCAAAGCTCTTTCTCACAAAATTTGTTAGTAATTTTCTGCTGTTTAATAGCTGAAGTGTCAGCTTTCCTTCCTCTGGGACATGACTTTTACCAGGCAGTCAATATCTTCGGTGACAACATGGCGCTGATATGACGGTGAACTTCCTCTATATCAAGTAGTGACATTCTGTTCTTCATGCTGTTCTTTGACCCTGCTTTCTTCACCAGAATACATACAATCAAAATTGCAAACTGTTGGCTAAATAATTGTTATTTCTGTGATTCTGCAGTTAAATATTTATGTGGACAAACTTTTTACTTTGTTTCATGTGTGCAACAAGCAACTCTGGGGGGAGATGGTTCAAGTTGATTGGCATTCAGTTGTAGGTCAGCTTAATTCAAATTAAATTTGACTCTTTCATCATATAACTCTTCAGATTTAGAAATCATTGCAAACATGCTGCTGCATATGAGACTGCTCAATGACCAGAGTCCTAGATAAGAGGGAGTATTTAGTGATAATTAGGGATAATTTTTGTTAATTATGGATAAAACCGTATGTTGTGACCCCTCATCTGAACCGTCTCGACGAGACGGTTCAGATGAGGTGTCACAACATATGGTTTCAACAAGAAATAAAGAAAATTATCCCTAAATTATCAAATACCCCTCTTATCTAGAGCTCTGTCCATGACCTTCCCACAAACCTGCCACTGACGCCCCCTCCCCCTACCCAACCTATCCCACTTCTGGCAATAATTGTCTTGCATGAAAAGATATTTTTCTCATTTTCTTATCATCTTTAATGAAGTCTTCTGCATCATTACATGCCATTGCTGATTTTAGCTTTTAAATTAAGAGGTGACCTAATTCACTGCTTATTTTCTGCTTTAACAGAGCTAATGTGTGGCTTAAATTACCTTATCTCTTTTTAATGAGCTCGGTTTATTAGCTCCAAACCAATCAATACCAGCTCTTTAATGTTTTAGAGTAGATTTTCACTTTTATCATGACTTAACATGGTTTTAGGAATGTTTAATAGGAGGATTGGAGATCACAAATACAGAAAAACATTGAGTTTATTTCGGACCCTATCAATGCTGCCTCCCTTTATGAGAAAATTACTACGCATCAATTATCTACTGCAACAAACACCCTTCTAAAGGCAATGAAAATCTGTTACGGTCAACTGTCAGATCAAACATTCCGTCGAAAAATTGATTTCTTTGATTCAATTATAACTCTGTTAAAACCGCTCAGTTAAGGTCGCGGTAACTAGATTTGTGACGTCATTCTATACCAGAGCCTCGCTGTACCATGTGAACCGCTAGCTAGCAAAGAGACCGCAGCGGAAATCGTTTATAATGTAGCTGACAGGTACCGTTATAAATAAATTTTGTGACAACGATCAACTTAGCCGCCATCTGTGAAGAAAAGACTTTGATCCTTTGTCTTTTTACTATTTTGAGATAACGGAACGTTTCTGAATCTCCTCCAACAACGAAATGTTGCAGTAGTTGATTGACCCGTAGTAATAATCAATATTCAACATTCAACCCCCTTCCTGCAATTCTAGTGGATATGTTACAAAGATCTGGTATGGTCAATGTATGGCTTTAATGCTGGTATTTCTGAAGTTTAAGTCCATGCATACTTCACCGATAGTGCAAAGGAAGATACTTCTACTTACAGTTCTGCAAATATGAAAAAAAAATCCAAAACTTTTTATGGATTCTGAAACCGCATTTCTGAGACAACTTAAGATACAATTTTAAAAAAGCATTACATCTAATAAACCAATTTATTCTCTCTCTGAAGTATCTTTCTAGCTGCCAATATTAATTTGTCATACAATCATTACCCTATGTATACAGAGGAATCTTAAGCCAAATGGGTACACTTTCAGGGGAAGCGACACGGCCAGTTTCATTTCTGCCTCCCTTCTCAAAGGGTGTCAACTCTCAAAGCAAAGAGTTTGCACGCCCCCGCCCCCCCCCCCCCCCCCCCCCCCACTCCTCTTCTCCCCAACACACACTAACACTGAACTCTTAAACCTAAGACTACACCCAGTTTTGTTTAATACCCTGTTTAGACAAGAGTTTTAATCCGAATCGAAACTGAATTCGCTTCGAATTAACCATTTACACTAGCAAATCTAATTCGAATTAAAAACTAATTCGGAGTAAACTAATCCCACAGAGCACCTTGGATCGAAACCGAATTAACTTTTACTTCGGATTAAAAGTCGTGTCTAAACAGCAAACCGAAGCGAATCCGCATTAAAATTTATTTTTGGACTGACCTCGGGCATATTTAAGTCATGTTTACATTTGAGCATGCTGCATTTACCTTACTGCGAAGTAACTTGCACTGAATTGAAAACGGTATAGTCTAAACAGATTAGTGGGTTCGCTCCGGATTACCTTACTGCGGAGCAATCTGTTCCGAATCGAAACAGGTATCGTCTAAACAGAGTATAAGAAGTGGTTCATCATCCATGCTCCCAATGGAAGCAACCAATGAGATCCACTTAGCCGAAAAGCATGATGTGAATCCACTGACCTAAGCTGAATATATAATAATCATTGAAAGGTTTACTTAACTATCTGGCAGCATGGCAAACAGCACAGACCTGATCAGACCGCTCTTTAGGGGCAGTCTGATCAGCATCTGTGCTGTTTAGTCAGCATTTCTTGCTCAAAAGTTACAGAAATCAGTAATTTTCTGATCAATAGTGAAGTTATCTCAGGCCTATCTATTGACAGCATTAATATAGTCTTAGAGAAACTAATGACATCTAACAGTATGTCTTTTCTCATCTACATCAAACTCAATTTCTTGGAACAAGAGCCATGGGCATGTTATTTTGGCAAAATGTTTATGTAAATATCATGGTTGATATACATCTATATTTAGAAACAGAAAATACCTCATTATACATACAAGACAAAATCACTAGACCATGAAATACAGGTCACGGTGATATACAAACGGTACGAGGTCAGACTGACCCTCTATCCCAAGTATGATGCAGTTCTATAAGTACTCCCAGCTGGAGATAAAAGGTAAGAGACTTTACAAATACATGTAGTATGAGGTCATTTCCGGTGTCAGACTGAGCGATTACCAAAGAATGATGTATGTCTGTTACATATAGTACTGATAATATAAGCCAAAAATAACAACCATGAAATACAGGATACAGTGACCTAGAAACAGTATGATGTCATTCAAAGTGTTGGATAGGCCCACTGTCACAAAGAACTGTAAGATAACTCATATATTTGTGAGAACCTGACTGTGAGGCAACTGTTACCATAACATAGCGTCCTATACATGTACTTTCAACAGGTAAACCTCGGATCCATGCTGTGGAACTGACCAAGCATATTTAATACATTCAGCAGCTGAAAACTTCATGTTTATGCTAGTGGCTAATTGGCTTTATATGAAATTATTATAAAAACAAGAGCAAATGTATTAATGAATAAAGACCTTTCTAATGTGGTAAATTATTAACTACAAAGGAGGAATTAGCCATACCTATGGAGAAAATCCAAGAATTGCTAGATGGTTTTAATTAATACATCTAAATAGATCAAGCTTCCAAAATGTCAGATTGTGTTAGTGGGGAATGGATTGAAGAATCTGATAAACAAATGAGCCACGACACGAGAAAACCAACAAAGTGGTTGTGCGCCCAGCGCAGACTCAGTTCAGCCTGGGCATCAATGTCATCTGATCAGACTTTTCACTAAGCACTTAAAGGGTTAGCTAAGGGTCTGAGCTCCCTCTATGTGGACAGCCAAGACTCTGATCAGACTGGGCAGTTGCCCAGGCTGATCTGAGTCTTTGCTGGACTCACATGCCACTTTGTTGGTTTTCTCATGTTGTGGCTCAAATGAGTGTAAGAAATGTCTTGCTTGCCTAAGAGGTGCCATGTTTTGGGAAACAGTCAGAAACAGTTAGAGTCATGTCTCAGTTGAGATCTGATTTGCCAGACCTTGTTAATGTCTCCATTGATGAAATAAACAAGGTTTGCATAGCCACAGAGATGATAAGGTTATATGGTGTAAGGACATAAAAGACAGTTCTGCTGATTGTCTAGATTGCAGGGAAGAGGCTAAAATTGGGCCAGCACTGTTAGTTCAGAAATGCACTACAGCACTTTTAGTTCAGAAATGCACTACAGCACTTTTAGTTCAGAAATGCACTACAGCACTCTTAGTTCAGAAATGCACTATAGAGTTAATTCTTAAAGAACTGTCAGGTGATACAGTCCTGTTTTGTTGCAAGCTGCAAGGCCACTGTAGGTTTTAGATTGCAAATTGTCCCGAGTTTCATAGTTAAAATCAAGCAAAGAAATTGAGTGCAGTGGAATGGAATGGAGTGGAATGGATAATTTCATCCTCTTCATTCCATTAATCTGGGATGGTACTCATACAGGAAAGAATTTGCTCCCTCTGAGGGAGCAAATTCTTTCCTGTAAGAGTACCAGCCCAGGCTCTGCTAGCAAATTGTACCCAACTGAATTGTAGATTATCTAATCAATTCAATTCTATTTCAGGTTTTAAACTATGCCCATCTAAGGAGGGTCACACAGCCTATGCAATACTTTCATCAGAAAAAAAAACCATCCCAGAATAACCTTATCTGGAGCTATGTTCTGGTCATTGTCTTACTAAAATGGACAGATCAAGTCCAGCTGAATCTGAAACCAGCCACAAACTAAATTGTCCATAAAATCTTTATTTGGTAGTTTCTGCTTAGAGAGCCAGAATAATTGCCTAAGGAAATCGGAACTTTATGAGACGTAAAACATATTTGGAAATAGCTTGGACAATCAATAATTAATCTAGAACTGACTCCCAGCATCATTTTGTTCATTTACTCCGGGAATCAGTTATGTTTCCGAGCTATATGGCCATGTAGAAGAATGTCGGAATTCCCAATAGCGCTTCTCGCATCAATAATGCATGTAAAATCCCACAAATGATTGGCAAATAATCATTGTACTACCATATCGGCAACAAAGAAAGAAAAAAAAAGGACAGAAAATTAGATTGATTGTACGGAGCATGCAACTGCTTGTTGAATTGAATTCCAGAAATGAGTAGAATACAAATTTATCCACTCGAGCATGCATATCTATGAAAATCAGTTCATGACTGTGCATTTCTAACAAACTGAATACTTAATAGAGGCTATAGAATGAAATATTGTAAAATTGGTTGACCTTCTATAATTAGGTATTTTTAGCAGCCTTTGCAAATGCACAGGATAAGTGCTAAATGCTATGCCCCAGGAGTCGTAGTCTAAGTATCTGTTAGCGTCAGCCTTAGTATCAGCGACAGCCTCAGAATTTGTCAGCATTAGGGTCCTTGGTTGTGTCCATGATCAAATTAACCTATCAGTATCCTCTTTCCTCGATAAACATCTCTTGCAGTACTGGTATCCAATTCCGGAAGAAGCATGATTTTAACCTCACAAAGAAGCATGGTTTTAATCTCCGTATATAATGTGTACAAATTTTGGACCATTGTTAAACAGGGAGGAGCAGGCCCTCCTTGTTCATGTTTATCGGTATAGCTTCATCATGTTCAGAAGTGCATGCGATCTCAAGTATTGAAAAAGCATGTCAATAAATTTAGATGTATTGTAAACATTATCAGATTTCAGGATGTTCCCTAAATTATGCACTATCACTCTCTGGAATAAGTGGTTATCAAATGTACTCTACTCTGTTAAACTAATGAAAACTATTCAAATTGCTCCTGGAATGCAGTCTTAAATGATTATCTTTAGGATTGCTATGAGACAGCCAAAAGCTGGACACAGGAGTTTATACACCTTTCCTATAAATCGATAAAAGTCGCGCACGAGTTATCTACCCAAGTAGACTGTGACGTCATCTATAGGAGAATCCCATATAATTCAGTACAACTGCAAGCACACATAATATGCATAAAGCAGACGTTTTGTAAATGTGAACTGCAAAAAATACATTGAAAGACCAAAATAAAGTATAATTGCCCTGTTGTCATGTGACATTTTTTATTTATATAATTTTTTTATTTTAATATATTGAGAATCCCGACAAGTCGCTCATGATTTTCATGACCCCTTTCATCGACGCCGTGTTTTAACACCCCAGCAATACAGTCACGTTTGTTCAATATAAAAGAGCTACATTTCGTATAAATAAGTTACGTAAATCTGAAAAGTTCTTTCCATTTTTCCGAAATGGGAAAACGTCAGCATTCAGATAGTAACTATGCATTATTACCGGACAGATTATAGCGCTGATATTTATGGGATCTTGTGCGATACACCGATCTAAAAGGCTTTTTTTAAGCATCAGCATCCACACAGTTTTCCGTTAGTTTGAATCCGAGGTTGAATTTATATTATTTTTTTCCATCTTTTACTTATCTTCGGTATTATTTAATGATCGTTTCCATTTCACGGTAGGGTGTTCTTAAAGCTGCCTCCGGAACACGTGTCTAGGTAATACACAACCATAGGTGTTTGTTTATTCCGGCAATGCGCGCAATTCGGTGTTTACACAAACAAATTCCATGTCAGCACACTTTGTTGTCAGTTTTAGCATGTGTCTGCTTTATAATCAGCTAATCGTTCGTTTTGTATCTTTTGTAATAACGGTCTGAACATCTTCCGCGATTTTCTTTCTTTTCCTTATGTTTTGGAAGCTGTACTGGTGATACATGCTTGATTACGGTAATTTTGGCCCGAAATTATAGTTGGAAATCTTTTAATTTTATGTCAAATTCCCATATGCTATAAGTTATAAACCTTATTTCCCGACAAAGAAAGAGCTAAATATAGTTGGAACAAAATAGTTGTCTTAATCTTAACCGTTGAATGTTAGTTTTGAATATACGGAAAACCGGCATTTACTTGGTTACACAATGAAAAACAATAGCTTATCCTATAGATGACGTCATAGGCGTTGCAAGGGACAAAACTCGAACAAACTCTGAATTATAGGAAAGGTGTATAGAAGTGTTGATCTGACAAGATCAGAGAATGATATGGCTGTGCAGATAAACTGTAAATAATGGTTCTTCATGACAATACTGACACTATCGAAAGTATTACACTACAAAAAGTGCCAAAAAAGCTGATGACAAAATTTACTCTTGCAAAACTTTCAAAAATGTTTCATCAAAACTAATTTTCACACTGAGAATTCAAATACTAGAGTACAAACAGGGTAGATCCAGATGAGGTGGCTCATTATAAGCCACCTCATCTGGATCTACACTGTTTTCAAATTCAACTAATTCTGGCACTTTAGTGTTCCTTTAAAGACAGAAACAGAAAACTTTAACTTACAATATTGGCCACTCCTGACTTAATTTTTCCACAACCATTTTTCTATTGTATCAGTCTCATCCAGATATTTGAAGACTACTTATTCTAGATCCTCACTTCAGCCTCAAGTTTTGCTATCACATAATACTGACAACATCACAGATTCTTTTTCTCCAAAGCACATAAAAATTAATAGTTGTAAAACTTTCTTAGTTTTTACTACAGCTGACTAGAGGAAGTTCAACAGTAATAAGGAAGTATCAGTTTGCCCTAATTAGCAAAGACCACAGTGGTAATTGGCTGTTGGCACATTTCAGATTTATCTATTAGCATCCCTGCTGTTCCCATAAGAATAAATATGAATAGCCATTTGCATCTATTTATTGACTTTCTATGAGGTAACCTTATTATTAATACTATAGATAGAGAGAAGGGGGTTTATCTTTTCAGTACTCATTCAGTTAATCTGGTTTACAAAAACATTGATCCAAAGGTGTCAGCCAAGGTGACAAGCTTAGTCCAAGTCTCTTTAACTTCACTCTACATTTAAGTATGAGGTTGTTTTAAGCTATTATCCACTACACTTACATGGAATTTGTTGGATTACTTTTATCATTTACAAGATAAAAATATCAGTAAATGGGTTTTTAAAATGTCTACTTTAAAAACCAACAGAGACAACAATTACTTCCCCGCTGAGAGCTCTATCACAGCTTTTCTACCTAAGCTTTGCACCTCCTTTTGTGCAATTTTATCACCTCTTTTATCAAAACCTGTCCACAGTTCTTCAGTAGAAACTATAAAGGAAAACAACCATCAAAATAAATTTACCTTGATATTTTGCGTGAACTGAATATTAGCACATTTTTGAAAAGTTCTTTGTGATTTTCAAAACTGGTTGCCTTGTTATTTAATGCAGGGTTATCTTTCAAGTAACTGACCTTGACAGAATTGCTACATAACTTTGATTCTTCAATTTAAACCTAAAAGCACCAAAAAAGAAAAAGGAAAAAATTAAATCTGCAAAATTTCAAAAACTTTTTTTATCCGAGCAGTGTAGCTCCAGATAAGGTGGCTTGTTAAACTCATCTGGATCTACACTGTTTGCAAATTCAACTATTTTCATTTTTGACACTTTTAGAGTAAATCTGTCACAGGAACAGGATAGCTCGCCTGACAGCGCCTTTCCCATCACATAAAAAACTTTAACGTAAAACTTTATCATTTTGCTAACGCCGCCGCCAACGCCGACGCCCGGGGTAGTGCAATAGCTCTTCCTGACCTTCGTTCAGGCAGGCTAAAAATTCATTCAGAGTTAAGGTATTATAGTGCTTAGGCTTATACGAGTCATCCTTGTTGTTCCCATTATGTCATGAGGTCCTTTTCATATCATGGCTCACATTTTTTGGACACTTAACACACCAAAAGTGAAATAATAGAATTTGCAAACACAGTAATGAACCGCCTCATCTGAATCTACACTATTTGCCTTCTAGTCTTTGAATTCTAGATATGAGCTGCGACACAAGAAAAACAACAATGTGGTTGTGCGCCCAGCGCAGACTCAGATCAGCCTGGGCATCCGCCCAGTCTGATCAGAGTCTACGCTGCCCGCATGGAGGTAGCATAGGCCCTTAGCTATCCTTTAAGCGCTTAGCGAAGAGTCTGATCAGACTGGGTGGATGCCCAGGCTGATCTGAGTCTGCGCTGGTCACACAACCGCATTGTTGGTTTTCTCGTGTCGAGGTTCATATGTTATAGCAGGGCTGAAATACTTTTTTTTAATTTTTACAGACAAAAATTTTGTCATCTGCCTTTTGGTGATTGAAGAGTTAAAATAGTATCTTTGGCAGAAGCAAGCAGAATTGAGCCGCAACACGACAAAACCAACAATGTGGTTGTGCGCCCAGCGCAGACTCAGATCAGCCTGGGCATCCGCCCAGTCTGATCAGAGTCTTCGCTGTCCGCATGAAGGTAACTTAGACCCTTAGCTACCCTTTGAGCACTTAACGAAGGGTCTGATCAAACTTGGCAGAAACCTAGATTGATCTGAGTCTGCGCAGTGCGCACGACCACATTGTTGGTTTTCTCGCGTCGCGGCTCAATTGATTTCAACTTTGTCATATGGCCACCTCCACCCCCACTGAGAAGGGCGGAAAAATGAAAATGACAGAGTTGCTTCCCCCTGAAAATGTATCCTGTCATCTTAACTGTGGTAATCAATTTTTCATGGACAATGAATAATTTTATTGGGAGTACTGATAACATAGTGAATAATCAATTAGTGAAAACAAATGATAGCCCAGAAGTGGATAAGTCCGGTCCTGTATCTAATGTCATTCAAGGTCTGTATCAAACATGACAACTTAGCAATCATTGACAGGTTTGTCCCTGTGGACATGTAGATATGGACTGGTTGTACCGCTAACATGTCATGGCTACATAAACCACTGAAATATCATTAATCATTTATTAATTAGAGCAAACATAAACACAAATGACACAGCATAATTATCAGCAGATATATTTGCCTTGTAGCTAAAAATTGCTTGCAAAAAATCATAATATTTGTAGTCTCCGACATTTAACCTTACAAGGGCAAAATTACCTTATATTCAGGCCACTGAAGAAATTTTAGAAAGAAACGAAATTCTTGATATCACCTACCATATTTCTTCATTTATACGGGTTTTTCCTCTTCCAAAACAATCCAAAAAATCTAGATCTGTCTTATAAGACAGATCTAGATTTTTCGGATTGATTTGGAGGGGATTAATAAATACCATTTCAAAGCAGAGTTTCATAAGACTGATTTAGATATCTGGAGTAATTCTAGAGATGAAACAACAGTTTTAACCAAACAAATAGGGTAATTACTG
The DNA here is from genome assembly GCA_963989385.1 of Ctena decussata. Lineage (NCBI taxonomy): Eukaryota > Metazoa > Mollusca > Bivalvia > Lucinida > Lucinidae > Ctena > Ctena decussata. Next base: position 81,100,342 of record OZ022501.1, on the reverse strand, counting down.
GGCACCTGGAGAAATTTTAGAAAGAAATGAACTACCTGATATCACCAACTCTGCTCACAGCAAATACCAAGCAAACTATTTTTCTGTCAAAATATGAAATAGATATTCATATCAGATAATTTAATAACAAATCATCTATCCCAAGGCAACCGCACTAATATAGATTATGTATATATTTTTTTCTTCTTTTTATTTTGTCACATATTTTAAGGATATAAAGTTACTAAAGCAGTATGTGAGAGGATGAATTCAGTTTGAGATAAAAACAATATATATGTTTATATATGTACACTAGCAATATATATAAAAGAAAATAAATAATAGCCTGATCAGAATCTACCCTGGTTTCCAACTTGGTTTGACAACATTATATACCGAAGCAATTCACATTAAGAGGATGGTGGGATGATGATAATGGAAGCTTGCCGTGTGTAATGGAACACCATTTTACAGTGGGAAGAATTCTGCCACCAATGAGATTAGAACCCATTAATGCTAGCACAGTAATTTTTAGCCACCTCTTTAAGCCCAAGTTACCCACAAATCCCTCTAAGAACATGACAGACCCTAAAAGTACAACGCCAGTACTACTCTGACCACTCACATATATACGTGTGCACACCCTAACCCAGAGGACCCATGGTCCTATATCGCTCACCTGAGCACTGAGGTTATGTTGAAAAAAACACTAAGTTGTCACAACAACAAAACCACAAGCACAACAGCAATAAAACACACCATTTATGTAGGAGATAATATCATAAACATTTATGCAAATAAGATTCAGCTTTATTCCCCTTTATGGCTTCTGAGAAGAAGATTTTTGGCAAAAAAAAAATAAAAAAAAATGAAAATCTGGCCTTTCTGTTGCAATGGCAACCAATCAAAATCAGGGATTTAGGCAAAATTCATATGGCTGGTAGAGGACTACTCCAGGAACATTTTGTAAAGCTTTTGTCAAAATATCTGCAGTAACACAGAAACAAATGCAATATTTCCAATTTCCCCATTGTCAGTCTATGGCAACTCTAGCAACAAATTCACATGAGCAAAGGTAAAATAAAACACAATTTAGGTAGAGGCTAATGCCATTAACATGTATGCAAAGTATCAGCTTCATCCCTCTTTTAAGGCTTCTGAGGAGAAGATTTTGTAATATTGTTTCAAAAATTTTTCCCTTTATTTTGCCATGGCAACCAATCAAATTCAGCAATTTGGACAAAACTCATAGGAATCATAGAGGACTACTCAAGGAACATTTTCATAGAAAAAAATTCTAAACAACTGGTGTGAGACAGCAAAAATTGCCAATTTCACTTTCCCCATTATAAGTCAATGGAAACCGTAAGTTGCCATAGCAACAAAAGTTCTGATGGGATTTGAAGAAAAAACAAAATTTATGTAGAGGCTAATGTCATTTACATGTATGCAAAGTATCAGCTTCATACCCCTTATGCCTTCTGAGGAGAAGATTTTTGAATATGTTTTTCTAAAATTTAGTCTATATATTGTCATGGCAACCAATCAAATTCAGCCATTTGGTCAAAATTCAAATGAATCGTAGAGGACTACTCAAGAAACATTTCTGTAGAAAAAAAATCTAAATAACTGCAGTGAGATAGCAAAAAAATTGCCAATTTCCATTTTTTCCCATCATAAGTCAATGGAAATTATGTTGCCATAGCAACCAAACTGCTGGAGCAATTGCCATGACAAACAGTTATTATACAGAGGCTAGTACTTAGATCATTTCTGTAAAGTTTGGGCTTTATTGGCAATAGAGTTTCTGCGGAGATGAGTTTTTAATATTTTTCTATTTTTAACTATTCGGTTGCAATAGCAACCAGCCTAATTGTGCAATTTGCCGTAATCTAATAGGTTGGGGACTACTCAAGGAACATTTCTATGAAAGTTTTGTTAAAATATCTGTAGTGACATAGCAATAAATGCAAATTTTCCAGTTTGCCATTATAAGTCAATGGCAACTTTAATTTCCAATAGCAACCAAACTGCTAAAGCAATTGCCAAGAAAAACAGTACTTTTATAGAGGCTAGTACCAAGATCCTTTCTGTGAAAATTGAGTTTTATTGGTTGCATAGTTTCTGAGGAGATGATTTTTGAATATTTTTTCTATTTTTAACCTTTCGGTTGCCATGGCAACCAGCCAAATTGTGCAATTTATATAAATTTCATGTGGTTGATGGAGGACTACTCAAAGAACATTTCTATAAAAGTTTTGTCAAAATATCTGCAGTGACATGGCAATAAATGCAAATTTTCCGTTTTCCCATTATAAGTCAATGGCAACTTTAAGTTCCCATAGCAACCAAACTGCTTTAGCAATTGCCAAGAAAAACAGTACGTTTATAGAGGCTAGTACCAAGATCCTTTCTGTGAAGTTTGAGCTATTTTGGTTGCATAGTTTCTGAGGAGATGATTTTTGAATATTTTTTCTATTTTTAACCTTTCGGTTGCCATGGCAACCAGCCAAATTGTGCAATTTACATAAATTTCACGTGCTTGATGGAGGACTACTCAAAGAACATTTCTATAAAAGTTTTGTCAAAATATCTGCAGTGACATAGCAATAAATGGAAATTTTCAGTTTTTCCCATACAAGTCAATGGCAACTTTAAGTTGCCATAGCAACCAAAGTTCCAAAGCGATTTGGATAAAAAACAGTATTATTGGTTCCCCCTGCCTATAGATGCTACATATGAAATTTGGTAACAATGGGCCTTGTAGTTTCAGAGGAGATGTCGTTTGAAAATGTTGACGGACGGACGACGGACGACGGATGCCTGCCTATACTATAAGCTCACCTGTGAGCCTTCGGCTCAGGTGAGCTAAAAAGTCAGTGCTATTGATGGTAACTCCCGCCACTCACCCGCAAATACCCATAGAGAGTCAATTCTGCCCCGACATTATCATAAATATGCTGATAACTGCAGTTTATTACTTACTTACTATTTTTTCTAACATTCAAAACATTTAAAAAACAGAAATCGACATTAATATGCGTATATAATATTACAGTCATACATCACATGAGACAAGCTGTGAAACTTTGATCCTATCTCGGTGACCTCAAGAAGATGTCAAGTGTCCAATTGAAATTTAAACAGAATTAATCTGCATTTGTGATGCTGAATTAAGCATGAATCACTTAAATTGCATCCCAATTTTCTGCCCGTTAGGTTTTGAAGTGGCAACGAGGGCTTTTAAAGTGACTGCAAAGTGCGAGCGGTAGTTTCTGTGACCATTCCTTCTTCCACATGGGACTGCGAGTTCTGGATACTACCAACACTTAACACAATTATAAGTTTTTGAATTACTAGGACAACTCAATCCAAATTCAAAATGGTATCTTCCACAGTCAGCCTTTGGGCAAGCGATTTGGGCCCAGTTGTTAACAGAATTATGGTAGCAGTCATAAGTCAAGGGTTTGTTTGCACTGCAAAAGCTCCTCACATTTTTTCGTGTATAATGGCAATGTGAAAAAATTTGTGTACATTTGAAAATACAGACTGGCTCCCATCATGTATATGTTTTTTGTTGTTGCTGTTTTTGGGGGGGTGGGGTGGGGGTGTGCTTATTTTTCTTAAGGCCCAGCACCTCAAGCCAGTGGTAAAGGATATACTATTATAAAATATGAACATTTGTGTAAAATCAAATAATTAAATGACAGGAGCCAGTCTATTAGCCTAACAATTAATGTAATTAACTTTAAATAACCAGGCCCCGACTCCTCCAGTAGCTATATAGCATAGTAATAGAAAAAGCAATGAAAATATTCATCCAAGACATATATGAATGAGAGGTAAACATAAACAGTGTAGATCCAGATGAGGCGGCTCATTATGAGCCCCCTCATCTGGATCTAGACTGTTTGCAAATTCAACTACATTGTATATTCATTTCTGGCACTTTAAGTTAAGGAGTTCACCATGACTATTACCGGATAATTATGAATGAAGCACTTCAATAAACTTCCTATTATTCAACTTGTTCATGATTTATGATTAGGTACTTATCTTTTTGTACTTTAAGATTGGGACATATTGTTAATATAGCCTGACTAATCTGAAACAATCGGTCTGAAAGCAGTAGTATCAAGAGGCAGGAGAGATTGTTTCCTTTCGCATGAAATTCTCAAGGCCATAAATATTACAATGCAGTTTTACAATATGTTCATACGCTACCACTCTACCCTTTGCACTTTCCCTATCTGTGCTGACAATCAAGCCAATCAGTTACCATACATGCAAAAGTGGCTGATGACCATGATAATCGACAGCAGTATCATCAACTCAACTACCAGTCTATTGGTACAGCTTACGACTGAATTCTTGGTCAACAGCCACTTTGCACAGTACCGGACTTCCATGCTATATTTTCAGCCAGCCAACCTTCCCATGGAAAGTCTGGATGCAGTATTCTGAATTTTATTTTTTGCATGACAACACAAAAACTCTTTATTTGTGTTAGTTTTTTTGAGTGGAGACCAACCTTCATACAGAAACTCCGGATGCACTATTTTGAATTTTGTTTTTTGCAGGACAATTCATACAAATACTTTATTTGTGTTTTTTATTTTCAGAAAAGAAGCAGTATGACAGACCTGATGCTCTCCCTGATATAAATCAATGTCTAATTTAATGTGATAAAACACCTCAAGCTCATAACTATATGCATCCCTCTCTAATTTTTGATGACACCATTAAAATAACACATATTATACTAAATGAAAATACAAATGATATTACAGAATTTTAACATTTCTTATGTCATAAAAGATTTGAGAAGTCATAAAACATAAATTCATAAAGCTGTACTTCCTACAACTTAGTGAACCAACATATATGGTTATCCCTGAAAGCGCCAAAAAAGCAGACAACAAAATTTATGTTTGCAAAATTTCAAAAGATGTTTCAGCCAAGATATAGCTATCATATTGAATTTGGAAACACCATAGACCCAGATGAGGTGGCTCATAATGAGCCACGTCATCTGGATCAATGCTGTTTGCTAAAAGTACAGTGTATTTTAATTTTTGGTGCTTTAAATGCTAATTCTTGCATACCATGCCATATTAAGGCACTGAAGAAATACAAAAAAAAAATATAAAAAAAAATAAAAATTGTTAAGTCTTGGAAAGACTTCCACAAATGCAGGGAGAGGAAGCTAATACAACATTCTCACCTTGAAAAACAAATGTACCAACTTAGAGGTATTATTTGCAAAATGTAGAAAGTGAACTTTCTAAAGTTGCAAAACTGAAACAAACTTAATTCTGACAAATAAACTGAAAAAATTTCATTATGAATTCTTTGAAGTGTTTAAGTGCATTTTAAAAGCTTTGCAAAGAGCTCAATTAATTAAACTTCAGAATGTCTTTGAAGTTTTGAAAATAAAACCAAAGAGACAAAAACCATTGTGAAAGGTGAACAGAACAGAATTGCAAGATGACACCCTACAAATCAGATTTCACTGACCCTTGCTGACCCCTAAGGATGTGACAGAGGGTTAATATCAATTTGTCACCAATGTGTTAAACAGATGTCCATCTGCACTGATGTCCATTCTGTCAAACAATTTTATGAGGAGACATCAATTAATTTAGTTACCAACATGAAACCAGGGCATTGTGCATTCAAGCAGAATGTCTGAATTCAAATTTTTTAATTCCTACTGTTTTTACCCTTCAAATTTGAACAGTTTGACATATTTATTTAAGAATTGATATTTTACTTTTCAACATTCATTATGTGAAGCTAGCACAAGGAGCTAAATTTCCATTTAAACATGGAGTGTTTCTTGAAGAATTTTAGCAACATCACCAAATGAATGTCGAAAAGTGAAATGTCAAATTATGCTTCATACTACAACTTAGTTGGTTGATTAAAAAATTCTCAAAATTATTACTACAGAAACTTTTTAACAGCCATGTTTTTCTTAAAAATCTTACAGTAACTAAAATGTGGCATTTCTTTTTTTGTTCAGTATATATTTGGAACAATTCTTGAGTAACCAGAAGGTGGTGAAAAACTACTATCAGAAGCAGCAGCCTCAATTACAGATAAATTAATGAGTTTCAGTGGTGTATGTAGATAGCAGTTCAGATTGACAGACAGACATGCTCCATATCTACATGATGCAGAGCCTATTATCAAGCCTGGCTCTGAACCCTACAAGATAGAAGGGTCTATATCTGAACCACTTCATGATGAAACTTGCCTTATGCCATATATTTGCCTAGAAGCATAATGTGTAAGCTGATTCTAACCCTGAAAGTGCCAAAAAAAAAAAAAAAAAAAAAAGTTGAATTTGCAAACAGCATAGATCCAGATGAGATGGCTCATCATTAGAATCTACACTGTTTGCCCTCTAGTCTTTAAATTCTCAATATGATATAGCTTAGACAAAACATTTTAGAAATTTTGCAGAAGTAAATTTTGTTGTCTGCTTTCTGGAACTTTCAGGCAATATGCTATTATGCATTTATGAACAGTCCAGGGTCTTCTGGACATGTGACACCATATAGAGGCAGATAGCAAATGTTTTTGGCAGACTGTGTACACACTCAAGATAATCTTAGTCATTTAGCTGCTTGCAAATAGCATATGACAGTTTTCACCTGATCTAGCTCATATCAAAGCTTCTATCTTATCAAGATCTACCTGACAAAGTCAATATGGCTGCCTGCATGTTTCTTTGGTCAGCTCATGATAACATTCAGGATAAGCTGATAAGACAGGGAGGCTCTTTCAATCAAAATTATGGCCAATTTGGCGAAAAATGTGGAATAAAATGCAGAACAAGACTTTGATCAATCTCCAGAAATAATTAGCTTTTGATTGGGTATTTTATATATACTGGTTTACCACTGAGAAAACACAAATGGTTGCCTGTTTTCAGGAGCAAAATAGTTTATTTATTTACAAGTGTGCCACAAGGCAGTGCTATATCTCACCATGTTTTTTCAAGGGAAGTGCTTCTTTACCTTTAAACCCAACAATTAGCAAAGCTATATTTATGTCAATAAACACAATAGCCATCCATATATCCATCACCATCTCATAACCATGGCAACCAAAAGCCAACTAATCCATTCTTTGCTGACATATTGTAATTTTCGTGTTTTCATCATTTTGTGTTAATGCTCATGTCAGTTTTGTCTTCAAAATGAATAAACATCAGCAGTAATGAATACTATATGCTAAATGGTATTATGTATTCTAAATAATGTTATACAAACTAACTTGCCCCAGTCTCTGGATTTTTGTGCAATTAACGCACACTTACATTTCTATAACCTAGTAATCATACAGGCACAGAAGCAAATGTAGTTATTGTGCTGGCAAGTTCTTTGAATTCCAGCTGTGAACCTGGAGAAACTTATTGCAGGATGAAGGCCAACAGATGTCAATCAGTTCAGTCTTTTTCTGTCAACTTTTTTTTCTCCCTTATTACTATGATTTGATCTCATTCACTGCACATTGGAAGGGAACAGCCAACTATCCATATTTGCCAGTGACAATTCGCTTCTATTAACTGAAATTCAACTCCGTGGTAGAGGTATTTTCCAGTTGTGAGAGACTGAGCTTGCTGGGCACCTTGACTGTGTGTCAGCAGCTACCTCCAAGATGCCACTTGTTACTTCACATACAGGGATGTAGTTAAGCTCTGCCATACAGTGAGGTCCCCCATCAGAACTGCCAATTTGCCTCAATGATGGGTCACTATAGATGAGTATAATTATAGACAAATAAAGAAAATCATTCCAGATGTAGATCTATCATAAAACTTAAAGCGCCAAAGATGGAAAAAAAAACACACACACACACACAAAAAAACAACAACTGAATTTGCAAACAGCTTAAATCTACAATGTTTGCCCTCTAGTCTTTGATGAATATTTTCTTTTTCAAATTTTGCTGATATAAATCTAGATGTCTGTCTTTTTGGCATTTTATTTTAGGCGTGTTCACAACCAACCATTAAATTTAAGAACATGATGCCATGATTGTATTAATCAGTAGGAAAACTGAAAATGAAAACTGTCACTGTTCTGCAAACAGGAAACGCTCCCTGCAATTATTATAAATAGTGACAATGGAACCACTCAAAGACATCTGTCTAAATTTCTTACAATTCACAGAATCTATTGTTCATGCAATGACACATATATTGATTGTAAGACAAGCAACATATTCTGCCAAAATGGAATTACAAATAATTTCCTGTATTTGCCTTTAATATTGGGAAAATCTCAGAGTGACAGAGCAAACAGTGCAATCCCAGATCAGACTGCTCCTAACAACTGTTTGCCAATCCATCATCTATTTATTGACATGCTGCCCAATAGTAGAACTGTGGTCAAGTGTAGATTTTACACTGTGTACAATCTAATTTTACAATCTACACTGTGGTCAAGTGGCTAGAGTGACTTGGTTATGATGCAGACGGTCACCAGACAGTTGCAGGTTCAAGCCTGGGTTGGGCCATCTGGCATCTGGAAATTATCTCTGTCAACCCAGCAGTAAAGTGAGTGAGTGAACTTGGATTTAATGTCCCACCAACAACAAGGTCATATGGAGATGGAACCTCGGTTTAAAGTCTCATCCAAAAGACCGGAGAAGCAGGAGATCAATCTTGCAACCCCTGGATTGGTAGTCCAGAGTGTTATCCACTACACAACAGCCGCTCCTCCCAACAGTAAGTATACCTGTTTTGAATCAAGTAAGGGTGAACTGCAGCTAAAGGAGAGGGATCAGGGCTCCACCTTTCATAAATTGTGTAACATACAGTGGGCCTAAACCCCCACTGCCCCTACAGCCACTTGGCTACGGGAAATCTTTACCTTTTTCATGGCAATCTGCTGCTAAGGTGTCTTAATATTTAGGATAATTATGGTAGTCATAGTGGTCTAAACCAATACAACTGATTGTTCCAACCTGTCATTACCAATGTCTGAGTGGAGAGAAAATATATGTCTAAATTAAATGGAATCATCTTCTCAGACAATAGAAATTTTCTCCTAATGTTGTGGGTGCCAAGAAGAAAGAATGCAATTCTAAGTCCTTCATCTGACAATAAACTAGAAATTGTGTTTGTGAAACACTATGCCCCCAACCATATGCTTGCCACTATAGGTGTCAAACTTCAGAGTGTCTAAGTCTGAAAAGGAGTCACCTAATTTTTACTAAAATATTAAACTCATCAAAAACTACTATTATACCAAATATCAGCTTCCTAGATTAAGCAATTCAGAAGTTGGAAAAATGCCAAATTCAAACAAGGGCTGTAACTCCATCAAAATTTTTACTGAATTCTCCCAAAAGTTAATAAGGTAATGTGCGTTTCATATCTGATCAGTGTACGAAATATCAAGGCCATAACTGAAACACTTTTTGAGATATCTTGCTAACAAGACATCCATCTCATGTTTTTATATATAAACTTTTTAGACCCTATGCCCAGTGGTTTTGGAACCCAGTAGCTGCATAAGTATTGAACATCAGGGGAAGTAACTGCCTAATTAATGAATGCAGAGTTACCTAACCTGCTCTAAAGTATTTAACTCACCAAGGACTACTACTGTAACAAAAATCAGCTTCCTAGCTCAAGCGGTTCAAAAGCTGGAAAAATGCCAAATTCAAACAAGGGCCATAACTCCATAAAAATTTTACGGAATTCTCCCAAAAGTTAATCAGGTAATCTATTTCTCATACCCAATCAGTGTACGAAATATCAAGGCCATAGCTCAAATACTTTTTGAGATATCTTGCTAACAAGATAGTCATCTCATTTTTGTAAAAGGGGCATAACTCCAGAATGGGGTTTCACTCAGAAAAGAAAAAAAAATACGTATCGGTTATTTTTCCATGAGGTATCCATATATAAACTTTTTAGACCCTATGCCCAGTGGTTTTGGAACCCAGTAGCTGCATAAGTATTGAACATCAGGGGAAGTAACTGCGTAATTAATGAATGCAGAGTTACCAAACCTGCTCTAAAGTATTTAACTCATCAAGGACTACTACTGTACCAAAAATCAGCTTCCTAGCTCAAGCGGTTCAAAAGCTGGAAAAATGCCAAATTCAAACAAGGGCCATAACTCCATCAAAATTTTACAGAATTCTCCCAAAAGTTAATCAGGTAGTCTACTTCTCATACCCAATCAGTGTACCAAATATCAAGGCCATAGCTCAAATACTTTTTGAGATATCTTGCCAACAAGATAGTCATCTCATTTTTGTAAAAGGGGCATAACTCCAAAATGGGGCATAATTCGGAAAAGAAAAAAAATATGTGTCAACTATTTTTCCATGAGGTATCCATATATGAAATTGCAAGACCCTAGCTAGCATGGTTCCAAAGTTGCAGCAAGCATGAAAAAGTGTGACGCACGGACGGAAGGACAAGCCAAAAGCAATATGCCCCACCAACTTTTTCAAAGTTGGGGGCATAAAAATGAAGGTTTCCTGAAGCTCTGAGTGGCCTTACAGTTAAGGGCAATAGGAAAGCGGCCCTGGTGATCATATGTTTGGTACAGCATATCAAAGACAGAGCCCATTTTAGTCCCTCTCCTTTCCTGACCCTTCTTGATTTGACAAGGGTACCCATTTACTGCTGGGTTGATACAGGGGGTTTTCAAGTTGCTGACTGGCCAACTCAGAGTGATTCAAAACTGCACAACCTTCTCTATCATAACCAGAACTTCATCCGCTAAGCTTGGCCAGGCATCTCCCTAGTCATACATAAATTTTAATAGGTAAATAGTACACATCTGCACTGCATGGTTGGAGAAACTGGTGCTTATATTAATTTCAAGAGATTTCAACCTTATTTTGAATAACCAGTTAAAACATCAAACTCTTTGCAAATACTGACAGGTATGTCTCTTTCTTAACTCTTTTAGAACCAGAGACGAGAATAGCTAAATTTGCAAACAGAGTAGATCCTGATGAGGCAGCTCATAATGAGCCGCCTAATCTAGATCTACACTTTTTGCCCTCTAGTCTTTGAATTCTCAATATGAAGTGTCTTGGACAAGGTTTTTTTTTAATTCTGCAGACGTAAATTTTGACGTCTGCTTTTTGGTGCTTAAAGAGTTAAGCTGAAAGAACTATCAGGCAAGATATCTGCAAAATGGTATGAAGCTTACTGGCTCCAGTGTCAATCCTTTCCAAACAATATTAAATCAACAGACAAGTTCAAATAAGGTCGAATTCATCCAGAAGCCACTTCTAAGCCAGACAATGTTTGGTGATTTCTCAAACTCTTTGACCTAAGACAAATTCCAATGAATAAATGGCAAAATAAAAGAAAGTTATCTACTAATGCAGCTTTCAGGATTTCAATGACAGAATCAATAAAGCAACAGTTCTCCTACATGGGAGGAAAATTGGCATGTTGTAAAATGCAGACGGGACTTGGATGCTGGACTTTGGCATTCTCTTAACTTATAATGACCTCTAATATTTAGCAAATGAATTATGGGTATTTTCCAGATTTGGATAAAGATGGCAGACAAAGCTAGAACAATGACTGCAAAACTTATATGAATGAAATTTCCCAGTTAATGATAGAAATGAGACAGATCAGTGTGGAAAGTGCCAATTTTTGGGACAATGGGACTTTTGGAGTCTGGACTGTGTAAAATCTTGACTCTGGACTTTGGACTTTAGACTGTGTGAAATCTGGACTCTGAGTTTTGAAATTTTGGACTTTACAGACCAAAATTTCAAAGTTCTGAATCCAGATTCTTTTTTAAGTCAAAAATCAGTCTGGACTTTAAATTTTGACCTGAATAAAGTCTGGAATCTGGACTTTAGATTTAGATGGCAAAGTCCAAAACCCAAGACTTAATTTCCACAGTCCAAAATATGAGGCAAAAGTCTAGAGTCAATGTCCAGCCCACATTTTATAATATGACAGGGTAAAAAAGATCAGAACAAATTGAAGAATTGATGCTCTAAGTGCAAACCCAATTATTAGAATACCAGAGGGAATGGCATTTGGAAAAGCTGAATTTCTCATAAGTAGACAGAACAGGCAATATAACCCTTGTAATTGAAAAACCTCATAACAACTATTAAACTATGTAAAGGCTTGCATTCTGATAAAATTGCAACTCAAACCACCAACATACTGGTTGCCCTACAAATTTGATTAGACAGGCAACAGTCTTGTGCTAACTTAGGGCATAACTGAGCTGTATGTAGGGGTGGGGTGGGGTGGGGGGGGGATGTTTTCCAGTCTGTAAGGTATTTTTGTTCATTCTTCATTAAGATGTATGAGTGCACTGCCATATTTTCCCACCATTTTTTTAGAAGGGGACCAACTCTTGTTACTTTCTATTATCATCCCTGGGCCATTTAACTCTAAACTCTGAAAGTAAAGAATTTGCTCTGGCTGTAGCAAATTCTTTCCTTAAAGAGTTAACCCCAATTGAATAGAGAATCACAATCGAAAATGAAAGAGTTGCTTCCCCAGAAAATATACCTCATTCCCTTGAAACATATACAGGCACCTCATCAGAACTGTCACCACCCCTTGCTTACTACAGGTCAATCCCACAAAATCAGTCCCACAAAACCAGTCCAGCAAACTGTAGCAATACAGTCACAGTATTGTACAAACTGGGAAAAAAAACATTATTAATGATGTAGCAAAGGCCAATGACAAAAGTAATCCATTGTAATACCTCAAGGATATTATTAGAGGGATGGCAACTTGCGGTAATATATTAGTTTGTCTATAAATATTGTATTATGAGAGACCTGAAATAAATATTTTCTAAAACTCAGAAACTGATTAACTCTTTCCATGAAGTAGGTAAAAGCCTAATGAAGATGCAGAAGCTGAGGTTAAAAGACAACCTCTTGGGCCTTAAAGCATACATATTATCAAAAACAAAGAGCGAATTTTTACAAGCTAGCACAGTATGGCCCTTCCAGCCCCAAGGACTCTTCGGGCTAGAAGGGTCCATACTGTACTAGTTTGTAAAAAGGTCCGTAATTTTTATTAAACAAGTAGCAGCCATCAAAGGGGCCTAGCAAACACCATAATGATATGTGTACCTCCTGAACCCTACCCTGCTAACTTCTGTCATAGACTTTTACACCTGTCAATCCTGAATGGTTCATTTATGCCTTTATAAACTTTGTTAATCTGATAGGTAACAATGAAGAACCTGATCAGAGTACCCTTCTTGGAGAAGTCTTACCTAGGCCTACCCTGTTGGTTTCAGTATATAGGGGGTTTACAATTATACACCTAAACACAAATACCAGTAATTAGAGGGTGAAAGACAGCTATTAAACGGATGAAAAATGTGCAGAATATGCAAATGTTAATGGAAGAAAATAGTTTTCTTTTGGGAGAAGCTGTTAATGTCTAGTTTTGGTAGAGGACATTAATCACCTGTCTAGGCTACTGGGAAACAATGGTATTAAAGTTACATCAAATAACAATTGCTTCTTCTCAGAAACAGGTCAGTTTTGTAATGTTGAGAATGCCCGTCTAGACAAGGATTATGAAAGATTCATTGCCTGGATTAGGCATTTTGATTTATGTCCTTCTTTCCAGTTTTTCTTGTTTGTAATATGGGTAGAAAACAGATGAGGTGTTTGAAATGCAAATGCAACAACAACATAATCCCCATCTTAAGCTTTTATAGCTTACTGATACTTTAGGCTGAATATTGTTGAAACCAATAATCTCCCCAGATTTATTCTCAAAAGATACATATAAAACAATTACATGTTCATAAGGCCACTACCTGCAGCTCCAGTGACTGGAATATATTTCATGGGGTGTTCCTCATGCCGGCAGGATATGACAGGAAGAAGAGCATAGACTGCTTCACCAATCAAACACAAAACAGACTTCAGGTAATAAGACTTGATACCATTTTAGAGGAAAAATGTGTAGGATGTACCAGAGGGGTAAAAGGACTGATAATTCCTGAAAATTCTGTTTCTCCTCTGTAAAGAAAAAGGCTGCTGATCCTCGCTGAAAATGCCTCAATTATCGAAAACATAAAAGAGATCACACTGTAACATTTTATGAAACAGAAAAATACACCCTTTCAAAATTACTACGGTATGTTTTGAAAGCAGACTTAAAATTACCAAAAGTAAATGCAAGGTAATATAGATCTAATTTGCAACAAAATTCCACCAAACTTGTTGACAGGCTTGGATATAACAAGTTTCTCTACACTATAATTAGATGATTTTACAACAAAAAGCACAGCATTCTTGGCAGATGCAGCCAGAATTTATAAACTGCTGAAAGATTTGAAATAAAACAGTTTCAGACAAAGTTCTCACTGCAATACAAAAATATTTCTGTATTCAAGTATATAAAACTGTGCTTGGTATCATTTTTTTATTACCAGTACATGAAGAACTTACCTTATTAATCATATTAAATGCCCCTGCTCTAATAAACGCCCCCTGCTTCTTTTCCAAAAACCTGTATACTTGTTTACATACCTGGATAAGGTAGCTCTTTGAACTGGGGTCTACTCTTAAAGGAAAGAATTTACTCCTAGAGGAGTAAATTTTTTTCTTTAAGAGGTAACCCCACCCCTACTGAGAAGGGAGGCAAAATTAGTAGAGCTGCTTCCTATGTAACTATACCCATTCACCATAATACTCTTTATTAGCGGCATTAGACAGATGCTGATTTACTACACTTTAGGGTCCAAAAAATGCCCCCTTTTGCAAAATGCAATGTCACCAGGGCGTTTAATCGGATAAATACAGTAAAAGTTTTTAGATGTAAATTTTGTCATTTTCATATATATATTTATATATCTTTTTTTGTGCTTCAAAGAGAAATTAACTGATCTATTAATTTACATATTTTTGCACTTATAAAGCAAATTAGTGCAAATATACTGTACACAGTTACATTACACAGCTTAATATATATTTATATATCTTTTTTTGTGCTTCAAAGAGAAATTAACTGATCTATTAATTTACATATTTTTGCACTTATAAAGCAAATTAGTGCAAATATACTGTACACAGTTACATTACACAGCTTAATTGATTACATTACAAAGGTTTCAATATTATGGTAGATGTTAAAATGTGAGCAGAAATAAAAATTATATTGTGTCAGAATTTTTTTGGCCTTATTTCCCTGATTTTTTGACAACAAAATTTGTATCAGAAAAAACAACTATTTTCGTCTTAACATAAAACAGCCTTAAGGTCATACAGCACAGGTTATCAAAATACCTTTTTATGCTTTTTGAAACCATAACTTGAACTTTTCTAAGGGTTACTTTCAGGAATTTACAGAATTCGCTGTAATAACATTTCAGAAAGTAACAGGCTATGGTAAATTTTGGCAGAAACCTTAACTTGCAATTGTAAACAGTGGCAATGAAAAACTGTTCATTTATCTTCGATCTAAGTGGAAATGCCACACACAAGAACAAAAGGCTTGTGTGATTTAAAATGGCCTTTTTGTTTCCATATCTAAACATAGAGCAGAAAAAGATTGTTATGATATAATAACTAAAGGTTAACCTTCTAATGGTTTGATAAAGAAGTGTGATTAATGTTAATTCAAACTTGACAGCTCTAGAATAGCATTTGCAATCACTACTGTGCCCCTATGAAATTTAGGTAAATGACATTCACCAAAAACTTGCCTTCACAGGGAGTTGATGATTACTTACTTACTTATTTATTATTTACATAGATTTATCCATAAAAAAAGGCCTATGCATTTAGTTGAACTTGTTTTCTTTCAGTTTGAATGGATGTCTTACAGCCCTTTCAACAGTACTTCAGGCAACTGAGGGACCAAGTAAATTGACTGATGGAGACAAAATAATCCTGATGAATCATGCAGCTAGATTTGGGTCCAGCGGTCACCTGACAGTGGAGCTAGAATGGTAGATCATGGCCAGGCAACCTGATGGCTGACAGTGATGCAAAGGTTTATGATAGCTGAAACTGGTCATATAAAATCTTCATCTAGCCTTCAGGGATTCTTCTTTTCCATGGAAAGCTACTTCAATTAATTTGCAGTATATAGTGACAAGTGACTCCATGTTCATATTTCTATTTTTCATATATAACATAATCTGTCCAATCCCAAGAAAAGGATAAGGCTAGAAGCATATTCATATACTGTAATTTTCCTCAATATAGAGAGACAATGTTTTCATGAAAACACATTAACAGAGTCGGATACTTATCAAGATGCTCTGAATGACTGAAAATATATTAATGGTCAAAACACAACTAGGGAGCACTTTGAGAATACTTGCTGTAAGTGCAGTCCGGTCGGTATGCCATTGCAAACCTGAATCAACAATGAAAATCTCATCCCTCTATCACCATCTTCAAGTCACCAAAGAAATGCCAAGGCTGAATCCACACGGGGTAGGCGAAAACGCTCTTAACAATCGATTAATGCAGATCAAAAATGTTTGAAGCAGCATTTTCAATTGCAAATTGTCGCCAATTTGCAATGGAAAAAGCTGTTTCTAACAATTTTTGATCCGCGTTAGAAACAGCTTTTTCAATTGCAAATTGTTGCCAGTTTTTTCATCCGCGTTTGTCGATTGCACAAGTGTTTTTGATTGCCGCCTACCAGGTGTGGAATCAGTCCAGTTATGGCAGTGAAGCTATGGTTATCATGTAATGATAATGAAAGAACCCATATATAGTGAAATGATTACTCCTCCGGTGGGTTTGAACCTGAACCGCAAGCTGAGCATTAAGAAAGCTTTGAGCTACTGGGGCTCAATCTGAGAAAGAGAAATTATTTTAAAATGACTTTATTGGTGTTAAACTGTTGTTATGAAGGATTAGCAAGATTTAATATTGGTATAAATTAATTCATTGAAATAACAGCAAACTATTAGCCATTCAGATAAGAGTTTATTTGACTTTTGATAAATTTCCCATTCAATCACCAAATTTCTTTTCATTAAGTCATGCCACTGGCTAGACCGGGCTGGAGCCAAATGCAAAATGATATTAAAATTTTAATACAATATGCTATAAAAGTATTATAAAACCAGAATTCATGATCAATTCAAGATTAAGCGAAATAACAGAATCAGATTAAGCCGATGAATTATTGCAGTTTTTATGGCAGTCACAGTACCTTTTTGTCCACTTTTATTTCTTTTATAAGCGGTACACACCCTAAAAATCATATTTCAAATATTTGATTTAAAATTTTGAGTTATGTAATGTCACACCAATTTCATAAATCTAGAATTAAGTATTCCTGTTACTGCAATGCAGGTAAACATTGGGACATAATAAGATTTGGTTATAAGACAGGGAGTTTCCCTTCCAAGACAATCCCAAAATCTAGATCTGTCTTATAAGACAGATCTAGATTTTTGGGATTGTTTTGGAAGGGAAAATCCATCTTATACCAGAATTACACACATTTGTGTTTTTCATTTTTGGAGGAGAAAATACCCATCTTATAGCTGAATAGATAAGTACACTAAAAAAGACAATTCCTGATTTTCCAGCTTTAAATGTATACCATATTAATTCTATTAAACCTCCCAGGTGTGTTGCATGTTATGAAAGTGAGGCATTACTTAAAGCCTAAATTGTAGTAAATCAGCCATTGCCAAAACACCTCAAATTAACAGTATTAATGTGAATGGATACACTTTCAGAAGAAGTAGCTCTACTATTCATTTGCCTCCCTTCTCAGTAAAGATGGTGACAAAAAGTAAATCTCATTTCAAAAAGCTATATCTCATCCAGAGAAGTAAACAGGAATTTATGCAAGTTAACAATAACATTATAGAAGGAAAAGAAGCAGAAGGGTGTCAGAGCTCTAGATAAGAGGGAGTATTTGGTGATAATTACGGATAATTTTTGTTAATTCTGCATTAAAAATATGTTGTGACCCCTCATCTGAACCGTCTCAACGAGACAGTTCAGATGAGGGGTCACAACATATGGTTTCGATGAGAAATAAAAAAAATTATCCTCAATTATCATCCAATACTCCCTCTTATCTAGAGCTCTGGGTGTTTATTAGAGCAGGAACATTCTGTAGTATTAATATGGTATTCATCCATATTCAAAAAAATGCTTTTAATGGTATCAATTTATGAATTTAATGGGAAATAATGACATAGTAAAACAAACAAAAAACAACATGAGCTGCTTTAACAATAAATACAAATTCCGCTGCTCACCTCAGCTGCTCCGGCAAGAAAAGTTACTGTAATTGGTGACCAGTCAGACAATTTTACGGCTCATTAACATTAATTGGAGCCAGGTAACCATTAATTGAGACTGGGGCAAAATGTTAAGGGTCAATGTGTCTTCTGTCACTGATCGACTGACATTGATTTAATTGTAATTTGAGCAGTTAAATGTTTATCTAAATATTTTTACAGGGTAAATCATTAAATATAGACAAAGTTAAGTATATATTTACTTCTATTCTTAAGGGCTGTGCTGGTGGCAAAGAAAATTAAACACCATTTAAGTACTTGAGACTCCAATAATGGGGGTTTAACTAGCAATTATAGAAGTAGGAGGAAATTTGGGGAGGAAACAGCCTCTATACCTGAACCTCTTCAGGGTCAGACTACGATTGTTTATCAATTAAAAAAATGAATTTTAGCTAGTGGCAAGAAATGCGAGAAATGAAATGAAAAAAAAAAATCACATACTATTATGTTTTAGGAGGTCATTCTCCAAGAGTATATGTAATTTCATTTATTTGGTATATGAAGGAAGAGCAATATTTCCAAATTATCCCTGTTACCCCCTCTTATCTTATTTTTGGTATGTATGTGCATGTGAAAAAAAACATCAAAAAAAAGAAAAAAGTTCAACCCAAAAATGGATTGATCGAGCCATTAATGTTCAAGCCCTAAGAATGGCTATGCAAGAATGTGTAAAATGCGGTTCAGAATACCTGTACCAGTAAACTGTATCATGTGGCTAGTGTCATTACAGTACTTCTATGAGGTTTTGTAAGCCACAAAAGTAAGAGGTTCCAGGACATGCATACATGATATTTTGTAATAGGCCAGTCATTCAGTCTAGCCCCACAAATCATTTAATGCCCCAAAGTCTTTTTCTTTACAACATCTCATTTATTTATTTGTCATAAGAAGGTGATTTCTTCATTTTCCACCAGTTACAAGTATTAAAACCTTTAGTGACGAAAACAGAATTTTTTCTTAAATCTCCTCACAAGTATTTACTCAGTGAAATAAAAAGAAAACTGTATTTTAATAATTTGAAAATATGTTAAGATATTTATACCAAAACAATAACGCCAACTTCAAACGATGCCACACCAAGCTACTGTTGACGCAAACTAGGGGACTCATAATGAGCTGCCTGACATCTGGATATGTGCTGTTTGCCCTCTGATCTTTTAGTTCTCAATATAGCTTGGATGAAACATTTTTGCAGAAAAGTTGCAGACGTAAATTTTGTCATCTGCTTTTTCAGGCACTTTAAAGATTAATGCTAGTCTGACAAGAGTACAAAAATTGTCACAAAAACCCTAGGTTAATGCAAACATCAGACTGCATGAATGCACAGGCTGATCTGCGTCATGCTATCAGTACCTGCAAGTACTTGTGATACACAAGTGGCTAACCCTTTGGCACCAAAAAGCAAACAACAAAATTTACATCTACAAAATTTCAAAATATGTTTCATCCAAGTTACATGTACATGTATATCATATTGAGAATGCAAAGACTAGAGGGCAAACAGTGTAGAGCTAGACTGATGAGGCGGCTCATTGCAAACCATCACATTAAGATCCACACTATTTGCAAATTCAGTATTTTCGTCTCTCTGGCGCTTACAGTGTTAAAATGGGTTGAGAAGCTAGATGAAGAAAGTAAAATACTCACCCAAAGTCAAAATCCAGATATGACATTTGTATTTCAGTTACGAAATAAAATCCAACGAGAAAGAATACTACTTTCCACATTTGGTATCCATTTTCATCAAACACAAGTGAAAAATAAAATAAAAATTTTCCTCTCCAAAGTTTAAAATTTTTAAGACTAAAATTAGAATTTCTCTAACTCAGAATTTCACTACAAACTACTCCGAGGTGGCAGCAGAACACATATGCCAAAAATCTTACGGTTCAATCACACCGAATATTTCCTGTCAACTTTAATTTTTTGCACGTCATTGTAAATTCTTCCCTTTATATCCAAAAACTATATTTTGTCATCAAATACAAAAAAATACTAGAAAAACCAGTGATTTAAATTCAGTGTAAGAATCATATTATCGCTGCAAAGAAAGCAATGCTGAATCTAATACTACTTGCGTGTCACAGTCCAAGTTTAAATTGTCACTCGATACAAACAAAACCTGAATCCTCCAACATACATACAGAGAAATGTAGGAAAACAAGTGGTTAGTTAGCCAATTTACATCCTCGCTATACTGACATCTTATTACTACTACTGTGTTGTACAAACACCAGTTTGCTATTGTTGAGCTAGATCCAATATACGATAAGGCAAGTAATTCTTTCCAATACAGAAAACAACTGTTTTACTACAAAAGTGACATCACTATTTGATTGTCTCCGCGGAGCATCATACACCGAAGCAATCACGGGAACTGAATCGCGTAACCCAATTTTGGAGTTTGTTTCCAATTCTGGAGCGAAATATTTTCTCTGCTTAAATCAAGCTTTCTCCTTCATTGCAAAGTATTGCTTTTCTAATATCCTTATAGGGTTTTACAGATAAGCAAATCCAAAAGCAATCAAATCACCATTTGCAGCATAAAATGACTTCCTAGTTTATGTTGATTAAAAGTTCATCTTTTCTTTTTCAATTTTTTGATAAAAAAATTCATCTTTATGTTTTCAAATTTTTTGCAATCTTTCTTTTTTCAGATTTTTGATAAAAATTTCATCTTTTCTCTTTTTCAAATTTTTTGCAATCTTAAAGATTGCAAAAAAAAAAAAAAGGAAAAAGAAAAGATTTAAGGATTGCAAAAAAAAAAATGAAAGAAAAAGAAAAGATGAAATTATAATTAAACCATAACAATTTTTAATTCAAACCACGCATCGCATCGCAAGAGCTAACCACACTCGACTAGCCAACAATCAGTGTGGCTGTGCTCTGAACAATACCGATCCACTCAATGAAGAGAGAAAATAAGTGATTGGGGATGTAAATTTAGGTGACAACCAGATAGCTTAACCCTAACAGGTGTATACAAACACTGCCAACTATAAATTCTTGTTAAGAAGCTAACACTTGAGCATGATTTATAATAATTTCCTACACTTGGAAGGTGATTTATTTGTTCTCCCTGTATACTGGCTAGCCAATTATCAACAAATTATCTCTCCACCCATAAATAGTAATAGTAACCATACAATATACTTGTCAAAAAGGGAGCGGATAACACACGCTGGACTACAAAACCAGGGGTCGCAAAATCAATTCCCCACTTCTCCATTCTTTCAGATGAGACTTTTAACCAAGGTCCTGTCTCTGTCCGACCATTGGACAGACTCGGAGCCAGGATTCTTTCTGCTGAGCCTCTTGGAGGCCATCTTAATGAGAAATATAACAACAATAATGGTAAAGGACCACAGCACATGCTGAAACAATGTCACGTCAGTGCTGATCAAACATCATTAAAGCAATGTTATCACATTACTGATGCTGTTGATGCTGTGTAAGATTTAACCCAAACCCTTTTGCACTCAGAACAGCCAAAACTCCACAGAGTTTTGACCGTTCTGAGTGCAATAGGGTTAAAGTGAAAAGGAGGTAGACAACAAAATTTATGTCTGAAAAATTTGAAAGAAATGTTTCATTCAAGCTATATCATATTAAGAAATCCAAGACACTATAGAGGGCAAACAGTGTAGAAGTTGATGAGGTGGCTCATCATGAGCCACCTAATCTGCATCTACATTTCCTTTTTGGCAATTTTAGTACTAAAATGTGGTGTGTTTTTTCTTGTAGCAGCTCCTGATTATCATAACTGAAAACTGGCTAAAATTTTTCTGAAGAAGATTTAAATAGTTAAATCTATAAATAATTAATTAATTAAATATTTATCAGTGCAGTACAGTGAAAGTCAATTTAATAAAATAAATGGCCCAATTAAAATAGTGAAATTACATCTATCACTTATTTTCATGATGTTCTATCAAAGACATATACCTGAGTATAAAGATAAAGGTGTTATAGGTCTGTGTGGTGGTGGGAAGGGGTGGGGGTAAAGCACATGATAGGTGGTAGTGGGTTGAATGGGGGGCTGGTGATTGGGAGTCGGGAAGACAATGCTTATTAAGGCCAATAAGGATTCAATCTGCAAATCATAGAAAATATTTTAAATCCATCATTCCATTGGCAAAACAAAACAAGAGGGCCTGTGATGGCCCTGGATCGCTCACCTGAGTATCCTGTGAACTTAACCTCAGAGACCGAGAGAGTTTCACAAAGAATCAATGGAAATGAACCCTTTATTGTGTACCTAAGGTTTTTCTAAGATTTAATCTAATGACCTAGTTTTTGACCCCACATGACCCAGTTTCAAACCTGGTCTAGATTTCTTGGATATAAATATTCTGACAAAGTTTCATGAAAATTGGATCAAAACCGTGTCCTCTAGTGTGTAAACAATAATTTTCTATGGTGAATGTGACCTAGTGACCTAGTTTTTGACCTGACATGACAAAGTTGCATCCTTGGTCTAGATTTGTTGGGGATAAACATTTTGACAAAGTTTCATGAAGATTGGAACAAAACTGTGCCCTCTAGAGCATTCACACGTTTTTTC
The DNA here is from genome assembly GCA_963989385.1 of Ctena decussata. Classification (NCBI taxonomy): domain Eukaryota; kingdom Metazoa; phylum Mollusca; class Bivalvia; order Lucinida; family Lucinidae; genus Ctena; species Ctena decussata. The sequence goes on along the minus strand of OZ022501.1, from coordinate 81,077,518 downwards.
TAAGATCTGACCTAGTGACCTAGTTTTTGACCTGACATGGCCCACTTTGAAATTTGTTCTAGATTTCATAAAAAAATAAACATTCTGACAAAGTTTCATGAAGATTGGATCATAACTGTGCCCTCTAGAGTGTACACAAGGTTTTTCTAAGATCTGACCTAGTGACCTAGTTTTTGCCCCCACAAGACTCAGTTTCAAACTTGGCCTAGATTCCATAAGGATAAACATTCTGACAAAGTTTCATGAATATTGAATCATAACTGCACCCTCTAGACTGTACACAAGGTCTAAGATTTAAGTTAAAGACCTAGTTTTTGACCCCATATAACCCAGTTTCAAACTCGGTCTAGATTTTATTAAGATAAACATTCTGACAAAGTTTCATGATAACTGGATCATAACAGTGCCCTCTGTGTCATTCTAAGATTTATTTCTATTTTTAGCTCTGGCGGCCATTTTGTTCAGAGAAGTGGAACTATTTTAGCACTTCTGGTTCAGGGCCATGAGTCAAACCTTTCTGTGAAATTATTTTGAAATCGAGCCATTGGCTTCAGAGGATATGTCGTTTAAAGGTTTTTCTTTAAATTTTGAACTGTTATGATAGATGTGCATGTGTCTGTGTTTTAAGGTGTTTTGAGTTGTTTGAGTACACCTCCATATTATCTGCCATTTTGCTGGGGAGTGCAGCTTTGGTGACTTCCTGTTTTGCTTTTGTGGATGACATAGCTCCTCCAGGGCGGTGTTTGTTCTGGGAGGAAAGAATTTGCTCCTACAGGAGCAAATTCTGTCCTTAGGAAGTTGGCCTCTTTGGAAGGAAAACAGAGAAAGGTAAAGCTGCTTCCCATGAGGTGTGTCATATTCCTTAATTTGCTATTTATGTATATTATGGCATTGCCTGTAAATAACTGTTTGTGTTTTTGAGATGTCATATTATCTGCCATTTTGCTGGGGAGTGCAGCTTTGGTGACTTCCTGTTTTGCCTTTTTGGATGACATAGCTCCTCCAAAGCGGAGTTTGTTCTGGGAGGGAGGAATTTGCTCCTACAAATTAGGTCCTCTGGAAGTTGCCCCCTTTGGAAGGGGAAAAAATGGGAGAGCTGCTTCCCCTGAGGTCTGTCCATATTTCTGAATTTGCTGTTGTTGTATATATCATTGTGTTGCTTGTAAATATCTGTATACATGTTACATGTGATTCAAAGAGGACCCCAGGGAAGATTGGATGTACATCCAACTGGGCTTCCTCTATAAATAAAGTCATTATTATTATTATTATTATTATTTCTATTTTTAGCTCTGGTGGCCATTTTGTTCAGCGGAGCGGAACCATTTGAGCACTTTTGTTCAGGGCCTTAACAGAAACAGTTGTGTGGAATGATTTTGAAATTGGCTTACTGGTCTAGGAGAAGATGTCGTTTGAAGAAATTGTTGACAACGGACGGACGCCATAAGACGGACGCCATAAAACGGACAAATATCGATCACAATAGTGAGCTAATAAACAAGAAAACAGCAACTACTGGTACTTCAAGCAATAACTTAATTTCTGTAAATGCTTGACAATCAGAAATCCATTATTTATATTGAGAACCAATCAGCAGTCTGCATAAAGGTGAGTACATAAAGAAAGACATGATGTGGCCAAGGTTTTTCTTAAAACAAACCAAAGACGAAAAAGACAAGAAAACAACAGGTCCATTATGGCCCTGAATTGCTCACCTCAGCTTAAAATTAAAATTTTCTTCTGCTGTTTGCTAGTTTGCACAAGGAGGCGTCCAATATTATACTTTCTGAAAAGGAGCTGCAAAAACGCAAGCTTATTCTTCCACTGCGCAATAAGCATGTTCTCTAATTTTCTAACAAAATCATCATCACAGGGTATAATCGATTCCGCTTATTTTCGCTTCCTGCAGAGAACTGTACATCATATTTGGCTTCTGCCGAGACTGGCCACGATCTCTTGCTTCCTGCAGGGACTACTGTCCTCGAAAATTGGCTTCCTGCCGAGACTGTCCGCATGATTCTGCTTCTGCCGAGCCTCTCGGCAGGAAGCAGAATCACGCGGACAGTCTATGCAGGAAGCCATTTATCATGTACAGATGTCTCGGCAGGAAGCAAGAGATCGTGGACAGTCTCGGCAGAAGCCAAATATGATGTACAGGCTCTGCAGGAAGCGAAAATTAGCGGAATCGATTATACCCTGTGATCATGACTTAGTATTCATTTTGTAGTGATACTTGTGTTTGCTGGGAAACTTTGAGTTCACTCCCTTATTTCTCACAATAGCCTGGTGAATAAACCTATGATTAACAGTCTCCAAATGACAGATCATCCGGTCTCCCCTGTGTGAATCCAATGAATCAAATTTGAAAGAACACATTTTGGAAATCGGATATGTCCAGAAAAATCACATGCTGGTAGACATGTTGTTAAGAAAATCTACAACCGTTTGTTAACAATAACAATTCATCAGAAACATGCTCGCTACATCTGTTCGTCCATGAAGGACTCACAAAAGACCACAAAGAGGGCCCCAAATTCTGTGGGTGGCAGAGCTCTAGATAAGAGGGAGTATTTAAGGATAATTTTTTTTATTTCTCAACGAAACCATATGTTGTGACCCCTAATCTGAACCGTCTCGACGAGACTGTTCAGATGAGTGGTCACAACATATCTTTTTATGCAGAATTAACAAAAATTATCCCTAATTATCACCAAATACTCCCTCTTATCTACAGTTCTGGGTGGGATAAAAAATTTAAATCAATAGAGGTGACAGAACCTGTATATCACTGGTCATTGAAAACTATCTCATTTCATGGTCAAAGCAATGGAGAAAATTCCTAAGTCTATTATTACAAACATCGCCATTATTTTAAGGCTAACAGAGATGCTATTTATTGCAAAAGTAATTATGAATCCTCTACCCTCACATCTTCTACCCCACCCACATACACAGACACCAAGCTAACTAAGCAATATACAAGCCCACCGTTTGTTTGGCAACTACAGTATTTCGTGTAACAGTAAGAGGTCATCTACTGTTCTTTAAAAAGCAGTTATAGTTCTTGTGTCCTGCACATTGTCTACATTGTATTATTTATGCTGTAAATTGTATCTAAAAAATAAACCGAATGTATCAGCTACTATTCTATTTCAATTGTGTTTTATTCTTTTTCTTTTATTTATTCATTTATATATTATATATTTTTATGCCAAACTGATGCTAAAAAACAATAAAATGAAGCTTCTATACCAGATTATCTTTCTTATTAAGTAAATATTTCGAAAAGAGAGGTTATTAAACTGCTCTCCCTTGCTCTTATTTACATTTCTGAGTAAGGGAGATAATCCATTTATGAGAATCACAAAAGGTCAGTAAGTGTAAACTTCAAGCCACTCATCTTTCTCTTTTTTAAAGCCAAAACTGTACTAAAGCAGCCATCCATTTTAATCAAACAACCAAAAAAATAAAACTGGAAAAAAAGGCAAAATGTTGCTAAAAAGACAGCTGGGGACTGAAACACGTTTGACACCCGTCACCATTAAACACTGTACAGCATCAGAATGTATGTAATAATTTGACATGACAAATGAGTTTTGCCATTAGAAAAGATGCCTCGCATATTCAAACAGAGAAAATGTGGATCAGGCCGTGCAGCTACAGCTGTACAGCCTGATCAGCATTTTCTCTGTTTGCCTGAACACTAAGTGAGCTATGAGGAATCTATAAATAGAAAATATAAGACTTAACAGTTGAAACAAGTTGATGTTGCCACATCTGTGACAAGGCATGATTTCTCAAAGCAGTGCTGCAACGTTTTTTTAACTGCTGTGGGGTATAATCAGCACATCAGCTACTGAATGGCAGGTTGTGGTCCACGCTGAGCAGTTACGCAATGGCAACACCCACATGGTCGCCACTCTGACAATATATACACCACTTTGACAATATATATGCAATACAGCTGCTGTTTGCCTGGATGGCGGCAAGTCACAATAAATAAATTAAATCACTCTGTCCAACTCAGATGCCACTTAAAGGTAGGTTCCTGTACTTTGGAACGCATCATAATTTTGATGATCTTTCATCCGAGTTGTAGGAAAACACTTATAAAAGGGAATGAATAAGTTTCACTAAAAAGTGTAAATCAAAAATATATTAGAAAAGTTGTTTTGCAAGGGATTTCCTAACTCTGCTTCGCACACCAGTTAGCGCTATTTTTAGTTCGCGCCAAAAATAGATAACGCAGTTGAAATCATGCTGCATTGCATTTTGGGATAGTTTTAACCCATCTGCCATGCCAGGACCTCTAGGAGAGCTCACGGCAAGGGAAAATTGACCTTTGAGAATGGCATCAGAAATCTCGCACTTATAGACATAATAAACATAGTTATTTTTAGAACTGGAATTCCAACGAAAGAAAATAAACCAAAAGGGAAAACAACTATTTTCTTCAACAGCTGACGAGTTTCTCAGTAGCAACAAAAAAAAAAAAAAAAAAAAAAAATTAAGAAAAATAAGAGAATTCAATACTGCTCAGAAAAAGACAAAATTATTTTGTGGACACAATTGTTATCACTAGTCCAGGAACCTACCTTTAACTGGCAACTGAACTCTTTTTCATTTCAGTCTTGTTTGTTTTTTTACTTCAACCCAGTATAAATGTAAATATGGAGACTGGGACTTCAGGTTAGAATCCCGTCAAAAAGGGCTTGAACATGTAATCCCTCTTTAGTAAGTTGCCACCAGACCACTGTCATTCTGCTGATCAAGCAAAACTTTTCTGACCAACCACTGGTCAAGCAGCTTCAGCTGAATTAACTCTATAAGCACCAAAAAGCAGACGACAAAATTTACGTCTGCAAAAATTAAAAAAAATGCCTTGTCCAAGACTTTTTATATTGAGAATTCAAAGACTAGAGGGCAAACAGTGTAGATCTAGATGAGGCGGCTCATTATGAGCCGCCTCATCAGGATATATGCTGTTTTCAAATTTTGCTAAATGCGTCACTGGGGCTTAAAGAGTTAAGATGAATTTATACAATTTTAAGGGTCACCACTGCATTTATTCTTCTAACATGTCTAATATGGGGGTTACTCCAGATGGGAACAAATTATTTTTTGTAAGAGTAACCCGCATATAAAAGGATTTGAACCCAATAGAAACATTTTTTTCCTGTTGTATATGCTGTAGTGGCTTTCTTTTGAAAAGAAAGGTAAGACCTTTTCAACTCTTTTACAGACATGTGTACACCCACAAAACTCAGAACATTGCTGCCTTAGAGTCAGTGAAACTCAGAACTAAAATTGTGCCAAGCCAGGCTATTTTGTTGGTGAAACTCAGAATAAGACAGACTTCTAGCCAGTCCTATTTGTTTCAAACTGAGATAGGTATTAATGGAATTTCAAAGAGAACTACTGAAACAGCTAATTATTTCAAGTTTCCAGCACAAATGCCAACATGTTGACATTTCTCTCAGAAAATGCAATTTGACCACTTAAACTGACAAATTTCTAACCTAAACTCACTCACATCTGGTTTCTATTAATTTCAATTTTTGCATGGAAAAACCTACACACTGGCATCATATATTGCTATCATTGAATATGATATTCAGACCTGCCTGAAACTTTCCATTACGCCTTACATTTTCATCAGGTGTGGATGTCAGACTGGAAGCAGGTTTGTGGGAGCACCTCCTTTAAAATTCTACATATTGGGAAAAGGTGCATTGAACATTCGCTTGTTTGAAAATCTGCACTCGCTGAACATACATTTGGCTTGTTTGAAACACTGCACTGAACAGTTGCAAGTGAACAGTTGCTTGTTTGAAAAGCTGAATTGTTGATGGTTTGAAAAGGTGCATTGAACATATGCTTGTTTGAAAAGTTGCATTAAACATTTGCCTGTTTGAAAAACTGCAATGAGCATTTCACTCTATCACCCATTGCAAAGATTTCATAAGAAAAGCTCTTTTCTACAATCTGTTAGCATGTCAAATAAATTATCATTAAAACTTGACTGTAACCGCAAAAGAAGATAGTGAAAGATTAAAAGGCATTTTGGCCTGTCTGTCTGTTGTACACATTTTCAGCAAGTTTTTTTCAGTATTAACTTTAGGGCTGTAGATATATATGTGTGAGATATGTTTCTAATTTCTTCTCAATACATATGTTGTCACCCTCGTGCTGACCTCGATCAGCTTCTGCATAACAGGTCTATACCATTCGCATAAGATAAATGGGTATTTTTCCTTAAAATGAAATAAAATGATAAAAATAAACTTGACCAGACAGCCTTTAATTGACAAATGGATTCATCTGTTTAATTAGGACAGTGCATTTCATTGGGCATAAATGGGTTAAGAAAATTATATTTAAGGTATACTAATAAATGCCCCCTGCATCTATTCCAAAAATAATGTTACACTGTGTTGAATGGCCAATCTCCATGTTTTCCACCAATTTTACAAAGAAGAATTACATGAATTCCTAATAGTTTCTCTGTATGACGCAGCTCTGCCAAATGGGGTTCACTTTTTAAGGAAAGAATTTGCTCCTAGAGAAGCAAATTCTTTCCTTTAAAAGTTGACCCATAGTGAGAAGGGTCAAAAAAGAAAAATGATAGAACTTCTTTAGCTGAATGCATATCCATTCCCATTAATTGTATTTATTAGATGTATTTGGGCAGAGGCCGTTTACCACTTTTTAGGCTCTTAATACACCCCAGTCCCCTTTCTTAAAATGCAGCCCCCAGGGGGCCTTTAATAGGATTAATATGGTATACAAAAATATGATTTTATTGCAGAATGATGTCACTATTCTCAGAAATGATATTTATGTTCCAATTTTCAGAGAGAAAAATACTTGCTATGCATACCATTTTTTTTCTAATAAACACTCCTCTCTAATAAACACCCCACTCACTTTTTCAGTAAAAAGAATGACCAAATTCTAACAGAGCTCGCTTAAGACCATTAGACTGGCTTTTTTGGTCCAAACTGTGTCTCCAGAAATCTGTTTAAAGGACTTGTAAATTGCAATGCCCAGATATGTTTATTAGAAGTGATACTGTAGATCAGTATTTATAGCCCGGCTTTGAAAAAGTGGGGCTGTACTTGATTTCGTCTGTCCATAATTCCGTAACTTCGTAATTCTGCAAGACTTTTTCTGTCACAGTTTCCACCTTGGTATACATATGAACAATGAGTTGTATCATGGGATTAAGAATTGGACTCGATGCTCTTATTCTTCCCTTCGTTTGTCCATTTTTCTGTCTTTTCAGGGTAAATTTGTGTCACAGTTTTCTCAGAAACTGTGCAAGCTTTGTAGAATCTTCAAGTTTGGTATATATATATATATATATATATATATATATATATATATATATATATATATATATATATATATATATATATATATATATATATATATATATATATATATATGTAGAATGGGTGATTGTGTTGTGGGATTGAGACTCAGGCTCATAGCTATTATTCTTCTAATTTTTGTTCTTTTTTTCTTTCTTTCCCTATGTTGCATGTTAACATTGAAATGCATGTAAACATTGAAAGTTTGTGTGAGAGTTGTTCTCAGAAATTAATAAAACTAGAATCTTGAACATAGTATACATATCGTGGGATTGAAAAGCGGGTTCGTTGCTCTTATTGCTCTTGAAAACCTGCAAAGTTTCAAAAAAGGCGTCCAGAAGGGGTTGAAAAATTCTAGGTCCAAAAGGGCTGTGATTCCTTCAAAAAGGATTGAATCAATCCAAAACCACATACAAAACCACATGCGCATCTTCAAACCAGAGCAAGAAACCCTGCAAAGTTTAAAAAAAATGGAAGAGGCGTCGAGGAGGAGGCAGACACAAACTTTTTTATATGGAAAGTCCAAAAGGGCTTTAACTCTGTCAAAAATGATTGAAAATCCAAAACTACATGCGCTGCTGCGCATCTTTATACCAGAGTAAGAAACCATGCAAAGTTTCAAGAAAATCGGATGAGGCGTGTAGGAGGAGTTGCAGACACAAGATTTGGGACGGACTGACGCACAGATGCATGGACACACGTACGGATTCACATTTACCAAGGGACAAGGGACGCGCACACGCACATAGGTCATTACTATAGTCCCCCTACACCTAAGTCGGGTGACAAAAATACCTGCCTTTTTTTACTTTTTTTATAAATAAAATAAAATGGAATTTGCTGGATGCATAAAGTGTTGAATTTGATACCGGGACATCTGGAGAATAATTAACTGTGGAAAGTGGTATTAGATAATGATGACAGCTAGCTGAAAACCACAAGATTATTTCAAGGATTTATTGCCTCCCAAACCGGGAGAATTTCTAGCAATAGGTGATAGAGTGATTTGCTAATGTTGAACATTTGCTTGTTTGAAAAGCTGCAATGAGCATTTGCTAATGTTTGAAAAGTTGCATTGAACATTTGCTTGTTTGAAAAGCTGTACTGAGCATTTGCTTGTTTGAAAAGTTGCGTTGAAATTTCTCGTTTTTCTCTTTTGATAAGATGCACTGAACTTTCTGCTGAAACATCTCAGGAGTTTCAATGTGTTCAAGTTCACTGATGGTGGTGGTGTTGGTGAGGAGGCTACAGTCGTGGAGTGGGGTGGGGTAAGGCAGAGATTGGGTTCAGATGCCAAATGTCTTCCAGAGGCAAAAATAAGTGAGATTCTGTCTCACACTTAGTGAGTCTTGGCATGTATTAAGGCAAAGACAAACAATAAAAGAGGTTAAAACCACAACAATGGAATGATTTCACAGATGACAATGACATGTTAAAATGACTAAACCAAAATGCCCCACAATATTATTACCCCAATCCTCTTGAAAATGAAGTTAAATGGGGCTAATCAAGCTGATCCTGACAATAATGAAGCAGATTCTAAAAGGCTACCAGTTACCGTAGTAACGCTAAATATTTTGACAGAGATGCATGTGCAACCAGTGTAGCCCCAGATCAGACTGCTCCTAAGGAGCAGTCTGATCAGGGTCTGCACTGTTTGCCATCTATTAAGACATTTTGGACAAATTGTCAAATTGTAAAAAATTACAATTTTTTCTTTTTTCTTTTTAGTTGGTCAAGGGGCCCAAATATTTAGGGCAATTTTGGTACCCGGTTAATGGAGAGGAGATGAACTTGTGACATTTAGCAGTCAAAACCAGGCATGCTTCTGGATTTCAACACCTCCAAAGGGCAAAGGGGATCTGATAAGGAAAATTATTCAGAAGCAATTAAGTATTTTAATCTGTCATTATGGGCCCCCAACTGGTTTCTGGTGGCTCCCCTTTTTCCATCTGACAGTTGCTTCAGCAGTTAAAATTTTTAATGATTTGGGAAGAAAATAGATAAAAAAATGGACAGATGTTATCCTAACACTTAAAATCCCCAAATTAAGTTGGTGAAGAAATTCTCACAAACTTCACACATGCTCTAGTAGCTTAATCTGAACTGAAATAAATTGTGTACAGACACTTTCAGCCATTTGAAACATGTTTAAAAAAGGCTTTAATTTTGAAAGTTACCTTATTTAACTGACAAAACGCCAGTAGTATTGTAAACAAGCTATAGCACAGGGTATAATCGATTCCGCCAATTTTCGCTTCCTGCAGAGACTGTCCATCATATTTGGCTTCCGCCGAGACTGTCCGCGAACTCTTGCTTCCTGCAGAGACGACTGTCCTCGTAAAATGGCTTCCTGCCGAGACTGTCTGCGTGACTCTGCTTCCTGCCGAGAGCCTCGGCAGGAAGCAGAATCACGCGGACAGTCTCTCCAGGAAGCCATTTATCATGTACAGTAGTCTCGGCAGGAAGCAAAAGATCGCTGACAGTCTTGGCGATAGCCAAATATGATGGACAGTCTCTGCAGAAAGCGAAAATTAGCGGAATCGATTATACCCTGTGTATGGTGCCTGAGTTAGAACAAGTAATCACAGGCTTCTTGTTGAAACCGGTGGGTGGGACAATGTTCTTGGCAAATATTTAGAGTCTTTAATAGAAAGAGACTATTAGGTTATCTTGACCTAAAAATCAGTTGAAATGATCTAATACCGAATTATGGCCGACTAATCTGATTAATCAGGTCCCCAGACTGACATACAAAATATGTTTCTATAGGGCCCCCAGACTGACATACAAAATATGTTTCTATAGAAGTAAACAAATTTCTTTATTTTCTTTCTATACCTTCTTGGTAAAATCAGACTTTTCTCTGTTATTATTATACTTTATATTGATGTATATTATTTTTTCACATAGAAACCGTATACCTAATCCTATTAGACGAGATTGATATATGCTGTATGACTTCAGTCTGATATCAGCCTATGTTTTGTGCCTTTCCGATAACACATTTGCTTCTGATATAGATGGCAAGTTTCGGAATTACAGTTATTTGGCAACAATCTCTGTCCTTTGTTGCTGTTAATGGGCAGTTTGCTCTTCCAGTTAACAGCAGACATACTTTATTTACAGATGAATAATCAGAAAAGATTCCTCTAATGCACCCTTATTCACTTCACAATTCTCATACTGAAGATTAACCCTTAAAGCGCCAAAAATTAAAATTGTTGAATTGGCAAACAGTGTAGATACAGAAGAGGTGGCTCATAATGAGCCACCTCATCTGAATCTACACTGTTTGCCCTCTAGTGTTCGAATGCTCAATATGATTACGCTTGGACGAAACATTTTTTGAAATTCTGCAGACGTAAATTTTGTCGTCTGCTTTTTGGTGCATTACGGGTTAAGTACCAAAGTTTCACAACAAACAGTTCAAGACAGTAAAATTTGACAAGGATAGGTCTAATATACAGCTCTGGGGCAGGCTACTATTATAAAGGAGTTCAGTCCCTATCAGGGCTCGGGAAAACCGGATTTTTTCGGTCCCAGACCGAAATTCAGAAATTCGGACCGATTGGAAACAGCCCAAAGCCAAAAAAAATCGGTCCCATATTGGCCCAATACTTAGGATATTTTCTCTGATTCTGTCAGATATTTCTTTGTCACGGATGTTTCGGCTATTTTCGTCGATGTTTACGGCACTGCATTAAAAGTTAATTGGGTTGTTTACATCAATTTAATCAACAACGTGTCAAAAGTTATCACAGATAATCACAGCTCCGATTGTCTTGCCAAGGTGTGAACATGTTTTTAGAAGACTTCGATAATTAGCGCATGTCACGTGTCACCAATCTGAGGTCACCTCATATACACAATACACAGGCCGACGCTCGGGGAAAAAAGGCTGTGTAAAGTAGTCAGTGATTACTTCCAAAGAAAGCATTATAAACGACTTTTACATGCGAAAAAAACAACAACAAAAAAGCTTAAACCTGATTTGATTATCTGTAGGATTGTTATTGTTTTTAGGCAACGTCAGTACTCGCGCAAATAAGTAATTTTTTATTTGTCCGAAGGTACCTTTTTGAAAGAAAAAAAAACAAATTTCAAGGGCAAGGGAATTGACTCGAATGAAAACTCGAATAAAAATATTGGTTACCAGCTTAATAGTTTTTGACCCATACGAACTGGCGGTAAGAAGAATCATGTGGTTCCGGCAAGGCTACTTTCGCTTTCTTTTTCGGTATTTTTTAAAGCACATGTTTCACAATAAGTTAGAGCAAAGGGACTAAATTGCTACTTCAGCGCTGATTTTCATTGTGTCAGGTAAGCAGCAAACATGTCTATCTTGGGCTAAACAAGCGCTACATGGGGTTTCTCATTAGTGGGTGGGGGTATTCAGCGGAGATCGTTATATCGTCCCCCGGCACCCGCATAGTGTGGACCGATTCAATTTTCAATATTTCCCAAGCCCTGGTCCCTATAAGGGAAACTCAATTATCATACCCCCCACCCCATCACCACCACCAATGAACCAGACTCTACCCTCGCTTCAAAGCATCCATCACCACTGTTAAATCTTAAAATTATTTTAATATTCCATGTTGAAATGACTAAAAACTATAAAAGTGTTAGAAAAAAGTTTAATTTCAAATTGGGCCATGATGGAGGTCTTGTTTTATTACTTTTGTTCATTTTCTCCCTGTCCTGTATGTCCGCTGCACAGTCTGACACGCTTATTTATGAAACAGATTAATTTTATTTTGTAAACCTATACTTTGAATTTTATGTAAATTAGTTCTACCTGCTGTATCAGACCCTGAGTATTCGGGCAGACATTCTTGCGCAAACAGAACAGAACTGAATCAGACTGCTCCTCTTGGAACAGTCTAATCAGATTCTCCACTGTTTACCAGCCTACCGTTTTTATTGCATTTCTTGATAATACCAATGGATTTGTCCAAATTCATGGCTAGAGGAGAGAGTCCATTACAAATAATAAGGGGGGTAATATCAAAAGTGTCCCAATGCACACTGAGTGAAACAGCATAGTGTATTTTTTTATTGGCAGATTTTAATTTACTTGTCTACTTTGGAATGCTTTCGTTTAGATCCAGCCTTTTAATTATAATATCGAAATTCACTATTGACAATAAATTATCACTTAATAATGTTCACGTTGTCAGTCCATTCTTCTAAGGTAGTAGACCTAAAAAGGCTCAGTTTCCAAATCCCATACAAAGAGTACTTTGCATTTCACTATGCATACAAGAAGTGCCTGCGTGTGTTTATATTAAAAAAAGGATGCCCGCTTAAACAAACAAAAATGTATTAGCCGTAAGGCATAAACTGTTTGTTAACTTATTTAACGACATCGAGTTTTAATTTCAACATGCTTTTAAATGAAATTTTTGCTAAATTTGAAATTTGAGAAGTCGTGATGCGTGCACAATAGGATTGATCCAAGCATCTGTAAATAAAATGCAGAAATTTCACACCAAATCAATATTTTCTAAACACTCTCGGCTTTTGATTAAGGGGCGAGTTGATTAAAGGTACACCAGCGGGGAGTCTACGGGCTGTTGAGTTAGCAAGTACCTGACAGGTACCTGACAGATTCAGACTAAAGAATTCACCTGATGCATCTTGTCAAACAGGCATTTCTTTGATCATTTTTGTTGGTCAGAATTTTAAGCGGGTGAAAAGTAGTAGCCCAAGACATGTTATTGTACAAGTACTGTGAAAGTTTTGGTAATTTAAATGCTGAATACTACTGGTTTCCTCCTCTTGGGGCCAAAAATGCAGACAAAAAAACTTGACAGCTGCAAAATTTAAAAGAATAAAATAATCCAAGCTATATCATACTACACATTCAATAAGGGCCGCCTCATTCGGATCTACGCTTTTTGCAAATTCAACTATTCATATTTTGTGCTTTGTGTTACTGGTTCCCATTCCCAGCGCGCACATGACATCGAAATGACGTTGTACTGACGTCCCTGCGACGTCATTACTTTGCATTGACATCAGTATGTCATTTTGACGTCATTTGCCTTCTGGGTTATGGACCTTTTAACTCTTAAATCAGTTGATTTAGTCGTACAGCTTGATTTTAGTATTGGTTGTTCATATCTTTTCTGATGGCATTGCTCAATTAAACACTTTTTGTTAAAGTGTTGCATTACTAGAAACGAGATTACTTTCATCCATAATATAAATTACAATTTGCAGTTCCTTCCTCCAGAAACCGTAAGTTCCTTGGTTCCAGCAGTATGCCTCCTTAATATCAGTTTTGTTTTTTGTATCTCTGTTGCATCATAAACATGTCCAAACCTGATAATCTTGTGGTAAAAGGATTCCGAGAAATATCTGAAACCGCCAAAGTTTCCGATAAAACTGTAGATTCATGACTATTGGTTGGCTCGAAAGGATGTCAAATTTCATGTCGGAATAATAAATCAGCATTGTTTTTGATAGTAAAAGTTAATGGCCCTCTCTTTTTTTGACTACTGTCTGTTTTAGCGATAGGTAGGGTGGCAAATTTGAAGGATTTATCAAATGTAATGACATATGTAAGAGTTGTTATACAACTTCACTGTCTGTTAGTCATTCAATGATTAAAGGTGTGAGATGTGGATAGAGGGTCACTCTTTGGCATCACAAGGCTTTCTTAGTGATGCTGAACAGTGTTTTTGAGGGACAGACTTTCTATCCCACCTCATACCCATGATAGATACTAAATTCTTTTTCTTACATACCTTTTCATTTGCAATGTCTGATTTAAATGTAGAACTTGCCACTGGGCACACAAGGTTGAATCAGCCTTGAATGAACCTTAATTCAACGTCATGACTTTGGATCAAGGTTGATTCAAGGTTGTGTGCCTGCTGGGTAATTTTAGCATTTGGGAGATTTCTATTAAGTTTTAAAAGCAACACCTGACATTTGGTTCTCTGCAGTAACAACTGTATGACATAAAATGAAGTCAGTTTGTCGTGTTCCAGACATCATCCTCTGTACAATTGACGTCGCCTGATGATGTAAATATGCAACCTCATATATGACCAATATACTGACTACATGTGCTTAGTTCCTTTTCTGGATAAGGAGATCAGCATGGTTGAAACATTGAAAATCCTTGTCTGGTTGTCATGAAAATCTGATCTCGGTGTAACTGCACTGTTTGAAGTCGTTCAGTCACTATCTGTCGACACAAAGCTGAAGAATGACTGGAACTTCTTAAAATTCTAAGACATATTATTACAATGGTTTGGAGGCACCTCAATATTGTGGGTAAATACCAGTACCATACTGGAACTCTTCAATGTTGAGTGAAACCAGTCTACTTTGACATAAAACAAGGAAACAGGGTGAGTAAACAATTCACACCCCAGCACTTGCCTCACCAAAAGAATCTAATTTCTTAGCAGTACTATGACAGAATCAATATGGCAAAAAGTCTACAATTGTTGAAATCAAATTACTGGAATATTGCTTTACTCAGTCTTACTCATGGTCAAGTGGCCTCCGCCATGATGACAGGTCCCTACAGCAGGCATACTTTAACCTGCAAATCCGCAGAATCAGAATCTTGGTGTTTCCTTTTAACTATAATTACTCATAATCTATATGCATAAAAACAAGACTCTGAAGGACCACATAGATTTGCAGGCTGATCTGGGGCTGTATTCATAAAACAACTTAAGTGGTTGCTATGCTGTTGCTAAGGCTCAATTTCGATGAAGGAGATTTCCTACAACAATGAAATTTGCTCTGGAGGAACAGTCTGAAAAAGACTGTTCCTCAAGAGCAAATTTCATAGTTGTAGGGAATCTCCTTCAAAAAAATTCACCCTTAGCAACAGCATAGCAACCACTTAAGTCGTTTTATGAATACTGCCCCTGAGCCTTAGCTGTTTGCTCCTACTACAAAGCTCACCTTTTCTCATGGCGCAGCTCAAAGTTTATTTCAGACAAATGATGTGACTGGACCAGTGAGGGGAAAAAAACACAAGATCTTTTGGCAAAAGCACTGGCTGTCAAAATGCCAATATATGCAATCCCATCCATCCCTTTGTCACTCATTCAAAAAATGAAACAAACATACTGAATAAGGAGAAAGGTTCACAGTGTGCAGATGCATAGGCTGGGCTGGGCCTCAGCAACTAATGCATGCACCAACTACCGTTTTTTTCCCATGCAGCTCCAAATATAGACTTGGTCAATAATTGTGGTCAATTCAGTAAAGCTGCTCTTGAGAGATATGTCTGAAAATTACAGAATTGCTTCATCAATTCTTATTCATACAATTATTGCAGACAGATGAAAGATTGATGACCAACATACCACAGACATCTTGAAACCTTGGTTGCCTGTGTCGGTACAACCTGAATTGTTACAGAGAGCCAGACAGGACATCTCTGCCTTTTATTAAAGGACTGTACCAGTGGTAATTGGTTACCAATTTAGGAAAGGAATTTTGCCATCACAATGGTCAACTCAGAATAAGAGAAATATACTAGAAAGTGCCAAATTAGAAAGTGCCAAATGAAAAAGAAATAGCAGACCAGGGTCCAGTGTTAAAATCTCAAACGTATTGTCCTCTTGTATGCAAAAACACTACCATTTTTTTGCTGAAAAATTGTGAGGAACTTTTGAAGTGCAAAAGTTCCTTACATTTTTCAGCAAATACTTATATACATGCACAGATGTACACTTGATTTTTCGTGTACTAGAAGACTTAATGAATCTTGATGAATCTTAATTAATGAATTTAATTAATTAGCAACTTTGTTAAGCTAATGTTAAGAAGAACTGGGCCCAGATCTATAGTACGGATTCACTCTGCAATGGACAACACTGTAGTTGTTGAAAAATGAAAGTGCCTCCTGAAGGAACTCACATACTTACCGGTATATACATGTACAGCTTTGCATTTAGATTTACCTTACTTGGAAATGGAAATAAAAAGCAACTGGTAAAGACAATAAAACCACACTCTGTCTGCTGCTGCTAAGCAACCATCAATTTTAAAACATCTTATTTCATTGACATTTCATGACAAGCAATAATAAAACATAGGTTTACAGTTTGATGAAATTTTCATGACAGCTTTGAGATAAGAGACTTATCAGTGCTTTGATATGCAGAAATTGTGATTAATTACCAGCCTATAGTTGTATAGGAATTTTCTGATATTAATTAGAATCTGAGGCAGTAGTTTAGACTTGTAAAGACATTGATTCTTTAAGCATCATTTATGGAAAATCCTGTACTGTCACATTAGGGCTTCTAGGAACAGAAAAATTTAAGAAAGGAGTGAAAATCTATAGGTTTAACTGAAAATCTACTTAGAAATGCCATCTTGCCTGAGCAACAACTGGATATCCTATTGAGTTCTTCATTCCTTTCCCCAAGACAGGCGCTGTGGTCGAGTGGTTAGAGATGCTTTGTTATGATGCAGAAGGTCATGTGTTAAAATCCAGGCTTGGGTCAACTCCTGACTGGAAAACTCCCTCTGTCAACCCAGCAGTAAATGGGTACCTTTTGCGACTTACGGAAGGATAAGGGCAGTGAAAGGAGAGGGACAGACACCGCCTTTCATACATATGCTGTGCCCAAGATACAGTGGGGTAATCCCCACTGCCCCTACAGCCCCTATGCTATGGTAAACCTTTACCTTTACCTTTTTATTCTTCGTTCAGATACTGAGCCTGACAATGGTGACAAGGTGTTATTTTCATTGTTATTGAGCATATATAGGTGTACAATTCAGCTGCTTTTGATCCATGTATTGAACAGATAATGATGCTTTACAAAATTAAGATTATAAGCGTTAATGGGACGTGAAACAGCTCTAATACTGCCTCTGATGATCATTCAGCATTAATGCATTAAAGCAACCAATTATCAGAAATTCTGCATCAATTAAGCTAATCAAAAACAGACAGTTGCATCTGCAGCTATTTTCATGACATATGAACAGGCAACCTTGCTACTTTACTTTTAATTAATTAGCAACTGTAAGGTGAAATTGTCATTTGTAATGTCATGGCATTTCAAATCATAAAATGATTCTGTCAAGCTAATGACAAATTGTTACTCCAAAAAAACGCAATGTCAATTTTGTTAAAAAACAATACTGTTTACTTCTGTGCACAGATCATGTCCCTTCACTAATCCAGATAAGGGAAGTAACTGGTTTGCAACAATACTGAATTACTTCCCTTGGCCAGTCTACATAGTGGGAGTAAATAGTTTGAAAAAGGGAGGCAACTATCCCTTTTAAAGGGACAGCGAAGACTCTGATCAGACTGGGCGGATGCCCAGGCTGATCAGAGTCTTGGCTGGGCACATATTATGCCACTTTGTTGGTTTTCTCATATCGCGGCTCATATATAATCTGGCATGATTACAATGGAAGGTATTAATCAAAGTTATATGGAAACATTTTAAATTAAATCAATCAGAAAAGGCCTTTGTTTTAACAGCTTTGATGACTTTGGCATGATTTAGCTGTTCTGTATAAATATTTGTAATCACAGGATTCACCTGGAATTTATTTATCTTGGAATTGGCCTGATAATGTCTTCAGTAGCAGGCGGAAACAGGTGAGAGCAGACAGCAACAGACAGGAAGCAGACGCAAAAACATGCTCTAGGACGGTGGTATGCAAGAACCCTGAATATGAAAAATGAGGTGCTTAAATTCTTTTAATGCTTATGATCCAAGTCATGCGAGGCTTTCAATGTGTGAAAATTCGAACTTTTACCGAGGTTCATGGTTTCAAAACAGAAAGCACTCAAAATGGCTGCCAACTTTTATTCAGATTTGAGTTGAATAAGTGTACAAGTCTTCAAACCATGTCAAAAATGATGTTTTAAGCTAAAAGCAAAATAATTCAGTAAAACTGAACATTAATTATGAAGTATACAAAAAATGGTCTGAATTAATTTGAAATAATGTTTTAGTGCCCCCCCCCCCCCCCCCCCCCCCCCCCCCCCCCCCCGCTCTCATTTTTTTGGTCCATTAGGGACTTCATGAGCTGAACTTTACATTACATGAATGAAATTTTGGTGGCCATGTGAACTTTTTTCTGTGGATGTTCATTACTAGCTGCCATACTGTCATGTTGTCTAGTCTCCAGCTTAACAAGTAATTTTCTCAAAAAACATGAATACACGATTCATGTTAAAATGTTAAATATTCAGACAGGATACTGCTTTATCTCAGCAAACAGTGTAGACCCAAATCAGACTGCTCCTAGGGAGCAGTCTGATCAGGATCTGCACTGGTTGATAAGGGTTTTAAGACACATGGATCCCCTGACAAAACAGATTTGACCATGGACATGCAAGTCCTTCATATAAAAGACTACCATAACTTGCAGTTTCTGATTTTTTACTGAAAATACAGTCTAACTACCCGTGGGTGAGACATACCACATGCCTCTCTGTCTGTGTTTGTTTAGCTTCATGTTTTAGTGACAGCTCTACATCAGGTAACACCAACCTGCTTGCTGATGTGTTCTCCAGTCTCCATTTCATGCTTCAGTTGTTCATCAAACTTTCAAAGATGGAAGATGCCATTTCAGAAAATGCTGCAGTGTCCAAATCTTCATTGCAAATAAAGTACAGCTACCCCTTGGCAAGACATGACACATGTCTGTCTGGTCCGTTTTTTGTTTAGCTTCATGTTTTAGTGACAGCTCCATTAGGAAACATCAACCTGCTTGCTAATATTTCTGCAGCCACTGTCATGCTTCAGTTGCTAATCAAAGGTTCGGAGACAGAAAAAAAAATGTTTGTTGCAAACAGACTACAACTACCCTTGGGCAATACATGACATATGTCTATCTCAGCTATTTTTGTTTAGCTTCATGTTTTAATGACATCTACATCAGGTAACACCAACCTGTTTGCTGATGTTTTCTCCAGTCTCTGTTGCTCATCACAGAAAGTGCTGAAATGTCCAAATAAGTATTATTGCAAGCAGTGTATAACTATCCTAAGGCAAGACATACCAGATGTTTCTCTTGTCTATGTTTTTGTATAGGATCATGTTTAAGTGACAGCTTAATAAGTTGACAATAACATACTTGCTGAATGTTTTTCTTCTCCATCCACAATATCATTTATGCAGACTGTCCTTTCATTTTAAAGGGCTACTGCAGTTTTCTTCACTTTTTCCAAAAATATTCCAAATTAATAGGTATTTATGAGAGAAACAGATTGCTGAAAACCCCATCGAATATTTCTAACCCAAACTGTAGTTATTGACAATTGAATTTTATGCAAATTAGATTTTAAGCCCCACCCACTTTTTCTTTTCTACAGCTTTTCTTGCATGATGTAATTCAGATTCCAGTTATTATCGACATACTTTGATTCAAAATATTTGACTTTTTTCATGAGATGATCTAACCTGTCAAACTTAACCTGTTTTAAAAGAAAAAAGTATAGAAAATATAAAAATATCGATATTTTTTTAAATTTCAATAATTTGAATTATTCAAATGACGTCATAAGAGTCCTTGCATATTTTTAGTTAATCAAAATTTAAATTCCTTATAGCTTTTTAAGCCTGTCAAATTTCTCCTTGCAGTTTTCGACATTCTTTTAGATAAAACAATACCACTTATTTCCAGTGAATGCATGTTGAAAAACAGTACAGTAGACCTTTAAAAAGCTTACAGCAGTAGTTTAGACCTTTTCTAGCAACTTACAAAACCCTGGTAAACTGCCTAGCCACACAGCACAGCCATTTGGGGAGTCATTTTGGCACTACAAAGTTACAACAGATACAAAGTGGCACACACACTGGCCTGCCTCATATCATTTGACAACATAGTGTTGCAAGGTCTGAGTTTTTGTCTAGACTCTGGCTCTACACTATCTGCATTTTATAATTGCCCATCTTTACATTCTGGCTGATCACTGACAAATTGACTATATTGCGGGCTGCTGGCTGCGGGCCGCGGGCTGCGGGTCGCTGGCTGAATGCTGCAAGTTGCTGGCTGCGGGCTGATACTTTCATAACTACTGCCTTAATTATACTCAGTAAGGTGGATTAGATAACTGAATACTGCCAATTAATTTTTGCCATGAAAAATTTGAATCAGCATGGCATAGTGGAAAACAGCTCCTACACTTGAAGACATAGTGATACAGCCATAGTATAAACATGTAGTGGAGATTTGGAGGGGCATCATGGAGTGGAGCCATGTAATGGAGTCTAGTTTTACAATGATCCAAAATTTTGGGCATACATGTCTGAGCAAAAAGGCCCCTATCAGGAGGAGTAGTCCTCTAACAAGTTTGTTCAAATGGTGGCCCCAGGGTTCAAAATGGCCCTGGGGCAGGGGGTCGTGGGTTCGAAAATAAAAATACTTAAAAATCTTCTTCACCAGAACTACTTGGCTCAGATGCTTGAAATTTGGTATGTTACATTGCCTAGATGTCCTCTACCAAGTTTTTACAAAAGGTGGCCCCAGGTTCCAAAATGGCCCTGGGGCAGGGGGTCTTGGGTTCAAAACTTAAAAATACTTAAAAACCTTCTACTTCAGAACAGCAAGGCTCAGGTGCTTTAAATATTTGGTATGTGGCATTGCCTAGTGGTCCTCTTCCAAGTTTGTTTAAATGGTGGCCCCAGGGTCCAAAATGGCCCCCCGACAGGGAGTCCTAGGTTTGAACCATAGAAATATATAGAAAAACATTCAAAAATCTTCTTCAGAACCACTTGCCTCAGATGCTTGAAATTTGGTATGTAGCTTTGCCTAGTAGTCTTTTACCAAGTTTGTTCAAATGATGACACCCAGGGTCTAAAATGGCCCCGCCCCAGGGGGTCGTGGTTTTGAACCATAGAACTACATAGAAAAATATAAAATAATCTTCTTCAAAACCACTTGGCTCAGATGCTTGAAAATTGGTGGGATGCACTGCCTTGTAGTCCTTTTTCAAGTTTGTTCAAATGATAGCCCCAGGGTCCAAAATCGCCCTGTGGCAGGGAGTCCTGGGTTTGAACCACAGAAATACGTAGGAAACTATTAGAAAATCTTCTTCGTCAGATTGATTGATTGATTTGATGCTTAACGTCCATGGTAAACAACTATGGTCATGTCGGGACGGCCAGTTAACCTAACCACACTATTCCTGGGCAGGCTTAGACCTCCTAAGCGGTTAACCAGTACTAAGTGCACATACTTTCGCCAGTAGCTGACAAATGCCCTTCTTGAATCTGCGGAAGGAGAAACGAAAGTATGTGGCCAGACCGAGTTTCGAACCCAGGACCTCTGACTTATGAGTCAGGTGCCCTACCGAATGCGTTCTTCCTCAGAACCACTTGGCTCAGTCAGATGCTTGAAATAAGGTATGATGCATTGCTTGGTAGACTCCTACAAAGTTTGTGTAAATGGTGGCCCTGGGATCCAAAATGGCCCTAGGGCGGGGAGTCTTGGGTTCGAAATCAAGATGTACTTAAAAACCTTGAGGCTTCTTCTCCAGAACCCCTTGGTGCAGATGCTTGAAATTTGGTATGATGCATTGCCTAGTGGTCCCTTACCAAGTTTGTTCAAATGATGGTGCCAGGGAAAAAATGGCCCTGCCACAGGGGGTCCTGGGTTTGAACCATGGAAATACATAGAAAAATTTTAAAAATCTTCTTCTTCAGAACCACTTGGAAAGTTTTGAATGTCTGCGTCTGTTTTCGATAACATTTCTATTGTAAAATTACAAACAAGAGAAACAGTGTGAATTGATATAAGACAGAGAGCTAGTATTCACAGTGCAGTACGACGGCAAAAAACAAAGATTAAATATTCATTGTCCTCTGATATTATTGGCTAAATTTGAAATACGCGTTATTTGACCAATGAAATCTTGTGAAATGTGGAACAATATCGAAATTATACGAGGCTGCACCTCGAAAAATCACTGATAGTCATTTATTTCTATTGAATTGATTTAAAGATTTGCTTGTGGATATTAACTTGTTGAAGAGTTTTGTTGATTCATTCCATATTGTCTGATGACTATTAAAACTAGATAGCTTGTAGCACCCCTAATAATTACACAATTTGTGCATACATATATACATGGTCATTTGTTCCAAACTACCGTGAAATTTATAAATATTGCGAGGGATAGGTCTGAGTAACAGTGCAAACCCAGATCGGAATGAAGGAGCAGTCTTGGTAGTGTCTACACTGCTTGCCATTCCATCTGTGTCTGTTAAGCTCTGGTCCCACAGAGCTTGCAACCGTGCTGCGACCTATCCGCAAATAAAAATCTGACAGTCGCGGAGAGGTTTTATAATGGATGCTACAAGGTCGCCGAGTGGTCGCCGAGCAGTCGCCAATCAAAATTAGTTGCAGCCAGTCTTTTGAACATCCACAAAAGACTAGCCACCACTGATTTTGATCGCCGACTGGTTGCAATGGTTTTCTGGAAGTTGCCGATCGTATTATTTTAGTCGCCGACCAGTTGGTAATCGGTCGCCGATCGGTTTCATCAACGCTTTGGCTCTGAAATGTTGCAACCTTGCTGCGACCTATCTGTGATCTGTCGGTGACTGTTCGACAACTGATCGGTGACTGACCACTGGTGAGTCGGCGATCAATTGGTGGCTGGTCGCCGACAGGTTGCAGCGTGCGCCGAACGATTGCCGAATGATCGGTGACAGGTCGCCGACCGGTAGCCGACAGGTTGCAGCGTGCGCCAACAGATCATGGTTTGCAGTGCTAGCTTTTAAACGAAAAGTTGTCTTTGTATCCTGGCATCATGTTATTACCAGGGCTCAAAGTGTTAGCATCAGGGTACATAGAGGACCCCCCGCCATCACCACCACCAAAAAAAAAAATGGCGCCAAACAGACAGCAGAAATGACTCTCGAAGTTCAGACGCCTGCTTCAGTTGAGGAATCTCACAGTCAAAGGAGGAATCTCAATAAACTGCGGCCTTTTTGAAACCAAGGTTTTATCCAGTACTGTGTTCTCCTCCTCCGTCTTAATCGCCTGTTCACCATCATAGACAATACAGGTGCAGGCTGGTTGTTTCGTTGCTAGCAAGCAACTGAATCTGTAGCTGTGTTAGTTTGACAACTTTCACTGAAATGGTTTCATTCTTGTCACCACATTTCCATTGATTTTTTTTTTTGATGGCAGAACGGTCGCCAATCAATCTCCGACCAGTCGCCGTTCAATTGAAACCAGTCGCTGAAGAGTCGTTGATTGGTCGCTGTTTGGTCGCCGATCATTCTAAACTAGTTGCAATCCTGTTGCCGGTCCTACGCCGACAAGTAACTATTGCAGTGAGGTCGCCGATCAATCACCGACTACACGCGAAAGCTGTCGCCGACTGTACGGCGACTGACTGGCGACTGACTGGCGACCACATTTGAAGAGGAAAAGTAGTTGCAATGGTTGGAGAGGTCGCAGGTCAGTTGCAGACAAAATCAGTCGCAAAGCGGTCACATGGCAATCGCAAGCTCTGTAGGACCGAGGCTTTAGATGCTTAAAATTTAATGCACTACAACAAAATGTTCGATTTGAGGACAGCTACAGCTACCTATTATTTCAGGTGTCCCAATTTTTAGAATTATACAGTAAACTCCAAGACTCCAATCCAGACTCCACTCGAATACTCCATTCCATGTTTCATGCTATGCACAACAGGGCAAACCACTTGTAGGGAAAGGACTGATTTTATCTGATTTATAGTGTGTGTGTGTGTGTGTGTGTGTGTGTGTGTGTGTGTGTGTGTGTGTGTGTGTGTGTGTGTGAAGTATATTTATTGTAAATACTCAGACGCTACCATGTCTTGATTTATCTTCGCAGGACATTTTATACAACTTTTGGCATAGACCCTGATCAGACTGTTCCAACCAGCGGTCAGATCTGGGTCTACACTGTTTGTGAAAACATTAGAGCTAATGTTCAAATATTTGGGGTAAATATGGTATGTCAGTCATCATCACAGGTTTTGATTGGGCTTAGGGCCTATCTACTGGTAGTTTCTCAATAAAACAAATTTAATGACAGTCCTACTTGTCTAAAACAGTTCAGAAGATGCCTCTACAAACTTGATTTAGCAGACATTGAACAGCCATGACATGGTGTGCCTGGTGTACATCTGTTTGCTCATGGTGAGTGTACCTTATCTATTAGCTATAAGATGAGTCTATGGGAATGGGTAGATATGGAGCTAAATTGTCAAACTACAGTACATATGTGCATGAACACAAGAAAGCAAAACCTCTGATCAGGCTGCTCAGAAATGCCATAAGGTTGTTTTTTTTCTTTGTGACATGGCCCGTATACAATATTAAGACTGAACTGTAAATGGGTTGTTTCAAAAAAACAACCTACCTTTGGATTTCTTAAAACTCTACCTAAAGAATCCCTATGACAAACACTGTATAGATAGATAGCCCATAAATTTTAAAATTATTTATACAAACAGGGAAGACTGAGTCTTCTCTGGCTGCACATATCAGAAAGATCTCTTATCTCGCAATGCAGCCAATGTTTTTTTTATTTAAGATTATTTTCATTATTTGATCCACGACGCGAGAAAACCTACAAAGTGGTTGTGCACCTAGTGCATACTCAAATCAGCCTGGGCATCCGCCCAGTCTGATAAGAGTCTTCCCTGTCCACATGAAGGTAGCTTAGATCCTTCACTACCCTTAAGCGCTTAGGGAAGGCTCTGCTCAGGCTAGGCAGCTGTCCAGGTTGATCTGAGTCTGCGCTGGGCGGACAACCACTTTGTTGGTTTTCTCGTGTCACAGCTCATTTTTATTATTTGAAAATATCAGTTCATAGGCTAGATATATGACTCCCATGTGACAAAAAAAATTCAGTCCTAATTTGAACAAACCTTTTCTTCTGCCTTTTACTCAAATCACTGATACAATGTACATGTGTCAGCCCTAATGAGATGTAAATCAGAAATTATCAGGGAGTGAGGAATGACTTAAAACACTTGTACTGTTCTTTTAAAACATGGAACGGAATGAGGTGAAATGGGATGGACGGACAGGCAGGGAAGTTTCCTTTGTTCCACTGATGTGGGAAGACACTCTTACAGGAAAGCATTTTCTCTCTCTTAGAGAGCAAATCTTTCTTGTAAGAGTACCATCCCAGGTTCTGAGACCTAACTCTAGCCAATGGAATTTAGATTACCCTGTCCATTCCATTCCATTCCATTCCATGCCACACATTCCATTCCAAGTTTTGAAACTACAAAACAATGTAGCTAATATGTAATTCCTAGACAAAAATTACAAAGGGGCATAATTCCATCAGAAATGTAGGGTCATGGTTCTTGTTCTCTGCATATCCTCTGATATTTGTACAAACTTTCATGAAGAAATCTTAAACGGTTTTCAAGATATGGAGCAGACTTTAAATCACTATATGAAAAGTACAAAGATGCATAATTCTGTCAAAACTGAAAGTAGGGTTATGGTCCTTTTTTTCTGCACATTGTCTGACGACGCTTCATATTTGAACAAACTTTTATGCAGAAATCTTAAACAGTTTTAAGATATGGAGCGGACACGAAGCTTATGTGAAATTACTATATTAAAAATACAAAGGGACATTATTCCGTCAAAACAGAATAGGATTATGGTTCTTTTTCTCTGCATATCGTTTGATGGTGCTTTATCTTTATGCAAACCTTCTTGAAGAACTCTTAAACGGTTTTCAAGATATGGAGCGGACACAAAGATTATACGAAATAACTATACGAAAAATACAAAGGGGTGTAATTTTGTTAAAAGTGAAAGTAGGATTATGGTCCTTTTTCTCTGCACATCGTCTGATGGTGCTTTATACTTATACGAACTTTCATGCAGAATCTTAAACGGTTTTCGAGATATGGAGCTGACACGAAGCTTTTATGAAATTACTATATGAACAAGTGGCCCTGAATCGCTCACCTGAGCAAAAAGGTCAAAGGTCAAACTAGGGTCATCATTTGAACAAACTTGATAGTTTGCAACCATTTCCAAATGGTTCTTAAGAAGAAGATTTTTGAATATTTTTCTAAATATTACTATGGTTCAAACCCTGGACACCCTAGGGTCGGGGCATTTTGGACCCTGGGGTCATCATTTGAATAACCTTGGTAAAGGAGCACTAGGCAATGCTAGAAGCTAAATTTCAAGCCTCTGAGCCAAGTGATTCTGAAGCAGAAGATTTTTGAAATTTATCTATGCATTTCTATGGTTCAAACCCAGGACTCCCTGGGGCAGTGCCATTTTTGACCCTGGCGCCATCATTTGAACAAACTTGGTAAGAGACCACTAGGCAATGCATCATTCCAAATTTCAAGCATCTGCATTAAGGAGTTCTAGAGAAGAAGATTTTTAAGTACATTTTAATTTCGAACCCCAGACTCCCCACTCCAGGGCCATTTTAGATCCCAGGGCCACCATTCTTGTATGAGTCCACCATGCAATGCATCATACCGAATTTCAAGCATCTGAGCCAAGTGGTTCTGAAGAAGAAGATTTTTGAATAGTTTCCTATGTATTTCTATGGCTCAAACTCAGGACTCCCTGCCGCAGGGACATCATTTGAACAAACTTGGAAAAGGACTATCAGGCAATGCTACATACCAAGTTTAAAGCATCTGAGCCTTGCGGTTCTGAAGAAGAAGATTTTTCAATATTTTTCTATGTATTTCTATGGGACTCCCTGCCCTGCGGCCATTTTGAACCCTGGGGCCACCATTTGAACAAACTTGGTAGAGGAACACTAGGCAATGTTACATACCACATTTCAAGTATCTGAGCCAAGTAGTTCTGGAGAAGATTTTAACGTATGTTTTAGTTTTGAACCTAAGACCACCTGCCCTAGGATCATTTTAGACCCTGGGGCCACCATTGAACAAACTTGGTAAAGGACTACTAGGTAATGCATCATACCAAATTTCAAGCATCTAAGCTTTGTGGTTCTGAAGAAGATGATTTTTTAATATTTTTCTTTGCATTTGTATGGTTTAAACCTTGGACTCCATGCCAAGGGGTCATTTTAGACCCTGGAGCCAACATTTGAACAAACATGGTAAAGGACTATTAGGCAATGCTACATACCAAATTTCAAACATCTGAGTCTTGCTGTTCTGAAGCAGAAGAATTTTTAAATATTTTTCTATATATTTCTATGGTTCTAACCTGGAACTCCCTGCCCCTTGACCATTTTAGACCCTGGGGCCACCATTTGAACAAACTTGGTAGACGACCACTAGGCAATGTTACATACCACATTTCAAGCATCTGAGCAAAGTAGTTCTGGAGAAGAAGATTTTTAAGGGTTTTTTAGTTTCGAACCCAAGACCACCTGCCCCTGGGCCATTTTGGACCCTGGGGCCACCATTTGAACAAACTTGGTAGAGGAGCACTAGGCAATGCTATATACCAAATTTCATGCATCTGAGACAAGCAGTTCTGGAGAAGAAGATTTTTAAGTATTTTTTAGTTTTGAACCCAAGACCCCCCGCTTCATGGCCATTTTGGACCCTGAGGCCACCATTTGAACAAACTTGGTAGAGGTTCACTAGACAATGCTTCGTATCAAATATCAAAGCCCTAGGCCTAGCGGTTTCAGAGAAGATGTCATCTAAAGCAAATTGTTGACGACGGACAACACCCGACGAATGACGGACACCGATCGATCACAATAGCTCACCCTGAGCCTTTGGCTCAGGTGAGCTAAAAATACAAAGGGACATAATTCCGTCAAAAAAGAAAATAGGGTTATGGTTCTTTTTCTCTGCACATCATCTGATGGTGCTTTATATTTGTACAACTTTTCATGAAGAAATCTTAAACGGTTTTCAAGATATGGAGCGGACACGAAATTTTACCATTAGACCTTTGACCTCTAAGTGTGACCTTGACCTTTGTCAAACATCATTGAAGTTTGAGTTCTGCACATCATCTCAATAAGGGGAACATTTGACCAAAGTTTCAAAAAAAATCTTTCAAGGGGTTAAGGAGATATGGAGCGGATAATAGAGGTGGCCACTAAGACAGGTTTGACTGTACAACCCGTCTTTGACGGGCGTATAAAAATGTCTAAATTTACAAAATGAGTGTACATAACACCCTGATTTTTAATTCTTTCTGAGTGATCGGGTCTCGAACTCCTATAGGTCATATTCTGATTAACTGTCAAAAAGTTGGTACATGTAATAGTGAAAATGGCCCGCAGCCCGCAATAGCGGCCCGCAGCCCGCAACAGCGCCCCGCAGCCCGCAACAGCGCCCCGCAGCCCGCAGCCAGCGGCCCGCACCCCGCAGGCCCGCAAAATAGCGACTCTGATCACTGATGTGATTGGGTTTAAACATACTTTATTTCGCTCTTAAGATATTAGTACAAGCTTTGAGATTAGAACGAAAGCTAAATGCTTACCAAGTTCTTCTCCCTTTAAATCAGGGGTAGGCAATAACATTAATTATGATACCAGAATCATCAAGTTTCTGGCTAGACTGTCCAGTTCCTATGTTTACATTTGATTCTGACAAAATGGTTTGTGAGCTGCATTATAGACTTGTCCATTTTTATAACATATCAAGCAAGGATAGTTGTTTTCCTTGTAGCAAAAGCAGTTTTACTGAGAAAGATCAGAAACCATGTTAGCACCTACAATAATCATGATTCAGAGTCAGACAAAGGCCACTAACCTTATTAATTAACACTTGTCCTTAAGCTAACCTTATCTTATGACCAATTATATCATGTTAATAAGGCAATAACATGTTACTTTGGTCATTAATTTTTATTTCACTTACTAATAGGATGGTAAAATATAGTAAAAGCCAAATCCAAAGCACTATTATAGGTACTCTACCAAAAAATCTGAGATGAACTGTCTCACCGAGACAGTTCTAATGGGGTCACAACATATATTTCAACAAAGAGTATGAAAAGTTATCCCTAAATTATCCCTGTTACACCTTTTTTTTATCTGAAGCACTGCAAGTACTACACTAGACTTGTTTTGAATTCATCTGGCATATAAGAGTTCGCTTTTGCAAATCAAGAAGCTCCTCATGGACGGATGCTCGGCACCCCGTTACTGCGGCTATGGATTCGTTCCCCTGAGGTGCGGGGGTAACGTCGATGTGAGAATTGAAATATGATGATCAAGAAGCTCCAACAGCCTGATGAAACTGCAGTGAGATACAGAACATCCCCTGATCAAACTCATGGACTTGGCCTAAATAAAACATATGGAAGAATCTTTCAAAGGATTTGCGCATTACAGTAATTAACAATCAGTGTATTGCTGTAACTGTAATGTACAGTTAAGGTATCTAGCACACAGATTGTTTAAGTACTGTACTGTTAAGTAAGCACAGTCTGCTGAGTACTGTAATGTGCTTTATTGAGCTGCCTAAATAATACTGGTAAATTCAGAATTTCATATGAAATTTCACATACTTATTTCAGACAAAAGCAAAATAACAACAATGGCCGAGCCTTTGAAATACCGTTAATAGTAATCTATATGCGCAGCACAACAACATTTTCATATGTCAAGTGAATAATGAGCAATTTAAATTCAGAAGACAGATGCTTAGAGGATTAAGATTCCAGAAATATAGCTACCATATTTGACCTAAAAAATCAGACAGAACTTCCTGAGCAAACAGTGCAGACCCTGATCAGACTGCTCCAAAGGAGCAGTTTGATCAGGATCTACACTGTTTGCCACTAATTTTATTAAATAACCCCTAATAATGAGGGGACAGTTTCACAAACGTGTCCAATATGAAGACCAAGGAGGCCATTAAAGAAATACTTGCTGTGTCCATATTTTCATGGACAACATGGTATTAATGGGCAGAATAGCTCTCCACTGGTTTACAACTATTATATCATAATTCAGGGCCTTTAACATAATTCAGGGTCCTCAACAGTGTATGAATTACATGAGTTTATCACATGGTTTATGAACAGATGTATAGGATTACAATGGAAAATATTGACTAGTTCAAGAGCCAGGTTAGACAAACATTCTCTTGTTTTTGTCAACTTTACAAATCCTTTATTAACTTTTATTACCTCACACCAAGTGGGGTTAAAAGCTATGAAAAACACTGGAAACATAGCTCAAATAGTAATGTCAACAGTCAATGTTTATCCCCAATCTTCAGCTGCACTAATAAGTTTTCATAATAATCATACAATAACAATGGTCAAGCACCAAGTGCCTTATCTTCTTATACCAAAGTTATTGATAAAAGGTTTAGTGCCAGCCTTGCTTCTTGCACTGAAGAAGCCAACAGAAGTCTTTGACACTTGCCAACATTTCAGTCAGAAATGCTGGAGCATTGAGTATTGACCCAGATCAGACTAAGGAATAATCTTGATTTGATAGGGGTTGCTGTGTTGTCAACAGTTTCAAATTCAATCCTATAAGGGGACAAATGGACTGTGCATGCTAAAGTCAGAAGTCTGAGCCAGTAAGGAGGCTAAGAATAAGCATACTGTGCAATACAGTACCTGAATAAGCTGTGCATTACACAGTACATAACAATCTGCAGATTACAGTACATGTACCTCAACAAACAACTGAATCTGCACATTAATGTACTTAGTTGTGCCCAACAACCTGCATACTAAAGTATCTTAACAATCTGTACATTTCAGTGCTCAACAGACTGTAAATTACAGTGCCAAACAAAATTCAGGTTACAGTACATTACAGCACTCTACAGATTGTCATAGCCATTTGCACATTACAGTACTCAACAGACTGTGCATTAAAGTGCTTAACAATCTGCACATTACAGTACCTTAACAAACTGTAAACTACAGTACCAATAGACTGTGTGTTATTGTGCTTCACAATCTGCTTGTTACAGTACCATAATAAAATGTGCATTACAGTACCTAACAGATTGCACATTATAGTGCTTAACAATCTGCACATTATACTACCTTAGCAAACTATACATTACAGTACTCAACAGACTGTGTATTATAGTGCTTAACATTCTGCATGTTATAGTACCTTAAAGTGTACATTACAGTATACAACAGACTGTGTATTATAGTGCTTAACAATCTGCACACTAAAGTACCTTAAAATGTACATTACAATACTCAACAGACTGTGTGTGCATTATAGTGCTTAACAATCTACACATGAAAGTACCTTAACAACTATACACTACAGCACTCAACAGACTGTGTATTATAATGCTTAACAATTTGCATGTTACTGTACCATAATAAACTGTACATTACAGTATTGAACAGACTGTGCATTATAATGCTGAACAGCCTGCACTTTACAGTTTCTTATCAAACTAAGCATAAAAGTGCATGTAGTATCTCAACAAAGTGTACATTCCACAGTACTCAATGGACTGTGCATTACAGCACTTAACAAATTGTGCATTACACCAACTTTACAAACTGTACATTACAATACTTACCAATATGTGCATTACAGTACCTCAACAAATTGTGCAAGACAGTACCCAAGAAACTGAGCAGTACAGTACTTTACATTTTGTGCATTACAGAAACTTAACAAACTGTTCATTATAGTACTTAGCATACTGAGTTATTTTTAAATAAATCTGTGCATTACAGTACCTTTAACTGTGCATTAATCTACTTAACAAACTGTATTATTAATACACAGATATCTGTATTTTACAAACAAACTATTCAAGACAAAATTTATTTATTTTTTTCTACCACAGCTCAAAGTAGTTGGTGCAGCATACATAGTACCATTTTAGATAAAAACAGAACTCAGCTGTCATGACAATTTGCTCTTGTGCAGAACTACAGAAAGACATGCATAATTCAAAGGGTAATTGGGCAGAAGAAAATTAACATCCTTAAATAGACATTGTCCTTTTTTCTACGAACACATTCCGTCTCAGTAATTACATGGCTGACAACTGGGCTGGAGGACTTGCTAAACTGTGATTATTTGATGATTAAATTATGCAAATTTCTATCAAAGAAGTCCTCACAGGGACTACTTGTTCCGAAAATAAAATTGTCTTGCTTTAATCACGCCAGTGACTCACTAATCCTGCCAAGACTCATGTTTTCTTAGCGTTTCCATTTTCAAATTCTTAAACAATTTAATTTGAAGTCTGATTAAACAAACAATTGCACATTGGTAAATTGCTGTTTGGAAACAACCCATTAAAATATTAATTACTGAAATTATCAAAACTAAAATTGGAAAATAAGTCCCCGAATTCTGACTCAGAACAAAGTTTTGTCTTCAAAAGTACTTGAAAATACATAGCAAATTAATAACTGAAGGAGTCTAGTGATTTTAAGATCTGGTAACACTACAGAATTTAAGACATTATTAAATAGGTACTGAAACAGTTTAATTATATTATCATATTATTTTGTGATAGGGAGAAGAACTCGATAAGCTGTGACATTGCTTCCGTTCTAATCCCATAGCTTGTACTGATATCTTACTTGTTTATGTATGTATATATGTATGTCAACTGAATGTGCTAAATAAATATGTTTAAACCAAACAGTTTAATTGCAGAGATGGGCTAGTGTCGCAAGACATATTCAAACTGCCAATGTCCTGACCAGCTATCTGGGTAAACTGAGTATTGGCTGACCAGACTGCACGCATGTGTAGACTAGTTAAGACATGCACAGTTAGCCTGTGACTTCACATTCACTGGAAGCATCTCTGCTACTATCAGTTTTTGCTTTCCATTTCCATTTCTATGCCTCTACTCTGAAAGGAAAGAATCTGCTCCCATAGCCTGGTTCCAGTTGAATCTGTATATTACTCTGGTGGTCAGATTTGCCTCCATGTTCCTTTGAACACAGCGTCTGCAGCCAATCTACTGCTCCCCACATGGGCCAATCCTTTTCTTTTTTATGAAAGGGTTTTTTGAAAAAAAAAGTCACAAAAGTTGTGCCCCTATGGCAAACTGGTGGAAAAACATAAACGTGTATCCATACACCAGTCTTTCAGACATTTTAGCCACAATACAACTCATATCATAACCTGAGCTAGTTATTGTAGAGATATTTGATATAGATCTTCGAATTACAGCAAATAGAAAGCATCTTGCCGCTTAATCAATATCATCCAAATGAAAGATGTTTGTAAAAGACTCTTGTGGAAATGAATCATTTAAAAAACTACTGTAGGATTATTTTGTGATCGATGACAATATCGTTCCATCTTGAGGCCCTGCGTGTGTTTCATTATGTCGTAATTGCTATGTAAACACTATCATGCCTCCATAATTCAAACAAATCGGCAGCAAACAATGATTGAACAATGAAGGGTCACATGTCTAGGTCAGGTAGGAGCTTGCACATACCATACATCAACCAATGAAATGAAGCCAATCCATCATCCAATGAAACTGTGCCTAGTGCAGCAGATCTGCAGTAAACTTGACACTGGTACCTGATTGGCTGTCAGCCATGATGGATGTAGACAGAGTATGGTGGAAATGAGATGACCTTAATAGCAAATGTATCTTACGTAATATGCAGATAATTGCAACCACCCAATCAATGCTGCTATAGATTTTTGTCAGGTCTGTTTCTTGTTGTTGTTTTTCTCATTTTCCTATTCTCAAAAGAAAGCCCATTTTTTATTAACTAATCTGACAAGGAGAGCCCCCAAAAGGCAAAGATGGTATCATCGATATCTTTGGTGTACAGCTACACTGAGGAACCTATTCACAGTAGTGACTTGCTTAACTTTTTCATGTATTGAAATTGTCATACTAGAAACTTGATTTTATTACAGATTTTCCTTATCAAGAATGCAGACTGTCAATTCTTTGATAAGCTCCTTTGAAGTGAAAGTTTACAAAATCAAAAGTCTTTCTAAACTTAGTCTACATTTTGTAAAGAAGATCATTATGTCACTTAGATGATATCAGTTTTCTTAATCTTTAACATTACATAAGGTGACTGGAAATTTCAAGGGAAATAACTCTGACTTGAAAATTATTTGTCTTCTCCTTTCACACTGGAGGTTTGTCTTATAAGGAAGAATTTGCTCTCAGAAAGCAAATTCTTTCTTTTAAGAGTAACCCTTGCCCAAAAATGAGATCATTTGCAAGGGAAGTAACTACAACTCTGTGAAAGATATCCCTCTTGAAAAAATGGCAGCCAAACTGGATAGTGTATCAATATCCCTTAATAACTGTTCAGGATTTTAAAACACATGTCCTTGTGTGCAGGGTTATGAAGATCAATTCATTTCACCACAAAAGCCCATAAAGATCAAAAGATAACAGAATGCAATGTGACTGTCTGCCACAAACTGTGTTTCAATAGTTTTGACCTTTTCATGTTAATTTTGTTTCTCTTTTAATTAGTCCTGATTTCAAGACCATGGTTTAATGAATAGCGGATAAGAAATAAAAATAGCAAAAAAAATAATTCTATACTTAAATGAGACACGACATGAGAAAACCAACAATGCGGCATGTGTGTCCAGCAAAGACTCAGATCAGCCTGGGCATCCGCCCAGTCTGATCAGAGTCTTCGCTGTCCGCATGAAGGTAGCTTAGAACCTTCACTACCCTTTAAGCGCTTAGAGAGAGTCTGATCAGACTGGGCACCTGCCCAGGCTGATCTGAGTCTGCGCTGGGCGCACAACCACATTGTTGGTTTTCTCGTGTCGCGGCTCACATATTACGTTTATATCAAACTAATTAACTTCTGTGAAGTTCAAGTATCATGAAAACATGCAGTCCAAAATGTTTTCATGTCATTATGCAGACACAGAACTGCAGTAATAAGGGGAATTAACTCAAAAGATGACAGCTAGGTGTCCCTCATATAAACAAATTGTCATGCCAAGTCACACATCAATGTGAAGAAATATGCTAACAGGGGCAGAAAGAACTCTGCCTAAAATGCACTGCAGGGGAGATAACTCACTAAACCTATGAAAACAAAAGTTATCATTCTTGCACTAGACACATCCTAATCAACTGTCCAATATAACTCTATGGAGTTTTGGCCGTTGTGTGTGCAATATGGAGTTTTGGCCATTCTGAGTGCAATAGGGTTAAGTTATATGTAAGATTCAAGTTGAAGCACAGACAAGATCTATGGATCAACATACATTGTAGATACAGATGGATGTCAGGCCCATTGCCATATCCCATGAACCTTTCAATTTAGGGATACAAAGGACAAGTCCATCAATCAGAATGAGATGTTTGACAATAGAGTTGAGATGCACATGATGGCCCATTCTGAGCTGGATCCCTGTCAAATGAATACCGCTAATTGTAACATTAGGAAATTAGTACAAAAAACCTAGCTGTCAAAAATGCCAGACTGTTTAGTATGACTGAAACTTTTGCTGTACTATATGCCGACAGTAACTTCTCCACATGCCCAGCAAAACTTCCATTTTCGCAGACATGGCTTTTTAATAGAGTAGTTTAACGTAATCAGTTTTGTTCATATGACACGTTTTTGTGTTAAAGCATTGTTCTAGACTGCCACGATAACACATCTAATTCACTGAAAATGATAGAAAAGATGTCGTCTGTACAAACTTTCAAACAAAACAAACGGCAATCAATACTATTCTAAAGCTTTTACATAAAATATGAGATACTGTCTTGATTGCTTTCGAGCATTACGTTTCAGGATTTTAGCGGCTAAAACGGTGTCATTTCGCAGGATTTGTCGATGACATGCAAGCAATTGATGCTTTAACCCTCAAAGCACCAAAAATGAAACTACTTGAATTTGAAAACAGCGTAGATCCTGAAGAGGCGGCTCATCATGAGCCGCCTCATCTGGATCTACACTGTTTGCCGTCTTTACTGTGCATTCTAATATGATACATATACAGCTTACCTGAAACATTTTTTTTTTAAATTTGCAGACGTAAATTTTGTCGTCTGCTTTCTTCAGTGCTTTAAAGCCAGCTCTTGGATTATTTCACTATAATGCTGGATATCTGGTTCAGTCATTTCATAAAATTAATTGCAATTCATTAGCAGGCATTTTAAGTTTGCTAATATTTGTTAACCATCAGTTGAACAATACAGTACCGTATTCAACCAGATTACTATACATGGCTTAATAAGCCCACACTGTGGGCATATCTGATCGCAAGGGAACACATTCATAATGACTTATTGCTTTGTTTGCTTGTTTTCAAAAGTTGAAAAGAGTGTACTGAAACTTGTGTTTCATTAGCAAAGCTTCTTCATCCTTCCGTGACTTTATCTGATGCATTTACCATTAACTTCTGCTTGCTTTTATAACCAAATCATTCTTTGAAATGTGCCCTTATTAGGAGGTAAGTTTACTTCAGGTTTCTGCTGCCATTTTGAAAAGGTTAGGCACACAGTGCGCAGATCAGGTAGAATACGGTGTTCAGTGCTGATGTCCGGTGGCAGCTTTTAAACCTTATAGTGCCAAACAAACAGATAAAATTTACATCTTCAAGATTTCAAAAAAATGTTTCATCCAAGCTACATCATATTGAGAATTCAAAGATCTGAGGGCAAACAGCGTAGATCCAGATGAGGTGGCTCATTACAAGCCACCTCATCTTGATCTATGCTGTTTGCAAATTCAGCTTTTTAACTTTTGGCACTGTGAAAGTGATTCTTTATAGTCTTTATTAAACGTCACATCCTTTTTGATGAGCTCAACTGACAATGTTTTTTTCCCATAAATTGGGAGAAAATGCACTCAAAGACATTTTCATCTAAATTAGTATAGTACAATTGCAAATTACCATATGCGTGTATTGCACCGAAAAGCATTTTTTCATTTTAATCAATTTCAGCTCACTGGTACCAAAGGATATTTTTTTCTACGAATACACTGCGAAATGCAATTAAATTTCATCTAATTCAATCTATTTTGCTGTATAGAAAAACTAATCACTCAGTCTTCTTGTCTCATTTGAGATTTATTTTCCTGTAGAAATGAAGTTTTCCATATTGTGAAAAGAAAATGCCTGCCTTAACAAAACAATGATTAGACTTTTTTTCCCAAGATTCCTGTTCCTAAGAAGATCTAAGAAGGGTTGGCATTGTTGTTTTTGGCTTTGGTTTCAAAAATTTGCTAGCTCATCACTATAAACCTTTGCAAAACAGAGCAGTTTTAAAATTTCTTGCCAGTCAGTTCAAAATTGTCAGATAACACTTTCATCCCTTGCTGAAAGGCTAATTGAGGGACCTTCACAGACTGCTCAAAACCTACACCATTTTCACAAAGAGGTTAGTTCTCCTGACTTCTGATCACCGAGTCAAAGGTTCCAGTCCTGATGTCCTTTCTGTCTGAAACTGTGATCTTTTGTCAAATACCTTTTTCTAATAATGGACTTGTCCAGATTCCAAGATAAGTGGGTCAGTGACAAGATTCGAGAGAAAAATTTTAGATATGTGGTAGTTTGACGTCTTCTAAGCAGGTCCAACATATAGTCGTGTCCTTTGCTTTCACATTTATAACCAAATAACCCTCAATATTCCAAAATGTGTTAGATTTCTCAGTTATATAAAAAAAATCAACTCTTTGGCTCTACAAAGTGTGCAATTTATTCCCAATAAAGGTGATGTAAAACATCTGAGTGGTATCAGCTGAAAACGGCTTGTACGACAAGCATAGACTCAGACCAGCCTGCATGTAATTTTTTTCATGGTCTGCACAAATAGCCTACAAATCATAGAAAAATCAATAAAGTGAAAAGTAAAGACTGATCAGTTTGTGCAATTGTGCAGGCTAATCTGAACATTCTGTACATGCCTAAGGTCCCTTTTCACATCATGCCACACATTTGGTTCAGCTCCAACCATATGATGAAACACTTGTCACCTTATCTCTCAAGAGATTAATGCTTTGAGCAAATCCCATTGGACAATGAAAGAAAAAATACTTGGCATTTTCAAGCACATTCAAATATGGCCAAAAAATTACCAACAATGAAGTACAACAGAATAATCAAGACTTTCATAAGCAAATCAAATGAAAAATGATGATAAGTTAGCTAGACTGCAAACTGGAACTGAGCGGCATCAAGTGAAAAGGTACCCTACCGAAAGTGCAAACAGAGGAGACTTTTATCAGCCTGTGCATCTGCACAGGCTGATCTGAGTCTCCTCTGTTTGCAAAAACAATCTACCAAACCTAACACAAATAGAAAATAAGAAATGAAATACTCTACTAACAGTTTACACAGATGTGCAGGCTGATTTGAATATTTGCTATATACACATGGCTTAAGATCCCTTTTTTCTCTCAGCGCCACTCAATTCTACAAATAAGGCAGTCTATCTTTTAAGATGGAAAGAGCCAGACGCCTTTCCTGATCTATTGTAGGAGACAGAAAAGTAAGATTTATTACATGGACTTCCGCCAAATAAGTGTTAAGTAAGCATTGAACACATTAAAAGGGCAAGTAGAAGAAAATTAAGCCTGGATGCCATTTTGATACTAATAAATTTCCATATATGGCAAAGAAAATCGTAAGATTTCTCAGTTCAAACTTTTACAAATTTTAAAGCAAATACCAGCGAACTTAAGAAGCAAAGAGTAGCTCTTCAGGAAATGGTCTAATTGTATTAGAAGCTATGAGCTTTCGACCAAATCCTTTTCATGGAAGTTGTACTCTGAATGCACTGAATGTATAACATGTCATAGTTGAATAAAATATTGTTTAAACTCAAGAGTATCTCCTGAAGACATGTGCTTCCTTTATATCAGGAGCATGGAGTGATGTTCAGAGTGGGGTGCAGAAATGCATCCTGGCATTATCTGACTGAATATGTACCATATTTTAATTATTTTTTTGTTCTTTTATTTTACTTCATTTATTCATTTATTTATTTTGTGTGTGGCATGAAACTACCAGAAAATAGGCATACATTGCAACCAAGTTTCTTTGCATCCATCACCGTGTTAATGTACAAGTTTCTGAACAGCCTAACTACAGACACGCTCAGCTAAACTACACTAGAATCAGCCTTTACATCACAGCCTTCGTCCTTGTCATCGAAGCAGCTTTTTCTTATCCTAATACAGTAGAACTTCAACGGCTCAAATCCTGACGGCTCGTTTACCGGGCCTGGCTAGAACTCATTATTGGGTCCCTAGAGGTCAAATTATATAGAAATTAGCCCTGGATGGCTGGAACTACTTTTGGCTGGAACTAATTTTGATGGTCCAAAGCCTGTTTGAGTCATTGAAGTTCTACTGTAAAAAGATCAGTCAACAACTATAAACCACGAGAGTAATACCAATTTGGCTACCTGTGCTTTCAACGAGTCTGTATTATACAAAGTGGCTGTCAACCGAGAATAGGATTGTTATCATTACCAATAATGGTAAATGGTACTACTGTCACTGGCTTTCGACAGAGCTGATACTGCTGTTGATTGTCTTGGTTGACAGCCACTTTTGCAGGTATGGTAACTGAAGCACAGGTAGGGAAATTTGGTATTACTGCCTTGTAACCTATTGCAGAGAACTCATCCATTATCAACAAAATACTGCAAAAGGGAGACTGTTTACAGTATATAGGGCATGCAAAACAAACCAGTTATACAGCTTTAATGGCCTTTTCTGATGTCTATCATTCAGCTGTATCACTGTTTTGTTGATGACAAAATGGATACCCCTTGCAAAACTGCAGAGACTTTGTGCAATACCTGTCTGTTCATGGTCTCCACTGGGTTAACCCTTAAAGTGCCAAAAGCAGACGACAAAATTTTTATCTGCAAAAATTCAAGTAAAATGTTTGGTCCAAGCTACTTCGTATATCATATTGAAAATTCAATGACTAGAGAGCAAACAGTGTAGATCCAGATGAGATGGTTCATCATGAGCCACCTCATCTGGGTCTACACTGTTTGTAAATCCAACTGTTTTCATTTCTGGCACTTTAAGTGTTAAAAGTTATAATTAAGAAGTACTTACTTTCTCTGTTGTCGTTCGTACCATTCACTGTCCTTGAAATCATCTGTACCATATGATGCCCCATAGGAAGTTCCATATGAGTAGTCATACTCCCCTATTTGGGCACTGCTAGGGTTCTGGGCACTGCCAGGGTTGTAACTACCTGGATTATAGTTGGCAGGGTCTTGGGACCTCACTGAAAATAGAAAAGAAGGATATGTAAATAAGGAGAATTCCAGAATTCCGCAGAAGGCAGTGTTTGGCCCGTCAACACACAGTCATAAAATGGAGCTAAACTGGAAAACTTGACAAAAGTTAATGCCACCAACGCTGACAATGTTAACACTTTAAGCACCACTGACGAAAATAGCAGAATTTGCAAACAGTGTAGATCCTGATGAGGAGGCTCATGCAATGAGCCGCCTCATCTGGATCTACACTGTTTGCCCTCTAGTCTTTGAATTCTCAGTATGAAATGTCTTGGACAAGGCATTTTTTGAATTTTTGCAGACGTAAATTTTGTCGTCTGCTTTTTGGTGTTTAAAGAGTTAAAGGAAAAATGTACTGATTTCTTGCTTCTGCTAGTCACAGGCAAGACAGAAAGTATACAAATCTCAAATACCAGTGATGTGGATCCAGGATAAAAGGGTAGGTCACTCTGACAGCCTGTCAGGCATGCTAGTCATTAAGTACACCCCACCAGGTGTCCTATGCGAGAGAGACTCTGCTGTCTCTACCTAAATCACTGGTAATAGAGATTTGTAAACACCAAAAGTACATCAGA
The DNA here is from genome assembly GCA_963989385.1 of Ctena decussata. NCBI lineage: Eukaryota > Metazoa > Mollusca > Bivalvia > Lucinida > Lucinidae > Ctena > Ctena decussata. The sequence goes on along the minus strand of OZ022501.1, from coordinate 81,036,446 downwards.
TTTTGTGAATTTCTTTTATATCGGCTTTCACAGGACACCCTTACTCGGCTGATCCCAGTTTTCTCGAAACGAGACTTCATCCATCTAAACTTTTTCTGTTGATAAATGTTCAGCAAGAACACCGGGCCCCAGGCAAGCAATTGCTCTCTGCCTACAATACAAAGCTTACACTAAACACTCACATCTTGTATTTTATAATGTAGTGTCTTAGTTGGTTCCCGGTTTATCACATGACTTCCAATATATCAGCCAAATCGATCAGATCTTGTGGAAGTTATGGTTTCTGAGGTGGTACCCCTTTTTAGGGTCACATGAATTAAATTTTTATAAGGATAAGGGTTGAAAATAACAGCAAATATGAGGCCCTGAATTATGTTATTGTTTGGGAAAAACATCATGTTTGGATGGAGAAATTAATTTTTAAAAGTAAGACTGACTGTAGAGACAGCATTCTTATATGTAAATTTTGTAATTCTCTTGACGCTTTTCAATTTTGCACCATCGTGACAAACATTCCTGTCATAATCTGGTGTTCAATTGTCCCAACCACTAACTTTTTTATTATTAAAATCATATTTTAAGGTACCCTAAGAGCTGCCCTTGGACCAAATCTTTCCAAAAGCTGAAATGCATTAAAAATGGTTCTTATACCAATGTGGCATGTGAAACATTACTGATAATCTACAGCCAAGTATTGTTTTCGTTAAAATGAACAGACTGTTTCCAAAGTTGTCTGCAATCAACATTAACAGTGTTTCCATTAATTCTATCATTAATTACATTACAAAATTCCATTAGATGATACACAATCCCCTTCCTGGTGGGCCTGCACTTTGTCTGTGTCAGCCATTAAAGTTTTAGCACCCGCAGAAGGAGAAAAACAACCACAAAGGGTGAAAAAAATCTCAGCTGATGTCATTAAGCCATGGCTGTAAACTTACAATTGCTGTAGAATGTGTCACACTGTCTTCTAAAATGTTGTTTTGTCACAAACCATTTTTTACCATATTTCTTCGGCTATAAGATGGAGGTTTTTCCCTTCCAAAACAATCCCAAAAATCTAGATCCATCTTGTAAAATGGATCTAGATTTTTGGGATGGTTTTGAAAATCTAGATCCATCTTATAAGATAACTTATTTTTGGGATCCATCTTGTAAGATGGATCTATATTTTTGGGATCCATCTTGTAAGATGGATCTAGATTTTTGGGATCCATCTTGTAAGATGGATCTAGATTTTTGGGATCCATCTAGATTTTTGGTAAGATGGATCTATATTTTTGGGATCCATCTTGTAAGATGGATCTAGATTTTTGGGTCTATATTTTTGGGATCCATCTTGTTAGATGGATCTAGATTTTTGGGATCCATCTTGTAAGATGGATCTAGATTTTTCGGATCCATCTTATAAGATGGATCTAGATTTTTCGGATGGATTTGGATGAGAAAAACCCATCTTATAGCAGAACTTATAATTTCATAAGATCGTTTTAGATATTTTGGGTCATTCTAGAGAGGGGAAAATGCCATCTTATAGTCAAATAAATATGGTATTTTGTAGAAATTAGCACCAATCATAATCCAGTTCTTGATAACAATTCTTGGTGAATCAGTTCTACATTAAGTTGAACAGGTACACACTTTCAGGGGCAGCAACTCTGCCATTTTCATAAAGTGAATAGGTACACACTTTCAGGGGCAGCAACTCTGCCCTTTTCAGTTTTGTTTCCCTTCTCAATTGGTGTCAACTCATTATGGAAAGAGTTGAGCTCAGCTCATCATCATCATCATCATCGGCATTTGATTATCGTGCAGATGCAGGGAGCATGGTCGGCATTGTGCTGATGGTTAGGTGCAAATTCTTTCCTTTAAGAGTAGAACCCCTTGTGGAAGGGCTTCATCCTCCAGGAAAGCAAACTGGATGTTGCGAAAGTTGTTTCCCTTTGTAAAAGTGGCAAAGAACCCAAACAACTTAAGAATATATGAAGAGTGTCACCATTCCCTTACTTCTGGAGCTCTGAGCGCAAAATTCAATATGAAACATGATTTTTTTTTATTTCCCACCTTCTTGTCCATCAGGAAGTTAAAAAAAAATTTTTTTGTACTAATTAATGTCCATCAGAAAGTTTAACACTCTGAGGTTTAACAACAAGGTCAAATGATGACTTTTAATATTTTTATTGCATAACTATAGTGATTTGCAGAGCAACTTCCTGGTACAATCTTATAAGTTTTCTAAATTCATTTTAAACAGGCCCTGTATTGAACAAAACTAATGACATCCTAGGAAATGGTCTATACAGGCCATGAAAATTGTACTCTGAATGTATTACATGTCACAGTTGAATAAAATGGTAACGACATCCTAGGAAATGGTCTATACAAGCCATGAAAATTGTACTCTGAATGTATTACATGTCACAGTTGAATAAAATATTGTTATCATACCGGTAATGCTATATTTTCAAATGTAGCTTTTGCAGCGCAAAAGCTCCTCACATTGTTTCAGCCCAAAGTGTTGTTGTTCAAGTTCTCATAATGATGTTCCCCAAGAAGCTCAAGGGAATGTACTAGCAGACTTATTGAATCCTCCACTAACAACTTCTTTAAGTTAACAAGCTTTGAACAACCAGGCCCAGAGTTTTTTACTTCCTACAACTTGTTCCTCACTTTGTCCTACACCATCCAGAGACAAACTCAAATGAACAACAGAGAAGGTCTGGACTGCTGAGAGGAATAAAGGCAAGGTGTACTCACATAGCAGTTCAAGATCTATTACTAGCATGCCCTCTAGGGCAGGCACTGGGCAAAAGGTGTGCAATGTGTGGTGAGACAGTACTGAAGTTTCATACTTTTGTCTTAATCTGCTTTTTGTGTTATTCATACTGACAACCTAGTGGACCTCTACATAGGAAGTCTAGTTTGCATGGGAAAATGGTTGATAGTCACTCCATATCCATACAGACTACACTGTAAGACTGCATCTACATAACTGAAAAAAAGCTGAGACCGATACTACTAAATGCTACAAAGAGAGACAACTGCTATTACACTACACACTAGCAGTTATCCTCTTCTATATCACATGAGCTCTAACTATGGTGGCTAAACAGTCATTCCAAACAGGAAAGAATTTACTCCTGGGGGAGTAAATTGTGTCCTTTCAGAGTTGACCCAATTGAAATGGGAGGCAAATTAGATGTTTCCCCTGAACGTGTACTTATTCACCTTAAACAGTGCATACTGCTTACCTTTAAGCACCAAAATGCTATGACAAAATTTACGTCTGCAAAAATTAAAAAAATGCCTTGTCCAAGACATTTCACATTAAGAATTCAAAGACTAGAGGCAAACAGTGTAGATCTAGATGAGGCGGCTCATTATGAGCCACCTCATCAGGATCTACGCTGTTTGCAAGTTTTGCTAATTTCGTTTTCGTTAAAGAAACAGTATCAAATATTACAACACAACGAAAATTGATTTGAAAGACAGACACACGGGAAGCCTAATAAAGATGAACTGATATTTCAATATTAGGAGATTTCTTTGAAATTTCAGACTGCATATCAAATATCAGCCCTTATATAGCAAATACCAAGCAATTTAAGGTGGAAAAAAAGAAGAAACACAGGGAAACCTATTAACCCTTAAAGCGCCAAAAATGAAAAATTGTTGAATTTGCAAACAGTGTAGATCCAGATGAGGTGGCTCATAATGAGCCACCTCATCTGAATCTACACTGTTTGCCCTCTAGTGTTCGAATTCTCAATATGATATCGCTTGGAGAAAACATTTTTTTAAATTTCTGCAGACGTAAATTTTGTCGTCTGCTTTTTGGCGCATTAAGGGTTAACAATATCTTAAGGCTGTCATAAATGAAATGATTCATTTTCTTTCTATTCTGGCACAATATTACAACATTTTTTCAACAATTTATCAGACAGGCAAAAAAATAATCTGCAATTAATAACTTCCAACCTCCCTTGTTTTCTAGCTTATTGCAACTTAATGAGAACCCAGGAGGAGGATAAATCACAAACAATATCTGATAATAACAAAACTGCCACAAAAGCTCTGGATTAGTAAGACAGAGGAACCTGAGAAAGCATTGTCATTGTGCAGACCACACAAGACTGTTCCTACAGGATTTGGCTGTTATCTATATACAGCCAGTAATGGTTTACCATCTCCAGAATACAACTGTTCATGATTTCCACGGTCAACATAAATGCATGCATGAACTTAACTCTTAATGCACCAAAAAGCAGACGACAAAATTTACATCTGCAGAAATTTAAAAAAAAATGTTTTGTCCAAGCTATATCATATTGAGAATTCAAAGACTAAAGGGCAAACAGTGTAGATACAGATGAGGTGGCTCATAATGATAATGAGCCACCTCATCTGGATCTACACTGTTTGCAAATTCAAAAAAATTTCATTTTTGGCGCTTTCAGGGTTAAATACCCATGAACAGCCATGAACTGTAACGTGGGCCGACCTGCAAACAAACCCCGTCAGTGGAAAAGCATGCTCACCCACCAAGGGCGGTTTATTTGTTTATATACCCCAACATTTACTTGACCACAAACTACCGAGTTTGTAATTTGCATATCTATTTATATCTGTGACCTTCTACCGTCACATTACTTTCCCCTCCGAGAAGTCTCGTCCCGAGACTTGGCCTGGGAATTACATGGGTAAGGCAACTCCGGTCTGGCAGTTGTCATTATCCCACCGCTGCCACCAAATGTAACGTGGGCCGACCTGCAAACAAACCCCGTCAGTGGAAAAGCATGCTCACCCACCAAGGGCGGTTTATTTGTTTATATACCCCAACATTTACTCGACCACAAACTACCGAGTTTGTAATTTGCATATCTATTTATATCTGTGACCTTCTACCGTCACAGAACAATAACAAATCCACAAATTTTAGAACCAGCGAAATAAACAGGATTTTTCTGAATATGGAATGGACTTTAAATTATGGAAACTGAGAATTACCTGGACATGAGCAACTTCCTAAAACCCAGCTTCTGGCTGCGATATTGAATGGAAATGCATTGATCTTTTCCATTTTAATCAAGTAAGGAAGGTGTCCATTGCATAGGTCATAGGACCTGTATTTTTTTTTAAACTGTTTACCCTCTAGTCCTCCAATTCTCAATATGATATACCAGTAGCTTGGATGAACATAATTTTGCAGATGTAAATTTTGTCATCTGCTTCTCTCCTTAACTCTTTAAGCACCAAAAAGCAGATTACAAAATCGACGTCAGCAAATTTCAAAATATATTTTGTCCAAGCTATAACACATTAAGAATTTAATAACTAGAGGGCAAACAGTGTAGAGCTAGATGAAGCGGCTCATCATGATGAGCCGCCTCATCAGGATCTACGCTGTTTGTAAAGTCTGCTAATTTTGTCACTGGGATTTAAAGAGTTAAGCATGGAGGCACAGACTGACTTGCATCTTTGCTGTTACGATTACCGGCTACACACCCTCAACTTGTTACTTGTTAACAAAGCAGACGACAAAATTTACATCTGCAAAAATTAAAAAAATGCCTTGTCCAAGACATTTCATACTGAAAATTCAAAGACTAGAGGACAAACAGTGTAGATCTAGATGAGGTGACTCATTATGAGCCGCCTCACTGGGATCTACGCTGTTTGCAAATTTTGCTAATTTCGTCACTTAATAGTCATCAATCACCAAGAAAATAAACAAAATACCCCCCTTGTGTTTTATATCTTCAAGCAATAAAACAGGTTCAAAAAACTTTCTGCAGCCCATACATAACTCATTAACTCTTTAAGCCCCAGTGACGCAATTAGCAAAATTTGCAAACAGCGTAGATCCTGATGAGGCGGCTCATAATGAGCCGCCTCATCTAGATCTACACTGTTTGCCCTCTAGTCTTTGAATTCTCAATATAAAAGTCTTGGATAAGGCATTTTTTTAATTTTTGCAGACGTAAATTTTGTCGTCTGCTTTTTGGTAGTGAAAGAGTTAGTTGGCACATATCTGGCTTTCTCCCTTCATTCGTTATATCTTTTATGATTTTCTGTTGTTTTTGCATGGGCGATAAAGATGTTATTTCAAATATCAACATATGCCGGTGAAATGGAAACCGAGGATGTTTCCTATCTCCGAATGATATAATAGTGCAATAACCGTAATTGTTCGGACTTGTAAAGGAGTTACTGTAACCATTCTACGATCTGAATAAATTGATTAGGCTCTGATTTGGATATTTCAGTCTGTTTGTCCAGAACTTTCAAGCAGACTTAAAATAGTGCAGAACCTGATCAGACTGCTCCTTAGGAGCAGTCTGATCTGGTTCTTCACTATTTGCTTTGGAACTTCCATTGCAATATTTAGATAAAACTCGGCACAGCCTCGTTTGTTCCAGGATTTTGTCACATTTCATCAAGATATGTTTTATCGGATTCAACAACTGCTTTTGTTCCAGTAAATCAGAATCTGATATAATCAGGAGAGAACATATCACCGGCAGCTGTGATCTTACATCAGAAACTACAGAAAATTGGCTACTTCCGAGGGTTTGATGCATTGCACTTTAATTAATCATGATACTTTATAATCTACTGCTTTTGTCCAGATATAGAAACTGCAAAAACTCAAGCTGGTAATGCATTGGGAAGTATTTTTTCTGTAATTCCATTTTTGAGGGTGGTCTTTGATAGTTAGTTCCCTTGTTTTTATCTTTCAGTTCTAGTTAGCTCCCTTAAGAGAGCTATTTTTGTTATTATCAGCTCCCTTCAGAGAGCTACACTGTATTTTTAATATTATCTTTCAGTTATAGTTAGCTCCCTTAACACAGCTCTTTCAGTTATATTTAGCTCCTTAATACAGCTATTTTTGTTATCATTTAGTTCTAGTTAGCTCTCTTGACACAGCTATTTGTGTCCCTATCTTTCAGTTCCAGTTAGCTCCCTTAACACAGCTATTTTTGTTGTTATCTTTTAGTTCTAGTTCGCTCCCTTAAAAGAGCTATTTTCTTATCATCTTTCAGATTTACTTTATTTTAAGCTCCCTTCAACCAGTTTCAATTTTTCGTATTTACAAACATTTCTTTGAGCCCAGATTTCTACTCTATGATAATTATTCTAGATAGTCCACATACCGTACAGTTTGACTAGATGCATTATAAAAACTGCTTTTAACCCTTAAATTGAAAAAAAAAAAGTGGACTGATGAATGGGGCCCCGTTACTGCCGCGATGGATATGTTCCGCTAAGGTTTGGGGGGTTACGTTGTTACGAAAATCGAAATACATGTACATAAATTGCAAAAGAAACAGCAGATGACAAAATTTATGTTGGGCTAATTTCAAAAAATGTTTTGTCCAAGCTACAGTAAAACCTGTCTTAGTGGCCACCTCTATTAAGCAAGCATGTATTCAGTTCCCAAAACAGCCAAATACATTGAAGTGTGCCTGTATTAAGCAAGCATCTGTCTTAAGCAAGCAGATATTGATTATCCTTTAGGTGCTTGCTTAATACAGGTTGGACTGTATATCATATTTAAAGAAAAACACTCACTTAAATACGAACAGACTTCAAATTATAGATCTTGATTAGAAATTTAATTTGGTGAAAATTTCATGAAAATCGGTCTTAAAATAAGAAAGATACGAAGATTTTAAAAAATCAAAATGGCGGTCATGGAGGCCGCCATTTGGAAGTTCCTGTCACGTGATAAATATTTTAAGCTAGAATAAGAGCATACATTGCTTACTTTTACCATATTATTTAGTTTTGATGGTTTCTTTATGACGTAAAATATAGATTTATGCATTTCCTTTATCTACAGTTTGTTTCAAACTAAAGTTATTTAGGATATTTATTTTTGACTGTGAGTTTATGACGTCCTTAACTCACAGAGTTGCTGGTTCCCAGCTCAACATTTTAAAATCTTTAAACTATCATATCTTTCTTAATTTAAGTCCAATTTTTATGAAATTTTCGGCAAATATTATGTTCTATTAGAATCTTCAAGTTGAGTCCAACATCCATTTTACTGAGTGTTTTCCTTTAAGAATTCAATGAACATAGGGCAAAAAGTGTAGATTCGGAAGAGATGGTTCAGTCTGAGTTGCCTGGATCTAGACCTAAGGGCTAAGGAATCATTCTGGCATATGGACGCAATGCTACAGTTTGCTTTTTGAAAAATCGTTTGCTGAACTCAGCAAGATTTTTATATGTGACAGAAACACAGCTATAATTGCAGACAGCCTTTAGTTGTTGGCAAGCCTGTTCTTCATCTGTTTGTAAGTCTGGAATGCTGTGACTTGTTCAACAATGCTTCAACTCTAATTATCATTTCCTTCCATCTTTCTATCTCTCCACCATCTCTTATTAGTTAGAAGAAAATCTGAGAAATTTCCTTTTTTTCTGAAGTCTTTATTAGTCTGAGTTAAGCAACTGTTCTATTAGGTGCAAAGAAACCATAAAAAACAAGAAAAAAGTTTGGAATTACAGCCTTATCTTGAGGGGAACCATCAATGTCAAATGCCGTCAACTATCCCACTAATAAAAATTAATGATGGGCCCAAAGTACTCTTTATTTCTTCAATATTTCAAAATTAATAAGCCTCACTTCAGAGGCCCTCCCACTCATTTTTCATGCAAAATTTCATTTCTTCTCAAGCAAAGAAAAGTTTTTGACAGTTGTAATTCTTCAAAGAATATGGCAGCCAGTTTAGGGAGATGTCTGTTCATGATAACTTGTAATAAATGGGCTTCCATACATTTCTTGGCATAATCTGAGAGAATGGCAGTAGAACAGTAGGGGTAAACCCAACATGCCAAAATAATATTAACCATGTCAAAAGAAAAGCTATTTTTAAGCATTGGGCAACCTGTGCATACTCTGACCCACCTGCGCATAAGCGCAGGTGGGTCTAAGTATGCACAGGTTGCCATGACAGTAACCAATTCTTCTAATGTTGAAAAAACAAATAGTGTATCCGCTGATTAGACTGCACCAGCGCAGTTTGAATAAGCCCAAAGACAGGTTTTGCCATGAATCGGCAAACTAAGTCAGGGTAGGCAAAATGAATGGCTATAAAACATTTCACAAATCTGTGAAACTTAAGGCATTTATTAATAAGATTCCTATTTGCCTACTCCAGATCTCTGACACTGGTATTGGGACCAACTATACGTCCCAACAAAAATTAAGCATATTTCTCTACTCCATGTTACAACAAATTCACATCTACTCAGATATCTCAAGTGGCTATTCTGTCTACCTGACTTACTAAAGAGTTGTATCACTTGTGTTTTGTCATGTGACAGTAATGTCAGAAGTACAAATATTTCCAAAATATATAGAAAAGAAACTGAAACTGACAGAAACATCAGTTTTGATAAGTTGGTTATGGAATAATTCTATAACTTTTTGAGTATCAGGATGCTATCCAGTTATGTTTCTGTACAGTTTGTTGATAAATTACTGTACAGTTTGTAGTGATTTAGGGTAAAAACTAAGAAGTGATCAGATATTCCCATACTGTGTGCAATACCTAAAACAGTTTACTCTGATAATACCATGACAATCGATATTGATAATCACAACACTAGTAAATTTTCATGCCAAAGACAACAGGTTTAAATTTGCCTTTGTGCTTACCCTTAAACTACCGAAGAACATTTGTACCTAATTTACATATGAAGAATATTTAGTTTCTTTTCAAAGGAATTTCACTGAAAGTTGAGACATAGTGCATTTTTATTACCAATCATTAATTAAGAAACTTAAACTGTAAACTACAAGCCATAATTGCCCAAAAATATTGAGATGCCTTAAACCCTTTCTGATCATAATGGGCCCATCAACAATGAATTTGCAAAAATCTATCGTCAAATTAGGTGATTTTTAGGTGATGTTTGCCAAATGGCAAACAGTGCTGACCCTGATCAGACTGCTCCTCGGATCTGAACTGTTTTGCTCAAGTATTCTGTCCCAATATATAAGAACTTTATAGTGCTTACCTTTCTCAAACATTTTTGAAACATAGTTAACTTTATTTCAGTTTCCTGTGGGGAAACTTATTACTGAATTTTTCTAAATTTGAAAGACTTTGGCAAAGTGTTTAAGTGGCAACTAATATATCAATTTAACACCTTAATATATGTGATCTCGGTTTTCAGATAAATTACTGGTTTAACTAGCTCCAGTGTTATAACTTTAAGATATTTCATTAGACCAACAGTATCTTGTTCACCAAGTCTATAATATTCTACTTTATCTTTTCCTTCATCTTTTGTTGTTTTGGTTTCTGTAACATAAATTTGAAACTGCTTAACACCCTCAGGAATTTTCTCTTTTTTCTTTTTTGAAACCTTCTGTACACTGTTCCACTCTGATCATTAAGGTGACGGGGTTCACTTTCAGACAAACAACTCTGCCATTTTCTTTTTTTGTATCCCTTTTCAATCCTGGTGAACGGGGTACATTGTCAAAGAAAGCAAGCAGAAAGTCACAAAAGCTGTTTCCTGTTAGACCAAAGAGCTTTTGGGACTCAGAAATTTTGGTGTACTCATTTCACACTGAAAGAGGAGTTAAACTGTTGATCCCTAAAAGAACCATGGATAGACAGACAGCACAGAGATGGCTGGCTGGAAAATAATCCTCCATTTATTATATATATATATTTATGAGCCACAACACGAGAAAACCAACAAAGCGGTTGTGCATCCAGCGAAGACTCAGATCAGCCTGGGCATCTGCCTTAGCTACCCTTTAAGTGCTTAGCGAAGAATCTGATCAGACTTGGTGGATGCCCAGGCTGACTTGAGTCTGCGCAGGGGGCACAACCACTTTGTTGGTTTCCTCGTGTTGGAGCTCATAATTAATATGTCAAGATAAAATTGTAATCACACTGCATTTCTGAGATCAAGCATCTTTTCTTGAAAATACAATGTGTTGTGCAATGGCTCCAGCAAACTTGCAAGGCATCAATCATTTGATTTCTGAATTATGGGAATAATCCTAAGACCCTTCTTGTTCACACTTGGCTAATCTTTCATCATTAGTGCAAAATTTATGGTCTCCAACCCCTCATTAATCATAAAAACAATCTGTCAGACACACATTAAGACACTTATCTATATTACAACTGTTCTGGGGTATTAATTTTTTTGTTCAAATTAATTTGTGGAACAAGGTTATCATGTTTATGACAAAAACAATGAGAGATAATTGGCTACTTGATTAGGAAATGTGGAAGTAACCATCTTCTTGGGTGGGATATGGTAGCTGAATCCCAATCCAAGATCAGATCAACACAGAGGACTGGGCCAATCTTCAGGGTATACAGTCTTTCTTTTCTTTGGGTAATTTAAGTATTTTGATAACCAGTCTACCTTATCAGTTTTCTGATTGGATGACTGAGGTTAATGGAAGGTCATATAAGGTCAAGAATGTGAAGCCCAGCCTATTATTGGGTGATTTATGGCTGACAGATAAAGACCAGTCAAGATGACTGACTTTGATTAGAAAAATCTGAAATATGACAATTTGCTCTAATTTTTCCAAACCTCATGTGCAATATGACCTGTTTTATCATATAAAGCTAATTGATTTATTGCTAGTTATCTTTATATAATTAGAATATATCATATTATAATTGATTTACAGAAATATTAAGACAAAACTGTGCAAAGGGTTAACTACTTTGCAAAACAACACCGTAAACATGAGAGTTGCTCTCAATCAAAGTGACACTAACTGGTAACCATACTGGACAAAAATAGACATGCCTAAGAAAACTGTGTAGACTCATAGTAGGCTCCTCCATTAGACTGCTCCTTGGTGGACCTGGGACCATATTTAAGTCGTTGCTATGCTGTTGCTAAGGCTGAATTTCTATGAATGAGGTTCCCTACACTCTGGAGGAACTGTTCCTCCAGAGCAAATTTCATAGTTGTACGGAATCTCCTTCATAGAAATTCAGCCTTAGCAACAGCATAGCACTGACTTAAGGAGGTTTATAAATATGACCCCTGCTCTGTTTGCATTCACAGGGTACTAGAGCAGGCTATTGCCTTTTTGTTAACAGAATATGCCATGGCCAAGAATGGAGTACACATATTTGCATACCCAAATGTACATTAAATGATAGACTTTTGTGTTTTTTTTGTTTTTTTTTGTTTGTTTTTTTAGCAGTTTCATGTTTGTGTTTCAGTATTTTTTTTTTTTTTTTTTTTTTTTTTTCCATCTATGTATGTCATGCTTGAATATGTCTATTTTCACATGCTATATGTTTGTATACATGTATGTGCATGCTCTTATGCCACCTGCGTGTGGCCTGAGTTTTATATGCAATAAAGTTCTGTTCTGTTCTGTTCTGATACTTTTATATCTGACTCTACATTCTGATGTTGGAGTCTGGAAACCCCGGCTGGAAACTGATATAATGAAGATTTTAGAGAAAAGTGAAATTTTCAATTTGAATAATATGGCTAATAGAAATTCCAACATCTTCAACTGAAATCATTCTAACTCAATGGTAATGCCTATTTGATAAATTGTAGCCTTTTATTGGTAAATAAATGGTGTACATTTTACAGAACCAAAGTCTTCAAAATGCTATCAAGGTTCTGCATGCTGGGTTAATGGAGTAAGCTATGCTGTCCCAATATACACCTTTTTAACTGAAGAAAACTGCTTAACACTTCCATTGAGCAGTTTTGCATGCTCTACTTTTAATAGTTCTGCTCAATATTCTAGCATAATGGTGGACGAATACCATATGGAATTATATATATAAAGATAAGGATTAAATGGCTTTTATATTTCTTTCTCTTTTTCCAACTAACTGACCTAAATAATTTGTTCCTTGATGATGGTAGTCAGCTGTGAGGGGTCACTGACTTGATCCGGTACTTTCCAACATTTATTTATTTTTGTTTACATTTGATGATCATTTAGATATCTATTAAGTTTGAAAGATGGAAGAAACTAGAATGTTTTTCAGAGAAAAACTGATGTCCCCCCACCAGCCCATTTTCCGTCCCCTATAATGAAGTCCTCCTGTGACATTGAAAATGAGGTCAATGTCACCAGAATCTGATCAGCTCTTAACCTAGTCCCAGTGATGTACTCATGCAAGTTTGGTGAAATTCCATCTATTGGTTCATGAGATATTATGGGTACAAGAAATTGACATTTAAGTCCTCCAATGACCTTGAAAATGAGGTCAAGGTTGCCAAAATCTAAATCAGCTCTTAAGCTAGTCCCAGTGATGTATCCAAGCAAGTTTGGTGAAATTCCATCCATTGGCTCATGAGATATTGTGGTAATAGGAAATTGTCATCTCAGTCCTCCAGTGACCTTGAAAATGAGGTCAAGGTCATCAAAATCTTATCAGCTTTTACACACTTTTCCAATGATGTATCCATGCGAATTTGGTGAAATTCCATACATTGGTTCAGGAGATATAGTGGGTACAAGAAATTCTCATCTAAGTCCTTCAGTGACCTTGAAAATGAGGTCAAGGTCATCAAATCTGATTGGCTCTTAAACTTGCCCCAGTGATGTACTCATGCAAGTTTGTTGAAATTCCATCTATTGGTTCATGAGATATTATGGGTACAAGAAATTGACATTTAAGTCCTCCAATGACCTTGAAAATGAGGTCAAGGTTGCCAAAATCTAAATCAGCTCTTAAGCTAGTCCCAGTGATGTATCCAAGCAAGTTTGGTGAAATTCCATCCATTGGCTCATGAGATATTGTGGTAATAGGAAATTGTCATCTCAGTCCTCCAGTGACCTTGAAAATGAGGTCAAGGTCATCAAAATCTTATCAGCTTTTACACACTTTTCCAATGATGTATCCATGCGAATTTGGTGAAATTCCATACATTGGTTCAGGAGATATAGTGGGTACAAGAAATTCTCATCTAAGTCCTTCAGTGACCTTGAAAATGAGGTCAAGGTCATCAAATCTGATTGGCTCTTAAACTTGCCCCAGTGATGTATCCATGCAAGTTTGATGAAATTCTATCCATTGGTTCAGGAGATATAGTGGGTACAAGAAATTCTCATCTAAGTCCTCCAGTGACCTTGAAAATAAAGTCAAGGTCACTAAAATCTAATGAGCTCTTAAACTTGTCCCAATAATGTATCCATGCAAGTTTGGTGAAATTCCATCCATTGGTTAAGGAGATAACATGGGTACATGAAATTGTCATCTAACTCCTCCAGTGACCTTGAAAATAAGGTCAAGGTCACCAAAATCTAATCAGCTCTTAAACTTGTCCTTATGACGTATCCATGAAAGTTTGGTGAAATTCCATTCATAGGTTCATGAGATATCACGCACACAAAGTGGGTACATGAAATTGTCATCTAAGTCCTCTAGTGACCTTGAAAATGAGGTCAAGGTCACCAAAATCTAATCAGCTCTTAAACTTATCCCAATGATGTATCCATGCAAGTTTGGTAAAATTCCATCCATTGGTTCAAGAGATATCACGCACGCAAGCAACTGTCACGCCGACGCCGACGCCGACGCCGACGCCAACACCCGGGAACCGCACAGAAAACAATATGTCCCCCCTCACCTTTGGTGGGGGGACATAATAAAGGGCCGTATACACTATCATTTTTTCTGGTACAACTTTATTGTATAAGAAAAATTGACCAAGAAAAAGTGACGATGATGAGGTGTATACACGTATCAAGAATTTGACTCTGCTGTCAAACTTTTTGCAGGAAATTACACAATAGTTAGTATACCCTGATCCAAAAGAAATGTCAGGGCGGAGTTATCTTTGTACCTTCCCCTAGACTTTTCTATTGTACAAAAAGGGGAACAGGACATACACGCTGCTCACTCACTGGTAACAAATATTATTTAACTGTAACAAAACCTGCAAATACAACGTTAAGTTATGCAACAACTGGATATGCTGTATAGTCAACAACAGACGCACGTGGCTAGCCATATTATCTGTCCTTGTACAACGTCGATCAAAAAGGGATGAATTGACTTGCGATTTTACGTCCTTTTCAGCAGTTTTTGTCATATCAAAACGATGGGAGGGTGATAAAGAAAGGCTCTGTGTAATGGAACTCGGTTTTACGATTGAGAACACCTTCGAGAATCAAGCTCAGGACCGCTAGATCAGCAGGCCGGCACTTCACTCATGACTGATCAGATACACAGGCTGATCTTATTATTTACTTTTCGCACATCCAATAAGGTATCTATTCATGCGACGCCAATCATTTACTCTTTAAATTTACCAGATTAGCTGCGAGGATGCACAGACTGACCTGAGTCATGTTTGTTCCATTTTTCAATAAGTTACGCTTTTTCAGTAACGAAATAAAGAACATATGTTGTGGTTTGCCATATACATAGATAGGGATGAAATGAATGCACAGGCTATCTTAGTACATGTACAGCCCAACTCCTGATCTTCATGTATGATCATAGGACCTGTCATCTTCGCAAGCCAAGTGCACTAAGTCCACTTTGTTCCTTACGTAATAAACAAAATAAGAAGCAAAGTGGACTTAGCAGCCTTTGCTTGCAAAGTTTACAGTCCTCTCTGTATATTCCTTATGATCGAAATATCGTCTATGTTAACGGAGACGACAGCATGTCCTCATGATCCAAACACGGTATACGCGGTAATTTTCGCTCGCGGGTTCAAATTTTCGCGGTTAAGGGTCAAAAACATAAACATTACATTCGCGATTTTTAATTTTCGCAGTTAGCAACATGCGCAAAAAGCAAAACTTCTTCTTTTTCACTAGTGCCAATTCGTTCATTAACCTGAGGCAGGGCTGCCGCAGGTTAAAGAAAGAAGTGGCTCAAGTGAAAAGTGCCAGCAATTACTGAAGCAAACAGAAACAAAATATATGAACACTGTGTCTACAGAAGATACTTTGTAAGAAACTGGAAATTATTTTGCGAATTTAATATTCGCGGTTTCTAAGTGACCACGAAATACCACGAAAAATGGAACACCGCGAAAATCACTTGCATTCGAACGTACAGAATGTACAGGCTTGTGCTTTCCCTCCCATTTCAAGTGTTAAAAAAAGGCCCAACAATGTATTATGTCTATATCCATCATGTTCAAAATAGTTTTAGTTGATATACCAAAAATATCTTCCAGCATCTTTCTGTAGTAAAAACCACTCTCTAGTCCTTCTTGTAAGCTAAGGGCCTCAGCGGCAATTGTAGATCGTACTACCCGCTTAATCTTACCTGTGGCTTTTCCAGCTCTTCCAAGTACCTTTGCTTTAATCCATTCACCAGTATTTTGCATCTTATACTGGATGCTATCATTTGGTTTCAGAGTTATTCTGTTCTGTTGGATATTCTGTCTATCCATCCTTTCAGGCTCTGAAGCTGGTATATCCTCCGATATTGTGTTGGGTTCTTCTAGATCTTCATTGCCCTTATTTTCATCAGTTTTGTCCGCCATACTGTGCTCAACTTCCTTCTCTTCCTCCTCTGTCAAATTGCTGTTAACTTTCTGAAGTCTGTTTGGAGAAACACGTACAAACACTCCACCATGTCTAACGAAAACTACTTTCCCATCTTGGAACACAACCTTTCCTGGACCAAGCCAACGTTCTTTTCCTTCCCTTTTGTAGAAGACCCTATCACCATGTTCAAAGACTTGTTCAGATGCCGTGGTGGCCGTTGGCATACCTACTACTGGCCTTGATGGAGTTTTGGCATATATCTTGCAAAGTTCACATTTTTCGCCTATCTCTGCTAGAGTTTCTTCATATTCTTCCTTCCGGACTCCAGCATCCTTCAGGAGAGCAATCAGTCTATTCATTGGAGGATGGGCAAATTGTCTATGTAGTTTCAGCAGTGTCTTGTATCTATCCTTTCTGTTCAAAACATCAAGCTTGACAGCACAAATATTCTCTACAGGGACTTCTTCTGATTTGTCTATAGGGATACAGTAATGGCCTGATGATGTCAGATTTAAAGCTACCTCTTTCCCCATTATCACAGCTGTGTCATTTTCCAAATCCAGTTTTATAGCAGCCTTCTTCATTGCTGTTCTTGAAAGTAACAGAGGAATATCAGATTTGACTACGTCTGTCTTTATTATCACCTCTTTTCCAGCAATAACTGCGGGCAAGATATATTCCCCCTTTGACTTCAGACATGTTCCTCCTCCAAACTTAAAGACTTTCTGACCTTCAGATTGTTTCACCTTTACTTTTATCATCCTTATCTAAAGGAAATGAAATTAACATCAACATAGATACCGTCTTTCATACACGACAGTAAATGTGGTGACAACAGGTACAATAACAATGCGTTATGCTTAGTGAACTTGAACATGCGTGCAAAATTTATTCTACCGAATCTTCTAATAGACCGATCAAATTTGACAGTGATTGCCAGCCCATATTTGTTACCGCCCTGACATTTCGTTTGGATCAAGGTATAGTAATGGAGACAGAAGAAGAATATGTTGCATTTGTTTTGTGCATTTTATGTATTGTGATTTTGAGAAGGAGATTAAGTACCAGATACAGACATGTGTGGTCGCGGGATTGGTTACTGCAGAGACAGCAGCATAGTGCTTATCATACAATTGAGTCTTGATGTAACCATGTCTGTCCAAATGATATCTTCCATTATTTGTTGGCACTGAAATCTTCTTGGAGTAATATTTCCCCACCAAATATTGGCCATGTGCTTTTGTTTACAGTGCTGCTGCTACAAATTCTCTTGCTTTTGATTGGCTATTTGATGGCAAGATTGAAAATAGGATGAGTTTCTTTTCATCAGTTTTTCTTGTACAATAAGAAAAATGATCATTTTCTGCTGTATACACGATCAAATGAAATGACATTTTTTCCTGTACAATAAAGTTGTACAAGAAAAAATGATAGTGTATACGGCCCTTAAGAATGCTGTATGACTCTGCTTCTAAGCAAAGAGAGTACAAAACTGAAATGAATTTACCCACCCTTTTCAACAGGAGGCCACTATTTGGAATTTCCTTACAAGGCTGAAATGAAATTGTTATGATGTCATTCTAACATTGGTTTAAATTTATTTTATGTGTTCAAATACATACATGATATTTACAAATCTATCTTAAATATCCTTCTTTAGGACCTGAATTAGGATTTGAAAGAAAGCTAAACCCTTATGTAAATCATTTCCCCGAACCCTGATACCAATTTTTCCAGCTTAGAGCTTACTGGGTGCAGATTTCCTGATCTACTGGATTGGAAAAAACAATTGGGCATGTGCACACCCTGTGTGAAAGGCAAACCCCCATTTTCACTAGGCCAGGTAACTCTGCTTATGGAGATAAGCTACCTAATTCTGCCTTTTACAGTCCACTTGAGCCGTGACCTGACAAAACCAACAATGTGATTGTGCGCCCAGCACAGACTCAGATCAGCCTTGGCATCCGCCCAGTCTGATCAGAGTCTTCGCTGTCCGCATGGAGGTAGCTTAGACCCTTAGCTACCCTTTGAGCTCTTAACAAAGAGTCTGAGTAAACTGGGCGGATGTGCAGGTTGATCTGAGTCTGCGCTGGGTGCACTACCACATTGTTGGTTTTGTCGTGTCGCGGCTCACTTAGGCTTTTACGAGTAGCCCCCTTTGAAAAGGACATTGACCCCTCTGAAAATTAAATTAGTTAAGAACATTTCTAGAAAATTCAGAACAGTTCTTAATTACTTTGAATGACTGTTTAAGAACATCTTTACACAGACTATAAAATGTCTGTTTCTAAGAAGAGTTCTTGAATATTTTAAGAACCCATGTTTTTCTCGAACAATGAAAGAACTATTCAAGAACTTATGATCAATAACCTGGATGTTCTTAATTCTTTTGATGGTCTCATAATATTTTCAGATTTTTTAAAGAACAGGTCAGAATTTCAAAGATCTTGAAATATTTCGAAATCACTACCCCACTGGGCACACAAGGTTGTCGGTTGTTGCAGACAAGTTCAATTCAACCTCAATTCAATGTCACGACGTTAAATCAAGGTTGATTCTGCTTTGAGTGCCTGCTAGGATGCTAACAACCCCAAGCCCAGCAGGCATACAACCTTGAATCAACCTTGATTCAATGTCATGACATTGAATCAAGGTTGATTCAAGGTTGTGTGCCCTGTGGGTTAAAGCATCAGACATTTTGACTGGGTTGCATATGGCACTTGTAGGTAGTGAATGGTTTCTGCCAAATTAATCATTTATTTATCCAAAGCCAAGTTCCATTTCAGGAACAAAACATATTACATACCTTTTTAATTCAGAGGTTAGTAAACATTAGCTTCCAGATATAAGCATTTACAGAAGGGCTGAATGATTTATTTGACAGCGTAGAATGTTATTTACTGCCAATATAAACAACATGGCGGCTGGGTTCTATTATCTTCTAATTCTGATTAAAACATTTCTTGATTAGATTACTGCTTTCAATACACTTTCACTGAGATTCAAATTTGAGCCGCGACATTACAAAACCAACAATGTGGTTGTTCGCCGTGCACAGACTCAGATGAGCCTGGGCATCTTCCCAGTTCAATCAAACTCTTCGTTAAGTGCTCAAAAGGTGGCTAAGGGTCTAAGCTACCTCCATGCAGACTGCGAAGGCTTTGATCAGACTGGGCGGATGCCCAGGCTGATCTAAGTCTGCGTCGGGCGCACAATCACATTGTTGGTCTTGTCGTGTCGCGGCTCATTTATTTCTGTCATTCTTACAAGATTATGTGAGTGTGGCAGGGAAGTTCCGATAAGTCTACACCTCTTCCTTAATCAGTTTTATATTATTTATAGCAGTGTCAAGAAAATAAATTTAGACAAATTGATTAAGTTGAAAATAAAAAAGCAACAGCCAGTTGTATCAACTTTGGAATCAAACTATAACACAGGGTATAATTGATTCTGCTAATTTTTGCTTCCTGCAGAGACTGTACATCATATTTGGCTTCTGCCAAGACTGTCCGCGATCTCTTGCTTCCTACAAAGACTTCTGTACATGATAAATGGCTTCCTGCAGAGACTGTCCGCATGATTCTGCTTCCTGCCAAGGCTCTCGGCAGGAAGCAGGGTCACGTGGACAGTCTCGGCAGGAAGCCATTTTTCGAGGACAGTAGTCCCTGCAGGAAGCAAGAGTTCACAGACAGACTTGGCAGAAGCCAAATATGATGTACAGTCTCTGCAGGAAGAGAAAATTAGTGGAATCAATTATACCCTGTGTATAAGGTGTTGAAGACACACACGCAGATTTATAATGCGGAAATTGCAATGGAATATCTTACATTCCATCTCAACTCTTCCTGTGTCTATCTGTCTGTCTTTGACAGGCTTTCTTTGTCTGTCCCTCTCTTTGTATGTCTGTCTCTCTCTCTCTGAGTCATTCTCTCTCTCAAAGAATACATAAATTCATATAAAAGCATTCATTCAGTCTTTTACACCTTTCAGACATTTTAATCTTCAACTACCATATAAGCTGAGTCTTCAGAGTACAGAGAATTACTTTAAAATCTACTTCCGAGGGCACAGGGGACTTCCAATGAACCCATTCTCCCTAGAAATTGTGTGAAATAAGAAAGAACTCATTCATTTCACCACAGCGTAATCCGCAGAGACCAACAATTCCGATACAAAACTATCACTTCCAATAAGGGCAGGATTAATTTGGTTACCATGGCAACAGAACACTGAGGCCTGACCAGAAGCATATTATTTTTCTTGTAGAACAATTTATTGATTGCCGGTTCAATCCCGCAGCTATTTTCTAGCCATTACAGTAGATTTTGTTCGCATTACCCATTGTAACTATTCATGTAAGGGCAACGTAGCAAATCTCTCAGCGTATTGTCTAATACAGTTTCAGTTGAAGTATCTGCATCTTGTCACTGGCATAGTTGAGACTGTCTCCTCCATAATGAAATTATGGGCAAATGATTTTCCTCGCAAATAAGAGACATTTATTGTCATGCTTTTGGTATTTTCTTTTTTTCCAGTCCATAGGAGTGTGACCTGTGCCAATTTGTAAAAGCTACTGTAATGATCCTAGGAGCCCTGGCCCCGAGGTTATAAAACTTGAGTACATTCTCAAACTCAACATAAAGCACTCTGATTGGCTGCTTCCGAGCACATGCTCGTAAGTAGCCAATCAGTGGGCTTTATTTTGAGTTTGAGATCATACTCAAGTTTTATAACCTCGAACCCTGGTAGCTCAGTGGATTTAGCACTCGCCAACTGATCTAGCGGTTCCAGGTTTGAGACCACTAGAGGGGGAATCTTTTCAATCATAAACAGGGTTCCATTTCACACAGCCTTTCGTTACATATCAACCTCCCATCATCCTGATATGACTGAAATACTGTTGAAAAGGACATAAAATCCCAAGTCATTCATTCATCTATAATTATTACATGTCCCAATTTCTAGAGTTTTTGCAGCTATGTAGTTATGGTGAAATGTGAACAAGGTGTCGGGATAACAATTTTTGTGGCTTCCTGTCTCCTTTCTGGGTGACATAACCCTTCCAAATTGGGCTATATTCTTTATGGGAAGAATTTGCTCCTGTAGTTACCCCACTGAAAAGGGAGGCAAAAATTAAAATGGCAGAGCTTTCCTCCCCTGAAAGGGAATGAACTTGTCCGAATCTGAAGACGAAAGAGTCCATCCTAAAATTTGAAGATTTTACTACCGTAAAAATTCTGAATATTGGGGCACCTAAAATAATAATTACCTTAATTGTCCTAAAAAATGTAACAGTTTGGTTTTACATTGAAGTAATGTGTCCAAAAGAAGCAATTTGTAATGTCACAATCTATCTGTACTAAAGTGTCTCTGTATGTTGTATGTATATGTGCTCATAGGCCGTTATGGCCTAATGCATTATAAAGTATCTATCTATTTATCTGTCTGTCTAACGACAAACAGTGTAGACCCTGGTCTGGTCTGGGTCCGCTCTGTTTGCACAGAAACTTAGAACTTTTACATAAAAGTGTATATCTTTTCTAAGGGAGATAAATCAATGTAAGAGCTTATTCTCTTGCATTGCAGAGTTACAAAACATAACTGCTGTCTATTTTATTGTATTGGAAGTTGCCTCGCAGAGCATATCACTTCATCTAAGAAAAAGGTGTCTGCCTGGCATGCATTAAGGTATAAAGACCATGTTTTCATAAGCACAAATGTATTCATGTGCATAAAGGTAGAAAAAATTTATTTAATATCTGGCAAGAAGTATTGGTTCATAACAAGTAACCAAGAACATCAAAGAAAATTCATTGCTAGTTTAATCACCAAACTGCAATTTCTACAACACTAAATTCTTTCTTTTATATCAGTTAAGGTAATTAATTGAACAAACTGTGCATTATTCTCATATTAAGGCACTTGTGCATGCCAATGCATCATGAGAAAGGTAAATTACTTGATAAATTCAAAAACTTTGTAGTCAAAAGAGTTGCTTCCCTTAGACTAAGAAACTGAATGATCAACTGAGATGGGGGCCTCAGTTTAAAGTCTCATTCGAAAGGCTAGAGGAACTGGAGGGGCTCAAACTTGCAGCCCCTGAATTGATAGTCTAGCACTTATACCACTACACTACTACCAACAGGTTTGGAATAAGTTCAAAAGTCACATGATATTTGCATTTATGACCTGTATACATTACAACAATCAGTTTCTCTTTAATCTCCAATTAAAGAGTTTTTCTGCAAAACAAAGTACCACCATCTTAACAACCTGCACAATGCTATCAGAACCTTACAAATTTGCACAGTATAGCTCTAGACCATCAGAGCGTATATAACTTGAAAAAAAATATCAACCCTGCAAGCAATACTGTACAGGCTGTTCTGGGCAAGTACTGGTCTCCCAGTGTTTTTTTCCTTCTTCCCCACTGTCTCAGACACCCACTCAAGGATCTTTGTTTATTTTTTCCTTGCTGTTTATTTTTCTTGTGGGAGAACTGTCAGTAATAAAGACATCTTCTGAAGGTTTTAACTACTTTAACAGAACAATATAAGTATGTTATGCCAAATGAGCATCTAAATAACTTCTGTAACAACCCTCAATGTTGGGACAAGATGTCTGAGCAAACAGTGTAGATCGATCCAAATCAGACTGCTCCTTATGGAACAGTCTGATTATGATCTACACTTTGCAATTACAACGGCAATTCTGGACACATCTCCAGATAGTGAAATATCTACTTTCCCAAGTTTCAGGATAAAATCAAGTAGCCAACCCTGCTATAAAACACCCTATGGAAACGGTGACAATGGTACCTGGTGAAAATTCGGGGGTGAATTGGTATACAGTGTAAATTCGGACGAAGTGTAAGTGTGAAGTCGGGATTTTCTTTGTTTAAACGGTATGTACTTTTGTTCTTCTCAATTTTGTGTTCCCGGCATGGCCAAGCAATGTTAAAAAGTGAAGATCTACTTATTACAGGAGCTATAGAAATCAATTTTGTCATATGGGATGACAGCATGCTATGAAAAAAAATTTAATGATAGCCGCAATTTGGCGCCCCGTTTCTCAGGCTGTGTGTAAAAAGGTAGGAAAATCTCATTTTGTACAGTTTGATTTTGATTTTCTAACAAACGCAAATGGTCAGAGAGCTCATTTTGATATATGTACCCGAAGCTTTAAAAACTTGATAATACCCCCAAAAATCAAAATTCATTCAGCATGGAAAAAGGATATAATGCCACGTGACTGTATACAGTGCGAGTCGTCGGGTATGTGGAGTGAATCATCGGATAAAAGTTTGTGAATCATCAGACATGTATTAGTTGTGAGGGCAATTTCGGATAAAACAAGAGCTGTCGCCTGACAGCATAGCTCGCCTGAATAGTGCTTGCCCATCACACAGTCGTTATGGTGGTGTGGACTGCTATGCATAAAACTTCAGGCAAGCATGTCCATAATGACAACACATTTATAAACAAAAGCTATCTCAGAAATGAGTTTTAAAATGAAATTAAAATAAAAAAAATCCACATGAAACTTCAAAGTCCATGAGCTAGACTCAAAGAAGTAAGGGGGGCAAAGGGGGGGGGGGGGAGGGGGATATGATGTATCAAAACTTTGACCCATTATCTAACATCAGTCCAAATATTAGTATCTATGGAACGCCATGGCTGTCTCATTAGATCGATCTTCATGATGATCTGTTATGTATTATTATGTACTGTTCAATTCCCATCATACCTTGTAAACCCAGTTCATGTTATGGCATATTACTATTATGTGCTAGTACTTGCCATCATGCTTTCTTAAACTACTCTTATTTCCTGTTAGAAAAGCATTACATTATTACTTTCTTGCATGCTGTCTTTATGCAGCACGGTCCTGTTATGGTCATCTAAAATGCTGTTTTTCGTAAATAAAACATTTTAGTCATTCTTGGTTACTATTCTTTTGAGTCATGTCATATTATGTGGATGTACAAGTCTGTCTTGCCGTGACATCATTTTATAATGTCAAATAACACGCTGTCTTACGCACTGAAAACATGTAATGTTCACTTTTATCATAACTTCCAATATGGATTGTCTAGTATAAGGCTGTCTTACTCGAAATGCAATAATCTTTGCTGTCTTTCGTCATGTCTTTTCTAGGTAGCATTCTGTGCTGATATAGAAGGATGCTGCCTTATTTGAAATACGCCTTCTATGACCATTTGCCTCCTATCTTTCTGACGTCGCATCATATGCTTTGATCTAAAATTCTGACTTGTTTAAAATATGTCTTTTATGTTAAGTTTTCATCATATGTGATTAACTCTTTATCGTATTCTTTAATTATTCATCCTGACTTTATATATAAAAAGCAGTTATTCTGGCTCCATGCTCACTTTTGTCCGTTAAACTCATATCATTATACTTTGACATCCTGTCTTTATACTTGTCGTTATGATGTTTGGAATAATAGTAAATGCCGGTACCACACCCGGTTGTCCGGTACTACTAAATACCACGAGACATCACTATATCGGCGCGGGGTTTTGTGGTGTGAATGAGTGGGTAGGTAGGGTAGCAGAATGGGCTGGGGATGTTTGGGAGGTAACAGGACACTTCGGCCCCAAACCATCTCGGCCCCTAGACACCTCGGCCCCTAGTCATCTCGGCCCCAAACCATCTCGGCCCCACCTAGAAATAAATTCCTGGACACTTCGGCTCCTAGTCACGTCGGCCCCAAGTCATCTCGGCCCCATAGCCCTAGTCACTTCGGCCCTAGTTTGACAAATTTAAATAATTTCTATATTTTTTACTTTTTTGCCCATTGAAATATTTACATCTTTTTCAAAGTAATATTCCTCGAGAGTGCCATAGAGTCCGACAAAATTATGAGCTCAGTCTTGCGAGTGTTGCTTGGTTGGTTGTTTTGTGCTTAACGGCTCTTTGTGACATTATTTCAGTCTATATCGAGCCGTCTCACAGAGATATAGAGAGAAAGAAGAGAGATTATGATAGCCGGAAGAAAATATCCACACAACACCGATCCGCACATACTGCAAGCACAGCAGGTCCTTGTCCTACTAGTTAAGTATCCAATCAAGTAGGACCGCCCGGCACTGAAAGTTACCAAGCACCATCGCCTGATCGCATCCACCCTCACTCTTTCGGGAACAGTCGTGGATGCGTTCGTGCGGATCCTTTGTGTTTCCTTTGTTATCCATAGAACGAATGCGTGGATGTACTTTTTTTTATTGAATCGTATTTGTTGTATTTTTGGGTGGGCCGGTAGGACCAATCATCAATATTTTTACAGGGTAAATAAATGTCTCTTTTTCACATGATTTTCAACTTTAATCTAACTTGTTGTGGTGAAGCAAATCGAGAAATTCTCCTTTATTTCAGCACAAGCATGTGCCTTCTCTGTAATGACAGATTAAATCTTGACTCGGCGATTTTTTTATATTATTTCTTTTTCTTATATCTTTATCTATAATTTATTGATTTATTTATCTATTTATTTTTTGTGTTTTAATATTAAATCCCATGATGGTTTTCCTTTATTTAATACCAAACATTTAGTCATGCCGATTCTTTAGACTGAAACTGTAATGCTTTCATATTTTTAGACGGATAAAAGGATATGACCAAATGCTACATGCGTATAAACTGTAAACGTTTAATATTCGAAATACCTTCGTTTTTGCTAATATTTGCAACACATTCATTTTTTGTTGATATTCGTGAACCTGATTCAAGAATCTCGCCAATATTCGACAAATTAACATCCAAAGAGACAAATGGATGATCGTGATTTCAAGAACTCTTGAAAGCGATATTACTGAAAAAACTAAAACGCAAAATTAAAACGTTAACGCGAGTTACAATAACCGAAGTTTATATGAAAACTGATCTTCCTATCGCCAGGGTCATTCATAAAAATTCAGTTTTGATAACTGTTTTATCTATTTATCTATCTATCTATCTATCTATCTATCTATCTATCTATCTATCTAAAGCTTTGCAATCATTATTTTTTTTCGTCCGATCGTCCATCTGTCTATATATTCCTTCTGTTTGTCTATTTAAAAAACATTCACCCTGCCTAACGTCCAGGTAAGCAGCGGTATCGATTAATCGTGACACGCGACATCGATTAGTGAATGTGATATTTAACGATGAGCAATAAACAAAGGCACGCGAGCAAGATAAGGCGCCTTTAATTATCATGGCTGGATATATACGGAGATTTGAGTTTTACAATATGTAAATATATATTGAAATTAACATACGTAACCAACAGAGTGGTCATTATTATATGTAGCTTGTAAATTAATACTACCGATGATGAGGAAAGAAATAAAAGATAAAATAAAATAAAATGAAAATATAAAAAAGGTAAGAGAACAAATGTGACATAAATCTAAATATAAATAAACGGAATATAATATAGACAGTAAAACTGTATGGAAAATACGTTCAGTGCCAAAGTACAAAACTAGTTTTCGAGAGAGATTATCTAGAATGCTTAATAAAAGTTTGATACTGGTATCCGTATAGAAAATTACATTCGCTTCCTTGCTATATATTACGAAATTTTTACATGACAGCTCTAAAATAGTTAAAACAGAATATTAGTTATCGGTATAGGGCCTAATATTGTTACAGAAAATATTTAACATATACGGAAGAATCGCGGACAGCATTCAAATACGTGAGACTGGTCCAAATAAAATCTATTGTGGTAACAATCCCGTCCGTGCATGAGAAAATAACCCGATATCATCACGTTCTTTCTTCACTTCATCCGTAGGAGATTAACAAATATATAAACATCGTATCATGCAAGACCTAATATTGATTTTCTTACTGACTCATGATTTTGTTAATTTGCAGATATATTTTTTTACCTTTTAATTCATAATTACCTTAAACCATAACAGTTTTGTGAACTTTCATCTAATATTTAGATATGACAATATAATGACTAACGAAATTTAGTCAAAAAAAGTATTCGAAAAATGGTAAAATGACGAGGGAGTATATTTTTACCTCTATCAGTTTTCGCTGTTGTTACTGAGCGCCAAAAAAATTAAGACGGCGAAATGTTTATTGGCTTTGCATGACCAAATACATACTGTATGCGAAGACTCAGATCAGTCTGCGCGGCCGATCCTGAAATCTTCGTAGAAACAGTCTCTGAATTATGGCGAATCTAGAACAAAGTGAGAAGAGAATTCTGGTAAGCCTAAACTAATGTGTAGATTGAAATCAGTATTTACTATTTCCGCACATGGCGTATGGTCTTTTGTTTTCAAATGAAAGACGCCTTATCTTGCGCATGTACGTTGTTTATTAATATTCATTAAATCACATCTACATCGATCGTGTATATCAATAATCGATGATCACTGATTAATCGATACCGCGTATACACCCGGATTTTTTTTCAACAGATATTCAGGCAGTCACGGTCGGATGCACAAAGATAGATAGATAGATAGATAGATAGATAGATAGATAGATAGATAGATACTTCAGTCTGTGTAAAAATGACCCTAAATTGGCAAAATGTAAATTTGAAAAAGCAAACTTTTGCCAGGCTAAAACGAACCGCAGTTAATCTAAATAACTGCGGCTATTGGACTCCTAATCGCGGAGACGAATGATCTGTGACCTGTCCTATAATGAATATCACCAAAAAAGCATATTTAGCAGCTCAGCGGTTCAGGTCCGCACCTCTCGCAACAGACTCTCTTCCCCCCCCCCCCACCCCCCCCCCCCCCCCCCCCCCCCCCACCCCCCTCCCTCGCTCTTAATCTTCTGCTTTGAAGACACTGCGCTGTCTTGTTTTAAATAACTTCCATTCTGTTTTCTTGTTTAAAATTCATTTCTGAATAGCTTGTTTCATTTTCTTGTCTATATGTAATTATCTTATTTTAATTTACATTCTAATTCCTGTCTGATTTTCTTGTTTTTTATTCCCTTTCTAAATTTTGATCTTTTTAATTTCATTCTGTTTTCTTATTGTTTCATTTTTTTCTGATAAATATCAGAAAAATGTCCATTCTGGGATTCCGTGGGTTAGAACTTGACGATATTTTTTTTCTGTCGATGAGAGCGCCTGTTATGCGGAAAATGTGATAATCTGATTTGATGTAAAGGAAACTGCTCCCATCCGATGAAATGCTATTGCAGTGGGAAATTCGATTTACGAATAAGCCGACGGCCAAGGGTAGTAAGGAACAAAGTGGACTTAGTACCCTGGGCGTGCAAAAATGTTTGTATTGCTACTCATGATCAGATTAATAATGTTTGTTCCTTTTGGTTGCGCTTCTTAGTTACAACCGATCGTCTTTATTGAATTTGGTTGGAACCGTTTCACTATATGGTAATTTGTGAGCATTCTTTCAAGATACTGCAAAAGTAATAGTGTATACATTAAATGATAATGCAAAACAAAGCCGTAATCACTGGCATTTCTCTAAAAAGCATTTCTGATAATATTTCATATACATATACTAAAAAAGATACGAAAATACAATTGGGGCCGAAATGTCTTAGGGGCCGAGATGACTAGGGACCGAAGTGTCCGTGGGGCCGAGATGACTGGGGCCGAGGTGACTGGGGCCGAAATGACTGGGGCCGAGATGGTTTGGGGCCGAGGTGTCTAGGGGCCGAGATGGTTTGGGGCCGAAGTGTCTGTAAATCGTTTGGGATTGGGGTAGAGTAGGTAAGGTAGGATATCTGAAGATGTTTGGATTGCATGGTAAAGGGAAGAACAAATGGTGGAGTGGATATCTAGGTAGGGCTGGGGGCATTTGGGTATGGTAATGTAGTGTAGGATGGGATATGGGAAAATGACTGGGTGGGATTGGGATGGATGAGGGTTGGTTGTGGGATGGTAAGGGTAGTGTAGGGTAGCTTGAAGCATGATGTTGAATAGGTGTGGGTGTAGGTATAGGCGTTACCATAATGAATAGTAGAATAGAGAAAGGTAGGGAAATGGCTCGGGATGTTGGTGCGTATAAAGGAGGTGGGCGTCAGAATGGGGCTTGGTTTGGGTATTGCTGGGTATATGTAGGACAGAGTAAAAAAGAGTAGAGCAGAGCAGATCATGGGAGGGGAGGGAATGGTATGTGATGGTGGTTAGATGAGGCTTAGGCTTGTTGAGTGCCTCTTTATACTTTCAGTAACTGTCTTACTTAACGGGTTCTTGTTTAATGAGCATTTTCACTTTTGACTTTGGGTAGGTGGTATGGTGAGATTGGTTTGGTAGAAAGTGGTGAGTCAGGGTAGGGAAAAGTAGGCTAGGGAAGAGATAGGATAGGATCCTGGGAGTGATTTCAGGGCAGATATGGTGCTAGAGGTAAAGTACTCTATTCATATTTGCCCTGCCAACCGCCACGCAACACCACGCCCCTACCCCAAATCACCCAACAACCACAAGACTTGGCAAGAGAACATGTCAAACTGACAAGTCATACTAGTTTTTGACAAAGCATAATGAAAATGTACAACATATAACAATAAGCGGACAAGACAACATGTCCAACTGACAAGACATGGTGTTATTTTGACAAGAGATGGTGAAAATGAACAGCATATAATAGCGACTGAACAAGACAGCGTGTCAAACTCACAAGACATAATGAAAACGAACAGTACATGATAACGAATGAAGATGACAGCATGCAAACCTGACTGGACATAATGGTTTTCAGACATGACATAAAGGTTTTCTGACAAGATAAAATGAAAAATAAACAACATGTAATAACAAATGAAGAAAACAGCATGTCAAGCTGACTAATAAAGATTTTCAGACAATACATTATGAAAATGAACAACATATAATAACGAGTGAAGAAGACAACATGTCGAATTGACAAGGCATAATGATTTTCAGACAAGGCATAATGAAAATGAACAACATATAATGATGAGTGAATAAGACAGCATGTTAAACCGAAATGATATAATGGTTTTTAGACAAAACGAAATGAAAATAAACAACATATAATAATGAGTGAGAAAGACAGCATGTCCAACTGACAAAACATAATGTAACTGAACAGCATATAATGCTTGTCCATATTACATTATGACACGGCCGAATATAAGACAGTTGTGGCGTTCCATAAGTATCAACTGAGTCCATTGTGGCACTGTGAAATTATGTCTTCATAAATATAAAACTTTAACCAAAATCTTTAAGACAAACTTAAAAGTCAATGACCTTGACTTCAAGTTCATCCAGTGGGGTAAGTATATAGTGTTTTGTAAAAGCTCAAAAAAGTGTCTAACATCAGTTCAAGTGTAAACTAAATCTCTGCCAGGCATTATGAATCGGTATGCAATTAGAAAACTTTAATAAAGACCAAATTTCCTAAGTCCCTGACCTTGACATCAAGGTCACTGAGCGGGGTTGGGGTAGTACTCTGTAAAACTTGGGACTAATATCTAGGTACAGTGCAAATACAAAAAGAATTCATCTATGGGTTCAGGAGATATGTGTCTTTAAAAAACTTTAACCAAAACATCCAATCAATAAAAAGACAATTCTCTAAGTCCATGACCTTGACATCAAGGTCACTGAGGGGGGTGGGGGTAGTACCTTGGAAAACTTTGGACCAATATCTAACTACAATGCAAGTATCAAAGGAATTCATCAATGGGTTAAGGAGATATTGGGCTTTATAAAACTTTAACCAAAACATCCAGTCCAAAAAAACTCCCAATTTTCTAAGTCCATGACCTTGACAGCAAGGTCACGGAGTGGGGTGGGGGTGTACCCTGTTAAACCTTGGACCAATATCTAACTACAGTGCAAGTATCAAAAGAATCCATCCATGGGTTAAGGAGATATAGGTCTTTAAAAAACTTTAACCAAAACATCCAATCCGGACGCGGACGCGGACGCGGACGCGGACGCGGACGCCGACGCGGACGCCGACGCCAGGGTGACAACAATAGCTCTTCCTGAACTTTCGTTCAGGCGAGCTAAAAAACGAGACTTCTCATTGTCTTATGGAAATTTGACATCGCGATTCATGTACTGAGCAGTCTAGGTCAATTGTAAAAGTCTTATAGAAATGGAATACATATATTAACGACTGATACACCAGCGGCCAGTGTGTCATCATATAAAAGTAGGCGTATACAATGTCTTAGACGGAACGGGAAAATCGCCTTTACAAACGTAGTGGAAGAGTACTACAAAATCTATAAATTTTGGTTGGCCGGCTGTGCAGCTGATGTGAGAAGCATGGGCGTTTTATACCGTATTTCCTTTCTCTCCTGTTCTTCTTCATTATTAAAGGTATTTTCCCATTGATCAACTTGATCGTCTCGATCGCCCGAATTCTCCAACCAAGTTCGACCAATTATTTGATCGGGCTAGTAGAGGACTTTTTCTCGACCGTACAAGACCCAAACATGACCACTCATGACTACACCACATCAACCCGACAATCAGCCAGATCTCTATGCGGTCATCTCGATCCCTACACGATCTCTACACGATCTTTATTCGACCAAACTGGCCTATATCTTCAGTCATGTACGGCCACTGTAGACAATCTTAGTCTAAAAACCTCAATTTGTCAAGGAGAACCAGGCTGCTCTTGCTCCCTGGTATGCTTGAAAGGGTAGTGGTGATGCCGACTGCTGGCTTTCTTTCCCTCCCATCTAAGCCTCTTGAGGGCTTGGTGGAGGTGATGTGGTTGTGACTTCCTTATCAAAAAGGCAGCATCTGTCTCTTTGCTAGTACGGCTTAGGATATTGTCAGTACTGCATACCTTGTTTGAAGGATGGCATTGCGCTCGTGTAAGATCGGGTAGCTATCCAGTGCGGTCAACTAGCAATCAGGTAGTGGTCAAGTTGATCTGGGCAACAAATTGAAAAGGGATCGCGTTGATCGGAAAGCAATAGGGTACTGGTCGAAGAGAGGTCGAGTTCATCGGATACTGCTCCATATGTTTTTATCCCACACAAACTAGATAGCTACACGATCGTTTCCCGATTAAGTCGATGTCTACTGAGCCAATACTCGTTTCCCGAGCTTCTAGGGTTTGACTTCCTCGATCTCTACTCGAATTTATTGAAAAATGCCCAAAATTTTCGGGTAGGATGCCGGAGCGATGCCGAACAAGGCAGACCACCCCGACCACCCCTGCCGATCGAGCTGGCTTGACGAGTTGAGCTTGTCGAGTTGATCTGATCGGCAGTGAGAACATACTATAAGTACTTTGCCTCGACATAGCATGACAGAACGCTTTAAAAGAAAAACATGTCAGAATGTTTGGGCGGGCCTAGACTGAGCGCTAAAGAACTTGCATAATTTGTCCAAGAAAGCACAAAGTGCTGTAAATGTGGTTTCTAGCCTCAGAAAAAAAATATAGTTTTCTCTGTGAGAGCTGATGTTTGAATGCATCCAGGGTAAGGACACTGATCATGGAGCGCAATATCGGTCTAATCCCATAATCTCGTAATTTGACATCGAATTTTGAACAACAAACATGATTATGCCTTGACGAGTCTTCTCTGGGCATGAGCATCCAGTCTGGCTCCAGCAGGCACATGGCATCAAAAACGACGTCGTACTGACGTCGGTGTGACGTAATAACGTCACACAGACGTCTGTGTGACGTCATTTCGACGTAATGTGCCCGCCTGGGTCAAAGTATGCGAAGCTTGCATATACAAAGAACCTGCGCCAGGAAAATGTCAGTATCAACGTTTTTTTTCTTTTTTCTGTTTTTTGTGAAATCATTCGCATTTGCCTGGCCTATGAAAATTTCAAAGTCGCATCGCACAGTTTTTCATGAATATAATAATAGATGAATATTTACGCCAGCTCCCTTTGCTCTGAAATCAATGTTTACAAAAGAAATGAATGGAAAAAGGCCATGCGATACGCAATCGCTTGTGTAAATAATTATAAAGGCCAAAAGTGTCAAGAATACCCAATATTCTCATTATTCAAAATCGTGTATGTTTAAGAAACTCCCCATTGTATAGATTTTTTTGGTTACTGTAAGTTCATCGGATAGATACGGACAATTCTGAGGTAATGAGATAGAAATTTCAAGTATTAAATGCTGTTTTTACGAATCCCAACAAGGTTTCACACCCCCTGGGCACACACTATTGAATCACCGTTGATCAAACATAATGACATTGAATAACGTTGATTCAATATTGATTCAACATTGTGTGTCCCGTAGGACTTTTATCT
The DNA here is from genome assembly GCA_963989385.1 of Ctena decussata. Classification (NCBI taxonomy): domain Eukaryota; kingdom Metazoa; phylum Mollusca; class Bivalvia; order Lucinida; family Lucinidae; genus Ctena; species Ctena decussata. The sequence continues at coordinate 81,002,731 of OZ022501.1, read as the reverse complement.
CTACAATTAGATAATTAGATCATTGTATGGTCGATGTCGGCCTACGAGAGGAGCCCCGGTAGCTCAGGTTAAGCGCTGGCCTACTAATCTAGCTATTCCGGATTCGAGCCCCGCTCGAGGTAGATATCTTTCCAACCGTAAACGGGGTTTCATTGCACACATTCTTTCATTATCACCCTATGACTGAAATCCTATTGAACCGGACGAAAAATCGCAAGTCGCCCATCCATCCATGTCGGCCTACGGAAATTCTCACATAAGTACGCAGTTTACTTCAAATTCATACTGTTGACACAAATTGGTGCCACATTTCATTTCTTAGGGGCTTTGCAGTCCCGCTAGCTCAGTAGGTTAAGCGCTGGCCTGTTGATCTAACGGTCCCGCGTTCGAGCGTAGGCAATTCTTTTCAATCGTAATCGGGTTCCATTGCACACAGCCTTTCATTATCACCCACCCATCGTCCTAATATGACTGAAAAACTAATAAAAAGTGATGTAAACTCGCAAGTCATCGACCCATCTATGTTGTAGGCATTCCTGTTTATGGCATATGGACAATTAATTCATTTTTCTTATTTTATAAGAGCCTCGACACGAGAAAACCAACAATGTGGTTGTGCACCCAGCGAAGACTCAGATCAGCCTGGACATCCGCCCAGTTTGATCAGAGTCTTCGTTAAGTGCTCAAAGGGTAGCTTACGGTTTAAGCTACCTCCATGCGGACAGCGAAGACTGATCTATGTCTGCGCTGGGCGCAAAAACGCATTGTTGGTTTTCTCGTGTTGCGACTCATATAAACATTTTTTTATTTATTCACTTAACTTCTCTTCTAATAAAGTGCTAAACCTTCCCTGAGGCTTTATCGCACTCTTGTGCCTATGTACATTGTGATCTTGGGGCTCGAACAATAAAGACAGATAAAAACAACAGTCTGTGCATAGTTATTTCTGTTTGGCCAACCCCAACTTCAAACGTTGGGGGCGCTCACAAGCACTCCAGCAGCTGATCCCACTGTTTGATGGCAGAAGGGAAAAATGTATGCTGGTAGACGTAATTCTGACGATACAGAACCATATATCGCATGGTTTGGCAACTGGTGCTCAGTTGATGGGTGCAATATGCGGACAGGGGTATGACAGTGGGTCCACAGATGATTTTGTAGATCATTACTAGTTTTGCGTTCGCTCTTCATTCCATTCCCAGCCGAGGTAAGCTTTCTTCTGGCTGGGGCTGCGCCCCTTTGACAGTAGGGTCGATTTCCCGTTCGGGAAACAGGAAGGAAGTGCTTTTGAGATGCATGCCGGTATATATCGCAGTGCATGCCGATCCAGTTTGTTTCCCGAACGAGAAGCATTTTAGCCAATGTTATGACTTTAGGGTGCCTCTATTTGGCATGGCTCGTACATCTCAGTTTTGAACTAATACTTTTAAAACTACATGAATTTTTCTAAAAATTGTCCGAGTCGGATTTTGTTATTAAGGCCTTCAATTTTTTTTGACAGCAATTTGAAAACACCTGTGTCCATGATGAGAATTTTCTCAGTTCTGTTTCCCGTTCGGGAAATACTTCCGCTTCACTCTTGTTTCGCTTGTCTGTGTATAGACAACCGATGTAGTGAGATATGTCTAGTGCGATGCTAATGATGATGATGACTTGAGATTTTACGCCCCTTTTTAACAGTATTTCAGTTATATCAGGACGACGAGAGTCCGTGTGCAATAGACCCCGTATACCGTTGGAAAGATTCCCGTCTCCAGCAGGTCTCGAACGCGGGGCAGGTAGATCAACAGGCCAGCTACTGAGCCACCAGGGTATCACGAAAAAAAAAAAAAAAGATACCGGGCAGCATATGTGATAGCACAGGCTCAGATCATTATATGAGCACCTCAGGGTCCAAAGACTATTCATCTGAGGGAAGACTGAGCCGATGATGTTTCTACGGTTCCTTTTTACGTGATACCGATCAGATCCTAATCTGGGTAAATTTGTATGATGTATTAAGCCACTCAAATAAATCAAACCCTTTTATGTATCCCGTATATCACATACACCCTCCATGAGGTCTAAATTAGGAAAGCAGTGTCAAAATACTTCTAAAACTTGAACCTGTAATAATGATATTGTGTTAACAGTATCAAACTGACCGATGTCAATTTCAATAATTTAATGCAGCATTCACAAATTAAGCTTACATACTAGTCACAAAGGCCAGTCAGATTCAAGGATTTCGATGTTAACACTAGATTTGTTAGTCACAAATTTTGGACACTGCCTTATATCATATAAATTATGCAACTGACAGTCGATTTAAACGCAAAGGGCGATCGGGCTCTGCATATGCCAGAGCTCATCTGAATCTCTCTTTGCACATGTAGAATATGTTCAGCAGGCGCACAACATTGAACGCAACGTCGAATCAATGTTGATTCATCGTCATGACATTGAATCAGCGTTGATTTAATGTTGATTCAGTGTTGTGCCGTTAGGTGTTGTATTATGTACTGTCAAATGTCGAGATTTGAAAGAAATTGTGGATTAAGACAAGGTCATTCAGTATGGGATATTACAAGTATAACAACGAAGATGCCAGTGGTGATGCTGTGGTTCCAGTGACATACTCCATCTTTGCTCCACCAGAATACAAAGGGGATATAGTAACCCGACTCGGAGCCTGTCTCGAGTCAGCTGAACTGAACGTAAGCATAACGTTATTAGAACCGCTCAACAAGAAACTGTACTGTTGGACATTTAAAAACAGCTGGAGACTCAGATCAGCTATCGCATTCTCGCAGCCTGATCCGCAACAAACAGTTTAGTTTGGGTGATTCCGGCTGCAGCCGGAAACCGTTTCCGTCATAAACAGGTTTTCGTCGCACACAGATTTTCATTATCACTCGCACATCGCCCTGATATGACTGATACTGCCAGAAGGGGCGTAAAATCGCAAGTCATCCGTTCATCTATTACTTTCCCCCACATCCCCTAGGTATTGGAATTTTTAACTATACGCTGGGTTATGCACATTATAACGCTCCGGTGCTATTCATCATGGTGTACCCTCTGTATAAATCACGTCGCTGTTGGTATTTTAACTAACATGATCAAAGTGAATGGGTATACTTTCAGAGGAACCCACCTTCCATCCACATCGCTTCTCAAAAGGGGTCAACACGTAAATGAAACAGCTACCCGCTCTAGGAGCCAATTCTTTTAAGAGTAGTCAACCCCTTTTTTGAAAGGTAGCATCGTCGCAGGAAATAACAACTGCAGAAACATAAGTAAAAATGGCGGAAACATGGCAGTAAAGCCCCAAAGAGTATATTTTAGCCGCAACACGAGAAACCCAACAATGTGGTTGTGCGTCCAGCGCAGACTCAGATCTGCCTGGGCATTCGCCCAGTATGATCAGAAACTTCGCTGCCCACATGAAGGTAGCTTAGTCCCTTGGCTGCCCTTTAAGCGTTTAGAAAGAGTCTGATCAGAATTGGCAGATGCCCAGGCTGATCTGAGTCTGGGCTGGGTGCACAAACACGCTGTTGGTTTTCTCGTGTCGCGGCTCATTTTTTATCCTTTCAGATTCAGCGACCTGGAGAACTGACGCCGCCAATGGTGAGACGGTCTGGCCAACCAGACACTCCGGACTGGAAGAAAGTGACACCCTGATTTGTGAATTGATATGTTTTATATTTTGAAATATAAGAATCCTAGAATTGTCAGTTTTATATAAATTCTATACATATTCCTTACACTGTCTGCCATGACATTGATCGTGCGTAATTGTGCGTTTGCACATACGCCGAGTCGATGTCGTAGCAAACATTCTACAGGCAGTGGTTTGTTGAATTCTTTTAGTTATTTTGAGATTTTGGCTGTTTAGAATACCGAATTACTGATGACAGCCTGTCATCAGTAATTCAGTAGCCTGTATCGTGTAGCGTGTATCCCGGCGTTCCAGATGAGAAGTTTTACAAAGACAATTAGTGATAAATTTCCATTTTTCATGAGAACATATGTTGTGAACCCTCATTTAAACCGTCTTATCGAGACGATTTAAATGAGGGATAAAACGTATGTTTTGATGCAAACTAGAAAAATATCTCAGAATTATCCTCAATATCCCACCTCATCTCAAGCTATACGATGGGTACCAGTTTTAGGGCCTTGCCGGTCGGATATGCTGACGGGTGTCGAGTGTGTGAGCTTCTAAGACATAATTGGGCGGCTCGTGTCGTGTCGTGTGCTGTTTGGATCTGTTTGTATTAGGGTAGGAAAAGGTAAAGGTTTCCCATAGCCTAATAGCCATATGGGCAGTGAGGGTTAGAGGCCCACTGTATCTTGGGCACAGCTGACGAATAATTTCTGTTGGTCGTAGCGACGTCGTATCAACATCACTGAAACGTCATGTCAAGGTCGATGGGACATCGTCGCATGTTAGGTATGTATCTTCAAGCGGTATTGGCGTATCTCAGCCTAGACTCAGGTGTGGCGGATATGCTCCTCGTCGGTCGTGGAGTGATCGGTATTGCCCTTTTGGGAATGACCTCGTGCGCGCCTCTGCCGTTCTTGTGCTTAAAACTGGAATTGGGCGTTGTAGGGATTGGCAAATGGGTCCGTGGCTCTTATAATGGCTTGCGTTGAGCGGGTCTGTTTTTTGGGTGTACGAGCTGATATTGCCTTCTGATTCATGTGACGTCGCATGTTTTGACAGTTCGTTATTGGTGTCACGTGGTAGTGTCGCATGGTGTGCATCGTTGCTTTGACATCGTCGCGAAATTATTCTATTCTATTCTATCCCATAAACTTACAAGGTCGTTGGGGCACCAAAGATGACTTCCAAACGGTCCCTTTCCGCCTTGTCCTGTTTTCAGCTGCCCTAGTTGCCCTGGCAAAGTCCATTCCTGTCCACTGCATCGTTGCTTTGACATCGTCGCGAAAATATTCTATTCTATTTTATCCAATAAACTTACAAGGTCGATGGGGCACCACAGATGACTTCCAAACGCTCCCTTTCCACCTCATCCTGTTTTCAGCTGCCCTAGTGGCGCTCGCAAAGTCCATTCCTGTACACTTTTTTTAATATTGTCTTCCCACGCTCTTCTTCTGTCTACCTCTTCTTTTTCCTTTCACTGTGCTCTGTAGAATTGCCTTTGCTAAACCAGAAGACCTTGAGACATGGCCAAACCACCTTAGTTTCCGATTCTTGACCATGGTCTGGAGTTTATTTATTCTCGAATAGCTCCTTGGATCGTCCTCAAAAATAAAATACCTGTACAGGGCAATATCTGCAGACCACTTAAATTTTGAGTGCCTTTAATATCCACAGTATGCACTAAATAATATCAGAAGAAAAAAACTGACTTATACCTCAATCTGCAAAATTTACAAAAAGCGATTCAGATAAAAAGAATCAGATCGCTTTTTTTTCAATAATTGATATGGTATAAGGCAGTTAACATCTCCAAATCAAACTAGCATCTGCGAATTAGATTCTGGTCATTTTGTATAAAAGGCGTTGTTAAACCGTTTAACCGTGAAAACCAATTTGTATGTTTACATAGTGTCTTTAAAATGGATTTGCAAGGTCCTTGCTTTAGAAATTTAAGTAATACCACCCTGGATTGTGTATCAGGCAAAACTCTTGATAAAAATTGTGTCATAATACAGTGGCTGTAAAATATTCAGTTTGTCCAAAACGATAAAGGGATTTACATGTACTGTATAAATATGAGACTGCATGAGAAAAGGGCCTTTGGCTCTTGTTGCCTTTGCGAACATCAGATGTTCCAATCAACCTGAACAACTGAGCAAAATGATCAGCCCCTTTTCACTTTTGACTTACCCATTCCTTGCTTTATTCGAACCAGCATGACTTTGAAAGCGCAGTCTGATCTGTGTCCATTGTTTCTTATGCCATGTGTTACATGCATTACAAGATAGACCAATCAGCAACCCCCCCCCCCCCCCCACACACACACACACGTATAAACAGCGTTTTGGTGGTCTTATTACAGTTCTCCCTTTTGAACGGAAGTTTTTAGACCCTGAAAAAATTTATAGACCGATATGTATTGACCGTGACCAGTGTTTTCCAAGACACTGACTAATCTGGGTATGGCTTGTTCGTTGTATGGAATATATGCGTGAAAATTCTCAGTATGGTCACATGTGATTTCAGCTGCAGTCAGCAAAATAAATACATGTAGAAAAAAAAATCCGACTGGAAAGACCGGCTAGCAGTTCAAAATATACCGTTATGTACATCTGAAGCACTTTCCTTTTGTTTTCGGATCGCGAAATCACCCGGCTGTTGGAAAACAATGTTCCGCTGAAGCAGACGCTTGGGGGAGGGGGGGGGGGGGGAGGGCGTGACCAGTGTTGCTAATTTCATTACCGTTCATGCATGGACTCAGATGAAGCGAGTCAGCTATATTTTGGCTGTGTATCCAAAACAGTACCTACCATATTCGATCAAATTCCAGAAAATATTTTCAAGCACCTGCAAAAAAATAAGGGTAAATGGACAGGCCGCCATTTCCAGTTATTTTATAGTAAAATATACGAGTCTTTTAAAGTGTAGAAGAAACCAGATGTTTTCAGGAAACGATCTTTAATAACAGAAGATTTTAAACACACACAAAAAATGACATGAAATATTCAGTTATTCATTTTAAACCTATGGGAAGGGTTTTCTTTTCCTGTCACAATATTTTTTCACAGCTTACATTCGAGAAAGCTGTGTTTTTAGTCCCGAAGACTACTCATATTGGCAGCGGACATACGCATGCTTGCAAAAAGCATGTCTACGTCCCCATTTACTTCACAGAGCCTTTTCTGTCAGAGTTCATGGCATAGACTGCGATGAAAAATGACGGAGGCCAATAGAAAGGTAGCGAGAATTAATATTTTACTGATTAGAATTCATTACAAACTGGAAAACAAAAGTAGTCGGGATAAAACATCTTTTGCATACTGGCAGAAATTTGGTTGCTGTCCGATGATCTACTTCACCTGTCCGTTAATTCACCATATCACCATACACGAGCGTGAAACTCGGTTATCTCCTTGTTTTTAACAATTTTCTCCCTGTCGGTGATAAGGGGCTTACAAAGCCTCCCTAACTCTATCAAAACGCAGATTTATTTTGATCCAGTCATTAAGTACACGTGGAACAATTAACAAAATTAGTTCAGCAAGGCGCCTGAGAATGTTTACCTGTAAAATGGGGCGCACTGTGGCGAGAATGCAGAAGATATTTTCAACAAACTTTTGCTATCAACAAATGAATAAAGAACATCTACAGCTCCTGCAAGTGCCCAAATTCTAAAATTCCGCAGGAGTTAGTTATGCTTTTGCTTTAAATTGAAAGTAAACAAAATAAACACCTTCAAAACAGTATAAATCCCGAATTTTCTCTGGCTCTTCACCCGAATTTACACTTTATACCAATTCTCCCCCGAGTTTTCACCAAGTATCGTTGTCACCGTTTCCATAGGGTGTAAAAGGCCACTTCCATTAAGCAAAAACCTGCCCTAAGAGGCCAAAATTTCATATCCCATGGTAGTATTGCTTTTGGTGTAAGCTGACCTGTATTAAGCAAGACCTGCCTTAATGAATGACTTGTGATTTTATGCCCTTTTCAGTAGTATTTCAGTCATATCAGAATGATAGGATGGTTATAATGAAAGATTGTGTGCAATGGAATTAAACCTGGGACTGCTAGATCACTAAGCCAGCCCCTAACCCATGTAGCTGTCTGAGCCTCTGACCTGCCTTTACAGCAAGCAGATATCGTCCTTTCTTTGGGTGCCTGCTTAAGACAGGTTTGACTGTAATGGGTTAAAGTGTCCAAAGCTTTGGGGTAATTACTGTATGTTATGAGATGAGCATGTTAACTATGCTTTCTTATTTCTCATCAATGTGTTATGATGACAGAATCATGGCACAATAAGAACCTACAGGGTATCAAGAGGTGAACTCATAAACTTGTAAAATCATATGTTTCCTGTGAAAAAGATGGATGGATGATTTTGTGGTTTTACATCCTTTTCAACAGTATTTCAGTCATATCAGCATGAAGGGAGAGTGATTATGATAGACTCTATAATGCAATGAGGTGCATGGTCGAGTGGTTAGAGGCAGCTGGCTTTGGTGCATATGGTATGAAGTTTGAATCCCTGTCGGGCCAGCCAGGGACTGAAAAACTGTCAACCCAGCAATAAATGGGTACCTTTTTCAAATCAGGGGAGGAGAATGCAGCGAAGGAAAAAAAATGGGTTCTGCCTTTCTTATGCTATGCCCAAGAAATACTGCATCAATGTATCAATTGCTAACAGAAAGCAGGAAACTTTTAGGTGAGAGTCGGGTAACTTCGGACAGCGGGTAAATTCGGACAGTGACATTGTTTCCTTTATATGACAGTTGTCTGGAGCTAAAACAAAAAATAACTGGCCAAACAGTGAAAATCCTGATGAGACGGCTCATTATGAGCCGTCTCATCTGGATTTTCACCGTTTGTAATTGTATGTCCGAATTTACTCGCCTGTCCCAAGTTACCCGACTCTCCCCTACCTGTTTTAAAGAAACTCTTAAAAGTCTACAAGCCATTAAATTTTGCTTGATCAATCTTTAGAAGACACTTAAACTTTTTTTGCTTCAGTCAGTCACAGGAAATATTTTCACATAACTCAATCTCTCAATGGAAAATATTATTTTTGCAGTGTAATAAATTATTTTTGCAGTGTAATAAATAATAAACATAGCTGCTGTATGATATATATTAGCATACTCTCTCAAAATATGGCATTGGTAATGAAGCCGAACACTTTAATGGTGCATGACAAAGCTAAACAGCTGTGCCCTTCTTAAACTGTGAAAATGCACACACATTTCATATTTATCAGGGAGTTCTTCATCAGGGAGACTTTCTGATGGCAACTTTGACGCGTCTTTTCACGTACTTTACTACTCAATACAACACACCAAATTAGTCTGAAAAGATGAATCCTTGCAACATAGCAGACTTCGTTCTTATACAATAGTAGTATAGGGGTCACTATGGACATGCCAGCTGGCTTGTCCATAGTGACCCCCTATACTACTGGCAGTATTGTAACATACAACATTGCTAACACACTGGCAAAAGTTTGAGAAAAAATTCTACCTTCAAAAATAGCTCTAAACTGGCTCAATGATCTAAAACAAGAGGGCCATGAGGCCCTGAATCGCTCACCTGAACAATTGGCAAGGTGGCTTTTTTTTATCATGTCTGAAACTGTCTAAATATGAGTCTTGGGTCATGTACTCATTTTTAGGCCAAAATCTTTAAAACTTTCCATGAAATCTTATGTTCTAGCATTTTCCCATATTTGATCTTGCCGCAAAAAAGATCAAGGTAAACCCAAGGTCACCATTTGAACAGTCTTGGTGGTACTCTAGTACTCCATGCTACTTACCAAGTTTCAAGGCCATAGGTGTATTGGTTCTGGAGAAGAAAAATATTAAAGATTTATACCATAAGTGGTAATGGCGGCCATGTTGGTCATGTGACCTGGACCGTTTGAACAAATTTTTATTCAATCAACCCCTGGAGGCTCTATATGAAATGTATTTACAACTGGCCCTTTGGCTTTTGAGGAAATGGTTGAAAATGTCAAAATATGAGGGATCTGGATCAAAGGTCAAGAAATGACCTTGACCTCATAATTCTTCATGACCTCATTAAGACAACTGTATTTACCAATTTTTAGGCCAAAATCTTCAAAACTTTCAATGAAATCTTATGTTCTAGCATTGTCCCATATTTGACCTTGCTGTAAAAAAGGTCAAGGTCAACACAAGGTCATAATTTGAATAATCTTGATAGTACTCAAGTACCCAATGCTACATACCAAGTCTCAAGGCCATCGGTCAATTGGTTCTGAAGAAGAAGATTTTTAAAGGTTTTTACCATATATAGGCGTAGCGGCCATGTTGGTCATGTGACCAGGACCATTAGAAAATTTATTCATTCCGTCAACCCCTGGAGGCTCTATATGAAATTTGGTTTCAATTGACCCAGTGGATTTTTAAGGAGATTGTTTGAAATTGTCAAAATATGAGAGTTCTGGGTCAAAGGTCAAAGAATGACCTTGACCTCTTGTACTCACAAATCTTCATGTACTCATTAAGATGACTGTATATACCAATTCTTAGGCAAAAATCTTCCAAACTTACTATGAAATCTCATGTTCTAGCATTTTCTCATATTTGACCTTGCCGTAAAAAATGTCAAGGTCAACCCAGGGTCATAATTTGAACAACCTTGATAGTACTTGTACCCAATGCTACATACCAAGTCTCAAGGTCATCAGTCAACTGGTTCTGGAGAAGAAGATTTTTAAAGGTTTTTACCATATATGAGCGTGGTGGCCATGCTGGTCATGTGACCTGGACCGTATGAATAAATTTTCGTTCCCTCAACCCCTGAAGGCTCTATATGAAATTTGGTTTCAACTGGCCCAGTGGCTTTTGAGGAGTTTGTTAGAACTTGTCAAAATATGAGAGTTCAGGTCAAAGGTCAAAGAATGACCTTGACCTCTTGTACTCATAAATCTTCATGTAGTCATTAAGATGACTGTAGATACCAATTTTCAGCCCAAAATCTTCGACAGTTTCCAAGATATCTTATGTTGTATAGCATTTTGCCATATAAAAGCATAAGGAAGCAAATTTCACCTTATGGTAAAAAAGGTCAAGGTCAACACATAATCATAATTTGAACAATCTTGGTAGTACTTGCGTACCCGATGCTACATACCAAGTTTCAAGGCCATTGGCCTATTGGTTCTGGAGAAGAAGATTTTTTTAGGTTTTTACCATATATGGGCATGGCGGCCATGTTGGTCATGTGACCAGGACCGTTTGAATAAATTTTTGTTCCTAAGGTCCCAGGAGGCTCTATATGAAATTTGGTTACAATTGGCCCAGCGGTTTCAGAGGAGAAGTCATTTGAAATTGTTGACGGACGGACGACGGACGGATGGACGACGGAGCCTTACCATCCTATAAGCTCCCCCGGAGCCGCTGGCTCAGGTGAGCTAAAAAAGCCAAACAGCAAATACAACCATACAGGAAAAACATTATTTGGGGAGAACTTTTAATGTTCTCTGTTTTCTTGTTTGTTTTTTCTGCACCCATCAGTGAGCTGCTGGTTTGGCTAGTCTACAACTACCCTACAGCAACCAGGACAACAAGCACTTAAATGATTTAGCTGTCATTTTTATAAGGGAAACAACTTCAATGGAACAGCATAATAAGTTTGCTGCCCTGATAGCAGCATGGTTGGGCAGCTTGTCTATATTCAGTGTCTAGGAATGATACTACCCTGGTAGGTGAACCCTTTCTCCAACCATTGCAGCCTTGACACATAAAGTGCCAAATATGAAAGTAGTTTTTGCAAACACCTTTGATCCAGGTGAGTTGGCTCATTATGAGCCACCTTACCTGGATCTACACTGTTTGCCCTCTATTCTTTGAATTCTCAATATGATATAGCTTGGACAAAATTTGCAGAAGTACTTTTTTGGCACTTTAAAGGTTATATAAGAAAGAATTTTCTCCTTAGAGAGACAGCAAATTTGTTCCTTTATGAGCAGTCCCTTTGATAACATTTCCACATTAGTTATCTCCCTTGATAGTAAAGTCAGCAGGGAAATAAAAAAAATCTGGCTTTATCAAAAAAATCTGGCTTTATATCATGATCTAAATAACCTTATCTAGATCATACCCCAGATCATATCTCAGCTTATTGCTTCTCTAAATTTCGTTCAATTAGACAAGGGCATTTATAATTCATGAAATTTTAGTTGTACACATTAAGAGCTGCAGAAATTCTGCCCCATGAGACCAATGATTCTATACTTTTATAATGGTGCACAATTCCCATCCTTATTGACAGTGTCAAAACAGTTTAGATGAATCATGCATTATTCATGTCAGCATACATTTTTGTATTACACTTACTTAAATGTGCATTTTCTTTCTCTCTTGTTTTTTTGTTCGTTTTTTTTTCACCAGTATGCTAATGTCATCTTTTTTTTTTAAATATTTTAGAAGTGTACAAATTGTTTCTCGCTTTTTATGATTTTTGTCGGGGGTAACGTCGATATGAGAATTGAAATATGATGATGATTTTTCATAACCCACAGACCAAGATTACATGGGGCAGAAATGTGCCAACTGAGTGTCAGCCTCCTGAGATTATCCATAGAGTCTGGCTTGATATTTTCACTGTACTCAGGAGCCTAATATTTTAAATATCTTTTTTTTTCTTTAAATTGGAATCTTAGCCTTTGCTGCATGGAAACAAAGTAAGGAGCCTCTTTTTTCTAAATGCAGCTCATTAAATCATCAGCTTTCATCGAAAAAGAAACACACTCATCCTTTGATCTTTAGTTCCAGAGTAGTTTCATGGAGATTCAGGTGTACCATAAGGTGATCCTTCTACACCCTCTTCATTTGTTTAATTAGAGCTTCCAGTAGAAAGTATGATTTAAGCTTGATTATCAATAGCCATTACCTGATTAACTCTGTTACATATATCATCTCCAACTCAAGAGCATCGCATTAACAATGTGAAGTTAGCAAATACAGAAATATTTGGTGTGCTTTAGATCCCAAATTGCAATATGATAACACCAAATATTCTACTTTTCATATAAATCATTAAGCTGTAGTTGCACTTACTTTAAATTTATTAAAACAAAAAAGAGGATAATTTTATTTTGCTTGCATTTCTAAAGAAATATGAACTATGCAGAGAAGGGAAAGTGGATGAGAAGTCAGTAACTTGCTCCTGGGCTGAAACTCACGTAATTATGTTATGTTACCATGTGGAACGATAAATAGCTCATAGAAATATCAGGAGTAGCAAAAATGTACACCTAATGAGTATTATGGAGCTTAATTGATGGCATTCTGACCTGCTACCATTCTGAATTGCAAGTTATAATTATTTATGTATGTTTACTCATATCAGGCTGTTGGCTTTTCTTGTAATTTTTCAACGTATAGGCAATCATGGAGTATGCAATAGACTGAGCCTGTGTGCAGATAAGAAGAAACTAATCTAATTAGAAAACTAAATGTACATACATTTAAAACTAATCTGAAGATCATGTATTCTCTTTCAGTCTGGCATGCTTGCCATTTCTATAACATTTACTTCTAATTTCTTTGAAACACAGCTTTATAGCATTAAGAGTATTAACCCTTCATATTCAGACAGAGAGGCCTGAGAAAACAGTGTAGACCCTGATCAGACTGCTCCTTGGCAGGAGCAGTTTGATCTGGGTCTGCACTGTTTGACCACTGCCCTGACAGAAAAAATTCTGTCAAAATTTGAAGCTAAAGGAACCTTTAACTAGAAATGGTGGGGGAGACCAAATATTCATGGTAAATACAGATTCTATCATATCATTAATCATTACAAACCATGCTCCACAAATTCTGCACTAGGTGCAGTTCTTGAAGTCATTTCACCAAAATTTCCCACAGAAATACAAGAGTACATGCATTATTCAAATGTGTGGATGTAAATGTACTGTGGAACTTGAGAAATTCCATGTCAATGGCTACAAGAGAAGTACATTTTGGGAAAAAATGGAAATAATAGGAATTTTGACTGTTTCAGCATACAAGTGGCCACTGTGTAACATACAAACTGAATAATGATCTTGCTGCCATTCTATTGGTCATCCTTTGTTCAGATTTTATGATAGCTTCATCCTGAACTTATTCCTACATTGTATTTTCCTATTTTACAGATAGATATACACGTATATATTATTTTCTAAAAATCATTTTTACAAAGTGCTTTTCTTTATAAATCTATTCATATATCTTTTAAAAATTTAAATTTCGATCAGTTTTTATGTAATAGTACATTGTATGCTGTTTTTACCGAATAAAAATCAATCAAGCTACAATGATCTACCCCCCCCCCCCTCCTCCATCCCCACCTCAAACCTTCAATCACATATACAGTTCAGTCCTTACCCTATCCTACAGTGCTCTTAAGTTCATCCTACAACAATCTACAGCCCAATCCTTATCATATAGACCAAATCCTGCAAGGATTTGCAGCTCAGTCCTTTCTTCAATGATCTACAGCTCAGTACTTACTTCATCCTGCCATTAACTACCACTCATCCTTATCTCATCCTGCAATGATTTACAATGCTGCCCTTTCCCCATCCTGTGATAACCTACAACCTAGTCCTTAACCAATCTTGCAATGATCAGCAGCTCAGTCCTTACTTCATCCTGCAATTATCTACCATTCTTCCTATCTCATCCTGCAATGGTCTACAATGCTGCCCTTTCTCCATCCTGCAATCACCTACAACCCAAGCCTTAATCAATCCTGCAATGATCTACAGCTGAGTCCTTACTTCATCCTGTGATAACCTACAACTCATCCTTACCTCATCCAGCAATGATCTTAGTCTAGCAATGCTGCCCTTAATTCTCCATCCTGCAATAACCTACAACCAAATCCTTAACTCCTGCAATGATCTACAGCTCAGTCCTCATCCCATCCTGCAATGATTTACAGCTCAGCCTTGAACTCATTATCCAATGACCTATAGCTCAGTCCTTACCCCAATCTGCATTGATCTATAGCCATGTCCTTACAACAGCCTTCAATGATCCTCAGCCCAGTCCTGAACTCATCCTGCATTGATCTACAGCTCAATCCTTACTCCAATCTGCAATGATCTTCAGCCCTGTCCTTAACTCATCCTGCAGTAATCTATAGACAAGTCATCCTTACACCAATCTTCAATGATCAACAGGGTAGTACTTATAACTCCGCCTGCAATGATCTGCAGCTCAGTCCTTACCCCAATCTGCAATGATCTACAGCCTTGTCCTTAACCCATCCTGCAATGATCTATAGCCAAGTCCTTACACCATCCTTCAATGATCTGCGGCCTAGTCCTTAACTCATCCTGCAATGATCTACATCTCAGTTTGCTTACTAAACATGCTACATATAAACTGCTCAGTCCACAGAAAATATGTGTGGTCTATAAAGGTTGGGAATGACTAGAAAATTTATCATAAATTGAAAATTTGAAAGAATAGCTGAACATACAGGATAAGACAATATAGAAAACAGACACAACAAAAACCTGAAAACATCTGTCAGACAAGATGGATAGCTTAATGGAACTGGAGAAACTAATATAGAAACAAAAGTTATGTTTTCAGATAACACAACCCATCAAAGCACAATTGTTTACCCCTTGAGGTGAGAAGAATATCTGAGCTGCATCATGAGAAAAAAGTGCCTGACAGCATGTGCAAACAGTGAAGACTCAGATCAGCCTGTGTAGATGCACAGGCTGATCATAGTCTGCCCTGTTTGCCTCAACCATCACTGTATCTTCAGGATTTTACCTTATTTTTGCACAAAGGAAAGATCAATCATTTTGATCATACTAAATGGCTGTGAAGGCATATCTGTGTCCTTGCCTGCTACATGTAATAGGAACACCATTTAAGGCACACTTGAAGGCACCTTTGCTTTTGGCACAGCTTATTTCATGAAAGTGTGTTTTTGACTAATGGTGTGGTCCCCTTAGGCAACATATGAGCCACCGCACTCACAAAAGGGTCCCAAGAAAACTATAAAACTAACTACCCACATCTACTTTTGCTGCCAATGCTATTTGGTCATTGCCTTCACCCTGCCTTCAGAGTCTGCAATCCACACAGTGAATGTACAAACATCAAAGACATCTGCACAGGCTGATTTAAGTTTTTGCTCTTTGCATATGCATTAAGACTCCTTTATGCCAATTGTTGCTCATGAATTTTAAATTCTTCGAACAATACCATTATGCTGATATACAAGCTGGGGTTCCTTTATCAAAGCATTATTTTCCATATCCCCTGAAGGCTTCTTGATAAATTACATGTTATGACTTGTATTTCATATTTTTTTGCAAGTTTTTTTTATGCCACACACATTGAAAGATTCTTGGCCAAAAAGGTTAGAGCTTCATGCATATTCCTGTCAAAGAATCATTGCCAGCATCAGACTGCAAATTTGAAAGTTCCAAAGTACAACTAACCTGGGTGGCAAACTCAGTCCCCTACATCTGAGGATACAGACACACCTGAATGACCCTTACTGAGGGGTGTGGTTCTAACGCCTGTATTCTAGAACGTCACTTCAGCTACACTCATTGAGTTAATCCTGAATATTGCTCAAATTTCAATGGGATAATCCTCCCCCTGGCTACAAAGTTGAGTCACTCACAGGTGAGTGAGGTCTTAGAATACAGCCATAAGCCCTTAGGATAAAGTGCATTTGCATACATACTCCCACTACTGCTTGACACTTATAAAGCACCAAAACTAAAAAAAGTAGAACAGCACAGATCCCGATTAGGTGACTCATTATAGACCTCCTCATAGGGACTACTGGTCTTTGAATTCTAAATATGATATAGCTTAAATTGTACAAAACAGTTTTTGAAATTTCGCTGACATAAATTTTGTCAGCTGCTTTTTGGGCACTTTAACTCTTTCACTACCAAAAAGCAGACGACAAAATTTACGTCTGCAAAAATTAAAAAAATGCCTTGTCCAAGACTTTTTATATTGAGAATTCAGAGACTAGAGGGCAAACAGTGTAGATCTAGATGAGGCGGCTCATTATGAGCCGCCTCATCAGGATCTACGCTGTTTGCAAATTTTGCTAATTGCGTCACTGGGGCTTAAAGAGTTAAGGCTTAGCATACTGGGACATCAAGTCTACAAGAAAGACCATCTCAAAATGAAATATTTTTTTCTCAAGTAGGAAAATCATGCTTCAGAAACTTGGGTTAACTCTTTAAGCACCAAAAAGCAGATGACAAAATTTACATCTGCAAAAATTGAAAAAATGCCTTGTTCAAGACCTTTCATATTGAGAATTCAAAGACTAGAGGGCAAACAGTGTAGATCCACATGAGGTGGCTCATTATGAGCCACCTCATCAGGATCTATGCTGTTTGCAAATTTAGCTATTTTAAAGTGTTAATCATATCATTTTGCTGATTACCATATTACAATGCAGGCATATCTCTCTTCATCTGGAAAGACTTCAAAACCTACAGAACTTCAAGCTTTTCAACAGCATTTTAATAAAATCTGCATATATGTCAATTGCTGCACTTGGTTGCAGGGTGTCCTTGGTAATATGTCCCAGACTGTGACTAAGAAAGCCATTTTAATGCAAAACAGCCTAAAATCATGAAAGCCGACCAAAAATTCCAATAAAGTCTGATCTGTCGATTTACATACTACTTCTCTGCTGACAGCCTTAACAATAAGCAATCCTTAGATACTGTAATACCTCAATCACAAAAAGCATTTAGTGATTAAAACCTCATCAATCATCATTAGTATCTGACTAGGTTAAAAGAAAATTCTGTTTTTAACCCCTTAAACGAAATGTCAAGCTTCTTTTTTACTTGTCTAACTCAGTAAATGATCTGGGTATAAGCAGATTGTTCCCTGACAAAAAAGTCTAAACAAATGAGATAATGATAGCCAAATAAATTGTCCTTCAATACCCTAAAATGTGATTTATGGTTTCACAAAGAAGTCTAATATTCATTCAAATCTATCCTATTGGTCCTCTTTCTAGCATCTGTATAAAAAAAAATTATTTCCTTTTTTAAACATTTAGTAGCTTTGTCTTTCCAGTATCAGAAACTATCTGGCTTCTGATTACAACTATTGTTGTTCTAGATAGGTCAACTTGAAGGCTTAGGATCACCAGACACCAACTGAATTAAACTCCACCATAGGTTGTCCTATGCAGGAAGAATCTACTTTCTAACAAGAAGATTTACATCACCAGATGTTGAATTTTATACCCTGAAATGGCAACAGATTTTTTCTATAATAGTTTTTCAAGGAACATCCTTACCTGGTTAACCCCGTTTTCCTCGTTTTCCTGCAAAAAGGGACCCCCAATTCATCTTTACATTCAAATGATTTTTAGCAAAATAGGTATTCAGACAAGCAATCGCTTTCTCCTACACAATTACAGAAGTTGTCTAACTTTTGAAAAAACGGTGGAATTCATGGTGGTATACCCATACATCTGAAAATATCTGTTATTGCTTACTTTGATCTACATAATTCCTTGCAAATGTTGAAGGTTCATACTGGTAAGAAAGTCACTACCAAAAAACCCAGACCTGCTTCACCTGAATTGTTTATACCTTTGCAGACAGCTTTATTTTTTTTATTTTTCCTTTTGTGCTTTTAAATCCAGATTTTGCAATCAAATTTAAGTGTAAGAAACCTTAAATCAGAAGCTTTTCTTCACCCTATTTTATTTCACCAAAATATGAAATATTTTAGTGTGACATGTAAGTTTAGTCACCTTTTAAGATGATTCTGTAAGATTAACCATATCAAATGGTAACAAGATCAACGAATGTGTTAAATTTGCCATTAAATCCATGGGTGGAACACAGTCTGTCCTTTTCAAATCATATCACATTCTTGTATAATATTTCCTAATATCACCCACCAACATACTACATGTAATTGTATTCATTGCAAAGTATCAAGTCGAAAGTCAGTGATAACATGCAAAATGCACTTCCAGAGGCCCTGTAGCTCAGTGGGTTGAGCACTGGCCTGCTAAGTTAGTGGACCGGGTTCAAATTCCTCTGGAGATGGGATTCTATTCGACCTTGAATGGAAAACTCTCATTATCATCCTTCCATCAGCGCAATATCACTTAAACACTGTTGAAGGGCTTTAAAACATATTTTTTTTAGAAATAGCATGGAAAATATCTGAGCCTAAATATTTTGGCATGTCTGGAGCCTAAGAGCAATTGGTAAGGTGATGAAAACGAAGTGCTAATTACACCATTGGAAAATAAACATGGGTGAAGAAAGCTTTGCTTGTTTGTTTAGCAACAGGTGAGAAATCTACAAGAAAACAGCCCTGTGCATAGTCATGCTTTATTACCAATTAAATCTTCCCATAAATTCGTAGGCATTTAAAAAAGATTTAGGCATGCCTGAAGTTAATTAGGAAAACAGCTTACCAATCAAGTTACATCATATTTTGGATAATTTGTAAAATTTGGGAATTACTTTCAGAAACATCCAGATCTTGTATTGATCCAGTATTGCCTTCCTTTCAACATGATTTCAAAGTTCCTACAATATTAATTAAACCTTACAGCAACAAAAAAGCAAAAGACAAAATTTACATCTGCATAATTTAAACTAGAAGGCTGTCCAGGGACAAATGGTCGAGCCCGCTGTTTGCTATAGTGACCTATAAGTATGTCAAGACTAATTAAGTAACTGCTTCACTCTAGAAAGAAGCCAAACAAAATCATGCTTAGCCAGCATATTTCTTCATTTTTTTTTTTAATTTTCACGAAGGAAAATAAGTAGAAGTGTTGACCCAGACAAGCTCAATTTATGACAATTACATTATCTGACCTTCAAGTGTGACCTTGACCTTGGACCTACCCAAACATATATGTCAATTGACACTTCCACTCATCAAGAAGAACAACTGTGCCATATTATTTTGAAATCCATTCCTAAATGTTGAAGTTATGGCTTGGACAAGCTCAAATTATGGCTAGTTTATCATTTGATCTTCAAGTGTGACCTTGACCTTGGACCTACCTGAACAAATCTTCTACTCATCAAGGAGAACACTTGTGCCAAATTATATTCAAATCCATCCATAAATGTAGAAGTAATGGCTCGAACAAGCTCAATGTATGGCCATTTTATCATTTTACCTTCAAGTGTGACCTTGACCTTGGACCTACCCAAACATATATGTTACTTGACACTTCCACTCATCAAGAAGAACAACTGTGCCACATTATTTTGAAATTCATTCGTAAATGTAGAACTTATGGCTCAGACAAGCTCAATTTATGGCCATTTTATCATTTGACCTTCAAGTGTAACCTTGACCTTGGACCTACCTGAACAGATATTTCAAATGGCACTTCTACTCATCATGGAGAACAACTGTGCCAAATTATTTTGAAATCCATTTGTAAATGTAGAAGTTATGGCCGGACAAATCTGGACGGACTCACGCACTAACGCACAGACTAACGCACATTCACCAAACTGAAGTTGTAACAACTATGTCTCTCTCACCTCAAGGGGGCTCGACAAAAATGTTTCAACCGTGCTTTATCAATTGAGATTTCAAAGACTAGAGGGCAAAGAATGTAGATCCAAATGAAGCAATTTATCCTGAACCACCTTTTCTGGATTACTTAACTATTTCCAAATTCAACTAAATACACCATTAAGGTCTTTTAGTGCTGCACCTAAAAGCCCAATGCGTTACTGCAAGTTGCAGTACCTTGCCAGTCTTTGAGTACAACTTTCACAGTACAACTATTATTCATATCTTAGTATTCCATCTTCAGACATTCTGTGAGTGCAGCTGATTTTGTCAATTCCAAACAAGTGCCAATTGAGTTTGATACTGCACTGAGTAACACTGTGAATTTCGAAACACCATCAAGTACTCATTTTTTTCTCTAGAGTCTGAAGTTGACATCTTCATTGGAGCTTTTGAACCAGGTCTTGACAAAAATTTGAATACTGATCATGCCCATCAGAGTGGCATTACGTAAAT
Source organism: Ctena decussata (assembly GCA_963989385.1). NCBI lineage: Eukaryota > Metazoa > Mollusca > Bivalvia > Lucinida > Lucinidae > Ctena > Ctena decussata. The sequence goes on along the minus strand of OZ022501.1, from coordinate 80,982,046 downwards.
CGGCTTGTACTGCTGAGAAAAGTTCATCCACATTATGCCGTCTGCTCATGGTATGAAAAACTAACACTTAATGTGCCAAAAATGAAAATAGTTGAATTTGCAAACAGCATAGATCCAGATGTGGTGGCTCATCATGAGCCACCTCATCTGGATCTACAGTGTTTGCCTTCTAGTTTCTGAATTCTCAATATGACATAGCTTGGACGAAACATTTTGGAAATGTTACAGAGGTAAATTTTGTCGTCTGCTATTTTGGCACTTTCAAGGTTATCATTTTTAAAAGCTACAATAACCAGTTTATTTCTGTGCAAGATAGTCTGTCCTGACCAGTCTGCTCATATTATGCAGACTTGTCATGAGCATGGACAGTTTGACTATATGTCTTTTGGCTGGTTTTGTCAATACTTGGCTTATTTTGGAATCATCCATCATGTCATAACTATTGACAAACAGATGAACCTATTTCTGAATGTCAAGCCTACAATTCCAGAGGGTAATGAGGAAAAGTGAAAAATCTTTCAGCCATTTAAATTTTCCAAATCAGAAGTAACGTTTTTCTCCGATTTTGTTTTTTTGTTCTGTAAGTCCCAAAAAAGAGAATGTTCAAAATATCTTTCATAGATCGATGTAGGAGTACATGGCTTCTATTTTGAACCTAGATTTATGAGAAAATTATTCTGTCATTTTTTAGATTTGTTTGTGCAAGATATGGACATATCCATTTATTTGAGAAAGGTTTCTTATAGATTTGTTCTGGGATAAGGCACACAGAAGCACTGTTTAAGAAAAGTTATAGAAATTTTGAAAAACCTGGTGCAGAATTGGAAGCAGCTTATTACTCATGAGTGCATTTCCATTGCAGATCTTAGCATCAGTAATGAACATAGCATAATTTGCAAACAGTGTAGATCCTGATGAGGCGGCTCATAATGAGCCACCTCATGTGGATCTACACTGTTTTGCCCTCTAGTCTTTGGATTCTCAATATGAAATGTCTTGGACAAGGCATTTTTTGAGTTTTTGCAGACAAAAAAATTTTGTCGTCTGCTTTTTGGTGCTTAAAGAGTTAAAGCATACACTAATCTGTCAAGAGTCCACACGTCACTCTTTATATGAGACTTTTCCGCCATTTTTACACAGGAAATCAACTTTTGTGACTTTCTGTTTGCATCCTAGAGAAACAAATTCTTTAATAGGTTGGCATCCATTGATAAGGGAGGCAAAAATGAAAATGGCAGGAGTGCTTACCCTATAAATGTATCTTTTTCACCTTAAGTGCTGTACCTATATTCAGCTATCAAACCAAGGTTTCCACTCACTAGAATTACACTAAATGTCTAAATCAGCTTTACAAAATTCCAGTAATTAAGATGGGTTTTTCCTTTCCAACACAATCCCCAAAAATCTCGATCCATCTTACAAGATGGCTCGAGATTTTGGGGATTGTTTTGGGAAAGAAAACTCTCTGTCTTATAACAGAAGAAAAATGGTGTAAGCCTCTGTGAGTATCCAGTTCTTTTGAGTACAGTGGACCCTCTTTACAACAAGGGATTTGTTCCCAAACATTTTAATGTTAAACTGAATTTGCTGTTGTAAAGAATGCATACATACTTATAACAATTTAGCCATTCCGTGCAAATCAAAATGCATAATAAAGGATTTTGCTGTTGTAATGAGTGCCAATGTAAAGAGGGTTGACTGCATCCAAACTCAAAATCTGGTGGTTCACCACCCACCCCTGGTTAACTATGTATATACAAGGGCTGTTATGAAACGAAAAAGAGCTGTCATGAAATGAAAAAGTCGTAGTTACCAAACAACCTGACCTTGTTTGGTAACTACGACTCTTTTTCGTTTCATAAAAGCTCTTTTTCGTTTTGAAACATCCTTAAAAACATAGTTAACCAGGTGTGTCACTGCTGACCTTAGTTTGTTGTAGTACAGTGTATAGTTGCCCTCAGATCATAATATGAAGGCAATTCTAATATGAATTATGAAACTTAAGGTGGGTTTACACCGTAACTCATGTGTCATGCAACATGTTTCACCATGTGAACACCCCAAAAACATAGGTTGCATGTCAAAAACCTGTTGCATGCAATGTGTCCAATCTTCTTAACAGGACCTCATCAGGTCGTTTGGTAACTATGACTCTTTTTTGTTTCATAACAGTTCTTTTTCTTTTTGTAACAGCCCTTGTATATATGTAGTTAACCAGGGGTGACATTTGTCACTGTGTTAACCTGGGGTGTAAACCCACCCTTAGTTTCAGCTGGGACTGGAACTCAAAACTAATGATCAGTGGTGTTTGAATGAAAATGGGCCGTTATTTTTGTTTTCAGAGGAAGACAAGATTTACCTAGGAGATTTCCCTGAAACTGGCAACCTTGGAAGTGAGAAACCCCAGCTGCACATGTGGATAGGTCATGGGAAGAGATGGTGGTAAAAGTATGGTGAAAAGTATGCAGGATTCGAATGCATGCATGCATTAAGACTGAAACAGGAGGCGCCAAAAGATCTGGGACAGACACTGTTTGGTATGTAAATCAGTCTCAAACTGCATGTAAGTCAGTGGACCAAATTCATGGTGTTAAGCCACAGTCTCTCTGTCACGTATTGAGGACTAGGTTTTACTACATTTTCAAAACGTGCCAAAATGGCAGTATACATTGTTAAACGTAGTGAATACCTATATAGATAAGCTACATACATGGCCTTATAGTTATGTTAAATGGTTGGTTGATTTGATGCTTAATGTCCACGGTAAACAACTAAGGTCATGTCGGGACGGTCAGTTAACCTAACCACACTATTCCTGGGCAGGCTTAGACCTCCTAAGCGGTTAACCAGTACTAAGTGCACATACTTTCGCCAGTAACTGACAACTGCCCTTCTTGAATCAGCGGAAGGAGAAACGAAAGTATGTGGCCAGACCGGGATTCGAACCCAGGACCTCTGACATACGAGTCAGGTGCCCTACCGATTAGTTACGTTTGACTTAGAATGTTTAACTCAAACATTGTATTTTGATATACATAGCGTATACCTAGTACAACGTAGCAACTCGTAGTAAAACGTGGTCCAAACATACTAAAACAAAGCCAAAACGCATTAAATACATAATAAAAACGTAACAAGAATAACCTAGAGGTCCTCTAAGCCTCAGTCTCATTGTCAGGTATTGAGGACTAGGTTTTTCTACGTATTCAAAACGTACCAAAATGTGAATATGCATATTAAAATGTAGTGATTAGGTATTCTATACAGATATATACAGCTACATATGTGGCCTAGCTACATTGGAATTGAAAATTCAGCTTAAACGAAGCATTTCGAAATACTGTATGCTTAGTAAAATCATATTGAAGCGTAGTCTAACTGTACTAGCCATACGTGATGGTCCTGTGCATACTACTATGCATTAGTTATGCTTTCCCACATCTTAGTAAGTTTGTGCAATTTTATTCTGCTTTTTATTACGATTTGGTATGTTCTGCGATACCTACTCCAACGTCACTTTGACTAGATAGTTATCCCGGACACTACCTAGTAGTCCCTAGTAAAATGCAAGGAATCATAGTAGGTTAGTAAACTGTTTTCATCCCTTCTGAAAGTGTGGCACTAAGCCGTTTGATAACTGTGTTATACAAAGTAAATCATAGTTAAACGTATTAGAAACGTACTAGAAACGTAATAACACCTAAATACCTACAAAACGGGGGTACATTTTTTGCCAAATGTAGGGAGGGAAACGTAGTACAACCTAGCTCTAAAAATGTGACAGTGAGACTGGGCCTTTATGGAGAAACATCCACTGTGTTGTAGCTGATATTTTTAAAGAAGCTAACCAAGAGAGAAGTTGTAATGAACTTTCAGGCAAAAGTAAGAACTTGGGGAATAATAACTGATAGAACAACAGATAAGAGCAAGGAGATGTGTTTTCCAAACCTCACAATCCTTGCTTCATAACAAATCATAGATCACTGGGGACCACAACATGGAACCTTTAGAAAGCACTGTACAATCTGATAACATCACTGTAGAGGATATGTGTACTTCAGCTGGCATTTAAAATATCAAAATCTACTAGTTGCCATAAAAAGGTCAAGGTCAACCCAAGTTCATCATTTGAACAAACTTTATAGTACTCAAGTATCCAGTGCTTCATAACAAGTTTCAAAGCAGTCCATTGGTTCTGGAGAAAAAGATTTTTAAAGAATTTTACCACATATGGGTATGGTGGCCATGATGGTCATGTGACCAGGTCTGTTTTGACATATTTTTGTTCCCCTAGATGCTGCATGCTCTATATGAAAATCGCTTTCAATTGGTCCTGTGGCTTTTGTGGAAACATTTGAAATTGCGGAAATATAAGAGATCTAGATCAAAGGTCAAAGAATGACCTTGACCTCTATAGCACTAAAACCTTCATTTTCTTATTTAGTTGAGTATATACATTAACTTTTATACCAGAATCTTCTACAGTTTCCATGAAATCTTTCCCTTATACAAGAACCAGTAAGCAAATTTGACAGTGCTGTAAAAACTGTCAAGGTCAACCCAAGGTCAATATCTGAACAACTCTGGTAGTACTCAAGTACCCAATACCACATACCACAGTTTCAAGGCCATCAGTATCATGGTTCTGGAGAAGAATATTTTTAAACGTTTTTAATGTCAGTTTTTAACTGAAAATGCCATTACACACACACACAAACACACACACTGAATGCCAGACACTTACATCAGGGCAGGGAAGTGACCACATGTATGCTACATAAGGTGTTTCTAATCTAGGGCCACATCTCAGAATGTTTTTGAAATCAACCCTTCTCTGCACCTCTGAAAAAATACTACTTTATTCTTCCGGCTGCATTTTATTTGCACATGCATGGAACAGCTCTACATATAATGCACACCCTTGAGGACTCATGCAATGTAACGCTACAGATACTTAACTTTTTATTACTCCCTAAGATACAGTTTTGCATTCTGCTTGCATAAATGATAAAACCATATTGATGGGAATCTGATATATAAATTCAGTTATTACTATTTCAGTTACAAAACCATTTATCCAATGAATAAATGAGCTCCCTTGATAAGCCTATATGCATTTATGATCGATTGCAACATGTGCAAACAAGAAAAAAATCAAACTTCAGAGATGAAGCTGACATTTAACAAATCAATCTTTGTACACCGCAAACTTATTTCATTTCCTTCCTGAATTTCGTATTTTGTTCACATTTTTCAAATACTGCTCCAAGAATGCAAATCTTGTAAAGGCTTTGCATATCAGTTAGAATAGCCAATTCCAGACTACTGTATTAATCCTAATAAATGCCCTGCTCTTGTAAACATCTACTGCCTCTTTTCCACCATAAATATTGTGTTGCCCTGAAATAACCTCTGAGTTTTCCACCACTTTTACAAAGGGAAGACCATGATTTCTAATTTGCTTCTCTGGAAGACATAGCTCTTCAAATCGGGTCCACTCTTCAAGGAAAGAATTTGCTCCTAGAGGAGCAAATTCTTTCCTTTAAGAGCTGACCATTTGGAGATCAGAGGCACAAAAAGGGGAAAATAGTAGAACTGCTTTATCTGAAAGTATATCCATACACCACAATACTGTTTATTACAAGTATTTTGGCAGTGGCGATTTACTATTCTACAATGCTCCCATGGCATTTAATAGGATTATTATGATATTGAAACAAGAGCTGTCATTAGACATCACAGCTCGCCTGGACCATTGACCTTAGAACTATATGCCCCTTTAGGCCTATTGGGGTAGTGGTAGTATATGTGTGTGAGGCAATAGGGGAGGTGGTGCTGCTGAATAAAGCTTTGGACCCATATCTATCATCAAACCAGTTATAAACCAAATCCATAAATCCATCAAATGGTTTTGAAATTTGAGATTAAAAAGCTTTAACATAAAACTTATGCTAAACTTTGTGACGTTGACCTTTCAGCCATAGGCATAGCTGGGGTAAAGCTGAATAAAACTCTTGACCTATATCCATCATCATACCGATTATGATCCCAGCTCTAACTAAACTTAAACATGAAATTTCGAAGTCAGTGACCTTGACCTTAAGTTCATGGGCATATGGGCAGGGTATTGCTCAATAGATCTTTGGATCTGTATCTGCCATCATGCAAAATATGAACCATATCCATCATTTGGTTTGGAAAATATGAGCTCTTAAAACCTTTAATATAAAACTTCAATGTAAAATTTCGAAGCCTAAAGATCATTGGTGTGGGTGGGGGTTTTGCTGAAACTTTGGACCTAAAATTACCAGTTGTTTTTTTTTATATTTCATAGTCATAAAATATGTATTTTCTTTTTGTTTTAGCTTTTAAAGTAAATTGACATGCACACCCAACCCTAGCTCATACTCACACACAAGAGGCTGATAACATACCAGCTGCTAGAATAGAGAAACATAAAAATGTAACTTCAAAAGAATATGGCATTACCAAATTGCATTTGGGATCATAAAGTTCGCAACATTAGACCATTAAAACAACCAGAGAGTAATGCAGTGCCTGATCATTAATTAAAATGCAACATCAGGCTAGACAACCAGCTGGGCGTTCGGACTCTCTATCTGCTGCCAAACATCAGCCTCAAGAACCAATAACAACAAGTTTGGTGCCTTATATCAGCCCCCAAACCAGTGATATCACCATTAACCAATGGGTAACAGTCTGGTGTCTGAGTAGCAGTAAGGAGTTTGATGCCTAATATCAACCCCCAAGAATCAAATAATATTTTGATGCCCTTCCAGCTTCTTTAGCTGAGGCTCCCGACTTGGTATCCTTCAAGCGGGGGCTTTCCACTTTCTCATTTTAAATACAGTTAGGGGCCAACTGCAAGTAGAACCTAGTGATGACTGGTGCTATGCCGGTGGGGCTCTCATACCCTACGGTAGGTTGAAAACGCAGTTGGAAATTCTGTCTTTCCTATAACTAATTTCTATCTTTCCTGTTTTATATCTCTTTTTCTACCGCCTACAGTATCCTAATGGTCAATGGTGACAGACGATACTTAACTATTCGACGTAGAAGCCTAATATCAGCCCTAAGAACTAGGGGTTTGTCCTGGAGTAAATGTTGCTGGTCTGCAAATCAGGCCCAGGAACCAGTTAGGTACTAAATTGGCTTCTCTATCAACTGCAGGCAGATAGAGAGGCCAAACTCCTAATTGGTTCTTGGGCCTGAGTGCTGCCTTACTTGCCAAGTTTGTTTTTCAAAGTTTGATCGACAAGACAGCAGTTCTAGAATCTGCTAAAGCCATTCCCGAGTCTACATCTTGATGATGGTATTTATTTTCTTTCCCTATGGGCCATCATTCAACATCACACAAAGTCAGCGATACAACATGGCTTCCAGTCTGCTTCCACTGAGACTCACCCTAGCCGACGAAGAACATTAAGAAAAGCATAAAATGCCATATGTTATATAATGATTTCTAATATTTCCAGTCGTCTGAACATAGAACCCCAGGGTGGGAATCTCCCATTTAATCTTTAGCTGATGATGTGCAATAGCATTTTTTATTGTATTTTATGCCAAAATAACTGAGATATCGTATGAATTATGATGGTATAAGATAGTAACAACTTAACCAGAGCCTACAAAAGTCAAATAAATGCCATGGATCTCAACATGGCGCAAGTCTGATAATCAACAAATAATGTTGTGTACTGTTCAATGAAATGAACGAAGGTGTCTTCAAAATATTTGTCTCTCAGGCAGTTTTATCAGATATGTGTTTATCCCTATTTATATAATTTTTCAGCCCATTTCTCATAATGATGCAGTGATCTCCCCAGACCATTTAGGCATGTCGCTTGCAACATGCATTCCTCTTCAAATTACCTTTGCAACATGCCTTAATTTCCAATGAAAATTAATAACTGCACGGCTAAGAAATGAAAATAATAGCATTTTTATAAATTTATAAAAATGCTATTATTTTCATTTCTTAGCAAGTAAAATTGTTTAAATGCATTATAAGGATCATCAATATTATTTATAATGCAAATTTTGGCTAATTTTGACAAAGCATTGCCATATATTGATCAACAAGTCAAACTCTGATTTTTGTGTTAAAATGGAAATTTCTAGGGAAAACACTGGGATGTTCCCCAGGTGGCTCAAGGGATGCACCTGCCGGCATGGAGTCTGTCCCTGTTTCTATCGGTAGATCAAACATTTTTTCTTTGTCTAAAATAAATTTGGCAGTATTTTCTATGATCCCACCATCTAGGAAAAATACACATAATTTTGCCTTTCTGGGAGCTGATTTCAATCGTAAGTTTTTCATCAGTGGATGAGAACACAGGGTATAATCGATTCCGCCAATTTTTGCTTCCTGCAGAGCCTATACATCATATTTGGCTTCCGCCGAGACTGTCAGCGAACTCTTGCTTCCTGCAGAGGCTACTGTCCTCGAAAAATGGCTTCCTGCCGAGACTGTCCCCGTGACTCTGCTTCCTGCCGAGAGCCTCGGCAGGAAGCAGAATCACAAAGTCTCTGCAGGAAGCCATTTATAATGTACAGAAGTCCCGGCAGGAAGCAAGAGATCACGGACAGTCTCGGCAGAAGCCAAATATGATGTACAGTCTCTGCAGGAAGCGAAAATTAGCGGAATCGATTATACCCTGTGGAGAATCTCTATGTCATTTGCTATTAACCATTATATCTGGACATCTAAACAGACTCTTTCATCAATGAGCATAGGTTTTTAACGTGCTGGGCAACACTGCAAGCCCAGATCAGGCTGTGTCATCATTGTTTGTTCAGACATTACTGCCCCAATATTAAGAGTAAATATGGCATGGAATTAAGGATTAATGTCAGACTCATATGCATGACTGGATGCTGATAAAGGGGCATAACCCTTCCTGATGAACTGTTTTTGACATATAAGTTTACATTTCCTTTTTGACCCTAAAGTGCATCTACGTTTTGAAGGGTATAATCCACTGTGACAGTGCAATGTGTCAAGAAGGGTTTTTGGTCCGGTCGCCAAGTCATCCGCGCAATATCCCTATACAATATCAACACCACATCCCTACATCATCCTTTATCTCGTAAATCTGACCACAAAATTGCCCGACAAGTAGAGGACAATTACCATAAATTATTGCAGCGTGGACAGGTTATAATAATTGAAAAACTGTACGCCACAGCGACTTTTGTGGGTCGCATAAAACGGCAGTTAAAATCTTGACACTGGAAACAAAATAGAGGGTTACACATTCTAATATCTTTACAAGTGATTGAGCATATTGAGAAAATGTCAGATGCAAAATTTACAGTATAAGGAAAAGAGATACCCGCTGATGTTTAAAAAAGAAAAAGAAAAATGAAGAAAATTATAGCAAGAAAGTACAGGTAAGACCAACCCAAGAATCAAAGTTTCAGAAATACAACCAAAGTGGTCAAACTACCCAAATGATAAGTCCAAACTCGTAAGTCATTTAAACATAGACAATTTCTGATTATTTTAGATACACAAACATGGACCCCAAAACAGAGGTGTGATCAGGTGCCCGCAGGTAGTAAGCATCACCTGCCTTTTATAATACACCCGCCATATCTGTGTATCTATCAAAAGATTCATGAAGGGACACTGAAGATAGATGACCACTTCTTATAGATTCATCACATTAAAAATGAATGGGTACATTTTAAGAAGAAGCAACTCTACCATTGTCTCTTTTTTTTTTGCCTCAATCCTCCATGGGGTCAACTCTTAAAGGAAAGAATTTGCTCCCTTAGGAGCAAATTCTTTCCTTTCAGAGCAGACCCCCCTTGAAAAGGTTTGTCATCCAGGGTAGCTAAAAGGATATCATAACAGTTATTCCCCTTTAAAAATGGGAAGAAAACATGAAGGTTAATTCAAGTGGTCTCCCAAGATTAAAGTGGTCTCCAAAAAACAGAGGTGACCATATAAGCAAGTCTTCATACACACAGAGGTGACCATATAAGCAAGTCTTCATACACACAATGTACTCTAGCTTGCCAATTAACTTAGGCCTTCATGGAAATGGCAGACTGTTGAGCTGATCGGACAATAATGTTATTATGATCCAACTGTAAATAGATCGAAACTGGAGATATGCAATGCCATTTCAAAAAGAATCCAATTTACTCTTTTTTTATCTCCATTTCTTACAATCCAAAAAAAATACATCTGGAAAATATACAAGGTATATCTCTTGTCACTAAATCTTCTGGTGGCATTTTTATTGTTTCAATAGTCTTGGCAAAAGTTACCAAAATAGTGACCCCATAAAATATAAAAAATATTATAACGATTTAATCAGGCGAAAGTAGCACATAAAGTTCAAATCTAAATGAGCCGCGACACGAGAAAACCAACAATGTGGTTGTGCGCCCTGCGCAGACTCAGATCAGCCTGAGGATCCACCCAGTCTGGTCAGACTCTTCGCTAAGTGCTGAAAGGGTAGCTAAGGGACTGAGCTACCTCCATGCGGACAGCAAAGACTCTGATCAGACTGGGCGGATGCCAAGACTGATCTGAGTCTGCACTGGGCGCACAACCACATTGTTGGTTTTCTCGTGTCGTGGCTAAAATCATAAAATGAAAATAAATCAACAGATCTATCAGAATTTGTTTATGCTGAATCACACTAAATGATTTAATTTCGCCCTGAGGAATGGGACAGAGATCCAATCTAATTCCAAATCTATTTATTTAAACTGGTTGTGAGTAGTATGGCCTCAGCCTCAGAGGTCATTTGATGTCTGGTCATTCAATCATAAAAACTATCAACAAATGCATTAGAAAGTATTCAAGATATTTTAACATATACCAGATTTTTCACAACTTTCCTTACCACTTGTTGATCAAGTTAGTAAGAAACAATAACATCAACCGCCTCCCCCCACCACCTACATACACACACCAAAAAAAATCTTTTCATGTATCAGTTCTGTACCTTCATGCCTATTAAAAGTTACAATAATCATAATTATTTTCTTTATTATATCAATCATCATCTGTAAACTTTTTATGTATTAATAACTTACTTTTTTAAAATTTCATTCCAAGTGGCGTTCTGTGAAAAACAGTTCTATCTTTCGTCTAGACATGCTCTTGTAAAAGCCATGAAAATCTTATTGTATTGTAGCAACACTTTGACAGCAAAAGGACTTCGATAAAAATCTTTTCTTTATGCTTATAATTTATAGCAAACCTTGCATATTATTTTCTTGACACACAGATGCATACAGATTTCCCAGCCCCTTTTTAACCCTGAAAGCGCCAAAAATTAAAATTGTTGAATTGGCAAACAGTGTAGATCCAGATGAGGTGGCTCATAATGAGCCACCTCTTCTGAATCTACCCTGTTAGACCTCTAGTGTTTGAATTCTTAATATGATATCCCTTGGGCGGAACATTTTTTGAAATTCTGCAGACGTAAATTTTGTCGTCTGCTTTTTGGCGCATTAAGGGCTACAATTCATGCAAAGTCTATCTTTCAAGCTGAAATGTAACAAAAACTTTACAGTTTGAATAATAATATGGCTATAACTTCAATGGCATACTATTTCAAAGTTATCTACTTAACGAAACTTTATGAACTTCAGCAACTTATAATTGTGATGAAATATCGGCGCATCGCAAATTATGATTTATGCAAGATGTAACAGATATGCAGAATTACAAAATAAAAGCGGCATTACTTCAGACTCTTGGTGGTGTATGCAAATCTGTTACATAAGATGAACTTGTGTAACAAATTTGCATACACCACCAAGGGTTAGTCGACACTACATTTTATTCTCAAAACAATGTTTTTCATGATCTTCATGCATAACAAGGATTTATGTAAAACAACACATCAAAAATTCTATATTAATAGCCTTATTATTAACCTTAATCATTAATCATTTTGGGCTTCACAGATTTAAGGGATGAAAGACAAGAATTATGAAGACTCAGCACAGGGCTACAGTGCTGCAGGAAAGTAGAAATGACAAGAATAACTTTGGGATGATTTTCCAAATTTCTGCATAAAAACGTACATTACCTAGTGGACTGACGTCTTATCAGTTACTAGCAGCTAGTAAAACCACAGCATGAACAGTCTGGGGACTTATGGATTTCCATAACGCATATTTGTGATGGTTAACCATGCATTTTAAATAAACTGACATGATGGCTTACCATAACATAATTACTGAAATTTTTACCACAAGCTGTCACTATATGTCAGAAGGATGAAACATGATGGAAAGCCATAACGTTGGTTTCTTCAGGTGTTATGGCTGACCATAACAAAGGCAAAAACACCCAAGTACTTTTCTGTCGCGTAACTGGTGCAAAACCTTGAGTAACTCGTACGGTTAGCATCCGTTACAACAAAGCAAGCATTGTAGACAATTTTGATCGTAACACTTTATTAAAAATAGAAAGTAAATATCTATTTTTTCTTGGAAATAAAACAAGTCAAATGCACAGCAAATTTGCCTAATTTTGACCATAATTCTGCAGGCATAACCAAAATAAGACTGTTAATACTGAGAATAGTTAAGGGCTGGACCAAATAATAATTTTAAGTGTAGACAGGTCAGACTGAACACTGCCAGTAAGTTAATTTGCCATTTTAGCGAGTTGGACTGAAAAATGGAAGAATTATGGCTGACCATCACAAATATGCGTGATGGAAATCCATAAGTCCCCAGACTGATGAAATATAGGGAAAATACACGCCCACTTTTGAGAAATTCTGCTGTGAGTCTCTAAGGTATACATTATGACCTCTCATTAGAACCGTTTCAGTGAGACTGTTCTAATGAGAAGTCACAATGTATTGCATAAAAAATGTACATTATGACCTCACATGTATGAACCGTCTCACTGAGATGGCTCTAATGACAGGTCACAATGTATGTCTTTGTAGTGAAATAAGAAAAATCATCTCAAAGTCATTGTCAAAACCCCACCTTATCTGGAGCTCTGGCTGGTCTAGTTCAGGTGTGCAACAGGTAGAGGGATTTCTATCCCACGTGTCAACAGGGCAGATTTAAATCAGCCCATGCATCTGCAGCTTGTCATTAGAGTCATCCCTCTTCCCGCAAACAGACCATGGATCCTGTGGTTGTTGTTGTGTTGTTGCTTTACGGCTATGGTCATGTTGGGACAGTCAGTTAACCTAATCACACTATTCCTGGGCAGGCTTAGACCTCCTAAGCGGTTAACTAGTCCTTTAAGTGCACATACATTTGCCAGTAACTGACATCTGCCCTTCTTGAACCAGTGGATGGGGAAACAAAAGTAAGTGGCCGGACTGGGTATCAAACCCAGGACCTCTGACTCTTGAGTCAGACATGCTACCGACTGCCCTATGCAGCCTGGCAGATCCTGTGGTATACCCTACACAGTCAGTCAACTCTCGATATCTCAGTACAAGTTCATCTACAAGAATTCCGCGGAATGCTAGGTCGCACCTGCCTTATGCTTTCTCTCTAAGTAGTATGCTTTCTCATGGTTAGAGGAAAGTGTACACTAGGTCTGATGAATTTATGTAGAAATTTGAGCAAATTGGACTTACAAACTAGATGCAGTTATATACATAAAGCTCTACAGTCAACAGAGTTAAAAATATAGATTAAAGGTATAAAGCAGTCAAACAATCGAGGACACCAGCTTAAGAAAACATTTTATGCCATGTCTGATGATTGTAGGTGGTATAGTTAGTGAGAAATGGACTTGAATGCTCTTGTCCATATAATCATGGATGCCAGGTTGACATAAAATTTATAAGGTCAATAGAGCATGATATATTGGTCAAGGGTACAAATAATAGCAGCATCCCAGGACAATCTTCAAGCCAGGTTTGATGATTACACCCATTGTATTTAAAGAGAGATGGACTCAAACCCTAAGGTCGACACAATTTTGGATGTGAAAATTTACAAAATCAGTAGCACATGAAATATATATCAAGGGCTGAAACAAGTGCATTAATCCTCGAGTTCATTCTAAGATGAAACTTTATACCAGGTTTGATGATTCTAGCTCTCATAGATTGTCAGAGAGAAATGGACTTCAATGATAGGGTCAATTTAATTTTGTAAGTAAAATTTTACGAAGTCAGCAGAGCATGATAAGTGCAACAATCCTCTAGATCAACCAACCTAAATAGAAACTTTATACCAGGTTTGATGACCGTAGGTATCATAGATTGAGAGAAATGGACCAGTATGCTAGGGTTGACGTGATTTTTGACGTAAAATTTTACTAAGTCAGCAGAGCATAAAATATAGGTCAAAGGTCAAAATAAAGGAAACACTCCTGAAAAAACTTTATACTAGGTTTGAAGATTGCAGGTATCATAGATGGAGAGAAATGGACTTAAACACTAGGGTTGACGTAATTTTTGGCATAGAATTTTATGAAGTCATCAGAGCATGAAAAGTAGGTCAAAGGTCAAAATAAGTGCAAGGTTCCTTGAGACCATTCTAAGAAGAAACTTTATACCAGGTTTGATGAACGTAGGTATCATAGATTGAGAATAATGGACCCGAACGCTAGGGTCGACGTAATTGTGGATGGACGGACGGCACAGAATTTTACGAAGTCATTAGAGCATGAATAATAGGTCAAAGGTCAAAATAGGTTCAAGGTTCCTCGAGACCATTCTAGGTAGAAACTTTATACCAGGTTTGATGAATGTAGGTATCATAGATTGAGAATAATGGACCCGAACACTAGGGTCGACGTAATTGTGGACGGACGGATGGACTGACGGACGGACGGAAAAGTGAACTCCTATATCGCACCTTGCTAAAGCAGGTGCGACAAAAACTGCTGATACCTCATAGTAAATTTTCTGGTCCCACATTAAATTTACTTTGAGACTAGTATCAGGGATATCTGAAGCTGAAATGTAAGGAAAAGCCAAAGTGTGTTTTTTGATATAAGAGCATTTCCCAAACTATGTTCTTTGATATAAGAGGGTACTTTGGGATATTGGTGTTTGAGATAATGACATTCAACTGTATACGGAAAGAGAAGACTGTAGCTAGTCTGTACTGGTGCCCGTTCATCTAAAACAGACTTGCAAGGATCATCTGAGCCGCAACATAACAATACCAACAAAGTGGCACGTGCACCCAGCGAAGACTCAGCTCAGCCTGGGCATCCTCCCAGTAAGATCAGTCTACTCAGCCGGCATGGAGGTTGCTAAGACCCTTAGCTACCCTTAAGCACACAGTGAAGACTCTGATCAGAGTCTTCGCAGTCGGCATAGAGATAGCTGAGACCCTTAGCTACCCTTGAGCACACAGCAAAGACTCTGATCAGACTGGGCCAATGCCCATGGCGATGCTGATCTGAGTCTTTGCATGGCACACTTGCCACTTTGTTGTTTTTCTTGTGTTGCAGCTCATATTATGACTGCTGAGGACTGGATCTGTACAGAGTGATAATTAGAATGCAAAGAACGCAAAATGCCTTCCAAAGGAGACATCTGGTTATCAACAAGCATAGGACATGTTGATGGTCATTTTACTACTCTGTAGTTACTAAAAGTCTAGTGTCATAATTAATGCCCCCTCAGATGTCAAAAAGGTGCAATTTTTATGCTACTATTATAGTTATACCAAATTAAGAACTTCTGGCTTAATTAGAATGAAAGAAAAGCAAATGGCACATGATAATCTGTTATGCAAAGCCCTTTCATCTGTTTTTCTTATTTGTGTGTGTGTTTTTTGTGTGCATGTGTGTGTGTGTGTGGTGGGGGTGGGGGGTGGGGGGGGGGGGGAAGTCGTCTGACAAAATTTTGATTGTAACAGTAAGCCTACCTTACTTTGATCGTTTCTGTGACATTTCACTAAGATATTTCTTTCCTTTAAGAGCTGACCCCATTTTGGACATGATCATCACCCAGCAAACAGTAAGTCACAGAAGTTGCTTTCCTTTGTAAAAACTGGTGGAAAATATTAATGTACCTATTGAAACCTAGATGTGTTGTGAGGCCTGGCTTCAAGGCTAAATGATTATTTGTATTCGAATGGTAGAAGTCTTAATGTGGCTTTTTGTTCTGATGGCCAACCATCCCCTATGGTTAGGACCAAAAATAAAACATAGGAACTGGAACCAGTCTAGAGGCCAATAACACCACAGCCATTTATGGACTGGACATGAACCTTTTGATGGCTATTTTACTACTGCTGTAATAGCCACTAACTGCCAAAGTTACAAACTAATCAAGATATGGCCTAATTTTGAGCTTCCTGCCCTCAACTAAATAGCCATCACAATCTTCTTGTGGCATTTTGATTAACTTCCTAAATAAACAGCTCAAACTTTATTATGATTGGAAGATGCTTCGAATAATCCATAAAATACCACTAAATAAAGCAAATGAGCCGTGACACGAGAAAACCAACAATGTGGTTGTGCGCCCAGCACAGACTCAGATCAGCCTGGGCATCCGCCCAGTCTGACCAGAGTCTTCGCTGTCCGCATGGAGGTAGTTTAGACCCTTAGCTACCCTTTAGGCGCAAAGCGAAGAATCTGATCAGATTGGGCTGATGCCCAGGCTGATCTGAGTCTGCCCTGGGTGCACAACCACATTGTTGATTTTCTCGTGTCGCGGCTCAAATATTGGTCCTGGTCTGTGGATATAGCTTCAGAATATTGTCCATTTGTGTAATAAAAGCCAGACTGATTTATGTGTTGGTCCAAGAGGTGAACCACAAGAATGGAGAAGAGAATTGTGGCTATTTAAGGACATAAAAGCTCGTTGACCCTTGAAACAGACCTATTTATTTCTTCTGGAAACTGTCTGAGCTGGTCAATACTGGCTTCCAGCTCTTGCATGGAACATCGTATCAGCCACAGTATGCCCTCTTTTACATCAACAATAATAATTGTAGCAGATTACTAACCAAATCTATTCATACTTGCAATTTTCTATATTCATTACCTATGAAGTCCTTGACCAAGCCATGCCATAATACAGGCCAAAATGTTTCCTCCCCCCCCCCCCCCCCCACCTCCCCCCACCCCTTCACGACCCATCCAAAAAAACAGGCCCATCTAAAGAAATGTTCATGACCTGAAAATGTCATTTTTTCCTTTTACTCTTGCAGTTAGAGTGGCTTTTGTATTCTACAGTCAGACGCTGTTTCTGTCCTATTTGTTATTGCTAACGTATTTCAATCATGAAGTTCTATAAAAGTTGGTTTTGACACAGTTCTGAATTAAGAATTCATTTTCCCTCTTTTCGAATAAAATATTTCACAGTCTAACGACACCTTCTCTTTTTGACATGGTCCTGTAAGGGGACAGAAACATATTTTTAATGTTGGCCATAACATCAAAGGCTGCAAGGTCCCACTTTTGATTACTGTCCAAAAGGCTGTTGACAGTTTAAAGGTAGGTTCCTGTACTTTGGAATGCATCATAATTTTGATGATCTTTCATCCAAGTTGTTGGAAAGCACTTATAAAAGGGAATGAATAAGTTTCACTAAAAAGTGTAAATCAAAAATTTTTTAAAAAAGTTGTTTTGCAAGGGATTTCCTAACTCTGCTTCGCACACTAGTTAGCGCTATTTTTAGTTCGCGCCAAAAATAGATAACGCAGCTGAGGTCATGTTGCATTGCATTTTGGGATAGTTTTAACCCATCCACCATGCCAGGACCTCTAGGAGAGCTCACGACAAGGGAAAATTGACCTTTGGAGAATGGCATCAGAAATCAGGCACTTATAGACATAATAAACATAGTTATTTTTAGAACTGGAATTCCAATGAAAGAAAATAAACCAAAAGGGAAAACGACTATTTTCTTCAACATCTGACAAGTTTCTCAGTAGCAACAAATTCAGAAAAATAAGAGAATTCAATACTGCTCAGAGAAAGACGAAATTATTTTGTGGACATAATTGCTATCGCTAGTACAGGAACCTACCTTTAAGTTGTTTAATTCAACCATTTTCTAGATAGAAGCTGACCATGGCTTTAAAGAGTTGAAACATGGAAAGTTTGAAACAACATTAAAAGTTTTAAACCAATGTGAAATAAAACTATTTTAACCAAACTTTTTATAGCCTGTCTCAACATTTCAATCTCTCATGGGGAAACCTTTCAAAGAAACCAATAAAGATACTTCAATAAATTCAAAAAGTTCATTTTAGACATTAAACCGGCTGTCAAAATCTAACACAAAATTTGATTAATCTGGGGCCTTCAATAACTACCTATCACTTTAAGCGCCAAACGGAAAATAGTTGAATTGGCAAACAGGGCAGATCCAGATGAGGTGGCTCATAATGAGCCACCTCATCTGGTTCTACGCTGTTTGTTCTCTATTCTTTAAATTCTCAATATGATAAAGCTTGGAGGAATTTTTTTTTGAAAATTTGCAGACGTAAAATTTTGTCGTCTGCTATTTTGCTGCTTTAAGGATTATTGGGTTGATGAATACAGAGTCAGTAGGAAGCAAGTTTTAACATTAATCTTGTACACTTTTCAATTATCCTTAAAGTGCCAAAAAAGCAGATGACAAATTTATGTCTGCAAAATTTAAAAAAAAATGTTTCGTCCAAGCTAGATGTGTATATCATATTCAGAAATAAAAAGAGTGTAGATGCTGATAAGGTGGCTCATTATAGGCCACCTCATCCTGATCTATGCTTTGCAAATTCAACTGTTTTCATTTTTGGCACTTAAAGTGTTAATCTTGAACAATTTTCAATTAAAGATTTCTGCATAAATTCAGCCAGAGTCCCATTCAATTACCGAATTACCAGGCACAGCCGGACACCCTAACTGATCTAAAATTTGAACAAGCTGAATTTTCTATTCAGGGACATGTCATGAATTGGGGGCAGAATGGCAAAAAGTATAGACCCTAAGTGGACTGCTCTGGGGCCGTATTCATAAAGCCACTTAAGTCGTTGCTATGCGGTTGCTAAGGCTAAATATCTATAAAGGAGATTCCCTATAACTATGAAATTTGGTCTGGAGGAACAGTCTTTGTAAGACTGTTCCTCCAGAGCAAATTTCATAGTTGTAGGGAATCTCCTTCAAAGAAATTTAGCCTTAGCAACAGCATAGAAACCACTTTAGTCGTTTTATGAATACGGCCCCTGGTCCCAGTATATATGTTTAAGAAATCTCACTTCCAAATATGATCTCTAGGGTGGTTCAAGCAGTACTAACTTATTGACTACCACTCCTCCAGATAAGGAGAGAATCTGATGATGCTGATTTTGGAGCATTTTCTGCAATGAAAGGTCATTAGTTAACAAAAGGATTCAGAAGGCCCTGAAGAAAGCAAAGGTGGACTGGATAGCTGTTCAAAGAGAAGAGATAGATAAAACAACAGCAACACATTATTGATTCAACCAAGGATACAGGATAGATCCACTTATCCAGGACAAGTTTTGGAAATGTCTACTAGAAGAACAAGAGATTCTCAATAGCTGGACAGACTATTGCTCAGAATCATGCAATCAGGAGAGCTGGAGCAACAATGCAGTTCTGGAACCAGAAGAAGATCTACAATCTACAGCTGAGATTGAGGCTATAAGCAGCACGAAAAAGAGAATGTCTGTTAAGGTTGAAAATATGCAAACAGAGCTTGTTCAAGCAAGCAGGCAGACCAAGATTGATGTTTTATCAAAGATCTGTAACAGGAGCTGGACTTGGACTTAACCTTTACACCCAGACTGATTAACAAACTAAAAACAGCATCAAATTGTCTTAGAATCATAGTTAGAAATTTCTGTAGAATCTGAAGCCCAAAATATACAAGAAAGTCAAGGCTGAGTGCCCAGTCTTGAAATCATTCCAAAACATGAAAAGTTGATAATTAAGTATCTATTACCATTACTTATGATCATCTGAGCTTTGGTTGATCCATGTTGCACCATCAATTTTGCAGCTGCAATGTTGTTTTTTGTTTTGTTTTGTTTTTGGAATAGCTTTTTTTTCAAACAAGGTTACCACATTACCCTCTGAACTATCATGTTTAGCTTCCACATGCTTAAACATTTCATCATTTTTATCATAAACATGTCAAGAGTATCAAACTATTGCTTAGATCAAAATACCAACATCAGAAGTGCCTTATCAGGAACCAAATAATTCTGATAATGGTGGTGTTAAAAGGTGCCACTGATAAACAATTTATGAGCTGCTACTGTTTTTCTAACTAACTAGATTGTTTTCTTGTTTAACCAGTGCCTGACATGGCAAGCAGACTACTCAAATCAGAGGTTGATCAAGGTTTTAAATGAATGTGCCTTGAGTCAAATTTTGGGAACCATTTGTCTGAAATTGTCCAATTAATTTCCATGTCTTTCCATGTTTCAGAGCTTGATCAAGGTTTAAAATGAACATGCTTTGAGTCAAGGATTTGGGAACCATTTGTCTAAATTTGCTCAATGAATTTCCACATTTGCCTCCACCATGTTTGCATGTTTCAGAGGTTGATCAAGGATTTAAATGAATGTGCTTTGAGTCAGTCATTTAGGAACCATTTGTCTGAATTTGTTAAATGAAATTTCCACATTTACCTTGACCATGTCTGAGATAGAATTCTTTTATATTCATTTTTCTTGTTTCTATTTTATCTGGAATTTTTTTGCAAATCTTTCAACAGGATGCTTTCAAATTTCATGTTATCTGATCACATCTTCAGAAACACTAGAGGCTGACACATAGTTCACAAAACATGATTTCTAACCAGGTTATATCTAAAAATTAATAAATTTTGTTTCCAAATTTTGTTAGATAACCTAATAACCTGATAGCTTCTTTCTTCAGCTAAGCTAAATGGCAATGCTATTATAGTAAATAGGTTTTTAATGTCCATTATGGTTGAATATCATGCTAACTTTTTGATGCCAATTTTCCTTCAGAATGATTTCAATATTTTGATTACATCTTTTCATGTTCAAAGCAAATTATCATAAACTGATGCTCTTGTTTGATACTGTTGATACTGAGGAACATGCTATAATTTTAACCCTTTAAGCGCCAAAAAGCAAATGACAAAATTTACATCTGCAAAACTTCAAAAAATGTGTTGTTCAATTATTATCATATTGAGAATTCACAAACTAGAGGGCAAACAGTGTAGATCTCATTAGGATCTACGCTGTTTGCAAATTCTGCTATTTTCGTCACTGGCGCTTAAAGTGTTCAAGTGCAAAAAAATGAAACTAGTTGAGAAGGTGGCTCAAAATAAAATTATGAGATACTGCACAAATATTAGCCAAAATTTCCAACTGTGTGTAAATAAGATGTTTTTAAAATGAACTCATTTAATGTTTGTTTTTTTGTTGTTGTTTTTTGCAGTCACTGTCTGTCTATTTGTCTGCTTATCAATAATGTGGTGCACTTTCTTCAACTGGCTCTAAATGACTTTATTCAACTGGCTCTAAATGACACCTCTGAACTTCATATCTTCATTTTATTTTTCATTTTCTAATACTTGTATATAAGTCATAGTTCCTCTAATGCTTTCAATTTCAAAGATCTACCTGATAAAAAAAAGCTCTCAGCAACACCTGACTCCAAATGCTTCAATTATACTAATTACCGAAAATCAGAAAGTTAGAAGCACTTTCCTGTAAAATCTGAAGGATTTCTTCTTTGGGGAAATCAATCACTTCTCCATGGAAATTAACTTATTAATGTTAGAATATAGAAAAAATTTTATTGAAGGACATAAACATACCATATTTAATCTAAATTTTCAAACAGCAGAGCTCCAGATAAGAGGGATTTGATGATAATTGAGGGATAATTTTTCTTATTTCTCACTGAACCTATATGTTGTGACCCCTCATCTGAACCGTCTCGTCAAGACGGTTCAGATGAGGGGTCACAACGTATGTTTTTATGCAGAATTAACAAAAATTATCCCTAATTATCACCAAATGCTCCCTCTTATCTAGAGCTCTGGAACAGACTCAATATTTAGGGAAAGCAGAAACTCATCCAAATGCTTTTCTTCGAGATGTATTTGTAGGCAATGGCATATACCATCTGATCTGACAACAATATGGGGTAATACAGAGCCCATAATACCAATTTTCCTACCTGTGCTGTTGACTAAGCCAGCCAGTTACCATATACAGTGGACTCTCTTTACAATGACTGCATTTGTTCCCAAACATTTTGACATTAAACTGAATTTGCTGTTATAAAGAATGCATATTAAGAACAACAAAGCCATTCCGTGCAAATCAATATAACGTTATATAGAATTTTGCTGTTGTAATGAGTGCCGTTATAAAGAGGGTTGACTGGATGCAAAAGTGGCTGTCAAAAGAGACAACGGACAACAATATCAGCTCAGCTGACAGCCATTTACCTTATTGGTACTGCTTACTACCCAAATCTTGGTTGACAGCAACTTTGCTAAGTACAAGACAGGTTGACAGCTATTCTATTCTATTCTATCCCATAACCTTACTAGGTCGTTGGGGCACCACACCATCATGGTTGACAGCACAGGTAAGCAATCCAGCTTCCCACAACTTCGCTGATTTTCGACAATTGATACATATTACACTGAGAACACAAAGGTGAAAAGAAATAATGGCAAATATCCTATAAGAAAATATGTCATAACTCCTAAAACTGTCATAAAGCAGACTGCTTCACACTACAAATTTGGCTTTCTGAACTTCTTTTTAGAATACATAAGCTATAAATTTTGCACGCGCCAGACAGAAATCTGCTTTATTACCTCATAGACTGTGAAGCGGAAATATATCAATTAACATTGTCATAGTTCCCAAGTTATAGTAATAGGCTGTAAGGATGCCAAAGCTGTTTTTGTGTCATGATTTTGATGTTCCTAACATCAGAATTCCTCCCTTTTCATTATGCTTTGTCTTGTGTGAAGATTCCTGACATAAAACAAATTCACAGGGTATAATCGATTCCGCCAATTTTCGCTTCCTGCAGAGACTGTCCGTATTATTTGGCTTCTGCCGAGACTGTCCGCGAACTCTTGCTTCCTGCAGAGACTACTGTCCGCGTTATTCTGCTTCCTGCCGAGACTGTCCACGTGACTCTGCTTCCTGCCGAGAGTCTCGGCAGGAAGCAGAATATCGCGGACAGTCTCTGCAGGAAGCCATTTATCATGTACAGCAGTCTCGACAGGAAGCATAAGTTCGTGGACAGTCTCGGCGGAAGCCAAATATGAAGTGCAGTCTCTGCAGGAAGCAAAAATTAGCGGATTCGATTATTCCCTGTGAATGGTATCTTGACAGCAAATGTTGCAAGTTGCATCATTTGCTGTCAAGATTTAATTTGTAGCTTGCTTGGCCAGGCATGCAGCAAGGTGCAGGTTTGTTACCACACTTGTTTTATGGACAATATAATTTTTTTTACAAACATTTTCATGACATCCAGATACAGTGTATTCAGCTTGTTGTGTTCTTCTTAAGACATGTTTTTGTCAAATGTTCCTGGAGCCCTGGAAGCTCAGTGGGTTTAGCCCTGGCCTGCTGATCTAGTGGTCCCGGATTCCCTCCAGCTGAAGGCGGTAATTTTTTTGATCATTAATGGGGTTCCACTGCACATCACTTTTCATTACCACACTCCAAGCATCCTGATATGACTGAAATACTGTTGAAAAGGATGTAATATTGCAGGTCATCCACCCATCCATGTAAAATGTTCCTGGATTGTACAGAATTGCAGTCAGTCTTTAACATATGAGATTCAGACCTGGTACAACATGCAAAATGTTTCTTTGCGAGCTCTAAAGGTGCATTCAGATGGGCAAAGTTTCTCTGAAGCATTTCACATACCCTGTAATCTGTTTTGTCAAATATCCTATAGTATAGGTTGTTAATTCTCTTTCATGACATCATATTCTTATCACAAAAAGGTGTCACTGACATCATGAAAAATAGTCTAAGCTTTAACTCTTTAAGCACCAGTGACGAAATTAGCAAAATTTGCAAACAGTGTAGATCCTGATGAGGCGGCTCATAATGAGCCGCCTCATATGGATCTACACTGTTTGCCCTCTAGTCTTTGAATTTTCAATATGAAATGTCTTGGACAAGGCATTTTTTGAATTTTTGCAGACGTAAATTTTGTCGTCTGCTTTTTGGTAGTGAAAGAGTTAATAAAGTATGTGGGCCCATATCATGAAATAAAATTTTGTGGGGAACATTTGACAAAAAATGTTACAGGGTATGCAAAATGTGGCAAAGAAACTTTGATTGTTTGGACACACCTTAGTACTGTTTTCTGTTCTATATTCCTTATAATGATCCTACAGTAATTATTGTATATGTTATTAAAAGACCTACCTTGTCTACATCCAACTAGCACCAGAAACAAGATGAGCCTCATCACTCTGCCATGTAGTATCCTTTCACCTAAAAAGGAGAGAAAAAAATTTTACTCGAGAATTTTCCTCATGTAATCTGTGAAGGCAGACTGTTTGCATTTTCCTCTTCTCCCATGTATTTATAAACTTAAAGACCCAGCAGTATTTCATGATGGGATAATGTCTAAATAACAATGTATGTTGATATTATGATATTCAAAGTAATGCTGTGGCATCAGCATTGATACACATTGCTTTGACACTGTGTGCCCACTGGTCCCCTTGTGCAGACTAAAATGTAGTAGCAAGCTGAGAAAGGAAACATTGGGAGAAAGGGATAGAGATCAAATACATATTTCACACAAACAGATTTTTAGTGTTGATTCACTCTCACATTTTACGCAACATTTGATCATGCAACACAAGTATTAATTGAACTTAATTTCCCATTATAAAATTATTAAAAAACAAATGGAAAATCAATTCATTTTCTCATTAAAACTTAGATAATTAATGTATTTACCCTAAAGATTAAAACAGAAAATGCCAGAGCAAACAGTACAGGCCCTGATCAGATTGCTCCTAAGGAGCAATCAGATCTGGGCCTGTACTGTTTGCAATCACTGTCATAAATCATTCCCTGACAAAGCAAATGGACTCTTCCAAATTTTAAGATAACAGTCCAATACAGAGACTCTTTGGGTGTCCATCTGTCTGTATATTTACAGTGAATACACTATCAGACTATCCAACAGTGTTACCAATGTTCATCAGTGAAAGGAAATTACATTTCCTAGTCCCTCCTGGGGTGAATGTCTCTCTAAAATGCAATACTAAGTTCTTCATCTGCTGCAGTTGCAGCTATACTCATTAATATTTCCACATGAGTTGTCTTTTAATGGCTTTAGTACACTTTGAAGTTTTCAAAACAAATGCTGACTGATTTAGAATTCAGTGACGTAACTTTCCATAATGCTGGAAGCATGCTGTTCTTTTGCTCTGAAATCATTATCTTCCCAACAGAAAAATCTTTATGTCTAATCACTTGTTATGAAATCATAATTCAGTTACTTCATCCATAAACAAAATATAAGCAGCAGCAAATATCACTTCTGTGTATAGCCAAGATGTTTTTGACTGTTTCATTCTTTGTCAGAGCTACCTTAGAGGCCGACTTCACTTCCAACTATTTCTCGTCCAATAGTTCATACAACTGCAAATGAACACCAGCAGAACGGACTAAAGTATTATCATGTGACCATGGTAAAGTTACTTTGCCTCGAACAGTGGTTACTTTAGCTCTAGCTTATTTCTGGTTGCTCAAGGAATGGCTGACAAACAGAATTGAATCTGATTGGTCAGTTCTTTATACAAGGGGGAAGAATGTCGGTTGATGTAATAGCTATCATAGAAGCTATAGTCCCAAATGAAGTCGGTTCTAGATTATGATGCCTGCATCAAACAGAGAGCACTAAATCCACGTCAAATCAGGATGCATGGAATTTAGACTTCCAATGTGTACCGGTATGTTAGTTTGGCCAGTGATGCCGACAATTAATACCTCTTCTATGGATAAAAAAAGCCCAACTTTAAACGTGATATCGTCCTACTAAGGAGGGAGACTGACAATCTATATCTGATGTTATCTCCCTATCAAGGTGTAAAATATTTCCTTCATTATATATCTCCTTATCTGAAATTTTAAATTCAGAATTATCTTCTTTATCTTATTATTCTCCCTCTCTGAAAATAAAAATCTCCCTATACATAACATTCTAAGGCTACAATTGAAGCTGTGACTCCTTTACAGAATCTAATTATATTTGAAGATCCCTAATGATTTTTTTTCTACCTTATAATCTAATCTGACATGATTGCACATTGTAAATTATTCAAAGCAAACAAAACGTAAATGGCTTACTTAATACAAGAACGGCTGCATGCTGCAACTGAAATGCATGCAGAAATTGATCTTTCTGCATCCCCTGCATTTTATTGCACAACCATATCAGAAATGCAATCTTTTATGCAGTACAATCACTTTTCCCATGTCTGTGACAATTTTGTTCAGATCACCATCAGTAGCCTGGCTCCAACCGAAATTATTACAAATAGACAAATTTAGTTGAGCCAGGACACGACAAAAACAACAAAGTGGCATGTGTGCCCAGCAAACACTCAGATCAGACTGGGCATCCGCCCTGTCTGATCAGAGTCTTAGCTGTCTGCATGGAGCTAGCTTAGATCCTTAGCTATACTTTGAGCATACAACAAAGACTCTGGATTAGACTGGCCTGATGCCCAGGCTGATCGGAGTCTTCGCTTGGCGCACATGCCACTTTGTTGATTTCGTTGTGTTGTGGATCAGGTGTTTTACATGGACAGCTGTTTGCTGCAACCCATGTGCACATAAAAATTGATCTTTATAAATGCTCTGCAGTAACTGCACATAAATATCAGAAAAGCAATCTTTTATGCTGCATAATTACTTTTCTCATGTCTGTGACAACTTCGTTCTCAAAGGTGGCATAAGACCATCAGCACTGCAAAACTCATTTAGGTCTGAGCTGAAAACTGTCCATGCTCCAGTCTGAAGACTAAGCTCAAAGTACATGTACATCATAATGTCAGTCCAACCACATGAACATTGATACTGATAACAATTAAGACATGATATGCCATACTTCCAGCAACCATTCTGTGAACACCCAGACTAAGAACAAATACACAATGGACAAACATATATTGATAGCAATCTGGCAATAGAAAGTCATACTGGCAATAGTAACCTCATGGACAACTATGGTGACAAATCTTGACATGGATGATCATACTGACAACATCCATGATGATAACAACCACATCATGGACAATCCAGTAACTGACAGCATCAGTCTTGGACAACCATACTGACAATAACAACACCACTGACAACTATGCACACAAATGGCCATGGAATACCATACTGAAAATGAACTGGCTACGGTCAATCAGACTGACAACAAGCACATTCTGTAGGTAAACATACAGCCAAACAACTGCATGGAATACAGACAACAATCACATCATGGACGATCAAACTGACAACAGACCCACCACGGACAATCATACTGACAACAGACCCACCATGGACTATCAGACTGACAACAGACCCACCATGGACTATCAGACTGACAACAGACCCACCATGGACTACCAGACTGACAACAACAACATCATGGCACCCAATATAGTTTACCCCAAACATGCCATGGACATTCATACTTAGAACAACCACATTAAGGATAGCTATACTGACAGCAATCACATCACAGGCATCCATAGTGACAATAAAACATCCACAAACATCCATAGTAATGATAATCAAGTCATGGACATGTATGCATACAACAGCCTTTTCATGCACACCCATACTGATAACGACAAAGAACAGACACTAAACTGTCCACAGTTAATAGCAGCCTCTATTTGGAAAGGAAAAGTAAAGTTTAAACCAAATTGTCC
Organism: Ctena decussata; assembly: GCA_963989385.1. Classification (NCBI taxonomy): domain Eukaryota; kingdom Metazoa; phylum Mollusca; class Bivalvia; order Lucinida; family Lucinidae; genus Ctena; species Ctena decussata. The sequence goes on along the minus strand of OZ022501.1, from coordinate 80,954,174 downwards.
ACAGACATACACACAGCAGCCCTGCCACGATCAACAATACTAACAACCACCTTTCTGACAACCATCACACCTGCAGATTTTCAACTTAGATTGGGCCGGGCCGTGTAGCGCAATCGGTAGGGCACCTGACTCATAAGTCAGAAGTCCTGGGTTCGAAACCCGGTCTGGCCATATACTTCCGTTTCTCCTTCCGCTGATTCAAGAAGGGCAGTTGTCAGTTACTGGCGAAAGTATGTGCACTTAGTACTGGTTAACCCCTTAGGAGGTCTAAGCCTGCCCAGGAGTAGTGTGGTTAGGTTAACTGACAGTCCCCACATGACCATAGCTGTTTACCTTGGATGTTAAGCATCAAATCAATCAATCAATCAACTTAGATTGGACTGCAGACACACTTGGTTACCAATTCTGTTTAATGGCTACTATACTCTTCTTATTGCCATTTTGATCTACGTATTACAATGATTCCCTGGACACTGAATATTAAAAGTATAGACCAGGATCAGACTATTCCTTAACAAGCAGTCTGGTGGGTCTATAATGCTTCTGATCCATAACTGTCTCAGGTGGGTATATAATGTTTTTGATCCATAACCAATTAACTGACATCATAGTACAGTAAAATCAACTTGTTAAAATTTTAGATGGATGTATTTTATGTCCTTTTCAACAGTAATTCAGGCATATCCAAAGGTTGGTGCCATACTGCTTTGAGTGCAACAAAGTGCCATTTAGGTTCAAACAGACTCTCTCCTCCAGCTGGACTTGACTTGCTACCCCCTGATCCAAAGTTGGAACTCTGCAAAATGGCCACATACAGTAAATTGTTAAGGAGTCCAAATATTTCGATAATTACGGTAATGACACATTAACCTATGTGATGAGATATTGCATATTCTCTGTTCTATTACCTGATTACAGAGATGATTCATTCCTATTTACTGGATTTTTCTCTAAACAATCAATCAATTATTGATCAGTCAATAATCAGTTTTTCCTATCACTTTTCCTGATTAAAAAACCTGAAAGAACCATTGTCACGCTGTCAGTTGTTCCGTAATAAAATGCTGGAACAATTGCCATAGAACAATTGCCATGTAAAACAATGGAACTTTCTGTCACTGCCCTCGATATTAGGGCAATATAAACACTTTCCGTACTATTACTTAATTATACTTAAATTTGATAATAAAAAAGATTTTCAATATTCGGTCAAAAGATTGCACATGGAATGGCAAACAGTGCAGGCCCTGATCAGACTGCTCCTAAAAGGAGCAGTCTGATCAGGGTCTACAGTGTTTGCTCAAGCACCTGAGTCTCAATACTTATGTCAATCTCAGTAAAATCGGTAAAACAGAAATCACAAGAGATCAGAAATGAAAAGGGATCTAAAGAGGGATCTAATGAACTAACAGCTTCCTCCCCTTTCACTGTAGTTACAATTATGGTTTCTTTAGATTTAAGACAAAGAAGCCCATATTTATATTCAAATTTAAACAAAAGTTTCTGATAACCTGGTTATTGAATGTAATGATTATTGAATGTAACAATAAGGTAGACAGAAATGGGGGGGGGGGGGGGGGGGGGGGGGGGGGGGGGGGGGGGATGAATTGGCACTGTCACAATTTGTTGTTGTTATTTCAATTCTCATAATTATAACGGAATGAATCCATGGCTGTTGACTTAAACTACAGTTGAACTTCGATGGCTCGAACAGGCTTGGGACCATCAAAATAAATTCCAGCCAAAGGTAGTACCAGCCATCCAGGGCTAGTTTCTTTATAAACTGACCTCTAGACACCCAATAACGAGTTCTAGCCAGACAGGGTAAACGAGCCATCAGAGTTCGAGCCATTGAAGTTCTACTGTTTATATTTTATACCTTAAAATTGTATTTCACATGTAAGCTTTACTTTTATATAGGAAATAAACTTCATTTTGGAATCAGTTCAATGCATTTTATTACTAAACCACATTTTACTAGCTTAACATTTAATTGTGAAGTAGAAACTGTATATGAATTTTATTTTATGAAAGTAGGGCTGATGTTTTGATGGCTCAAACTTTGGGTTTGTTGGTTTTCACGTATTTCCAAACCTTCACTTGATGTGACAATTATGGCCGTCTGACTGAAAGTCCACATGATTATCAAATTCTGGTCATATTGTGCAGGGGTGAAAGTACCAATTTGTCAACAATTTATGCACTAGTCATTTTCAACCACGGCCCCCTTGGGGCCGGGGAATAGCGGGGATATTGACTTTTCACTCTGCAAAGCCCTGGTATATGCCCTGCACTGTGGGGACAATTTTATGTCAAATCCCTGGTAAAGGTCTCCGCCCCTCAGGGGATCATGCAAATATAACAAGAGTTGTCAGAAGACAACAAAGCGCGCCTCATGGGAGCCTGATTCTCACAACCACTGAACCATGAAATGTAGGTCACAGTGATCTATAAATAGTATGAGGTCATTCGCAATGTCAGACTGATCCATTATGTCTGGTATCCTGTTAATCCAACAATCAGTGTTGGAAATACAAGGCAAAATCACTGGATCATCAATAAAGGTCAAGGGCACAGGAGTCAGCATGGATGCTTTGCAGCTGCTGCAATTATATGGATATGCTATTTAACCAAGTATCAACTCTTGTCTCAAAGGTATCTTCAAAACTAAAAATTTTGCCTTAAAACAGTGCCAAACAGCAAAGTCAGTCAACCGTGACATATAGGTCAATGACATATGATTAGTGATGCAGCTGCTGCAGTCATAAGGATGTATATATGTACCAAGTATGATGGTTATAGCTGCTGTAGTTTGTACGATACAGAGTTGAACATCGAGTTAAACGCAATTCTTAACATTAGTAAACCTGATCAAAGACGCCGACAAGGACGCTGACGCGAACGCTAGCGATAACGCAAATGCTAATGTGTACTTGAACTGCGACGCCAGGGGTATAGCATAAGCTCTCCTATGCATTCCCAAAGACGCTCTATAAATCCATATTCTGACAATGTGTCGAGGTAAATTTCCCGCTGTTTTGGCGGGAATCAAAAGCCCGGCGTATCCACGGCACTGCAGGGACACCTCTTAGGTAAAAACACGGTACTTAAGCCCCGTTATGTCCCCCGCTATCCCCTGCCCCATGGGGGCCGTGGTTGCAAATGACTGGTGCATTATGGGCACACAAACTTTTCGTTCAAAATTAGCACAGAAACAAACTATTGGCTGCTGGCATTGGTTGAAAATGGGTATTGACTTTCCACTTAGTTCAGCGACTGAATATGTTAAATCAGAGAGAGAAATTATTTAACTTTTGTTTTGCAACTCTAAATTGATTAAACTATTTGACAGATTTTTCCAGATGGTTTCTGGGTACTTAACTTTTCAGGGCTTTCTATACAGTTACTTATCACCATAAATGAAACTGCTGGTCTGTACACCATATACTCCCTAATAAAGCATATCCTCTTATATTTACGGCTTATCATGAACCACCTTGTCTGGATCAATGCTGTTTGCGAGTTTTACTATTTTCAACTATTTTTGATTTGGCACATAAAGTGTTAACAAAATTCTTATTTGAAACTTTGGAACCAGAATAAGAACCTGACATTTATCTACATATTAAGAAACAAATGATTATAATAATGAAATTAATTCACTAAACAAACCTTACTAAGTATCCATGAACATTTTTTTCTATCCCTTTATAACTTTATAACACTGATATATTAAGTTGTACCTAACTTCACATATTAATATGACATAGCGAAACCCCTGACCCTAAAATTGTTACACAGTATAATATAAACACTCGGTGACAGAATCATCAAGAATTGTCCTCACTAGCGAATCACTACACCGTGACGATGTACCTGTCGTGAAACTAGCAGGAGCGAGATTAATCTTTTTACCGCTTCAACGAAAATGCAGAACGGTGTTTATACTAAATTAAGGATTGAATGACCGTCACAATATGTGCTGATCGTCAATCGAGATATGAAGAGATGGGATGATTTGATAAAGATATTAAAATTGTTGATGTCTCCGAGTCCTAGGTTTTAGATAAATCTGTAATGACAACACCAGGAGAGAAATGATAATCGGCCATTGTGTCTCTAAGAAAGATGACAAAGTGACAGGCAAAACCGCCAATTTCCAAAAAAGTCCTGCTGTTTCCACGGATGGCTGGATGGCTGATTTGGGCATTTCATGGCCCTTGTAACATTATTTCAGTCATTCTGAGCCAATGGGAAAACAGATGAAAGATAAGGAGGGTAAAATAATCCAAAAGCCACATGAGAAGACCCATTTACCTTGATCAAACTGAAACCCACATCCTGAGACTGTATTACACGCCCTCAGTATTACCCTCATGTTGCTAACACAACCTTGCCATTTGCATGGATTTTCTGCTGTTTTATGCTTCATATAATGCACCAGCCATTTGTAACTATGGACCCCAAGCCCCAGTGTAGGGCAGAGAGAAAGGTGTGGGGCAATGATTTTTCCTATTTGGTCAGTGCAGCAAGAGAAGGGGCTGTGATTTCCTCAACACTTTAAGCACCAGTGACAAAAATAGCAGAATATGCAAACAATGTAGATCTTGATGAGGCGGCTCATAATGAGCCACCTCATCTAGATCTACACTGTTTGCCCTCTAGTCTTTGAATTCTCATAATGAAATGTCTTGGACAAGGCATTTTTTGAATTTTTGCAGACATAAATTTTGTCGTCTGCTTTTTGGTGCTTTAAAAGAGTTATGGTAAAGAGTTGGGTGATTGCAATGACATCAGAAGACGAGGGTCAAAGAGCAGGACCATGACTTTCAGCTTGTCCCTGAAATGCAAGGCTTTCAGCAGGGCTGTGGTGGTAAAAAAGTTATAGTTGTAGATTTCAGAAAGCAATATGTACATGCCGTGAGCACACTGTTGGGCTAGCCATGTGATCATGACTGTGCAGTTCATTCAGGCCTGAAGACAAGTTTTATTCGTGACCAGTACTGTTCATACCAGAAAACTGAATCCATTTATTATTGGGTACTATGATTTTGTTTGCAAAACAGTATGATTATCCAAGACAAAGAGTATAATTAATTAAAATTTCTTAAATGAAGCCAAATAATCAACATAACAGCAGCAGCAACAAAGTTTTGGAAACACATGGATGATCAGGTCCATCACTTTTGGAAAGCAAGGCGAAGCAGATCTTATAATTTCTCTGCTTAATGTTTTACTCCAATCAGAGCAGGTGAATATAAAATTTCTCTGTAAAATATTTTACTCAAATTTGAGCAGATGTCTACAATTTTTGCATTATTTTCTACCAGGAATCAAAATAATCTTTTTTTTTTTTAAATATTTTTGCAAGGCATATGCAGAGCTCTAGATAAGAGGGAGTATTTGATGATAATTAAGGATAATTTTTCTTATTTCTCATCAAAACCATATATTGTGACCCCTCATCTGAACCGTCTCATCGAGACGGTTCAGATGAGGGGTCACAACATATGTTTTCATGCAGAATTAACTAAAATTATCCCTAATTATCACCAAATACTCCCTCTTATCTAGAGCTCTGCATATGTAAGCTCCTAATCACCAACAATCTCAGCTTACCCCATTTGCAAAAATTGAGGGGCAGTTACCTTTCCATATTTCTCTCATTTCTTGGCAAAATCCTCCCTGTAACATATGTTATGGGTTCTCAGAATGACCTTGCTGACTTGATCTAACAAGGTCCCATAACTAACAATAAAGGGAGGGACCTAGATAGTCCAAACTTTTGGACTAGATAGAGCCCTCCATGAAGTCGGCATTTAACAAAACATTTCAAAGCTTTCAAATTGTGATTTATCTTTTTTATGTGATCTTATAATTGAATCAAATGGTTTTAACTAAAATGAGAAAATATAAGATCTAATGCATTTATCAAGATTTATAAATTGTTGTAAAGTGCTTTCAAATTGAGCCACTCATGAATTAATTTCATCCCCAACTAAACAGAATTGATGGCAATAATAAACATGATAACACAGCAACAATGAAATCTCTGCAGACAAATCCTTTTTGTTTTGTTTTTAAGATCCTCGAGAAATGGCTGCTTAACCCATTGCATTCTGGGAATCTTTTGTCGTCTGCTGAAATTGTCATCTGCATTAAAAATCAAGAATATTTTGACAATATTGGTCTCACTAACTCTTGTAGAAATGATGTCTAGGCAGCAAACAGTTTGGATCTCAGATCAGGCCCCACGTTTGTGGGGCCTGATCTGGATCCAAACTGTTTGCCGAGATACCCCTAAAGGGGTATCCCGAATGGAATGGGTTAAAGTCAAGAGAACCAGGCATTTTCTGAAATTCCTAGACTGTTTTAGTTCCAACCATCTGAATGATGACATCAACAATCTGCATAAGTTTTTGGTTTAAAGACTTACACCGCGTCAATCCACTACTGCAACATGTCGTTGTTGGAGCAGGTTCAGAAACGTTCCGTTATCTCAAAATATTACAAAGACAGACAATCAAAGTCGTTTCTTCATAGACGTCGGCTCAGTTGATCCTAGTCACAAAATTTATCTTAACGGTACCTGTCAGCTACATTATCAACGACTTCCGCGGCAGTCACATTGTTAGCGCGAGGTTGACAGAGTACAGCGAGACTCTGACATCACAAATCTAGTTACCGTGACTTTAGCTGAGCGGTTTCAATACCGTTATAATTGGATCAAAAGAAATCAGTTTTTCGGCGGAATATTTTATCTGACAGTTGACCGTAACAGATTACCATCGCCTTTAGAAGGATGTTGGTTGCAGTAGATACTTGACTTGTAGTATTTACACTATTAAAGTTACTTTTGTCAGTCTTTGGGAAACTTTTGATAGTGCTACCTTGACTTCGATGGACCTGGACAAACTTTGACAGTATAAAAAAGAATTCGATTGCACCATCAAAGTTTGAGAGACTCTGATGGAAATCAGCCAATCAGAATCCACTGATAAAATGAATATAGGTAAATGTACACAATTCTGAAAGTGCACTTATAAACTTTGAAACACCAAAGTTGATCAAATTTTAATTTTAACAGAGACTTGCCATATCAATTAGGATAGACATTTGTTGTGCACACTGCCTGCTGAAACATTGACTTTTATACATGTATATGAGCATGTGCATTATTCTAACTACTTACTATCTACTACTGTCTTCTGTGAAAAGTTACATACTCTGTACTGCATCCTGCCTACAGTTTACTGCAGTGCATTAACAGCTGCAATGTTCACTATTTGCCTTGCAACAGCATCAGTTGTTGGTGTTTTGTTGCCATGGTAAACAGCTATGGTCATGTTGGGATGATCAGCTACCCTAACCACCCTATTCCTTGGTAGGTTTAGGCCTCCTAAACGGTTAACCAGTAGTACCAAGTGCTAATATACTGAACAAAAAAAAAACACGTTAAATAGAGTATTCATGAATTTTAAGCTAAAGAACAATAATTCCAAACATCAGTACCTTATTATCTTACATAACAGATTATGTTAGACAGTGTGAAACGCTAAATGCGCATGCGCAAGTGCTTAAATTCTTACCCTTTTGCATTTGCCTTGTAACCGTCAATAAGTAACTCTATGAATCTTAAGACATTTAACAAGCAATTCAAAGAAATAAGATGTTAAAGAGTTTGTGTCTTTGAAATTGTCTCCCTTGCAATTAGATGTAAAGCAAATCAATTACTCTGAATAACCAGTACGTTTCAATAAAAGTTTCAAGTTTGATTCATGAATCTTATTCCAGCTTTTCAAGACAATGGTTAATGATGAAAAAGTTTGATCAAACTGGCTAATTGTCTGTGGTATATCACCTTGCAATGTCTATAGGATTTTCAATGTATAGCATGAGAGTCAGAGTCAGGTGTCTTGAAAAGCGATATTCCAAGCCTTGCGCTTCGCTGATCAACCCTTTGGAAGCGAGGATTGGACCGTTTTCGGAACAGCTAGTGCCTGATTAACATCTCCGAAGTGCCTTGTTTACATTGACTGACAACGTCAATGAAATGTGGTACTTCAGAAAGCACCTCAAAAAAGCACTTCCAAATTTTGACCCCTCAGTGAATCAAACTGATCTGGAGACATGAATCTGGCAGTTTTTGTTGTGATATTTTTTTTTCTGAACTCAGAATACCTTTTGTCAGTTAGACATAAAATGCATTTGGCAGAATCTTAATTCTTTTCAAAGAAAACATGCATTGAAAGTGCATGTAACGTTTCTTTTTTGTTCAGTATATTATTTGCCAGTAACTGACAACTGCCCTAATCTTGAATCATCGGAAGGAGAAACGAAAGTATGTGGCTGGACCCAGTAACTGCTGGAAGGCAGATATTTTCACAACACAATGCATTCCAAAAAACATAAATAAATTACTAACCCTTTAATACCTGACAATAACTTACTTGGCCCACCAACAAATAATGATAACGATCTTATTAAAGGTTCAATATTATGATTTATTAAGCTATTGGAAGGTAAATATATCATTGTCAGTTGGTGTTTTTATAGAGTTTTAACTCTAAAAGCACCAAAAATGAAAATAGCTGAATTTGCAAACAGCGTAAATCCAGATGAGTCGGCTCATAATGAGCCGTCTCATCTGGATCTACGCTATTTGCCCTCTATTTTTTGAATTCTCAATATGATATCGCTTCGGACAAAACGTTTTTCAAAATTTTGCAGACGTAAATTTTGTCGTCTGCTTTTTGTTGCTTTAAGGGATTATGTGATCAGTAAATAGAGAAGAAGATTTCTCAACTTTACAGACAACACAATCATTCGGCATAATAGGCTTAGATGGCCATTACCCAAGTTCAAGAGCTTTTGTGTGGGGTTCAAGTGCGGTTTTATGTTTAAGTGGCTCCCCAACTAGCCTCTAATAATACCACACTACTCAGATTTGTCTGGTGGGTGGAAGTATTGGGTCAGTTTGAACAGTTTTTATCCATATCATAATAGTGCCTCAACATGATTATGCTCCCAACTCAAAATTCTATGACAGACCCTACATTTTTTTTTTCTTTTTACCCTAAAATCACCAAAAATGCTGACAGCAAAATTTACATATACGAAATTCAATAAACAAGAGCTGTCACCAGACAGCATAGCTCACCCGAACTGGTGCTAATCTGATCTTGACCTTCAAAGTCAATTAGGAAGGTGATGCTGCTACCATGTAAAACTCTGGAGCAGCGTGTATCTGTCATTGGTCTGGGTATAACTTTCAATACAGGCACTGTGAAACTATAAACCTTCAGCCTGTGACCTTGACCTAAAGGTCAATGAGAAAGGTGGGGTTGGTAAAGTGTAAAACCCTGGACCAGCATCTAACAGAATTCTAACAGAATTCTAAGTATCAAGTGAATCCATTCACACACTAACAAAAACCCTGTGCCTTTAGGAAACTTTAGCCAAAATTTTAACAAAGCATTTCTAAGTCCATGACCTTGACCTCAGTCATCAAGCAGGGTTGGGTGGTATTGCATAAAAATTTAGACCATTACCTATATCTGTGGAAGTATAAGTAAAGCTATCTAAAGACTAAGGAGAGTATGTCTTTAAAAACTTAAGCCATAAACATCCCAAATTTCAATATAAAATTTCTAAGTCTGTGACCTTGACCGACAGGTCAAGTCCAGGGGAAAATTTCGGAAGAATATCTTTTTTCATAATAAATATAATTCAAATCGATCAAAGAGTTTAGAAAATATGAGATCTTAAAACTTTAACATAAAACTTTCACATGAACTTTGTTGATGCTGCTGCCAATGCCAGTGCCAGGGGTAGTGCAATAGCTCTTCCTGAACTTTGTTCAGGTGAGCTAAAATGTTTGTCGAACCTGAGGGCAAACAGTATAGTTCCAGATGAGGCTGCTCATTATGAGCTGCCACATCTCGATCTAAGCTTTTCACAAATTCAACTTATTTTTTTCGTTTTTGATGCTGTAAGGCTTTATTGCTTCTGAAAAACCATTGAAGTTTAAATGTTTCATTGCTCTTGTCTGTTATAAATTTAAACATACTAAAACTATCATTTTAAAATGAAATTTAAGTCACATAGCAGCTGTGTTGCACATGCAATAGGACATTAATGCCAGGAAATGCAACTGTTTGTAGAAATGCAATGACTCAAAACAATAACAGTAATGACTTCTGATAAAGTTGAGAAGTATATGTAGTGTTACAGCTGAAATTTCATGTGTTTTACCAATGCACTATAATTCATCGCCACTGACCTCCCTTGGGTAAGCCTGTTAGGACCAACTGGCTGACTGCTACTTGATCATGGGACATTTCAAATAATGTAAATGAACAAACCAATTGGCCAACGTAACTTCTGATCAGTGTCATGTGGTGGTCATGGCTGTGTAATGTTATGGCAGAAGCCGCCATTAAGAATTTTTCTAAGGCTCATAATTTGTAAACATAACACTACATATCAGCAAATAATGCACAGAAACATCGTTTAACGAAGAGTAGATATAAGAGTTAAAGTTTGAGTTTTCAACCTTCATGGTGTGATGAAGCTAGAGGCCATCGCTAAAATTCTAGAATTCATCACTAAAATTCTAGAACTTTAGCTCTGCCCACTAGCTTCATCACACAATTAATGCTGAAAAATCAAAATTCAATTCTTAATAATTTTGGAACTGAACTTTTGAAAACTTTTTTAAACTTCACCTGTTTGTGCAGAGATGATATAAACCTCAAGAAGCCACTAGCAACATCCTGTATATATTAGATTATGATCAAGATATATAAAGATTTATTATGTAACACCTCAGGTTATATTATTAATTTTAAAAACTTCAAAGCATCAAATGTTAATAAAAATGCAAAAATTAAGCTCCATAAAAGTTTAATGATGACAACTTTTTGAGGGAGGAAAATTTATATGCACATCTGGGCTTACTCAAAGAGATAGGTGTTTCAAACATACAATACATAGTGATGCCCAATTCTTTAATATACCAATTTAATCATAATAAATGCCCCTGCGCTTATAAGCGCCACTATCCTCTCTAATTCTTTTCCAATAATAATAATGTTATATAAACTTGCATGAATTCCTGTTTTCTTCTCTGGATGCGTTAGCTCTTTGAGTGGGGTCTACTTTTAAAGGAAAGAATTTGCTCTTAATTTGCTCTTAGAAGAGCAAATGCTTTCCTTTAAGAGTTGACCTTTATCTCTACTGAGAAGGGATCCAAAAATAGTAAGTTTGCTTCCTTTAAAATTATAACCATTCACCTTAATACAGTTCACTAGGGAGTTTTTGGTACAGGCTTATTTACTACAATTTATGCTCCAAATAATGCCCCCTGTTGTTAAATGCAATGCTCCTGGGGCATTTAACAGGATTGATGCAATAGTTACCCTTTAACTGCTAAGCCCAACTAATGTCTTTTCAGAGGTATAGGTTAATTTGACAGCCTTTACATGTCAAGGATGCTGGACATCAAGTACACCCTGCTAGATGAGACTGTTCTATGCAAGAGGGATGCCATTTTCAACATGTCAAATTCATAAGGTGAGCTCCACCGCTGACTTATGGCAACACTGCAATCCTCAGATATCACTTTTCCAACTCAGGGTACACTGGGTGCTGATCTCCTGGTCTATTGGACTGAAGAAATTGAGGGCCACTATATTAGAACAATGACTAGGGTCGAGTCTAGTTACCAGTACTTCAGACAGCAGATAATTTTGGACCATTTCAAACAGTGACAGTCCAGATGAGACGGCTCATAATGAGCCGTCTCATCAGGATTTTCACTGTTTGCCCGGTTAATTTTGTTTTAATTCCGAACAACTGTCATATAAAGGAAACAATGTCACTCCTAATTTACCTGACTTGACCCTATTTTGCTATTTTCTGGATTTCTCAAATTACACAAATACTGTATCAAAATTTCCTATACATATTTCAACAAATTTCTAGAAAGCAGGTGTTTCAATTCATACTTTTTCACCAATAAATTTTTGACAACCAATTAAAAGATCATAAACTACTGTAGCCACGCTAAATACTAGATCATAAGTGCCTGAGTGTAAAGTGAGGATGATCAGACTGCTGTAAAAAGAGACTCAGTGTTTGCCATTCAGGGGTCGTATTTATAAAACAACTTCAAGTGGTTGCTATGATGTTGCTAAGGCCGAATTTCTGAGAAGGAGATTCCCCACAACTATGAAATTTGCTCTGGAGGAACAGTCTGAAAAAGACTGTTCCTCCAGAGCAAATTTCATAGTTGTAGGGAATCTCCTTCATAGAAAATTAGCCTTAGCAACAGCATAGCAACGACTTAAGTCGTTTTATAAATACAGCCCCTGGTAGCTCCCACAGCCTTGTGGTTTGCAGGGTCAAACTGACTGTCAGTTGTTTTTACATCAAGTCCACTGTTACTGCATGTTCTTTGACATTATATTAAAGTGCTAAAAAGCAGACGACAAAATGCACTTCTGCAAAATTTCATAAACTGTTTTATCCAAACTATATCACAAAGACTGGATAGCAGATAGTGTATGAGCCATCTCATTTGGATTTATGCTGTTTGCAAATTCAACTATTGTCCTTTTTAGTGCTTTAAGGGTTAGGACATTAAATTTGGTTATGAAAAAATCAGAACCCTTCGAATAAACTTTGGTTCTCAGCTTTGTCAAAGGATCTGACAACTGATGGTCGAAGATGGACTATGGAGCTTGCTGCATCAGAGACTTAGGCTCAGGGGAGATAGAGAAAAGAAAAAACAATTTTCAGCCAGAAGGGGTAAGTCGAGTTAGCACAGGGATACAGACTAACTCATTTTTCATAGGAGCAAGCTGGGCCCCTAAAACTGAAACTTAGTCGCCCAGCCAGAAATTTAGGGGCCCACATTTAAAACATGGGAATCTTTTATTCAGAATCTGCGCGAGAATTGCGCCGTTTCCGTAGGCTTTGTAGTAAACCCTCCTTTCTTCATGGTTTTGTTTCCTTTTAGCAACCGGGTGGGAAACACCAGCGATGTATCGCCATATTACGCGCGAAAAATCTATAAACGGTTAAGATTTTTAGCTGACAAATCCGTCTATGATCACTCTATCTATCTATCTTTCTTTACGAGGAGGAGGCCATGTTGTTTCTCGATAGTGAGTAAAATCCAACACACAAGTATGACGGAACACCGAATATTCATAGCCGATATCGGCGCGGAAGTTAGCAATACCCTTAGAGGTGGCGGATTTTACCAAGCCAAAAACACGCCAGACACTCGCCGACAGCTTACGATCGCAAACTGGGCGACTATCATTTCAATTTTAGGTGCCCACCCGATTTTTTACTCGCAGTGGGCGAGTGGGCGACCGCTAGTCTGTATCCCTGTAGCATAGTCTTGTCATTTTTTAAGGTAGTTTATATTTATTCATGTATGAACTAGAGACTATTTTGTAACAAGAGACAGGGTCATATGGTTGAAAGATCATGACTGTGTAGTCCACTGCTGGACTTGTATCAAATTACCTCAAAATATTTCAATTATTGGGATTTGTTGGTCACTGGTGTTGGTCAAGTATGCTGGAGTAAAAATACTCTAATTTTGAGTAGCTGGCATAAAGGCTTTTTGAAAGAACTTTAAAGCTCAGTGTTGTAAACCAAACAGACTAATATCATGTATTGGGTTGGTAACTGGTGTGCAACTGTTGTTGGCATTACCCTACCCAATACTGAAGCCATTCTTTTATGGATGTCACAAGAATAAGATATGCTAAAGCAAGAGCCTATGATGTGCTACTTGGCTAAAGCCAAAGCAAGTGCAAACCAAGTGAGTAGGGTGAGCTCAGTTTTTCCAATATAAATAACAACAATTCCAAAGTAGCAGCTCAGGTCAAAGCCACATCAGCCTGAAGTCTGCTAGACACCTGTTATTCCAGGTCAAATACATGCCAAAGTCCCAAACAAAGACTAATGGATTCCATCTGTATTTTAATGTTTATCCCAGAAACAATTTCCCTACATATTTCTCTAGTGCTGCAGTCTAAGTGCTTTGTGAACTTTTGTTCCTCTTAGTAGGGAGAAGAATAATATTTGTTTCAGACAATTTCAAGTTTGACAGGGAATAAACTGCACTTGTTAGTGCTTTTGGGGTTGAAGATGACCACCATAGATGTCAAACTCCGAATGGCCTGGACATAATTATGCAATAGAATAGAATCAGCTCTCTAGTATGTATAGGTAAAAGTTTTCAGTAGCCTAGACACAGTGAGCCTAGAAGTCATTAGGAGAGGCCCACTGTATCTTGAGCACAGAATATGAAAGACAGTGCCCATCCCTCTCCATTCACTGCCATTGGCCTTCCCTGGTTCAAAACAGGCGCCCATTTACTGATTGGCTCACAGAGTTTCTCAGCTGCTGGCTGGCCCATTGGGGATTCTAACCTGAAACCTTCTGCATCATAGCCGAGCACCTCTAACCACTTGACCATGATGCCTTCCTAAGTATAGGTACAAGTCACTAAAAGGATCCAAAAACCAATGGCCAACGTACTACATCAGTATAAACTTGCCAAAGCGTCTTGTCAAAACATTTTGATCCAGGAACCCAGATGATACAGACACTGTTGCCAGCTTCCTACCATTCTTTGTATGGACAGTGTCAACTTACTGAACAAGCAACCCATAGATTTCCAGTAGAAAATGGCAGCTGAAACACGGCATGTACGGTTGAGGATCATGCTCCTTTCTGCACAACCTTTCATTAAATTTAATCCAGACACAGATGCCTGGATTGCACAAGACTAAAGCATAAAATTACTCGGTTATTTTTCTCTTTTTTGACATCTTTATTTATCATACTGCCCCTAAATATTGAGGCAAGACTCTGAACAAACAGTGAAGACCAGATAAGACTACTCCTACAGGAGCAGTCTGATCTGGGTCTGCAACTGTTTGCCACCTACCCACTTTTTAGAATAGTGATATAAGCAAATATAAAATTTTTCAAGTTAGGGATATTTACCATAAAATAGCTAAATAAGGTGTCCAAATATATTTGGTTATTACCGTAATTTATGAAACAAAAGCAACAGATGATGAGGATATTACCACATCTTCTAAACATCCCACTGTTCCATAACAAAATCATAAAGATATCTCAGTTCGATTTTACAGCTTCTAGAAATGAGCAGATTCATAGGAAAACCCAAACTTGGCACACATACATATACACATAGAAAACCCAGACAAGCACTGCAATAAAAGGCCATCGGTGTCTGACAACAAAATCTCTGAAACTGCTAGAAAATGTGAAACAAACAGAAAAAGGCCTGATCAGCTGGATATATCTGCAGGCTGATCCGACCCATTGCATATACCAAATTGTTGTTTTTGCCCTGCGGCAGATCCAATGTTCAAAGATTCTTGCCACTACCTAACACATAAAAAAGTATTTTAGATAAAAGATACCAGCAACACTGCATTTAACGCTTTCTGCTGGAAAAGCATGGAAGGTGTACCCTAACATTTTTAGGTGCCCCAATATATAGCATCAATACAGTAGGTGGGAGTCTGCAATTTTGTTCTTTTACTGATAAACTTATTTAACAGAAGTGCTTTATGTAACTTGTTTTAAGTCTTAAGTAGGTCAGATAAAAATCATTTAAACTCATCAAAGCCAGCTGCCTCAAGCATACCAAGCTCTATAGAAACTTCTAAGAACATGTCTGGGACTGTCAAGGAATATTTTTGATTTCAAAAGGTACAACAGAAGTCCTCTGAACTGGAAATCATCGGCAATGCCACCATTTTTTAGATGGAAATAATCCCATGGTGGATGGAGAATCCACTGAAGATTCGACCAGAACTGCAAAACCTGTTTCTTCTGTGGCATATTCATCCCTGACTGCTCCCTTAACAACAAAAGCTCTTAATACACATTCTTCCACATCTGCTACGATGACTATGATATCATTGAGCCTGAAGCAGACATGAGGCCACCTTCTGTTCAAGTATGAAACAGTGAGGCTTGTAAATTTGTTACATTCTTAAACAGACAGGAGGCCATCTTCTGTTCCATAGTGAAACAAGGAGGCCTTTAAATATGTTACACTCTGAAACAGACAGGAAGCCACCGTATGGAACAGGGAGGCCTGTTAATATGTTACAATCTGAAACAAATAGACCACCTTCTGTTCCAGTATGAAACAGTGAGGCATGTAAGTATTTTACACTCTGAAACAGACATGAGGGCAATGACCTGTCTTCCAGTCAGGCACAATATAAAGGTAGCCTGAAACAGACAGGATGGCTAGGCCATGTCTAACAACCTGAAACAGATGACAGCAGGGCCATGGTACATGACTTAAACAGACAGCAGGGCCATAGCATGTATAACCGTCTAAATAAGAGGAAGTGGTATGTGTTGCAGTCTGAATGACTATGGATCAAGAAGGAGGGCTGTAAACATATGTTAGTCTGGAACAGGCAGAATTGACCATCATCTGTTACAGTCTGAGAGTAGTTAAAATAGCTATTACATGTGTTATAGTCTGAAACAGACAGTAGGGCCTAAAAAAATGCAGTCTTACAGACAGGCATGAGAGTTAACACGTCTTAAAGTCTGAATCGGGCAGGAGGGTCATGATTTGTGTGACAGTCTGAAAATACGAAGTATCTTTACCAAACAGACAGGAGGCACATGTGTTACAGTCTGAAACAGGCAGGAGGGACATGTTGTGTGTGAAAGTCTGAAAATATAAATGTACCTTTAGCAAACTGACAGGAGGCATATGTGTTATAGTCTGAAACAGGAAGGAGGGCCATGACATGCTTCACAGCCTGAAACAGACAAGAGGGCCATGATTTGTGTGCCAGTTTGAAAACTTCTTTGCTGCAGATCATCATGGCAGTCAACACGGCCCTGGGAGAAAGCACCATCAACTACAGCCAGGGCCGCCTCTGATGTTGACCCAGTGACCGATTTCTCCACTACCTCTGTCGCGCTCCGCTCTAAAGGAAAGCAATAACACTGCATTGCCACAACAAACAAGACTACAAGAACACGCTGAAACAGCAACAGCACCACTTCAACGACAGATCGAAGACACACACTCCGGATGCCCCAGGGTGGATAAGATGCTCCGGTGGCTGTTGACCCTGGGGGCCAACATCCAATACGACAAACTCGAAGAACAACAATAGTTTTCAAACAGACAGGCCCATCTCAAAAGGGGAGAACTGCATTTTTCTGCAGAATCTGACACCATTGGGAAGTATTCGTGCAATAGGTATCAAGATAACGATATCAGAACCAATGTGAAAGCCGAGAAGAAGTCTTTTATATAAACTTAATTTTTTTGCACGGAACTAAAATAAGGATATGATATTTAATCACTGATAATTTTCAATTGATTATGATTATTCATAACCTATTCCCTGAACCCACAAATTCTTCAAAGCCAAATCATGAATACCCAGACAGCTTGCTTTGTTCTTAATTATATCTAATCTATTTTTAAAGGAGCTGAGAAAATTTTGAGAAACACATATGATTACATTATGATTAGACAGTGTTACTTTACCTGATTCCCTGATAAACAGTACATGCTTTGTAATACAATAGGAGCCACTGTTTCACAAAAACACACCCCTTTCACATACCTGCCAATTTTTCCACTTTTTATGTTCCACTACAAAAGCAGAAATTCTAATATCATTTGCCCCTACAGAATTGTTTTTTCTTTTGTATTTCTCCAAATTACCCCAATGGAAGAAATCTCCTCAGGTTTGCTCAAATTACACCAACCTCCATCCTAGCTAAGGAAGATCTAAATGAGCAATGCCTCTAAGAGGCAGTTCTAAGAGGCAGTTCATCAAGTGTTTGCATGGAATTAAAAACTGTCTCAGGCTTTTTGTCATCTAGTCTCTGACTGTCAACTAGTATCAGACTTACTGTCAACTAGCCTCAGGCTTATTGTCAACCAGTCTCAGACTTACTGTCAACTAGTCTCAGACTTACTGTCAACTAATCTCAGGCTTATTGTCCACTAGTTACAAACTTATTGTCAACAAGTCACAGACTTATTGTCAACAAATCTCAGACCTACTGTCCACTGGTCTCAGACTTATTGTCAAACTAGTCTCAGATTTAGATCAACTAGTATCAGACTTATTGTCAGCTAGTCTCAGACTTACTGTAAACTAGTCTCATACGTATTGACAACTAATCTCGCACATTATCAACTAGTCATAGACTTACAGTATACTGTCAACCAGTCTAACACTTATTGTCAACTTGTCTAAGTCTTACTGTCAACTGGTCTCAGCCCATCTGTGAACTAGTCTCAAACCAACTGTCAACAAATCTCAGCCTAACTGTCAAGTAGTCTCAAAATTATTGTCAACTAGCCTCAGACTTAAAGCAAACTGTAAACTAGTCTCAGACTTACTGTAAACAAATCTCAGAATTACGGTTTACTGCAAACTAGTCTCTGCTTTAAGTTTACTGGTATCAGACCTACTTTCAACCAGTCTCAGACTGACTGTCAATCAGTCTCAGGATATTGTCAACTAGTCTCAGACATACTGACAACTAGTCACAGTAAACTGTCAACTAGTCTCAGACTTACTATCAACCAGTCTCAGACTTACTGTCAACTAGTTTTAGACTTTTGTCAAATAGTCTCAGCTTTACTTTAAATTTTACTTAGACCTATTGTTAACTAGTCTCAGACACTGTTTAATAGTCTCAGACTTACTGTTAACTGGTCTGATTTATTTTCAACTACTACTAGTCCAAGGCTTACTGTTTACTAGTCTCAGACTTATTAACAACTAGTGTCAGACTACTTTCTACTAGTTTCAGATTAACTGTCAACTAGTCTGAGACTTTCTGAGACTAAATGTCAACTAGTCTCAGGTTTACTGTCAACTAGTTGACTTACTGTTAAGTCATCAGACTTACAGTCAATTAGTCTTAGATCTATTGTCAGCTAGTCTAAGACTTATACTGTTTGCTAGTCTAAGACTTAGGGCCGATTGCACAAAGCTAGTTTAAGAGTTAACCTTGGGTTTATCCCCAGGTTTAAGAGTTTTGGATTGCACAATGTAGTTTTAAATTAACCTCGAGGTTAACTGAAAGTTTAAAGCAGCCGGATTGCACAAAGCTAGTTTAACTATCCTCTGGCTAAAGGATTAACTTTTTGGATTGCACAAAACTATTTTAGCTAAACCTTGGTGTTAATTTATCCGTCATCTATTGAATATTTAAACCTTCCAAGGGGGTAGTTTAAGACATATTTTATGACATTTTTATGTTAAAGTTGCGAGATGTACTGGAGGAATTATGAGCAAATTCCACGTAGCAATGTATTAAAATTCATTAGAAAGCAAATAAAATCATGCATACAAACAATCAGATAAATAAATTGATTTCAGAAACAAATTTTAGACAAAAGACCTAAATTTCTGAACAATGATATTTGCCCATCAATGCCTCATCCCAATCACTTAATACAGTGGTCTGATGTATTTAGTTGTTTTCAAAATAATTATTCATTTAAAGACCGGCATGTCTGATAAAATAGAGCTTCAGTAAAATTTCTCTAGTATAAATTATAACAAACAGCATAGCCAATGAAAATTTGTCATTAAAGTTTGGCTTTTTATGCCCCCGTGACGATAGTCAGGGGACATTAAGATTTGCCCCTGTCTGTCTGTCCGTCCGTCTGTCCGGCTGTCTGTCTGTTCGTCACACTT
This sequence comes from Ctena decussata, assembly GCA_963989385.1. NCBI lineage: Eukaryota > Metazoa > Mollusca > Bivalvia > Lucinida > Lucinidae > Ctena > Ctena decussata. The sequence goes on along the minus strand of OZ022501.1, from coordinate 80,934,405 downwards.
TAGGGTATAGAGTTTGTGTAATCAACTTCTCCAACAGTTTTCAATGGATCTTTTTCAAACTTTGCATACATGTTGTGGACATATTGAAAATGTGCATGTGGATTTTTGATGGTGCCAAAATTAATTTTGACAAAATTACGGCCTTTTGAACTTAGTCATTTTATGCAAAATTTTGCATTGTAGGGTATGGAGTTTGTGTAATCAACTCCTTCCACAGTTTTCAATGGATCTTTCCCAAAGCTTGCATGCTTGTTTTGGACATATTGAAGATGTGCATGTGGACTTTTGATGGAGCTAGAAATAATTTTGACAGAATTACGGCCTTTTAAACTTAGTCATTTTACGCAAATTGTTTACATCGTAGGGTATGGAAATTGTGTAATCAACTCCTTCAGCAGTGTATGTTTGTAAATATTGTAATATATAAACAATATATATGTAATTTGTATTGTGCGTAAGTATTGACCTGGCACTCATGAATATTCCGTTCATCTCCGTAAATTAATTCACGGTGTCCGATTAGTAGCATCAGTATGTACAGTTATTATTAACAGAAAATAAATATAATATCACTTAATCAAGTGGCACAGTGGCTAAGGCATTGAGCTTATAATCATAAAGTTATGGGTTCGAATCTCCTGACCGTCTTTTTTTTTTTTTTTTTTTACGTATATTTTTTTCTTTGCGTAAAAACAGCAGGTAATCCTGCCATGCTTGACATAAAATTTTAATGTTTCAGCTATTGATTTGGTTGGTTGCTTGGTTGGTTGTCTTAGGTTTAGCGGCACTTTGAGACAGTACTTCATTCTATATCGGGCCGTCTTTCAAAGATAGGGAGAAAGAAAAGACGATAGGCGAGAGAAAAAAAGTCCAAAAAAAAGACCCACCCGCACCTACTGCATGCACAGTAGCTCTTTGTCGCACTATCAGCCAAACTAATATAGCGGCCGGGCACTGAAAGTGACACAGCACCATCGCCAGACCCGACTACCCCCTTCAACTACTGAACGAGATGTACTGTTTTTCTTCTACTATCACATGTGCATGTAAATCCTACAACAATGTCGACAAAAACATCTCAGATTGAAAGAAAAAATACTCATGTCTTCCAAATCAAAGCACTTTCAGGAAAACCAAGCACCTGGAGGCGGATGATATATCCAACAGACATTAAATGCAGCTGCTGTCAGCAAAAGGACAATTTTCAGAGTACGTAGAAACAAGAGAAACCGGGACACTTACGTTCCCACGAAAATATATGGGGAAAACCTAAACGAGAGAAAAACGTTTAAATTATTAAGTAAAAATATGCATTTTCATTCCTTATATTAAAAATAAAGACAAAAAGTAAAAAAAGAGATTAGTAAAAACGATTACTGTCAGATTCAATCTTGCGATATCTGCATCCGTAGTCAGAAGTCTTCACCACCATGCTAAGGCGTCAGTCACAAACAGTTAACTCTATTATATTCAAGTAGCAGTATTTTCCGGTAAATCATCGTTAAAACTAACGAAAACCTCCGAGTGTAATGACGGAATTAAATGAGTGCCAGGTCAATCCTTATCAACAATAAATAAGTTGATATATTTGATAACAAAAACACGATATGTAAAAAAATATGGAGTCGATATGGGGAGGAGGAGTCGACTAAAAAAAAAAAAAAAAAAAAAAACCACTCCTTTAGCAATTTCCAGTGCATCTTTTCCAAAGCTTGCATAATTGCTGTGGACATATTGAAGATGTGCATGTGGGTTTGTGATGGAGCTAGAAATAATTTTGACAGAATTATGGCCTTTTGAACTTAGTCATTTTAGGCATATGTTTTGCATTGTAGGGTATGGAGTTTGTGAAATCAACTACTCCCACAGTGTTCAGTGGATCTTTTTCAAACCTTGCATACATGTTGTGTAAATACTGAAAATGAGCCTGTGCGTTTTTGTTGGAGCTAGAAATAATTTTGACAGAATTACAGCCTTTTGAACTTAGTCATTTTAGGCATATGTTTGCATTGTACGGTAAGTACTTTGTGTAATCAACTCCTCCCACAATTTTCAGTGGCTGTTTTTCAGACATTGTACACTTGTTGTGGACATACTGAAGAGGTGCATGTTGATTTTTGATTAGAAAAAAAATTTGACAGAATTATGGCCTCCAAACTTTGTTTTTATGCAGCATTTTTGCACTATAGGTTATGGAGTTTGTGTAATTGTCACAGGGTATAGGTTAGGTATAAAATACACTTGCACTGCCTTGCGGTACAAGCCGGCTTTTATAGCGACGTGGTAGAGTGCGAGACTTTAGATCGAAAGGTCCCGGGTTCGATCCTCGGCCCGGGCGTGAGATTTTTTAAGAGTCCGTGACAAATGGCGCCCAACGTAAATGACCCACATGTGCATTAGAACTCCTTAAGTCTCATTTCCAGTGATTCTTGTACTCCTGAGAATTCGAGGACGAATTCAATATGGAGGGGGAGAATGTCACAGGGTATAGGTTAGGTATAAAATACACTTGTACTGCCTTGCGGTACAAGCCGGCTTTTATAGCGACGTGGTAGAGTGCGAGACTTTAGATCGAAAGGTCCCGGGTTCGATCCTCGGCCCGGGCGTGAGATTTTTTAAGAGTCCGTGACATAATGTTTTTAGTGGGTTCTTTGTAGATAGTGATTTAGCTTAAAAGGTGCTTTAGGAATGTACACGTCCTGTGACAGGCGCTGCACGGGGGCATCATTAGTGTCTTACAGACACAATTTTCTAGTTTGTACTAAAGTACTGGAAGAGCTACTTCAATAACTGAGATCTAGCATCCAGGTGGGCATGGGTGTAGGAACACCATGTCAAGTCACTCAGTCCTGAAAATTTGGCATACAGTTTTAAAGGTCGGTATGTCTACCCTTGATCCTTTGGTGGATTTTAAGATACTTCAGTAGATGTTTTATATATGTATAATATGTTACATAATTCTTCCTTTTTTCTCAGTGACATCTTTTCAACCGTAAAAAGGGTTCCTGATAATACTGAAATACCTTCGAAAGGACATAAATTCGCAAGTCATCCATCCATGTATTTTTCTCCACGAGGCGGAGGTCAAGGGCACTGGCTTCGAAATTTAAAGTTTTTGTTTTAAGCGTTCTAAGGGCTTACAGTTGAAAAATTATTTCAGTGGACAAACAAAACGACCAACTTTCGGTATTATAAGCAATAATATACTAGCCAAACGTTCTAACCGGCCACTTACATTTTATCAATTTTCTTCAGAACCCCAAACAATCTTACAGTTCTATTTACAACCCCAAATAGGCAGATATGTCAGTCAACTCAGCCATCAAAAGGTTTGACAAAATTCTTAACATTACATCCAGGATGTGCTGACGAACAGAAGTACCCCCATTTTTAAAATTCACAAAATTAAGCATTTCGTTACAATTTGTGAAGAATCACTTTTTGAAATATCCAATTTACGTGAGCAAAACCACTTTATTACTACAGCAAATGACTGAATAAACAGATTTATGCAGAAATGACCACTCTATCTGCATGACAGTGGCGGCTTTGGGTCAAAATGTTAAAACTTACCCCACCACTCAATGCAAATTCTTGTTAATTTTGAAAATGGGGGTACCCGTATTCATCTGTGACTCCTGGATACAGTGCACTGAATAATGCTTAACGTTTTAGTGGTATGGTTTACCGACATATTCGCCTATCTGTGGCTGTAAACTGAATTGTGAGATTGCAAATAGCACTGACGAAAAATGATAAAAACTAAGTGGTCAGTTAGAACTTTTGACTAGTATATATAGCGTACACGTGAAAATTTAATCATTGTCTTGCTTCAGCTCGAAGGGGAACCAGGAGTGGTCGTCGCTAAAATTCTACAAGAAGCGATTCGCGCTTCATGGAATTTTAGCTCCGCCCACTGGTTTCATCACATGATGAACGCTGAAAATCAAATTTTAATTCTTAAATGTTAGGCAGTATAACCTTCAGATCTGACTATAGATTGATGTGCATATCTTGAGCGATATGACTGGCAAAAAAAGGGAAGGGGAACATGTTTTGGAAACGAATTATGCAATGTTCTTGTTCTGGTTTCCCTTCCAGCAGCAGAAAACAAAAGCGGGACAATGAATGGGGCCTAAGGCTTGTAGGGTTAGGGTTAGGGTTGTACTTTTACCATTTGATTCATTTTTAAATAACGAAAATAGGTCATTTTAAAAATGACATTGTATTTTGGTTTACCAAAAGGGGGGCCGTCATTCCCATAAAAAGTTAGTTACACAATAAAAGCTTTGGACACATTTGCAAATTTGAAGAATCAAGACTACTCCTACTCACTGCCCTAGAAATTCTTTAGTTTAGCCTTGATCAGCTGCAGAATAGTAGGCATTAGAATATTGTAAGAGGCGCTTACATGATCAGGCAAGCTGCCTATGTGAATTACTTGTGAAAAAGCAGATTTCAACTCAGTCTTTTTTTTTGTTATTTTTTGCAGTAGGGAGTCAGTACCATTTGGAATGGTACCGTCCAGTAGCCACTGTAGCATGACGTTAATTTATCCTGCGCATCAGTTGCATACACCCGGTACAAGAACATGCATGCACATTTAATTTGGTATATATTCCATTAAAAGTCACAAATAGGATTGAAATTTAATATCCTTCAATTGTTTTACTATAGCTTACGTCACACACACACACACAGCGTTTGTTTATGCAAAATGTTAGCATACTGAAATTGTTCAAAATAAGACATATCTGGTGTTGCTACAATACAGTGGACTCGACAGTATCGGATCAAGGTCAATAAAACTCCCGTTTTGTTGTATGTGAAAGCTAAAAGTATGTATGTTATGACACAAAACAATTGTAAAATATCCCTTCTATCTATCCGTGTCAAAATATTTACGAAATTTATTCCTTTAAGGGCAGATAACCTATGCAGACTTACGGGAGGGTCCTGCGACAGTAACGAATCAGGTGCGACAGTATCGGATCATATGATATTATTTGATAGGAGAGTTTCTCCGAGGCATTCTGACAACCTTCTTAGCTTCAATAATTTTGCTACATAAACAGTTGGACCTATTAAACTCTCTGAGGAAACTTTTACGGCCTTTCAACGATATTTTTCATGTGGTCCTTCACCAGCAACGGTAGACCCTGATAAGACCGTGGTGTCTGATCATGATCAACAAATTTACGTCGGTTTTCCGCCTTAACGATATTTCAGTGCAATCAGTGTATAAACACTACATGGTCATTCAACGAGTTCTCCGGCATTAATCTGAGTCTACACAGTGTACAGATGTCCATCCGATGAACGCCAGTCATTATTGGGGTCACATACATGCGAGCTGGTCTCGAATGTTTAGCAGAAGCTTGGTTGTGCTACGCATAACCTTCATTATCATACGCTAGAATGTGGGACTTGGGATGGGGGATATTTTACAAAAAGGATGTTGTCTTAGTTTGAAACTGATTTTCTTTGGAAAAAAGACACAGCATCCACAGGTAGTTGATTTATGACTTGTTTTCAGCATCAGACCATACATCCAACATACAGTTTCCAGCTGAGGCCTGTATTTCAGTTCAAATTATATAATGATCCGTTACTGTCGCACATCGGTGCCTCACTTTTCAAGTCTTTAGTTTCATCAAATACTGGGATGTCACAAATATAATGACTGCCTGCAATTTTACGGATGCTAGGACACATTACAAAGCAAAATTGGTTTCAATCGCCCAATGAAAAAATAGTTTAAATAACCGAAATCTATCTTGGGGGTAACGAGCAACAGGCAAAATGCAAGCGCCGCTGAAGAGGGGCCAAGCTTTTCAACAACTCTGATTTGTTTCTCAGCCGCAGATTTCGATCGAATTTTTCACTCTACATTTTGCCATTGGCCAAATTTGATGACTGTAATATAATGGTAAACAAGAGGGCCATGAGGCCCTGATCCGCTCACCTGAGCAATTGGCAAAGTGGCTTTTTCTTATGTCTGAAATTGTCAAAATATGAGTCTAGGGTCAAAAGTCAAAGACTGACCATGACCTCTTTTACTCATAAATCTTATTGTGCTAATAGGCATTAAGATAACCATATATACCATTTTTAGGCCAAAATCTTCAAAACTTTCCATGAAATCTTATGTTCTAGCATTTTCCCATATTTGACCATGCTGCAAAAAAGGTCAAGGTGAACCCAAGGTCATCATTTGAACAGTCTTGGAAGTACTCTAGTACTCCATGCTACTTACCAAGTTTCAAGGCGATGATTGTATAAGTGGTTATCGCTTGTTATCAGATCCTGTTTTCCAGTTATTTATTGTATATGCTATGTGTGTAAATGAGTTGAAATAAATATTGTTTAAACCAAGTTTCAAGGCCATAGGCATATTGGTTCTGGAGAAGAAAAATATTAAAGGTTTATATCATAAATGGGTATGGCGGCCATGTTGTCATGTGACCTGGACCATTTCAAAACATTTTTGTTCCCTCAACCCCTGGAGGCTCTATATGAAATGTGACTATACAATTGGCCCTTTGGCTTTCGAGATAACTTTTGAAAATGTCAAAATATGAGATCTGGGTCAAAGGTCAAAGAATGACCTTGACCACTTGTACTCATAATTCTTCATGACCTCATTAAGACGACTGTATATACCTATTTTTAGGCCAAAATCTTCAAAAATTCCCATGAAATCTTATGTAGTAGCATTTGCCATATTTGACCTTGCCGTAAAATGGTCAAGGTCAAGCAAAGGTCATAATTTGAACAATCATGATAATACTGGAGTACCCAATGCTATATACCAAGTTTCAAGGCCATCGGTCAACTAGTTCTGGAGAAAAAGATTTTTAAAGGTTTTTACCATATATGGGTGTGGCGGCCATGTTGGTCATGTGACCTGAACCGTTTGAAAAAGACTTCATTCTCTCAACCCCTAGAGGCAAAATATGAAATTTGGTTACAATTGGCCCAGTGGTTTTGGAGAAGATTGTTTGAAAATGTCAAAATATGAGAGTTCTGGGTCAAAGGTCAAAGAATGACCTTGACCTCTTATACTCATAAATCTTCATGTACTTGACTGCATTTAACAATTTTAGGCCTTACTCTTCAAAACTTTCCATGAAATCATATGTTCTAGCATTTTCCCATATTTGACCTTGCCGTAAAAAGGTCAAGGTCAACCCAAGGTCATAATCTGAACAATCTTGATAGCACTTGAGTACCCAATGCTACATACCAAGTTTCAAGGCCATCGGTCAATTGGTTCTGGAGAAGAAGATTTTTTCAGGTTTTTACCATATATGGGCGTGGCGGCCATGTTGGTCATGTGACCAGGACCGTTTGAACAATTTTTCGTTCCTAAGGTCCCAAAAGGCTCTATATGAAATATGGTTACAATCAGCCCAGCGGTTTCAGAGGAGAAGTTTGAAATTGTCAAAATATGAGAGTTCTGGGTCAAAGGTCAAAGAATGACCTTGACCTCTTGTACTCATAAATCTTCATGTAGTCATTAAGATGACTGTATGTACCAATTTTTAGGCCAAATCTTCAACAGTTTCCAAGATACCTTATGTTGCAGCATTTTGCCATATAAAAGCATAAGGAAGCAAATTTGACCTTACTGTAAAAAAGGTCAAGGTCACCCCAAGGTCATAATTTGAACAATCTTGGTAGTACTCGTGTACCAGATGCTACATACCAAGTTTCAAGGCCATCAGCCTATTGGTTCTGGAGAAGAAGATTTTTTCAGGTTTTTACCATATATGGGCGTGGCGGCCATGTTGGTCATGTGACCAGGACCGTTTGAACAACTTTTTGTTCCTAAGGTCCCAGGAGGCTCTATATGAAATTTGGTTACAATCGGCCCAGCGGTTTCAGAGGAGAAGCCGTTTGAAAGTGTGGACGGACGACGGACGACGGACGGACGACGGAGCCTTACCATCCTATAAGCTCCCCCGGAGCCGCTGGCTCAGGTGAGCTAAAAATATTTGCTTCATTTGTGAGAAAAATGGGTGATAACCTAAGACTGATCCGATACTGTCAATGATCCGATACTGTTGAGTCCACTGTATGTCCCTTGATTGTTTGGGACAGTATGCCATTATAAAAGTGGCGAGTTGGGTATAACCTAATATCATATAGCTACAAGCAAGATTGTGAATGCCAATATCATGGGCTCTTCTTTTCTTGCCCACATGTGCAAGAAAAATGCTTTATTTTCAGCAGGGACAGCTCATATACAACCTAGTAGCAGTGTTTCTAATGGCAACAGAGGTGATATGGGACAAATTGCATCAACAATTTTATCTGGGCTAACCTTGCTCTTATCCTAGGATAACTATCCCGGGGATAGCTATTCCCTGCTTAAACTTCTTTTCTGCAATCCACTTTAGTACTCAGTGCTAGCTATCCCAGGATAAGCCTTAGTCAAGGGATAAAATAAAATAGTTTTGTGCAATCGGCCCTTACTGTTTACTAGTCTCAGACTTTTTGTCAATTGGTAACAGACTTCTTGTCAACTAGTTTAAGACTTATTGTCAACTATAGTAGTGACTGTACACACTTCAGCCCTTAACCGTTATCCTAAATTTCAGGTACCATAACAATTCAGCTATCCCTCTCTAGAATGACCCCAAGACCCCCTCCCTTTTCTCCATAGAATGACCCCAAATACACCCCCATACCCCCTCCCCTCCAGCTTCAGTTCTGAACATATCTTTCTCATTTACAACACTGCTGGCTGAATGGCAAAAGATGCAAACCTATTTGGGTCTACCTACATCACTTGCTCTGCTATTTCTTACCAAAGACAGCGCTCCTTTTATCCAGAGCACAGGAGCAAGATTCAGGACGATTTCATCATGCTCCAAAAGAATGCCTTTTAAATCTTTAGGCCCCAGTGACGAAATTAGCAAAATTTGCAAACAGTGTAGATCCTGATGAGGCGGCTCATGATGAGCCGCTTCATCTAGATCTACACTGTTTGCCCTCTAGTCTTTGAATCCTCAATATGAAATGTCTTGGACAAGGCATTTTTTTTTTAATTTTTTGCAGACGTAAATTTTGTCGTCTGCTTTTTGGTGCTTAAAGAGTTAACCTTCCAATATGATACAATCACTGAGGAAGTTAGAGACAAGTATTAAATAAAGTAATCAATAGCTGCATTACAAATACTATTAATGAGGAAAATTAATTTGAAAAATATACCATCAATATGAAAATGGATCAATGCTTCCCTCTGCTGTTCAAGACGCTACTTTTTATTGCAATATTCTGGAAGAACTCTTGACTCTGAGTCAGTCTGTATTCTTTAGTAGTGTCTGAATGACAAACAATTAAAGTGCGATAAAAGAAAACAGCTGAAACCTAGATCCAGATCAGGCATCTTATAATGAGCCACGTCATCTGGATTTACACTGTTTAATTGTCCTCTAGTCCTTGAATTCTCAATATGATATAGCTTGGATCAAACATTTTTTTTAAATTTTGCTGATGTAATTTTGTCATCTGCTTTTCATTTTTTTTGCATTTTGGGCTAAAATGCTTTTTAACTATTTTGTGTCGCTTTTTTTTTTTTTTTTGTAGAACCAGTCATAGTGGGATAATTTTGGTACTATGGAGTTCAAATGTTTCTATATTCTCATCAAATCTTTATATCCATCAGAAGAGAAGCAGATTCTATACAACTGGACATATATAAAATGCAAAAGTTTCAACTTTTTTTTTTCCAAAACAAAAACCTAATCATAATAATTAGATAAGTGTTATATAATGAAGCCAGCATGGCTGTGACTGTCTCAAAAAAGGAATACTGGTTCCCTGCAGTGGTAGAGATGTCTTTTGTTGGTTGATGGTAGAGCTTTAAGTATTCCAGTCAGTGAGTGCATCTGACTTCAAACTTTAAACAATGCCTCGTTAGCGTTTCAAGTATTTTCCTTGTTTTCTTTTGATCTGGGTTTGAAGTGTCTACTAAAATTAAACACAATGGTGCAAGCAGTTAAGGCTTAACAGATATACTTCCATAGGAAGCAACTCTGCCATTTTCATCTAAATGGGGGTCAATTCTTCACCCATTTATGCTTGGTGGACTCTTCTGTCCTTATTAATTGGATGAGTCCATTTGTCAACTGGGGGGGGGGGTCTTGTTTAATTTTATTTTAATCATTTTATTCTATTTTAAGGAGAAATTCCCATTTGTCTTATAAAAACAGTGAAGACCCTGATCAGATGCCGCAGTTTGTCTATGTCCTTTTCATGGGACACCAGGCATTTATAGGTTAAAAGAAAGAATTTGCTCTGACAGGTGCAAATTCTTTCACTCATTTTGGAAGTGTTTTGTTGTACAGGGAAAGAATTCAGCCTCCATAGTGATTCAAATTCAGACTGCCAGCTTAATGCACTAAGCTACTGAGGCTCCTGATGGGAATTATTTATTACAAAACTTATTTATGTACCGAAAATGTGTGGTTTATTGGTTTGATTCTTGTTTTCTTATGAAAACTGTGTGGTTTACAGGGTTTAAATTGCTAAAAATGAAAAATGGCTGAATTTGCAAACAGCGTAAATTCAGACGAGGCTGCTCATTATGAGCTACATCATCTGGATCTACAATGTTTGCCCTTTATTCTTTGAATTCTGAATATGGTAAGGCTTAAATGAAACATTTGGGGTTTTTTAATTTTGCAGACATTAATTTTGTTGTCTGGTTTTTTAGTGCTTTAAGGAACCAGGTGACAAGAACAGCTTCCGAAACAGTTCAGTGGCACGTTATGAACACATGGATAAAAATTATTATTTCAGCCACTGCAGTAAGGCTGTCAAAAATTTATGGAGCATACAGTTTATGGTTACAATCTACGCATAACATTAATGCATCATGACAGTCACCGTAAAACCTAGTGTAGCGATACTGTCCTATCACCTAGTAAATCAGATATGGTTTGTCCCCAGTTTATGGGAGGGACAAAGCGTGGGTTGGGCACTCATCACACAAAAACTGTTATTTTTCATAATGAAACCTCAGGCGAGAATATATTTAAACATAAACAAAGAACTAAAAGGTGAAAAAAACAACACATGAGCAAAGAATATAACAAGACCTGTCACAGGGCCAGGATAGCTCACCTGACAGTGCCTTGCCCATCACATAAAAAACTTTAACGTAAAACTTTAACATTTTGCTAACGCCGCCGCAAACGCCGACGCCAACGCCGCCGCTAACGCCGACGCCGGGGGTAGCGCAATAGCTCTTACTGAACTTCGTTCAGGTGAGCTAAAAATGTCATTTTATGCCCAATTTTGGAATTAGTGAACAAACATCATAAAGCCATGGTTTAAATTTTGTTGTCTGCCTTTTCCATGCTTCTAGGGTTAGCATTCTCTAGGAAAAAACTGCATCAATAAACAAAGCAGGCCTGTATCAGTCTGCACCATTTGCCATTCCGCAAGCAATGTTTTGACATTCAAGAACAGTGAACTGAGCATTGCTGTGGTAGGACAAATGGATTTTTTCTTTTCATTATATTTTATCATCACCATCTTTCACATTTTTCAAATATTAATGAAACCATAGCATTGTTTTACAACAAGAACTTCCTGAAACATGCAACAGGTCATGTTTTTTGCAACTATTTGTTTGAAATGCCATTAAAAATGAATGAACAGAGCCATATGAAAAGGCCACTTATAGCATAGAGAAAAAGAAAATACTCAGATCAGCCTGCAAATCTGTGCAGGCTGATCAGTGTGCACTATGTGCAGTGTGGCTTTCTCAAGACCCAAAAGATATTTTGAGAAGATACAGAGATTTTGTTCAAAATGCATCACTGCACAAGCAGATTTGCATTCTGCTGTTGATGCATGCTGTAAGGGGCCTTTCCCTATGATGTGGTTCCCTTTTGAAATTCCATTTCACATTTGTAAAAACCCACAGGAAAGTTACCATGACACCTGAGTGTTCTGCCATTAGCCCTAGGTCACCATTTTGTTGCATGCAAATCTCTTGCATGTGTTTCCCATACCATTTTAACCAACAAAACCTGTCACTGGTACAGGGATAGCTTGGCTGACAGCCCCATGCCCATCACATAAAAAACTTTAACGTAAAACTTTAACATTTTGCTAACACCACCGCTGCTAACGCCGATGCCGGGGGTAATACGATAGCTCTTCTTGAACTTTGTTCAGGCGAGCTAAAAATGAAAATAGTTGAATTTGCAAAAAGCGTAGATCCAGATGAGACAGCTCAGAATGAGCCTGGTCATCCAGATCTACACTGTTTACCTCTAGTCTTTGAATTCTCAATATGATATAGCTTGGTTTGAACAGTTTTTGAAATTTTGCAGATGTAAATTCTGTCCTAAGTTCTTGCAGCACTTCTTCAGAGCAAAAAGGGATGCTGAAATACTATTTATAAAAGTATAACCCATCTTTTTGCCAAAAAAAAGATGAAAGCCCAAATCAGCTTGTCAAAATTTCTGAAATGGCTGGATTGCCATTATCCATGCAGCAGTATTATATGTAAAATGTGATATTGTAATGTCAGAATGGTATTAGGCTGGAGACTTCTTTTGCGAGCTCTTTCAATCCTCCGACCCAAAATTCTCCGATAAAAAATGTTGAGAACTGCATCAAATGTGAAGGCTGTTGCCTTGCAAGGGCTTATATTGTGTATGCAAGTTATGTAATTACAAAATTTATGCATAATTAGCTCCAGAAATGTCACCAAAATGTTAAATTGTTTTGTAGGTTGTTATGCGGTTATTATAAAACAATAATTAGACTGAACACAATGAATATGTATGAATGCCATTTCATGCAATTCTAAAATAATTGACCATTATTAATTTCTAGTACATAGAGGTCCAGATAAGGAGGGACTTTGAAGATATACAATTCAAGCGCCATAACTGAAAATAGTTGAATTTGCAAACAGCATAGGCTCATAATGAGCCATCTCATCTGGATCTACACTGTTGGCCCTAAAGTGTTTAAATTATCAATGTGATAAAGCTTGGCTGAAATATTATTCGTAATTTTGCATGTCTGCTTTTTTATCTGCTTTTATTGTTAACCCGTTCCATTTGGGATACCCCTTTAGGGATATCTGGGAAAACGGTTTGGATCTGAGATCCAAACTTTTTGCTGCCTAGACATCATTTCTACAAAATATCAAAATATGTCAAAATATTCTTCATTTTTGATGCAGACTACAACTTCAGCAGACGACAAAAAAATACCCAGAATGCAATGGGTTAACTGGATTTTTCGGACATGAAGGACAAAATCACTGCACTACTGAGTTGATGGAAGCAAAGATAAGAACCATCTTGTCTTGAAAGAATTAAATCTTTCTCACCTTGATTGGAGTTTTCTGCCCTTTCAATGGTATTTAAGCCCACTGCCTGTCTGTCCCAAACTGATGACAAACATTGCAGACCCTCCATAGACTGCTCAACAGAAATTTGTTGGTGCATTTAGGATAAATACCTATGTTACCTTCAAAACAATAGGTGTAACATAATGGTTTTGTTTGCTAATAATATTAAGCAAATGTTTTAAATTAACAATACTTCTTGACACTGAGAGGATCTGGTTTTAGGAATGTGAATGAAGTAACTTGTGTTTGTGAGCGAGTGCTTCAGCAAACATTGTAGACTTACATCAGGCTACTTGGATCTGGGTCTGTGATGTTTGCGATCATGCTAAAAAATGTTTGTTTGACTAGTAAACCAACTTGTGAAATTTGAGGATAATAATACATCAATTAATATTAAGGGCTGTTGTGGTACATGCAATACAACAACAAAAACCCTTAAGAATGCTATGTTTCACCTTAAACGCTAGCTTAGAGTCACGTAAATATGGAGAGACTCAATTGGATGAAAAAGGCAGACAGAAAACTGAAGCCTTGCATCACACGATGCTAAAGCAGGTGCAACAAAAAGGAAGCTTACCTTGAGCTTGCATATTTATTTCACAGCAAGTCATTGTGAAACTTTAGGACACACCATTCTTGTATTTTAGTCTGAATTGTCTCTTAAATCCGTCAAACACTAGCACTTTGAGTCACATATCCTGAAGAATAAAATACAGCTCCCATAAATCACCTATAAGTAATATTTCACATCTCTTTTAATTCTGAAATAAAGTTTTTCTCAAAAGCGAAATTTGTTCATAAACAAAAATAATGAAAATTGCACATTTCAGCGTTGAAAGCCCTTAAAACACTTTACACACTCTTGAGTTATTCCCGCATCACTCGCGTACTCAGACATGTGCAATTAAAACCCCATGTATCAGCTTCAAATTGTGAATTTATCAAATAACCCTGCAACAATGCATATTTCCTTTTTCTTTTTTTTTTCCTTGACAAAACACTTCTAACACTTCAGTACACTCATTCAATATGACTGTAACTTTATACACTCATAATTTTGATAGGTTAACGATAGTAATTAATCCAGGAAAATGGATCTATGCTCCGACTACTGTGCTTCTCAGTGAAATATGTGGAAAATGATTTATTTCTGAAACTCTAGTCACTTATACTGCTACACCATGTGTTACTGAAGTCTCTATGTACTGGGCTACTACCATGAAAATAATACCACTCTACTCTACTGAGCCAATATAAAAATTGTGAATGAATGATTTTTTTAGAACCATTTACAGCAGCAACATATGGGACATTTGACAGTTAAATAGCAAATATATTAATATCTGACAGGGTAAATGATAAGTTCAGATGAATTCAATTTATAAAAGAACATTATATAAGATATCTTATCATACTGCAAGCAAACTGCTCAGTACATTCATAACTGAGATGCAATATCTCACAGTTTGCAAAGTACTTGATACATTAAGTACTGAGCCATGATATCCCACTGCCAGCCAAGTGTTAAGTACATTAAGTACTGAGCCATAATATCTCACTGACAGCAAAGTGCTTAGTAGATTAAGTACTGAGCAATAATATTTTACTGCCAGTAAAGTGCTCAGTACATTAAGTACTGAGTCACAATATCTCACTACCAGCAAAGTGCTTAGTACATCAAGTACTGAGTCACAATATCTCACTGCCAGCAAAGAGCTAAGTACATTAAGTACTGAATCACAATAAATCACTGCCAGCAAAGTGCTTAGTACATTAAGTACTGAGTCACAATATCTCACTGCGAGCAAAGTGCTTAGTACATTAAGTACTGAATCACAATATCTCACTGCGAGCAAAGTGCTTAGTACATTAAGTACTAAGTCACAATATCTCACTGCCTGCAAAGAGCGTAGTACGTTAAGTACTGAGTCACAATTTTCACTGCCAGCAAAGTGTTTAGTATGTTAAGTACTGAGTCACAGTATCTCACTGCCAGCATAGTGCTTAGTACATTAAGTACTGAGTCACAAAATCTCACTGCCTGCAAAGAGCTTAGTACGTTAAGGACTGAGTAACAATATCTCACTGCCAGGAAAGTGCTTAGTACATTAAGTACTGAGTCACAATATCTCACTGTCAGCAAAGTGCTTAGTACATTAAGTGCTGAATCACAATATCTCACTGCCAGCAAAGTGCTTAGTACATTAAGTGCTGAATCACAATATCTCACTGCCAGGAAAGTGCTTAGTACATTAAGTACTGAGTCACAATATCTCACTGTCAGCAAAGTGCTTAGTACATTAAATACTGAGTCACAATATCTCACTGTCAGCAAAGTGCTTAGAACATTAAATACTGAGTCACAAAATCTCACTGTCAGCAAAGTGCTTAGTACATTAAATACTGAGTCACAATATCTCACTGTCAGCAAAGTGCTTAGTACATTAAATACTGAGGCATAATATCTCACTGTCAGCAAAGTGCTTAGTACATTAAATACTGAGTCACAATATCTCACTGTCAGCAAAGTGCTTAGTACATTAAATACTGAGGCATAATATCTCACTGTCAGCAAAGTGCTTAGTACATTAAATACTGAGTCACAATATCTCACTGTCAGCAAAGTGCTTAGTACATTAAATACTGAGGCATAATATCTCACTGTCAGCAAAGTGCTTAGTACATTAAGTGCTGAATCACAATATCTCACTGCCAGCAAAGTGCTTAGTATATTAAATACTGAGGCATAATATCTCAGTACCAGCAAAGTGCTTTATACATTATGTACTTAGACATAATATCTCACTGCAGGCAAAGAGCTTAGTACAGTGGAGCCTCTTTAGAACGACGGCATTTGTTCCCAAAAATTTTGACGTTAAACTGAATTTGCTGTTGTAAAGAATGCATATTTAGAACAATTTAGCTGTTCCGTGCAAATCAAAGTGACATTATTAAGAATTTTGCTGTTGTAATGAGTGCTGTTGTAATGAGGGTTGACTGTACCTTAAGTACTGAACCACAATATCTCACTGCCAGCAAAGTGCTCAGTACATTAAATACTGAGGCATAACATCTCTCTGCCGACATAGAGCATAGTATTATCAAGTACTGAGCATTATCATCTCACTGCCAGCAAAGTACTCAGTACATTAAATACTAAGCCACAATATCTCACTGCCAACAAACTGCTCAGTATATTAGTATATTATATACTAGGTCACAATACCTCACTGCCAGCAAAGTGCTTAGTACATTAAATTTTGAGCTACAATATCTCACTGCCAGCAAAGTGCTTAGTTCAAGAAGTAGTGAGCCATAATATCTCACTGCCTGCAAAGTACTCAGTGCATTCAATAACGAGCCACAATATCTTTTTGGTGCTTAAAGAGTAAAAGGCACATAACTGCTCCACTTTAATGGCCGTTCTTCCAAATGGGTTGATATAAATGTGTTTTTTTGTAACACTCATGTTGGCTTGATTTAACAAACTGAAAATTAACAAACATAATCTTAATTTTTCCTCTCATCCGTTCATTCATTCGTCTCACTAAATGTTACACAGAACCGGAATAAAAGTTCACATGCCATTTATTGTCATGGATTTCACATTTTTCTGTCTAGGCATCTTACATACTTGACATATAAAAAATGAAACTGCAATGGCATGGCATACAGACAAGACCCTGATCAGTCTGAACCCTTTCCAAGTCTATTGAAAGGCTCAAAAGTTAGCAAACTCAAACTCGTTACCTGGCCAATGCATCAAGTGGAGCAGAAAGCACTCTGACAATACAGGACTATGTGCAGGCTTACTTTATAGTGGCTTCAAAGTTGCTTTCCTTTTGACACAGCATATTTGAATACCGTAGCGACTGTAATTATTGGGATATTGGGACTGAAATGTTTGAGCAAACAGTATGTAAATGGAACGGTACGCCTGCAATCCAAAAGGACTCTCATCATACAGGACTAAGTGCAGGCTTAAGCTATTTTCTTGGGCTTATGCATTACATAGTGGCTTTATAGTTGCTTTCCCTTTGACATGGGGTAGTTGAATACCGTAACAACTGTAAATATTGGGATATTGGGACTGAAACATTTGAGCAAACAGTATGTAAAGAGCTGTCTGATGAGGATCTGTCCCATTTGCCATTCTGAAAGCAATTTGAAAGGCGTATAGATACACCAAAATGTTCTTCAGCCATTTTTAACAAGGGGAACAACTTTTGTGATGTCCTGTTTGCTTACCAGGACATGGTAGCCCTTCCAAAATGGGGTCTATTCTTAAAGGAAAGAATTTGCTCCTAGGGGAGAAAATTCTTTCCTTTAGGAGTTGACCCCAACTGAGATAGGAAGCAAACATGAAAATAACAGAGTTGCTTCCCCCAGTAACTATACCCCCACATTACCCACAGCTCCAATTTTAAGAAGCTTACAGTAATTTGGTAAGGTGTTGTCCCAGTACTTACAGCAAGGATGGTAGCATCTCAACAAAAGTAGCAGTTTTTGTCATCAATGACTTGTCGTTAAGAGTTTTATCATTTCAGAGAAAAGGTACAATGGAACACAGTTGTTCACGTAGAGACATACAAAATCACTGAATTAATGACAAAGAAAATCCATTCTTGTTCGCATTAGGAACCGAACACAAACATGTCAGACATTTCTTTTCGCCATCACCATGATGTCATTAAATTTGTTTTGGAGTTTTAAAATTTATTTTTCAAGTAAAATGAATTAATTTTGAATTTTAAAAAGAAAAAAAGATTCAGCATTCTTTTGTTTCTGTTTTATAGCTGTATTACAGAGATTAGTGCCAACACTTCACCATTAAGCTTAATGGAAATACGTCTAAGGGAGACAAATCTTAGCAAGAGGAATTGGATTCCAATTTTATTGGGGGGTTTCTCTGATAGAAAAAAAATTTGCTCCTTTAAGGAGCAAATTCTTTTCTATAGAGTAGTCCCATTTTGGAGGGGCTTTGTCATCCAGGGAAGCAAACAGGAAGTCACAAATATTGTCTCCAGTAGTGAAAATGCAGAAACACATGAAAGTGTATCCAGTCACCTTAAACCAGCTGCTCCTGTTGCATCATGGGTAGAACAAAGCTGCCGTCTGCTCATTGTTTTCTTTTGTCATCTGCTAACAGGACACCATAAGACATAAAACCATCAAAATCCATTTATTTTTTTTCGCATCACCCAAGTAAAACTCCAAAATCAGTCACGGTGAAGGGGAATAAACTGTAATATGAAACTATAAATGTTTTAAAGATTACAAGTGGGTAGAAATTTGAGTTTTATGATGCGTTTTCCATAAGGTTTTAATAAAAGTGTAAATTGAAATCTAAGACTATGGTGGCTGTTAAAGGGACATAAAAAATGTCTTTGATCGAGACAAGCTTCTATTCAACACAGAAGATTATCTTTTTTAAGTGATTTTAATCAAACTTATGCCAGCAAGACAGGAAGTAATATTTTACTCAATTTCCTCAAACAGGGTATGCGGAAAGTGGTTGACTTGATTTATACTTCTATGGATGAATAGGACTCAAGGCTACAGAAACGGAAAATCTCTTTATGACAAGGAAAATTGTCCACCAAGATAAACTTGTCCAATAGATAAGTACTGCTAACTCTTAACTCTTTAAGCACCAATAAGCAGACGACAAAATTAACGTCTGCAAAAATTTAAAAAATGCCTTGTCCAGGGACAGATCCAGGAATTTTGGATAGTGGGTTCAAATTAGCTGAGGGGGTTCGATTTGCGCAGTTTGACCAATTTTTGCTGGAATTCCCCATGAAAATGAAATAATTTAGGCTGAAGAAGGGGTTCATTTGAACCCCCTCTGGATCCGCCACTGTTGTCCAAATCATTTCATATTAAGAATTCCAAAACAAGAGGGCAAACAGTGTAGATCTAGATGAGGCAGCTCATTATGAGCCGCCTCATAAGGATCTACACTGTTTGCAAATTATGCTATTTTCATCACTGGTGCTGAAAGTGTTAAAGCATCAAAAAAGCAGATGACATATTTTGTACCTGCAAAATTTCGAACAGCTCTACCATACTGAGAATTCAAAGACTTATAGGGCAAACAGTGTAGATCTAGATGAGGCAGCTCATTATGAGACACCTCATCTGGATCTACACTTTTTGTAAATTTGGCTCCATGTAGTTTCATTTCTGCAGCGAACATGCCTGCAATCCAAAACCCTGGAATTTCAGATCCTATGTATTTTGAAATGTCATGTTTAGCATTAATTTGCAGACATCATACACTTTGAAATTTTAAAGTATAATTTAATGACTGTCAGTTATAAGACAGCTTTACTAAAAATATTGTGATGAAATAAGACAAGTTTAATTAATCTAATTAGCAAAAAACTTTCTGTCCATTTTTTATTTTCATATGCTATTGTCTTTTTTTACCTAAGTAAATGAGTCTTGAGGAATACAGAATGTTCGCAGGAGCTCAGAAAATTCTCCATTTTAAAGTCCATTCACTTTCTTGTTGGACTAATACCACCAGCCTAACCTTATTATCTTAATAGGACATTAAATGAACATCCAACTTATTTCATGGTGGATTTGTTGATATTACTAAAGTTTCTGTAAGGTATTTGGACACCACTTCTATTTTGATAATGGTCACATCTGTTTCCAAATTTGGACTAGTCCACTGTCCGACCAGGGATGTTTTTGGAAACAGTAAACCAACAGTACAGACCCAGATTAGAAACTGCTCCTCAGGAGCAATGTCTAATCTGGATCTGTACAGTTTGCTGATGCATAAATGTTTGAATATTTTGGGTAAATAATATAAAATACCCAAATATTTATATAAGGTATAAATATATTAAAAATCAAGTGCAAAGCATATTTAACTTTCATAAAAATCTTTAAAGTCAACACAATATTAAGAAGTATTACATGTTTAGTGTCTTCTCAATTGCCTATGAATTTGCAATATTTGTTTGGCATAGACTAGATATACAAACAAATCTGCTCATATCAAAAGTACATGAGACAAAATTCTGAATTTTTGACTATTATTCCTCATAATATAAAAACTTTTTAACAATAGTAAAGTGTTAAGATAAGCTCACTCAAATTCAAGGCTGTACAGGCAGATACTGCTTAACAGACATCATGACTGACAATTAATCTCCAACTGAGCTCCAACTGGAATTAAAAAGCTTGAAAAAAAGCTGACTGACATTACATTATGACTGTCAATCTCGAATGGAATTTAAAAACTTTAAAAACATAATGACTTTCAAGCTTTAACTGCTTGAAAGACATGATGACTGACAATCTCCAACTCAATTCCACTTGGAATTTAAAAGCTTGCATGAACACCATGCTGACTGACAATTTTAAGTTGCTTGAAAGACATCATGCTTGAAAATCTCCAAATGAACTCCAACTGGAATTAAAAAGCTTGAAAAACATGCTGACTGACAATTTTTAGTTGCTTAAAAGACACCATGAGTGACAATCTCCAATTTCACTCCAATGGAAAAATATGCTGACTGATAATTTTCAGTTGCTTGAAAGGCTTTATGACTGACACTCCAAATGAACTCCAAACTTAAATTTAAAACCTTGAAAACATGCTTACTGACAATCTTCATTTGTTTGAAAGACATCATGACTGACAATCTCCAAATGAACTCTATCTGGAATTCAAACGCTTGAATGTCATGCTGACTGTCATTTTTCATTTGTCTGAAAGATATCATGACTGACAATCTCCAAATGAACTTCAACTGAAATTTAAAAGCTTGAAAAACATGCTGGCAGACAATTTTCAGTTGCCTGAAAGACATCATGTCTGACAATCTTCAACTTAACTTCAACTGGAATTTAAAAGCTTGATAAACATGTTGACTGACAATCTTCATTTGTTTGAAAGACTTCACGACTGACAATCTCCAGGTGGAAATTAAATGCTTGAAAGGCATTCTGACTGATAATTTTCAATCACCTGAAAAACATCATGGCTCTCAATCTCCAACTGAACTTCAGCTGGAATTTAAAAGCTTGCATGAAAAACCATGCTGACTGACAATTTTCATTTGCTTAAAAGACATCATGACTGAAAAACTCCAACTGAACTCCAACTGGAATTCAAAGGCTTGAGTGACATGCTGACTGACAATTTTCAGTTGCTTGAAAGATATCATAACTGTCAATCTCCAACTGAACTCTAACTGGAATTAAAAAGTTTCAAAAACATACTGCCTGACATGTTTTAGTTCCTTGACAGACATCGTGACTGACAATCTACAACTGAAGGATGACTGGAATTTAAAAGCTTGAAAAAAAATGTTGACTACACTCTTCAACCAATGGCTGACGATCTCCAACAGTAATTTAAAAGCTTGAAAGACATAATTACTGACAATTTTCAAATGGCATTAATTTACAGCTTGAAAATCAAAATGACTGACTATCTGAACTGGCATTAAAAAGAATGGAAGGCATCATGACTGACAATATCGGATCAATAATCTTCAACTTGATAGAATATGGGATAATTTTCTTATAGATATTGAGGTCAGAGGAACACCAAAAACATACTGGCCGAAAAGCTCCAACCCCATCTTCTGATGAAGCTCTTAAGAAGCCAAAAGTATGAGGATACATACTGTATTTTTTGTAGTAGTTCAATGTTTCAGACAGTGTAAGCACATTTGGAAGCACTTTGGCAGGTGTGCTTAGACACACAGTAATCTGTTGTTTCATCAAAATCATATTTGCTTCTCAAACTTGGTGAGCACTTAGAATATCTGATTTATTATCAGAAAAATACATACCATAATTATCCTAAAACTGGGGATACATTAACTAATTACCACATTTATCCTTATATTTGCACAAGTTCATTTTACTTTTTAGCATGAACTCAAAGTTTCTAGAGGAATGGGAAACATTGCCAACCCTAGTCAGATTGCTTCTTTTGCAATGGAGCCATCTGACCACGGTCTTCACTGCTGCTTGCTCTGTCCCAAGTCATTCTGGTATACCAGTCAAGTAATTAACAGCCAGGTAAGCCATCTCAAGAAAGCCCGACTTGAAGCATACCTCCAAAGCAGGTTTACACAGACTGGTCCAAAGCATTTGGAATCTGTTCAAGTCATATTCAATTCCTCAAAATTAAAGCTTTCATACAGCTATCTTTGCATGGCCTGGTCAAGATGTCATACAGTTCAAGTAAAAGTTGTATGTCTTCATATGCGGACAGAGAATTTCACATATAAAGACCTCTTGTGATGGGTACTTTTCTCTGTGATGCAGAATCGTTACATTTTCTATGCATTATCTAAAATTTTATGAACTGGGCTGAACATGCATATCCACATGTGGTTTGCCAGGTGTTATGATTTTAATCATAAATGAGCCATGTGGTAATGGAAGGTGGCTTACAGCATCAGCAAAAGGTCAAAAATAATGGCTTGGTTGTTTTAGTCAAGGAATTAGAGCATAAGTTGGCTAATATCTTTTTCTGAAAAAAATGTGAGGAGCTTTAGCTCCTCACATTTTTCAGCAGAAAATAACAGCATTTATTTCCATACAGTAGGTTTGAAAATGCCTGCTGAACAGTCAGGCTACCGAAATATGTCCAGTCTACATGGGTGGTAAACCTAGGAACTACCACAAAATTTTGTTAACGAAATTTCGTTCCCATTTTGATTTTTACCAAGACCAACGAATCGTGGGGAAATCGGGTAATGTGGTTCCATGTAAATATGTTTTAGCTTCCTCTATAAACCTAAGTTTTTACTAAAAAGTCATTTGCTTTCTTCAAATCTTTCTATCCGCACTGAGCATCGGACAACTTTCCAATGCTCAGTGGGGGTACAAAGATTTGAAGAAAGAAAACGACTTTCCAGTAAAAACTTAGGTTTATAGAGGAAGCTAAAACATATTTACATGGAACCACATTGCCGGATTTCCCCATGATTCGTTCGTCCTGGTGAAATAAAATAAAAATAAAAATGACACCAACCTTTGTTTACTTGATTTATGATGTTGGAACTAGCCAGTTATGTCCTGTATGTGGCGTGGAAACAGATTTTACGAATTTACGTTAACACGGAATTTACGAATTTACGTTAACACAATTTCGTGGTAGTTCCTAGGTTTACCACTCATGGTCTAGCTCCCTCTTATCTAAAACATTGAAATATCCAACCAAATTATGCAGTTTTCAAACACAGTGAATTGCACTGATACTGTTTGCTACCATGAAGGCTTGTTTGTTCTTTTAATTTACCATCAAACAGAGTAATTATTACAATACCAGTTGTTCAACATTTTTATAGTAATTAGTTTTAGGGTCAATCAGTAAAACATTTAGCTATAGCTTGTCTTTTCCCAAAATAGCATGCATGGTAAATATCTTCTGGCTGTCATTAAAAACCTCTATATTAAAAACTGTAGTTTTCAGTCAGTGTCTGGCCAAATTATTGCAATGCAACTGGCTTCCACCGTGCTGGCTTCCATCTTGCTGTTCCATTTCAAATAATAAACACTCTCATACATTAGGTATAATAAACACACTCACATTCTAACAACAGTTTTCACATTCAAAACTAGTCTTCCACAATGCTTTTAAATTCTGTTGCACAGAAGGAAGTCAGCAGACAAGCCAAAGTCATCAATTCAGAGACCCAAGTAACAGAAAAGCTACACCTACTATCCAATAAATTTTTATATCAGTTGTTTTCAGAGCATGTGTCATGTCCAAACTTTCCTCTCTCTACAATGACCCCAAATATCTAAATATGTCTTATTATTCTATACTCATAAAAGAAAGTGTTGCTTACAAATAACCATTGTTCAATTTGTTAATTTGATCTTTTTCAGCTACGTATATCCTTGTGAATGAAGGTGTCCTACCTAGAATCCATGTTACAAAGAAATTGCTCCTTTGAATCCTTGTCAGTTGTAAAATTGTCTCTTTACAGTCACATATCAACCCTCTTCATGTAAAAAGAAAACAGCCACATGTTAAAGTGTTACATCCTCTTCATGTTAACTTTCCTCTATACAGTGTCACATACACTCCTTGTCATGCAAATCTGCCTCTTTACAGTTATATATCAAAGTGTGACACAGAATCCTCATCATATACAGTTACATTTCAAAGTGTGACATACAATCCTTGTCATGCAAATCTGCCCCTTTACATGTATCAAAGTGTGACACAGAATCCTCATCAGATACAGTTACATTTCACAGTGTCACATACAATCCTTGTCATGCAAATCTGCCTCTTTACAGTTATATATCAAAGCGTGACACAGAATCCTCATCATGTACACTTGCATTTCACAGTGTCACATACAATCCTTGTCAGGCAAATCTGCCTCTTTACAGTTATATATCAAAGTGTGACACAGAATCCTCATCATGTACAGTTACATTTCACAGTGTCACATACAATCCTTGTCAGGCAAATCTGCCTCTTTACAGTTATATATCAGAGTGTGACACAGAATCCTCATCATGCACAGTTACATTTCAAAGTGTCATATACAATTCTTGTCATGCAAATCTGCCTCTTTACAGTTATATATCAAAGAGTGACACAAAATCCTCATAATGTAAAATTGCCTATTATGAGTAAAATAGCCTCTTCATATCTAAGTGTTACACAGAATTTTCATCATATGAAACTGCAGTTTTAGAGTTACATATCAAAGGGTTACATATAATCCTTGCCATGTTAAATTGCTACATCCTTTACTCCTCTGTACAATCCTTACCAGGTCTATTTTGAATGTTTCTTTACCAGAAATACCAGAGTAATGTCATTGTGCTTCTTCCTAATTAAGCTGATCGATAGCATCTGCATGAATTAATGCAAAGTTCATGTTTACAAAACAGAATTACCTGATTTTGCAGTCTGGCTCCAGAATATTTCCAAACATTTCTTAAATCTATAAACAGACCTAGTTCCCATTCATTAGAACTTGTCTGCATCTTGATACTATTGGTAATTAGCCAAAGATGTAACAAATCCAATCTCCACTAATTCTTCCAATAACCTGTCAATAATTGTTTCTTATTGCTGTTTTTTGTTTTCTAATTTTTTCTTCCCAGTCTTATTACTGTCTGTTACTTCAAAAAGAGCAACAAGCTCTGCATCTTGGAGCCAATCCCCTTTCAACAACTCACTCTCAACAGTACAAAATGTAAACAGGTGATCTGAAAATGAGGCTGGGCATGAACAAATGCTCAAGCTAACATGCAAAACCAGCAAAGATCCATACCAGCTTTGTATTTATGCAGCCTGACCATGCCCTACCCTGCTTGATCTCAAGTTTTTAGAAAGCCCATGGTTGTCAAGGAAACAGTGATGGCCTTGACCTGGTTGCTAGGGTGCAAGATTCTTGAAACCACACCTGCCAACATGAATTTTTTCCCAAGCCACCCCTCAATTATGAACTGTAAATAATGTGCATATCACTCGTCACCCAGGTAAATGCTTGAAAGGGATTCCTACCTGGAATTTCTGCCTGATTTCCTACCTGTAATTACCTTGAATATTAGAACTTGAAAGTCTGAGCAAACAATGCAGACTCTGATCAGACTGCTCCTCAAGGAGCAGTCTGATCAGGGTCTGCACTGTTTGCTTTTTCTCCTACAAATTTTAACATATTGCCATATAACAAAATTTTTAGAATATTTATGTATACAGCAGCTGGTCAAGGTGTCTTCATATTTAGCATAGTTACAGACAGTAGTAAATTAATCAGTCTACAAAATGAAGCCTGTTGATTCTGAAATTGATGAGTTACATGATAACATTGAAGAGGTAAAATCAAATACTGTAGCGGAAATCATTAAAACAGAAGAAATTGAAAAGATTACATTGCAACTGCAGTTTAGATAACATTGCAATTGTAAGCAGAAAATGCTTTGAGAGAATTAGAGCCAGTGCCGAAAGACAGCATTCCCTGTTCAGCAGCATAAAAATTACTTGTCTCCATGATTAATCGATGCAAATTCAGTGGATATCCACCTACTGGTCCAAGAGAGAGTGTGACCTTGAAAATGGGACCAAGGTGGCTTTATCCATGGGGTAATCAATGCAAATTAAATTTGCCAAAAGTCAACCACTGGTTCAAAAGGTATTTTGCATACAAGATCACGACCTTGAAAATGGTGTCAAGGTCACCAATACCTTATCATTTTTGACTTGTCAAAATGGTAAATTATTTTAAATGAGATGAAAATTCACCATATGCTTAAAGTAGTATTTATTTTTAGGAAAAACTTAGCACTACCAGTATTCCTTTGACCTTGAAAATGAGGTCAAGGTCATATAAACCTCATGAACTATTTGGACTGTCCCAATAATATATCTATGCAAGTTTAATTTAAATCCACTCAAAGAGTCTAGCAATATTACAGTTCTGGTAAAAATTTAGCATCTTAAGTCAACCTTTATATTGACCTTGAAAATGAGATCACTGTCACATAAACCTTGTGAGCTATTTGAATTGTTCCAATAATATATCTGTGCTAGTTTCATTGAAATCTACCCAAAGAGTCAAGAGATTTCACAATTCTTGTGAAAATCTAACAGGTCTAAGTCCACCAGTGGCCTTGAAAATGAGGTCAAGCTCACCAAATTTAATCTGATCAACTTCTAGAACTTTTCCCAGTGAAATGTCTCTTTGCAAGTCTGGTGAAAATTAATCCATAGGCTGAAGAAAAATTATGCACACAAGAAACTGTGATGACAAACTTGACTCCAATTGCACTGAAACCAATATGAACCTCATCCCTCCCTCATCTTTGGTGGGAGACATAATTACCATCGACCCCACCCCCTAATCTGAAACTGTAGATTATACTGGCAATTCAACAGTGCTACACAGCCTCTGGTGACTAAGACCAGATGACAGTATGACTATGATGGTATATCTATGACACTCCAGCTGACATCTTAGCCTATCAATCTCCATCTACTAGCTTGCTATATGACCCCTGATTCAATTAATTTTCACCACAAGATTTTATTATTAACATGAAAACACACTTGATGTAATTCAGTCAAGCATATTTTTTACATTGTCTTCTTTGAAGTAATTACATATATAGTCATGCATTATTTATGGAATTCTGTCAGTAACAAGTTTTGTAGCACCCATGGTATTTTTGCATGAAAGATTATTGGCAAACTGACTGTTATTAAGAAAGTGCATGCATTTCTCCAAATTAACAAGTTGTTTCACACGAAAGCTTGGCATACAACTTGACTGAGCATGGGATCAAGCCTTTATGGGATGTCCACTGCAATATCTGTCTACCATTAATTGATTGACTGATTTGATGCTTAACGTCCACGGTAAACAGCTATGGTCATGTCGGGACGGTCTGTCCTAACCACACTATTCCTGGGCAGGCTTACACCTCCTAAGCGGTTAACCAGTACTAAGTGCACATACTTTCTTTCAGGGGAAGGAGAAACGAAAGTATGTGGCCAGACCGGGTTTCGAACCCAGGACCTCTGACTTATGAATCAGGTGCCCTACCGATTGCGCTACGCGGCCCGGCTGTCTACCATTCATGTGAAGAAACTGCTAAAAAGGGTTTCTTGATATTGGCCACTGCGTACTATGAAAACCAGTTGTGCATTTGACTTTAACAGCCATTCTCTGTAACCACTTAACCCACTGTAATCAGGGTTCGGCACATATGGTCTCAGATTTTTCTCAAACTCTCTTATAAAATCATGAAGTTGATGGTTGGTTCCTTCTTTTGCATGCATGTTGCAAAGCAAACAGCCTTCAAAAATGCCAAACCTGAACAAAATCAAACAGCACTTTTGGCTTTTTTTTTTTTTTTCCTTGTAAGACAAAATGATAGACTAATGCAAAAAAAAATAATGTTTATTTTACATTTCTTTTATTTAACTGACCTTACCAATTCCAAGACATAAAACATCCTCTACAAAAGCAATGCAAATACACATAACAAAACTCTAATACCTACATAAAACTCAAAATGCAACATTTATCACAATTTATCAGAATTTCAAGAGATTAAATAGCAGTTTATCTGCATGATATCTTAAAAACCTCATGTTTTATGATTCCTTGGTGTATCTTGGCTACTGGTAATGGCTTTCATCAGGAAAAGACTTATTAAGATAAAAGAAAATAAATGTATTGAATACAATTCTGTAGTAAACTAGGCAACAACATAGAATTACTTCAAAAACATGTTGAAACTGGAGCAAGTGAACAAGGTCTCATGTATACCCTCAACCAGTGCCATCACCTGATGAAACAATACTTAACATGTGGTATGACCTAGTCATATATCAAATGGTTCCATGAAAGCATATTACAAATATCAGCAACGAATACAAATTTAATACAAAACTTTAATACATGTTTATGTCTGTGACCTTGGCCTATGGTCAGCAGCAGCATCCTGATGATGTCAACTACCTTGTATGAACCTATAAATAAAAGGTAAAGAGTTTCCATGAAAGGATACTGGAACCAAGAATATAAACTTAGCACCAAACTTTAAATTCTTTTAACATCTGTGACCTTGAACTAAGGTCAGCAGCAACATTCAGATGAAGTCATCTACCCTTTATGAGCGGGTTCAGTTAATGGAAATTGGAAACATAAGCAAAGAATATAAACTTCATGCAATGTAAAAGTCTGTGACCTTGACCTTACATCTGCAGCAACATTCAGCTGCTGTCAACTAATCTGTAAAAGCCTAGAAGCAAACAGCACTGTGTATTTTATGGAGTGGAGTTATGGAGTGGAGTCTTGGAGTGGAGTTTTGGAGTGGAGTGGAGTGAAATTTTGGAGTGGAAAATATTGTTGCACAGCTAGTACATATTAAGAAATCAAACATCTTTAGAGTGATAAACTCAAAGCCCTAGTATACTGTTGTTACTGATACTGTTCCATGTATACACATACGTTGTGCATGGCTTTCTGTATTTTCTTTAGTGGCTTTAAAGGTAGACCTTTTACGTTGCATGACAAAGCATATACTGATGCTCAATTTTTTTTAGCTACAACAACCAAGATCATCAAGTGTCATCAGTATTGACATTTACATTATTACATTATTTTAGCCACAATCCAAATACATTCAGATGATTAGTAAAATTGTCTCTCTTAAAATAATGGCATCAAGCATATTTTTTAGGGTTTGATGTTACATCTTACTCCGTAATTTTAGATAAAACTTCCCGTTTTGTCTTCCTTTTCCATCACCCTGAAGTATAAATCTGTCAAGCCTGATTAGATAATTTAAAGAAATAATACCTGCAGATACAGCAGACTGATCTGGGCTTCCGCCACTGGCACAGGCCTAAAACCCCATTTTGTTGTGCACAGCTCAGTTTAATTTTTGATTAGAATAATCTGAGAATACAGAGACAAGTTAACAAACTCTACCACAGTAACCCTATATGTTTGGCAAACAGTATAGACCAGATTGGGCAGCTGAATGAGCAGATGATATGTCCTTTAAGACTGCACTTTATGTAATTCTTATAAAATCAGTTTGATCAAACTCAAATTCAGCGTAAAATGCAGACACAATGTTTAGTTAAATTAGTTTCAGTTGATGCTGTGCTGGAGATTATAATTGCTTTAAGTGATTTATTTGACCTTTAGCATGTTTAAATCAAAGACAAAACAGCTGTTGTGGATATAAACACGTATGCCACTCTTTATTAACAACCTGATAATAGCTGTTTGGAATTCAAACTAGACAAAGGCAAATGGCAGCCATGATACAAAGCACAGTATATAGAATGGTGTAACTCATATTTAGGGTGTAGTCCCTTCTCGGTGAGTGTGAGTGTGTGTGTGTGGGGGGTGGGGGGGGGGGGGGGGGGGGGGGGGGAGCTATGCCCCAGCCACACTGAAGATTATCTTAAATATTAAATATATGTGGCACCATTCTATTTGTAAAACTTTGAGGAAGTCAGATGCAGTCTGATCAGAGCCTTTGATTTGCCCAATACTGATTCCTCAGGTTCCACACATAATGCTGATATGAAATGTCCATACAGAGGGGATGCGCAGGCTCATCTGAGTGTATTTTGTTTGTAAACGCAGAAAGACCCTTATATCCTGGTACTGCTCAGTTCTCCAATATAAATCAGGCTTGACAGAATGCTGCTTTAAGTTGCCCATGCAATATATCTTGGAACCTCTGCACAGTTATCCAGGTATACTTCAATGTAAAATGAATGCAAAGTTTAGCTCTTCCCACCTCTGAATTGTCTTAAAGTGCAATTAATAAAGTTAATGAATGGGCTACTTCAAATGAAAATACAGAAAGCCATGACATAACATAAGTGTATATATGGAATGGTATCAGTAACACCACCATACTTTGATGTAATCACTCTAAAGGTGTTTGATTTTTCTTGATATGTACTAGCTGCAGCATTTGATGATGAAAGAGCAACAATATTTTCCACTCCAAAATTTCACTCCACTCCACTCCAACACTCCACTCCAAGACTCCACTCCATAACTCCAATCCATAAAATACACAGTGCCGAAGCAAACCTAGTCACATACTGAAAAAGGGATCAACAAAGGATATTGCAAACATAAACAATATAAACTAAATGCAAAACTTTAAAACATATATTAATGGTTAGACATATGGATGAATAGAAGGGCACATGGACAGATGGATGAAGGGCTGCAAAGACAAAACCTACATACCCTTCAACATACCTGGTATGTCAGTGGTATAATGATAAACAACCAATGAAACCGAAAACTGGACAAACATTCAATCTTTAAAAAGTCTTTTTTCAATATAAACAGGCCTGAAGGTCTTTGACACTTTCCAATTAAGCATCAATAGATCATGGCATTTCTACAAAATAGATTTAATTTCTTCCTATTTATATAATAGATGTCACATAAATTCCGTTTAGAACATGGTAAATTGGAAACTGCTGGACCATGGTTGTATTTTGTAGGTATGGACATGATTTTGCTTTTCTTTTTTCAACTTGAATGCCTTTATTTCTGTGTCATAAAACTTACTGTTTTGTTTATCACTGATAATCTAAACAACTAAAATGATACAGGTGTTAACATCATAGGGAAGAGTTGAAAACTGAATAATTTTGAAGTTAAAACCCCACTCGAGGGCCCAAAATTTTCAGACATAAAGCATCAGTTGCCAAACAAATTTTAAAGGTAAAAGATACCCGTAGCTTTGTGGCCATTTTGGGCAGTAGGTGTTCAAAAGTACCTGCCCACCATAACTTGGGCATAGCACATCCCTCTTCTTTTTCACTGCCTTAAATTAACCTACCCTGATTCAAAATAGGTACCCATATACTGCTGATTTGACAGACAGAGTTTTTCAGTTACCTTAATGACCCTAAAATTTCAACACCCAAACACCAAAAAGTCTGACAATTGATGTTTAAAATTCTTAAAAAGTTGATTTTACACACGTTAATGCATCCAAACAATGCTTAGTGAATGGCAAACGTTGTAGACCCTAATCAAACTGCTCCTTCTGGAGCAGTTTGATCTGGGTCTACAATGTTTGCTCAGGCTTGTCTGTCCGAATATTTAGGATCATTACAGTATTGGCCTACAGGGGATTCAAACCAGCAACCTTCTTCATCGTAGCCAAGCCCCCCTATCACCAGACCAAGATGACAAATACTTGTCAGCAAAGTTTCATTTGAACCATATCATGCTATGAGGGGTTATTCCATTTGCATTATGAATTTTTTTACGCATGTGACCAACTAACAGATGGATGGACAGATGAATGGAAAGACGGACAGCTGAAATGCATATAGAGAGATACTGAAGTTTACAGCCTGCCTGCAATATTAGGGAAACCACAAGACTTTAAAGTAGTATGATTCCTTGTTTGTTTGTCAGCTCCGGACATTCAGTATCAAGGTTCTATTTCAGGAGACAGCATGTCTGGCTTTAAATCCTGGGTTATTAGTATCAACAAATTGGAATAATTTCTCAGAGTACAGGGGAACTACACTATTATTTTCCTTCTGCCAGAACAAGTAAATGTCTGTAGAGCTCCAGATAAAGTAGTGAAGCTGTGAAGGAAAAAATTCAAAACTAACTATGTCCTTACTAAACAAGACATCATAGTTTTCAAGCCTATTTTAGCCCAAAATGTGAGGAGCTTTTGTGAGGAAATAACTCTGACCCAATCATCTGATGCGGACAATGATACCAGGGTGACTGTAGTAGCTCTTGCCATACTTTCATATATGCATGCTAAAACTAGACACAGTTTATCAAAAATATAAAACAAGAATTCCACAGAAAGCTGTGCCCAATTGTCTGAGTGTCATCACAAAATTCCCCTATATACAGTCAACTCTTCATATCTCAAAGTCAAATCTTATCCCAAACTACTGATATCTCAAGGTAAATTTTCTGGTCCCAGAAAATTTACTTTGTGATATCAGTAGTTTGAGATGAGAAGAGTTGAAAAGTAAAGAAAATTGAAATTATGTCCTAACTATATTCTTTGATATAAGAAGGTACTTTGAGATATCAGTGCTCGAGATATCGTGAGTTGACTGTACTTAACAAACAGAGCTAAGCCAGAAACTCAATCAAGGTTTATGCTGCCACTCTAAATGCCAAGAAGCAAAATAGGCTGGTTCCAGGCGAGACCAAAATCTTTGAAAACAATGATTGACGTCCAGGTTCAGTGGGAATTTTTGGTTATTTTAATGGTCATATTACACCACATGTAGGGAGGCTTCTTAATGTATTCCTTATGTCACTCATAAACCGACTTTATTAAAGTATTAAGTAAATTTAGTTTAAATATGATACTCTTGCAGCTATGAAAATGAAAAGAGTGTTAGAAACAAAACT
This sequence comes from Ctena decussata, assembly GCA_963989385.1. Classification (NCBI taxonomy): domain Eukaryota; kingdom Metazoa; phylum Mollusca; class Bivalvia; order Lucinida; family Lucinidae; genus Ctena; species Ctena decussata. Next base: position 80,901,114 of record OZ022501.1, on the reverse strand, counting down.
AGGATGGGAATTAATATGCTCCTAAAAGTACTTCATAGGAATCTATCAAAGGGAACTAACTCTGCTTATGTAAGTTGGGTCAAATCTCAAACTTTAGCCATGATGGAACAGCATTGAAAAATTGCATTTTCCTGTATTTTAATGCTGTCCCCTTGAAAGGTGATGTAGAAGGGAAATGACTTGAAACTGATAAATCAAATTCCACATCCCAAGAAGAAATCCAAAAATTGGTTGAGATACTTCCCCTGAAAGTGTACCCCCTGAAGTGTGAGCATACTCTATATTGTTGAAATTCAAAGGCTTCACAAGTGAGCCATGAAGCTGATCTTTGACCAAACTAGCCTAAGATTCTGATGTATATAAGCATGTTGGGTAATTTTTATGCTTATTGCACCACACATAAAATGTGTAATTTCAGATTAATAAAGAGTCATTGCCATTAGAACTATCATGAATGAATCTCTAATATTTCTGAAATTCTTGCAATTCTCATAGTATGAGAGAGTAGAACAATATCTTTTGCATCAGTTGTCACTGCCAATTACTGAGAATTGCAGAATTCAGGAAGCAGACGCACACAGAAGCAACACTGTTCTCACACAGCTCTGTCATGATTGATAATACCCCACCACTCTCCAAGCACTCATCTATCACCTCCAATCAACTGCTTCTGTAATTAGCCCATTTTGCGCCAAAAAAAGCAGACGACAAAATTTATGTCTGCAAACTTTGAAAAAAATGTCTTGTTCAAGCTATATCATATTGAGAATTCAAAGAATAGAGAGCAAACAGTGTAGATCCAGATGAGGCGGCTCATTATGAGCCGCCTCATCTGGATCTATGCTGTTTTGCAAAGTCAACTATTTTTGTTTTGTTTTGGTGCTTTAAGGGTTAGGGCCCTTATCAGTTAATCAGCCAGCCAGATAACATCTGCCCTTTGTCATTGATACAGACAGGTGCTCTGTTGGGGCCCCTTGGAGATCCCTCATCAAGCCCCTATCTTGACCTGGGATCAACAGCAGCAGTAGCAGAGAAGGTGCCAGAAATTATAGATATCCCAGCAAGAGTCAGGCCAACTTAAATAACTTTGTGCTTTACTGGTCTTAACAGGGGTAATTGAACCATCGGCCATCAAAATTCACTGTACTTGGAAACCTGGGTAACCTTTAAACAATATTATATGGTTTTTTTTTACTAAAACTATGTTATATAATAATATTTTCACTTCATCCCAAAATAAAGTGATTCAACATGCCCCTATGCCAATACTTCTTTCTTCTAAGCCCCTATGCCCTTACCCTACTCACACTTAAAGCACCAAAAAGGAAAATAATTGAAATTGCAAACAGAGTAGATCCAGATGAGGTGATCATAATGAGCTGCCTCATCTGGATCTACAATGTCTGCCCTCCTGTCTTTGAATTCGCAATATAAAGTAGCTTGGCCAAAACATTTTTTTTTAATTTTGCAGACAAATATTTTGTTGTCTACCTTTTGGTACTTTAAGGGTTAAAATTTCTCCTGCAGACTCTTTGATATTTGCATCTGTACGAGCCCTTTTGTCATATCACAGAATGATGCTCTACTGAACTTATTCAGAAACTCTAAGGCCTGTGCTACACTGTTTCAATCACTAAGGTCGAGTACAAATATTTATTCATCTGGCCTTAAAAATACATTGGTTTCCAAGATGAAGCGATTATCATGAAAAATCTAATTAAGCACAGGGTGGGCACTCCATCAGCCTGAGAAAGCAGGGGCTTATCAGTTCAATTGATAGCCTAAAAATTGTTTCCTCTCTGCTTCAAGATTCTTGCCATACTCTTAAAGCAATAAATGTCCCTTCTTAGCATATTTTAAGTAGCAGAGTGAACAATTTTTTTCTTTCTTTTTTGTTTGGAGGATAATGATCCCTTTACATCATGACCTATTAACATCAACAACTGTCAGCCAAAGCCACATAGAGGATCGTACATTTATTGAATTTATTAAAGGAGTTGGGGAAAAAGATAAGATGTGAGGCTATGCCGAGCATCTTACCGGTTTCCCCAATTCAATAATACAGCAGCAGGAATGCAAGATTCTGTTTATCATATGACACTAAAATTGCATTTTATTAGCAAATTTTGCACTAAAGCATCACAATTTTGCCATTAGAAAACGCAAGGTTCTTTTGGATGTCAACGTATAACACTACGACATAATTTGCATATTTATTCCACTTACTGATTATCGTTTTTAATTGGCTTTATTACATTCTCAGATGCGACGTCATATGATAAAGTATGTTAACCCTTACAGTGCCAAAAGAGCAAGCGATATAATTTCTATTCTATTCTATCCCATAACCTTACTAGGTCATTGGGGCACCACAGATGACTTCGAAACAATCCCTTTCTACCATGCCCTGTCTTCAGCTGCCCTAGCTGAGCTGGCAAAATCCATCCCTGTCCACTCTCTAATATTGTCTTCCCACCTCTTCTTCTGTCTGCCTCTTCTTCTTTTTCCTTTCACTGTGCCCTGTAGAATCGTCTTTGCTAAACCAGAAGACCTTGTGACATGGCCAAACCACCTTAGTTTCCGTTTCTTGACCAGCATCAGGAGTTCATCATATTCTCCAATGGCTGCTTGGATCTTCCTGCGAACCTCCTCATTGGTTAAATGGTCCTTGTATGAAATGTTCAGTAACCTTTGGTAGCATCTCATCTCAAAGGCCTGTGTTCTTTTCTCTAACTCTGCTGTCAAGGTCCATGATTCATAGGCATACAGAAATATGGAAATGACAAGGGAGCGCATAAGTTTCACCTTTGATCCAAGAGATATGTTGTTATCTCTCCAAATTGATTTCAACTTGGTAAGAGCTAATGTAATTTACAACTGCAAAATTTCTTTCTGAAAGGATTGAAACTTACAAGTTCAGTAATGCATTCATATATTGGCATATTCACAAAATTCATGCTTTTTATCAAAATATATCTTCACAGAAAATGGATGAAAAAGCTCCATAACAGCTTATACAAGAAGCAACACTAAACCTAAACAAAGCCTCCTTTATTCTCACAGTCAGAGGCTCACCAGCAGCAGCTCATAAAGAGTTTATGATCAACAAACCCATAATGATTGATATAAAACAGTCTTTAATATTCCAGCAATAAGCAAACAGACTCATGAAACATCACAAACATGTACATCTCCAAGAAAGCATCTGGCAAAACTTAGTTATTGCTTCAAAATTGGGAAATTAGTATTCCTGCTTAAAAGGGTCCAATCTCAAGTCAAAACTACATATTCATATCTACAAACCCCTACAAGACTATCTACCAAGTTTCAAAAGAACTGGCTGAAACTGTCTAGAGATTTGCTGCACTGTAGATTTGTTACCCACACATCATACTGACATCGATCCAATGTCATCATGTTGCATGCACATCAGTGAGAGGTCACTTAATGATGTCATGTGCCTGCTGGGTATGCATTCAAAGAAAACATGAGCATCCATCCTCAACCCATTCCATTCAGGATACCCCTTTAGGGGTATCTGGGCAAACAGTTTGGATCCAGATCAGGCCCCACATTTGTGGGGCCTGATCTGAGATCCAAACTGTTTGCTGCTTAGACATCATTTCTACAAGAGTTAGTTAGACCAATATTGTCAAAATATTCTTGATTTTTTATGCAGACTACAATTTCAGCAGACGACAAAAAATACCCAGAATGCAATGGGTTAAGTGTGTTGTTACAACTGAAGTGAAGGACACAAAACAAAATACAAACTTGACCTTCTCTCAAAATAGTTTACAGTACTTTGATAAACAGTTACAGAGACAGACTGAGAACAGGTTGGAATTAATAGATGAAACAAAAATGGGGTCAAGGTCACCAAAACCGATCATCCAGAGATATTGGCATAAAATTCTTATCGTTTTGTTATTAAATGCAAACCTTCATGTATTTGGAACAATAACAATGCCTGTCCATGTACAGAATAGCTAGCCTGACAGTACTTTGCTCATCACATCAAAACTTAACTAAAATAGCTACTTGCTGTGGACACTGATACAGATGCAGATGATGGGTTGACAACAATAGCTCTTCCTGTACTTTCATATAGGCAACAGAGCTCTAGATAAGAGGGAGTATTTGATGAAAATTAGGGATAATTTTTGACGAGACGGTTCAGATGAGAGGTCACAACATATGGTTACAATGAGAATTAACAAAAATTATCCCTAATTATCACCAAATACTCCCTCCTATCTAGAGCTCTGGGCAAACTCAAAAGTACTTGCCAGGTAAAATGGCCAAAACATGGACAAAGCAGTTTCAGGGCATGAATCTTGTGAACCTTTCAGTCAGCAAAATAGAAGTATTATTCATTTGTTAACCGTATATTTATGTTTCCCATGAATTATCGCAAGTTGCATAATAAACTCTTGAAGCGATTACACGCTTAATGGTTTGAAATAACAAATCAGAATAACTGCATTCAGAAAAAGTTGGTGGGAAAAGATTAATTCTTGGAAGTTTTTGCTGACAAATTACTTGAGAAAGAATTATGTTGTAGATGTTGTTTCTGATAGTGTTGTCAGAAGTAATACTTTCACAGTTTTTTCTCCTTTAAACTGACGATTTCACATTATCTTTGCCATGCAGTGTGCAGAATAAATTGCTTTTACGAAAACTACATTACACCATGTCATTTTTTTCCATGACGTCATTTTTCTTTCTTTTTTTTTAAGTTTTCATAGAAAGAACATGGATGTGTTAAAATGCACACAATAGTCTTGTAATCTTTCTCAAACCTCAAGCAAAGGATAAGTTACATACAGACAAAAACTTTCTGTCATAAATCTTCTATCTCAAAACTGGACAGTTAATTTTGTTCTACCATGGTCCGGTTTAAATTCATCATGGCACAGCAGAATTTATCAAATAATATTTCACTTCATCATCATGGCATACATAGCAGAATTTATAAAATATCTTTTCACTTTATCATCATGGCATACATAGCAGAATTTATCAAATATTATCATGGCATACATAGCAGAGAATTTATAAAAACACTTTATCATCATGTCATACAAAAGCAGAATTTATCGGAGTTGTCGCAAGTTTGCTTATTTACTGATGCCCAAATATTTAGTAAGATATTTCTTAACTGCATTTTCACTCCTATTGCTAATACTTTTTCATCATTTTATTTGTTATTTTCTTATTTTTAAAACTTTTGTGAGCATTTTTTGTGTTTTATGAATTAAGTGCATAAAGTTTAAAAAGAATTCTAGTTAAAACCAGAGACATAATATAATATTGTTTTGTACTCTCTAGACAATACCTATAATTCCAACATGCACACAACTTTGAATCAACATTGAATCAATGTTGATTCAACATCATGATGTTTAATCAACATTTATTCAATGTTAATTGTGTGCCCAGTGGGAAAACTCTGGGTTAAACTGATGAAACCAAAATTCGAAGTTATATGGACATCATAATATAGTCTACACAGATATGACCTACCATTACAATAATTCTTGATTTAATTTGCAAACTTTTATTCCAAAACTTCTTACCTGTAAAACTAGTTTAATTCCAATTCTTCTACAGAGATAAAATTCGGAAAACTATTTCCAACTTATTCTTCTAAAATCCAACTGATAAAGAAAATCACATAAATTCACCTTCTTCAAAGCTTCTTTGGGTATTTGCACAATAAATGGCTAAAATAAACCACTTGAATTCCTACAAAAACAAATATGTTCTGCAATCAATAACAATTTTTCCTGCTAATTTTCCTTGATTTATAAACACTTCTCAGGAGAGGAGTGTTAGCTAGTTGGAGTTACCTGCCCAACTGAGCATGCTAACTCTCTTGGCTGATAGAGAGACATTCACATTAGTGATTTATTTGAGATGTTTCAATGGACATTTGAGCCGCGACACAAGAAAGCCAACAATGTGGTTGTTCGCCCACCGTAGACTCAGATCAGCCTGGGCATCCACCCAGTATGATCAAACTCTTTGTTAAGCGCTCAAAGGGTAGCTAAGAGACTAAGCTACCTCCATGCGGACAGCGAAGGCTCTGATCAGACTGGGCGGATGCCCAGGCTGATCTGAGTCTGCGCTGGGGGCACAACCACATTGTTGGTTTTGTCGTGTCGTGGCTCATTTATAGAGGAGATTGAGAGCTCCAGATAAAAAGAGCTACAGATAAAATAGGGTTTCAATAAAAAATCTAGATCATTTTTTCTGATTTCTAAAACATTTGTTGTGTGTCCCTCATAATGGAGTAGGGGCTTGGTGTATGGCTAAATTCACCATTTTTAAAAAGTTTTTGATCCAGCAAGGGCATACAATGACTTCGTAACAGTGCCAAGCAGTGAAAAAAGAAGACTTATATGCAAGTTGAAACCCTGTATTTTTTTTTTTTTTTTTGGTATCAAAAACAGCACTGAAGTACTCAAAATTTTCGAACCTTTAGTAAATCATTATGCTGGGTATGGTGAGTCTGCACATAATATATCCCCCACAGTTTTTGTTTTAAGCGCTAATGGATCCGACTGAAGTTCTCAGCGGGATGGAATGGAAACTGTCAAAATTATGGAGTTTTACTGCTTCATAGATATTTCATAGAAAAACTCTGAAAAAATCTCACCAGAACTCATAAACAATATATGATTTTAACAATAACCAACACCTACCTGGTGCATAAGGTACCATGAAAGCCCTAGGTATTGGGACAGAGAGGTCTGAGCAAACAGTGCAGACCCAGATCAGACTGCTGTGCAAGGTGCAAGTTTGTTGCAGGGTCTTGAAATGCTGCTGAGGATATGGCAAACATGCAGTTCCTGATCAGACTAATCCAATACAACCTGGCTCTGTACAACTGTACAATTTGCTCAAGCACTTCAATCTGTCCTAATATTTTTCATTATGGTGAAAAAAGATGAAAAATATCAGAGCAATGGCAGTTTAAATTGCATATTTGCAATGGTTTCCATCAGTTTGAAAACAAATATCATTATTCTACAATAAAGCAGTCTTGAGTGTTTTAAAAGCTGCAGAAAGTTTAAATTTTAAATTCCATTACACAGATCAATGCAACTTAAAAAGGCAATAGGGTTTGAACCCTGGTATAATCTGGGGTCTGACCTTGAATGGGTGACCACTGCTAGTCACCTCAGCCCTGCTCTCAAACCAAACGTCTCTGCAATGGTGACAGCAGCTGAGACAAGCCCCCATGTCATCCAGGCCCCTTACTGAGCTGGAACAAGTATAAGCTTAATGAGTAGGGGATGGGTACACATTAAGGGGACACAATTCCAAAATTTTCTTTCCTTATTCACCCACCACACCCACTCCCCTACCACCCTATTTGATTAGGGTCAACTCTTACTAGCAAATTCTAAATTATTAGACCCCATTTTGGAAAGGGTTCTTCATCCAGGGATGTAAACAGGAAACACACACAGATTAATTATGGCAAGACCTCAAAATGTCTTTACCCTTCTCATGCTGATTGCATAAATATACATTTTTAGGGGGTAGGGCACTTTGTGAGCCTGTCAGGCATGCTAGACACCAATTACATCCCAACAGTGAAGGTTGTCCTACAAAGGAGGGGATCTGCTTTTCAACAGAGCATGTTTTTACCAACATCACTGATATTGTAGACTGAAACACTGAAACACTGAAAATACGTCAAAAACTTACATATTTTTCAATATCAGTTTTTCCAGTGACACCCTTACTTTGTTGATCCCAAGTTTCTGGAAACTAGATTTGATCCAACTAAACTTTTGCTGTTGATAAATGTTCAGCAATAATACTGGGCCCCAGAGAGGCAATCACTTTTTTCCTACAAAGCATACATTTAGGGCTAACATCTTGAATTTCTTTTTTTTTTTTTTTTTTTTTTTTTTATCTTAAATGGTTGTCGGTTAATCATGTGACCACCATATTTGGACTTCATGTGACAATCTGACTCCAGGTTGGAACATGGTGGCTTACACCTCATCGTAAGTTGGTAAAATTATCAGCAAAATTGGTGAAAGTTTGTGGAATTTATGGCTTTTAAGGTAAGGGTATCCCCTTTTGAGGGTCAGGTGAAGTACTTTCTTAGCATGAGAAGGGTTTAAGAAGTTGGGCCTGAGAACAAAGAGAAAAACAACAGATGTGGGCAGGTGAAACTGTTTGCTTGCAGACGCAGAACTATGTGGCCGGTTATGTATGCCCTATTTTGTAACAGTGATAAAATCATGACCAGGGTCCCTGTGCCTGAGCACTCTAGTGCACTTCTCAAATGCCCTAATAGTCCAAAACCCACCTGAGAACAATGGAAACTTTGAAACTTCAGAAACTGTTACATCATTGTGTACATGTAAAATACGTCTTTCTGTGTTATGTCCGCAAAGCCAGTCACTGACATAACAAAATTTACTTGTTGTTTTAAATGTTCCATAGCCCTACCAGAACAATTCACTATTTTTTATAAAAGAGGAGCCAGAGTACATAGACAATCAGCAGTTTGTGCTTTCTCATGTATCACCCCTTTAAGACCTGAACCACAATCATGGTATCCAGCAAATTGCCTTGCCCATGCAATTAGCAACATGGGCTGTGCCCTTTACACATTTACTAAAATATTCAGAGATCTCAACAAAGTTGGTCCAGAGCTCAACATAAGAAGGGGTAACAAGTATAATTCAAAGATAATTTTTCTTATTTCTCAATCAAAACATATGTTGTGACCCCTCATTAGAAACGTCTTGGCAAGGGGTCACAACATTTTTTATAGGTAACAATATATGTTTTTATGGGAAAATAAGGAAAATTATACCTAAATTATCCCGCTCACTCCTTCTTATATCTAGAGCTCTGCCTGGTCTTCCAACCACAAACCCACTAATTCCATGATCAATCATGGTCAGTTTTGTACAGGCAATGCTCAATCATAATTCCTTACCAGTTCCAAAACTAATTATGCACAAATACAATACTAAAATCATTAGGTCTTGATCAACTCAGTGTTGGTCAAATATTGGGCTTCTGCAGGACAGATTGCAGTTCTGAATGTCAATATGAAAATGATATCATATTGTGGATGCTTTAAATGGGCAAAATATTTTGATTAATTTTCATTATTCTCAAGTTGCTTTTGATTGGTTTCATGGTGGTCATAATTATAAACTTGACGTTTGAACTAAGTCATCTTTTTGCATTTGCTTGTGGTTATTGTTCAAGATGGCATTTGGATTGCTTTTGATTTATTGGACTGGTAAAAATGTCATTAGGAGACCTTCTGATTTATTGCAATAGCTTAGATTAAATTGAGTCAGAATTCAAACACAGGCTACTGCATTGACCTATGACAGGAAAAAAGGAATAAAGTTTATGTGATTTATGGATGAGCATGTTGAAAATAATTACTCCATGGAGCAAAATAAAACTCTACAACAAAGAATTCTTGCATCACTTGGTAAGCAAAGATCTGATACCCTTTGCAAGTGGATGAAGTTCATCTCTGAGTGGAGTCATTCTTTGTGAAAAAATTATACCAAGTCTGATGACTGATGGCCTAACCTTTGATAACAACAGGATGATGCTAAAAAATAAATAAAATAAAATGACCATGTCATCAGACCATGAAAAATCGGTCAAAGTTATTAACTGGTTCCAAAGTGCAGAAATCCATTTTAGCATATTAGGGACGAGTCATTTATTGTCAGCTGGGGGGGCCGGGTACATTTAGGGGGGGTCGGAATTTTTTTTGGTGATGTACTGGGGGGGTCGGAAATAAAAAAGCCTTGGAGCAGGGGGGGGTCATATATTTTATTTGGCATATTGGGGGGGTCAGAATTCTTCCATCAGTCTTCATTTTTAAAAATGTCTCAGCTTCTGGGGGGCAAAGCCCCCCAGACCCCCCATTACTCATAAAATTTCAGACTCTTTTCTTTCAAACTCTCAAATTAAAACTTAAAAGTCTTTATGGAAATGACTCAAAAAGAATGGGCAGCTTCATATATAAAAAAAAACAAAAAAACTTTTCATTGATTTGCTAGAACAGTACGAAAGTGTCTATAAAATCATGTAAAGTAGATGATTTTGTGCTCAATTGAATTTAATGCCTGCATTTGTGATAGATATCAGCTCTCCGCGTGCCTTTTCATCAGCAAAAGCACAGCCCCCAGACCCCCACCACCTAGAGGCCCAATTAATATTATTTACAGTTATAATTATTAAGCATTCGACAAAAAGATTTCTGGATGGCCATTAGCAGAAGAAAAAGTGCAACAAATGCAGACAAAATTTAAACAGTAATTAACCTGTTAGAATAAGAAGATGTTCTTTGTGTTTCATACAGCTAGGTTTTGATTGAGGTCAGTCTGACATAAAATAGGTAATATGGTATGTGTGTGAAGGGTAGCTGGCACCGGGGATAGGGGGGGTCATAAAAATTTTTGTCACCTATCTGGGGGGTCGGAAAAATAATTCTGTTGAGACTGGGGGGGTCGGAAATTTTTTTTTGAACCATATGAAAATGTACCCGGCCCCCCCACCTGATAATAAATGACTCGTCCCTTAAGCATATGCCAAATCTGAGAGGTACTTTGGTTGAGTGGTTAGAGGCACTTACTTGTCTATGGTGCAAAAGGGCTGCAGCTTGAACTCACCAAATGGCCAGCCAGTGACTGAAAAACTAGTAAATAGGTACTTTTTCAAATCAGGCAAGGCAAGGTTAAAAGCAGTCAAAGGTGAGGGATGGGCTCTGTCTTTCATATGCTGTGCTCAAGATAACTTCCCTTACAGCCATAAAGCAATGGGAAACCTTAACCCTTGCCTAGGCAAAACTTAATGCTCAACAGTCAAGTTGTAAATCAGAAACCTAGCATTGATGATGGACAGATAGATGACTGGATGGACAAAAACTGTGACCACTATAATCTTTGTTTCTGGACACTTAGAAACTTTCATCCTTAAAGCATCAGAAAACATCAGAAATGAAAATACCTCGATCATCTTGATCTATACTGTTTGCCCTCTTATCTTGTCTAAATCTCAACATGATATATCTTGGAGGAAACGTATTTTTAAATTTGCCGCCGTCAATTTTGTCGTCTGCTTTTTAGTGTTTTACCGGTAAACTCTGACTCTACTATCTTCAGTAATGGACCTTCACTTCTATGAATTTGAAGAAGACTGTTTGTTTGGGCATATCTGTCCCATTTCTAAAGGTTTCAATTTCATGGCACAGTCAAGCCTCAATACCTCAAAGTTGACATTCAATTCAAACTTCTGATATCCTGAAGTAAATTTTCTGGTCTCAGAAAATTTACTTTGAGATATCAGTAGTTTGAGATAACAGGAGTTAAAAAGTAAAGAAAAATAGGAAAAATGCCCAAACTATAGTCTTTAATATAAGAGGGTACTTTAAGATATCAGTGTTTGAGATAATGAGAGTCAACTGTATGTCTTCTTTTTCCATTCAAGTTTGTTTGCCACTCTTTTCCACAAAACAACTTCCACTACTGTTTTCCAGTACTGATGATAAAATCATAAATTCATACCTCCCTGCATCATCTTCTAACTTGTGTGTTAAATCCATAAAGTTGACTGATAGCGAAATTCTTTTCTTATCACGTCCATCTCTCACATCTCCGAAAATTCTGCAAACAAGATATTATATGTGTATAATTAAATGATTCTCACAACAAAAAATCTCAGCCTTTACAACAAAACTGGCTTCCGATTTCTTTGGTATCAGACCATGCCTTGGACAGCTTCTTTCAATGTAAGATTATATGGGTCCAGCAGCAGCAAAACAGACCTATGGAAATATGTAAAAAGCAAAGTCTCAGGACAGCTTATATGTTAATGCAAACTGATCAAGTCTTCATTAACTACATAACTGATTTCAAAGGCAATGTTGATTGTGAGCATAAAAAATGTAGACTACAATACGACTTTAAAATGTGCAGTTTGATCCAAGTTGCCTACATCCTAAGGAGGATTTTGCCAATACTCATGTTCCCCAAAAATCAATAATAACCGAATAATATGACAACATATCAATATTTATGGCTATGGAAAAACGGGCACATTACATCCCAATTTCCATAACAGGTCAAACTCTTGAGTCTTAAATTGAAATCATAGATATCTCTGGTTATATGCCAGATATGCTGTTGGAGAATCGTTTTATATGAAAATCAGAGCAGAGAGATATCAATACAGTCAACAAGTACAGATTCTAAAGTGCAATTCACTAAAATCTTGAAAGACATGTAGTTGCCATGTTTTAAAAACTGAAGCCCTCTCTACTGACCACATGTACTCTATTAGAGCCATTTGCAATCTCAAATCTTACTTTATTTTTATTCAAGGACAGCAATTTCAACCAAGAGAAGGAGATCAACCTGAGACCCACTGAAAGAATACAATAAGCTTTCAACCATCAGAAGGGAGGTCAGCCTGAGACACTCCGGAAGCATATACAAGAAGTTTTCACCTATCAGGATGGAGGTCAACCTGAGAAGTACTAAAGGCATTCAATATGCTGTCAACAATCAGGATGGAGGTCAACCTGAGAGTCACTGAAAGCATACAAGCTTTCAACTATTTAGATGGGGGTCAACCTGAGAGACACTGGAAACATACAATTAAACTATCAGGATGGAGGTCAACCTCAGATACGTAAGAAGCATATAATAAGCTTTCCACTAACAGGATAGAGTACAACCTGAGATGCATTGGAAGCATACAATAAGTGTTCATATATCTATTTGGAGGGCAACCTGTGACATTGGAAGCATGCAAAGAGATTTCAACTATCAGACTGGAAGTCAACCTGAGAGACACTGAAACTATAAAGTAAGCTTTCAACTTTCAAGCTGCAGGTCAACCTGAGACACTGAAGGCATATAAAAACCTTTCAACTATCGGGAAAGAGGTCGGCCTAAGACACACTGAAAGCATACCAGAAGCTTTCAACTATCAGGATGGAGGTCAATCAACCTGAGAGATACTGAAAGCATACAAGTGGATGGACAACCTGAGAGACACTGGAAGCACACAATAAGCTGTCAATTATTTAGATGGAGGTCAACCCGAGAGACAGTGGAAGCTTACAGTAAGCTTTCAATTATAAGGAAGGTCACCCTTAAACACACTGGAAGCATGCAATATGATGTCAACTATCGGGATGTCAGCCTAAGACACACTGGAAGCATACCAGAAGATTTCAACTATCAGGATGGCTGTCAACCAACCTGAGATTCACTGGAAGCAGGAGCCCCGGCAGCTCAGTGGGTTAAGCGCTGGCCTACTGATCTAGCGGACTGGGTTCAAGCCTTGCTTGAGGTGAGAATCTTTCCTACCGTAAACAAGGTTCCATTGCACACAACCTATCATTGTCATCCTCCCATCGTCCTGATATGACTGAAATACTGTTGAAAAGGACGTAAATCGCAAGTCATCCATCCATCCATATTCACCGGAAGCATACAATAAGCTGTCAACATCAGGATTCTGGTCACCCTCAGGTGCACAGTATGCATACAAGAAGGTGTTATAATCAGGATGGAGGTCTTTACTTACTAGATATACTAGAAGCATACAGTATGTTTTCAACCATTAGGATGAAGACTCACTGGAAACAGACAGAAATCTTACAACAGTTCGGACAAAGATCAATTTAAGACACATTGGAAGCTTTCAATATGCTGTCAACTATCAGGATGGTAGTCAACCTAAGACACACTGAATGCTTACAATATGCTGTCACCTCTCAGGATAGAGGTTAACTTGAGACGCATTGGAAGCATACAATAAGTTTTCATCTATCAGTATTGAGGGCAACCTGTGACACATTGATGCCACACAATAAGCTTTCAACTATCAGGATTAAGGGCAACCTGACACATACTGCAAGCATACAAAAGCTTTCATCTATCAGGATGGAGGTCAACTTGAGAGACACTGGAATCTTTCAAGAAGCTTTCAACAATTAAGATGGAGGTCAATCTGAGAGACAGTGAAAGCATACAGGATGCTTTCAACTATTAGGATGGTCATCCTAAAAACACACTGAAAGCATGCAATTAGCTTTCAGATATTAGGATTGAGGTCTTCCTGAAACATACTGGAAGCATACAATATGCTTTCAACTGTTAGGATGGAGGTCAACCTGACAGACACATGAAGGATACAAGAAGCTTTCAACTTTTATGATGAAAGTCAACCAACCTGAGAGACACTGGAATCATACAAGAAGCTTCCCACTATCAGGATGGAGGTCAACCTGAGAGACACTGGAAGCATAAAATAAGCTGTCAACTTTCAAGATGCAGGTCAGCCTGAGACACTTGATTTCATATAATAACCTTTTAACTACCAGGACTGAAGTCAGCCTAAGTCACACTGGAAGCAAACCAGAAGCTTTCAACTAACAGGATAGAGGTCAACCAACCCGAGATTCACTGGAAGCATACAATAAGCTGTCAATATCAGGATACTGGTCACCCTAAGGTGCACTTGAAGCATACAATATGGTGTCATAATCAGGATGGAGGTCTTTACTTATTAGTCATACTAGAAGCATACAGTATGTTTTCAACAATAAGGATGGAGGTCTACCTGAGATTCACTGGAAACAGTTCAGACAAAGGTCAACTTAAGACACACTGGAAGCTTTCAATATGCTGTCAACTATCTGGATGTGGTCAGGCTTAGATACACTGAAAGCATACAATATCACCTCTAATGATAGAGGTCAACCTGAGATGCATTGGAAGCATACAATAAGTGTTCATCTATCAGGATGAAGGGCAACCTGTGACACATTGGAAGCATAAAATAAGCTTTCAACTATCAGGATAAAGGGAAACCTGAGACATACTGGAAGCATACAAAAAGCTTTCACCTATCAGGATGGAGGTCAACCTGAGAAGAACAGAGGCATTCAATGTGCTGTCAACTATCAGGATGGAGGTCAACCTGAGAGACACTGGAAGCATACAAGAAGCTTTAAACTATTAGGATGTAGGTCAACCTGAGAGAAACTGGAAGCATAAAATAAGCTATCAACTTTCAAGATGCAGGTCAGCCTGAGACACTTGATGGCATATACATGTACATGTAACAACCTTTCAACTACAAGGATGGAAGTCAGCCTAAGACACACTGGAAGCACACCAGAAGCTTTCAACTATCAGGATGGAGGTCAATCAACCCGAGAGATAATGGAAGCATATACCGGTAAGGGGATGAACTACCTGAGAGACACTGGAAACATACAAAGAGCTGTCAACTATTACGCTGGAGGTCAACCTGAGACAGTGGAAGCTTACAATAAGCTTTCAACTATCAGGATGGTCACCCTTACACACACTGGAAACATGCAATATACTGTCAACTATTAGGATGGAGGTCAAACTGAAACATACTGGAAGCATGCAATATTCTGTCAATTATCAGGATGGAGGTCACTTAATACACACATGAAGGATACAAAAAGTTTTAAACTTTTATGATGAAAGTCAACCAACCTGAGAGACACTGGAAGCATAAAAGAAGCTTTCAACTATCAGGATGGAGGCTAACCATCCTGAGATTCACTGGATTTTTGACTGATTGATTTGGGGTTAACAGCCCTTTGAGACAGTATTTCAGTCTTTATCTGGCTGTCTCCAAGAGAGTGTGAGAAAGAAGAGAAATGAGAGACGAGAGAAAAAATGTCCAAATAACACCCACCCTCACCTACTGCAAGCACAGTAGGCCCTTGCCCTACAATGAACCAAATCAGTAGGATGCCCCTACACTGAAAGTTATACACAGCACCATCACACCACCCGACCAACCCCAGATTCACTGGAAGCATACAATCACACTGGAAGCTTTCAATATGCTGTCAACTACATGTATCAGGATATGGAGGTAAGCCTAAGACACACTGGAAGCATAAAATATGCTGTCACCTCTCAGGATGGAGGTCAACATAAGACATACTGGAAGCATAAAATATGCTGTCAACTATTGGGATGGAGTTCAACCCAAGACACACAGGAAGCATACAATATGCTGTCAACTATTGGGATGGAGTTCAACCTAAGACAAACTGTAGGCCTGTCATAAGCTTTCCACTGTCAAGATGGAGGTCAACCTAAGACACACTGGAAGCTTTGCCTAGGATGGAGGTCAACCTGAGACACACAGGAAGCATACAATAAGCTTTCAACTATCAGGATGGAGGTAAAGTTTTGCAAGTTTACTCAAATTTTCAGTATATCAATCTTAATTTCACTTGCACACAAGAATGTAACAATCCCACAGTATTCATACCTATCAACATAAAACTGACATAGTGAAACTGCTAATAACTTTTAATGTTTATGGGGTCATAAATCCAGAAATTTTAAGTGTTTCCATGTTAATTAAAGCAGATGCTATAAAAGTTGAAATATTTCCACATGATTTTAATGACTACTTTCTGCAGAAAACTAGGCCTACTGTGCACTTATTAATGACTCAAAATCATAAAATTTTATGTACGCTACTGATGCAAAGCTCCATGGTTTTAGCTTTCCTACAGCACCATAATAACCTAAAGCATGGGAGACTTTAACAAATTTAAACCTTTTCTGACCAATGGACTTGTCCGTCACTGAAATTTGGATTAGTCCATTTCTAGTGCTAGGAGTTTCTGGTGACGTTTCACTTTTATCATACAAATGCATTTGGCATAGAAATTTCTGTAAGCAAATACTGTAGACCCTGATCAAATGCCACATTATGTGGCACCTGAACTGGGTCTGCAGTGTTTGTATATGTCCTAAAAATGGTTTTCTAGTCTAAAAAGTGTTAATACGGTAACCATTCTTAAAGTTGAACATGTTCATATGACTGGTTAGTCGAAGACATACTGGCAGGGTTGCAAACATTGCAGACCCTTTGCAGACTGCTGCATGACTTGAGCCCATATGCTTCGCTTAGACAGTCTCATGCTAATATTTTGGGTAATGAATTACAAAAAGCATTTGTACTTTACACGCTGGCCTAGAATGGAGACAAAATCTGCCTTTGCAACCAGCAGGCATGTGACGTCAAAATGATGTCATACTGACGTAGATGTGATGTCATTAAGTTGCATGATGTCAAGGGGTCTTAGTTTATCATGAACTCTCCCCCTATTACAACACTCCCCCCCCCCCCCTCCAACCCCCCTCACTCCCCCACATCCCAGCAACCATCCCACTTACCCACTCACCCACACAACTTCACCAGTTCCTTAATCTCCTGGATCAGATGGGCCCCTATAACCCAATAGCGTAATTTAGAATTCTTTCAAGTGAATGCTTCCAGACAAACATGACATTTTGGTCTTGTCCCAACTGTACCAGTGAACTATGCAGACAGTCTAGTCCAATTTACCTCATTTGGCTTTTCTGAGCATACAAACAATGGTTTTCAAGATTTCAAACTGTTTTATCAAATTAATAGTTGAACACTCAGTCATCACACCAGGGTTCCAAGACAAACTGTCTGCAACTCTTTCATCTTGTGTTCTGTGAAATAATGGAATGAAAATAGAAAGATCTGAGTTATTAAATTTGTCCTTTATTAATTCATGCAGCCATTTTGTGAAGAAAATCTCCAGCCATATGCATGTAGGCTGAGCCAAGCACATACAGTTTGCTTTTTAAACTCTGCAAGGTCATATCTACTGTTTCCCAAATTCACCAGGCTGCATCAGTAAGTGGCTAAAGCGTTTTTCTGTTTATGGCATAATGGGACCAATTTATAGATTTACATTGTATTTAGGCCTATTTATTTTTTAGTCTTTGACATCTAATGAAAGTCTTAATTTTTGGTATATAAATTCTCTGTGATCAATATAAGGACATCTCTACCATCCATTCACTTCTCCCCTAAAGGGGGTATGTGAGGAAGAGGGAGAGGGGCGGGGGGGGGGATTCAATATACTTGTAGTTTGCAGTTATGCTCAACCTTTTTTGTTTGGATCATTTGAAATTGTTTTAAAGCTTTCGACACTTCATGTAAGTTTATGGAAACCATTTATGAAATTAAAAAAAAAAATTATGACATACAATCCTTTAATTCTTTTTTTAACACATATAATAGAAAAGTAATTTTAGAAAGAAAGAGAAAAATATATATGTTTTTTTTTTAGATTATGGCATATAAGGCTTTTTTTTCTGTATGAACAGAAAACAATTAAGGCTTGTATGCCACAAACTAAAAAGAAAAATATTATTTTTTTCTCTATGACTAAAATTACTTTTATTTCATATGTGGTAAACAAAGAATTAAAAGGCATGTATGACTTAAATTGTAATTTTTATATACGGGATATGGCAAATGGGGACCAAGGAGCATTCTGATCAGGGTCTGCACTGTTTGCCATTCTGCCAGTAATGTTTCATCATAGCACTGGCCAGTAAAAGCAACGATATTCCAATTTCCAAGGTGCTCCAGATTAGAAGGGGTAGCAGGGATAATTTTCCATATTTTTCCATAAAACCTATGTTGTGACACCTCATTAGCACCGTCTCGCTGAGACGGTTCTAATGAGGGGTCACAACCTAGGTTTTCATAGAAATAAGAAAAAAATATCCTTAAATTATCCCTGTTACCTCTTATATCTCAAGCACTGCAGTTTTGTAATATTAACAGTAATTAGTTAATGTGTCTCAACAATTACGGAATTTACACATTTACGGCAAAAGCACACCTGCTTGGTACAGCCAGACATGCGGAAGCTGCTGAGCCTGACAACTGTCACATAAATGTCTTTTTCAATTTTATGAATGTCTTCTCTCTGAGTGCTAGTGTATTTTTCTCAGTTCCACACAGAAAGAACTCAAGCAATAAAATCAGATTTTAATTTTCCCCAGCTCTTCCTTTGTCGAAATAACAAAACCGTCTCAACGAAATCAATACGGGAAACGAGAGCGGCACAAAAAGCTAATGAAGAGAACAGGCAAATTAATTCTTTACAAAATATGATGAATAATATAAAAGATACAAACTACTGCAAATTAATTGGTAAATATTCCCAAAATGTGCTTTCCCACTTTGAAAAGTGCTCAGACTGAAAATCAATGCATTGTCTTTTGAGTTACTTTGACCTAGGAAGTGGGCTATATACAGTGAGACTTGGAATAGAGACCTAATCCTGTATGTAAGAGAGCAAACTCTAGTTTATCATTGGCTTTGTGATACCAGCCAGCTTTATATGCAATGGGGTAGAGTATTTGCATGTGACCATGGTTCAACCTGTAAAAAGTGATTTTTTTTCCGACCTACATTTCACCTTCTATACTTGCAAACCATAAATTGTCACCCTACTGTATGTTATTTAGCCAAAGTTTTATTAAACATCCCTTGATACAACTTATGGACTTGTCCTACCTGAAGACAGAAGGGTTCATTTAAACAAGAGGCCCAAATGGGCCTGATATCGCTCACCTGGCTTTTGTATCCGAATGGTCCCCTTTCTGATACAAAATTGGTCCAATTCCAGAGATTTTCTCAATTTCACATTTTGCTACTTTTAGTAACAGAGGCCAACTTGTCTGGTCTTTATATATTTACTTTTGAAACACCTCAAGGAAAGAATCATTTTGCCACAAATTTCATCAAAATCCATTCAGGGGTTACTGAGATATTGTCAGTTTCATGTTTTGTGCTATTTTTAGTAACAGCAGATGGCGGCCATCTTAGAATGCCAAAATGCAAAAAATTGAAAAGCTTTCATGCAAGGACCATTTTGACACAAAATTGGTCCAGTTCCATTGTAATTTTCTAATTTTCAAATTTTGCTATTTTAAGTAACAGAGGCCAACTTGACGGGTCAATATTTGTTAATTTGTGAAACACATCAAAGCAAGAATCATTTTGCCACAAATTTCGTCTCAATCGCTTCAGCGGTTAATGAGATGTTGTCATTTTCATGTTTTGTGCTATTTTTAGTAACGGCAGATGGCGGCCATCTTGGAATGCCAAAATGCAGAAAATCGAAAAAGCTTATTGAAATGATCATTCTGACAGAAAATTAGTCCAATTCCACTGAGATTTTCTTATTTTCACATTTTTCTATTTTTTAGTAACAAAGGCCTTGTCTATATTTAGTTACTTTTGAAACATCTCAATGCAAAAATCATTTTGACACAAATTTCGTCAAAATCTATTCAGCGGTTACTGAGATATTGTCATTTTCATGTTTTGTGCTATTTTTAGTAACGGCAGGTGGTGGCCATCTTGGAATGCCAAATTGCAATTAATCGAAATGGCTTCATGTAAGGAACATTCTGACACAAAATTGGTCCAATTCCATTCAAGGGTTCTTGAGTAATTGTCATTTTATGTTTGTGCTATTTTTAGTAACGGCAGATGTCGGCCATCTTGGAAGCCAGATTGCAATTAATGGAAACGGCTTCATGCAAGGAACATTCTGACACAAAATTGGTCAAATTCCATTCAAGGGTTCTTGAGTAATTGTCATTTTTATGATTGTGCTATTTTTAGTAACGGCAGATGTCGGCCATCTTGGAAAGCCAAATTGTAATTAATCGAAATGGCTTCATGCAAGGAACATTCTGACACAAAATTGGTCGAATTCCATTCAAGGGTTCTTGAGTAATTGTCATTTTTATGTTTGTGCTATTTTTAGTAACGGCCCCCATGGTGGCCATCTTGGATAGTCAACTGGCACAAAATTGAAATAATTCCTTTTAAGGACCATTGCTGACCAAATCTGACCACAATCGATTGCGTTTTCTTGAGATACTGACAGTTGAGCAAAATCGGTCTTGTAAACGCTAAGTAGGTCACTGTGACCTAATTCCGCTATAGATTTTTTTCATTTTTACAACTTTTAATCCCAAGGTCCCATTAATGTTCCACGCAAACTTTCGGCCAAATATACCAAATGGTTCTGGAGAAGAAGTTGATTTTATTGTTTTTGCTATTTTTAGTAACGGTGGCCATCTTGGATTCTTGACCTGACCCAATTTTACAATTTTGAAACCCTGCAGTCTGGTCATGCTCCATGTGAAATTTGAAACCCATGGGTGCAGTGGTTTTAGAGAAGAAGTTGTTTGAAGTTGTTTGAATATGTCGTTTTTTGACATTGGCATTTGAGCAAAATTACACTCGTAAACAGAAAGTAGGTCACTGTGACAAAACTCCGCTACAGATTTTTTTCATTTTTACAATTTTGAATACCAAGGTTTCATTGATGTTCCATGCCAAAATTCAGACAAATATACCCAGTGGTTCTGGAGAAGAAGTTTATTTTGTTGTTTTTGCTATTTTTAGTAACGGCGGCCATCTTGGATTTTCAACCTGACCCAATTTTACAATTCTGAAACCCTGGAGTCAGGTCATGCTCCATGTGAAATTTGAGAACCATGGGACCAGTAGTTTTACAGAAGAAGATGTTTGAATATTTGTTTTTAGGTGTTGACGGACACATTCCGTGACGACGCACGATGCACTTTCGTACAGGCGAGCTAAAAATGGTTATTTGATTGATAATAAAGACTATATGCAATTCGTGTCAATTTTATTTTTGTAAAACTTCATGAAGTTTCACAAAAATAGAACTATCCAAAAGATTTCTCCTGCAACTGATATTATTACTACCAATTCAGCATCTTCACTTGATTTTTATAAGGAAACTAGAACAATCATAAAAGATAAATGTTTGGGAAACAAATATACAAATATTCTGAGGGAAGTTTGTCATTGATGGATCAGTACCACACTCGCTGTTCCTCTCCTAACGGATTAGCGAATGCAGAATTGATCACCACGGAAATTACTGAGGCCTATTACTGCATGCTAGAGTGATGATGATATTGCCATATTTTGAATATGCACCATGTTGCAGAAAAAGGTACTTACGCAAGCGCAAACAGCTGGTACTCAGATCAGCCTGTGCTGCTGAATTCGCTACCAGAGCAGATCCAGATAAGGTGGCTCACAATGAGCCACCTCATCTGAATCTACACTGTGTACCCTCTAATCTATAAATTCTCAATATGATATGGCTTGGACAGAACATGTTTTTAGATTCTGCAGACATTAATTTTGTCGTCTGCTTTGTTGGAGCTCTATAGGTTACACATATATTTTCATTGGGTATATAAATGGTCAGGGAAAACAGGGAAGGCTCTAATTACCCTGCACTTCCCCAGGCTGATCTGCATCTTCACTGTTCACATGTGCAATCGACCATCTTTTCCAAACCTGGTTTTGGAAAGCTGAAGATTTGAAACCTAGGACAGAAGATCTGAAACCCTCAAACCTTGGACTGAAGGCTTCTTGTACATAACTATAGCCTTATACTTCCAAATGGTACATGGCTCAGTTTTGCCCCTAAGATTTATCTCATTCTACATCAACTGAAAAAGATAAATTGGTATTCAAACTGTAAGAAGAATTTTCTATGAAATTCAATTTAGACATGTACTATTTTTCATAACATGTTCTGACAAGAAGGCGGAGGAATATTTACATAATCATGTAAAAGATATGAATCTAGTTCACAAAGACAAATATTTATTCTGATTGTATGAAACTGATCAGTTTTTGGGTGCAAACCCAGAATACATTGGCAGGCTAATAAATGGTTGTGTATTTACAGAAAAAAACATATACAACAAACCAAAATAAATAATGACCAAAATGACATTAGCAAGTATATGCTCCAAAGTAAAACTCTATCACTGACCCCTGTCCATAAATTATCTCACATAGTTTCAGAGTTATGAAGCAGACACAATTTCCATACTAACATTTACTCGAACCCCCTTCCTCACACAACAACCCAACTTACGATCATCTTGACACCACATAGAAGCCAATGTCGCCAAGAAGATTCAAGTCATGTCTGACATGTTTGCAAATTGTGGTATTCCATAAAGGTGGGAAAAGAATGTGATCACTGGTCCCACCCAAACTCCAGCCCTGTACCTAATAAATTGTATATGTATATATGCTCATGTGCCATAATGGCGAATGTCATGGGCAAAGTGGAGAGTGGTACTGAATAAATTTTTCAACAATACCATCATGCCAATCCCCCAAAAGAACTGGATAATAATTATGAACTCTAAACATATACTTTTAACACAAAAAGTGTTGGCAGAGCCTAGTCTGAATAAAACTTCAAACTTTGCTAAATATGAAGTAAATCCCCAGAATTCATGGCAGAATAACTCTGCCATGAATCCTGGGGATTCACTTTATATTTGGCAAAGTTTGAAGTTTTATTCGGAACCACCCTAGGCCCTGGCTAAAATTCTTATGTTAAAAGTTTATGTTTAGAGTTACTTTCAGAGTGCATTATTTAAATATAAGCAGATGTCATTTAAAAATATTTTCCTAATTATTGAAGAAATTACAAGAAAATTTGTTCTTGTAATGGTGCCATCCCAAATCTATGGAAAAAAAGTCCATTCCACGTTTTAAACTATGCCAAATTAGAACATTCTGACATGTAGGTTTCCACTCTTTCCAAAATCTAACAAAACAATTAGCAGGGTGCTGACAGAAGAACCAACAGCTCTTCATATATCTTCCTACAAATACTTTTCTTTCTCAATGGAGTGAATCAGCTAATGATTCCTAACAACATAATTCCGACAGATATCCTTCCACCACATGGATCTGCAATTTTTCCATCAGAATGACAGATGGAAACTACTTAGTTTGGGGTTTATTTTTTCCGTGGAAAAATAATTCCTACTCACCCACTTTGCTCTTTTGCTTGAAGAAATATGAGGTCTCTTCAGAATGAAATATGAATGCTACTTAGCAAAGTTTTTTCTTCTTTTTTTTTCATGGAAAAATAATCATTCTCTCTTAATATTTAGCTCATGCTCGAAGAAATATGATATATTAAGTAATTTTTGTGCCTGAACATTAGAATCTTCAGTTGCCTTCAAACCTGGATCGAGTCTATAAACAAGCAGGTGCTCAAAATAACTAGTCTTATGCAAGGGCTAAAGACTTTATATTAAAGGTCTGTGGTACCTGTAACCCCAGCAGGCACATGACATCATAATGACGTCGTACTGACATCAATGCAATGTGGTGACGTCACATCAACATTAGTGTGATGTCATTACGACGCCATGTGCCTGCCGAAAACTGTTTATAGTCCCCCTCAGTGATACAGTGATATTGGAGGACAATTATTTAGATGGTTGCCAGAACAAGTTAATAGAAACAGCTCAAGTCTACTTTCTACATCAGAATACCATCCTAACACTCAAAGCGCCAAAAAACAAAATAGTTGAACCTGCAAACAGCACAAATCCAGATGAGGCAGCTCATACTGAGCTGCCTCATCTGGATCTTTGCTGTCTGCCCTCTAGTCTTCAAATTCTTAATGTGATATAGCTTGGATAAAAAATTTTTGCAAATTTTGCAGACGTAAATTTTGTCGTCTGCTTTTTTTGCATGTTAGGGCTAAGTTGCACAGCAGGTGTCAATACAAAATTCTTGTGGGATCACTGACACTAAGACAAGGTATTGAAAGGATCAATTTGAATTCACTTTCTTGTAATACTGAATTATTTCTAGCATAATCTCAATGTATTTGAAATTGCTTGGAACCAGCTAGCTCCCACTGGGCACACAAGGTTGAATCAATCTTGACTCAACCTTGAGTCAACATCACAACATTGAATCAAGGTTGGTTCAAGGTTGATTCAACCTTGTGTGCCTTCCAGTCTTCACCACTTTCACCCGAAGTTTTATTTTCAGCTCAGGACAGATCGGGCAATCACACTGCTTTCCAAACTACTGTGAAATTTCTAACAAGAATTCCGGGGAATGTGGTGTCTCGCCTGTCATAGCATTGTCAAAAAAACAGAGCTAAACCTGAAAACTGAACAAAAGCTTTAGCTGCTGCCACTGCCAAAGACACCAGAAAAGTAATACAGATGTCTCACTTCTGATAGTTGCAAGTGAGAAAAAAATTGGGGACCTAAATAAATTACTGTAATTGTCCCAAAATGGAAAAGTTTTGTTTTACAATGCAGAAAAGCGTCGAAAAGATGCAGATGAATGGCAAACAATGCAGAACCAGATCAGACTGCTCCTGAAGTCTGATCTGGTACTGAACTGTTTGGGAAAACCTCTCCCAATACTTAAAATTTATAACTGTGCTGCAACACGAGAAAACCAACCAAGTGATTGTGCGCCCAGTGCAGACTCAGATCAGCCTGGGCATCCAACCAGTCTGATCAGAGTCTTTGCTGTCTGCATGGAGGTAGTTTAGACCCTAAGCTACCCTTTAAGTGCTTAGCAAAGAGTCTGATCAGACTGGGCAGATGCCCAGGCTGATCTGAGCCTGCACTGGGCATACAACCACTTTGTTGGTTTTCTCGTGTCACGGCTCAATTATGGTAACCTCCATCTTTGCAGTTGTCACATGTCATAAAGGCCATTTTGCTGGTTCAGACCAAACATTTCAATACATTAAATCATTTCACAAAAATTATATGGTTGGAGAAAATTTCTTTTTTTTTTTTGATGCACCAAATTTTACCCTCCCATAATTTACAATTGCTTCCAGTCTGCAAGGCAGAGCGTCTGTGTGGCTGAGTTGTAAGTGCACCCTACTTTAGATCATGGAGTCAAATGTTCAAATCCAGCTATTCTGTCTGAGCCTAAATGGTGCTTCATTGCATAATCATCTTCCCATTGTCCTGATATAACTGAAGTACTGCTGAATAGGATGTAAAACTGCCAAGTCTTAAATCTCTCATGCAGTCTGCATGGGCATGCATGGTATACTCTGAGCAGATATGGGTGACATCAAAGCTGCATAACCACAGCAGCTGGGAGGCCAAAATGAAAATGGCAGAGTTGCTTCCCCTGAAAGTGTACCATTCACCTTAAATGGCTGATGTGTCTGAATATTTAAGATAAACCGTAAAACCATAACATTTCAACATTTTATTATTGTCTGCCAGACCAATTTGACCATGCCTTCGGGAAGCTATCATCCTAATTCCATGATGACAGTGTTGCATGCCACCAAACTATTTGCAACATTACTATTAAGCACACTGCAAACTCCTGGACAACCATCTCATTACTTGTATTGTTATATGAGCATGATAATGTGGTAAGGGTGCTTATCCCATATATGAACAGCAAAGACTCAGAGCAGCCAGCACGCCCAAAAGCCTCAAGGTGTACAGATACCCATTCAGGACAACTTTGCCAGTTTCAATCATTTTTGCGGCATTCCCAATATGGGGGTCAATTCTAGAAGGATAGAATTTGCTCCCTTGGAGCAAATTCTTTCCTCCTAATGTAGACCCCATTTGGGAAGGGCTATGTCATCTAGAGAAGCAAACAGGAAGTCATAAAAGTTGTTTCCCTTTGTAAAAATGGTGGTGTACACCTAGTACAGCTACCCCTTTGAGTTGATATTTGCAAACCTTAAAATCCAAATGCACAAATGAAGACTCATTTAGACTGTATGGATGCACAGTTTGGTCTAAGTCTTTTTGCTCAAAGTTGCATTAAGGACCTTTTTACATGTTACAATTCACATCAGTTGCTTAATGCTACTAAGGCATGACAATGAGCAGTTTTACACATCATCCCAAAATAATAGCCTATCCTAAGATGGCCATCAATTTCTCTAAATTACAGAATATTGTTGTATTATACTCTGACAACAAGTCTTGTAACAACAGGATTAGTGGGCGTAACTGACAAATTTCTGGACATTTCCATGTCTGTTGTTTGGCCTTACTATACAGTAAAAATAAAATGAGATCGGTAAATGGGGACTTGGGAGTGATCTGTCCCCTTATATTTCTCATTCATGGTCCTTGTGGAATTCCCGCCAATATCTCTGTGTAAGGAAATAGTATTTGGCAATCAGCATGGCATACAAGCCTTCCACATTAAATCATTTGATCTTCCTTTCATTTATTTTCTGGACCCTCTTCAGAATAAATTCATTTTTCAAATAATACATCAGAGTTGATCAGATGAATGACTATTAAATTGACCACACAAGTATGAAATGGTCAAAGCTTTTAAAATGCATGTGGTCTATTTTCCCTACAGCTAAAGAATCAATAAGGCAAAAAAATAACTTTGTTTACCTTATTAAGGGTCCAGCTGCCCAACGCTCCAAGAAACTAGCGTCACATCTTGTTCAGACATTGGTGAAAGGATTCTTTGGGCCTTAAACTGTAGCTATATGAAAGAAAGTAAATACTCAAATGATGAATCTGTGACATTCAATTAGCAATTATGTAAATGAGCTGTAACTTCAGCTAAGATAGACAAAATGTCTTCCAACAAAATGAAGGCTATTTTACAGTGTAACTTTGAATTCTTTCAAAGCCACTGTTAATTTATTCAGTTTCAAAGAGCAAGAAAGGGGGCTGAGGAGAATATTCAGCAGCAATAACACAAAACAGTATTGAACAAGTGCATGTAGAATAGATCTGGAAAATCACAATCTGCATCATTTTGTGCCGCTGCCTAAAAGAAATATGTTAACTGTATCCACTTTGACCTATTAATGCTACCCAATCAACATTTTTTCTTAAAAAGAGATAACAATTTGTCAAGTTTGTATTTTAACCCTTTGTAACATTTCTTCCATTAAATTTATTGATTGTGTAAATGGACTTCTCTGACCACAACTCCCACCATAATTTTAACTGGCCAACAAAAGCTTGACCAAGTAAGAAGAGAGGTCACAAGACTGCACCTTGTAGTATGCTTGTTGAAAGGCCAATTAGCCAGAAGTGAGGAAATACCCAGCTGAGAAGAGATGGCAATGCAAGACAAGATAATTACACAGGTACAGGTAATGCTAAAGAGACAAGGATTATAACCATGGTATAACTTCAGACAACATATTACAAATTGCTTAGTTAGAAAGGTCAGACAAAATCTTTATAGTATAGACACAGGTATGAAATAAACTGACACCAAAACTGAATCATCTTAAAAATGTTCAATGTTTTTTGACAAACCACAACACTAAATGCTAACAGACGATCCAGAATACAAATATTTTCCACAGACCTGCACCATATAAAACAAACAAGCAAATTAATTGAACTTATATACCCCGCCTAAGTGAATGATTTGCTTACAATTTATTTAAAGTTTCATACAATTTTGTTGACTGATTATTTAGTTATGACTAAACTTGTGGATTTTAAAACAATTCAAGGGCCTTAACTCCCCCATTAGTGAGGCTATTTAAATGAACATGTGTGTGCATCAACAAAATATGACAAAACATAATTGTTACCAGTTTCATGAAATTTGGTTCACTGATAACTTAGTTATGGCCAACTTGCAGATTTTAAATCAATTCAAGGGCAATAACTAATGCATTAATGATGCCATTCTGACAAAACTTTATGTGCACCACCATGTTATGACAATACACATTTAATTTTTCATGAAATTCTGTTCATTGGTTACTTAGTTACAGCTCAACTTGTTAAATTTAAACTGTAAATTCATCCCCTTCTGATGCCAATCTGACAAATCTTAATATGCAAACCCTAATTATAGTGATACATTCTTATTATAAGTTTCATGAAATTCTGTTTGTTGGTTACTTAGTTATAACTTAATTTGTTGATTTTACACTGATTCAAGGGCAATAACTGATGCCCTATTGAAGCCATTCTGACAAAACTTTACCTGCAAATCTGTGTAGTAGTCATACAAATTTAGTATAAGTTTCATGAAATTATGTTCACTTAGCTTCTTAGTCATGGCTCAACTGGTTGATTTTGAATCAGTTCAAGGGCAATAACTCATGCATTACAGATGTCATTCTTACAAAACTTGAGGTGCATCAGTGAATTTTGGTCACAAATATTTCTTTTCAGTTTCATCAAATTTCGTTCATGGGTTACTTAGTTATGGCTCCGGATGGACCTGACAGATGGACAGATGGCCCTGGAGAAACTACAGTCGAACTTCGGTGGCTCGAACTTGCAAGGACCACCAAAAAAAGTTCGAACAATCGGTAGTTCGAGCCATTGAAGACCAACTCAACATAATCCAACTTACTTTATGTACTATGTTTTTTCTATCATACCTACGATAACTTCCTGTATTTTGATCAGTCACTCCTTGAAACTTTGCACTTTTAGGTAGATAGAACAAAACAACACAGAAACTTACGTTTATAATCTTATTTACAATATAAAAAGATCAAGATAAGCATGGACGTAGCAAACCTGATGACCCATACTTGTAACCGGTAGGATCTACATTTAGTCCGGTCATTAAACTTGGAAATGTTTTACAAGGAAATAGGTGCGAGCCATCGGTGTTTTTACATAGAAAGTGGTTTCTAGGGGTCAGACTTGGGGTTCGAGCGTTCGAGCCATCGTTGTTCGAGCCAAGTGTGGCATGTTTAGTTGAAATGAATAGGGATTTTGCCGGGACTGGAAAGTCAGTTCGACCGAAACATGGTGTTCGAGCCTTCCGAGTTGGAGCCACTGAAGTTCGACTGTATATCCCTCTGCCTTCGGTGGGGGATAAAAAGGTGCTATACCACAGCATGATTGTGAATGAAGATTCAAATCAGCCTGCATGTATATGTATATTTAAAGTGTAACATTTTTAAAGTAAACAACTATATTTCAGGGGAAGCAACTTTGCCATTTTCATTTTTTCCTCCCTTCTTAATGGGGGTCTACTCTTAAAGGAAAGAATTTGCTGCTAGGGGAGCAAATTCTTTCCTATGGGAGTGAACCCATTCTGGAAGGGCTTCATCTGAGAGGACCTTATTTTGGTCATCCAGTAGGAAACCAGAAATGTCTTCTTTTGAAAAAAAAAAAATGGCGGAAAAACATTATAGTGTACCCATATGCCTCAAATGTAACCTTTTTAATGTATGAAGTATACATTATTTTGATGTCTAAATCAAATTACCACATTTCTTCTGATAAATGTCCCCTCTCTAATAAAAGCTCCTTACCACATTTCTGTAAACAGAGTGACCAAATAGCACTAAGACTGGCTCAGGACAACCAAATTTTGTTTTTTTTGCCCCGATTTGTCAAGAGAGTGTCATTTATAGGACTGCAATGCCATCCTTCTTTTATTAGAAGAAATATTATGATGACTTGGCTACAAACATATTGCAAACTCTGGCATATTCTCATCAGCTTAAACCACCAATCAAACCACTGTAAAATGTAATTATTCTCTAATATCTTACAATAGCCACCAACTCAGGTTACAATTTTTTATGATCCTTTTAGCTGAAACCCATATTCAAGTTACTATAATGAGCACTATTCTTTGTTAACTTGAAATTAAATTGATTTAACTGTGTAACAGAAGAAGGCAGGAATGGTCAAAGAAACTATAAAGAAAATAAAGTGCATTCTGCAACCAGTTCTTCTTCTTCTTCTTCTTCTTCCAAGTTATGGTCAGGATTCTTCTCTAAGAATGTCCTGTTGACCAGTGAGAGGGGAAAGAGACAGCCCACTCCTTCCAGTGTTAACCCATTGCATTCTGGGTATTTTTTGTCGTCTGCTGAAATTGTCGTCTGCATCAAACATCAATAATATTTTGACAATATTGGTCTAACCAACTCTTGTAGAAATGATGTCTAGGCAGCAAAAAGTTTGGATCTAAGATCAGGCCCCACGTTTGTGGGGCCTGATCTGGATCCAAACTGTTTGCCCAGATACCCCTAAAGGGGTATACCGAATGGAATGGGTTAAAATCCAATTATGTACAGTTAAAACATATAAAAATATTGCCCGCTGTTCAGAACTGAAGGGTCGGCAGGGCATGACCTAGACCGACTCGGAACTTCCCTAGGGTGGTGGCATCAGTGACCTGAGTTGGTAGAAGGTTCCAGTCCCAAATGGTCCGTGGGAAGAAAGAGCACTTGTAGACGGACATGGTGGCAGTAGGTTGGTAGAGTCTATGCTGACCTCTGGTGCGTCTGTCACTTGGACGTACAACATCAGTGTCTATTTCCACCAATCCATGCTGCATTTTAAACAATGTTGTCAGTCTGTCCACTCTTCTTCTTTGCTGATGTGGTTCCCAATCAAGGTCTGAAACCATCTTGGTGACGCATCCTGGCATTCTGTCAAAGTAATTACCATGAACAAAGCGAGGGGCTTGTCTTTGGACCTTCTCCAGCTTGGCACTGTCTTCGATTGATGGTGGGTCCCAAGGCTGGAGACGCATGCTCTTGAGTTGGTCTAACAATCAGGAAGCAATAAAGATGACCTCTGACAGTAACTATTGTAATGTAAATTTACCTCTTTCTCCAACTATTTAGGGAAGTCTGGTAATATCATCACCTGTTTGTGCTTTGACAGTGGAACTGATTTCATCGGTTTTAAGACATACTTCATCGGTTTTAAGATGGGAATGGTTTCCCCCTCCATAATGACCCGAAATATGGAAATTGGTTTTATCATATACCTATCAATGATACGCCCTTTGAACTGCCTATTTTCTGGCCATCTGATACAGAAAGCCGTATCAAACTGACCTTTTCTGAATCCGTATCACTATCTTTTAAAACGAGGCTATGTCTGAGTTCCAGCTTCAGTCGCATCATTTTTTAACCTGCATCGCACAAACGAGTACCAGAGAAACAGGACTAGTGATGTAACATCAACAAACATGTCAAATGGCTCGCCTCGATGGCTAAGTTGGTAGCATTTGTCTCAGGACTAGCTACATACCTCTGCCGCGCAGGTTCGAACCCGGGTCAATGCATAAGCGCTAGAAAGTATAAATGGTTTGTTCCCTAAGGTATATAATAAACAAATTATTATAATAGTAACATGATCTGGCATACTATATATCATGTCTCCTGGATGAGCTCATACCATCGGATCACCCAAGACGCTTGCATCGAGACGCTTGCATCGAGGGTGATTCGATCACCCAAGACTCCCGCATCGAGGGTGATCCGATGGTATGAGCTCATCCACTCAACATGATATTGTACGCCAGATCAAGTTACTATCATAATAATGTGTATATATTAATTCTGCTACATCATGTTTTTCATTAAAACAATACCAAAAATAGCCATCAGAGGAGATGGCAAATCCCCCGACCGAAGACCCCCATGGGCCTTCAAAACACATATTAGTAATATATTGTCATTCTTTTATGCTTCTGATTGACATTAACCTGTTAACAGATGGATGATTATCTAACACTCAGACTAAAACAGTATGCTTGACTGCTAAAAAGAGGTAATATCTCAAACAGCCACCATATACAGAAATGTATAGCATACGATACATTCAACTTTCAAAATGTGTGAATAACTTCTAAAGTACAAGCCCTACAAACCTAATTTTGAGCTCTCTAGTAAGTGAATTTGGACAAAGAATCCAAATCTGGATTTTTTTTTTTTGGGGGGGGGGGGGGGGGGGGGTTGGGCCCAGCGTGCGGGCATGTGGAGGGGTCAGAGAGAGATAGGAACACGGATAAGATATCACAGCATGATCATCAATATTCTAAAAGGTACACGGTTATTATAATTCTGGAGCTGGCCAGGGTTATACAGATACAGAGCAGAGACTCAAACAGTAGCTCAAACTACCAAAGGGAAATAACTCACAGAGTATAAAAGCAAGAGTTATCATTCATGTATGAGACAAATTGTCATGACCTGTTCTGCATATCTGTGAAGTATCATGAAAATATTTCAAAAGGTATTCAAGCTATGGAGCGGACACCTAAAACCATCAAATGGAAATAACTCAAAAAGTAAGAAAGCAAGAGTTGTCATTCTTGTTCGCGACACATCATCATGACCTGTTCTACATATCTGTGAAGTATCATGAAAATATTCCAAAAGGTATTCAAGTTATAGAGCGGACACGAAATCACACCTAAAACCATCAAGGGGAAATAACTCAAAAAAGTAAGAAAGCAGTTGTCATTCTTGTTCGCGACACATCGTCATGACCTGTTCTACATATCTGTGAAGTATCACGAAAATATTCCAAAAGGTATTCAAGTTATAGAGCAGACACGAAATCACACCTAAATTGATCAAGGGGAAATAACTCAAAAAGTAAGTAAGCAAGAGTTGCCATTCTTGTTCGCGACACACCATCATGACCTGTTCTACATATCTGTGAAGTATCATGAGAATATTCCAAAGGGTATTCTAGTTATAGAGCGGACACGAATCTGCCAAAAAATCACACCTAAAACTATCAAGGGGAAATAACTCAAAAAGTAAGACAGCGAGAGTTGTCATTCTTGTTCGCAACACATCGTCATGACCTGTTCTACATTTCTGTGAAGTATCATGAAAATATTCCAAAGGGTATTCAAGTTACAGAGCGGACACGAATCTGCCAAAAAATCACCAAAGGGGAGATAATTCAAAAAGTACAATGGCAAGAGTTACCATTCTTGTACGCGACACGGCGTCATGACCTGTTCTACATAACTGTGAAGTATCATGAAAATATTCCAAAGGGTATTCAAGTTACAGAGCGGACACGAATCTGCCAAAAAATCACCAAAGGGGAGATAATTCAAAAAGTACAATGGCAAGAGTTACCATTCTTGTACGCGACACGGCGTCATGACCTGTTCTACATAACTGTGAAGTATCATGAAAATATTCCAAAGGGTATTCAAGATATAGAGCGGACAAGAAAGTGTTTACGGACGGACGGACGGACGGACAGACGGACGGACGGACGGACGGACAAGAAAGTGTTTACGGACGGACGGACGGACGGACAGACGGACGGACAGACGGACGGACGGACGGACGGACGGACGCCAGGCTCATCGCTATATCCCCCGAACCTTTCGGTCGGGGGATAAAAATCTGAATCTGTCTTTCAAGACAGATCTTGATTTCTGGGGTTGTTTTTGGAGGGGGACTAAAACGTCTTCTATCCAAATAATTTGGTACCTACCAATTTCTATCATGCATTCTTCCACTTTTTAATATGCTAAGTCTGCTAGCTTCCTAAAAAGGCAGCTGACTATACTGGAATAAGAAACAATGCAGCTCCTTGTCATTTAAGGAGTAATGCCCCAAAAAGCAGACAACAAAATTTCGTCTGCAGAATTTCACAAAATGTCTCGTCCAAGCCATATCATATTGAGAATTCGAACACTAGTGGGCAAACAGTATAGATTCAGATGAGGTGGCCCAAGGCATTTCTGTCAAAATAGGATCTTTATCAAACTCTACCAATCAATATGAATATTTTTATTTCATTGACAATAGACAAACTGCTGTTGCAATTTAATTGCACAATATAGGCAATTTGATAGCTTAAGCATTTCCTGTAATTATACTGGTAAATACTGATATATGTCAATAAATCGCAGAAGGTATTTTGGACGCTCTAAAACAAGTGAAAAACAATAATATAAACACACAGGTAAACAGACTTGTCCTAAGCTCAAATGATTAAGGGTATAAAACTCAGTATCAAATAACTATACCCAAATCTGATGAAATAGGCCATAAGTTGCTATCCCCCTTTTTGATTGTCGATTTATAACTAACTTTGTCTACATTCACTATAAATGTAAAATATTAGAAGAAAAAAGTAAAGTGCATAGACCAAGCTTGCATATAAAACGAAATACATGTACTTCTTTTCTCAAATAAAATCATTACCTGTCTAAATTGTCTGGAACCAAAATATTGAAATATTCCAATTAGAACAATCTTTTACAATCAATTATTAATTCTCGACAGCATGCATTATGACAGTATTACATAACTTAATCAAATAAATTAATTTGAGTTACATGATCAGGCTCCGATTTCTGAAATTTAGCAGTTTCAATATCCGCTTGTAATTAATCAATATACAGGCTGCATCAAGGGAAATTATGTGTTTTACCATGTATGAAAACTCAATCTAATCTAATATTGTACTGTAGAGATTCTGAATGAATGTATGAAAAACAAAGCCTGTGATAAGACTGTGTTACTCCTATGGAGCAGTCTAATCTGAGTCTACACTGTTTGATCAAATATGACTATCCAAATATTTTCATTGTAATGGTACAGATAATGCAACATGGGAAAATCCACTTGTTGGAAGCCTTATCCAGCCCATGGATCGGCCCAGTCCAACCAGAGCCATCACTGTTTGCAATCAAACAACCTGGACTCTTAAGAAACTACAAACTGTGATGGTTCATATCAGATAATGCATTTTGCATTTATGTGCAGTCTGACCTGGACCTTGGATAATTTCAGGTTTTTCCTTCACTTGTTAAATCTATTGTAAAACCATTATTCTTATAACTGTAATCGCACAAAGAGCAATATTTTATAAAACACCGTTCAGACCATATGTTTTACGGCTCAGCGACTCGGCTCCATCTCACTCCATCATAATATCATGATGTAGAGTAACCAATATCGATTTCTTTAATTGATTTTTTTTTTTTTTTTTTTTTAGAAAATGAGTCAGTTTTTTTTCTCGACATCTGGTATGATACCATTCAAAGTTACCGTATTGACGCAAAAATTTCGGACACCCAAAAGTCAGACAATTATTGTTTGAAAATTATTAGAAAGTGGATTTTACACACAATAATGCATCCAAATGATGCTTAGTGAATGGCAAACATTGTAGACCCTGATTAAACTGCTCCTTCAGTTTGATCTGGGTCTACAATGTTTGCTCAGACCTGTCAGTCCGAATATTTAGCAATAGCATTCAAAGTTATTGATAATCTCATTATTGATCTGATCAATCTTTATGTTTTAAGACGTAACACGAGAAACTCTACCTAGTTAGTTATTACATTACATAAAATTAAGACCAACATCAGCCTCCATATCTGTGTATACATGTAGAGTGATCCAAATCAATAGATGCTATTGCTGTGAACAGGGCTGATTCTAATTCTACTGCACATCTGTACAAGCTGATCTGAGTCTTCACCACTAGCATAAATTAATGTTAAGATACCTTTTCTCACTGTATGGCCCCATTTTCTTTAGGCTATTAACAACAATTCATTCAGAACATCTCATTTTTTTTATTTTCTTTAATTAATACTTTATTTCAAGTTGAATACATTTGACAGACAGAAGCAAAGCTCAAGAAATGACAGCTGACATAATACAGACCACCAGATTTGAGTGGAAGGATGGATGACTTGCAATTTTACATCCTTTTCAACATAAGTTCAGTCATATCAGGATGATGAAAGGCTGTGTGCAATGGAACCCAGTTTATGGCTGAAAAGATTTCCAAATTCAGTGGGAATCAAACCTGGAACCACTAGATCAGTAGGCCAGCACTTAATTCACTGAGCTATCAGGCTCTCACCTGATCTGAGGTTTTATGGCTGATTGACAGTACGTTAGTCGCTTTCATTCAACACATAAATCCAAGCATTGCCATTGTTTGCAAATAAATAGATAAATAAAAAGATAGCTTAATCCATTTGTAGAGGGCTCGTGGTTCCCCTGGTATTCTGGCTTCCTCCAAGGCTGTAAAGCCACATAATTCATGGTTGTTTCAAGTAAAATTTGGCAATTTCCAGGCAGAAACCTTTACCTGAGGGTGTCTTCTGACTTAAAAGTATAGTTTTTTTTTTGTTTTTTTTTTAACATATACATCAAAGAGCTAAAATACTCTTCACTGCAAGGAAATGTGTTAAAGAACAAGAAAAAAAGTTGCCCCTTATTCACAGGGTATAATCGATTCCGCTAATTTTCGCTTCCTGCAGAGACTGTACAACATATTTGGCTTCTGCCGAGACTGTCCGCGAACTCTTGCTTCCTGCCGAGACTTCTGTACATGATAAATGGCTTCCTGCAGAGACTGTCCGCGTGACTCTGTTTCCTGCCGAGAGCCTCGGCAGGAAGCAGAGTCACGGGGGACAG
Source organism: Ctena decussata (assembly GCA_963989385.1). Classification (NCBI taxonomy): domain Eukaryota; kingdom Metazoa; phylum Mollusca; class Bivalvia; order Lucinida; family Lucinidae; genus Ctena; species Ctena decussata. The sequence continues at coordinate 80,864,183 of OZ022501.1, read as the reverse complement.
TCTCGGCAGGAAGCCATTTTTCGAGGACAGTAGTCTCTGCAGGAGGCAAAAGTTTGCGGACAGTCTCAGCTCTCGGCCGGAAACAGAGTCACGCGGACAGTCTCTGCAGGAAGCCATTTATCATGAACAGAAGACTTGGCAGGAAGCAAGAGTTCACAGACAGTCTCGGCAGAAGCCAAATATGACGGACAGTCTCGGCAGAAGCCAAATATGACGGACAGTCTCTGCAGGAAGCGAAAATTGGCGGAATCAATTATACCCAGTGTTATTACAAGAATTCTGCCTTGAAAACTGTAAAACCACATACCCTTGTAAAAGATTACAGACACAAAGGCTACTAATTCCTTTAAGGTGTACACATCAATAATCAAATATCATGTCAAATAAATCCTTGAAATCAATTTAAACCCTCTTCAGATGTTAAATTGTCACCCTGAGCCCTGATCTTTCCACTATTATACCCTCCATTACCCACAATTTAGTAAGCAGCTTAGCCTATTAAGAATCAGCCAGCCTGACTTTGTGGCAAATCTTATCTAACAAAGGTGACAAAATTGAAAATATTTGGAGATGATTTATCCCAAATTCCCACTTATTGATAAAACCAAACACCATCTCCAAAAAATACATTTGAATTAATGTTTTTCAGTTTCAAAAAATGTACAAGTGAACATTTTTATTTTCAAAAATTTTTACGAATTAATAGAACCTCAAGTAAACAAAAGTTTGTAGGAAGAACCTCCATTACACCAAAGCTTTTCAGCTTCTTTAGTTAGAAGAACTTCAAGTATATCAGAGTTTGCATGTTAGCAGAATCTCCAAAATATCATAGCCTGTCAGTAGAACCTTAGCAGAATTTCCATAAAATCTTAACTTGTCAGTAGAGCTTCTAGTGTAATCTTACCTTGTCAGTAGAGCATCCAGTGTGATCAAAGCTTGTCAGCAGAAGCTGCAGTATACAAGAGTTTGAAAGATTACCACACTTTGTAAGAAGAACCTCTTATATACCATTAAGAAGTACCTCCGTATACCAGATTTTGTAAGAATAACCTCTAGTATACCAAAGTTTGTAAGAAGATCATACAGTATGCCAAAGTTTGAAAGAAGAACCTTCAGTATACCAGAGTTTATAAGAAGAATCTCCAGTATACCAGAGTTTATAAGAACCTCCAGTATGCTAGAGCCTATAAAAAGAACCTCCAGTATACCAGAGTTTATAAGAAGAACCTCCGGTATGCCAGAGTTTATAAGAAGAATCTCCAGTATACCAGAGTTTATAAGAAGAACCTCCAGTATACCAGAGTTTAAAAGGAGAATCTCCAGTATACCAGAGTTTATAAGAAGAATCTCAAATATACCACAGTTTATAAGAAGAACCTCCAGTATACATGAGTTTATAAAAAGATTCTCCAGTTTACCAAAGTTTATAAGAAGAACCTCCAGTATACCAGAGTTTAAAAGAAGAATCTCCAGTATACCAGAGTTTAAAAGATGAACCTCCAGTATACCAGAGCTTATAAGAAGAACCTCCAGTATACCAGAGTTTATAAGAAGAACCTCCAGTATGCCAGTGTTTAAAAGATGAACCTCCAGTATACCAGAGTTTATAAGAAGAACCACCAGTATACCAGAGTTTATAAAAATAATCTCCAGTATACTAGAGTTTAAAAGATGAACCTCCAGTCTACCAAAGTTTATAAGAAGAATCTCCAGTATACCAGAGTTTAAAAGAAGAATATCCAGTATACCAGAATTAATAAGAACTTCCAATATACAAGAGTTTATAAGAAGAACCTCCAGTATACCATGGTTTATAAAATAACCTCCAGTATACCAGATTTTATAAGGAGAACTTCCAGTATACCAGAGTATAAAAGATGAACCTCCAGTATACCAGAGTTTATAAGAAGAACTTCCAGTATACCAGAGTTTATAACAAGAACCTCCAGTATACCAGAGTTTAAAAGATGAACCTCCAGTATACCAGAGTTTATAAGAAGAACCTCCAGTATACCAGAGTTTATAAGAAGAATCTCCAGTATAACAGAGTTTAAAAGATGAACCTCTAGTACACCAGAGTCTATAAGAAGAACCCTCAGTATACCAGAGTTTAAAAGAAGAATATCCAGTATACGAGAATTAATAAGAAGAACTTCCAATATACTAGAGTTTATAAGAAGAACCTCCAGTATATCATGGTTTATAACAAGAACCTCCAGTATACCAGAGTTTAGAAGAAGAATCCCCAGTATACCAAAGTTTAAAAGAAAAACCTCCAATATCGGAGTTTATAAGAAGGTTACTAAGTTATTGAATGTAAATACACAAGATTAGTATACACAAAAATAGCCTAAAAATCTAATCAAAGTGATGCAACTCAAAAACGAAGAAAGGGAGAGCAACCATTGTTATACACAACACATCGTCAGACCCTCATACACATTGCTATGAAGTTTCATTAAGATATCCCAAACGGTTATTTAGTTATGGCGCGCATAAGACTAGTAGGGTAAAAAATAATCAAAGGGGCATAACTTGAAAACTAAGAAAGGGGGAGCAACCATTACTGTACGTGACACTTTGCCCCGTCCTAATATATATGCCTACAAAATTTCATGAACAGATCTCAAACGGTTACTGAGATATATATTGCACAAGAATGTTGACGGACGGATGGACGGACGGACGGACAGACAGATGGACAGAAGGACGGATGGACGGACAGCGCCATGACATAATAAGTCCGTTTTATAATAAAAAAAAAATCTAAAGTATACCAGGGTATGTATGAAGAACCTCCAGTAGTACACTACAGCTTGTTAGCAGGACCTCCAGCTTATCCTTTCTTGTTGGCAGAACCTCCAGTATACCAGAGTATGTTAGAAGAACCTCTAGTATACCAGAGCTGGTAAGCAAAATCTCCAGTATATCATAGTTTGTTAGCCGAACCTCCAGTATACCAGAATTTGTAAGGATGATCTCCAGTACACCATGTGAGTACACTGAAACTCGTTAGTAGATCCTACATAATATCAAAATTCATAGGACAATTTCCAGTACAACAGAGCTTTTTTTTTTGTTAGACCTCCCCTCACATCAAAGTAATAATTAGGAGAGCCTCAAGTATGCCAGACCTTTTTAGAAGAATACCTAGTATAACAAAGTTTGCTAGGAAAATCTTCTAAATGGAATATACCAATAAAGTATTATATCCATTGACAGCACCAATGGCTTGATTTTATCAAAGTGAAGAACAATACATCATCAAGAAAAACTTGCTGACTGCATTGAAAGAGATTCTGGATGCAAAGTATCATAGCCTATTGATACAGACAAATAGTATTCAATGCCTTAATCCATACTTACTATTTTTTTTTTTTTGTAAAGATCTTTCTATCTTCATAGACATGAGAAACAGCAGTCTGATCTGTGATTAAATTTTCTGTCAAAACATTGCGAGTCTTATGGTACTTTCTGCAAATAAAAAAATAATTTCATATAATCCAGTAAACAGCACAAACATTTGACACTATAATGCACAGTAAATTAACAATTGTTGGATAAATCTGAATCACTGTAAATGAAGTAACTTTAACTCTTAAAGAACCAAAAAATCAGACAACAAAATTTACATCTGCAAAATTTGTAAAAAATGTTTCGTCCAAGCTATATCATATTGAGAATTCAATGACTAGAGGGCAAACAGCATAGATCCAGATGAGGCAGCTCATAATGAGCTGCCTCATCTGGATCTATGCTGTTTGCAAATTAATTTATTTTCATTTTTGGAGCATTTATTGTTAATTTTATATTCAATCTCAAAATAATGAATGAGTTAAAGAGATAAGAACAATCCTATGAATGATGAATAAGAGGTCCTGTGGTGAAAATGCATTATATTCCATGTCCCGCCACAGACGGTATTAGCGTATTGAGATAAAATACTTTTTTCGGGCATTTTTTTTGCATGCTGTTATATTGTATCCTTTTGAAGTTATGTAATAACTTTTACAAGCCATGCAGAGGTAAACAATTGAAAAATGACAATATCACATCAAACTCTGTAACCTTTTACACTTAAAGCGCAATTTTTTTTGCAAATAGCGTAGAACCAGATGAGGCAGCTCATTATGAGCTGGGTCATCTGGATCTACACTGTTAGCCCTTAACTCTCTGGATTTTGAAAATGACATATTTTGGACAAAACATTTTTGTAATTTTGCAGACGTAAATTTTGTCATCTGCTTTTTTTTTTTTTGAGACTGGATTATAAAAGCTAGGGGAGCAAATTCTTTCCTTCAAGAGTTGACCCCTATTGCAAAAGGAGGCCAAAAAATGACAGACTTGCTTGCTTCCCCTGAAAGTGTAACATTTTCAGCTTCAAAGAAGGATGGTGTATGATAGAAAAAGCTGAAATGTCTGTATACCTAAAGGACTGACGTCTTATCAGTTACTAGCAGCTAGTAAAACCACAGCATGAAATATAGGGAAAATACACGCCCACTTTTGAGAAATTCTGCTGTGAGTCTCTAAGGTATGTATGTTTCTGATAAATTTTGATGCAAATTTTGCACCATTTTGCATTAATGTATCACAGACATGGACAGACGCTCGGCGCCCCGTTACTGCGGCTATGGATTCGTTCCGCTGAGGTGCGGGGGCAACGTCGATATGAGAATTGAAATACTACTACTACTGTATCACAGACTGAACTTCAACAAACTTGACTTTTGCACAAGTTTGACTCAGATTTGCACTTTCTGATAACCAAAATGAAACTGCAAAAGTTAATAGCTGCCAAAAAGTTAATGACAAGAAAAAACTGACAATTTCTAGCCACAATTTTTTTTTCTTTTTCCAGTATCAGATGGTAAGGCTTCTGCCTATTATTGCAGATGTTTTGCAACATGCACGTCTGCAATAACATGCAGGAGAGCTCGTAAAATATCATTTGAAGTCGCTTCTTTTGCTTTACGCCAAATCTTAATAGACATATAATGTTATTTAGATCCATACAGTTTCTCTTTAATCATTGTAAAATCAAAGAATGAATAAAAACTGAATGGAACCAAATGTCATGTTCCTGCAAGTCTAGATTCCTATCTTTTGTTTTATGATGGGAACACAAGACCCACAGACTTGCTGTAATTAACCCGGAAAGTGCCAAGAAGGAATATAGTTGAATTTGCAAACAGCGTAGATCCAGATGAGGCGGCTCATAACGAGCCACCTCATCTGGATCTACATTGTTTGCTCTCTAGTGTTTGAATTCTCAATATATCGGTTGCATGAAACATTTTTGAAATTTTGCAGACGTAAATTTTGTCATCTGCTTTTTGGCACTTTATGCCCCACAGACTTGCTGTAATTAAGCTAAATATTGGGACACCATAACCAATTAACACCAGTTAGTAAAATTAAGGGCTGTGGGTATACTTCCATATTTTTTGGCTATTTTTACAAAAGGGGACAACTTTTGTGACATCCTGTTTGCTTCCCTGGTCTTTGAAGCTCTTTTGAAATGAGCCCTACTCTTAAAAGAAGGACTCTGCTCCTATGGGAGCAATTTTTTTTAAGAGCTGACCCCAACATATATAAGGGAGCCAAGAATGCAAATGACAACAGTACCAAACTGGTTAGACTGCATCTGGGTCTATGCTGCTTGCTCAAGTATTTCTGCCTCAATATTTTAAGAAATTTTATTATATCTTACCCTTATCATCTTGTGATGAGGATGACAATGCTAGAGGTCTGCTGATGCTAACCTTTGTACAAAACCAACCTGGAAGACTGTAAACAGAAGAAATCACTACTGACAATGAATCTTGAGTTCCAAATGTCCTTGACCTTTGTTTCATAAGCTTTTTTACTGACTGTAATATTCTGTCTGTCAAATTGGATCTAATTAACATCTTTCTTTTCTAATTTACAGGATTTTTTTTCCCTTAATTTTATTTTATTCTTCATCATTTTTAATTGAATAGGATATTTTGCCATCAATTTTTAATGGAATGGGATATTTTAAAATCATTTTATTTTTTTTAATGGAATAGGATATAAATCAGACAAAGATTTAATGACCCCGAAAAATTCCCCGATATACTTTGTGAATGCCATAGATCTTTGGCATCCCTCTCTTAACTTACAACCTCAGACATCTGTAAAATCTATTACTGTCATGCGATGAGCAATTAATTGATTAGTGACAGTTGCATCGGTTCTGAATATGTTTTTATCAGAGAGCCTCACCAGTTCCGAAATCACCTCTTGTTGCTTTTTATCAAAGAATCAGTGGGCTTCTAATTCATGGCTTTATCAGAAGTTCGCAATATATGATTGAGCCGCATTATGAGAGGAAGTCCCTTAGGGCATGGGCATACAGGGAAGAATCTCATCAGACTGTGCATTCCTGTTTGCATCAGTAACATGAGGATGATGCGTAATCTATAGTCTCTATATATAGTGGACAACTGATACAGTTAAACTTGAGTCTATATCTGAAAGTCCAAGGGACCTGAAAATCTCTCTCTGAGATATCAGTAGTTTGAGATAGCAGAGGCTACAATATAATATAGGAAATAGGTCAAAACTTTGATAAAAGAGGGTGCTTTGAGATATTAATGTTTGAGATAATGAGAGTCAACTGTCATTAAAACTCTGAAAACTTATAATGGCTTATAGGAACTAATTTTTGAGTTTGCAAGAGTGATATGAACTTAGCAGAAGCTCCCCTTTGATAACTAAAATACCTATAAATGGAACTAATTTTGAGAATCCAGAGACAAATATCAATTATTGAAGATTGATTTGGGACTAAAATATTTATCAGTCAATATGGCAGGTTGCGCTGCAGGCAAAGTCACAAGGTATCATTTCTCATGTTCTAGCTGTGTGCATTGCCAGCAGTGATAAAGTCTTCATAATGCACAAAAAAGTTAAACTCTTTAAAAAAGGCTTTACCGTTATCAGCATTCTGACGGTCTCGAGGGCTTTACAAAGTCTTAAACTATGTACCACATACATATTAAAGTATGTATGAGAACAGGGGCCTTATACCATGTACAATTAATGAAAACTGAGGCTGCCCAACGTATTTACACAGAGTGATCAGTCTGCTGACTCCTCAGTGTCCGTATACTGCTGAAGCAAAAAGAAGAGTGCAGAGGCTGGTGTGATTCTTAACTGTTAACCCTTAAAGCCCTAAAAAGAAGACAACAAAATTGACATCTTCTAAATTTCAAAACATGTTTAGTCCTGAGAATTCAAAGACTAGAAGGCAAACAGTGTAGATGCAGATGAAGTGGCACATTATTGTTAGTCACCTCATCTGGATCTACGCTGTTTGCAAATTCAAATATTTTTATTTTTTGTGCTTAAAATGTAAACATCTTTCTTGTGACATGGCTCATATAAACAATTGAACTGCGACACAAAAAACAACAAAGTGGCACACATTAGCCCAGTCTGATCAGAGTCTTTGCTATCTGCATGGAGCTAGCTTTGACCCTTAGCTACCTTTTAAGGACGAAGTGATGACTCTGATCAGACTGGGCAGATGCTCCGGCTGATCTGTCTGCGCTGGGAGGTACATGCCACTTTGTTGGTTTTCTTGTGTCCCAGCTCAATTCATTTAGGAGAAAAAAATCATGATATCAGAAACATGAAAGCATTAGTCACTTATAGTACAACTTCGGAATGTTCTTCTCATGACTTTCAATTCAATTCAAAATCAAAAAGTGCATACTAAAGACCGCCTGGCATTGCTTTAACATACAACTTGTAAGTTGTCAGTTGTAAGTTTGTCCTTTAAACCTGAAATTTCACTATAGTATAGAAATGTTTGAAATTTCAAGCTTGTGTCTAGCAAGACTGTCAGAAATTCATTCTTGACATTGCGAAAATACAAAACTTGTAATAGCATAATATCTATGATTATGATTGTGTGTTCTCATTTGTTTCAAAATTGCAAATCAGCATAAATCAGTATAACAGGATTCAAGAGGTGACCCTTAATACAGGTTCATTTGCACTGTATTTTGATTCAAAAGATCCCAAAAGGCGACTAAAACAAGAATACCTGTGAATAGAGTGACCGCTTGTGATAGGTTTGGCTGTATCTACATCTTCTCCCTCTGCAAACCATTTAGATCCCTTATCTGTACTGAATAAGGGGAGGTAATTAAGTATTGTCTATGATACCTGTTATTTTATTTCTATTCTTCCATTTCATGACTAGTTCCCTTGTGTTTGGCATAAGTGCCAAGCTCAGATCTGAATATGAAAGCAAACATTTTCAATCAGTTTCCACAAGGCATCTTTCAGAGGTATCAAAACCCATTTTCAGGGCTTGCAGACTCTTTACCTTTCAGCAAACAGGTGAATTAAACCTACTGTGACAGGACAAATAAACTTACCCAATTTCAAAGACAGAAAGATGGAAGAGTCTGTTATATTTGCAGAGTAAAGGCTGCAACATACATTCATTCTCCAATGTTGCTCTGTCTTTAAGATAGTGATCTATGATCTCAGATAGGCCTAATGATATTTCAAACAGTATGGTGTCCATTTATTCAAAATATAAGTATTTTTCAGCAAACTTTGATCCCTGCCTTATCTCTTATATAACAAATGTTTTTCAGCCTGTCTCTGACTCGGAAATCACTTTACTGCCTAGCTGGTGACCTTCAGAACTTCAGCAGTTTCACCTGAAATATAGGCTCTTAATCATGTCAAGACTTGAACCGACCTGTGGATCTGTGCAGCCTTTGTGATAGTCATTCATTATGTGAATAAACAGCAAAGGCTCATGTGCAGTCTTGTCTGAGTGTTTGCTGTGCCCATAAAATGTTAAGCACTTTTTTGCATGTTATAACTTGATCAAATCTTATCTAGGATATGACAATGATAAAGCACAACTTCTGTAAAAAAATCATATTTCCAGAAGAAAAAGGAGCTGTGTCCCATATTATTGTCCCTACCCAGCAGGCACATGACGTTAAAATGACGTCATATTGACGTCGATACGACGTAATGACGTCGCATCGACATCAATACGACGTCATTCCGACGTCATGTGCCCGCTGGGTACTGTCAAATAAAATTCTGAAAAAGACTGTTCCTCCAGAGCAAATTTTATAGTTGTAGGGAATCTCCTTCATAGAAATTCAGCCTTAGCAACCATTTAAGTTGTTTTATAAATACGGCCCCAGGTTAACTATATATATACAAGGGCTGTTACCAAACAAAAAAGAGCTGTTACACAATGAAAAAGAATCATAATTCCAAAACGACCTGGTCACCATGGCTAATCAAATTTATTTAGCCATGGTGACCAGGTAGTTTTGGACCTATGACTTTCATTTCATAACAGCTCTTTTTCTTTTTGTAACAACCTTCAAAACATAGTTAACCGGAGAGAAATTAAAGACTTCTATTTTAAAGGCATGGACAGTCCGAAGGCTAGGTGCATTGAGGTAAATGGGAACTAAATAAAAACAAGCAAATTCTGTGAATTTATATCACCCGCCGAAGTGGCCCTGATTCATTTATGGGTTATTCTAAGTTTCATAAAATTTTGTTGACTGGTTACTTAGTTATTTAGGCTGAACTTGTGGATTGTAAATAAAATCAAGGGCAATAACTTTGGGATAAGTAAGGTGTAAGCTAAAGCTGTTATTCTTAAACACTTGCCTCAGCATCACTGCACTATGATGATACATTTTTAATTCAGTTACAAGAAATTTTGTTCATCGGTACCTTACTAATAGCTAATTTGTGGATTTTATATCAATTCAAGGGCATTAAATCATGCACTACTGAAGTGATTATGACAAAACTTAATGTGCGCTGCTGTGTCATGATAATACATATAATTATTATAAGTTTCATGAAATTCCATTCATTGATTACTTAGTTATGACTCAATTTGTTGATTTTTAACCAATTCAAGGGCAATAACTCATTGCTTACTGAAGCAATTCCGATAAAAAGTAAGATGCACAAATGTGTTATGGTGATACATATTTAGTATAAGTTTCATAGAATTCTATTTACTGATAACTTAGTTATGGCTGGAATTAGCAATCTCACATTGATTCAAGGGCAGTAACTCATGCACTACTGATGCCATACTATTGAAACTTTATGTGTATACCCCCCTTATGGTGATACATATTCAGTTTAAATTTCATGAAGTTTTGGTGATTGGTTACTTAGTTATGGCTCATTTCATTGATTTTAAGTCAATAAAAGGGCAAAACTCATGCATTACTGAAGCCAGTCTGAGGAAACTTCATGTGCATCAGCGGGTTACAGATATATATATCTATTTTAAGTTTCATGAAATTCTGTCCAGTGGTTACTTAGTTATGGCTCATTTCATTGAGTTCAAGTAAATTAAAGGGCAATAACTAATGCATTACTGAAGCCAGTCTGACGAAACTTCATGTGCATCAGCGCTTTATAGTGATATATACTTATATTAAGTTTCATGAAATTCCGTCTTGTGGTTACTTAGTGATGGCTCCGGACGGATGGAAGGACGGATGGATGGAAGGACAGACGGACGGACATGGAAAAAACTATATCCCTCTGCCGGGGGATAATAAAAGTACAAGGCACAGTCTGCTGTTATTATATATACCTCGTTCTATGAACTGTTTGACCACCCCTCATATGAAGTTTCAGGTACCTATCGAAGTCGCAGTTTAGGTAACATACCAGTACCTTTTTCATTGTAAAATTCTTGAACCTATTGAATTATGATCAAAATTCGTGAGAAAATCTTCTGGAAATATTGTTAACCACATATATAAATCAAACAGCAAAAATATATATCTTGATATCTCACTAACATTATAGACAGCTGCATAGATTGATCAAAACAGACACCAACTATCTACCAAGGGACACGCTAGATTTCAGAAACATCTTCTTCATATATCATAATATTTTGGCAGCATATCAGGCAAATTTTCAGAAATAACCGTTAACTATTCTTCTAAAGTTCCACTCCTACCACTTCCCAACCATGCTTTAACTCTTTCATTACCAAAAAGCAGACGACAACATTTACGTCTGCAAAAATTAAAAAAATGCCTTGTCCAAGACTTTTTATATTGAGAATTCAAAGACTAGAGGGCAAACAGTGTAGATCTAGATGAGGCGGCTCATTATGAGACGCCTCATCAGGATCTATGCTGTTTGCAAATTTTGCTAATTGCGTCACTGGGGCTTAAAGAGTTAAGTTATTCATTCTTGACAGCCCATTGAAAACAGTGCCTACTGAAAAGCTAGGCCCACAAGTAAACAACTACGAGTTGCAGCCAAACCCTTGTAATCAACAAATTACCGTAAATATTGCTATATTTTTTATATTAAAGAGCCAAAACCAATAAAAAAGTTAAATTTGCAAATAGCGTAGATCCAGATGAGGTGGTTATAATAAGCCACTTGATCTGGATCTACACTATTTGCCTTCTAATCTTTAAATTCTCAAGATATAGCTTGGATAAAACATTTTTTGAAATTCTGCAGACGTATATTTTGTCGTCTGTTTTTTTGTGCTTAAAGAGTTAATTATTCTTCTTCGGTTCCACACCTACCAAGTTCCAGCCATGCTATAAGTTAATCATCCAGCCCATTGAAAATTGTGCCTTTCTTAACCCTTTGCATTCTGGGTATATTTTGTTGTCTGCTGAAATTGTCTGCATCAAAATTCAAGAATATTGTGACAATACTGGTCTAGAAATGATGTCTAGGCAGCAAACAGTTTGGATCTCAGATCAGGCCCCACGTTTGTGGGGCCTGATCTTGATCCAAACTGTTTGCCAGATACCCCTAAAGGGGTATCCCGAATGGAATGGGTTAAAAACTAGGCTCAACTGAATCTACAGTGTTTGCCATCAAGTCTTTAACACTTTAAGCGCCAGTGACGAAAACAGCAGAATTTTCAAACAGCGTAGATCCTAATGAGGCAGCTCATAATGAGCTGCCTCATATAGATCTACACTGTTTGCCCACTAGTTTTTTGAATTTTCAATACGATATGGCTTGGATGAAACATTTTTTAAAACTTTTGCAGGCGTTAATTTTGTCGGTCTGCTGTGTTAAAGCTCTATAAGCTATCAGCTCTATAAGCTGTCACCGTTTGTTTTGTGAAATTATGTTGTTTGTATATTGTAATGTTCATTTTTGAAAATAAAATATGTTTAAACCGAGTCTTAAACTTCTCAATGACAAAACATTTTTTGAAATTCTGCAGACATAAATTCTATTGACTACCTTTTGGGCTTTGTTAATTCTTCTCAGAGTCTACAGTGCCACACCTATCATATTCAAGTCCTGGTATAAGTTATTCACAGACTCAAAATTAAATTGTGCCTTATGACAAAGCTAGGCCCACCAAGACCTGTTGCTGGACATGACAGCTCATCCGATGATGGATGGATGACTTGCGATTTTACATCCTCTTCAACAGTATTTCATTTACACCCTTTTAACAGTATTTCAGTCATATTAGGATGATGGGTGGGTAATAATGAAAGGTTGTGTGCAATGGAACTACGTTTACGATTGGAAAGATCTCCGGCTCCAGCAGGGCTCGAACACGGGACCACCAGATCAGTAGGCCAGCACTTTATCTACCAAACTGATCTAGTGGGTTTGAGCCCTGCTTGAGGCGGAGATCTTTCTAATCCGCTGAACTGTTTGCCCGTATCCCATGTATAGGAACTTTAACATAACATTGGTGCCCTTAACAATGGTTCAGTTTCCAATGCAAGGGTTAGTACAATATAGCTCTTTCTGTACTTTCTAAAGGCATGCTAATATGTCCTTTTTATGTCAACAAACCAAGGTCACTTTAACCCATTCCATTTGGGATACCCCTTTAGGGGTATCTGGGCAAACAGTTTGGATCCAGATCAGGCCCCACAAATGTGGGGCCTGATCTGAGATCCTAACTGTTTGCTGCCTAGACATCATTTCTACAAGAGTTAGTTAGACCAATGTTGTCAAAATATTCTTGATTTTTGATGCAGACGACAATTTCAGCAGACGACAAAAAATACCCAGAATGCAATGGGTTAAAGAATGATCCAAAACCGCCATAACATCAAATTTTATACTAGGGGACAAATACAAAATCACTTGCTTTGGTGCTCTATGGTTAAGACAATAATTATCTTCTAAAATTTGACATGATTCTCTGTCATCTTTCGAAACCTATTTAACTGGACATCTGCAGCAGAATTTTCAAAATCCAACCCATGTATGATATACCCTTACATCCAAATGCGTAACATTTTAAACAGATGCAAATATTGTACAAGCGTAAGCATAAACTGTACGTGCCAAAAAATTATGTTACATTTATTAGCAGACGGCAATTATATGAAAGCCATGGAATAAGACGAAGATTGTACAGAATAATAAAATGTGCAGCAACATCTGGTTCTGTGCATTTGAAGCTATCAATTAATACCATAATGACAATAAAATATTAATAAGCAGCAACTGTTGGTAAATATAAACTGCTTTGAAAACAGCGAGAACTGAGCAACCATAAAATCAGAAGGGCTAAATATTCAAGTATCATCTTATCATTATCAAGTTTACAGGCAAAAACTTGGGTGTTTATTAAAATTCCAAACTTTATTTCACTGTGTTTACCTGAGAAAATTTGATTTTGTGGAAATATTCAACTTCATTCCAATGAAGGTTGCACCAAACCTATATCTTAACCCTAAACAAGAACTATCAGAAGAAAATGGAGCTTAACTTAAACAAGGGCACATTTAACATTAACAAATTAGGCCAAATAAAATGAGGTCAACTGCAGTGTTAGAATGGACAGCTTTCCTAAGAATTATTCAAATTCACAGAACAGTGCCGGAGACATGACAATATAGCTGAACTGTGAAATGAGGTAATTCAGCCTTATGACACAAATTTTGGCTCAATGAAAACAGCTTTTAAGACCATTCGTTGGAAGAGACTGTGTAAATCCAAATGACCTTATCAAACAGCCACTCTGTCTGTCTGTTTGTTCTCAAGTATGTCTCTGAGGATACCAGTTCACCTGCAACTTGTGACAGGTCTGCTTAGCCTTGCCAGCCATCATAATTTTGCCACTCAGACACAACATCCATATTCATACCTATACACCACTCCAGGAGAGCTACAGTTCTATATCAGAACTTTTGTTGCCTGTATGCAGGAGCATAAAAATAAATTATATGCTCCTGCTGTATGCTATATAATTTTTTTTTTTCAGGAAATCTGCAATCAATTAATCGATTGGCACCTTTCATAGGGGAAAGTAGATGTTATCAAGACAAGAGGTTTTTGCCAGTTTTCAAAATTGAAACTCAAGTTATGGTAGTTTATATTAACTCTTTCAGTACCAAAAAGCAGATGACAGAATTTACATCTGCAAAAATTAGAAAAATGCCTTGTCCAAGACATTTCATATTGAGAATTCAAAGACTAGAGGGCAAACAGTGTAGATCTAGATGAGGCGGCTCATTATGAGCCGCCTCATCAGGATCTACGCTGTTTGCGAATTTTGCTAATTGCGTCACTGGGGCTTAAAGAGTTAATAAGCTAATCAAGCTTCTTATGTGATATTTATCAAAAGAAAATATACATTATACAATATTTTAGCTGTATCTATTTTGCATATGTATTCCTGCAGTTTTGATCAGTAATAACAAAGAGATTTAATCTAGAAAATTGTCAGTATGACTAAACCATGTTTACAAAGGGAAACAACTTTTGTGACTTTCTGTTTTCTTGCCTGAACAATGTAGTCCGTCCAAACTGGGTCTGATCTTACAGAAGAGAGTTTGCTCCTAAGGGAGCAAATTCTTTCCTTTAAGAATTTACTCCCATTGAGATAGAAGGCAAAAATGAAAATAGAGTTACTTCCCCTGACAGTATACCGGTTCTCCTCAAGGGTTAAAGGCATATTATTTCAAGGCGCCAGTGTTTCACCATACTGATCAAGAACCTGTAGATATAGAACAGAATTGATGTAATAAATATCAAAGTTGTGAAGAAATTAAACTCCGAAAATGCAATAAATTGCAGGCGTTCCATTTAGAAATAGATGTTTCATCCCTGCAGTGTTGATTCTTGTAAGAATTTGTTGACTTAGAGATGAAGTTTATTTCCTTCATTTGTGCAACATCCAGCAGGATGGGTATTGCAAAAATTAGGACATCTGAATAATGCATCCAAAAAGATGCATGGAATGGCAAACTGTGTAGACCGTGGGTCTGATGTGGGTATGCACTGCTAAGACCTTTTGGTCATAATACGTGGGAATTTTATGGTATTCCTTATCCCTTATGTGCCAGATTTACCCAAATTGCAGTGACAGAAACAAATGAGCGGACAGTGTAGGCTGTGATCAGACTTTGTCTTGTGGGTTTCTTGTTATCAACAGTAGAATTGTCCAGTAAAATGCTTGTACTGATGCAAAAATTTAAGATACAAAATGATATGTTAAAGGTTTGCAGCCACAATCACTTAAGTTTTTCATGATATGAACATTGATACTGCTGTGTAATCATGTATGCATCTCCCAGGCAAGTTTTGACAAATTCCACCAAGTGGTCTCAGAAATGGGATTTCAGGTCTGATGTCCTTGTTAGGTAATTAGTTATTGAAATAATCAGCCAGAACAATAGTCTGGTACCCTATATGGCAATACATATATTTGGAGGCTGACCTATACCTACCCCCTTTAGGAGTGGGAGCAGGACTGTTGGAGTCCCATTTAAGTCAACAATAAGTTCTTGTCAAAATCTTCTATTTCATTCAAAACATGGCTACATTTACAGGCTGGCCCCTAAAGACCCCCTTTAGGACATACCTTAGGACTGACAGAGGCAGGGTGCTACGTATGTCATCAAAGGCTTAAGTTCTTTTACTTGAGTAACAAATTTCTGTGACCCATGTGAATCTGACAGGTAAAAGTTTTTGTCGGTGGTTGTTTGTTGTCTTGATGCTTTAAGTCTACGGCAAACAGCTGTGATCATGTTGGGACGGTCAGTTAACCAAACCACACTATTCCCGGGCAGGCTTAGACCTCTTAGGTGGTTAACCAGTATTAAGTGCACATACCTTCGCCAGTATCTGACAACTGCCCTTCTTGAATAAGTGGAAGGAGTATGTGGCGGTTGGTTCTCTCTACTCTAGGCACCATAAAAACTCGTATGTATTGGGACAGACAGGTCTGAGCAAACAAAGCAGACCAAGATCAAGATGCTCCAAAAGCAGCAGTGTGTTTACAGCCTACACTATTTGCCATTCCATCTGCACATTTCGAACACATAACTGCATTGTAAAACCAAACTATTCCATTTTTAGGACAGATACAATAATTATTTTATCTGTCCCAAGTTTAAGAATTTTTACAGGAACATTTTCTGAGAGGCATCTAGGTCCTGTGAACACAACAGGACACATC
This sequence comes from Ctena decussata, assembly GCA_963989385.1. Classification (NCBI taxonomy): domain Eukaryota; kingdom Metazoa; phylum Mollusca; class Bivalvia; order Lucinida; family Lucinidae; genus Ctena; species Ctena decussata. The sequence continues at coordinate 80,847,709 of OZ022501.1, read as the reverse complement.
TAAAGTTCTCATTGGCTAGCACTCAAATTTCTCAGAAATGATCCATCTTGAATGCACAGTTTTGGAGAGATCAAAACCAATACTTTCCATAGAAAAGAACTAAATAAGTAGTTGTGCACTGTAACTTCTACAAAAACAATCGATGGTGAGAAAAAACAGTGAAAATCTTGATCTAATATAAAAAATATGTTGATGAGCAGGTCCATAAAACAGATATTTAAATGAATAAGTTCGGACAAAAAATAAATACAACAAAACGAATTTATGTCTTTATTGCAATGTGTGCCATTCCAAGATCTCAATAGATACACTAACTACATGTATTATGCTTTAAGCAATAAACAATAAATAATGATGATGTTTATATCTGAAGGTACTAAGTTGGTTAATTGGTTGTGGCTAAGCCCCAACTGGTTGTAGCTAATTGTCTGTACTACTAACCTTTAGGTATATTTTTCACTGTATTTTTTCTAAAGAGATATAACACACCCTTGTTTGGTTTTGTTTAGTACAAGTAACTGAATATTCAATTTTCAGATGAAGCATTTCGAGACAAAATTGTCTCTGCAGCTTTTCTATAAAATCAGGCCATATTCCAGAAAGTTTCACATAGTATGGCATGAGGAAATTAACCTGTCTAAATTTAACTTAAAATGCATTTTCATTTCTTCAAATAATGGCTGTACAAATGTACAAATTGTACAAATTTGTTATTAGACATTATTATCCTTCAAAAACAACCCAAAAATTCTAGATCCATCTTATAAAACAGATCTACATTTTGGAATGGGAAAAACCTATCATACAGAAGAATTATACAAAGATGATTTAGAAATTCAGGGTATTTCGGAGAAGAAACTCGCCACTTAATGGCCAAACAGATAATATGAGCCACATCATGTGATTTCCAACAATGTGGCGTTGGTGACAAGCAAAGGCTCTAATCAGACTGCACATAAGTGCAGTCTGATCAGAGCCTTTTCTTGTCACATTAGCCATCTATGGAATTGGCCCAAGCCATAAAGCCAACAGTGAGGTCACTGATTACCCAATACAAATGGGAAGGATGATTTGAATATAACATGACAACATTGCCACATTGTTGGAAGTTACATGATGTGGCTCATTATATTACTTCAATCTTTTTGAATTTGAGAAGCTCTATTGCTAAATGTACTTTCAAAATATCTGGGTGTCTCAAAATAAGCTATGTTGCAATAGTAAATTATGGGAAAGGGGAAAAGCGTTTTTTTTAAAACTTGCTTATCTGCCTATTACAATCAACGCCGATCATCTATAAGCAGCACTTGTTACAAGAGCAAAGCCAGGTCAATGTATTCTATACTGATCAGAGCTACAGACAGGGGTTTTGCTGACGATAAGTTTGGGATATGGGTGGAAACCTTGATGCTCAATGCCACTGAGAACATTAGTGACAACGTTAGTAAATTTAAAAACTTTTACATATACAGATTTTTTGCTACTCATATTTTTCATATAAACAAGAATTCTGTGGAAGGCAATGTTTTGTCTGTCATAAAACTGAGCTAAACAGGAAAACTTGACAAAAAATGCACCCAACACCTGGAAAAAAATACCTATGTCTCATTTTTGCTAGTTGCATGGGAGACAATGTGTACTTTACTGCAAAAGCTACTAACATTTCTTCAGCAAAAAAGTAGGTATCTGAGATTAATAGAATCTATGATGGGGTTGAGGCCAAGACAAGGAAATCTCAGGCTAGTTTTCAGATTATTAAGTCTTATGCAAGGCTTGCCGAGCATAAGACATAGATAATCTGAAAACGAGCCTGAGATTTCCTTGTCTTGGCCTCAACCCCAACATTGATTATTTTTCTCACCAATTATATTTTATAAAACAGAATATTCATTGAATACCATAACTTCTTGTTGAAGCCATTCCTATAAACTTCAAGCTAATGTTCTATTAATAGTTCTGACTTGTGTGTAAATTTCACCTTGTGCATGCACTTTTCATGCCTGGCAGCCAGTGACACCTCATGTACATCATTTGCTGTCAATTTCATTTTGCATGAAAATTACATGACAGGTAGCAGCAAGTGTATTTGTTGAATTTAAGTGTATAATTAATTGGGCTGTACTATATAGCAATGACTGACATTTTGAGACAGCTTTCTGAGCCTAGGCTGAGATAGCAGGCCGGGATAGAAAAATCTCAGACACCTCTAGAAAGGGATGTCCTTGTCCAATGGGTGAGAATATATTTGCTAAAAGATTTAACAAGATCATCTAGCTAACAATGCTTTCTTCACTTTTAAGTGCTTCAGTGTCTGTTACAGGAGGCAACATTATGCAAGTGTTAGGTCCTACCGGATAAAGATGACTGAGACTGCAATCAGCTGCTAAAGCTTTGTGATGGGAATATGCTCTTACTACTGTTTATATAATGCTGTGATATGAAATCATATCTCAACACTTAAAGCCTAAGAAATGAAAATAGTTGAATTTGCAAACAGCTAATATCATGATGAGGTGGCTCACAATGAGCCACCTCATCTGGATCTTCACTGTTTACTTGCTTTTTAAGAGTTTGCTTTTTAAATCCTCAGGTTCAGAAGAACTGTGTTTACTCTAAACATACTAAGGTGCCAAAGTGGTTTGAAAATACAATTCACGTATGGCTTAAGACAGGAGTTTGTCTCATCTGTACCGATAAATTAAGAGAATGATAATAATGACTGACTAGTGAAAACAATTTGTAATTCCAGCATAGTGTAAGAATTTCCATAATAGCACAGAATATATATCCAATAGTTCACAAAATACGCTGTTTGCTAACTTCCGCTAAATTTAAAATAAATATATAAGGCATAATAAAAGGAGCCATGACACAAGAAAACCAACAAAGTGACATGTGTCCCCAGCAAAGACTCAGATCAACCAGGGCTTTCCCCCAGTAGGATTAGTGTGTTCGCTCTCCACATGGGGGTAGCCTAGACCCTTAGCTGCCCTCTAAGCACACCAGCGAAGACTCTGATCAGACTGGGCAGATGCCCAGGCTGATCTGAGTCTTCGCTGGTGCACATACCACTTTGTTGGTTTTGCCATGTCGCGGCTCAAATCACTAAAATCATTGGGAGTAATAGCTGCATAAGACCGAGATGAACACTGAGAGACAAGATCACAGAGAAAGATGTTACTCCATTGTTCCAAGAGTGGCGATGGCTTGTGTTAACTTCTCAATCTCTATACTCAACTCAGATGCCTGCAAAAATAGAGAAAAGCAAAAATAATATGGAACAATAGTGAATTTTGTTTAGCCTAGTACAAGAGGCATATAATCTTAAAGGCCACTTGCCAATATAAACATGATTTTTTCCGCCCAAGTGCAGATACATACCTTTGTATTTCCTTGTTTTGATAAGCTTGGCTCTGTCAGAATGTGTCTGGCCTAAAAATTTGTGTGTTTTCATTTATTATGATATTCTGTTGCTTTGTGACTGGGGTAGTGCCATAATGACTACTTTCAAAATGTCTACTCCCAAAACATCTATTCTCAAAACATCTACTCCCATCTAATCTACTGAACATCTACTCCCATTTGGTCTACTGTGTCAAAACCTATATTCCTATTGGTCGACATATAAAGTAGTTATTCATTTACATACCAATATTTTGGACTACTGATAGGGGTCAACAACCTAAACAGTGGTGTATTGGGTATAAGGGGTGTAGGTTTTGGACTTGGAATGTAAGTACACATTTTGCCACAGTAGACCAAATGGGAGTTGACGTTTAGGGAGCAGACATTATGGGGGAGGTGTTTTGAGAGTAGACACTATGGGGGTAGATGTTTTGAGAGAAGACCCTATGGCCCTAATTCATTTATATATATAATCTGTACAAATATTCATGTACAAAACCAGAAAGTCTATATTATTTGATTGGCTTCATAAGAAGCATTTGTTTTAAATGTACATAGCATTTTACTGAAAATATAGAGAGAAACAGCAAAACATTAAGTGATCTTGATATTCAATTTACCTTTTCTGAATTTTGTTTCTGAATTTCTTCTGGAACTTTAGTTGAATAATCTGCCTTGGCCATATCAGTCTGTATTTTCTCTAACTGAGATGTCAGTCTGTCTTTCTTCCCACCAAGTTTCGTCATCTCTTTACCAACATCTATCAAACCCTGCAAAAATATATCATAAGGGTTTATTGCAGCATAATATGAAAGATTACCTAATATGCTGGTGACTTAGGATACTTTAAAAGTTGCCCAAAGCTGGACAAAATTTTTCTCATCATGCAAAGTTGATTTTACTTTATGCAATGCTCCTCAGCTAACCATCTCACAATGCAGCCATGAAGTTGTGCTTACTAATCACTTGTATAACACTGACCAGTTCAAAAAGGTGCCTTATCTTTTCTCAACAAGTTGTATATGATACAGTATTTCTGACTTACAGTTTCATTTACACAAAAGGATTTGAACGAAACCAAGGCCACCAAAAAGTAAATTCAGGAGCTATCCCACTTTCAAAGTAAAATTATTTCTGAGAAAAAAAATGTTTCAAACATGGGAATATGCACAGGCTGAAATACTGCAATCCAGGCAGTGTCCCTGTTATACCTAGTAAGAAGCAGAAAATACTGTGGTGCCATATGATAATGATACAGATGTCAACTCTGGCTTGCAACTCCCTCTTGTAATTTTCTTAATATCCCCACTGAACATCATTATGTCAGCACATCTTTAAGCTATTTTTGGTAAAAGGCTCTCATTAAGGTGAATGGGTACACTTTCAGGGAAAGAAACTTTTCCATTTTACATTTTTGTCTCCTGTTTCAATGGAGTCAACTCTAAATGAAAGAATTTGCTCCTATGGGAGCAAATTCTTTTCTTTAAGAGTGGACCACTTTTTGGAAGGGTTTTGTCATCCACGGAAGCAAGCAAGAAGTCACAACAGATAAAAGGGCAGAAACTGCCAAGTCAGACCACTGATACGGAAGTAATTGCCTCTCTTCTCATAACATGCATCTTTACAGTAAGGTATTTTTGCTCACAGAGAACAACGTCTTTCCTGCAAGGGTAGCCCTACTTCGACAAGGAATTCACCTACCAGGATAGCAAATACTACACTGTGTCAGTTGTCTCTCTTGCAAACGTAACTACCTAACCCAGGATGGATGGTTGGATGACTTGCAATTGTACATCCTTTTCAACAGTATTTCAGTCTAACCAGGATGATGAAAGGGTCATAAAGAAAAGCTGTGTGCAATGGAACCCTGTTTATTGTTGAATGGATTTCCACCTCAAGCTGGAATCGAAACCGGGACCCCTGGATCAGCAGGCCAGCGCTTAACCCACTGAGCTACCGGGGCTCCTACCAAACCCAGGAGGTATAGCCATATGGTTGAACAGACAGGTGTACCATACCTTTATCATGAGATGAGTTTCACACTTGGCTGAGACAGTCTGTACAGCACAGCCAACAGGTGGTGTCTGATCTACCATGATGTTGACGGCACTTGTCAATGAGAGAACCTGGATCAGGTCAGGGTGAGTCCGTAACAGATTGGCAGTCTCCTCATCAGAACACTTGAGGTATACTGGAACAAAGGGAATTAAGGTGACAAGTACACTTCCAGGGGAAGCAATTCACTTTTCCTGACCCAGATCTCTTAGGATCTATAGACTGTTGATACAGAGAGGGAAAACTGATCAACTCTAAGGACACACAGGCTTGTCTAGCTTCACAACAAATTTTTTGCATTATTGAAGATATATTTTCTCTTGTCATGTCACAGTTAAAATTCTAAGGAATAGTTGTATGATCAGCTGATATTCTAACAATCTTGCTATTCAGTAGCTTACTTTTATGTGCTTTTTTTTTGTTTGTCATGTTTTTGTTTTTGTATTTTTACATTCTAACTGTCATGCCTTAAATGAAACGTATGTCCTTTATGCATTTGATTTTTCAGAGAAAAGACAGTAGTAGAGTTCACCATGTGTGAACATTACATGGAACAATGACAGCTGTCATGGCAAAACATGCACACAGTAAACTGCTTAGTAATGTCATCAGTAACACCATAAAGTTAAAAAAGTTTTCAATGTGAATGGGTACTCTTTCACTTTTGAAGCAAATTCTTTCCTTTAAGAGTAGACTCCTTTGTAGAATAGGTGCATCAGCCAGGGAAGCAAACAGGAAGTCACAAAGTTTGTCTCCCTTTGCAAAAATGGCAGAAAAACATGGAGTCATACCAATACACCTTAAATTGCCACAGTTAAAGTTTTCATTTTTGATACCCACTACTATTTTCTCTTTCTTATTTCATACCTTCTGGTCTCATTTTCGTAGTAAGATTATAGTCCCCTCGTATTGATCGTATACTCTTGACAACATTCTGAGCAAACTCTACTTCAACCTCAAGTTTCTGATCCCGCCATGGATACTGAAACAAATATTAATTAAAATGATTGTTTGAATAAATGAAAAACAAAATAGTAACTTTAACAGAGCATGTAATGCCAAGTTTTGCCAATAATTATGAAAAGAATTACAAATATCAAATCTGCTTCAAATAGTTCTCTTTTAGAAAATCTTGAAAATAATATTGTTGTTTTCTCTGTGAATCTAATAGCATGTATTAACACACCAAATGTGGAATAAGAAGAGTCTGGGATAGTTGTTAGTATTTCTGAAAAAACTAGACAATCACTAAAGGTGATGAATGCCCCCGCCATATGCTTCACTAGATGAGTAATGTGTTTAGATATATTTGTGTGAAGTAACATCAAAATCTGTCAATAAATAAAGGTGCTAGAGGGATGATGAGTTTTTCTAAAAATAGCAACTGTGACCTTGACCTTGGAACTACAACCCTGAAAGGTTAACTTGTCCAAGATATTGTCATACTTAATATTTGTGTGAAGTTCTATCAAAATCAGTTAATAAATAAAGGCGCTAGAACCATGACAAAAATTTACATGTACCTATAATAGCATCTGTGACCTTGACCTTGAACCTACAATGCTGAAACATAAATTTGTCCCAGATATTGTCATGCTAAATATTTGTGTCAAGTTATGTTAAAATTATTCCAGAGGGATGACAACATATTTTCTAAAAACAGCAAATGTGACCTTGACCTTGACCCTACAATTCTGATCACCAACTTGTCCAAGATATTGTCACACTAAACATTTGGGTGAAGTTACATCAAACTTGTTAATGAATAAAAGGCCATCAGCCAAGTGTCACCCGACGTTTGAAATGTGTCACAAACTGCAGCCCTCTATTCTGTTTCAGAGTAACTGTATGGCCAAAACCAGAAAATATGTGTCTAACAGAACCTGGCAAGCAAATAATAATTGAAGCATAAGCAAAGACATATACCCAACAATTACTGGGCCTCTATGAGATTATAAAATACTTATGTTCAGAACTGGGCATATATGTGTAAAATCAGGTTACTGAAACTTTAGAAGCCCTTACAGAATGTCCAAAACATCAAGACTGTATACCCAATAATAAAATAACAAGGGCCGTAATCCTCCTAATATGAATCTGATGAAAAATGAACAATGCATTTATGAAAATTCAGCCCATTAATATGAATAGTTCTTGAGTTATCCTTTTACCTTTAAGTGAATGTCTATTATCTATGAAAGGGGAATAACTATGCCACTAATAAATTTAGCATATCCTAACAATAATCAGAATACTCAATTTACCAAATGCTACTAGCATACCAAATTTCAGCTCTCTCGGTCAAACGGTTTAAAAGTTGGAAAAATGCCAAAAACAACAAAGGGCCATAACTTTGTAAAATATAGGACAATTGAAATTCCAAAATCACATGCACATCTTCAGATCATGATGCAACATTCTGCCCTATTTCAAGTCAATCTGATAAAAGATGTGGCAGGAGTTGCGGGGACAAGGTCTGAGTCAGCAAGGGCCGTAACTCCATCAAAAATGGCCGAAACAAAAATAAAAAACCACATGCACATCTTCATATCATAAGAATACAATCTGTAAAATTTCAAATCAATCCGATGAAAGACGTAGGAGGAGTTGCGGGGACAAGATTTCGGACGGACGGACGGTCGGAAGGACGGACTGACACACGGACGGACGAGGGTCATTTCTATAGTCCCCCTCCGCCTACGTCGGTGACAATAAAGGAGCTAGAGGGATGATAAAGTTTTTTTTTCTAAAAATAGCAACTGTGACCTTGACCTTGGACCTGCGGTGCTGAAACGGTAATTTATTCAAGATATTGTTATACTTAACATTTATGTGATGTTAAAATCGATCTATAAATAAAAGCGCTGGAGCGATGCCCTAGGTTTTCTGAAAATAGCAACTGTGACCTTGACATTGATCCTACCAACCTGAAAAGCAAAGTTGTTCGAGGTAATGTCATACCCAATAAAGCTGTGATGTAATACCAAAATCAGATAATAAATGAGGCCGCTAGAGCAACGATAAAAGGTGAGCTTGTATATAAGCTATGGAAATCTGGTCAAAATATGTATGTTATTCAAGGGGAGATAATTTTGCAATAAAGACCTGACTCAAAGTTCTGTTTCCTTTATGCACATGTTCAATGCATGTCTGAAATGTGTTGCAAGTTTCAAATCCCTACATCAAATACTATTGGAGGAGTTGCAGAGACAAGAACAGTACTACAAAGTGTGAAATATGGTCAAAATATGTATGTTTTTCAAGGGGATGTAATTCTGCCATAATGACTGAATCAAAGTTCCATTTCCTTTACGCACATGTTCGATGCATGTCTGAACTGTGTCTGAACAAGTTTCAACTTCCTGCATTAAATACTGTAGAAGAAGTTGTGGAGACAAGAACAGTACTACAAATGTGAAATATGGTCAAAATATTTATGTTATTCAAGGGGACATAATTCTGCAATAGACCTTAATCAAAGTTCTGTTTCCTTTATGCACATGTTCAATGCATGTCTGAACTATATTGCAAGTTTCAACTCCCTGCACCAAATACTGTAGGAGGAGTTGCGGAGACAAGAACAGTACTACAAAGTGTGACAGACATATGTACAGACGGATGTATGTACAGACGGACAAGGGCAAAACTGTATGCCTCTCCCCACTTCGTGGCGGGGGCATTAAAAAAAAAATGTTGAGATCCTCAAGAGAACCACCTTACCAAGATGGTTCTAATGAGAGGCAACACTATAAGAAATTCATGGAGAATAATAGAAATCCTTGACTTATCATCAATTTCTCATCTTAATGTAGTACATTGTTCTCTGTGCAGCCATAGATTTCCAATTTAGGACACATATACTGATACCACTTTTGTCTGCTGTATTTTTGAGCCTCAAGTTGTCTGGCTCTTCAAACAACACAGGATAATTTCAAGAACGTTACAATATGTGAAAAGTAAACACACAGAACAACAGTCTGTTCAATGAGTCTTTAAGGACTTATACTCCACACCTCAGAACCCCAACTTACATCTTGAGGCTGTGGGTATGGCGTTACACATATACTTGGTGGTTCATTCTCTGTTCTCCGTGGCAACCGTTGGAAGAGCTCCTCGGTGACAAAAGGCATGAAAGGATGGAGAAGCCTCAGTCCAGTATCTAGACATGTGTACAGGACGTCTCGGCAAACTTCCTTGGCATCATCGTCAGTGCCATACATGATTGGTTTAATATGTTCCTATTGAAACACAAAGACAAAAGTCTGTTACTTAAGGTAAATGGGTATACTTTCAGGGGAATTAACTCTGTCACTTTCATTTTTGCCTCACATCTCTGCAGAGGTCAACTCTTACAGGAAAGACTTTGCTCCTACTGGGACAAAATCTATCCACTAAGAGTAGACTTCTTTTTGGAAGGGTTTCTTCACCAAGGGAAGCAAAACAGGAAGTCACATAAGTCAATGCATGGATGACTTATGGTTCTACTACCCTTTCAACAATATTTTAGACTTACTGAGCTGACAAAAGGGTGAAGATGAAAGGCCATGTGCAATGGAGCCCTGATTACAGTGAGCCCTGATTACAGTCAGGGAAAATTTCACCTCCAGTGGGACTAGAGAAAATTTCACCTCCAGTGGGACTAGAGAAAATTTCACCTCCAGTGGGACTAGAGAAAATTTCACCACTAGCGGGATTCAAACTCATGCCACTAGCTTTGCAGGCCAGAGCTTAAGCCATTAAGCTACCAGCGCTCCTAGGTCATATACTTTATTTCTCATGGTGAAACTGGTGGGAAAACATGGAAACACCCATAAAAGAACAAACCAGCGCTCCTAGGTCATATACTTTATTTCTCATGGTGAAACTGGTGGGAAAACATGGAAACACCCATAAAAGAACAAACCAGCGCTCCTAGGTCATATACTTTATTTCTCATGGTGAAACTGGTGGGAAAACATGGAAACACCCATAAAAGAACAAACCAGCGCTCCTAGGTCATATACTTTATTTCTCATGGTGAAACTGGTGGGAAAACATGGAAACACCCATAAAAGAACAAACCAGCGCTCCTAGGTCATATACTTTATTTCTCATGGTGAAACTGGTGGGAAAACATGGAAACACCCATAAAAGAACAAACCAGCGCTCCTAGGTCATATACTTTATTTCCCATGGTGAAACTGGTGGGAAAACATGGAAACACCCATAAAAGAACAATTTTCAGAGACTTTCAAAAACAGCAAAGTGCTAGTCCTTCATCAAAATTTTTAAAGGTCCACTAAGAGCCATATCATATTGAGAACTCAAACACTAGAGCCCGAACAGTATAGGGCCAGATGAGGCAGCTCATAATGAGCTGCCTTATTAGATCTACTCTGTCTGCAAATTCAACTATCTTTTTTTTTTGGCGCTTTAAGTGTTAAAAATCAAAGGCAGAAAAGTTCATTACAGAAAGCACAGAGTGGTTAATGTCTGTGAGTTTAAAGGACAGTACTTATCAACAACTTCAATGGACTGAAAATTACTCACCAAGTACCAGTCACACAACTCATATAACCAGAAATTGTAGCAGGCTTGTGTTGCTGTTGGGAAGTCGTAGTTGGTGAAACCAGTTTTGCAGCTCTCGACAGCTAATGACAGGCGACTGAGAATCCAACTCTCCATTTCTTTCTCTTTACCACTCAACTGTGAATAGAGACCATAAAATGGAAATTACTGTAATTTCCAGAATATTGTAACATGTTTCACACCTGCCTTGAAATGATACAGGAGTCTGGAAAGAATGACAATGTATTCCTGCAATAAGACCTGTGGGCACAAAGGCCAGCTTGCCTGTCAGCACGCTGCACCAACATTTGGCTACAGTTTTTATGAGCATATAAAAACTGTAACCAAATGTTAGCTGTAACTAAATGTTAGTGCAGAGTGGGACCCAGACACACATGATGATGATGACTTGGCAGCTTTAAGTCCTATTCAGCAGTATTTCTGTCATACAGGATGATGGGAAGGTGATTATGAAGGGCTCTGTGCAATGAATTGCCATTTAGATTTGGATAGAATCTCACTGCAGTGAAGTTCTATTAAACCCAAATCCTCAGATCCAGTCAGAACCACTAACCGATCAGCCACACAGACACTTCCCGATGCAGACACCATAATGACTACAACAGCTCTTCGTTTACTTTTGTACAAGCAAGCTTTGGCTGGCTCCCTAGACTTTGAATTATCTCAGTTCTACTGTATTATTTTCCCTAACACTATATGTTAGTTAAGGGAGGCAAGCCAACAAAGTTTTCCATTTGACTAGTATCAACATACCCGTAGTCTGCCTATCCATGCTACTTTACAAAGCAAAATCATTGTTTCTTTCTGTACATCTGGAGTCCAAGAATAGAAAATTATTATTCTCTTACCTCTGAAGTGGGTTTTGGTTTAAAGTCCTCACCAAGTGTCATCAAGGCAAATTTGGTGGCATTCCAGAGTTTATTGCAGAAGAATCTATAACCTTGAACACGTAGAACATCCAGGTTGATATCACGACCTGAAAGGGATAATCTGTGTTAAATAGACATCTGACTTTGCATACTCTGTATCTGAAGGTATGACATTTGAAAACAAAATACTGAAGAAACTGATATAAAAAAGCAGAAGCCTATGTTCTAGGACATATGGTTACAATCCCATGGCATTCTACTTTTACGACAGAAGTACTGTTGAACTCTGATTGCCAAAGGTCTTATAGTGGGGGGAGATGAAGATAGGTCTGGAGACATAACCAGAGCTCTAGATAAGAGGGAGTATTTGATAATTAGGGATAATTTTCCTTATTTCTCATTCAAATCATATGTTGTGACCCCTCAGCGACGGTTCAAATGAGTCACAACGTATGTTTTTATGAATAATTAACAAAAGTTATCTCTTATATTTATCACCAAATACTCCCTCTTATCTATAGCTCTGCATAACACTGGCTACACTCTTGTAAGGCAGATCACTCTGAGTGGAATGCTCTCTTCTCTTATGGGGTTAGTGTTTCAGGGAAATTAAAATCTTAAACCAGAGGACCATTGGTCCTGTAGCTCACCTGAGTCCATTCATCCTCAGCACTCAGGGGTTAGTAACTCTAAGGCAAATTGTACAATATGACAGAATTTTGAAGTCTGCTTCTTGAGAACATTTCTGTAAAACTTTTGTCAAAATATCTACTGTAACACAGAAATAAATGCTAATTTACATTTTCCCCGTTATTAGTCTATGGAAACTTTAAGTTGCCATTGCAAAAACCCACATGGGCAACAATGATAAAAAATAGTAATTCAATAGAGGCTATTACTAAGATCCTTTCAGTAAAGTTTCAGGTTTATCGTCCAATTAGTTTCTGAGTAGATGTTTTTTGAGTATGTTTTCTGTTTTTAACCATTTGGTTACCATGGCAACCAGCCAAATTGTGCCATTTCCATAATTGCGGTTGCTAGAGGACTACTCCAGGAACAATTCTGTAAAAGTTTTGTCCAAATATCTGCAGCGATATAGCTATGAATGAAAATTTTCAACTTTCCTATTATAAGTCAATTGCAACTTTAAGTTCCAACAGAAACAAAACTACTGAAGCAACTGCCATAAGAAACATTGTTTTTATAGAGGCTAGTATTAAGATCCCTTCTATTAAGTTTGAGCTGTATCGGTCGAATAGTTTTTGAGATGATTTTTAACAGTTTTTTTCAATTTTTCCGTTGCCACAGCAACCAGCCAAATTCTGCAATTTGCATAAATTTAATAAGGCTGCTTGAGGACTACTCAAGGAACATTTCTATGAAAGTTTTGACAAAATATCTGCGCCGACATAGCAATAAATGCAAATTTTCTATTTTGCCATTATAAGTCAATGGCAACTTTAAGTTCCCATAGCAACCAAACTGCTAGAGCAATTGCCAAGAAAAACAGTACTTTTATAGAAGCCAGTACTAAGATCCTTTCTGTGAGGTTTGGGCTTTATTGGTTGCATAATTTCTGAGGAGATGATTTTTGAATATTTTTCTATTTTTATCATTTGGTTGCCATGACAACCAGCCAAATCGTGCAACTGGCATAAATTTCATATGGTTGTTAGAGGACTACTCAAGGAACATTTCTATGAAAGTTTTGACATAATATCTGCACCGACGTAGCAATAAATGCAAATTTTCTATTTTGCCATTACAAGTCAATGGCAACTTTAAGTTCCCATAGCAACCAAACTGCTAGAGCAATTGCCAAGAAAAACAGTACTTTTATAGAAGCCAGTACTAAGATCCTTTCTGTGAAGTTTGGGCTTTATTGGTTGCATAGTTTCTGAGGAGATGATTTTTGGAATATTTTTCTATTTTTAATCATTCGGTTGCCATGGCAACCAGATAAATTGTGCAATTGACATAAATTTCATGTGGTTGATAGAGGACTACTCAAGGAACATTTCTGTAAAAGTTTTGTCAAAATATCTGCAGTGACATAGCAATAAATGCAAATTTTCAATTTTTCTCATGCAAGTCAATGGAAACTTTAAGTTGCCATAGCAACCAAAGTTCTGAAGCGATTTAGATAAAAAACAGTATTATTGGTTCCCCCTGCCTATAGATGCTGTATATGAAATTTGGTTACGATGGGCCTTGTAGTTTCAGAGGAGATGTCGTTTGAAAATGTTGGACGGACGACGGATGACGGACAACGGATGCCTGCCTATACTATAAGCTCACCTGTAAGCCTTCGACTCAGGTGAGCTAAAAACTCCATCGTATAAAGAATCACAATGTACTTTGCTTCCAGTTTGCCTTCTTTTAACAGAAACTCCATATACAAGACAGATTCCAACATCAGGAAAACAAATCGTTTTATACTATAGCAGCCTCCCTTTCAACAAGAAGACAGAAACCCTTCAACTGAAAGTGAATTGCATACTTTCAAGGGAAGCAACTCTGCCATTTTCATTTCTGCCTCTATTTTCAAGGGTGGTAAATTCTCTCCATTAAGAGTAGACCCCATTTTGGAAGAGCTTTGTTGTCCAGAGAAGCAAAAAGGAGTTGCAAAAGTCACTCCCCTCTGCAGCCCTGTCTGTGTACAGCATAGCTTGCTTAACAGCATCTTGCCAATCACACAAAAAAACTTAAACCAAAACATCTAATTTGAACATCGATGCTGATGGGGATATGGACATCAGCACCAGGGTAACAACAATAGCTCTTCCTGTACATGCAAGAAATGGTGGAAAACACTGTGGTACACCCTAGTGCTCTCTCTCTCTCTCTTACAGTGGAGTCCACAAGCATTACAGTTCAAATGCAACCATACCTTGAGAGGTGTATGAAACAAGAGCAAATCTGAGAGCATCTGTGCCACACTCGGGTATACCATTAGGATAATCTGCCTTCTGTCCTGCTTTGGCTCTCTCTATCTCCTTATCATCCAGATTGCCTTCCATGAGACGCTGGTGTAACATCTGCAAAATACATATACTGTGTAACCAGAAATTATTGTGACAAGAAGTTCATGTTTTATCTCAGTTAATCATAAGATCTAATCCTTTTCTGTAATCTTATTTTGGTCAATTTAAATCTTACAGTTATTGATTGTTAAAACTGCCCTATCCCTACCAACTTCTTATGTCCCAAGCACCTACCACCTCTGGTGAAACAGTGGAGTGATATAAATAAAGGAATACATTTTTGAGCTTTATTATAAAACTTCTGTCATCCTGGACATGGCAGAAGGCTTATTATACCCTCAAGTAATTCCGCAAAAGTCTAAATATTGAGACAGATTGGTCTGAGCAAACAGTGCAGACCCAGATCAAAGGGCAGGCTGAACAGAGCCTCCACTGTTTGCCAATCCATCTGAATCTTTTGGACCCATTTTGCATTGTAAAACCAAACTGTTCCTTTCTTCAAACAATAAATCTAATTATCACATGAAGTCACTGTTATTCAGTGGATAACGTCTTGTCATAAAAATCGAATGACCACACGTGTAATAACACTTTGGCACATACTCATAACGTCATTGACAATGTCAATGTCAACAATGTGTTTTCTTATTGAAATAATGTTCAGTTTGAATGTGAAGAAATCCCATTTTAAAGGGTCATATGATAAACAAAATCTTACACTTGTGGTCATTTCATAAATTTCATATGAAATGACCATTTGTGTAAGATCCTCTATTTATTTCAGCTGTACCAATTTCAGAATTTCTACGGTATATGCTGACACTATGATTACCTCCAGTGAGATTCCTGATATCACATCTAAGGGATCAATGGTGTTTCCTAATGTTTTACTCATCTTCCTACCATGGGCATCTCGAACCATCGCATGTAGATATACCTAGCAAATATATATGTGGTGATAAAGTCTACCAGCCTAAAAATTTACTGTAATGTTCCGAAAGCAATATCTGTATTAAACGTCTCCAAAACAGAGCAATAATCTCTACCATTGTCATTTTTCTATAAAAATGTGATATAAAAAAATTGAAAATTTCCAAGAGACAGACATGTCAACAGAAAAGTGCTTATAACCTTACAATAAAATAGAAATCCTTTCAGCCTGACATATCCTATCAGAAACTGTTTGCCATTCCATTTTGTCCACTGGTTCTTTTCTAAATCTCCTTTATCCAAACCCCCAATTTAGGATATTTTGAGATTACAGAATAAAGCATTGTTCTAATGCACTTACATGTTACGCTTGATTGGATCAAGCAAAAAATTTGCAACAGTATATCCTGCTATATACTGTCCGAAACCTGAAGTCATTACGTAACGTCACTTCTCATTGGCTGACGTCTGGTTTTATGTCACTGAAAGCATTTGCTATGGGTGCAAAGTAGCACACTTTTAAAGGTGAAAGTGTGAAAAGTGCATTAGAACTGGGATAACTGTATTGAAAACTGTCATTTGGAGAGGTAAATCGTCGGTAATATGGTGGCAAATTGCATTTTACGGCTCCACTGGCACAGCCCCGTAAAACGAAATTTCCAACCATAAAACCGACGATTTACCTCCCTAAATGACAATTTGAGTACAGTTATCCCCTAAGTATATGTACTCCTCCGATGTTGACTCTAGACAGGTATAATTACTGAGTGAATAAGTAACAGGTTTCAAGTAAAAGGGTTTAACAAGTCAGCAGTCTGTTTTTCTATCTATATCTAGGCATCTCCCTCAGACAGGCAGATTGAAAGAGCCCAAAGCTGAGACGGGAGAAAAAGACAGATAATATCTACTCAAGCTAACCCTGTCAAAAATACAGAAGAGCCTGACAGTCCAACACTGCTTGAAGCTCACAACCATCCAAAAACCTCAGTGCAACTAGAATCTGGTTTAAGTGTACATGTACATTTATTTTATTTCATGAACTTATATACAATCTACACACCTATTAAGAATGAACATATACACCCTAGTAGCTCAATGAGCTGAGCAGTGGCCTGCTATGTTAACAGTCCAGGTTCAAATTGCTCTGGAGGTGGAGTATTCTTACAGCTGTAAAAAGAGTTCCATTGTACACAGCCTTTCAATATCATCAGATATGACTGAAATATGGTTGAAATGGTCTTAAAACTGCAAGTCATTCATCATTCATCCGTCCATGTATATGAGAGATTGTTCTTTACAACAAGAACTTACCTCAGTGAAAGGGAGATCATCCATGAGCTCCAGACCAAACATGACCATTCTTGCTACCCAGAAAAACAAGATATCATGTCCTGTTTCCAGCAGTGTACCCGGGTAAAATTTCTCCAACTCTGGAGTCTTCAAATGTAATCAGAAGCATACAATAAGAAAAGTGTTTAAGAACGCTCTCTGATGGAAGTGTAGGTTACTATTAAATTTTTTTTGGCTAATATTCACTGCATCATTAAGCTGCAAATTCGAGCTCTGTAGAGACAGAGGATTTCAGTACTTGTAAAATATCCTTTCACCAACCTATCTCTTACGTTTCTAGGAAAACAAAATGTCATAAAATAAAAGACTGTTTCTTAGAATTTAAGGTGTATCCATACACCTCAAAGATTTTCAGCCATTTTTACAAAGGAGAACAACAACTTTCATGACTATCTGTTAAGTGTTTACTTCCATTGATGGCATAATCTTTCCAAAATGGGATCTACTTTTAAAGGAATGAATGTGCTCCACTTTAAAACAAAAGAATTTGATCTGAAGGGAGCAGATCCTTTCCTTTATGAGACGATCCTCAGTGGGTAGCAAGAAATGGAAATAGCAGAGTGGCTTCCTCAGAATGTGTACTGATTCACATTTATGGGAGTGTTCAATGTTGAATGTTTAAATACGCTGCTAGATTCCTGTCTTGTGACCATTCCATTCCTTTATTTACAGCAAGTCTCACCTTGTCTGGCCAACCAAAGATAGAGAATGGGAATAAAGCTGAAGAGAACCAGGTGTCCAAGACATCAGGGTCTGAAATGATCAGAAAATAATACTCAAATTTCACATCTACATTAATTTCATGCTAAATCCTGAATAATTTTCTAACTTCTCCACAAACACATATTATTGCATAAATAGCCGTCATGCATGCTATTAACAGCCATGTTTTAACAGCCATTACATGTTTTGGTTTAAACATTATTTTACAGTAGAACTTCATTGGCTCAAATGGGCATGGGACCATGAAAATTAGTTCCAGCCAAAGGTGGTTCTAGCCATCCAGGGTTAGTTTCTATATAAGTGACCTCTAAGGACCAAGGAAAGAGTTCTAGTCAGGCAGGGTTGGCGAGCCATCAGGGTTCAAACCACAGAAGTTCTACTGTATTTGTATAAATACATATACATATGACAGAGACAACAGCGATACATGATTATACAAACTGAAAGTCATATTTTAACAAGTCAATTCACATGCTGTTATAAACCTGCTGTGCAATTTTGATGTTAGCATCAGTAACATTCACAGGGACAAACGTAATTTTGTGACCTAATTTTGTGATGCCACAGGGTTATTTCCATTTGCCCTGGAAGCAGCATTTACAAAACATATGCAGATAACATGACATTCTGCACTATCCAACAATAGGTAAGACAGTGAGTTTGTAAACCAAAAGCATAACTATTCACAACTATTACCACCTGCAGATGGTAATAGTTGGGAATAGTTATGCTTATGGTTTACAAACTAAATGGAAATAACTTTATGACATCACAAAGCACTTCTGACACCATAACAGATAATAACCCTATTTATTCAGCTACAAGACGAAGAGCTTCCATTCCAATATTACTCAAAATCTGTAAATCAGTTTTGTGTAACTCTGCTATAAAATGGGTTTTTCTCTTCAAAAAACAGTCCCAAAAATCTAGATCCATTTCCATCTTATAGATGGATCTAGATTTTTGGGATTGCTTTGGAAGGGAAAAACTAGCATCTTACAACCCAAATAAATACAGGACCCACAATTTCACCAGTATGATACATTTGGGGACAACTGTTCTCAAAATTGTCATTTGTAGAGGTAAATTGGCAATTTTAAGGTATGAAATTTCATTTTACAGCTCCGCTGATGCATCGCTGTAAAATGCAATCTTGGGCCATAAAACCAACAATTTACCTTCCCAAATGAAAATTTTGAGTACAATTATCCCCATTCTAATGGACTTTTACATATATTCGCTTTTCAAAGTGTACTACCATGCATCAAACGCAAATGCTTTTAGCAGCTTAAAACCAAATGTCAGCTGTCAAATGCAATTTTGGACCATAGAACCAATAATTTACCTTCCCAAATGAAAATTTTGAGTGCAATTATCCCCATTCTAATGGACTTCTACATATTTCCGCTTTTCAAAGTGTACTATCATCTTTTCAAAGTGTACTATCATGTGCTTTTATTAGCTTAAAACCAAATGTCAACCAATGAGAAGCGAAGTTTCATATTGGCATCTGGTTTGCGACATATATCGCAGGATATACTGATGCAAAATTTTGAAGTTATTCGATCCGACATCGGGTCATATTCGTGTAAACAGAATATATTAGGATATGCAACTTACCCTGATGTAATTCTATTTTATCTTGAGAGACTTTAAATTTTTCTGCTGCTTTTTTCAGTGCTTCCTCCTCAGTTCGACCAGTAATCCAATATTCACCATCTGTATCGGCACCTGGGGGTATACTGGGGTCGTCAATGGTTACAAAGTAGGCAGGGATTCTGTGACCCCACCACAATTGTCGAGATATACACCAGTCTCTGTGGGGAAAGAAAAGCAAACATCATATGAAACTCACTGTGACTGCTGTATTGTGTGTAAGAACTGGGACACCTAAAATAATTAATTTTCCGTTTGTCTCACATGGAAAATTAATTATTTTTAGGTGTCCCAAAATTTAGGCATATTACGGTCGTTTGTGAGATACTCTATGCTTGATAGCCTGTTCAGTTGGCTGAGGTGTTTATGCCATAAACTTAAAATCCAGAGGCTGTGCTTTTGAATCTGAATCAGGTTACAGTTCCAAAGCTCCAGATAAGAAGGGGTAATGGGGATAATTTTCAATATTTCTCCATTAAAACATATATTGTGACCCCTCATTAGAACTGTTTTAGCCGAGATGGTTCTATTGAGGGGTCACAACATATGTTTTTGCTGAGAAATAAGAGAATTATCTCTAAATTATCCCTTATCTGGAGCTTTGAGTTCCTCTTTGCTTGTGGTTTTGTATCTGGATCATGTTACAGGTCTTCTCTAGCCTTCGGCTAATACATTCATCATAATCTCAATCATATCCACCACTAGCCTGACATTACTTAAAAGTACTGCTGTAGGGGCCTTAAACCCCAACTCATCTACCCATCCATCACTATTAACACGGAATTAAATCACTTGAGAATAATTATTTGTTTGAGAAGCTCTGAAGTTTCTGTTGAAAGGATTTCAGTTTGTTATGTCATTGAAAAATTGGCAGAGCATGGACTACATTGTTTGCCATGTTCTGGAACCAATGATGTCATATATGTGTTGCCATAGCAACTAAGAGTTCATACTGATGTCTAAGTGACATCATCCAGACATCATTCTGTCAAGGTACTAAGCACAACAGTTGGTAATTCCATAGTTGCTATGGTAACAGATCTATGACATCATCTCACTTATAATTCGAGAGGAGCAGGGCATACATTGTATGCCCTGCTCCTCTTGAATTATAAGAGATGTTACCTGAAATTCTTGAAATGGAAAAGTGTGATTTTCTCATACCTATAATTCGTTCTCAGATAATTTAATTCTTTATTTATTCTGTTTCATACGATCATTAATTTCTACAGAAAATTTTCCTTTCTCATGAAAAGTCACCATCAAACCTGCTACAATTCATAGAACCGTAACAAAAATTCTACAGCCTGTAAATCAAGAATCACACACAAGTAGCCAGACTGGAAACTGAAGCTTACCTTGAGTTTTCCAGCCAGTTGTACCAGGTCTTTATATGAATATCTGGAATAATCTTCAGTGAGCCATTCTTTACTACATCTACAGCCTTTGCTGCCATCTCTTTCATACTGACATACCACTGCGGCTTCAACAGCGGCTCTATCACATCTTTTGAACGACTACAAGTTGGTACAACCATGGGGTTATCAACTGTTCCTCTATATAGGCCTTTCTCTTTTAAGGCCTCTAGTACAGCTTTTCTAGCATGGAACCGTTTCATGCCAGCAAACTGTCCACAGTCTTGCGTAATAAAGCCTTTATCATCTATCATTGTGATAAAAGGTAAATTGTTTCTTACTCCGCAGTCATAATCATTGGGGTCATGGGCAGGGGTTATTTTAACAGCACCTGGAAAACAGAGCTAATAATGTCAATTCTAATGCACTTACGTATGTAACGCGACGTCTGATTGGATAAAGTCAAAAATTTGCAACAGTAAATCCTGCAATATACTGTCTGAAACCCGACGTCATTACGTAACATCACTTCTCATTGGTTGACGTCTGGTTTTACGTCGCTGAAAGCGTTTGCTATGTGTGCAAAGTAGCTCATTTTTAAAGGTGAAAATGTGAAAAGTGCATTAGAATGGGGATAACTGTATTAAAAATTGTCGTTTGGTGAGGTAAATCATTGGTTTCATGGTCGCAAATTGCGTTTTACGGCTCCGCTAGCGTGTCTGCGTAAAACGAAATTTCCGACCATAAAACCGACGCGCGTCGCCGTAAAACGAAATTTCCGACCATGAAACCGACGATTTACCTCCCCAAATGACAATTTTGAGTACAGTTATCTCCTAAATAATGAGTTACTAATTGCATTTTACCATCTTACTGAAATGAATGACCATGGTCTACCATACACTAACTTTCTTTCATGGGGAGGAATTTTCCTAATTTGGCAACTTGCATTTTCTCTTTACTACTAATGTCAAACTACATCTGCATAGGGAAGAAAGTTGTCAAGCTACAAATGAAACTTCACAGCTGTAGCTGTACAAATATTTTTTTGCAGTCAACACCTATGTGCATATTTTAATATCAACCAACACAATGTTTTAGAAAACAAAAAACATCCAGAAACTTTGGTGAAGTTTTTCGAAAACCAATAAAATTTTTTTCCTACATCAGCTAGTCTGACAAAAGAAACTCTTGTTTGGCCAGTTCATCATACAGTCAACCTTATTTCAATCTCTAGAGCACAATATTTTTACCTGTTCCAAATCCCATCTCTACAAAGTCATCACAAACAATAGGTAATCGCCGTTCAACAAATGGATGCTTTACAAACTTTCCGTGAAACTTCTTGTATCTTTCATCTTCTGGATGTACTGCTACAGCTGTGTCTCCCAACATTGTTTCAATACGAGTTGTTGCTACAACAATCTCTTCATCTGAAAATGACAAATTACTGATATTTTGCAAAAGAATACACACATAAAATCATTAAAACCAACAGAATGCTTCAGTAGAGGACTGAGGTTAGTATTTTAGATGCATGGGTACCCTTCCATGTTTTTCTGACATTTTTACATAGGGAAACCATTTTTGTGACTTCTTGTTTGCTTCCCTGGGCACTGTTGTGTTGATGCTTTACATCCACGGTAAACAGCTATGGTCATGTCGGGATGGTCAGTTAACCTATCCACACGATTCCGGGGCAGGCTTAGACCTCCTTAGTGGTTGACCAGAACTAAGTGCAAATACTTTGGCCAGTAACTGACAACTGCCATTCTTGAATCAGTGGAAGGGGAAGAAACAATCTCCACGAAAGTAAATGGCTCTTCCCGCTACCAACTGCGCTACATGGTCTGGCTGTTTCCCTGGGCATTGAAACCCTTCTAAAATCAGGACTCTTACTAAGGGAGCAAATTCTTTGCTATAAAAGTTGATCCATACTGAGAATGGACGCAAAAATAAACATGATCTGTCGCCATATAGGACAGCTAGCCTGAACCTGCGCTTGTCCATCTTCCAGTGCTAGTATTTGTTTCTTAGTAGTGGGGATGGTGCTAAATAAAATTTCCAACTTATATCTATTATCACACTAAATATACTTCAAATCCATCCAAGGGTTTAGATGCTATTAGATTTCAAAGACTTCAACGTAAAACTTTAACATATAATTTCTCTAAGTCCATGACCTTGACCTATAGGTCATGTCCAGGGGTGGGGGTGCGGATGAATAAAATTTCTAAACAATATCTTTCTTGAAAACAAATATAAATGAAATCAATCATAGGGTTTAGAAATTATGCGATCTTAAAAAACTTTATAGTAAAACTTTAACATAAAATTGCTAAGTCCATGACCTTGACCTGTAGGTCATGTCCAGGGTTGGGATGCAGTTATAAAATATCCATCTATCATCTAACCAAATATAATTCAAATAGATCAAATGGTTTAGAAACTATGACATCTTAAGAAAATTTTAACATAAAATTGCAAAGTCTGTGACCTTGACCTATAGGTCATGTGCAGGGGTGGGGATGTGGTTGAACAAAATTTCCAACCAATACCTATCATCAAACCAAATATAATTCAAATCAATTGAAGGTTTTAGAAACTCTGACATCATAAAAACTTTAACGTAAAACTTTAACATGAAATTTCTAAGTCTGTGACCTTGACCTATAGGTCATGTCTAGGGGGTGGGGATGGTGCTGAATAAAATTTAGGACCAATATCTATTATCACACCAAATATAATTTAAATTGATTATAAGGTTTACAAACTATGAGATCTTAAAAAATTTAATGTAAAACTTTAAAATAAAATTTCTAAGTCCGTGACCTTGACCTATGGCTCATGACCAGCGGTGGGGATGGTCTTGCAAAAAGTTTTGGACCAATATGTATCATCATACCAAATATAATTCAAATTGATCAAAGGGTTTAGAAACTATGAGATCTTAAAACTTTAACGTAAAACTTTAACATTTTGCTAACACCAACGCAGCCCACGCTAACGCCGGCACTAATGCTGACGCCGGGGGTAGTACAATAGCTCTTCCTGAACTTCGTTCAGGCGAGCTAAAAATGGCAGCTGCTGCCCCTGCAACTTTACAACTGACCTCCAAATAGTAATTTATTACTCAAAAAATCACTTTTAGAGCTGCTCTATTTCTTAATCATAGGTCTTTGATATCACTTAATTTTAATGATGTCACTAAAACCTGTCATGTAATATCACTAGAAACTTGACACACTCGACGTAAGAGACTTAGCAGCATTTTGTTTTTGTCCTCTTTAAGATAAAACGAGACTTAGCAGCATTTTGTTTTTGTCCTCTTTAAGATAAAACGATCAACAAATCATGTTTGCCCAGTAACAAGTATTTCCAAAGTGCAGACCTGATAAACACACTGGGCTGCCCAAAGTATACTTCAGATCAGTTAGTTGGTTAAAATGTTAAATTTTCCTATGTTGAAGCTTACTCTGATTTGGGGCTTATAAATTTACTAAAAGTGGGAGAAAAATAATCCAGCATAAGCCAGTCCATAAAACCAACCTTTGTGGTTGGAATTTCAGCCAGGGACTCAGCAAGCCTCATCCCTGGTTGAAATTCCACCCACAAAGGTGAGATTTTCCTATCCTTCTGGAACACTAATGATCATCTGTCTGTGCACTATCACAAAACAGAGTTAAACCAGTAAACCTGACGTAAGGTTTACCCCCTACTCACCTGAATCTTCAACCTTATAAGCAAACGAGACTAGTACTCCAAATTCTATTTTCTCCTCATAACCTGGTACAGCCAATAAAGTTCTTCCTGGTAATTCTTTTTTATCTACCTATAACATACAGGTAAAAGAAACTTGAATTCAGAGCTCCCGATATTACACAACTTAAAGTATAAATAGACACACTTTCACGGGAAGCAACTCTGGAATTTTCGTTTCTGCTTGTCCTCTGAATGGGGGTTAACTCTTAATGAAAAGAACTTGCTCCTACAGGAACAAATTCTTTCCATTAAGAGTTGATCCCTTTTGGAAGGATTTCATCACCTGTGGATGCAAACAGGAAGTCATAAAAGTTGTCCCCCTCCCTCTTCAAACCTTCTGAAATCTTTTCAATCGTAAACTGGGTTCCAATGTACACAGCATGACCAAGCTACTGTTGAAAAGGACATCAACTCGCAAGTCATCCATCCTTTGCCATAAACATATGAACCGTGACACGACAAAACCAACAAAGTGGCATGTTTGCCCAGGGAAGACTCAGATCAGCCTGGGCCTCTGCCCAGTCTGATCAGAGTCTTTGCTGTCCACATGAAGATAGCTTAGACCCTTTGCTACCCTTTAAGCACAAAGTGAAGACTCTTATCAGACTGGACGAATGTCCGTCTGATCTGAGTCTGCGCCGAGCGCACAACCACTTTGTTGGTTTTCTCATGTCGTGGCTCATATGTGCTATGACATGCACACAGCTTCCTAAGTACAGCTGTGAATTTTACACTATATTTTGGAATATCTGAAGCTCTGAGAATTATTGCCGTGATTGGACTATAGAGATGAAAGGAACACTAGGCCTGTCCTAAAGCACAATTTAACTCAGTTCTCTCCAAAACCTTAAAAAAAAGAATATCTGAATATATGGCATAATACGAGAATGGCCAATTCGCCTGGCAAGTTGGAAACATATACCAAAATAAAATCTCACTTTGGGCTGGAAGCTTACTTCATGGGGCTAAACTTTAGTATGAGGAGAAATTTAACACAATTACGCATATCTGCCCATAGATTAAACATTGAAACAGGAAGATACATGAAGATAGACAGAGTTAATCGATTTTGTACCAGATGCTCCATGGGTGTATTGGGTGATGAATTGCATTTTCTTCTGGAATGTCCTCTTTACAACAGCTCTAGAGCCCCATTGTTAAATGCTGTAACTGACATATGTCATAATTTCAATAGCTTGACCAATACAGATAAATTTTTCTGGCTACTAAATTGTGAAAATAATGACTTATTGAAGAAACTTGCGTTATTTGTACACATTAACTTAGATCTATGATCACCCAACACTTGAATTAAATTTCACCTTTTTTACATCAGTTAGCTGACTCCTCTGCTTATAACAACCTGATGTGACATATGTTGGATTTCATAGCTATGGTGGTTCTGATGGGTGCCAATAAAGAAGTGGTATGCATGGCAGCCTCATCTTCGGATGGGGCTGTGGTGGGTACATGTGGAATTTTGAGGTGGTGTGCACTTGACACATTGGGTGGGGTGACTCTAGGGGGTACTTGCAGTATGCCCTGGATTGCTTCATTTCACTGTGTTTGGTGGGCACTACATAGATGGGGCATGCACCAGTCTACCTGCTATGGGTCTCTATGATGGTACCACTGCACTGACTTGTCTAGGCAGTGAATGATCTTCATTTTGGGAAATTGTTAATGTAGTTAATATTTCATATCACTGAGACTACTTTAGGGCTAGTATGTGTTTCTCCTAATTGTATCATGTATATGGTACTTGTATCATCTGTTAGGAGATATGCTTTATTAATTTGTATCTTTTATTTTGCTCATATTCTGTCATTTGGAATTCTTTCCTTGATTTGTTTGGTTGCTCATTCTATACCACTATGTGTGCTCCTATGAGGGTCGATAATTCGTAATAAAGAGCTTGTATCTTGTATCTTGTTTTTTCTTTTTTCTTCATTTTTCTTCTTTATTAACAGTTAGGCAGTTTCTGACAAGGATTTTTTTCCTTTAGGTTGCCATAGGAATCAGGTTTTCTTGGATCCATTTTATCTACAACAGTTCGGTAAAGGTTGCTGGTGACCTAAAGCACAGTATGTAGCATAGGATAGTTGCATATTAACAAGTTTGTTTGTAACAGTGAGAAATCATCAACTTTGGCTCAGGTTTCAGCAAAGAGACTTAATTGAAAGAAAATATAGAAGAATGGAGACAAGTTACTCCTGCTCACCATGAGCACATAATGCTGAGGTGAGCACAAAAAATGGCTGAAGGCCAACATAAATCTAAAATCAAAGTACCTCTATATCTGATATGGCAGAGTTGAGGGTACATGACCAGTTGACAAGTCTTACACTTCTGTAGATCAAACCCTTCTCATGTAGTCGAACAAAAGATTCTGTTACAGCCCTATACAATTTCTGAAAAGGAGAACCAGTGCATTATCTATTTTTGCTCAGAAAGTAATTCTCATAGCCATAAACAGTTAACCCTTTCAAGCCCACAGACCAAATGTATAGAAACCTCTGCAAAGAGATGGCTCATAATGACCCACCTCATCTTGATCACACTTTTTGCAATTCTGTTCCAATAGATATGAGCCACATCAATTTGGCAATTTAATTTTTATTTTGCGTGAAAGACATGTATGCAAGTACCTACAGCAAAGACCTGAAAAATCCACTGTGTCTGGTTACAGTCTTCACAAATCTAAATATTTTTACTTATATTTGCACTAGCATATCATCTTGTGAGTATTGATCAAAAGAATTTTCTGGCAAATAAAATCCTTTTTACAATATCTAGAGTTGCAATATCTGGAGTTATTTTTACACTTAGGACTAACCGGTTCCATTGTAAAGCAGGCCCTGTCCCAGTCATAAGACCCTCCCAGCCGTCTCAGCTGATTGTAAATCCTATCACCATATTGGTTCTTCCATTCCCAAACATGCTCAACAAACTTCTCTCGACCCAGATCATGTCTTGACAGCTTCTTTTCTTTCCAGAGTTTTTTCTCAACTACTACCTGTGTGGCAATACCAGCGTGATCACAGCCAGGGTTCCATAATACAGTCTTGCCATTCATTCTATGCCTGTTTAAAAACAAATGAGCAGCATCAAAACAAAAACCAACTAAATTAATTTAGATTAAAATGTACCTCATTGTAGGCTGGAAACCAAGAGGAATATTTTTACTATTGGAAAACCCACCTCCAAACAATAAATGATAAAAATAGACAAGAGCAGTCATGTAATATCCTGCAAGCCGATTTTAGCTATGAGAACAGGTTTTGGGTATGTAAAACCTAAAATTTTTATATTTAAGGATCTTTAAAGAAAAAAGTTCACTGAAAACCAGTTGCTGGAGTGGGTCAAAAAAAGAGTAGGAGCAAGTTCTTTACTTTAATAGTAGACCCCATTTTGGAAGGGTATCATCACTGGGGCAGCAAACAGGAAGTCATAAAAAAGACTTTTGAAATATGGTAGAAAACATGGAGGTGTACCAATACATCTTAAATTTTTAACTTGTGATTCTCATACTGGTAATGGTTCTTTACAATGACAAAGTTCATAAGCATTGGGCAATACTGTAAAAAGGCATGTACTACCCGCAGAATTATGCCTCAGATTATAGGACTGAAACAGCAGTGCGGGTTATAGAGCAGAACAAGTTTTTTGAGAAAATATTTTCGAAGATTTTCTCGGAGAAATTCACTGTTTGAAACACCCAGTTGGTGTTTGCATCTTACAACAACTTGCAACGTTCAATTTGAGATATCTCTTTACCTATCAGCCAAAGCACGTTTGTACGGCTGATCGTAACTATCAAAGTCAATTTTCATCTTTAATAATAATAATAATAATAATAATAAAGACTTTATTTCAAGAGGGTAACACAATTAGTACAGAACTAATCTCCCTTGCGGCCCTCAGAACTAATCTCCCTTGCGGCCTATAAAATACATTTTCAACACATTTTCAAATACTGCGAAAGTTTACCAAGTCACGCGCAATTCCTGTCAATCAATCTATTTTTAGCCCTGACTGGTTGCGGTATAATTTGTGAAACGAATTCGGGTATATTGCTAAGCTGATGCCCAATTCGATGCATGACAGTTCCCTTTCGTAGCACATCGCTCTCGTACAGCCAAATCCGGATTCGGCTAATTTGACAAAACTTAAAACAAAGACGAAAGGGTCCATTTCGGATGTGTCTGGGCGATAAGAATATGTATGCCATGTGCATATATAGGATATACATCAAACCTGCGCAACTGTGCTTGGCAAACAGTGTCATCAATTTTAACTAGATAGAGTCCCTAGGGTTCATAATATGCGAACAAGGAAGTCTATGGCCACAGACAGAGAATAGTTACTTCTTGCGAAGCCAATCACACTAAAGCTTGTTCTCCATGTGAGTTCTTAAACTACTCAATTAACACTTATTACCACTGATTGTGCAATTGTCAAAGTCTTTAAGCTAATCAATTTTTATTAATCTTTTCATGCCGCACAGTCAAGCGATATATGTTTTTTCCAGGGACTGGTTTAAACCGGTTGATCAAAGTACCGCCATTAGGTCAGAAGCCTCAGGCGTGAAATGTAAATTATGATTTTGATTTTGTAAAAGATCTTTTCAGTAACATTTTAAGGAATTAGAAAAATGAAAAAAAAATGAAGAATTTTCACCACACAACTACTCTCAAATATATTTTTCTTTAAGAAACTTAGACCAATAAAATATTCTTATAAATCTTACCATCTTGTGATTGTATCTTCTACAGCATTGGTGAGACCATGGCCCAAGTGAAGAGACCCTGTGACATTTGGAGGTGGAATCACCATCACAAACTGCTCGCGATTACCATTATTCAGATGACCATCCTATTAAAAGCAGTTGTATGGCTTTTATTAAATAATTTCATTCAGTCTCAGCTATCATCCATCCCTGGTTAACTATGTATATGCAAGGGCTGTGACCAAATGGAAAAAGTCCTAGTTCTCAAACGACCTGGACATTGTGGATAAACAAATTTGTTTAGCCACAATGACTAAGTAGTTCTGAAACTTTGACTTTTTGGTTTTGTAACTCCTCTTTTTCATTTCATAACAGCCTTGAAACATAATTAATCATGTGTGAGTTATGATCATGAGATTTTGAAGACTGAGATTGTATATGTATGTGTATTACTAATATATTCTGCATCTTTTTATATGTAAATATTTCTAATAAATAAAAAAAATGTCATCACATACAAGGCAGTTTTCTCACATCAAATCTTGAAATTCTAGAAGAAAAAAAAACTTGGTCATTATTTTCTTTATTTTCATTTCACAGAAACCTATGTAGTGGGATCTCATTTATGAGAACTTTGCATCCTATTATTGAGTTCTCATTATATATGTTTTATGCAAGAATAAACAGTTCAACTTATATGGTATAAATATATCTGGTGTGTAACACTTACAAAATATTCTGGTTTGAAGAATCCTGACTCGACCCACCAGTCGTACCATGCTGCTTCTACATAAGCTGGACTGTACGCATCTGGCATAGGACATTTTGTATCTGAAGTGACACAACAAAGAACATTTTAAACAAAAAAAATTTAGTATTGATATGAATTCTGGGGTCTTTTTCTTGAGATGAATGGGCACACTTTCAGGGAAAGCAACTCTGCTATTTTCATTTTGACTCCTTTCTCCATGGGTCTCAACTCTTAAAGGAAAGGAGCAAATTCTTTCCTTAAAGAGTAGACCCCTATTTTGGAATGGTTTTGTCACCCAGGGAAGCAAATAGGTCATTAGAGTTGTTTCCCTTTATAAAAATGGCAAAAACAATGAAGTGCACCTATTCCCCTTAATTAAAACTGCATCTTGTCATGCGGATGTTCTAGTGAGGAATCACAATGTAGATCTATATACTTATAGAGACTGAGCTGAAATTATCTCAGATACTATCTTTGTCAAAATTAAGAAATTTTGTAAAATCACCAATAAAAATCATTTAAGTCTCACAAACAATATATAAATACCTATATCAGATAAATAGATATGCAAGTCCCAAGTAGTTCATATATGTATTGAAATGCCAAGTCCAGGTAGTCCAGATAGTTTCAATAAAACAAGGGCGCCCCAGCCACTCTAACAGATGTAAGCAGGGTCCAAGACTGGTCCTGGATGGGATTTGATAATAGAGAATATTTTTCATCATATATTTTAGTATAAATGTATACTATGGCCCCTGTGATATAAGTTATACATATAGAATGGTGTCATGAGTATTTAGGCTAACCTTCGAGGGGGCGTAGCCCCCGAGAAGGTTATCCTAAATATGAGTGACACCTTTCTATATGTGTTTTGTATCATGGCAGCCAATCAGCTTCGTCTATTTTGAATTCAAAATAATTCCTAAATGGCTGCTAATGAAGAGTGGCATATTTATGTGATTACATTCCCCACAATAATTCTGCTCCTGACCTCAAGGTCAGACATCTAACAATTTTTATCTACAGTCCATAAATCTAATTAAGCATTAACAGAGACTAACTGAAAATTTTCAAATTCAAAATTTGTCACATGATCTTTTGAGAGTCACTTGCTTAAGCCCTGGGTTTAAATCATTATTTTGTCTTGATTTTTTGTTGAATATTCAACATGGATAGAGGATGATTTTGTGTTAAGCCAGTTGGCAGATAATTTAGAGAAACAATATTTTTCCATGAATCAGGCTCTGAATGATAGCACTGATGACATTTTATTGACACAAGCTGTTGACTTCTTGGATATTATACAAATTTGCAAACAAAGTAGACTAATGCTTCAAACCATTATATTTGAAGTTCAAAATTTCCTGCAATTTTTGGCTTAGGTAATTAGCTTATCAGCCAAGTTAAAAAGTGGGCCACAAAAGCATAAATATGCCAGACTTGATTATAGGAGCTACATGTAATTTAAACAATTTACCTGCAGCAATAAATATTCTGAAAGGGACAGCCGCAGAAGAAAAATCTGGTTTCAGATTGGACCATGATACAAAACATTAAGAAAATTGTCTGTACTTGTAACTGATATAACCATCTCGGAGGCTCCGCCTCCTCGAAGTTATATCAATTACTCGTACAGTTCAATTCTCTAAATATAACTAAGACTAAAGAACTATTATCAAAATCAGTCTTTGCAGACAATAATGAATCTTCCTGTATTTTGGTATATGCTCAGCTGAGAAAGGAAAATTCAAAAAGCCTAACTTCACCTACCTTTCTTTTGCCCTTTTGGAGTTGGTATATCATATGTAGCGACTGTTGTTCTCTTCTCAGGCTTTTTCTTTTTCTACAATAAATAACACAAATGTATGATCGGAGCTGCAGATAAGAGGGGGTATTATGAATAATTCAAAGACAATTTTTCTTATTTCTCAATGAAAACATATGTTAGAGCAGATCAAATCGAGGTTTATAGAATTATACAAGGTCTGTAATTATGCTGTAATTAAGAACTGCTCTTTGAGATTAAGCAAGACACAAGGACAAGAGGCCATCAATTTAAATTGTACAAGAAAAATTTCGTCTTGACATCAGAAAATTCTCTCTTTCACAACGAGTTATTGACCAGTTAGATGATTGATTGATTGATTTTTTGCTTTACGTCCATGGTAAACAGCTAAGATCATGTCCGGATGGTCAGTTAACCTAACCACACTATTCCTGGGCAGTAGTGTTGGGAATCGGACAGGAAAATCACAATTGATTATCGGAAGAGTTAAACCGATTGATTTATCGATTGTACAATCGGGTATCCTGTCAGCCAAGTCAACCAATATATAATGATAGCTAATGCTCCATTAAAGTCTAAATCTGTACTTATCCACCAAAATAAAGAGCATAATGCACAGAAAAGAGCGTTAGACATCAATACTCCTTTGGCATCATCTAATTTTTGTGCCATACATATTTCTTAGGCCGTAGAAGGCAGTGAATGTGATCATACTGGCTAGCAGCTGAATCTTGTGACAGTTGAGGGCAACATAACTATGCCATATTATGCTGTCTTAGATGGCCATATCAGCACTATATATATTTTTTTTTATTTATGCTAGCACTGACTGACAATAAAGACAGATACTTTAAAAGCAGCTGCCATATGCCACCTTTCCAGATAGGTCCTTATGCTGTTTACATTGAGAAAACTAAGAAGTCACTAAACCTGCCCCTTATACATGACCAAAAATTGAAAGTTCATGTCCATCTGTACTTATATAGAATCAGTAAAAGCTAAGGATTATTTGGAATCAGGGTCTATATGGTATTAAAAGCAATCTCATACTTTTGGCCAAAGGCGTCTCCCTGAGTTTGTAATAGTCAAAGTCACACAACGCTTGTTTCGTTTTCATATAATCCAGAGTTGGTGAGGGTACTAATACACAACATTTATTTGCGTATTTTTTTTTGCATAAAATGCATATGACAGATGTAATGTCCAGGTTAGGTTTTGTGGCTGGTCCCTCTTTCATCTTTCTGAAGCAAAAATAATCCCCATATCGGGATTTGATCTTCCCTGTGTAGGGAAAAAGCTCCATGTCCGGCTCTGATTTTAATTCGGACGCCATGACAGTGAAAACCAGTCGTGTTTGGATTACTTCCCTTTGACTGCCCGAAACAACCAGAAATGAACCGAAACTCACCAAACAGTCTGTGGGACGTTTTTGACCTAATTACTTTGTTTACAATCTATAGTCACAAAATTACAATCGATTGTCGCCGACGTGATCCTGAACAATTGGTTTTCAATGTTCAGCGACTATCGGCACAACACTACTGGGCAGGCTTAGACCTTCAAAGCGGTTAACCAGGACTAAGTGCACATACTTTCACCAGTAACTGACAACTGCCCTTCTTGAATCAGTGGAAGGGGAAACAAAAGTATGTGGCCAGACCGAGTATCGAACCCAGGACCTCTGACTTGAGTCAGGTGCCCTACCGATTGAGCTACTCAGCCAAGACCAGTAGAATGAACTTCCAGTTTGGGTAGTCTCTGTCAATTCGATAAATCAGTTTAAGAACAGGTTGAACATGCACTGAAAAACATTACAGATAAAGTTCCATCTTGACTGCTGTCCAAATAATCCATGTCAGTTACCAGAAAGAAGACTGGAAAGGATCACAGGCGCTCAAGCGTAGCAGCGATCTCGACAACAGTAAGAAGAACAGTAAGTAAGTAAGGTTTCTATCTTGATTTTGGCTCCTCCAGAACCTGATTACTCTTTGTTTCAGCCCTGCATGAGATTCTAGTTTTCTAGAACACCAACCACTAAGGAACTTCATAGTAGCTTTACACACGTCTTAACCATTAACAGGTTCCACACAAGTGCAGATCAGGGTACCTTTATACAGGCTTAAAGCCTTGATCCAGGTTCCCATGATATGTACACCCATTTTTATGTTTTTCTACATGTATCCTGGTGACATGGGTTTTCACGCACATAAGATAAAAGAACAAATAGCCCACCAAATTAAAATTGTACCAACACTTACCTTCTCATCATTTAAGCCGGCAATATCGCTTGTTATTTAGCGAAAGTTTCGGGTTTCACGGGAGAAGTGTCTTCTCCAAAAGCCATCTTTTCCCAAGATACCCAAAATATATAATTTGTGTACAACGTCATCAGAATTCACGCACATATTTAATTCCGGAAATTCGTAAAAACACTGCGCAGAATATAGTCCGCTGAAATTGGAAAGTACTGAGCGAGTATCTAAGATACAAAAAAACATACAATTTAATTGTAACAAACATTACTTAGCAGCATTTAAATGAATTTTTGCAAATAGCTTTAATTTTTTGGATTTTTTTTTTAAATCATAAATTATCTCCTGAATAAAGAGAGACAAAAAATGAAAGGTTGCCACAGACCCATAACTATCTTTCAGTATGCATGGCTTAGATTCTGACTTGAATGCCATAATTATTCATCTTTACAATGAGGGTAAAAAAACTGATCCCCCTTTCTCACTACCCTTGTCTCAGTGCAAAAACCCAGATGTGTCCAATGACCACAGAATGACTGTGACTCGCCTACAAAAAAAATAGTACATACTACCTGCTAAACAGTGAAAATACTGCATTGTGGTTATGCGGATAACATGACCGTGACCAGATTTTGAGGTTGACACATGGTGGGAGCAGACGTCTAAATGTGCGATGAAAATATTGAATTATTCACTAATCAGTGGCGATTTCAATGCTGCAACAAAAAGGATATTAAGGAAATGGAACTTTTATACACTCAAAGAGAAAATAAATGAAGAATTACCTTTGTAAGTTGAACTGTCCACTTTTTTTCTTCGCGGTCAAGCGGAGTATGATTTTACCAAAATAAACTGAAACGGATGACGTCAGTGGAAGGCACGTTCTCAAAAATAAACGGAATTTGCTAAAACGTGTGAATTCTGATGTGCGTGAATTCCCATGTCGCGACGGTATAAATAAGGAGTTATGACAAGAATTGCAGCACTTAGTAAAAGTTTTAAAAATCTTGGTCACTGCGAAATTACATTTTTCTGCAACTGCAGTTCTCAGACATTCTGTGAAAATTCTGCTGAGCAATGACATTTCAAACACCTGAAAAATACAAATACAAGAAAATTAAACTCCATTTGAGATTATAACAGAATTCTGTCGGGAAAAATTACCTCTCCCTCTTTGCTGCCCTTCTCCGCTGCCTCTTTTTCTTTTTTCTCCTGTTTCGCTTTAAATTTCTCAAGCTTCTCCAATCTTTTCTTTTCTTTCTGAAGCTCTTTGTCAGATTTCACTCTGGGCAGACCCCCTTCTGCAGGTGCAGCATCCCCTCCCTGACAGGTTGAAGAATTTATGTTGCAATCAGCTTCTGATGCCTCTGACATGTTGTCAGTGTAATCTGTTTGTTTTCGTACACTACCTTGACAATTTATACTCAAGCTTATCTACAGGAAATGATGTTATTTTGATGAAAATTTGAGAAAAATGTTGCCACTGATGTAGCGTATATTGCATGAGACATGTGTCAACTATAACCCGGAAGTAAATTTGGCGATGCACATGCATTATTTTTCTTATGGGTAAATACTTAAATGCTCAAGCCAGGGAAGAAACTTTGAAAAATAACTTATCAGAAACAAAACAAGACTGCTAAGAAAAGATAATATTTTTAAACGAAGAACATAAACTTTAAAATAATTACATAAATATAGCACATCCCTTCAGGTGTTACATAAAAATGGCTGCCCCCATCCGTCAAAGTGTGTGCCAAATTCTCAGGACAAAACTTCTAAAACCTCGATGTCATTTCAATAAAAGCTTGGACAGAAATATAAGCTTCTTTAATTATTCTTTTAAACATGGTTCTTTTAAAGGCTTTACCTCGAAATATGCGAAAGTTATAGCTGGAATTGTTGGTGTGTCATCTGTTTTCGCGACCAAAGCGCTTTCGAATGTGGTATCTGCAGAGTCACCAGCTGTAGATTCTGCACCATCATTAAACGTACGTTTTATTTTTAATCTCCTTTGGTAGCATTTATGTGCATCACCTTCATAATGGTCTTTGAGTCTCATTTTGCCTAGTCCCATTTGCCTATTCCCAATGGCTGAGGATATCAGCACGACCGTCGTGCGGATAAGAATCCTTATCGGCAAGACGGTTGTGCGGATAAGAATCCTTATCGGCAAAACGGTCGTGCGGATAAGAATCCTTATCGGCAAGACGGTCGTGGGGATAGAGTCCTTATTAGCATGACGGCGTCCAGATACTCCATTACAGATGCTATGGTTTTTCTTACGGATCCATGACATTTCGTCTAAAAGACATTTCGTCTAAACGACATTACGTCTAAAAGACATTTGGTCTAAACGACATTTGGTCTAAATGACATTTCGTCTAATTGACAACTCGTCTAATGCGACGTTTCGTCTAAATTTCGTCTAAAATTTGTCTAAAGTTCGTCTAAATTTCGTCTAAATTTTGTCTAAAATAGATTATCTTAGAGGGTAGCTTCAATGACGATGAGGCAGCATCTTTGATTTTAGCCATTGACATCTTAACGACTATTGTCAGACTAAGCTGATCCATGCTTATTGTATGCCGATTCTTTAGTTACTTTTCCATCAACTGTTGTCAAGCGACCTGTGCAGCTGCGATCAGTACATCTTCAGTAGTTTTTTAAGCAAGTTTCATTTGGCCTCTGTTGCTCTTATAAAATTGAGGAGCTCCATTATACTTAGTTCTAGTTACCAAAACCTGTCTTAGTGGCCACCTCTATTAAGCAAGCAACATGTATTAAGCAAGCATATATTCAGTTCCAAAAGCAGGCACATTCACAGAAATGAACTTGTATTAAGCAAGCACCTGTCTTAAGCAGATTTGATTATCCCTTAGTTGCTTGCTTAATACAAGTTGGACTGTAAATCAAACAAATCAAACTGGATGTAAAATGAAATCTAACAATGGTCATCATTTGTGCCTTTATTACTAACGGTACAGGAACAATTCAATGCATTGCACTGCCTCAAATACTACTCACTTGTGAGCGCTGGATAAAAGACAAGTTAACATAGTTGAAAGAACATCGGTAATAAAACTGCAGAGCCGGGATAAATTTCCATGGTATTACTGCGCGTTATATACGACATTTCGTCTAAATATTTTCCATGAAATGTTTAGACGAACTGTCGCAACCTAAGAATTTTTTAGACCAAATGTCACACTCGGCGATTTGTCCATTAGATGAAATGTCCTTTAGACCAAATGTCCTTTCGACGAAATGTCATTTAGACGAATTGTCCTTTAGACGAAATGTCTTTAGACGAAATGTCGTGCACCCCTTTCTTACAATGGTTTCATACAACACTGTGTCAGCAATTCATATGGAGGATGTTAAATAACTTTAAAAATGGTATAAAATCATCTTATGGCCATTGTTTAGTTGTTAAACCGTCTGAGAACCGGCACCCAGCTTTACCGCTAACGGGGGCAATCTTATTTTGGTCATATCCCAGTTCGGTGTGCACTGGTTGTATCGTTTATACAAATGTATGTTAAAACGTATTCAGTCAGAGTGACAGTATGAGTTAGCACTGAAAAATTGGTTTAATTACCATTTTTTAATTTAAAGAAATTTTATTTGTTCTGCTTATGTACAAATCCTGAGAATTCAAAAAATTAATAAACAACAACAACTAATAAGTGCAACCCTACAATCTTTATATCTGACAATATTAATCAGACAATTAGAACAACTGACTTGGACCGACAAGTTATTAAAAGAAAGTTAGGCATGATTTATCAGACTAACTGTCTTTAACTTGTTGGTCAAGGTCAAAGATTTATTTCAGTTGTTGGACAAGGGCAAAGATTTTTTGGCTCATTTTATATCAGTTAAGTCTGCTACAATAAATTTGATTTTGTTTGATAATACATTATGTAATGCTATTTATTAATAGGTTTCGACATTTTCCTAAAAGGATTTATTAGTCTAGATTTCTTTCAGTAATTTGTCAGTCAAAATCAAAGATTAGTTTCTTTTGCTAATTCAAATCAATGGTTTATTTCAACACATTTTATATTGGTAACACATATTATAAATTGATAAATTTAAAATGATTGGAATGAGACGGAATTAGGCCGTAAACAAAATATTGACAAAAACTTTGCTGGGAAAAAAAGTCTGACACAAGCTGGTCACAATCAAATATTTTCCTGATTAGGGCTTCTACGTTTACACGGATAAACGGTAACGGTTCGTGTATATGTGCTAAACGTTTACAAAATTCACACATAGTTTAACCGAACCTGAACACCCAGTAAACCACCAACAAGTTATAATATCTTACACAGTCGTCAGAAGCCAATCTTAATGTACTTGACGGTGTCCTCGGAAACGTCTATTAAAATCTTTATTTTCTAACTTCTGTGTACCTTACGCAAAGCACGACATGTACACGTTTTGCCAGAAAATTGTTACGTCATAATCGGCAGCTAATTTTATAAGGTACAGATCAAAGGCAAGGTAATGTCTGCCAACAACAGTTACGACACGTGTTGTGCAATAAAAAAAATTAGGACTACCTCGGTACCTGTGTTTCTAAGGTTACCGCGAAGGTGAGATAATTGCAGCTTGTATCTTTGACAGTTATTAATATCAATTAACAGGATAATTAAGTCCGATGTTTTATAAATCTAATCCATGTAATTATCAAATACGGTCAAAATAATTGCTGTCATCGGAAATTGGTCAATAGTAATACGTTTTTTAATACCATCGGTTACTGTAAACTTCAGGTTGACCCCCGAAAATGAAAGCGCATTATTGGATGACACAGTTTGGTAACATAATTATAATTATAAAGGTATGGGGGGCGTCTCATAGATGTCCGATACTAAGAATAAGATTTCAACGGTAATGATCGTTTAAACTGAATCGTTTCGTTTTCTAGCGCTCGTGTAAACGTTTACGATATTTTGTAAACGTAGAAGCCCTATTCCTGATTCAGCTTGTCTGGCAAGGTCAAAGATATGTTTGAAATAAGTTTATATTAGTTAACAAAATAATCTATTAAATGGCAAATGCTTTCTGCGACAAATGATTTTTTATTTAAAAAAAAAAAAGAATAATGAAAAAAATGACTTGTAGGGGTCTTGAGCCCGGGTCGCAGGATTATAAGGCCGAGCACATTGCCACTGCGCTGTTGCCGCTGACACTTTTAGAGCGATAATCTGAATTACTTAATGTCAAATGTTCAATATACAGCTGTTGTCATACCCACATTAACTGTAACAAACTTGTTTTAAACGTTAACCTGATCATCCGACCCGATAAAAAGTATTCAGCAACTGATGTTGAAATATATAAATCGCATTTTCACAATTATTCGCCGGCTCTATGTTCAACAGTCAAAAGGCTTCCATGATGAAATATAAGAAAATAATTGAAATAACAAATACATAAGGACAATTATTTACAAACAGAAATGAAATAATATTATTATACCATAATAATAATAATTCTCAGAATGATTGCAACTTCGACTATAGAATATATGACCGCCGTCGTGCGGATGAGGATTCTTATCGGCACGACTGTCTTGCGGATAAGAATTCTTATCGGCAAGACCGTCGTGCCGATAGTCACTCCCATTCCCAATAGACAGACCTGACCAGTATGTGGACACTACCAGTACGTGGACACTTTTGTGTTTGGAGTGAACTTCACGTGAGATACTTCATAAATTCAACTGCCTTTGTAACATTGCCTTTGTAACATTATTTCAAAGTGTCATTTCATTATCATTTTTCATTAACTTTTTAATATTTACACAACCCAGTTTCGAAGATGGGTATCACAATCGATGCTTCATTTTGGCTGTGGCAAACAGGCAAAGCGAACAGCCGTGTGTCAATATGAAATCAGAAAAGTTCATTTTGATGTTTATACATTTTTATTAAGTACATGTATCAATGATTTTATTAGTATTGCTGCATATAAATTTATGTCATGTCAGTTTACTCATATTCTAAGGTGTCCGCGTACTGGTATGGTAAGCTTGTTTCTATACAACGAATAGCATGACAGCAACAGCGTTAAGTTGCATGTGTTTTCATACACTTTTTTTTCATGTGTTCCTTTTGTCTATATTTAGCACAAGGATTTTCCTAAAATTGCATGCCCATCTGGTAGTCTGGAATGCATTGGAGTGGCATTTGAGACATTTGGTAAATCATCTTTAAAAGTGTCCGCATACTGGTCGGGTCTGTCTACACCTACCTCCTATCTATCTATCTGTACTGCAGCACCCCTTCACAAGGATTATGTGAATGATTGCACGCTGTGAAGAAAAGAACGTGAGATGAATAGATGAGAGTAAAAAGTGAGGTGAGGAAAGATGAAAGGGTTAAAATTAAAAGAAGTGAGATTAAATGGTGAGACCGAACTGAGTCAATGTAGGTAGCAAAACAACATCAGCTGGTAGTATATATATTCTATTGCACAACAGCCAAGGAAGAATATAGAAATTTGCTTGAGTATGTATCTACAGTAACACAAGGGGGTAGCTGTGATATGTCATTTTTGTAGCCTACTAGGATGTATAAATATGGTGGGAGAGGTACAGCAACAATACTGTAAACAATTTTGCATATAGCATACAAAGGCCAGCATCTGCTTTCCTCTGCTCTAAGAACCTCCAACCAAGGCTTAACTGCATAGCACTTTTATTAGCAGTAACACTGTCATAAAGCGAACAATTACGGTAATCAGATTCCAGTGGATAGCTCTACGCTATACCAGTCCCATTTTATGGATATTTGACTGTGTATATAGACTCCACACAGTGGAGCCACATCTAGCTGCGCACCTCTGTTAGCATTTTGCTTGCTGAGATAATGAGGCCTAATCGCTTTTGACTTCTCAGAAATAGAACTGTTCACATTTGGCCTACTTTGAAAGAAAATGTTTTTTTTTTACCTCATTGAATTTTATTGAAATAAGATATTGTTTTACCCATTGAACACAGTATGAAGAGCAAAAATGAGCCGCGCCGTGACAAAACCAACAATGTGGTCGTGCGTCCAGCACAGACTCAGATCAGCCTGGGCATCCTGAGTCAGCCTGGGCATCCGCCCAGTCTGATCAGAGTCTTCGCTTTCCGCATGAAGGTAGCTTAGTCCCTTATCTGCCCTTTAAGCACAAAGAGAGGATTCTGATCAGACTGGGTGGACACCCAGGCTTATCTGAGTCTGCGCTGGGCGCACAACCACTTTGTTGGTTTTCTCGTGTCGCGGCTCAAATATGTTAGAGTAACTCAGTTGCAAAATATGAATAAAATATACTTGTTTGTTTCAGGTAAAAGGACTAGCAGACACTAGGGGTTTAAAACTGACCCTATACCAGTTCCAGTCCTGCCCTTTCTGCTGTAAAGTGCGAGCAGCCCTGGATTATTACGGTTTCTCATACAATGTTGTTGAGGTGAACTCTGTAACCAAGAAACAGCTGAAGTTCTCACAGTATAAGAAA
This sequence comes from Ctena decussata, assembly GCA_963989385.1. Taxonomy (NCBI): domain Eukaryota; kingdom Metazoa; phylum Mollusca; class Bivalvia; order Lucinida; family Lucinidae; genus Ctena; species Ctena decussata. Next base: position 80,806,019 of record OZ022501.1, on the reverse strand, counting down.
GTACCAGTCTTGGTCTGTGAAGGGGAGAATGGGGAAAAGTTAGTGGTAGGTAGTGTTGTACAAAAAGTTCCAGAGCTCCAGATAAGAAGGGGTATTCACTATTGAGGAAAGACAATTTTTCTTATTTCTCAATGAAAACTTATGTCTCGGTGAGACAGTTCTAATGAGGGGTCACAATATATGTTAACATGAAGAAATATGGAAAATTATCCCTGTTACCCATTCTTATCTGTAGCATTGAATAATGGTACTGAATACTGGGAGAAAGTGTGAGAGCAAACAGTGTTCACCAGTTAGGTTCTTTGCTGTCTTACTTGATAAAAAAAAAACAATTTGCAAGAGAAAAACAGAACCACAGTCAGGGCATTGACACATACTTGACAGGAAGTGGCTTAACAAATATTTAACATACATTATATTCATGAACAATGCTTGTGTAAACAAGGCTTAGTATGTAGACCATATGTTTATTATATGACGTCGCTGTTATTTAGTGGATAATGTCGCGCCATAAAAGTCATATCACAACACGTCAAAACATTTTTGTGTGAACATGTAGTATCATTGATAATGACTGTGTCAGCGATGTGTTTTCTTATTGAAATTATGTTCATTTGAAGTTATTTAAATCTCAATTTAAAGGATCATATGATAAACAGAATCTTACACTTGTGGTCATTTTACTTGCAGAAGGCTTGTTTCATAAATTTCATATGAAATGATCACTTGTGTAAGATCCTTTCTTTCAACTGAAGTAAGGCTAACAAGATCTCTCTAGACATGGTTCATTTTAAAATGATAAATTTTATCCTTAAATTTAGCATATCTTTGCTTACCGGTAGGTACTCACTACATTATAGAGTCCTGTATCAGGTGCCTAAGCTCTTTATATGGCTTGCCACATGGTACATTCACTTAATTTGTTCTTTTTATATCTTACAGTCCATGAATGATTCATCAGTCATTGTCAGTATCCTTGTCAGTTATCTGTTTGATCCCTCTGTGGACCTCGGGACACTGAAGACATACTATCCTGCTCTTGAAGAAACAGTAAAGATGAGGAAGAAATGGGAATTTCCTAACAGATATTTTATTATGTATGGCGACAGTATCGCTGATTCTAGGACAGAAAAACAAAGAAAGTTAGTATCATGATTTTATGCAGTTTAGGCAAATGGATAGGCTATCCTCCAGGGCAGACCACTCTGACATTGAAGTGGTTGCCGCCCATCTTGCAGAGAATCTTCTCTTAGACTAAATGGGTATACACTTTTATGGGAAGCAATTTTAATTTTTGCTTCCCTTTTCAAATGGGTTTTACTCTTAAAAAAAGAATTCACTCTCCCAAGAGCAAATTCTTTCATTTAAAAGTAGACCTGATTAGAGGTCTTTTCTCCCCTCTCAAAGTTGGTCCTTTAAGAGTAGCCCCGATGAAAACAATCAATCAACAGGGAAACTCATTCTTTTCTGCTATAGTGGTTTCCCATGAATTAGGCAGGCTCGGCTTTTAAACTTAGAATTTACCCACTATCAAAGTGCTGACGAAACAGAAATCATTAGTAAAATGGAAGAATTTTAGTGATGATGTATGCTAAAGTAAGACATTCTGTTAAAGATTCTTCCATATTTGACTTAAAACAAGTCCATTTACCCAATATTTCATCAAATATTGTAGGATCTGGAAAAAATCATCGGTTAGTAACACAAGTTTAGGAAGTTCTACAACTTAATTATAGTGAAGAATAAGAACAATGTAGTTATTCCAAGCCATGATCCTGATATTTCTTTTATGCTGATTATTATTTTTTCAGTGACATCATAGATTCTGTAATATGGTGATTATAGTTAATTGACTCAGAGCTCCTGATAAGAGGGGGTATTGAGGATAATTCGAAGATAATTTTTCTTATTTCTCTACGAAAACATATGCTAATGATGGGTCACAAAATATGTTTTTATGGAGAAATATGGATAATTATCTCTAAATTATCTTTGTTACCCCTTCTTATCTAGAGCTCTGTGACTATTTCAGTAACAATGTTTTCGTTCAAATGTTCTGTTACTGTTACAATGTTCTTACTCTGTGTCTTAGGGCACCTACAACCTACCTGATTTCTGTTATGGGTTCTTCCATCTTACTGTTTGGAAAAATGAGCCACAGCACAACAAAACCAACAAAGTGGCATGTGCACCCAGCAAAGACTCAGATCAGCCTGGGCATCTGCCCAGTCTGATCAGTCTTTGCTGTCTGCATGGAGGTAGCTTAGACCCTTAGCTACCATTTAAGCACAAGCAAAGACTCTGATCAGGCTGAACAAAGTCTTTGCTGTAGGCACGGAGGTAGCTTAGACCCTTAGCTATCCTTTAAGCACAAGTAAAGACTGATCAGACTGGATGGCTACCCAGGCTGATAAGAGTCTTCGCATGGGGCACATGCCACTTTGTTGGTTTTGTCGTGATGCCTTTCAAATACTTAACCATAATAGCTTGGCTATAATACAGGTTTTCCTACTTTATCAGTCATGCAACTCTGCTAGGAAATAGGTTTTCCCCATCCATAACAGTCCCAAGAATCTAGATCTGTCTTATAAATTAAACAATATCTAAACAACCCCAGTTTTGTAAATCAATCTTGTTTCATAAGATGGATCTAGACATTTGGGGATGTATTTGGAAAAGCCCTGTCTTATAACCAAATACAGTATATACCTGAACAGCAAGCAGCTGCCGAAAGTTCTCCTTTAGAAACAGTCTGATCTCATCAAGAAAGTTTAATCATCCATTTTGCCCAAGTACATGTATTTGTGTTCTGTATCATAATTTGAGCCGCAACATGACAAAACCAGCAAAGTGGCGTGTGAGTTTAGTGAAACCCAATCTCATCAGAGTCTTTGCTGTCCACACGAAGCTAGCTTCGACCCTTACCTACCCTTTGAGTGCACAGCTAAGACTATGATCAGACAGGTTGGATGTTCAGATTGATCTGAGTCTTCGCTGGGCCCACATGCACTTTATTGGTTTTGTTCTATCCTAGCTTATTTGTAGGCTTGAACATAAGTGTAGTTAGAAGGCATTACATAGCAGAAAACGGAATTTCTCTTGACAATAGATACATGAGCCGCGACACGACAAAACCAACAATGTGGTTGTGCGCCCAGCGCAGACTCAGATCAGCCTGGGCATCCGCCCAGTCTGATCAGAGTCTTCGCTGTCCGCACGGAGGTAGCTTAGACTCTTAGCTACCGTTTCAGCACTTAACAAAAGGTCTGATCAAGCTGGGCGGATGCCCAGGCTGATCTGAGTCTGCGTCGACGCACAACCACATTGTTGGTTTTGTCGTGTCGCGGCTCACATATTAGCAAAGTATTATACTTCAAGTGGTGCATTTCATGCTTATCCTGTGCGTGTTTCTTTGTATTAACTGAACTCTTGTTGTGTCGTTCATCTGTATTTGCATATTTTAACATCCTCAAAATTTATTTTCTCAACAGAGAGGAGAGAAGATGGAGAGAATGGGTTGACGATCATTTGGTTCACATGATTTCTCCAAATGTATACCGTACCCCGTCAGAGTCACTAGAAGCTTTCCATCATTTCTCTGACTGGGGACAGTGGGATAAAAACTTCTCGTCACTCCAGCGACTTCTAGTTATATATGTTGGAGCACCTGTGATGTATATTATAGGAAAAGTTGTTAAAAGAAGGTAAACTTAAGATAAGGCTATGGGGTCATATTTATAAAACGGCTTAAGTCGTTGCTATGCTGTTGCTAAGGCTCAATTTCTATGAAGGTCCACATGATTTCTCCAGACTGTTCAGACTGTTCCTCCAGAGCAAATTTCATAGTTGTAGGGAATCTCCTATATAGAAATTCAGCCCTAGCAACAGCATAGCAACCACTTAATTTGTTTTTTAAATACGGCCCCAGAATATAAAGTTTGGCATTGTAAACAGAAAGACTCATAGCAGACTGGACTGTATATGCACAGGCTGGTCTGAGTCTTTTCTGTTTGCATATGTTGAAAAACACCTTTTTTCCTGCCCACTTATTGTGCAAGACAGGTTTGTTCATTTTGGTAAAAGCAATGCAGAATTCTCTTTATCTTGCACCTCATGAACTGTTTTCATTGTGGGACATTATCAAAGTAGTGCACCTTCAAAGAACCTTATTTTCTCTAACACTAGGAAACCATCAACTGGATTGCTTTTCCAAGTCAATTTCCGTGTGAAAAACAAAACAAAAACAACACCTGATAGATACACTGAGCAGCTTAAAACGCTGTAAAATCAACAGGTAAATTTCAGAGTGCAGCAAGTTTCCAAAATTGTGGACAAGAAAAAGTATCCCACCTATATATTGGTGTGGATCAAGGAAATCCCATCTTTGGGGTCAGCCTTGTTTCTGACAAAATATTCAGACTGTTGGTCTATACCAAAACATATAAAAGGTACTCTTATTCAGGGTTATAGTTTGGTTATGTTGGCTGAGGTAATAATGCTAACTGACACTAAGGTGAATCAATATATATTTTGAGGGGAAGCAGCTCTGCCATTTTCATTTTTGCCTCCCTTCTGAATTGGGGTAGCCGGGCCGGGTAGCGCAATCGGTAGGGCACCTGACTCGTAAGTCAGAGGTCCTGGGTTCGAATCCCGGTCTGGCCACATACTTTCGTTTCTCCTTCCGCTGATTCAAGAAGGGCAGTTGTCAGTTACTGGCGAAAGTATGTACACTTAGTACTGGTTAACCGCTTAGGAGGCCTAAGCCTGCCCAGGAATAGTGTGGTTAGCTTAACTGACCATCCCGACATGACCCTAGTTGTTTACCGTGGACGTTAAGCATCAAATCAACCAACCAACCAACCAATGAATTGGGGTAAGCTCTTAATAGGGGAAAAGTATTTCTGTGGGAACAGATTCTTTCCAATAAGAGGAGACCCATTTATGAGAACAGTGAACTCAAAACTTCATGAACATACACTGTATTTATATGCTTTGCAAATATAAGCACATGCCATAATCTCCCATTTTACAATATTTTCTTACAGGCATAATCTCAATGATGATGTTCGTATTTCTCTGTATGAAGCCTGTGATGTCTGGATGAAAGCTCTTGGGAAAAAAAAATACCTCAGCGGAGATGAACCTGGTGTTGCGGATCTTGTAAGTTGGAATTGCTATACATGATTCTGTTGTGTCTATGGTAGATAATTTGATGTACTTGAGTAAAAGTCTATAAATGGTGTAGCAGGTTTCGGCTAACTTATCTTCCCACATGTAGCTACCACAAAAGGATGTTTAAAAACGCAATTAGTAACATCACTGAACCAGTATTTTTAGCTTGTGCACTTTTGTCCTTGTATGCATCATAAAGCACCTGGGTTCGAAGTTATAAAACGTGAGAATAATCTTAAACTCAAAATAAAGCACACTGATTGGCTGCTTCCGAGCATGTGCTCGGAAGCAGCCAATCAGTGTGCTTTATTTTGGGTTAGAGAATGTACTCAAGTTTTATAACCTCTGGGCCTGATCATCGGGACAAGGCTTGTCTGTTACCATAACAATTCAGCGATAAGGCAGGGATTTTTCCAGCTCCTTTTTGACCCTAGGTATCTGAACCAGTCTTGTGTTATTCTGCTTGAAGATGGGATTTTCTCTTCCCAAACAGTCCCAAAAGTCTAGATCAGTCGTGTAAGATGGATCTAGATTTTTGCATTGTTTACCTCAAATCTTATAACAGAATAAAAACGATATACATGGCTGGTGAATGCGCAAGTCCATTCTCACCTAGAAATGAGCCACGACACTAGAAAACCAACAAAGTGGTTTGGCGTCCACCGCAGACTCAGATCAGCCTGGGCATCCGCCCAGTCTAATCAGAGTCTTTGCTGTGCACTTTAAAAGTAGCTAAGGGTCTAAGCTACCTCCATGTGGACAGGGAAGACTCTAATCAGACTGGGGTGGGATGCCCATGTTGATCTGAGTTTTCACTGGGAGCACATGCCACTTTGTTGGTTTTGTTGTGTCGCGGCTCAGATATGCTTTACCTACATTGGTTTAAACAATATTTCATTTTCAACTCATTTGCACACATAGCATTTACAAGCAATGTAATGGAAAACAGGATCTGACAAGTGTTGACAGCTTATACAATCATCTCCTTTACCTACATTGAGTTGAATAGCATTGCAGGAGCTTGAATTTTTAATTTGTAAGTGGGAAATTAATTGCAAAATTTACTTGGAATGTTATAGCAGCTGTTGCGTGAACAGATGGCACTTATGAAAATTTGAGCCGCAGCAACAGAAAACCAACAAAGTGGTTGTACGCCCAGTGCTGACTCCGATCAGCCTGGGCATCCGCCCAGGCTGATCAGTCTTCCCAGTCCGCATGAAGGTAGCTTAGACCCTTAGCTACCCTTTAAGCGCTTGGCGAAGACGCAGTTCTGACTGGGGGATGTCCAAGCTTATCAAGGAGATGAACTATATAAGCTTTAATAGCTTTCGTTCAAATCCTTTAACTTCTTATGTAAATTGTACTTATATGTTTATTTGAATGAAATAAAATATGTTTAAACCAAGCTTATCTGGGTTTGCCATGGGCACACAACCACTTTGTTGGTTTTCTCATGTCGCGGCTCAAATAATGACTATTCTTTGTTTCAGTCTGTATATGGTGTTCTAAGCTCATTTGAAGGCTGCCAGGCATTCAAGGACCTCATGGAGAATTCCAAGAAATTCAACAAATGGTACAGAATGATACAGCAGGATATACAAGAACATAAAGGAGCCCTTAAAATCCAGTCCTCTGTCAAATAAAGTGCTTATTCAATTTTTTAAAAAAATAATTTGAAAAAAAATTCTGTAAATCTTCTGGGAGAAGTTTTTATAGGATGTATTTGACAATAACTCATATTATGTGAATCCTGTAAATCTTCTGTAAGAACTTTGGAAGGGGTGTATTTAACAAAACTATAACATTGGAACAGACAGGGCTAAGCAGACAGGACAGACCCAGATCAGACTGGGCTTACACTGTTTGCCATTCCATATGTTTCTTTAGACACATTAGGCCCTACTTCTTTTTAAAACCAAACTGTTCCACTTTTAAGACAACTACAGTAGTTATCTAGGTGTTCAAATTTTTAGAATTTTAATAGTAACTTTTGTGATGTTCTGTGTAAATCCTGGCCCCAAGGTTAGAAAACTTTTTTCATGCTCAACTCAGCTGAGGATGAAATTTTCTCTGCTGATAAATATGAAAATGCCAACTAATGTTGGCATTTTCATATTCATAAGCAGGTAAAATTTCATACTCAGCTAAACTGAGCAAGAAAACAACAGTACCTATCAGTAATTTGCAATTATTAGCAGGTAAAATTTCATGCCCAGCTGAGTTGAGATGTAAAAAGATGTATGACCTCGGGGGCCTGAATGAAAATGTATGTTGTGGCCCCCTCAGTAGAGCTGCCATATGCAGGAATATAAAAATGTACCCAAGTATTATAGCTCTTTCTTGTTCATTCTGTTATTGAACAAATATTATGTCAGTCACATGGAAATATCTATTTATGATCTGTCTTCAACAAAATTGCATGTAACATAATTGGTGCTACTTTTACTGAATTTATAGTGCTTAGTGATCTGTTCATGGAAAAATGACCTGTAGTCATATCTATTGACCATATTGAATACTGTATTAATCCTAATAAAAATTCTTACCTTCAAGAGTTGATCCCCATCCCTGCTGAGGAGGGAGGCAAAAATAGTTACTTCCATTGAATGTGTATCTTTTCACCTAAATACTGTTTAGTAGAGGTATTCTGGCAGTTGCTGATTTAACTTCAGTTTCACCTCTGTATAGTGCCCCCTTTCTTTAAATGCAATGTCCCACAGGGTGTTTAATAGGATTAATATGGTAGTTAATTGTTGACTACAACAATGTTACTGTCTAACAAAATAGAGATGTTTGCATCAAAAGCTGCTGATCAACTTGCATGTACAGTGAAGATTGCAGGTACTACTTAAAGGTGAAAGTGTAGCTTTTCAAGGGAACCAACTGTGCTATTTTCATTTATGCCTCCCATCTAAGTGGGAGCATCCCATAGTAAAATATCTAACTTGCTCCCGTAAGAGCAAATTCTTCCCTTACAGAGTAAACCCATTTCTGGAAGGGTTCTGTCATCCAGGGAAGCATAGGAAGTCACAAAAGTTCTTTCCCTTTTTAAAATGTAAAAAAAAACATGGAGGTGTACCGATACACCTAACTATTTTGGACCTATCGCTGTATCTGTATCTGGTGCATTACATTTCCGCAAAATTAAATAATTATGAATGTGCAAAAAAATATTAGTATGATTGTGCCAAAAAAGTTCACTTTTGCACCGACAATCCTGAGGACGGTTCTGTTCTGTATTTTCCAAGTAATACTGTATTTACAGTACCAATTCCCTCAGCAAAATTTAGTTTAAAAGTGCTATGTCAAGGATAAACTTCTAATCTCATATTGCAGAGCTGATTGTGAAAAATGTTGATGTGTACCTGAAATATTGATATTTTCATCAGTAAAGACTAAAACCATATGAGTAATGACACGACAAAACCAACAAAGTGGCATGTGCACCAGCGAAGACTCAAGAGCAGCCTGGGCAGCAGTCCTGTCTACTCAGTCTATACTGTGGGCACATGCCACTTTGTAGGTTTTCTCGTGTCGCAGCTCATATTATAGCATCACATCAAATTGTGCAGCACTTCTCAACCTATCAGTCATAAAAAACCATAAACTGACTCTGCGATCTCTGAATCTTTACAAATCTATCGTTTGGAAAAAAAGAAATTTGACGCGACACGACAAAACCAACAAAGTGGTTGTGCGCCCAGTGCAGACTCAGATCAGCCTGGGCATCCGCCCAGTCTGATCAGAGTCTTCCCTGTCGGCATGAAGGTAGCTTAGACCCTTAGCTACCCTTTAAGTACTGGAAAAAGACTGTGATCAGACTGGACGGATGATCAGGCTGATCTGAGTCTGCGCTGGGCAAACAACCACTTTGTTGGTTTTGTTGTGTCGTGGCTCAAATATGGTATTTCTTCGGTTATAAGATGGTAGTTTTTCCCTTCCTAAATGATCCCAAGAATGTAGATGGAGTTTGAGGATGCTTGTAAGATTGATTTAGAATTTTGGGATTCTTGGAAGACCAATCTAGATTTTTGGCATGACAAAACCAACAAAGTGGTATGTGCGCCCAGTGAAGACTCATATCAGGCTGGGCAGCCACCCATTCTGATCAGTCTTCACTGTCTGCATGGAGCTAGCTTAGACCCTTAGCTACCCTTTAAGCACACAGTGAAGGGTCTGAGCAGACAGAGCGGATGACTAGGCTGATCTGAGTCTTTGTTGGGTGCATATGCCACTTTGTTGGTTTTGTTGTATAGCGGCTCATATTTATTTGGTATGCAGGGAGGTAAGAGATTAAGGTGTATGGATAAACCACCATTTTGGTAGCAATTTTTACAAGAGACAACTTGAGACAAGTGAGTAGAATGTGGTGTCTTGCCTGTCTGCGCATCATCACAAAACTCAGCTAAACCTGAAAACTTGACAAAAATTTATGCCGCCACCAGTGAGCCCATGAAAGTAATATGTCTTGCTTCTGCTAGTCGCAGGCAAGGGGTCCTGGGTTTGATACCCGGTCTGGCCACACTTTCGTTTCTCCTTCCGCTGATTCAAGAAGGGCAGTTGTCAGTAACTGGCGAAAGTATGTGCACTTAGTACTGGTTAACGGCTTAGGAGGTCTAAGCCTGCCCAGGATTAGTGTGGTTAGGTTAACTGACCATCCCGACATGATCATAGCTGTTTACTGTGGACGTAAAGCAACAGATCAAGCAGGCAAGACCAAAACTAGTATTTAATTTCCAGGTGAATCAGTCTCCGATAAAGGAAAGAATTTGCTGTCTGATATACAGAGCCCTAGATAAGGGAAAGTATTTTGAGATAATTAGGGATGATTTTTGTTAATTCTGCATAAAAACACGTTGTGACCCCTCATCTGAGACTTTAGATGAGGGGCCACAACGTGGTTTCAACAAGAAAGAAGAATTATCCCTGTTACCATTATATACTCCCTCTTATCTAGAGCTCTGATGAGAGAAGCCCTATGAGAAAGGCCAAAGTTAACCTTATGCTCAGTGATCTCCCTTGGCGGTATAGTCATCCCTGTTAAGGTAAATGAGAACACTTTCAGGGGAAGCAACTTTGCCACTTTCATTTTTGCCTCCCTTCTCAACTGAGGTCAACTTTGAAAGAAATTCTTTGAAGAGTAGACTTCAATTTTGAAGGGCTTGGTCTTCCAGGGAAGCATACAGAAAGCCACAAAACTTGTCTCCCTTGTCAAAAATGGTGGTGTACTGATGCACATTAAAATACTTAAATGTTCACCTGCTAATGAAACTGTTTCTCCACTAGAGTTAAATCTGTTGTTTGAATCAGTTATAAAGTGTTATCAAATTGAAAATCACTTTTGTCTTTATTTGTCATGTCCTAGTAGAAATACTGAAATGTAAATGGTCTTTTATTTTACCTCATGTCTTTTGTTGAACATGGGTCTCAGGTAAGGCAAGTATATGATGATAATTTCTAGATATGAGCTGTGACAAGACTCAGATCAACCTGGGCACCTGCCCAGTCTGATCAGAGTCTTCACTGTCAGCATGGCTGGGCCGCTTAGTGCAGCTGGTAGCACATCTGACTTATAAGCCAGAGGTTTGGGTTCGATACCCATTCCGGCCACTTACTTTCATTTCCCCTTCCGCTGATTCAAGAAGGGCAGTTGTCAGTTACTGGTGAAAGTAAGTGCACTTAGTATTGGTTAACTGCTTAGGAGGTCTAAGCCTGCCCAGGGATATTGTGGTTAGGTTAACTGACCGTCCCGACATGACCATAGCTGTTTACCGTGGACGTTAAACAATAACACAACAACAACAACTGTTTGCATAGAGCTAGCTTAGACACTTAGCTACCCTTTAGGTGCATCATCAAGACTCTGATCAGACTGGGCAGATGCCCAGTTTGATCCGAGTCTTGGCTGGGGTCACATGCCACTTTGTTGGTTTTGTTGTGTCACGGCTCATTTATCCAATTCTCTGCAAAAAGACATGTGGGCTGTTTTCTGTGAAAACCTGGCTTAATGACATTACGTTTGAAAAACACCAAAAATGATGATTTTTCGGACCTCTCTTTATTTTCATGAAAATACCTTAGATGTTGAAATATAACAGAATACATATGAATTCAGACCAAATTCAGTTATACACACGACATATGTTGCCATGATAACGTTTAATCCATGGTAACCCTGAAGCCTTGAAAACATATGGTATACCAGCATAAAGACATATAACTTGTAGAAGAATGTTTAATCATACAAATTATCATGTGTTTGCTATCACATACACATTAAACAAACAGTCGTTTTATCTGAGCTATTTTGCCGAACATGCGCAAAGAATCGTACAAACGTTGTGACATTGGCGTCAAAACCTACTTGCACGATGTTAACAATGCCATATACAGAAACTGCACCTGTATGATTCTAAAGCCCATCCATGTCTTTGTAATAAATAGTGATAACCGTCTCAAATTTTCAGAAAACGTTTATAAAAACTAATACTTTCCAGTATGCAGTTATCTGAATTTTAAATTATTTGTCATTAAGCCCAGTTTTCACAGAGACCGGCTCATGTATAAATGCTTAATGGAGTGGTTCTTGTGAGGGGCCACAAAAGTTTTCTATGTAAAAGGTTTCCCTTAGTCCTGGGCCGTAAGGGCCTTGGGTGTTGGAGGCCCACCTTTTCTCCCACCTTTGCCTTATAAGATAGGCTCTCTGCTCAAATTTCTATCTTATACCTGGCAACATCTTTCTTATATTAGCAACCAGACTTTTTCAGTTTTTGACTAATACTTTAATTTTAAATGAACAAAATGGACATGCAAGCATGTCGGATGACGTTTGATAGGAGATCATGGGTTTGTGACGTCACTCAGTTTTAATGACGTCACTAAAACCGGTAAAAAACGTCGCAAATAAACTTGACGCGCGTGACGTGAGAGGCTAAGTTGCATTTTGTTTTCGCCCTCTGGAAGATAAAATAGTCCACATATCGTGTTTTCCGTCTAATATTGAAGTGCAAACTATGTTTACACCCATTTTATGTTTACACCCATTTTAGGACCCGATAAACACACTGGGCTGGTCAAAATTTACTTCAGATCATTGGTTAAAAAGTTACAATTTTCCTGTTCTGAAGCATAATCTGACTTGAGGTTTAAAATCCGCTAACAGTGGGAGAAAAATAATCCATCATGAGCCAGTCCATATAGGATAGGTAAATCTCACCCTCGGTGTCGGGTGAGATTTCTCTATCCTACATGGACACTCATGATAGATTGTTATAATCTTAAACAGAGCCTATACCTTTCCTTTCGCTGCCTTTAATCTTCCCCTCTTGTGAGGGGCCGCAATAGGTTTCCTGTAGCTTTGTGGCCACAGGGGCAGTGGTTGTTAGAGGCGCACCTTATTCTGAGCATACCAAGACAGAGCCCAGGCCCCGAGGTTATAAAACTTTTTTTCGTGCTCAACTCAGCTGAGCATGGAATTTTCTCTGCTGATAAATATGAAAATGCCAACTAATGTTGGCATTTCCATATTCATAAGCAGAGAAAATTTCATACTCAGCTACACTGGGCATGAAAACAACAGCACTTATCAGAAATTTGCTATTTATTAGCAGATAAAATTTCATGCTCAGCTGAGTTGAGCGTGAAAAAAGTTTTATAACCTCGGGGCCAGTCCTTACCTTTCACTGCCTTTAAGCTTCCCTTATTCGAAAAATTTACTGCTGCATTGACAGGAGCTTTTTAGTCGCTGGCTGCCTGTTTCTAGAGAAGCGATTGTAAATTGTATTTTATAATGCAAAAGTTACTTTTGATGTGTGCGGCTCATTGCTGATGTCACTGCCAAAACGCATGATGCCAGAAAATGTTATTTTAATGTCTGGTGGTGCCATGTGTATTTCTCAGAAGAATGTCATGGAATAAAAATAAGCCATGACAGGACAAAACCAATCGGGCCATGCAGTGCAGTTGGTAGCACGTCTGACTCAAGAGCCAGGAGTCCTGGGTTCGACAGTGGTCCAGCCACATACTTTCATTTCTCCTCCTGTTGAATCGATAAGGGTAGTTGTCAGTTACTGGCGAAAGTATGTGTACTTAGTACTGGTTAACTACTTAGGGCTAAGCCTGCCCAGGAAAAGTGTGGTTAGGTTAACCGACTGTCCTGATCTGACCATGGCTTTTTTTCCGTGGACGTAAAGCAACAAAGACAACAAAACCAACCAAGTGGTATGTGCACCCAGCAAAAACTCAGGTCCTCCTGGGCATCCAGCCAGTCTAATCAGAGTCTCCACTGTCCGCATGGAGCTATTTTAGACCCTTGGCTACCCTTAAGTGGATGAGGAAGTTGCTCCGGCTGATCTGAGTCTTTGCTGGGCACACATTGCACTTTGCTAGTTTTGTCATGTCATGGCTCAAATACAGGTGTGCATGACATCACCATTTGTGGGACTAGTTGAGCAATACATCATTCCTTGTGAGTTGTAAACAGATATATCACTCCTGCTCGTATGATGTACTTCATAACTGGCCTCTACAAATTTCTGACAGAGCAGATCTGTTTCTTATATGGGTTCACTTTCAGGAGCAAAAGTTGTTTCCCTTTGTAAAAATGGTGGAAAAACATGGAGATGTACCCAAACCAGAGCTCTAGATAAGAGGGGTAATTGGTGATAATTGAGGGATAATTTTCTTTATTTCTCATTGAAACCATATGTTGTGACCCCTCATCTGAACCGTCTCCTCGAAGAGACGGTTCAGATGAGTGGTCACAATATATGTTTTTATCAAGAATTCATAGAAATTATCCTTAATTGTCACCAAATACTCCCTCTTATCTAGGGCTCTGCCAAACATTTTAACATATGTACACTTTCAGGGGAAGCAACTCTACCATTTTCTTTTTAGTCCCCCTTCTCAATGGGGTGACCTATGAAAGGTAAGAATTTGCTCCTCTAATTTTCTAAGGGTTTCACTGTCTATAGAAGCAACCAGCAAGTCACAAAAGTCGTTCCCCTTCATACAGATGGTGGAAAAACATGAAGGAGCCCCGGTAGCTCAGTGGGTTAAGCGCTGGCCTACTGATCTAGCGGACCGGGTTTGTGCCCCACTTAAGGGGAGAATCTTTCCAAGCGTAGGCCTACTGATCTAGCGGACAGGGTTCGAGCCCCGCTTGAGGCGAGAATCTTTCCTACCGTAAACGGGATTCCATTGCCCACAGCCTTTCATTATCACCGTCCCATCGTCCTGATATTACTGAAATACTGTTGAAAAGGACGTAAAATGGCAAGTCATCCATCCATTCATTTGGAAAAACATGAAGGTGTACATACACATTAATTCATATGTGGCATTTGCTGTATTTTGGAAGGGTTATCTCCCATCTTATAGCCGAATACATATGGCATGTCTTCTAAATAAAAACACAGACGGTTTGTTTTAAAACAAGTTTTAATTTCTAATTCGGGGGAAAATGTGATATTCGAAGTGTCCGTAGCAGGTTATATCATGATATATCCTGTGTAAGCTGGGTAATCTCTTCTGGTGGTGGATCTATATGCGGGCGATTTCTGTATCTCCGTACTTGCTTCATCGCACTCACACGAGCTTGCTGTAAATAAACAAAAGTTACATTCACATCAGTGCTCCAGACAAGAAGGAGTGACGGATAATTCAGGGATAATTATTCATATCTCTCCATAAAAACCTATGATGTGACCCCTCATTAGAACCGTCTCATCGAGACGGTTCTAATGAGGTGTCACAACATAGGTTTTCATTGAGAAATAAGAAAAATTATCTCCAAATTATCCTCAAAAACCCACCTTATCCGAGTCACTGCTTATGTATGACTAAACCTCCATAGTTTCATGGTGGGTAGGCATAACAGATTCTGGTTGTCCAAAAGCAGGGTTTCTTGATTCTGGTTGTCGTTATTCGAGAGTCTGGTCATGTTGTCTTTCGTAAAAATATTTTTACTGCTATATTTGTGGCTGGGTATGTTCACGTAATGATACAATAATCCAAGTTGCAAGTTCAGTTGATTTCTATGTAAATGCCATCAGCAGTCCTAAGCTTATGAGATCTGAATGTCGAAAGTGAAATGAACAGTCATTTCAGTGTGCAAGATATTTATCATCTGGCCCCATTCATCCATATTTTCCAAACACACTTATTATTTATTTTTTCTGAAACACCATTCTAGAGATCATATGGTGGACTCGAAAGAATTTAAGATAGTGAATTGGGGAGAAAAATGCAAAATAAATGGCACTGGCAACTGGTCATCTTCTGCGTCAGATTTAGTCTGTAGCAAGCTTCAGCAAGCACCCGACTTAAGCTGTGACAAACTGCTAGCTCTTGGTTTGACAGGGATCCCCTCCCCCCCCCCCCCCACCTCTTCTTTTCAAAATCCTCATCAAAATCCTATACTTTTCTGTGTTATTTTGCACAAGCCAAGTTCTAAAAATATATATTTAACAACTACATGTCGGCATACACTGAGGACTGTTTAAGAACAACTAGAATTGTATTTATGCATTTTTTTTTTTTTTGCCAGGAAGGTATTGTCTGCAAGTGCACCAAAAGCAAGCTTTCTTGTTTAATTGCCCCCAAAGGCAAGACCAGTATAGGCAAGAAAACTGACACCATTGGCAGAAAAATTCTCTCTTGCTACTGGTGAAATTTAGTTACCGTCAGCAAGAATTCTTGCCTTTGGTGCATTTCTTCCTTTTGGTGCAGAGCCCCAGTAGCTCAGTTGGTTAAGCATTGGCCTGTTGATCTAGTGGTCCCTGGTTCGGGCCCCACTGTAGGCCAGACTCTTTTCAATCATAAACAGGGTTCCATTGCACACAGCCTTTCATCATCACCCACCCATCTTCCTGATATGACTGAAATACTGTTCAAAGGGATGCAAAACTGCAGTCATCCAGCCATCCTTTAGGTGCTGTAACAAATGTCCATCATTTTCTTTGGTGCCCTGTGTATTTTTGTTGTCGGCAGTTTTTCAGATGTTTCTATGACCTTTGGGTTAAATATAGACAATGTTTCTGTAAAGGTATTTTCAAAAGAAGATTCTAGCATCCAGCGATTTTTTCCTTTATTCAGCCACAATGACGTCTTTTGTTTTCTTTTACGTTTGAAAGCAAAACACTTAAATTACGCTAGTATTCATTTTTAAGATGGAATTTTCCCCTCTCTAAAATGACCGCAAATATTTAAATCAGTTTTATGAAATTCTGCTACATGTATAAGACGGGATTTTCCCCGTCAAAACAATCCCCAAAAATCTAGTTCCATCTTAAAAGATGGATCTAGATTTTTCGAGTTGTTTTGAAAGAAATATCAACTGAAGAAATCTTGTATACCCCATTTGCCAGAAAACACTATCTTTATCAAGAACTATTTCGCAATGTGCAACATCTACACTGATGAGAACGGTATAAAATAGTTATACCGTAATGACCCTAAATATTCGGACAGACAGTTCTAAGCAAATATTGTAGACCCAGATCAAACTGCTCCTGAAGGAGCAGTTTGATCAGGGTCCACAATGTTTGCCATTCACCAGGCATCATTTGGATGCATTAACGTATGTGAAGTCCACTTTCTAAGAACTTTGGAACAATAGTTGTCCGATTTCCATGTGTCCAAAATTTAGGGTCATTACGGTACCACTGTTTGCCAGCCTGTACTGGAGATAAGCCACTTGCTAAACTTTGTGGATTATTTCTCATGCAGGCAGGCAAACCACTGTATAACTGTTACATTTCAAAATTTTACTCTTCTCACCTGGAGGCTGGAACACTGTTCTCTTTTTTTCAGACCATGCATATAACAGGACCTGTCCACATAAGGTAAGCTCGCCTGACAGGCGAGCTTGCCCATTACATAAAAACCTATTATCAAAAAAAAATCCAAAAGGGGGACATGGACACTGAAGCTGGGCTGACAACAACAGCTCTTCCTGAACTTTCCTTCATGTGAGCTAACAAATCCAGCCAAGGGTGTGGCAAACGTGAGAGGGTGAAGGCTTAAATGCAGACTGTTAACACTGTTTGGATGCAAATAATCCAGCAATTCCAATAAAATACAAAAAAATAAACTTATGCACCTTAATTCTGGCTTACAGAAAGTACCAAAGGTGCTTGTACATGTAGCTACCAATGTTTAGTGGAAGACACCAGAGACCCAGATCAGAAAGAGTAACAGGGATAATTCAGAGACAATTTTACCGGTATTTATTTCTTATTAAAAACATACATTGTGACCCCTCATTAGAACCGCCTCACCGAGACGGTTCTAATGAGGCGTCACAATGTATGTTTTCTGGAAAAATTAGGCGTCAGCCCTAAATTATCCCTGTTACCCTTGGCTTCTTATCGAGAGCTCTGAAACATGCTGCACTAACCTGTTTTCTAGCTTTGTTACATTCAACCCAGTCTTCCATAAGATCACGGCATTCTGCAGCTGCTCTCTCATTGCCGATTCTTTTAGCGCATTCAAAATAATCACTTTCAAATGGACTGCAACGGCTGTTTTGTGTATTTATGAAGTATCTGGCACTCCTTGTAAAAGGAGTATAAAAGAGTGGAGGATTAGCCATTTCTGAAAAGATAAATCAATATTAACAATATAACAATCTCAGACTACCAGTATAAAATTTTAGGCCAAGTAGTGAAAATGAAAACACATCAAATCTGTCAAAACAGGTCAGCAAGGGGACACACAAAAACTGGCTGATTAAGACATCTAACCCCTTAATACAGGTATACAGGTTCACTTGCACTGTTTTTGGTTTAAGAGATTCCAGGAGGGTGGCTGCCAAAGACAGGTGACCTCTTACTAGAATGACCCGTTAAGACAGGTTTGACTGTACTGTAATAGATATTAAGTCCAAATCATCATTTTGATGTATTTAGGGCCATCCTTAGAAATATTCTTGTTTCCCCTTACCCGACCCTTTTTCTCAATGGTGGGTAGGTCGGTCGGGATTTTATTTTTTTTCCCGGAAAAATCAGAGCTCCAGATAATCTTTATAAGCGGGGACATGCTGACGCCTCACTCGAGCCGCTTCATCTGATAGTTTTTCCATCCCAAATTAAGACGTGGGAGTGTTTTTAAAAGTACTTGCATATAAGTCCTATAAAAATAGACGACGCACTTTTTATAATTAAATAGGGACGGGCGAATGGCGCCCCGTTACTGCGACTACGGATACGTTCCGCTGAGGTGCGTGGGGCACGGAAGTATAAGACACACACGTACAAATCGCGCACACACTCATAATTAAATGTAAGTGTAAACGTGCCATATCGGGGACATGTATAATGCGCATTCTGACTATGGTCTATTCTGGTTACTTACGTAGTTGTTTAATCAAGCAGTGTGGATATGAGGTGACAGTCCAAACTGGTACACAGATTTTTTATAATGTCCGTCGCATTCCTTCTTTAATGTTGGCCGTATAGCCAAGAACAGTATATAACACGTTCATTCAAGTTTTACGATAAGAACAGTGTGACCCCGACGAGGCTGCATTATGGGATCGGATGCACCGGAGATAGACATTGCATCGTCGTTTATACACTTTTGTCACATACATTGTACCCTGTTTTAGATATTGGAACAACCCAAATATGAAGATCTATCTCCGTAAGATGAGTTTATTAGGGTGAACGGGTCAATCTGTAACAACATGCAAACATTAATTATGGTCATTGCCAGTTACGCATTCTCATCAGGGAATTACGCTATAACGGAGTGTAAAGACGGTAGTAGTTTTTAGCTCGCCTGAACGAAAGTTCAGGAAGAGCTATTGTTGTCACCTTGGCGTCGGCGTCAGCGTCCGCGTCGGCGTCCGGATTGGATGTTTTGGTTAAAGTTTTTTAAAGACCTGTATCTCCTTAACACATGGATGGATTCTTTTGATACTTACTCTGTAGTTAGATATTGGTCCAAAGTTTAACAGGGTACCACCCCAACCCCACTCCGTGACCTTGATGTCAAGGTCATGGACTTAGAAAATTGGGAGTTTTTTTGGACTGGATGTTTTGGTTAAAGTTTTATAAAGCACAATATCTCCCTAACCCATGGATGGATTTCTTTGACACTTGCACTGTACTTAGATATTGGTCCAAAGTTTTCCAAGGTACTACCCCCACCCCCTCAGTGACCTTGATGTTAAGGTCATGAACTTAGAAAATTGTCTTTTTATTGACTGGATGTTTTAGGTAAATTTTTTTTTAAAGACACATATCTCCTGAATTCACAGATGAATTCTTTTTATATTTGCACTGTAGTTAGATGATAGTCCAAAGTTTTACATAGTACTTCCCGACCCCCGCTCAATGACCTTGATGTCAAGGTCAGGGACTTAGGAAATTTTGTCTTTATTAAAGTTTTCTAATTGCATACCGATTCATAATGCTTTGCAGAGATTTAATTTACACTTGAACTGATGTTAGACACTGTTTTGAGTTTTTTACAAAACACCATATACTTACCCCACTGGATAACCTTGAAGTCAAGGTCATCAACTTTGAATTTTTGACTTAAAGATTTGGTAAAGTTTTATATTTATGAAGACATAATTTCACAGTGCCACGATGAACTCAGTTGATACTAATACTTGGACTGATGTTAGATAATGGTTCAAGGTTTTCATACATCCTAGCCCCTGCAGCCCCCACCCCCACCCCTTAGTTCTTTGACCTCAAGCTTATGGACTTTGACATTTCATGTGGATTTTTTTATTTTAATTTTATTTTAAGACTTATTTCTGAGATAGCTTTTGTTTATAAACGTGTTGTCATTATGGACATGCTTGTCTGAAGTTTTATGCTTAGTAGTCCACACCACCATAGCAACTGTGTGATGGGCAAGCACCTATTCAGGCGAGCTATGCTGTCAGGCGACAGCTCTTGTTTTTAAATACGGTAACCACCTGCACATGGCTATGTTGATCAGACATCAAAGAACGCCGCATTGAACTGGACACGTGTCATATAAAACCGTGAGACAGGCAAAGGTACCTTATACCGTATGCCCCGATCAGCCTGCGCAGTAATGCAATGCGACTGGTGTTTCCTATTCACAACTTTGATCTTTGAATTATGAAAACTTTTACCATAAAGTAGAAAAGCGAATATTTTCTGCGCGTTCGCGTTCCGTTGGACACATTCGGCACCACTGGAGACGTTTTGATTAGCGTCGGCAAAATGAGATTTCAGCCATGTGCGTTTCCTAATAATCGAAACAGTTTTCAACCTAATACTAGATGAATTGTTTGTCCAGACAGAGATGACTCTGATCAGACTTAGCCAATACACATGCTTATCTGCGTTTTCCCTATATGCACACGTCGTAAAGTACCCTAACAAGAGGGCCATGAGGCCCTGAATCGCTCACCTGTGTCTGGTGGCCATGTAGGTCATGTGACCTAGACCGCTTGATAAATTTTCGTTCCATCAGCCCATGGAGGCTGTGTATGATATTTGGTTACAATTGGTCCTGTGGCTTTTGAGGAGACGTCTTAAATTGTCAAAATATAAGAGACATGGGTCAGAGGTCAAAGGATGACCTTGACCTCTTGTACACGCAAATCTTCCATGTACTAACTACGACGACTGTATATACTAATTTTTAGGCCAAAATCTTCTAAACTTGCCATGAACTCTTAAGTTCTACCATTTTCCCATACTTGACCTTGCCTTGTAAAAGGTCAAGTCAGCCCAAGGTCATCATTTGAACAATCTTGACAGTACTCAAGTACCTGATGCTATATACCAAGTTTCAAGGCCATCGATCACTTGGTTCTTGAGAAGGAGATTTGTAAAGGTTTTTGCCATATATGGGCATGGCGGCCATGTTGGTCATGTAACCAAGACTGTTTGAACAAATTTTCTTTCCCTCAGCCCCTAGAGGCTCTGTATGAAATTTGATTACAATTGGCCCAGTGGCATTTGAGCAGATGTGTGAAATTGTCACAATATGAGAGACCAGGGTCTAAGGTCACAGAATGACCTTGACCTCTTGTACATATAAATTTTCATGTACTCATTCAGATGACTGTATATGCCAATTTTCAGGTTTAAATCTTCAACAGTTTCCAAGAAATCTTATGTTCTAGCATTTTCCCATATAAAAGCTACAGCATGCAAATTTTACCTTACCGTAAAAAAGGTCAAGGTCAACCCAAGGTCATAATTTGAACAATCTTGGTAGTACTCGCGTACCTGATGCTACATACCAAGTTTCAAGGCCATTGGCCTATTGGTTCTGGAGAAGAAGATTTTTAAAGGTTTTTACCATATATGGGCATGGCGGCCATGTTGATCATGTGACCCAGTCCGTTTGAACAAATTTTCATTCCCCTGCCCTCTAGAGGCTCTGTATGAAATTTGGTTACAATTGGCCTAATGGCTTTTGAGGAGATGTGTGAAATTGTCAAAATATGAGAGACCAGGGTCAAAGGTCAAACAATGACCTTGACCTCTTGTATGCATTATTTTTCATGTACTCATTCAGATGACTGTATATACCAATTTTCAGGTCTAAATCTTCATCAGTTTCCAAGAAAGCTTATGTTCTAGCATTTTCCCATATAAAAGCTACAGCATGCAAATTTTACCTTACCGTAAAAAAGGTCAAGGTCAACCCAAGGTCATAATTTGAACAATCTTGGTAGTACTCACGTACCCAATGCTACATACCAAGTTTCAAGGCCATCGGCCTATTGGTTCTGGAGAAGAAGATTTTTCTAGGTTTTTACCATATATGGGCATGGCGGCCATGTTGGTCATGTGACCAGGACCGTTTGAACAACTTTTTGTTCCTAAGTCCCCTAGAGGCTACATATGAAATTTGGTTACAATTGGCCCAGTGGTTTCAGAGGAGAAGTCGTTTGAAATTGTTGACGGACGGACGACGGACGGACGACGGACGACGGACGCCGGAGCCTTACCATCCTATAAGCTCCCCCGGAGCCGCTGGCTCAGGTGAGCTAAAAATGTAGCCTTTCAAGCATAATTTTATGCGATTTTCGCTAGTCTAATAACTTCAAATCCGATTTTACTTTTTTGAACAGTCTCCGTGTATTTCAGAAAAAGACAAATTGAAAATAACAATACCAGGAATGCAATTTCGTTGCTCAACAATTTTCGCATGCCCCTGTGTATCAAAGAATAACCCTTTGTTTTTGCCCGACGCCGCAATTTTCAGCTCCAGGTTACTCTACATAAAACCTATCGGCACGTGCGTTGAGCGGCAGCCAGTGACTTCAAAAGATGACTGAAATCCTTTGATCTTTTGCCAGTCTTATCTAAACTGGTTGAACGCATTTTTTTGTTTGGCTCTTTTGTCTCCAAAACATAGTTAAAAGGATGATGCCGTTCATTTTTATGATGGATAATCCCGTTTTAGTGGGAGTAGCATGTTCTTGACTCATTAGTTTGGGACTGCAAGCGTTTTTCGTCAGAAACACCTTTATCTTATTCTAGAGCTTTGAAGACCCAGATTTTTGGTACTCGGCACATCTTCTTTCTTTTGTTCGTATTTCCCTCCACAAAGGTAGAAAAATTTTTTTTTTTTTTGAAATCGGAAAAAAATATTTCCGGTCGCTACAATTTTTTACGGTCGGTCGCGTAAGGGGAAACATTAAATATTTTATTTTTGGCCTAGTGATGGCTGTAAAATTCCATAGGACAGCAGTCAGAAATTTCCTAGACTCTGGCTATGTGGAGGAATATGTAGGATTTTTTCTTTCCGTCTCTGTCCATCTGTTTGTTAACCTCTGTGTCAATCTGTCTGTATAAAGTTAACATTTGTGGGTTTATTTTGTGTGTGTGTGTGTTGCTCCTGTTTTCTCTAAGCCTAACTAGAACTTATTCTCTCGTATTTGGTACGATTGCACTTTGGTTTAAACATATTTTATTTCCAAAACTGCATGCACATTACAACATACATGTATAAACAAGATAGTTACACTAAGAAATAGGATCAGAACGAAAGCTGATAGCTTATATAGCTCTTCTCCTGAACATGAATAAACTGTGCACTATCAGGCAGAAGGTAAAACGGTCTGTGCAAAATGAATATACTTCTTTGATCATGTACTACTTATATTTTAGACAAAACATGAATTTACAAGAGACACATAAAAGAAAAGATCTTTAGAAGTCTGTAGATGGACTTGTGTTCGCAATGAAGAAGGTTCATCAACCGGTAATGTATCTAAGTCTAAGTAAAACATAACATACTGGCTATGTAAATGTCCAGTTGACGAGCATTAATTCATTGCAAACACTTTGACAAAAATAATGAAACAGATTACATAAAGAAGAAATAATAAGAAAAAAAAACATACACTAAATAAACAAGAGGGCCATGAGGCCCTGAATCGCTCACCTGAGTAACAATCTGACCCAACCCCCGACCCCCTCTCGGTATGGTAAGTTTTGACCCAAGGTACTTGGTTGGCAGGATTTATGTAGGGGACCACTAAACTTTGCTTTATTATAATATATAAGCTCTGGGTCTTATGATTTCAGAGAAGAAGATTTTTTTTAAATTTTTTTCCTAATGACCCCCTGGGGTGTGGCCAATTTGGATCCCAGGGGCATGGTTGGCAGGATTTATGTAGAGGACCACTAAACATTGCTAGATACTAAATATCTTAGCTCTCTGCCTAATGGTTTCAGAGAAGATTTTTGAATGTTCTTTAGCTATATAGCTCTATATAAACAAAAGATCCCTGAGGTGTGGCCAGTTTTGACCCCAGGGGCTTGATTGGCAGGATTTATGTGGGGGGCCACTAACCATTGCTACATACTATAAAAGAAGATTTTTTAAGATTTTCTCATTGTAAGTCTATGGGAGATACTGACCCCGGGGTGTGGCCAGTTTGGACCCCAGGGGCATGGTTGGCAGGATTTATGTAGAGGACTACTAAACATCGCTACATACTAAATGTCTTTGCTCTCTGCCTCATGGTTTCAGAGAAGAAGATTTTTGAATGTTCTTTAGCTATATAGCTCTATATAAACAAAAGACCCCCTGGGGTGTGGCCAGTTTAGACCCCAGGGGCTTGATTGGCAGGATTTATGTGGGGGACCACTAACCATTGCTACATACTAAATACATAAGCTCTGGGCCTCATGGATTCAGAGAAGAAGATTTTTCCATTGTAAGTCTATGGGAGCTAATGACCCCCGGGGCGTGGCCAGTTTGGACCCCAGTGGCATGGTTGGCAGGATTTATGTAGAGGACTACTAAACATCGCTACACACTAAATGTCTTTGCTCCCAGCCTCATGGTTTCAAAGAAGAAGATTTTTGAAGGTTATTTAGCTATATAGCTCTATATAAACAAAAGACCCCCTGGGGTGTGACCAGTTTTGACCCCAGGGGCTTGATTGGCAGGATTTATGTTGGGGGACCACTAACCATTGCTACATACTACATACATAAGCTCTGGGCCTCATGGTTTCAGAGAAGAAGATTTTTTTAAGATTTCTCCATTGTAAGTCTATGGAAGCTAATGACCCCCAGGGCGTGGCCAGTTTGGACCCCAGGGGCATGGTTGGCAGGATTTATGTAGAGGACTACTAAACATTGCTACAAACTAAATGTCTTTGCTCTCATCCTCATGGTTTCAGAGAAGAAGATTTTTGAAGGTTATTTAGCTATATAGCTCTATATAAACAAAAGACCCCTGGGGTGTGGCCAGTTTTGACCCCAGGGGCTAGATTGGCAGGATTTATGTTGGGGACCACTAACCATTGCTACATACTAAATGCATAAGCTCTGGGCCTCATGGTTTCAGAGAAGAAGATTTTTTTAAGATCTTTCCATTGTAAGTCTATGGGAGCTAATGACCCCCGGGGCGTGGCCAGTTTGGACCCCAGGGGCATGGTTGGCAGGATTTATGTTGAGGACTACTAAACATCGCTACACACTTAATGTCTTTGCTTTCTGCCTCATGGTTTCAAAGAAGAAGATTTTTGAAGGTTATTTAGCTTTATATCTCTATATAAACAAATGACCCCCTGGGGTGTGGCCAGTTTTGACCCCAGGGGCTTGATTGGCAGGATTTATGTTGGGGACTACTAACCATTGCTACATACTAAATACATAAGCTCTGGGCCTCATGGTTTCAGAGAAGAAGTTTTTTTTAAGATTTTCCCATTGTAAGTCTATGGGAGCTAATGACCCCCAGGGTGTGGCCAGTTTGGACCCCAGGGGCTTGATTGGCAGGATTTATGTGGGGGACCACTAACCATTGCTACATACTAAATATATAAGCTTTGGGCATCATGGTTTCAGAGAAGAGGATTTTTTTTAAGTTTTTCCCATTATAAGTCTATGGGAGCTATATGTTGCCATGGTAACCAGAGTTCCAACCCAATCTGCCCTTAAACCTTATGCAGGCAATCCCCCACCCCAACAATGCTACACATAAAATTTGACCATGATTGGCCAAGTGGTTATGGAGATATTCTTGTTTGAAAATGTGAACGGACGACGACGTACGACAGAGCCTCCCTATACTATAAGCTCACCTTGTGAGCCTACGGCTCAGGTGAGCTAAAACAGGAAACAAGAAAAAAAAAAGTGTTTTCCCATATAAAAGCCTAACGTACCAAAGTTGACCATGCCGTATATAGGTCAAGGTCAACGCAAGGTCATGATTTGTACAAACTATGATAGGCCTGCATGCCCGATGCTACATCCAAGTTTCAAGGTCATAGGCCATTTGGTTCTGGAGAAGAAGATTTTTGAAGGGTTTTTACCATATATGGGCGTGGCGGCCATCTTGGTCATGTGACCAAGATACCGCGAACAAACTTTCGTTCCCTCAACCCATGGAGGCTGCATATGAAATTTGGCTTCAATCGGCCAAGTGGTTTCAGAGGAGAAGATGTTTGAAAATCTTGACGACGGATGGTCCGACGGAATGACCTTGACCTTTAGTGACATAATATCTTCATCTGGTCATTTAGTCGACCATGTATACCAAGTATTAAACCTTAGACTTAAATAGTTTCTGAGAAATCCTATGTTTAAGCGTTTTCCCATATAAAAGCCAAATGTACCAAAGTTGACCATGCCGTATATAGGTCAAGGTCAATGCAAGGTCATGATTTGTAAAAACTATGATAGGCCCGCATGCCCAATGCTACATACCAAGTTTCAAGGTCATATGCCTTTTGGTTCTGGAGAAGAAGATTTTTGAAGGGTTTTTACCATATATGGGCATGGCGGCCATCTTGGTCATGTGACCAAGATACCGCGAACAAACTTTCGCTCCCTCAACCCATGGAGGCTGCATATGAAATATGGCTTCAATCGGCCCAGTGGTTTCAGAGGAGAAGATGTTTGAAAATCTTGACAACGGATGGTCCGACGGAATGACCTTGACCTTCAGTGACATAATATCATCATCTGGTCATTTAGTCGACCATGTATACCAAGTATTAAACCTTAGACTTAAATAGTTTCTGAGAAATCCTATGTTTAAGCGTTTTCCCATATAAAAGCCAAATGTACCAAAGTTGACCATGCCGTATATAGGTCAAGGTCAACGCAAGGTCATGATTTGTACAAACTATGATAGGCCCGCATGCCCGATGCTACATACCAAGTTTCAAGGTCATAGGCCATTTGGTTCTGGAGAAGAAGATTTTTGAAGGGTTTTTACCATATATGGGCGTGGCGGCCATCTTGGTCATGTGACCAAGATACCGCGAACAAACTTTCGTTCCCTCAACCCATGGAGGCTGCATATGAAATTTGGCTTCAATCGGCCAAGTGGTTTCAGAGGAGAAGATGTTTGAAAATCTTGACGACGGATGGTCCGACGGAATGACCTTGACCTTTAGTGACATAATATCTTCATCTGGTCATTTAGTCGACCATGTATACCAAGTATTAAACCTTAGACTTAAATAGTTTCTGAGAAATCCTATGTTTAAGCATTTTCCCATATAAAAGCCAAATGTACCAAAGTTGACCATGCCGTAAATTAGGTCAAGGTCAAAGCAAGGTCATGATTTGTATAAACTATGATGGGCCCGCATGCCCAATGCTACATACCAAGTTTCAAGGTCATAGGCCTTTTGGTTTTGGAGAAGAAGATTTTTGAAAGGTTTTTACCATATATGGGTGTGGCGGCCATCTTGGTCATGTGACCAAGATACCCGGAACAAACTTTCGTTCCCCCGACCTAGGTAGGCTCCATATGAAATATGGCTTCAATCGGTTTCAGAGAAGAAGATGTTTGAAAATGTTGAAGGACGACGGACGGACGACGGATGCCTGGCTATACTATAAGCTCACCTATGAGCCTAAAGGCTCAGGTGAGCTAAAAAACTCACTGTCTACGGGAAAAGAGAGATGGGGCACTGGCTGCAAGAGGCACTCAGATTTCTGGCAACTGACAATTACTAAGAGCAAGTCGCATGTGTTTAAGCACATAATGATAATAATTCAAAAACGATGCGTGTCTATAATGTATTTATGTACCTTTAAAATAATGATATTGTTTATTTCTGGTGAGAGAGTAAAATCACCAGTCAATAGCAGTTTGAGAGAGGGGATAGTGTATGGAGAAACCGTAGTCATCAGTTCTCTTTGTTGCACTTCAAAATATCTACAGTGAAAGAAAAAGTGTTGCGCATTCTCAATACTGCCGCAACTACACAAAGGTGATTCAGTGATGTTCTTCAGAAACAGATCTAGATTCAGTGAGCTACAATTAGTACGAATACGCGTATGAAGAATCTGGGCCTTTCTGTCACCAATGTAATAGTGGTTAGGCACTGTTGATTTGCCCATGGATTTGCAGGATGGATATGTACTATTACTACTAACTAATATCATTTGCATGCTGCAGCTGACCTACGGTAAAGGCCACAGACTTAGAAATGTATACCAGTTGCTATTTATTGCTTATATTTCCGATCTTTTTCATATAAGACTAGGCTTGCTTCTAGGTAGATAGAGTAGTTAACTTCATCTGGGTGTTGTGACATCTCATTAGAATCCCCTCACCAAGGTGATTCTAATGTGGTGTAATGAGATTTCTCAACATATTATACTTTAATCCAAACACATGGATAAATTATCTCAAACTGTCATCAGATAGTCCTTATTATCTGAGGGCCCACATATGATACATAACACAGACACCCAGATTGGGGGGGGGGGGGAGGGGAAGAGAGAGAAGCCCCAAAGCCCACCACCCCCTGGAACTGGGGCTGCCTAAAGTGTTGGTCACAGACATGGAAATGTGTGTGGTGTTTGCCCTTATTATATGTTATAATAACTTTTTCTCCGGTTGTAGCCAAAAAACATAATCAGCTGTGGTTTATTATGGCTGACTCGGTCTTTTTCGGTATTTAGCAGTACTTTTCAAAATGGCTGCGCCCACGAGGAAGCAATATAATGAAACTCTACTAGATAATACTGACTTTTCTTGCACTTTGCTGACAAAAATAAGACTCAGCACTCTATTTTTTAGTTGTTGCACCTGGAGGATGGCTGACTAAGTCTTTGCAAGTTATTATTGCGATTTTTAAATATAAGAGCAGGTAGTTGGGATCAGGTGGGGTAAAATTTAAAAAATTTAATAATGATAAAAAAAAAAAAAGATTTGCCAACCTACCGACCCTATTTTTTGGGGCATGTCATCGGAAACATGACTATTTTTTTTCTTGGCCTTATATTGAACAACGGCCCAGAGTATTTGATGATAATCCTGGGATAATTTGAGCTGCGCCATGACAAAACTAACAAAGTGGTTGTGCGCCCAGCGCAGACTCAGATCAGCCTGGGCATCCGCCCAGTCCGATCAGAGTCTTCGCTGTCCGCACGGAGGTAGCTTAGACCCTTGGTAGAGCAACGAAATTGCACTCCGGGTATTGTTTTTTTCATTTTGTCATTTTCTGAAATACCCGCAGTGCAACCGCCATTGCAGAAAAACAGTGTTAGCCTTCCACAAGGAATTCGCTGTGGAAGGTTTCAGCCGTTTATCCTGAACTAACAGCTCATTATGTATACATTTTCCAAAATTTAAACATAAAATACATAATTTGGCAGCATAAATTAATATCACAACTATTTAAAATGAGCCATACCCGGCCACTAAACATTTCCCTCTCAGGTTTTGCCGGTAGAAGCGGCCATTTTTCTGGATTATGTTTACCTGTGACGTCACATGTCGCGAGCTCTATTTTCACCAAATTCATACAGCGTAGAATATGTGTACGGCGAAAACTAAAATGAAGAGCAACGGCTTTTAGTGTCTTTGAAATTAAGCATTCACGTAGATAAACAATATTATTAACTTTAGTAGCGGAACCCATTTAATCAAGGTTGTCTATATATGTGGCTCAACAATTATGCTTAGCTGAAGATAGACCGAAAATAAGTGATTTCTTGCTCTTCTTGTTATGCATATCCAGCCTGTGAAGAGTGTCATGCCAGCGATCCTGTCTCGTTCCTGTGCAAGAGGACAAGAACATCTTTATATTTTAACTTTACTGTACTCGAATTTGAATTATTTAATATAAAGATTTTTTCCATTGATCTTAGTCATTTAATATTTAACAGCACAAGGTATTAAAAGGGTATTTCATGTTCCCAGACTTCTTTGTTCAGTTTGCTACATGATTTCCACATAAAGTAAGGGTCGGTAGGTTGGGTCCCTCCCCCTTTTTGCTATCTAGCAAAAATCTCAGGCTCCTAGGATAGCTGGCTGACATCATTACGTACTTATTTACATTTACTTGTTTGGGAAATAGCTGTTCATTTAGTTTACCGTAGATCTATGTCTTTCATTCATAAACTTTTGACAATTTATGCATCTACTTCCTCCCTTTTGGTTCTGATTGAATGAGTTCCTGATCCCTGCCTGTCTTTCTACTTTATAGAGGGGCGCATTTATACAGAACCCATTTTTACAATTGAAAAAAGATCTATTCACAAATCGAAAAAGATGCAGCTGATTCATTTATTAGTTATCACATGATGCAATTTCTAGTGGTATCTGATTAATGGGAATCTTACTTACAATAAACCATAATTTCTAGGTCATTCTGATGTTCAGAATGGAGCTAAAGAACCAGAATGAAACATGTTTGGTAGTATATGTAGTGCATAAAGGTTAATTAACGGGCTTTATTCATCTGAAAGAAGATTGTTTAAAGGAAACAGACATGGCCAAATAAAAATGTCTCTACTGTTGCTCAGTTTTCGAAAAGATTTTGAATTTAAAAGGTCTTAGCAACAACGAGAAATGGTGGAAACCAAAAGAAAACAAATAATGATAAAATAACTGATGGGAAATTACGGCGGGGTAGAAACGGCAGGAAATTGTGGATGATTTAAAATTACGAATCTTCGGAAAAGCACGTGGACAAATAAAGAAATGGCGGTAATTTCAGATGATTGCTAATCCGGATGTATTCCGAAAGTAAAGGCGAGAAATGACTACATAACAAAAGAAATGGCAGGAAATATTTGTAGGATCAGAAAAAGCGAAAACTTTTAGCAAGAAAAAGAGCAGAAATCCAAGAAAGAAGTGGCGTGGAAGATAGGGTGGGAGTAGAAAATGGTGGTAATTTTTAGCGGTAAACTTCAGAATTGGCAGGAAATTCTGAAGGCAGTAGATATTACTTATGGCAGGATTTTGCAGGAACATCAAAAATGTCAGTTATTTCGCTCACAGGAGAAAAGTAGGGTGTAAAATATTGTGGTTGTTCGGGATATCGTGAATATAATTATCATAATTATTTTCTTTTTGTCATGGCCATAAACCAAGAACAAAGCCTTCAAAGCATATTAGTGAGTTTCACAATTTAATGCAGAGGTTAAGTGTTGCTAAGAATATTATAAGGGAAAAATATCTGATTAATCAAAAATTTGACAAGTTTTCCATTCTCACTGACAATAAGAGTTACTGTTCCTTATGTATTTGCGTTGATGTATGAGATTTTTTTCATCAATTTGACAGATACCTGTAACCAGAAGATTGTTTTGGCATTAAAAAATGAAAAAAAGAAATAAAATAAAATAAACAAGAAAATCGGTGGAACCGATGGATGCTCCCCGAAGGCTTGGAATAGGAGAATGGGTATCCTGGTGAAGGAGTGATTTTCTGTGTAAATTAAATGCAATTTAAAATGGAAAAAAAAAATTCTTTTCAATACTTTAGAGCAATGCTCTAGACATACATACAACTGAGAAAAAATAAGAAGGGAAGTAACTCCAAAATAACTTGGGATACAGTTATGGTTCTTCTGCTCTGCACTTCTTGTCATTGCCCTCTATTATCAATATGTGAAGTTTCATTCATGTTCTCTTAAATATGTACAGAGATATACTCCGGACAAGCTAAATAACTGAAAAATTAGGAAGGAAGCTAACTCCGTAATTACTAAAGGTAGGGTTATAGTTCTTAAGCTCTGCACTTCCTTTCATTACCCTCTATCAATGTGTGAAATTATATTCAGTTTCCTTCAATACTTCCTATATGCTCTATACAAGCACAATAAACCACAAATTAAGAAGGGAGCTAACTGTGTAATTACTTATGACAGAGTCATGGTTCTTGTGTTCTGCACTTTCATTCATTGCCCTCCATTAGTGTGTGAAGTTTCACTAAGTTCCCTTTTATACTTTCAGAGATATGCTCTGGACATGCAAAATACTAAAAAATAGGAAGGGAGCTAACTTTGCAAATACTGAAGACAGGGTTATGGTTCTTGTGCTCTGCATTTTCTCTTATTATCCTCTTTCAATGTATGAAGTTTCATTAAGTTCCCTTTAATACTTTTGGAGATATGCACCAGACAAGCTTAATATTGAAAAAAATGGAAAGGGAGCTAACTTCGTAAATACTTGCGATAGGGTTACAGTTCTTGTGCACTGCACTTCCTCTAATTGTCTTCTATAAATGTGTGAAGTTTCATTTAGTTCCCCCTTATACTTTCAGAGATATGCTCCGGACATGCAAAATATTGAAAAAAAATGGAAAGGGAGCTAACTTCTTAAATACTTGTGACAGGGTTACGGTTCTTGTGCACTGCAATTCTTCTCATTGTCCTCTATCAATGTGTGAAGTTTCGTTTAGTTCCCCCTTATACTTTCAGAGATATGCTCCTGACAAGCAAAATATTGAAACAAGAGGGCCATGATGGCCCTGAATCGCTCACCTGAGCATTAATCAGTTCACTGGCTCTGGTGAAGATTTATAAGAGTTTTTACCATACTAACATTTGACCTAGTTTTTGACCTGACATGACCCAGTTTCAAACTTGGCCTGGATATTGTAAGAATAAACATTCTGACACAGTTTCATTGAGATTGGATCAAAACTGTGCCCTCTGGAGCATATACAAGGTCGTTCTTATATTTGACCTAGTGACCAAGTTTTTGACCCGACACGACCCAGTTTCAAACTTTACCTAGATTTCATTAAGATAAACATTCTGACAGAGTTTCATGAAGATTGGATCAAAACTGTGCCCTCTAGGTTGGTTGGTTGATTTGATGCTTAACTTCCACGGTAAACAACTAAGGTCATGTCGGGACGGTCAGTTAACCTAACCACACTATTCCTGGGCAGGCTTAGATCTCCTAAGCGGTTAACCAGTACTAAATGCACATACTTTCGCCAGTAACTGACAACTGCCCTTCTTGAATCAGCGGAAGGAGAAACGAAAGTATGTGGCCAGACCGGGATTCGAACCCAGGACCTCTGACTTACGAGTCAGGTGCCCTACCGATTGCGCTACCTGGCCCGGCGTGCCCTCTAGGGTGTACACAAAGTTTTTCTAAGATTTGACCTTGAGCCGACATGACTCAGTTTCATAGGGGGCTTCGATATATGGACAATAAACATTTTGACACAGTTTCATGAAGATTGGATCAAAACTATGCCTTCTAGTGCTTACACAACGTTTTTCTAAGATTTGACCTAGTGACCTAGTTTTTTACCCGACATGACCTACTTTCAAACTTGGCAGAGAGTTTATGAAGATAAACATTCTGACAAAGTTTCATAAAGATAAGATCAAAACTGTGTCCTCTAGAGCGTACAAAAGGTTTTTCTAAGATTTGACCTAGTGACCTAGTTTTCAACCCGACATGACCCAGTTTCAAACTTTTCCTACATATTATGAGGATAAACATTCTGACAAAGTTTCATGAACTTTGAATCAAAACTGTGCCTTCTAGAGCGCACACAAGGTTTTTCTACGATTTGACCTAGTGACCTAGTTTATGACTCGACATGACCCAGTTTCGAACTTGGCCTAGAGTTTATGGAGATAAACATGCTGACAATGTTTCTTAAAGA
Source organism: Ctena decussata (assembly GCA_963989385.1). Lineage (NCBI taxonomy): Eukaryota > Metazoa > Mollusca > Bivalvia > Lucinida > Lucinidae > Ctena > Ctena decussata. The sequence continues at coordinate 80,772,500 of OZ022501.1, read as the reverse complement.
TTGGATCAAAACTGTGTCCTCTAGAGCGTACACAAGGTTTTTCTATGATTTGACCTAGTGACCTAGTTTTTGACCCGACGTGGCCCAGTTTCGAAAATGTTCTAGATATTATGGAGATAAACATTCTGACAAAGTTTCATGAACTTTGAACCAAAACTGTGCCTTCTAGAGCGTATGTCTTGACCGAGTGACCTAGTTTTTGACCCGACATGACCCAGTTTCAAACATATCCTAGATATTATAAGGATAAACTTTCCGATTAAGTTTCATGAACTTTGGATCAAACCCATGCCTTCTAGAGCGTACACAAGGTTCTAAGATTTGACCTAGTGACCTAGTTTTTGACCCGACATGACCCAGTTTCAAACTTGGCCTAGAGTTTATGGAGATAAACATTCTGACAAAGTTTCATAAAGATTGGATCAAAACTGTGTCCTCTAGAGGGTACACAAGGTTTTTCTATGATTTGACCTAGTGACCTAGTTTTAGACCCGACGTGACCCAGTTTCGAACTTGTCCTAGATACTATCGGGATAAACATTCTGACAAAGTTTCATGAACTTTGGATGAAAACTGTGCCTTCTAGAGCGTACACAAGGTTTTTCTAAGATTTGACCTGGTGACCTAGTTTTTGACCCGACATGACCCAGTTTCAAACTTGTCCTAGATTTTATGGAGATAAACATTCTGACAAAGTTTTATAAAGATTGGATCAAAACTGTGTCCTCTAGAGCGTACACAAGGTTTTTCTATGATTTGACCTAGTGACCTAGTTTTTGACCCGACATGACCCAGTTTCGAACTTGTCCTAGATACTATGAGGATAAACATTCTGACAAAGTTTCATGAACTTTGGATGAAAACTGTGCCCTCTAGAGCGTACACAAGGTTTTTCTAAGACTTGACCTAGTGACCTAGTTTTTGACCCGACATGACCCAGTTTTGAACTTGGCCTAGATTTTATAAAGTCTTACATTCTGACAAAGTTTCATAAAGATTGGATCGAAACTGTGCCCGCTAGAGTGTACACAAGCAAAAGTTGACGGACGGACGGACGTCCGTCCGGACACACGTACGACGGACGACGGACATCACGGTATCCCAAAAGCTCACCCTGAGCACTTCGTGCTCAGGTGAGCTAAAAACTGGAAAGGAAGCTAACTTGGTAAATACTTGTGACAGGGTTACGGTTCTTGTGCACTGCTCTTCCCCTTGTTGACCTCTATCAATGTGTGAAGTTTCATTTAGTTCCCCCTTATACTTTCAGAGATATGCTCCGGACAAAAGTGTGACGGACGGACGGACGGACGAAAAAAATGGAAAGGGAGCTAACTTCCTAAATACTTGTGACAGGGTTACGGTTCTTGTGCACTGCAATTCTTCTCATTGTCCTCTATCAATGTGTGAAGTTGCATTTAGTTCCCCCTTATACTTTCAGAGATATGCTCCGGACAAGCAAAATATTGAAAAAACTGAAAGGGAGCTAACTTGGTAAATACTTGTGACAGGGTTACGGTTCTTGTGCACTGCTCTTCCCCTCGTTGACCTCTATCAATGTGTGAAGTTTCATTTAGTTCCCCCTTATACTTTCAGAGATATGCTCCGGACAAAAGTGTGACGGACGGACGGACGGACGGACGGAATGACGGACAGACGGACGGACAAAGCGGCAACTATATGCTCACCCTTCGGGGAGCATAATAAATGAGCAAATCTTTCCTAGTTTTGTCAGAATTTTATCCATGTCAATCTATCTGGTTCAGTTTAATTTTTATTGCAAAACTTGCTTAGATCAGGCTAATCAAGATTATTGGAGTGCTGTAATGTGCTCATCCCGTTTGACAGCCATACACGATCAAGCAGACAAGTATAAATGGGAATTTTTTTATCATTATTATTATTTTTTTTTTGCTTTCATTTTCATGATGGTTATGATAAGATTACGACCTTTTAAGCAAGTATGACCGATCTTTCCACTAAAGTGGTGTAACTTTCTACCTTAGTTTCCAAAACTTATTTAGAATCGAGAATTAATAAAAAGAAAGTATGTATATATTCACTGGTAGGCTGACAAAATCAGCAGTCCTGCTGTTTATACTTTGGAAGAGTCCAGACAGGGTAGGTTAAAGCAAGATATGCTGAATATACGCTCAAAGATGCATAGCAAAAGTATTGAAGACAGAAACAATGAAAATCTTTGGTGGTGGGGTACCAGGTTTTACCCCGGTGCTATGACAGCATGTAAATAACACTGCATTAAAGCACCATATAAAAATTTCAGCAATATTTGTGAATTTGCATTCTAAGCTGTTAAAATGATAATCAAATACTGTTGATTTTTCTACCATTATATTTCAGGGGCATTGTGCATTGAATAAAAGTACTTTGCCTAACTTGCTGTGATTTTATCAAATGGAAATTTTTAATTTTAAAAAGTGTTTATTTACATTTCTGTTTTTTTTTTTTACTTCGATCAAGATATATTCCCATAATGAGGTATATTTTTTTCAGAAATGTGCTTCTCCCCCAATCTGAAAATTGGTCTCTGTATATTCAGCTTTCAGCTCGTCTCCACGGGAACGTTTCGCCGCGCGTACTATATGCAGCACAGTGGCTATACGACTTTCAAACTAGCGCATGCGTAGAAGCTTCATAAACAAACATGGCGTACTTTCACATCGGAAACTGTGACGGTCTGAATTTTAAAACATTACATTACAGCTTTACAATGTTAATTCAGCAAAATGGTTGCATGTACAGTTTCATAAATGTTTATTCATACTTCTGTGACATCCATTTAGTGCTGCCAGACCGGTTACCAAGCTGCATCACTCTGAGAATGTAAGTGGGGGTTGCATTGAAAATTTGCACTATAGAAATTCGTCAATGGCAATTAGACGTAACGGAGACCAATCCAAAAATAAAATCGGAGTTACGTCAAAATATTAGACTAAGACCCTTGGGTATCCTTTAAGCACTTAGCAAAGACTCTGACCAGATTAAGCGGATGCCCAGATAGAAGAAAACTATATCCCTCCAGCTTCAGTGGGGGATAATTACAGAATCTTTCATTTCCAAGGTATTGTCACACAAATGAATGTTTGTTGGGAATGTAGTAATCACTTGAAGATAGCCAGACTATTATACCTACTATTTTAAATACTTCATGTATTAATATAGTTGCGCGATGTACTTCAAAGCAATAGAAACATTGATAGAAACATTTGCGGAAGGCAGAGTTGACCCGGGCGAAGTTGGCCCGGATTCTCCCGAACCTGCAGGATGAGCGAAATACTAGTGCACTTGCAGTCTAATTCAGTTTAAGCATACTTGCATGTTATGGATAGGTTTTACCGATCAAATACTGTAATAAAATATACTTGATTAAAATACATATGTAACAGTGAACAGAATGTGTGTGAGAAAGATAACAAGCTGAAAAATTGAAATGTTTTGATACCAAATTCTGCAAGGTCAGTCGAGGGTCAACTTGTTTAGCAACCCTGGGAATAACCGGTTTATGTTCCGGTCATACTAAATACCGCAAGTTTTTTTGTTTTTTGTTTTTTTTTGTTTTTTTTGGGGGGGTATGATTTTAAGTACTTCTGCCGTGTACTAGCCTCCTTCAACGTTCTGAAGATTATGCTAGGCTAGGTATGTGACGCACAACTTGATAAACAATACCTCCTGAGAAGGTGTTAGTCCGGGTTTTTTGAGTAGTTACTCGTGTATTTTCAGGTCAACAAAGCCTTTCAAAATTTTCTTTCAGTTATTAAAAGAATTTCTATGTACTGTTTAAAAACATCAATATCTGCTAGGTTAATAAGTTAGTACTGACACTGAAGCCTTGAAAGCTTCTAGTGTTTCCAGGTCTGGGATGTCCGGAGGAAGTACATTCCAGTCTCTGACTGTCCTGGGAAAGAAAGACATCTTTCTCTTGACTGTTCTACAGGTGATTGTCTGGAAAGCTCTGGATCTGTGCCTTGTCGGTCTCTTTGGTGGAATTAACCTAGAATCTTTACTGATGGCTACCAGTCCTCTGTCAACTTTGTGCATCATGCATAGGCGCAGATCTTTCCTCCTGTTCTCTAGGCTTCTCCAGTTTAGGATCTGGAACATGTCAGTGACGCTTGAAGTGTTGCGGTGTCTGTGCAATACGTATCTTGCTGCCCTGCGTTGGACCTTCTCCAGCTTCTGGGTATTTGATTAAGTGTAAGGGTCTCATACGGTGCTGGCATACTCTAGAAGAGGGCGAACAAGACTGAAGTAGGCCTGCTGCTTGATGGATATATTTATATGAGAAAATTTCTGTTGAAAGAATTTCAGTTTGTAGTGTCATTGAAAATTTGACGGAGCATAGCTTACACTGTTTGCCATGCCCCTACACCAACCAGGGCAACTAGAGTTTATATTGATGTCTAAGTGACTTCATCATCGAGACGCAATTCAGCCAAGGTACTAAGCACAACAGTTGGTTATTCCATGGTTGGTATGGTAACAGAGACATACATGTAGTATTATCTCACTTATAATTTGAGAGGAGAATGGCTTACAGTGTATGCCATGCCTCTCTCTAGTTATAAGTAAGATGCTACATAAAATTCATACAATCGAAAAGTGTGATTTTCTCAAACCTATAATTCATTCCCAAATAATTTAATGTGTGTGTGTGTGTGTGTGTGTGTGTGTGTGTGTGTGTGTGATAGTTTCGTCACATGCGAGAGAGTAATGCCTCTGTCCTCCAAACGAGGCGCTTTCAACAGTGTAGATGCTCATCAAGTTATGTACCTGTACCAAGCTACACAGAGATTTGTTTTCACTTTTGTACCATATATCGAGCGAAAGGGAGTGTCTCGGCAAGCGCTCATGTCTTTAGGCACGCTTCTTGCCCATCACCTATTTTGCCAAACTTTTGTGGGGTTTAACGACACTGAAGAACGCACACCTGTCGCACTAAATTCTGTGTAAGTATATCTATTGTTCTTACCGAAACATAGACATGTGGAACCTACGATCTTTTCAGTCTCAGTCAGAGTTTATATATTTCAGTAATGGTCTGGCCTTAATTTCTGCTTTCTAGAATCCTCCTATCTTACTGTAAATCTAAAGAGTAACTACACTTCAGGAACTGACTGAATCAGATCCCAAACCCTATCCCCAACATCAAAGGGAAAGATTGACAAAGACATCCCAACAAACAATAAATTACAAGTGATAAGCCGAGTCAGCAGCTCTTTCCCAAATAGGTGGCAACTCAGCTATCTTTACTGAACTAAATAATTTAGACCAACAGAAGGGTTACAACAGACTAAGCAAGTTATACGAAAAACATTTAACAACTATTTTTACCTATTTTAGCTAACCCAATCATGGTTAATAATTTTGCTTCCCTCTTTAATTGCACGACGATTTGTCGGGCATCAGTGATGGGCCAGATATAAAGCTATTTAGTACAGTTGGTTGGGGTCGGAGCTTGCCTTGTCCGTTGCTTGGTTATTCTGGGCTCCACTTATGGTTTCTTTTGTTCCGGTATTGCAGTGGTTTTGTTTGACACCCCAGGGGTCTCCTGATAGAGCAATACGTTGTTTCTGTTGAGTCCTCATATCTGATTCATCATAGGTCTTATCTGTAATTTGTTTGTTTTCGGTGACGATTCATTGATGGATTAGGAAAACTTGATGTGGACCAAACAGCTGACTAAATGTTTCGAACCACCGCAGATGCAGAAGGAGAGGTTTGGATCTAGTAAATCTAGTTTAAAAGTTTAAACCCCCACCCCAAGCCCCGCCCACCACCACCTCCCAGTAATCTTTGCTGACCGTTCCTAGGCGGTAATTGTGTACCTCATTGTAACATGTTGTTCTGCCCGCGTGTATATGGTCTCTATCAGTCTGGTCTCCTTAAGAGCCGACCATTTTGCTTTCTTTAACGTTTGTAATTTAAAATAAAAAAGTAAAAATAGATGTTGTTGCTGTTTTTATTAGGGTAGCTGAATGGCCACCTGTTTTGGAAAAGAGCTGCTTATTCGGTTTTCCGTGTGTCTCTTTCGCGAACGATTGTCAATTTGTGTGTGTGTGCTTCTTTCCCTTTTGGTTTTGAGAGTGGGATGTGAGATTTGATTGTATTAATTCCCGATCATTGCCTATGTTTTGACTTTGGATTTATTTGATTTGGGTGGTTTTGGTGTTGTTGTTTTTTACTTGTGGTTTAGTTTTTCGAGTGGTTTGGGGCGGTTTGGGTAATTCGATGGACAGTAAAGGAACTTGTGAGTCTAAACAGGGCAACCAACATCACATAAAACAAACAAGAAGAACCAAACACAGAACTGCCGCCTTGGGACGGCCAGTAATGAAATTACTGGGGGACTTAACCGGTTTGCGAAGAACTCTTTATAGCCCGATGATATTTCTAAACCTGTACACAACAATATGGTTTTAAGTGAATTTCCATAGAAATTGTGACAATTCAAGGAATTAGTCAGAGAATTAAAAACAAAGTAAAAAGATAGGCAGTTATAAGGAACTCATTGTATACGATTAGATCCCATATCGCGCCTTAAAATCAAAAGAGAAAGCATTATATGCATCACCTGACAATACCATAAGAAAAATACGTGTGACAAACCGAGCGACAGCTCCCTCCCAGACAGACGGCAATTCAGTACCCCTATCGAAAACACCATCCATAGAACAGGCGAACGAAGGCAACGACAACAAGAATAAGCAACAACACGGAAGAATAACAGAAGTACCGCCTTGGAACGGTCAGCGATAAATAACTGGGATGGGGGTGGGGCTTTAACAGGCTTCATTGAATCGAAGCCCTTGCCCTCAGCTTCTGCAACGGCTCGAAGCATTTGGTTAGCTGTTCGGTCGTCGTGAAGGTTTCCTAACACATCAATGAAGAATCATCACGGGATATTCACTGATTAAAACTATGATGAAGCAGATATTAAGACACGCCAGAAACAATGTATTTGGAGATTCCTGGGGTGTCAAACAACAGTACTTAAATACAGGAGCAAAAAAAATCACCAGTTGGACCCCAAATGGCCAAGCAACAACCACGCCCCCAACCAACAGCTTTATGTAGGATCCATCATTGAGTTTGATGCCCAACCCATGGTAGTGCAATTAAGGAGGCAAGCAAAGGTATAAAACATGATTGGGTTAACCACTAAGCATGCAGACTGTAGCTTTACATTTATGTTACAGCCAATAAGTTTGTAACGCATGATAATATGCAGCTTCCCAAACTAATTTTAGAAACGAACCCTCTCCGCACACGTGCACACATCTCCACACAAGTGCACAAATAATATAGGCAGTTTCTCTTACCATCTGCATTTCTTAACTGTGAAAGTCAGACGTGGGGCAGTGCAACATGTCTGCAAATGGGTTAGATTATAAAAGAAATAATGAAAAGTTGAAGTAAATTTTTACCCCAGAGATTTGTATCCTAGCCAAGATTGAGGTTTGAACTTGAGATGATAAGGAACCCAAATGTGACATGCACATTTTTTTAGAAACAATGGGTGGGAATTTTTACCACACGTTGGTCTGAGGGATGATCACATGGGCATAGATATAACGATAATCACCTAAACAGTAGTGACTGACACAGCTAGTGAGATACTTTAGAAAGAACGGCACAGATCAAAAGCACTGGGTCACCAGAGGTGCTCTCGACCTGTGTGATGTAAAGAAGAGGCAGTATGAAGCAGAAGGAGCGAGAGAATACAGGAAAGCTAGCAAAAGGTTTCAGAAGGCCCCGAAGAAAGCAAACGATGACTGGATAAGTACTCAGTTCGAGGAGATAGAAACTTGCCGGAACAAAAACAACAGCAAGAGAGCATATCAGCTGGTGAAGGATCTTACTTCAGAGAAACATGGTAGATCCGCAAATATCCTACAGAAGAACAAGATATTATCAGCAGGTGTCCAGAAATCTATCTGCATGCTTATGCTGGTTTGTCTATATGCACATCCTGACTGTCTCTCTATCTGTCTGCCAGCATTGTATGCATGTACGTATGTATGTATGTATGTATGTTTATCCAGGGAAGATAAATTTAAAGAGTAACTACACTTCAGGAACTGACTGAATCAGATCCCAAACCCTATCCCCATAAAGTTATGTCATCAGATAGGTATAATTGCTCTACAGAGCTCATGTTGTCTGTTTCTAATATGTGACGTTAAATAAAACTTATTTTTTTATCTTTTCTTTATCTTTATCTGACATACCTGTCATGAAATCTATTTGTTTTCCTTCTGAACCCTTAATTCCTTTTAATAACTGATTATCTTAACAGTAGTATCGGTTGCCATTTAAAATTACATGCATGAAGAAACATAATGGGCAGCTCGGATAAATCGTCACCTACTGTTATTCCCAACCCTTCTGGATTGTATCAATCTTATAGACAAAGAGGAATCCAAGTTTTCGTGGAAATTAGCCAGGACTTCGAAGGGCTTCTAACTAATGGTCAGGACTTTTACCGCCAAAAATAAAAAAATGTCACGCTTTTGGACTGGGTCATTCGGATGTTCTTTCTTTCTCTCGGTACTGCACTCGGTCAGTAACTGACCATGAGGGCAGGCGCGGGATGTGGCGCATAAGTTTCAAAAAAAAAAAAAAAAAAAAAAAGGTTGGTATTTACAGAACCTATGACAAAGCCACACAGATTTATAAACTATTGACAAGAAGTCCTCAGGGATAGGCAGTACATGCTCTATCCCTGCCCAACTATTTTGGACTTAAACCCCTCAACTGTCTCCGCAGAGACAGCTTCAGTTGTAAGCCCATTCCAAGCTGCAAATGACCTGGGGAAGAAGGACTGTTTCAAACCGTCTGAATATGCAACTGGACGGTGATACTGAAAGGGGTGGGATCTTGTTCTCATCTTCCCTCTATCGGTCTCAGACAGATACTTATCCTTAGGGACCGACCATTTGATATTCTGGGGGGGGGGGGGGGGGGGGGGGGGGGCTAGTATTCTTGATGGAGACACGACCTTTTATTTCACTGGCCTCTGGAAACAATTTCTTTTATCTCACCTTGTGGGAGCTAATTTATTTTTTTACAAACTCACTCAAACAGGTTATTTTTTTCTTTAATTTTATAGCTGAACTATCAGATCCTTGTTTACTTGACCTTAATATCCTTTTATTTTACCCACATCAGTATTTTTTACACCTTTTTTCTCACAAAAAGAACATGGTGCTGTCTTTAACCAGGCCAAGGGCATGGCTTAGCTTGCTTTTGCAAACCAGTGCCTGGAGCATGTTACTCTTTTCATCTAAGGTACAGATACAAACATCCCTGTATGAGTTTGGCAAAAAATTAGGCCTCAAATTAGGGATAGTTTGGCAAAGTTTTAGGGCTAACATTAGGAATTTAAGGGGTTTTTTTCTATCCCAATATATGCCCAAACATGCTTTATTCGTACTTTAGAAAGTTTGATAAATACTTACATGATAGAGCCACATTATACATGAATGGCAATTAATAAAATGACTGAAAGTTATGTGCTAAGTAGTTAACAAAGGGGGGCCTGGGGGGCAACGCCCTCCAGAAGCTAAAGCAATTTCCCAATTTCAATGGCAATTTTAAGACTGGAAACAAAAGAGAAAAACTAGGAATGATGATAAAAATAAGGGTTTTTATATTTGGGCTTTTGCCTTTTAGAGTTTTTATTTTGCCATAATGATTTTGTCTCCCATAAGCTAGTGACTCTTTTGCAAATCATTTTAATGGAAACATTTACTTAGTGATGTGGCAGATCAATAAAACATGTATGTGAATGTTGTATAGGATGTTTTTGTAAAAGTATGCACATGCGGGCCCACTGGTGTAAACCAATTGTAGATAATATTAAAATATTACTATAAATTTGGGGATAGAAGCCAGAGACATTATAAAAACTCAATTCCAATGGAATTATCTGCAGACTATATTTTTTTTTTTGAAATTTTGGGTGGAGACAGGTTATTTTTTTCTCTTACTTTTGAGGCCAGATTATTTTATTGAACCCCCTTATGAGCCAGGTTATTTTTTTCTTGCACATCCAAATACAGGGATTTTTTTGAGAACTATACCCGCCCCCCGCCCCCCCCCCCCCCCCCCCCCCCCCCCGGAATATCAAATGGTCGATCCCTTATTAGCTATTGCCTGGTTATTATGAATTAGAACAGAGATAGAGAAGCCTGTTGCCGCCGTTCCTGCAGATCTGGCCATTAAAGTTCCTCTAGCATGTCACTTACATGGCTCTGGTTGCGCCAGCGTCTGCAGGCCCAGCGTGCGGCCGGCCTCTGTACTTTCTCTATTCTACCAATCTCAGTCTGATGATGGGGGTCCAAACAGGTGTCGCATACTCTAATTGGGGCCGGACCACAGCTTTGTATGCAGCAGCCTTGATATCCTTGGGAGCAAAAGCCAGGTTTCGGCGAAGGAAACCTAGAGTCTTCGTGGCTTTGCTGGTAATGTTATTAATGTGTTGACCCCATTCGAGGTCATTAGTAATCGTGACTCCCAAGTATTTAGCAGAAGGAACGTTCTCCAAAACTTGGTTGTGCAGAACATAGTTATGAATGATCTGCTTTGGAGGGGGTTGCTTAGTCACCCTCATGGTGTGACATTTAGCAACATTTAACCTCATGAGCCATGCCTCTTCCCAACGGGGCAGTTTAACCAAATCTTCCTGAAGTAATTGTTGGTCTTCAGACCTTCTAATGTTTCTATAAAGGACACAGTCATCAGCAAAAAGACGGACTGTTGAACTGATGCTGTCTGGCAGGTCATTAACAAATATTAAGAAGAGTATATGTCCTATAACGGAACCCTGGGGACACCAGGCAAAACAGGGGCAGGGTCTGAACAGGTTCCATCAAGTACTACTTTTTGAGTCTGTCCAGATAGCCAAGCAGTTATCCACTGGAAGATATCATTTCTAGCAAAAGGGTTCAGAAGGCCCCGATGCCTCCAAATAAGGCCAAAACGGAAAAAGAAATCCCCATCAACTGTTGCAAGGGACCATGCCAGAAATCAGAAGTTTTTGGAAACAGAAGAAGCCTGCTAACAACTCTCAACTGACCGCCCAGCAACCACAAACAAAGGATACCGTTCTTGAAGAGGAAGCCTCCACCATTCGTACAGAACAGGGCTATTCAGTTGTTTGTGATGTTCCTTATCGTAACTTGAATGGTTTGGAACCCAGCCAGAAGGATCATATTGGTTTAAACAGTATTTTATTCTTCATGAAATACATACATATACATAATATTCAAATCAGTAGAATATAGGATCTGACGGTAAGCGCGTTGCTTATATTAAAGTCATCTCCTTAAAGGATCATATTGAACTGGTTGTCCACAGTCAAAGTGTACCTAATGAACTGGAGTCACAATCAGTGGCATCCCATACCCCTGAAGTTGGTGCAGCAACTGAACAGTCAATTCTTGTGGATTTACTTGAAGTGCTGGAAAGTGACGACGACGTCCCTCTAAGGAAGTGTGACGTTTGTGCTAGTTGTAAGCGAAGGCTTGCACTGGGTGTTGAACTTGTTCGCTGTGCTCATTGTGAGTCCACGGTGTATTGTAGAGAAAAGTGTCAGGAGAAAGACTCTGGGAACATACGCTTTGTCTGTTCAGTGGTTGCCCAATATTCTAGGAGGAAGTGACATTTGTATTTAGGCAGTATTTTATGACTATGTAGTGTGTTGACAGTTTAACTTGAGTGACATAACTTGTATGTAGTGTGTTTGGCAGTTTTAGTGACATAAATGTTTACTCTTATAAACACTTTACTGTGTAGTGTGAACGCAGGTTCTCCTATTTACAGGAGGGTATTACGAACAAAAGAATCAGAATCAGAATCAGAATTGTTTACTGGTGATACGTCCAAGGACAATCATTCACCAGAACCTGTGAATCAGGGAAGCTAGTCCCTAGCCATTATAAGAGAAGTAAACTTAGTAACTGAATCCTCTGCACCCTCAGCAGCAGAAATAAGTGAATCTTACATGGAATTCCAATCTCTAATAGTCTGGGGGAAGAAACTGGACTTGTAAATATCAGTCCAAGCCAATGGGGTTTGAAATGTCAGGGAATTATGAAAGGAAGAAAGAAAGAAAGGAGCATGTGTTCTTTATTTGCCTATTTTCGGAATGTATACACTTCTTTGTTAGCGAAGGGTGATTAATTTCTGGATCTGGATCTGGATCTGGATGATTACGTTGCAGGGCCTTTCAGCATATATGCAACGGGGAGAGAGCTGGGAATAACACTAGTCCCGGGGAAAGACGGCTCTTCTGAAGCCGCTCACTGTCTCTGCACGCACAGTACTTTCTTCCAGATGATTCCAATCAATAACAGTTCTTGGGAAAAAGGATTTTTTTTATATAATTCGGTATTAAAAGAAGTATTTTTTGTAATAAGTTGAAGAAAACGCAAAACAAACAGGTATTAGGGTGAAACCAACATTTTCTTTCATGTTTTCCCAAATATAAATAAGCCAGGCCGAAACGACTCACCACTATAATCGGGCCGAAATGCCGAAATGACCCAACTTTGAATACTTTGTGGTCAAGCTAACTTGATCACCTTCATTAGAATGACACATTCTCGTACTAATATTCCGTAGCCAGAGTGAGCTGTGGGCTTGTTCGGAGTTGATTCGGTGTTTAGTTTACCATTGCACTAGCTGTATGACTAGCTTAACAAAACTGTGCACGGAAAACAATCAGACGTTTCCGAAATGGCCAATTGCGAACACAACAGAATCATAACTTGTATCCATGAAATCGAAAAAAGAGTAGAACTGCTGAGGGAACAAGCACTGTCTATAGAGAAAGAAAGGGAGACACTTCTTGCTACCTTACAGCAGATACAAGACAACCCAGTTCTGGCTGAGTTGTCGGAAGGTATACAGATCTATGGTCGAGTAATCTATTTTCGCCGGCCGAGGAATCCTTATCGGCTTATCCGCACGACGGCGATCAGATACTCCATTACAGATGCTATGGTCTTTCTTACAATGGTTTCATACAACACCGTGTCAGTAATTCATATGGAGGATGTTAAATAACTTTAAAAATGGTATAAAAGCATCTTAATTATGGCCATCTTTAAAGTTGTTACATGTATAACGTCTGAGAACCGGCACCCAGCTTTACCACTAACGGGGGCAATCTTATTTTGGGCATATTCCAGTTCGATGTGCACAGGTTGTATCGTTTATACATATGTATGTTAAAACGTATTCAGTCAGAGTGACAGTATGAGTTAGCACAGAAAAATTGGTTTAATTACCTTTTTTTTTTAAAGAAATTTTATTTGTTCTGCTTGTGTACAAATCCTGAGATTTCAAAAAATTAATAAATAAACAACAACTAATAAGTGCAACCCAACAATTGTTATATCTGACAATATTTATCAGACAAGTCAGAACTGACTTTGACCGACAAGTCATTAAAAGAAAGTCAGGAATGATTTATCAGACTAACTGTCTTTAACTTGTCGGTCAAGGTCAAAGATTTATTTCACTTGTTGGACAAGGGCAAAGATTTTTTGTCTCATTTTATATCAATTAAGTTTGCTACAATAAATTTGATTTTGCTCGATAATACATTTACATTATGGTAATGCTATTTATTAATAGCTTTCGACATTTTCCTAATAGGATTTATTAGTCTAGAATTCTTTCAGTAATTTGTCAGTCAAAATCAAAAATAAGTTAATGTCAGTAAACAAAATAAACTATTAATTGGCAAATGTTTTATGCGACAAATGATTTTTTTTATTTAAATAAAAAAAAATAAAATAAAAAAAATACCACGGGGAGTCTTGAACCCGGGGCGCAGGTTTACAGGGCAGCGCACCTTGCCACTGCGCTACGGCCGCTGATAGTCCCATCTTTGATTGTTTTAGACCTATAATCTAAATTACTTAATGTCAAATGTTCAATATACAGCTTTTGTCATACCCACATCGGACTGTGTATTACTGTAATAAACTTGTTTTAAACGTTAGCCTGATCATCCGACCCGATAAAAAGTATTCAGCAACTGATGTTGAAATATCGCAATTATTCGCCGGCTCTATGTTCGACAGTCAAAAGGATTCCATGATGAAATGTAAGAAAAATAATTGAAATTAACATTGTGTGTTGTGACTCAAATACTTAAAGAACAATTATTTACAAACAGAAATGAAATTATATTATTATACCATAATAATAATTCTCAGAATGATTGCAACTTTGTCTTTTGAATATCTGACCGCCGTCGTGCGGATAAGGATGGCGTCCTAATAAGAATCAGAGCCGGACATGGAGCTTTTTCCATATACAGAGAAGAGCAAATCCCGATTTTTGCTTCAGAAAGATAAAAGAGGGACCAGACAGAAAATCTAACCTGGATATGACATCTGTCATATGCATTTTATGCAAAGAACACACGCAAATAAAGGTTGTGTATTGATACCCCCCACCCACTCTGGATTATATGAAAACGAAACAAGTGTTTTGAGACTCTGACCATTACAACCTTTTGCTAAAAGTTTGAGATTGCTGTTAATAACATATTTAGGCCCTGATTCCAAATAAACCTTAGCTTTTTATACTGATTTTAAAAAAGTACAGATGGTTACACTTTCAATTTTTGGTCATCTATAAGGCCTCTAAGAGGGGCAGGTTTAGTGACTTCTTAGTTGTCTCAATGTATACTGCATAAGGACCTATCTGAAAAGGTGAATACTTTGAGAAGAAAGATTTTACCAACAATGGCAACTGTATCTGTTGTTATTGTCAGTCAGTGCTGGCAGAAATAAAAGAAAAATATATATATACAGTACTGATATGGCCATCTAAGATAGCATTATAGTGCATAGGTATGTCGCCCTCATCTGTCACAAGATTCAGCTGCTAGCCAGTATGATCACATTCGCTGCTTTCTATCTGCCTATGAAATATGTCTGGCACAAAAATTAGTTGATGCCAAAGGAGTAATGATGTCTAATGCTCTTTTCTGTGCATTATGCTCTTTATTTTGGTGGATAAGTACAGATTTAGACTTTTATGGAGCATTAGCTATCATTATATATTGGTTGACTTGGCTTACAGGATATCCGATTGTACAATCGATAATCAATCGGTTTAACTCTTCCGATAATCGATTGTGATTTTCCAGTCCGATTCCCAACACTAGCTTTAAGCTCTTTGCATGCTCATCACTGAAAATTGCAAAACTATTTGACGGCTGAGTTTTTACTTTAGTTCATAGGATTTTGTAATTGTACTCAGATAAAAAATTTGTCGTGGAATATGTAGCAAAAAAGCATTTCTTGATTAATTTACCTGCTTATTTTAGAAATTACTTGTTTTTCTGCTAAATTGTTTGATATGTTAGACTTTTTTTAATAGATTTAATAGATTTATTGAATTGAACATTAAAGCTGTCATACTGGTACCAAAAAGGAATGATTTTAGCCATTTATTTTCCTAAAAAACTCAGTTTTTAGCATTTAGCATCTGAAAATATAGTGCACATTCTGACCTGACATTGCATTTAAAGAAAGTTTTAAAATCTAGCCTGTTTTATTACAAAATGATTTCTCAGTTATAAAATTGTGGGTTCATACATTATCTACCCAGGTTTGGGCCAAACTATCTAAGTTTGCGTCTTAAAAAGTATGGACAGGAACATGCACAATTTGGATTTATTTTTGTCAGAAGTAGGTTACATTTTTGGCTCTTGTTCTCTATACATATTGCTGATCAATGCATAATACCAATTGTTCCAAATTCCTTTGGATTTATCATGATAAAATGCGATAATAGAACATGGTGATACAAATTCACTATTCATTGATAGAATCAGAAATGCCATTTTTAACCCATTTCACTTATTGCTTTTTAGTACCAAAATGACAGATTGTTTGTTGGCTTCAACAAATCAATTGAAGAACCTAGCATAACAAAAAAAAGATTCAGAAAAAATCAATAAATTTCTAAAATAGGCAGGTAAATTAATCGAAAAATGCTTTTTTGCTAAAAATTCCACGACAAAATTTTTATCTGAGTACAATTATAAAATCCTATGAACTAAAGTAAAAACTTAGCCATCAAATTTTTTTTGCAATTTTCAGTGATGGGCATGCAAAGAGCTTAAAGCACATATTTCAGTGCATTTTGGTAGATCAATTGGTCTAAAGTGGACCAATTGATCTACTGTAGATCAATTCAAGCTTGTCCCCGACCTGATGAAATTAAGGCACAGCCTATATGCCAACAGTCTTCAGTTCTTTACAGCTTTTGGAAACAGTTGAGTAGGCCAAGGTATTACCCTTGGCACCACCTTGTTATAGTCTGGTTCAACCTGGCCCATAATGCATGCATCTGATATAGCCAACCATTTCTGCTTACACAGGGATTATTATGCCATTTTTGAAACGGGTCCAGGGTCCTTTTTGATTTTTCAAATTTCTAAGTCTGTGACCTTGACCTTAGGCCAGCAGCAGCATCCAAGAGATCCAAACTGATCAGTATCCATCCTGTAGTAACACTAAGCACTTATGAACAAGTTTCTTTGTGTAGCTTATAAGAAAACAGAGCAAAAGAAAAAACTTAACACAAAACTCTGACTCAACTTTTGTATAAATACAGGTCAACCTCATTATAACGCGCATGTTGGGATGCATAAATCCTGACCGCATGATACAGGAGGCGCGTAGTAGCTGCGGTGATCCATTGCTGTAGTGGGTGGGGGGAAGGGTATTGTGCATGCTTTGGGGGAATTTTTCAATAAAAACTGTATTATGTTTCATGATATTATTCATATAAATAAACAAATAACCACTAACGTATAGATCTTTTGTCTTTCTTAGCCCATAATTATGTCTCCCCCCTGCAGGGTCGGGAGACATATTGTTTTTCCCCGGGCGTCTGTCCGTCTGTCTGTCTGTCCGTCTGTCTGTCACAAATCGTGTCCGTTCTATAACTTGAAAACCGCTCAAGCTATATTCGCGAAACTTCATATAAATATCAATCAACATGAGACGACGTGCAGAGTGCAAGAATGGTAACTCTGGCATTTATACTTTTTGAGTTATTTCCCTTGGAACTTAGTCCATCACAAAATTGTGTTTCAATCGTGTCCGTTCTATAACTTGAAAACCGCTCAAGCTATATTTGCAAAACTTCATATAAATATCAATCAACATGAGTCGACGTGCAGAGTGCAAGAATGGTAACTCTGGCATTTATACTTTTTGAGTTATTTCCCTTGGAACTTAGTCCATCACAAAATTGTGTTTCAATCGTGTCCGTTCTATAACTTGAAAACCGCTCAAGTTATATTCGCGAAACTT
Source organism: Ctena decussata (assembly GCA_963989385.1). NCBI lineage: Eukaryota > Metazoa > Mollusca > Bivalvia > Lucinida > Lucinidae > Ctena > Ctena decussata. The sequence continues at coordinate 80,755,134 of OZ022501.1, read as the reverse complement.
CATATAAATATCAATCAACATGAGACGACGTGCAGAGTGCAAGAATGGTAACTCTGGCATTTATACTTTTTGAGTTATTTCCTGTGGAACTTAGTCCATCACAAAATTGTGTTTCAATCGTGTCCGTTCTATAACTTTAAAACCGCTCAAGCTATATTCGCGAAACTTCATATAAATATCAATCAACATGAGACGACGTGCAGAGTGCAAGAACGGTAACTCTGGCATTTATACTTTTTGAGTTATTTCCCTTGGAACTTAGTCCATCACAAAATTGTGTTTCAATTGTGTCCGCTCTGTAACTTGAAAACTGCTCAAGCTTTATTCACGAAACTTCATACAAATATCAATCAACATGAGACGACGTGCAGAGTGCAAGAATGGTAACTCTGGCATTTATACTTTTTGAGTTATTTCCCTTGGAACTTTGTCCATCACAAAATTGCGTCTCAGTCGAGTCCGTCTATAACTTTAAAACCATTCAAGCTATATTCATGAAAGCTCATACACATATCAGTCAACATCAGACGACGTGCAGAATGCACTCTGGCGTTTATACTTTTTGAGTTATTTCCCTTGGAACTTTGTCCATTACAAAATTGCGTCTCAGTCGAGTCCGTCTATAACTTTAAAACTATTCAAGCTATATTCATGAAAGGTCATACAAATATCAATCAACATCAGACGACGTGCAGAATGCAAGAACCATAACTTTAGCATTTATACTATTTGAGTTATTTCCCTTAGAACTTTGTCAGTCACAAAATCGTGTCTCAGTTGTGTCTGCTCTATAACTTGAAAACCATTCAAGCTATATTCACGAAACTTCATACAAATATCAATCAACATTAGAAGAATTGCATAGTGCAAGAACCATAACTCTTGCATTTATACTTCTTGAGTTATTTCCCTTGGACCTTTGTCAGTCACAAAATCGTGTCTCAATCGCTTTATTACTTGAAAACCGGACAAGCTATATTCACGAAACTTCATACAAATGTCAGTCAACTAGGGCTGGCACGATTAATCGAAATATCGGTTAATTGGTCGATAAGCAAAACAAAAACAATTATCGATCGACGAAATTAAGTAATCGATTACCTGCTGAAATTTCCTGTCACTTTCTGCAATAAAATATCAGAAATTTTTCTTGTTATTCACTTCTTATTTCCTTCCAAATGAAAACAGAAGTCTCGGAGACCAACCGGAAATGTTGAAGAGTATTTGTGATAGGTTGAAAAGGTTGTAAGGAATAGCATAAACCTGTTGTGTTCTGGTCAGTTCAGACGACCAAGTTAATGTTTTGCACAAAAACCAGAACATTTTATCAGTTCAGTAGCCTGGCTTATAATTTTAATCCAGTCTTTTTAATAAAATGATTAGAATTTAGGTCCTTATTAACAAGCAAATCCATAGATATTGTCCCAGTAGTTGTGCTGAAAGAAGGTACTACCAACTACCAAAGGTTGCTTATCTGAATCTGAATAGAACAAGATGGTCGCTTGTGTAGCTGCCAATCATGAAGCCAATTAGCGTGGATTGGCATATCAGAAGACAAGATTTAATCAAAGGTAATTGATAATTTGAATAGTTATCAACTGTATTGTTTGTTAGTGTACCTTGTCAAAATGTTTTAGCACAAATCTGTGCCACCGAAGCTTCTAAACTTACCCATTTTCAATATGCCTCGTTCAGCGATTACTAATCGGTTAATTATCGAACCGACTTGACCGATAATCGATTACCATTTTAGCTTTGATTAGCCAGCCCTACAGTCAACACTAGACAACCTGCAGAGCACAGCATTTATACTATTTGAGTTATTTCCCTTGGAACTTTGTCGTTCACAAAATCGTGTCTCAATCGTCTAAGCTCTATAACTTGAAAACCGTTTAAGCTATATTCATGAAACTTCATACAAATATCAGTCAACATATAAATAGACGACGTGCAGAGCACTGTAACTCTTGCATTTATATTTTTTGACAAAAACTAAATATGAATATCAGTCAACATTACATGACATGCAGAGCATAACAATTATAACTCTTGCATTAATACTTTTTACTTATTATGAATCCCTGCTTCAGGGTAGGGAAACAAATTGTTTTTCCCTTGGCGTCTTAATGACTGATCCTTTTGACATCAAAAAGGGGGGAGACATCTGTTTTTTCGTAGGAAAACAATTCTAGTTTTATATTGTCCTGCAGTAATTGATCTTAACCGTTTCAGTTGTGTCTGTATCCGCCATGTTGGTCGTGTACTAGTGAATATTTACTAAACATTATGCCGCACAATTTTCACAGTGACACGCCCCATTCGCAACCGCATGCGCAGTGGTTGACCTATAACGAGCCGTGACTCTGATTGGATAAATTTTGAATATTCATGAGGCACTATGAGGTCACACACTAATAGCGGTCTTATCAAACTGCGAAACTCGGCATCTTTCAATTATTTTTAAATCAGTTATGGATAATTTTGCAACTTGTTCCACACTTGGAATAAGCGGTTAGCAATTGCTTCTTTGGTTTGTTCCGTTTAAGAAACAAATGTTGCGTTGATTTTAATTTGCATAATTTTGCCTTTGAAGTTGAAGCCATGGCTTTTCTATTATAAAAATAAACAGATAAACATCATTCACATCGACAAGGCAATCAAACCAATTAAGAAAGATGTAAACAAATAAACAAAACTGAATTGACAAAATTAGCTGTACCGGTATTCTTTCAAAATTGAATCTTTATTAAACGACTGTACTGTAATAGAAAACATATATAGCTGAGTGTGCTGATCCTTTTCTGCAAATGGAAGCCCTGAAAAGGAAATTTTCACTTTGACAAAGTGGATGGGGGAAAATTTGGGAGGCATGACCCACCCGCATTATATCCGTATCCGCGTTGTAACGTGGCTCATTAAAACACGGTTGACCTGTATCTAAGTCTGAGACCTTGACCTTGGGCCAGCAACAGCATCCAGGTGATGCAGCAAACTGATCTGTATCTATCCTTCAGTGCTGAAAACTCGTAAGTTTAATGTGGTGGCCCAAAAGCTTAGTAGGCCTAACTTTCATTGGCCCAAATTATCCACTAGCTAAAGTTTCCATTAATTTAGTATTGCCAGAAAGATAAATTTGGGCCACTAAAGGCCATATTTTGGAGATTTCTGGTGGCCCAAAACAAAAGTTAGGAGCATTTGGCCACCGCGCCACTGGCCGTTTCCAGCACTGATCCTTGGTAATATAAAGCACATATGGACAAGTTCCTTTGAAGATTTTCAGGAAAAGAAAGCAAAAGTTGAAACTTTCGCAAAAGTTAACATACTGATAGACTGACGAACGGATGTAAAGACAAAAACTATATACCCCTGGACATACTTAGTATAAGACAAAACCGATCTAGTAAAGAGAACATACTTCCTGTGCTTGCTATCAAAAAGAGTTAAAAGAGACTTCCTTACCTTTTTTTCTCCCTTCATGCTCTGATACGATGACATCTGATCATTATATCAGACGACTGTTCTGTGGTGGAAGAAAGCCAGAAGTAGTTCTCAACTGTTTAGGGGCTGGGAAATACTCTGTGAAACGCCATCACAGCCCCGAAGGGAACAGCCAGCCATTCATACTTGCCATTGCCGTGTTTGACTTTGAACTTGCATGGTGGAGGTATGTAGCCAGATAGAGATAAACCTCGACTGTAGAGACCAACTGAGCTATCAGGGCACCTTGCTGTTATTTGTGTTTTTGCAAAGGACCCATATATCAGATGTCATATCTAGGCTGTCCTATGATGGGGCCAGGGGCATATAGCATTTAGGTATGGCGGTACATCCGCACATGTCTAACTGGGTTTAACTCAGGTTAAGGTTTTCGATTAAGTTTTTCCATCAGCTTGATGTGATGTAACCTTTGATGTTACCATGTTGGTACTCGGTCACATAGCTGCAGCAAAGCATCCATGCATTTCAGATTCCTGGGCCCTTGACCTTTATTCATGGTCCACTGATTTTGCCTATTACGGGTCAGACTTGCACTGCAATTGAGATTATACTGTTGGTAGACCACTGTGGCCTATATTTTATGGTGACATTGGTCCATTGATTTTGCCATATATATCCATCACTGTTAAATGTATTTGCTTCATACCTGGGATAATGGCGAATGACCATAATACTATTTGTAGGTTTTTGTGGCCTATATTTCATGGTACAGTGATTTTGCTTCACTTGCATTATCATGTATTAATAAATTGGTTTAGAAATTTGGGGGTTCTGGAAAGTGTGTGTAGGATAAGTTAATTATTTTAAGTTTCATACAACCTGTCCTTACCAAGGGGGTTATAATGAGGTAACTTAATGTATGTTTTCATGATACTCTAGGTTCATGCAGAATAGTTGACATCATCTAGATGCTGCTGCTGACCTAAGGTCAAGGTCGCAGACTTATACTTTTGCATTAAAGTTTTGCATTAAGTTTATTTTCTTCTTTATATTCCCAATATCCTTTGATGGAACCTTTTGATATTTGACTAGGTTTACTTTTATGGTCATAGCTGCTTACTGGTCAAGGTCACAGCTTGTTTATTTGTGTTAAAGTTTTGTATTAAGCATATATTCTTTGTTTATATATTTCAGTTATCCTTTGAGGTTTGATATATGACTAGGTTTACATCTATGTGTTCATGCAGATTAGTTGACAACATCTGGATGTTGCTGCTGACCAAGGTCATGGAAACAGACTTATATGTTTACATTAAAGTTTTGTGTTTAGAGTTGGTCCTCTTTGCTGATATTTGTAATATACTTTGATGGAACCATTTGATAGGTGACTAAATTTACTTCTAGGTAGGGATGGGTATCGCCACTGAAAACCGTATCGCGATATATCACGATACACTGGTCCGTATCGGGATATGTATCACGATATCGTGACTTCTTTTTTAAGTATGTACTTCCATGTTACATGCTTTTACTGTGTTGTTTGCTTCTGTCTTTCATTAAATGATTGTAATAAAAATGAACATCCCATTCTTTACCTGTTTATTTTAACACCAAAACAAATTATAACCAGCTCATGTACTTTATTAAAATGCAACTGTTACTGGTCTGCGATCTCATTTTATTTAACTAATTGACTTACTTACTGACGTGACCCTGGTGACCATGCATCTGATGCATGACTTCTTTATTTGTTATTCTGCCCTGACCCAGTTTTGCCCCAAGGCGAGAATGAAAAAAGCATGCAGATTTTCAACACCAGTTGTCATCAAAGATCAAAGGAATTGACACGTGTCTGAAGTCTAGGTGAATTATTTTATCGGTGACATGAAAAGGAAATACACTAAATAATCGGACAGTAATTGCTGAGCAAATGTTGTAGACCCAGATCAGACAGCGCATTGGAGCAGTGTGATCAGGATCTGCAGTCTAGTATGTCAACAAAATAATGAAACTTCCCGTAAGTGAAAATGTGATATACACACACAAAAAAATGTTCTAAAAGATGTTAAAATATTTACGTAAGTTATGAATGGGAATATGTGTCAAAATGATCATACCGTTGAAGTGATAGGATCAATTGGATACTGACAAAAGGATTAAACTGGACACTATTATCTACAATCACGGTAATTTTTGTTTACATCTTCTTTGTGGGTGATAATTACGGAGATAAAAGACAAAAGAGGAAGCGAGCCTCTGGCAAGAGTAAACAATCAAAACCTGTTTTTAAAGACTATTGGCTTTAATTGACTTTACTAACTAGATCCGTTTTATAAAAAAAAAGAATATTTGGGGCAAAATACTAACAAAGTGAAAAGGAAACTGTTAATTAAAAGCATATAAAACGTTTTCACAAGAATGTCCGGAAACACCCGAAATTTACTGAGCATACCGGTATGGCCAAAACGTATCGTGATTCGTATCGTTGGAATTTTGAATCGCGATTTACCGGTATACCGGTAATATCGCGCACCCCTACTTCTAGGTTCATACCATGTCTAAGATTGGTTTCAATAGGCAGTGGCGTTGGTCGGGGGTATACGTGAGCCCCTGCTTACTTGCTCTCATCTGCTTCAGCTGTAGCCCCAAATGCAAATTTGTCGTGAAATAATATTTAGAAAAAAATGTAAATATAAGCAATGAACCTAGTTTCTGGTGTAAGTATAAACTACATTGGGTCGCTAGCAAAGTTTACATGAACCCCTTCAGGGTTCACTTACTTTGCATGTGACCCAATGTAGCTTTACTTGGATAAACGTCAGAAAATTTAAATTCATTCCGTAAATAAACATGGTAATATTTGTTTTGGTCATTACAGAGCAGAGAGATGATATTGAGTTCAGTACAGAACGGTTGGTTGTACGCTGTCTTACCGTGGATGTTTCTGTCATGACCCCAAGAAATGAGAACCAAGAAGAAGCATTTAAATCTGTCTCAGAAATACTGAATAGTTTGCATTTGAATGTCAAAGGAAATCCTTTACAGCATGAAAAAGAAGTTCTAACTCATCTGAACGCTTGTCTAGCAGAACCGTTATCAAACAGTATAAATTTAAGCTTCCAAGGAAAAGTTCTCAGCTGTACGGCAGATGATCAGAAATTGTTCCGAAAGAGACTTGAGGAAATGTTAGAATGGACTAGGAGGCAGGGAGAAACTGTTGATCTGACAAACTCTTGTAGTACTGACTCATCACAGAATAATTCTCAGAATGGAACAGGACTGGAAAACGGCGTTGAATCTTCTCAGAGTGAGGCAGATACATCTGAGGATGCCTTATGATAAATCAGATCATAGAATTGAAATTTTCAGCTTTTATGTTCATTTATTATGAAGTAGCTCTAAAAAGTTCACAGAGTCAGAAAGCAGTTGCGGTCACTGAAGTTGGCAGTATCTGTGACACTGGCATATACATGAAAATTTCAAATACCATAGAACTTCAGTGGCTTGAACAAGCTTGGGACCATGAAAATTAGTTCCAGTCAAAGGTAGTTTTAGCCATCCAGGGTTAATTTCTATATAAACTGACCTCTAGGGACCAAAGAACGAGTTCTAGTCAGGCAGGGTTAACGAGCTACGGGTTCGAGCCATTGAAGTTATACTGTATTGGGACTGATAAGTCTGAGCAAACAGAGCAGACCCAGATCAGACTGCTCCTAAAGGAGCAGTTTGATTTGGGTCTGCACTGTTTGCCATCCCATCTGCATCATTTTGATGCATTTCTGCATTGTAAAACCAACCTGTGTCATTTTTAGGGCAGCTACAGTAATTATTTTAGATGTCACAATATTTAGAATTATTATGGTAAATCTGAACATAGAGCTTTCACATATATTACTATGAGGCAGTTTAAAAAGATTCGGCAGAGCAAAGCTCTAGATAAGAGGAAGTATTTTGCAATAAATAAGGATAATTCTTGTTCATTATGCATGAAAACATATGTTGTGACCCCTCATCTGAACCGTCTTTACTAGACAATTTAGATGAGGGTTTGAATGCAACATAAGAAAATTTATCCCTCAATTATCATCAAATGCTCCTTCTTATCTAGAGCTCTGGCAGAGAAGTTGTGATCACTGAAGTTGGCATGAAGTGTGATGTTGGCATATACTTACTGTCAGAGTGTACAGAAGCTCGCACTTCCACAAGTTTTCTTGGATTTTGACTAAACAGACCATAGATAAATAAGCATAATAATCCAAACTGTTATTCAGCATCACCCATAACAAAATCATTGTTACAAAGTCACATACAATACTGCAACTTTTGTTGTTAAAGTTCTTTTTTATTGTAAAATTCATAAAGAGTCATATTCTCCAGTCCTTGTGCATTAAATGATGGTAATTCATAATTTGATATTTAGGCACCAATATACGGTATCTAAGAACCAGTGGGTCTTAAGATTCTGTGTAACCATGTGAAAAATTCAAATGCCATATTAATCTTAATAAACACACCTGCCCTAATAAATGCCCCCCTGCAGCACTTGCTGCATCAGTCACTACTGTATTGTAGGTGGTATTCATGGTATCTATGTCCATGTCATCATCCCTCAGACCAATGAGTGGTGCAAATTTCTCACCTATTGTTGCTTGAAAAGTGCATGCCACACCTGGATCCCTTAATTTCTCAAGATCAAACTTCAGTCTTGGCTGGGTTGGCTTTCTAGCCTTCTTCAGATGAACTCAGAAGGTCATCATCACCAGGTCATGATCACTTCCTTCCAATGTCTGCTCCAGGAAAAGTCTTTGTCCTATGGATGTTGATTCCTGAGCGAAAGCACTTCCTCACCAAGATGTAATTAATCTGATTGTGGTGTTTCCCATCTAGGCTGTGCCATGTCCATCTTCTTTGTGAGGGCCAAGGGTGTTTGTCAGTACTAGGCTGTTATGGATTGCAAACTCTAGAAGTCTGAGACCTCTCTCAATTGTCTCTACATTGCAGTAGGCTCCACAAACATTTTCCCAGTCTGCCTGTGCATCCTTTCCAACTCAGCTTGTATGTCGAGAATGTCGTTCATGGGTGTTTGGTCTATGATTTCCTGGAGTTGCTGGTAGAAGTGTTCTACCTCATTGTCGTCATGCCCAGATGTTGGTGCATAAACCTGTATGATGGTGATGTTGAAAGGATCTGCTCTCAGGCGGTTTGAAATCAGTCTGCTGGAGACTGGTCGGCATCCCAAGACAGTACTCACCATGTCCTTATGCACAAGAAATCCAACCCCATGCTCATGTTTGTCCTCTTCTCCACTGAAGTAAACCTTGTGTCTGTCATCTGTTGACATCTCACCAAAGTTTTTCCAGCGCATCTCACAGAGCCCCAGTATGTTCCAGTGATACCTGTCCATTGCATGAGTCAGCTCTTCAAGCTTCCCAGCTGGCCTCAGAGTCCTTATGTTCCAGGTGCCAATTGAAATGTTCTTTCTACCTCTGATCTTCCTGATTTGTGTTACACCAGTTGCATACTTGTCACCTACTTCCGGTGTCCAACAGTAGGCGTGGTCACTGTTAGCCCTGGCTGCAACCTATCCGGTATTAAGGTATTATAACGGTTGTCAAGAATAGAATAGAATAGCTCTAATAAACACCCCCTGCCTCTTTCTGAAAAATATGTTATATCAACTTGCATGAATTCCAGTTTGCTTCTCTGGATGAGGTAGCTCTTTGGTATGGGATATCTTCTCTTAAAGAAAAGAATTTGCTCCTAGAGGAGCAAATTCTTTTCTTTAAGAGTTGACCCCTACTGAGAAGACAGGAAAAATAGTGGAGCTGCTTTTTTAGCTCACCTGAACGAAGCTCAGGAAGAGCTATTGTACTACCTTGCGTTGGCGTCAGCGTTAGCAAAATGTTAAAGTTTTACGTTTTAAGTTTTTTAGGTGATGGGCAAGGCACTGTCAGGTGAGCTATCCTGTCCGGCTGACAGGTCTTGTCTGCAAGTATACCCACTCATCTTAATATTGTTTGAGCTATTTGGCAATGGCAGATTTCCTACACTTGAGGCTCTAAATTACACCCCCTTTCTTAAGATGCAATGCCCCTGGGGTGTTCAATAGGATTTATATGGTAATGTAGCTTGGGTCACGTTGTGGGTAAACTTGTCTAAAGGTGAATGGATATACTTTCAAGGAAAGCAATTGCAACATTTGCTTTTTCCCTTAATTCTCTATACCATTGGAGTCAAGAAAATAATTTGCTCCTTCAGGAACAGATTTATTCCTTAAAGAGTATACCATCTTTTGGAAGGGTTTTGTCACCCAGGTATGCAATCAGGAAATCACAACATTTGTTTACCTCTGTAAATATAGCAGAAAAATATTTACAGAGGAAAACAACTGTTGTGATTTCCTGATTTATATCCATTTACCGCCAGGCTTTAGCTCCTACCCAGACCAGACTTCATGTACAGAGACTGGTTTTGACTGGTTTGGGAAGTACAGGTGTTCAACCCTAAAGTGTCAAAAAAGTAGACAACAAAATTTTGAATCTGCAAAATTTCAAAAAAAGTTTTGTCCAAGCTATATCATATTGAGAACTCAAAGAGAAGAGGGCAGATCCAAATGAGGTATGTCATTATGAGCTGCCTTTCTACACTTTTAATTTTTGGCCCTTGAAGTGTTAAAAGAGATATGGATACATCTCCAAGGGAAATCACTCTGACTTGAAGATAACTTACCTCATTCTCATAGGGGGCTACTCATATGAACGGAAAAAATCTACCCACTCAGCAGACTATTCTGTAATGGAAAAGGGACTTACTTTTCAGGGAAGCAAATAATATTCTGATAAAATTGTATCTCTTATAAATTTGGCCCCCAAATGTCTGCATCCATACACCTTAGAGATGTAGCTCAGTAAAGGCAGATGGGTACAGTAAACTAATTGATACCTTTGCTTAATTTTCACAAGCCCATTAAGTTGTTAATGAAATCTTGAAAATATTAATCTTACATTAATCTCATCATGATGAATTTGACAGATGAAAGCCATGTGCATTCCACTTTATATACATGTACAGTTAATTTCAGAAAATATAATACAGTCAACTCTTGCTGTCTCAGAGTCACAGTTCATCTCACACTACTGATATGTCAAAGTAAAGTTTCTGGTCCCAGAAAATTTACTTATAACAGGAGTTGGAATTGATATGAGGGTACTTTGAGACAATTCAGTGTTTGAGATAACATGAGTTAACTGTATTTGGAGCAAACACAGGGCACAGCATAGAGCTCCCAGACAGAGAGGTTTAGCGAAATTTTGAGGATATTAGGGACAAGTTTTGGTACAAAATTTGGGTTTTACTTTTTTATGTGTTTCGAAGCTTTTTCCTTAGGTCAAAATAGGGAGAAGAAAGTCATTTTAGGGAGAGTTTTTCTCCCAAATAGCCCTTTAGGCTGAGCCCTGGAAAAAAGATATCCAGTTTGTCTCAAAATTTTAATTTTTTGTTTAGTAATTAAATAGAATTTATTTGTGACTCCCTCATAGCTCATCAGATTCTGTCAACTGGTGGATGAAGTGTGACTGAGGGATAGGCATTCCTGGACTGTCAAATTGATGCTAGAAAATAGTAACAGATTTTCCAGTGCTGCTGCAGCCCCTTTACAATGCAATGTCTGAGGTCCATAGAATTGGTTGTGTCAGTTGTGTATGAGACTGTATTACATATTGTAATTACAGCAAATTGAAACTGGGCTATGCGATATACTGCAATACATGTATGCCTAAATTTTGGGACACCTAAAATGATTAATTTTCCATTTGGGACAAATGGAAAATTATTTATTTTAGGTGTCCTAATACTTAAGCACATTACAGTAGTTCACTGGTATTTCTTTTTCTTGTGACACTGCTCATGTTCTAATTAATTCTTGCACACCGAATAAGGATATCCGCATGCTTCCCCTGTACCTACAAATGTTATCTCACCCAGGACCGGATAAAAATCACGAGCATTCAATGCATTGGTTGTAATGGAGGTCACGTATATGCGTCGTCAAGCGACGTTGGAGTTTTAGATGATTACGTCACGAGGACGGCAAAATGACGTCAGTTTATGCATGCCAGACGTTGACGGAAAGAAGCGAATGGCGATCGTTGAAAGGGGCGCCTTCTTTTAAAAGCAAATAGGAACCTCTGAGGCACTAAAATTACGCGTTTTACCAAGTTTTAAAGATAATACAAAACGTGGTGTGCAAGAAAAAGTATCTATCATGGGTGTGAGGTGCGGATAGAAAACTCTGTCACTCGGGATCACTGTTCGGCATCACTCGGCAAGCCTCGTGATGCCGAACAGTGACCCTCGTGACGGATTTTTCTATCCACACCTCATACCCATGAAAGATACTTATAATCTTCTGCATAATTTCTTGTTATTCAGTGCTCCAGATATGATGAGTTTATGTATTCTAAGATAATTCTGAGATATTTTTCGCATTTATAAAAATATGTTGTGCCTCCTCATTAGGATTGCCTTATCCAGGCAGTCTGATGAGGGACCACAAGGGAGAATTAACATAAATTATCTATCTCAGCTCACCTTATCTTGAACACTGGTTATTATTGAACTTTTTCTCATTCAGAAATTTTATTGTTATTTTTTATTAAAACTGAAAATACATAAGAAAAAAATGTTTTGTATCCTGTTGAATTCTTTTGCAAATCCCAATATGGCTCACCACATAATAAATGAGCCGCTACACGAGAAAACCAACAAAGAGGTTGTGCGCCCAGTGAAGACTCAGATCAGCCTGGGCATCCACCCAGTCTGATCAGAGTTTTCGCTGTCCGCAGGAATGTAGCTTAGACCCTTAGCTACCCTTTAAGCGATTAAGGAAGATTCTGATCTGACTTGGCAGATCCCCAGGCTGATCTGAGTCTGCACTGGGCACACAACCACATTGTTGGTTTTCTCTCGTCACGGCTCAAATATTCAGACATTCAGCAGTTTCTGTAATGGGGTCTCCCATCTTTGAATTTGAACAAGTCAATTTGTCATATGTTGGGTCAGGGAATAGTTTTTGTCTCACCTGCGAAGCAGAGGCGAGACTATATGTATTGCTTTTCCGGTGTCGGCGGCGTAAACTTTGTCGAGTTTTCGTGTTTAGGTCATTTTCTCAGAAACTATAAGGGCTAGAGCCATGAAACTTGGTTCATGCATACATCTGGAAGAGTAGATCTCAAAGCCATTATCACTATTGAGTCTTGACCTACATTTTACGGTTGACTGACTTTGCAATTTTTTGTCGAGTTTTCATGTTTAGGTCATTTTCTCAGCAACTATAAGGGCTAGAGCCGTGAAATTTGGTTCATGCTTACATCTAGAAGAGTAGATCTCAAAGCCATCATCAATACTGAGTCTTGACCTAAATTTTACGGTTGACTGACTTCGCAATTTTTTGTCAAGTTTTAGCGTTTAGGTCATTTTCTAAGAAACTATAAGGGCTAGAGCCATAAAACATGGTTCATGCGTACTTCTGGAAGAGTAAATCTCAAAGTCATCATCAATATTGAGTCTTGACCTACATTTTACGGTTGACTGACTTCACAATTTTTTGTCAAGTTTTCGCATTTATGTCATTTTCTCAGAAACCAGAAGAGCTAAAGCCATGAAACTTGGTACATGCATGCATCTGGAAGAGTAAATTTCAAAGCCATCATCAATATTGAGTCTTGACCTAAATTTTACGGTTGTCTGACTTTGCAATTTTTTGTTTTCGCATCTGTTTCTCAGCAACTATAAGGGCTAGAGCCTTGAAACTTGGGTCATGCTTACATCTGGAAGCGAAGAGCTTAAAGTTATAATCAATATTGAGTCTTGACCAACATTTTACGGTTGACTGACTTTGCATTTTTCTGTTGAGTTTTCCCATTTAGGTCTGTTTCTCAGAAACTATAAGGGCTAGAGCCAAGAAACTTGGTTCATGCATACATCTTTACTGATTTAGCTTTGTTTTGTGACAAAGCGCCAGCAGGCGAGACACCGCATTCCGCGGAATTCTTGTTGTTTTCAGGGCTTTTGTCACATCTCCCTAGGTGTGACACTGCCTAGATGGAGATGTGACACTTTCTGGGCAGAGATGTGACACTCCTTAGACTGAGATGTGACACTCTCTAGATGGAAAAGTGACCCTCCCTAGACAAAGATGTGACACTTTTTAGATGGAGATGTGACATACTCAAGATGGAGATGTGACACTCCCCACATTTGACTCTGGATGGAGATATGACACTCTCTAGACCGAGATGTGAATCTTGTTTTGTTACATTAAATTGTAGTAGGTGTCCTTGACAGATGGTTTTATTCCTTGATGTAGTTTTGAGAACTTGAGATGCTTAAGGATTTAGAGTATTAACCATAGCTTCCGAAAACATAATACATGTGTGTTACAGATTGAAGATACAGATTGGTACCACCTAATTTTCAGCCTGTCAGCATGGAAGTACACGAGTTGTTGTCATCCAGCATCAGAGTCCACTCCTACACAAGTTTTTGGCAAGGCACCATTAACTATGCTGTCCAACTGCAGCTCTTTGACCTTGACTATTTCATATGCATCTACTGCAACATAATTTAGATACTTCTAAGCTTAATACAACTTTGTGTACTGGAAGTAAAGAACAAACAGGCTATCCATTTTAATAATTTATTGCATTTTTTTCAACAGTTTCATATCACTAATAGACGGAACTCTAGTTAAGATTGGGTATTCAAGAATTCTGAGATAAATTTGATCATTTCTCCTGAAAAAGTATTTTAGCCCTTCATTAGAACCATCTTACTGAGGCTGTCTAATATGTGACCTCACCATGTTTACATGTAGAATGAACAGAAACTCTTCCAGCATTCTTGTCAATACCCCAACTTATCTGTAGCTCTGGCAGAGTTGTGAATACCATATTTATTTGGATACCATATTTGTTCGGCTACAAGACGGTGTTTTACCATCTCTAGAATGACCCCAAATATGTAAATCGTTTTGATGAAATTTTACTATGAGATTGGACTTCCCCTTCCAAAGCAATCCCAAAAATCTAGATCCATAGATTTTTGGAATCATTTTGAAGGGAAAACTGTATCTTCTAAAAGGAACAATAAGGCATAAGGCAGCATTTTCCCCTTCCAATACAATTCCAAAATTCAAGATCTGTCCTATAAAATGGTTCTATGGCTCTAGATTTTTGGGATTAAACTCATCTTATAGCAGAATTACACAAGACTGATTTAGATATTAGGGTTGGTGTCTCCAACCTTCCAAAACAAGTAGCCCAAGGGCAACGATCGCTCACCTGCCAGTATATGCTCAGGTCAAGTGGCCAAAATGCAAGCTTTCGGCTCAGGCAGGCTAGTAAACAGGCTGCAATTCTATAGGATTGGATAGTGAGTGTGTAAACTGTTCCACCATGGCCACTTCTATAAAATCACTAAATGACCTTGACCTCTAGTATTTGTAGAGGTTGAAGTTGACTGCATTTCCATATCACAGAGCTCAATAGCAACAGCAAAATGCACTTTCTCGTCTTTTCCCATTCAAAAGCCTAAGGGACCAAATTTGACCTTGCCATAAAATAAGTCAAGGTCAACCTAAGGTCATCATTTATATAAACTTTGTAGTACTAGAGTCCATGATGCTACATACCAAGTTTCAAGGCAATCGGCCCAGTGGTTCTCGAGAAGAAGAATTTTTAAGGTTTTTACCATATATGGGCATGGCGGCCATCTTGGTCATGTGACCTGGGCCAAATATATAAAAGTTCTTTCCCGCTTTGCCTGAAGGCTGCATATGAAATTTAATTAAAATTGGCCCAGTAGTTTTAGAGAAGAAGTCCTCTAAAAATGTTGAACTCACGATCATTTGTATAAACTATGATGGGCTTGAGTGCCCAAAGCTACATACCAAGTTTCAAGGTCATACACCTTTTGGTTCTGGAGAAGAAGATTTTGAAGGGGTTTTACCATATACGGGCATGGCGGCCATCTTGGTCAAGACCCTGAGAACAAACTTTTATTCCCTGATCACACTTAGACTCCATATGAAATTTTGCTTCAATCAGACCAGTGGTTTCAGAGGAGTAGATGTTTTGAAAATCTTGATGACGGACAGACCGACAAAATGACCTTGACCTTTCAGTGACATAATATCTTCATCTGGTCATTTAGTTGACCATATATACCATGTATTGTACCTAAGACTTAAATGGTTTCTGAGAAATCCACTGTATAAGCGTTTTCCCATATAAAAGCCTAACATACCAAAGTTGACCATGTCGTCAATTAATTCAAGGTCAACACATGGTCATCATTTGTATAAACTATGATGGGCCAGCATGCCTAATGCTACATACCAAGTTTCAAGGTCATAGGACTTTTGGTTCTAGAGAAGAAGATTTTCGAAGGGTTTTTACCATATATGGGCATGGTGGCCATCTTGGTCATGTGACCCAGACCCCGGGTATAAACTTTCGTTCCCCCAACCCACTGAGACTCCATATGAAATTTGGCTTCAATCGGCCTAGTGGTTTCAGAGGAGAAGATGTTTGAAAATTTTGACGACGGATGGTCCGACGGAATGACCTTGACCTTTAGTGACATAATATCTTATCTGGTCATTTAGTCGACCATGTATACCAAATATTGTACCTAATACTTAAAAAGTTTCTGAGAAATCCACTGTTTAAGCGTTTTCCCATATAAAAGCCTTACATACCAAAGTTGACCATCCCGTAAATTAGGTCAAGGTCAACGCAAGATCATGATTTGTATAAAATATGATGGGCCCGCATGCCCGATGCTACACACCAAGTTTCAAGGTCATAGGCCTTTTGGTTCTGGAGAAGAAGATTTTTGAAGGGTTTTTACCATATATGGGCATGGCGGCCATCTTGGTCATGTGACCTGGACCAAATATATAAACTTTCGTTCCCCCATCCCACTGAGACTCCATATGAAATCTGGCTTCAATCGGCCTAGTGGTTTCAGAGGAGAAGATGTTTGAAAATCTTGACGACGGATGGTCCGACGGAATGACCTTGACCTTTAGTGACATAATATCTTCGTCTGGTCATTTAGTCGACCATATATACCAAGTATTGTACCTTAGACTTAAATAGTTTCTGAGAAATCCACTGTTTAAGCGTTTTCCAATATAAAAGCCTAACGTACCAAAATTGACCATGCCGTAAATTAGGTCAAGGTCAACGCAAGGTCATGATTTGTATAAACTTTGATTGGCCCGCATGCCCGATGCTACAAACCAAGTTTCAAGGTCATAGGCCTTTTGGTTCTGGAGAAGAAGATTTTTGAAGGGTTTTTACCAAATATGGGCATGGCGGCCATCTTGGTCATGTGACCTGGACAAAATATATAAACTTTCATTCCCCCAACCCACTGAGACTCCATATGAAATTTGGCTTCAATCGGCCTAGTGGTTTCAGAGGAGAAGATGTTTGAAAATCTTGACGACGGATGGTCCGACGGAATGACCTTGACCTTTAGTGACATAATATCTTCATCTGGTCATTTAGTCAACCATGTATACCAAGTATTGTACCTTAGACTTAAATGGTTTCTAAGAAATCCACCGTTTAAGCGTTTTCCCATATAAAAGCCTAACGTACCAAACTTGACCATGTCATAAATTAGGTCAAGGTCATCACAAGGTCATGATTTATATAAATTATGATGGGCCCGCATGCCCAATGCTACATACCAAGTTTCAAGGTCATAGGCCTTTTGGTTCTGGAGAAGAAGATTTTTGAAGGGTTTTTACCATATATGGGCGTGGCGGCCATCTTGGTCATGTGACCTGGACCAAATATATAAACTTTCGTTCCCCCATCCCACTGAGACTCCATATGAAATCTGGCTTCAATCGGCCCAGTGGTTTCTGAGAAGAAGATGTTTAAAATTGTGGACGCCGACGACGCCGACGACGACGACGGACCAAGTCTATACTATAAGCTCACCTTGACAGGTGAGCTAACAATCCCAAAAATCTAGATCCATCTTGTAAGATGGATCTAGATTGTTTGAATTGTTTTGGAGGGAAAACCAAATAGGGTCATTCCACAGGAGAAAATCACCCATCTTATAACCAAATAAATATGGTAATGTAATATCATGTGGCTAAATGCAGTCATACTATATGACCATTATGTTGAGAACTCTTTTAGGGAAATTTTTTTACAAAGACAAGGACTTCCACCCCAAAAAAGACAAACATCTTCCAAGCCTGCACGAATACCACAAATATAGATCAGCTGTCTACCTGTCAATGTTGGTGATCTGTCAAAGACCCCTTTTTTAAACAAACTTATCAAGATTTAAGACAAAATAGTCAATCTGAGATATTGTTGTTGTATCAAGACGTACAGTATGCTACATGTACCTAACACCAACAGAGACAAACTTAAAATATATTAAATGACCATACAAAAATAAACTGTATCACAAAAAACTTGTACAACAACTATATTAGAAACAAAGATCATGACAGATATGAGCTGTGAAACGACAAAACCAACAAAGTGGCATGTGCGCCATGCAAAGACTCAGATCAGTCTTGGCATCAGAGTCTTTACTGTGCGCTTAAAGGGTAGCTGAGGGTCCAGACTGATCTAAGTTCACATAGACACATGACACTTCGTTGGTTTTGTCATGTCACAGGTCAAATAGAGCATCCCAAAACTCTAGATCCATCTTCTCTTCCGAAACAATCCCAAAATTCTAGATCCATCTTGTAAGATGGATCTAGAATTTTCTAGATTCGTCTTCTTTTCCAAAACAATCCCAAAATTCTAGATCCATCTCCTCTTCCAAAACAATCCCAAAATTCTAGATCCATCTTCTCTTCCAAAACAATCCCAAAATTCTAGATCCATCTTCTCTTCCAAAACAATCTCAAAATTCTAGATCCATCTTCTCTTCCAAACCAATCCCAAAATTCTAGATCCATCTTCTCTTCCGATACTATCCCGAAATTCTAGATCCATCTTGTAAGATGGATCTAGAATTTTCTAGATTCGTCTTCTTTTCCAAAACAATCCCAAATTCTAGATCCATCTTCTCTTCCAAAACAATCTCAAAATTCTAGATCCACCTTCTCTTCCAAAACAATCCCAAAATTCTAGATCAGTCTTCTCTTCCAAAACAATCCCAAAATTCTAGATTCTAGATCCATCTTCTCTTCCAAAACAATCTCAAAATTCTAGATCCCTCTTCTCTTCCAAAAACAATCCCAAAATTCTAGATCCATCTTACAAGATGGATCTAGAATTTTGGGATTGTTTTGGAAGAGAAAACTTACGAGATGGATTTAGAATTTTGGGATTGTTTTGGAAGAGAAAACTTACAAGATGGATCTAGAATTTTGGGATTGTTTTGGAAGAGAAAACTCCATCTTTATAACTGAATAAATACAGTGTCTATGAAGATTTAATTTCCCAATCCTCATAATAATTCTTTGGATTGATAAATACTGTAAGCATCTCATGACTGTTTTATTTTTGCACTTGTGAAGTTTCATGAAAATAAATCTGTCACAAATATTTCCCAATTTGCAGTACTGTATATTTCAGTTATAAGATGGAGATTTACCCTTCCATAAGATGGATCTAAATTTTTGGGGTTGTTATGCAAGTGAAAAACCCAGCTCATAGCTTAATTTTGTATGACTGATTTAGATATTTGGGGTCATTCTAGAGATGTAACAAAACAGAGCTAAACCAGAAAACACGAAGACCGTTGACCCTGCCGACGATGAATGACCCAGGAAAATTAATTACTAGGCCTCTCATTCTGCTAGTCAAAGGTGTAACAGTAAGACAATGACATCTGCATAACAGTCTCAAAACAAGCTTATAAATAATGTACATGCTTATAATATAAAAATATGTATCAAATTTCAGCAGTAGTCAAATAAGAAATTAAATGTAATATAAAGTAAACATTTCCACAATGAATTGTATAAATAGGTGTATGTCAGTTGACCTTAGAGAGCTGACCATATAAGAAAGTTACCATATTTATTCAGTTATAAGACAGGATTTACCCTTCCAAAATTACCACAAGTATGTAAATCAGTAGTGTAATTCATTATTCAGCTATAATAATGGGGTCTTTCAAAATAATTGCAAAGATGTAGATGTGTCTTACAAGACTGATTCAGATTTTCGTGACTGTTTTGGAACAGAAACCCGTCTTGGAACCAAAGAAATATTGTAACTGTACATTGTTATCTGACTCCAGCAAGCTCACGGTTAAATAGCCTCCACCAGACAAATAGTACAAAGCACTACTTTTATGGACAGAAAGCACTGAAAGGTAACCTTTGAGCCACATTGGATAACAAGAGCTTGAACGATGGAGGTGACAAATCAGAAAACTTAGCATATAATTTTCATTTTCTATACACTTTTTGGGGCAAACTCAGGAAGTAATTTCTCTGAAATTTTAACTGATCAAATGACAATGAAGAAATGCTTTTAAAAAGTGACGGTAACACATGTGCTTTTGGCAACACATCAACTGACCATAGACACTAAGAATATAATAAATGCAATTAGATAAAATCAGGCTTTGGAGCAATCAAAATGCAACTTCCTAAAAATGTGATGAAGTTTAGTCACAAGATACTACTAGCTGCAATCTGATGGATTTCCCTTATATTTTGAGTCCTGATAAATGATTTTTTCACAGCAGACAACTAAGGTGCAGACCATGAAACAGACGATTCCTTGGCTTTACCGACCAAGTGTGAAATGTGGTATCTGATAGTTTCTAACTCTATAATTTAAGGTATATGGGTACACCTCTATGTTTTTTCCATCATTTATTCTACAGGAAACAACCTCTGTGACTTGCTATTTACTTCCCTGGGAAAATTAAATATTCTGAACACAGAATCTGTATAAAGATTCCATATTTCTCCTAAATGTTCTGACAACAATGAATGAGCACAGGTCAGATCAAAGCTACTATTTGTAAAGTTATAACATATTTTTGACTGTCTACCGTTATTTTTGTGTGATTGCACCTGGAACTACTGACCAGTTAACATTTCTGACTGTTGCCCGCTAAATGACATCACACTTTTGGAGGTAACGCAAAATAAAGGGTCACATTTTTGACTGCTGCCAGCCATGTGCTATTAAAGTAGAAGCAAACAGGAAGTAACAGAAGTTGTTCCCCTTTGGAAAATGGATGAAAAGCATGGAGGTGTACCCATTAACCAAACCCAGGTAAAATTAATTTCATCCTGATTTTATTCATAGCTTCTCATGCATACCAACACATCTTCGATCCTTGCCTGGTAATAAAAAATCAGCCGTGGATTATCAATAAAATATCACAGCCCAGTAGATCTCTTGCACCAACAATGTTCTTTATTATTTTACTATTAAGGTGAATGGGTACACTTTCAGGGGAAACAACTCTGTCACTTTAATTTTTTATTCCTTTTTCGAAAGGAGTTAACTCTTATACAAAAGAATTTGCTCCTCTAGGAGCAAGTTTTTCCTTTCAGAGTGGACCTCTCTGGAAAAGGAAACAATCATGCAGAAGTCATAGTTGTTCCCCTATGCAAAAATGACAAAGAAACATGGGGTGTACCCATAGACCTGAAGTTCTCACACACCTTGTGCTTAATGAATTTAGCTATAGCCATAATGCCTTTTCTCCTTCACCATGAAGCACCAGTAAGATGCAGTTTCAGAAAATACGAATATCTTTGAATAAAAAGTGTCATTTTCTTATTTCTCCACAAGTGGAGTGAAATTTCAGATATATCAAACAGATTATGACACCCCATATCAGCCATGTTTGAAGATAACAGAATTTTACAACTAAAAGCTTTAATCTAAGGGTATTATAACTTATTAGAGGGAAGCAATTCAGCCATTTTCATTTCAATTCATAACAGAAAATTTGCTCCCTTCAGAGCAAATTCTTTCCCACAAGGACAGGGCCATGTTTTGGAAGTGCTATGCTGTCCAGGAAAGCAAACAGGAAGTCACAAAATTCGTCTCCCTTTGTAAAAATGACATTAAACACGAAGGTGTACTCATACACTGTAAGAACTCCAAACAAGAAAAGTTTCAACAATAATATTTTTATTCTTTTATAATTGATGATGTGGTTCTGATTAAAACTATTTTGGCAAGTTCCACTGTTATGGGGCCACAACATACCGTAATGTGCGTAAGTATTGGGACACCTAAAATAACAAGAATTCCGCGGAATGCTATGTCGCACCTGCCATGCACTTCCACAGTAGTCAAGACTATAGTTTGCGAGAAATGGACTTAAACACTAGGGTTGACGTAATTGTTGAGGCACGGTTTTACAAAGTCAGCAGAGCATGAAATATATGTCAAGGTAAAAATAAGAGCAACAGCCCTCTAGAACATTCTAAGAAGAAGCTGTGTGCCAGGCTTGATGACTGTAGGTATCATGGTTTGCAAGGAATGGACTTAAATGCTAGGGTCGACGTAATTGTTGATGGACTGTTTTACAAAGTCAGCAGAGCATAAAATAAAGGTCAAGGGTAAAAATAAGAGCAACAGCCCTCTAGAACATTCTAAGAAGAAGCTTTATGCCCGGTTTGATGATTGTAGGTATCATAGTTTGCGAGAAATGGACTAAAATGTTAGGGTCGACGCTAGGGTCGACGTAATTGTTGACGGACAGACATAGCATAAAATAAAGTCAAGGGTAAAAATAAGAGCAACAGCCCTCTAGAACATTCTAAGAAGAAGCTTTATGCCAGGTTTGATGATTGTAGGTAACATAGTTTGCGAGAAATGGACTAAAATGCTAGGGTCGACGTAATTGTTGACGGACGGACGTACGGACGGACGGACGGACGTACGGACGAACGGAATGACTGACGGACGGACGGAAAAGTGAACTCCTATATCGCACCTTGCTAAAGCAGGTGCGACAATAAGTTTTCCATTTGTTCCAAATGGAAAATATATCATTTTAGGTGTCCCAAAATTTAGGCAGTATGTGGATCATCAAAAACTCTCCTTGTATGGATATCTTGTTTAGCTGAAGCCCTGGCAGAACCAGTTTTCACTATTCCTTTACATTTCACAACCTGTTCACAAAGTCCACAACCATTTATTAGTATCACAAGTTCCCACGATGCTCTCCCATGGTTCCAGACTGCCATTTTCTGGTCCCAGAATGCAGTTTTCTCCACTTTCAGAATTTAGAATCACCAAAGTGAGATTTTGATACTTTGTTATTTCTACATAAAAAACCTATGTTCTGGATTCTCATTAAAACACCTTGCAAGGTGATTATAATTCTAATGACAGGCCACAACATATGTTTTAATGGGGATAAAAGAAGCATTCCACAATCTCACCTTATCTGAAGTTCAGCAAGACTACTACCAGCACTCCAGATAAGAAGGGGTCAGAGCTCTAGATAAGAGGGCGTATTTGATGATAATTAAGGATAATTTTTCTTATTTCTCATCGAAACCATATGTTGTGACCCCTCATCTGAACTGTCTCGTCGAGACGGTTCAGATGAGGGGTCCCAACATATGTTTTTATGCAGAATTAACAAAAATTATCCCTAATTATCACCAAATACGCCCTCTTATCTAGAGCTCTGAGGGGTAACAGGGATAATTTAGAGATATGTTTCCTTATTTTTCATATAAACATATGTTGTGACCCCTCATTACAACCGTCTCGCCGAGACGGTTCTAATGAGGGGTCACAACATACGTGTTCATTGAGCAATAAGAAAAATCATCTAAGAATTATCCTCAAAAACCCACCTTATCTGGTGCTTTGTCAAGACTACTACTATCAACTTCTACATCGCTATAACACTGAACACTTTGACGTCAGAACAGATTTTTTACCATGAGTTCGTCTCTTACTAGGCTGTAGTGATATAGTTCCTTCCTCTGTATGATAAGTTTGATATGACTTTTTAATTTTTCCATTTTTACTACTTTTGTGCTTGTCAGGTTTAGTCTTTGGCGTATTATAAACGTCCTTTGACATACCATTATTATGGAAACTGGGATATTCTGTATTGATCAACCCTGAAAAATCAAATACAGATTATTGGTGTAAACAATGTATTTCAATATCATTCAAGTCATTCATGTAATTATATTATCTAACAAGTAGCCCAAAGGGCAACAATTGCTCACCTGAGAGACATTGTAAACCTATAGGGATATTTAAGATGCTCAAGGGCAGCTAACTCCACAGTCAGTGGTCCAATCAGGCTGAAAATTAAACTCATCCAAAACATTATGTATGCCCTCATTTAATATATGCAAGTTTAAAAAGTATCCGATCAAGAGCACAATAGACAGAGCCGTCAAGGGCATCTAACTTCGTAGTGGTTGGCCTGATCTGGCCAAAATTTGAACTTGTTTAAGATATTATGCATTTCCTCATTACCTGCAAGTTTGAAAAGGATCGGATCAGTAGAAACCAAGAAAAAGTGGCAACACTGATTGTTTGGATGCTCAGGGCAGGTACTCCATAGTCAGTGGTGGGATCTAGCCGAAATGCTAACTAATCCAAGCTTTTATGCACATCCTCATTACCTGCAAGTATGAAGAGGATCCGATGAAAAATGAAAATGTGATGACGTTGTTTTCTCCATTATAACACTATGGGATTTTTTTCAAACGCTCAAGGGCAGCTAACTCCGTAGTCTGTGCTCAAATCCACCCATATTTCGAACTCATCCAAGCTCTTATGTATGTCATCATTACCTGCAAGTATGATAAGGATCTAATCAAAAACCTTGATTGCAGAACCCTGAAAGTCAAACTTGCTCGAGATATTGTCATGCCCTACATTTGTGTGAATTTATTTTAAAATCCATTGAGAAATGTAGGTGCTAGAGCGATGACAAAGTTTTTCTAAAAATAGCCACAGTGACCTTGACCTTGGGCACAGCATCCTGAAAGTCTAACTTGCTTGAGATATTGTCATACCCTACATTTGTGTCAAGTTATTTCAAAATCCATGGAGAAATGAAGGTGCTAGGGCTATGACAAAGTTTTTCTAAAAATAGCCACAGTGACCTTGACCTTGGGGGCAGCACCCTGAATGTCGAATTTGCTCGAGATATTGTCATGCCCTACATTTGTGTGAATTCATGTTAAAATCCATTGAGAAATGTAGGTGCTAGAGGGCTGACAAAGTTTTTCTAAAAATAGCCACAGTGACCTTGACCTTGGGCGCAGCACCCTGGAAGTCCAACTTGTTTGAGATATTGTCATGCCCTACATTTGTGTGAAGTTGATTTAAAATCCGTTGAGAAATGTAGGGGCTAGAGCGATGACCAAGTTTTTCTAAAAATAGCCACAGTGACCTTGACCTTGGGTACAGCACCCTGAAAGTCAAACTTGCTCGAGATATTGTCATGCCCTACATTTGTGTGAAGTTATTTTAAAATCTGCTGAGAAATGTAGTTGCTAGAGCGCTGACAAAGTTTTTCTAAAAATAGCCACAGTGACCTTGACCTTGGGTGCAGCATCCTGAAAGTCGAACTTGCTCGAGATATTGTCATGCCCTACATTTGTGTGAAGTTATTTCAAAATCCTTTGAGAAATGTAGGCAATAGAGCGATGACAAAGTTTTTCTCAAAATATGTGATGACGTTTTCTCCATTATAACACTATGGGATTTTTTTCAAACGCTCAAGGGCAGCTAACTCCGTAGTCTGTGCTCGAATCCGGCCAAATTTCGAACTCATCCAAGCTCTTATGTATGTCATCATTACCTGCAAGTATGATAAGGATCTAAGCAAAAACAGTTGAGAAAACATGATGACGCCATTTTCCCCATTATAACCCTATGGGATTTTTTTCAAATGCTCAAGGGCAGCTAACTCCGTAGTCTGTGCTGGAATCCGGCCAAATTTCGAACTCATCCAAGCTCTTGTGTATGTCATCATTACCTGCAAGTATGATAAGGATCTAATCAAAAACAGTCGAGAAAACGTGATGACGCCATTTTCCCCATTATAACCCTATGGGGGCTATCTGTTGCCGTGGAAACCAGAGTTCTGAGCTGATCGGCACCAAAACCTAATGCAGCCTTTCCCCCACCCAAATGATGCTTCAGATAAAATTTGATTGCGATCAGCCCACTGGTCTCTGAGATATTTATGTTTGAAAGTGTTGACGCACGGACCCCCGGACCCACGGACGGACGACGGCTCGACTCCCATCCTATAAGCTCACCTCTGAGCCTTCGGCTCAGGTGAGCTAACAAGTATAGTGAATATGAATGGAAGCTCTCTAGCAGTAGTCATTTTTCCTCTTGTTTTGTGTGAACGTGTGTTGAGTCATTAAAGAAGTTTCTAAAATTCTTCTTAGGTACTACAGATAAAGCTACCACAAAATAATGTTAGCACCAACCTATAACACCCTGTCTATCCTGATGCCTAAAGTATATACAGTTAGACGAACCCAAAATCATTTTATACCCCTTAAGTGCCTGAAGAATTGTTGAATATGATTGATTGATTGATTGATTGATTGATTGATTGATTTGATGCTTAACATCCTCGGTAAACAGCTATGGTCATGTCGGGACGGTCAGTTAACCTAACCACACTATTCCTGGGCAGGCTTAGACCTCCTAAGCGGTTAACCAGTACTAAGTGCACATACTTTCGCCAGTAACTGACAACTGCCCTTCTTGAATCAGCTGAAGGAGAAACGAAAGTATGTGGCCACACCGGGTTGCGAACCCAGGACCTCTGACTTATGAGTCAGGTGCCCTACCGATTGCGCTACGTGGCCCAGCTTGTTGAATATGACTATGCGAAAAATGCAACTTAAGGCACTCTTTCAATTTGAGGCAAGACCCTCTCAATTGAACAGCAGTGGTAAAACATTACCAAAACCCATGGGAAAATGTGATTATCTGAAAGGTATTCTTGAAGATCTATGAAACACTATGATGATGAAACAAACCAAGTCTGTATCATATAGGCATTTGTCAATCCTTCAATTGGTTAAAAAATATTTCAAATCAAAGATTATTTATATATTGTGTATTTATTTGTAGGTATTGTATAAATTTACTTGTATATTGAGGGCCTCATGGAAGATTAGCTTATACATATGTATGTACTAAATGTTGTAACCCTCGTTAAATAAAGTCTTTACTTACTTACTTACTTACTAAGAGCAATGCAAAGGTATGTCTATCTAAATATATATACAGAGATATACAGCATGATTATGCCATTATTCAATTATATTGGATGGAACTGCTGTAAAAATTCTGTATATTGGGACAGATAGGTCTGAGCAAACAGTGCAGACCCAGATCCGACTGCTCCTCAGGAGCAGTCTGATCAGGATCTCCACTATCTGACATTCCATCTGCATCTTTTGGATGCATTACTGTATTGTAACAAGAGGGCCATGGTGGCCCTGAATCGCTCACCTGAGCATTAATCAGTTCACTGGCTCTGGTGAAGATTTATAAGAGTTTTTACCATACTAACATTTGACCTAGTTTTTGACCCGGCATGACCCAGTTTCAAACTTGGCCTGGATATTGTAAGAATAAACATTGTGACACAGTTTCATTGAGATTGGATCAAAACTGTGCCCTCTGGAGCGTATACAAGGTCGTTCTTATATTTGACCTAGTGACCAAGTTTTTGACCCGACACGACCCAGTTTCAAACTTTACCTAGATTTCATAAAGATAAACATTCTGACAGAGTTTCATGAAGATTGGATCAAAACTGTGCCCTCTAGGGTGTACACAAAGTTTTTCTAAGATTTGACCTTGAGCCGACATGACTCAGTTTCATAGGGGGCTTAGATATACGGACAATAAACATTTTGACACAGTTTCAAGAAGATTGGATCAAAACTATGCCTTCTAGTGCTTACACAACGTTTTTCTAAGATTTGACCTAGTGACCTAGTTTTTTTACCCGACTTGGCCGAGAGTTTATGAAGATAAACATTCTGACAAAGTTTTATAAAGATTAGATAAAAACTGTGTCCTCTAGAGCGTACACAAGGTTTTTCTATGATTTGACCTAGTGACCTAGTTTTTGACCCGACATGACCCAGTTTCAAACTTGTCCTACGTATTATTAGGATAAAAATTCTGACAAAGTTTAATGAACTTTGGAACAAAACTGTGCCTTCTAGAGTGCACACAAGGTTTTTCTAAGATTTGACCTAGTGACCTAGTTTATAACTCGACATGACCCAGTTTCGAACTTGGCCTATAGTTTATGGAGATAAACATTCTGACAATGTTTCATAAAGATTGGATCAAAACTGTGTCCTCTAGAGCGTACACAAGGTTTTTCTATGATTTGACCTAGTGACCTAGTTTTTGACCCGACCTGACCCAGTTTCGAACTTGTTCTAGATATTATGAGGATAAACATTCTGACAAAGTTTCATGAACTTTGGATGAAAACTGTGCCTTCTAGAGCGTACACAAGGTTTTTCTAAGATTTGACCTAGTGACCAAGTTTTTGACCCGACATGACCCAGTTTCAAACTTATCCTACATATTATGAGGATAAACATTCTGACAAAGTTTCATGAACTTTGTGTCAAAACTGTGTCCTCTAGAGCGTACACAAGGTTTTTCTATGATTTGACCTAGTGACCTTGTTTTTGACCCGACATGACCTACTTTCAAACTTGGCCGAGAGTTTATAGAAGGAAACATTCTGACAAAGTTTCATAAAGATTAGATCAAAACTGTGTCCTCTAGAGCGTACACAAGGTTTTTCTATGATTTGACCTAGTGACCTAGTTCTTGACCTGACATGACCCAGTTTCGAACTTGTTCTACATATTATGAGGATAAACATTCTGACAAAGTTTCATGAACTTTGGATCAAAACTGTGCCTTCTAGAGCGTACACAAGGATTTTCTAAGATTTGACCTAGTGACCTAGTTTTTGTTCCGACATGACCCAGTT
Organism: Ctena decussata; assembly: GCA_963989385.1. Classification (NCBI taxonomy): domain Eukaryota; kingdom Metazoa; phylum Mollusca; class Bivalvia; order Lucinida; family Lucinidae; genus Ctena; species Ctena decussata. The sequence continues at coordinate 80,726,682 of OZ022501.1, read as the reverse complement.
TCAAAGTTGGCCTAGAGTTTATAGAGATAAACATTCTGACAATGTTTCATAAAGATTGGATCAAAACTGTGTCCTCTAGAGCATACACAAGGTTTTTTCTATGATTTGACCTAGTGACCTAGTTTTTGACCCGACATGACCTACTTTCAAATTTATCCTAGATTTTATAAGGATAAACTTTCTGATTAAGTTTCATGAACTTTGGATCAAAACTGTGCCTTCTAGAGCGTACACAAGGTTTTTCTAAGATTTGACCTAGTGACCTAGTTTTTGACCCGACATGACCCAGTTTCAAACTTGGCCTAGAGTTTATGGAGATAAACATTCTGACAAAGTTTCATAAAGATTGGATCAAAACTGTGTCCTCTAGAGAGTACACAAGGTTTTTCTATGATTTGACCTAGTGACCTAGTTTTAGACCCGACGTGACCCAGTTTCGAACTTGTCCTAGATACTATGAGGATAAACATTCTGACAAAGTTTCATGAACTTTGGATCAAAACTGTGCCCTCTAGAGCGTACACAAGGTTTTTCTAAGATTTGACCTAGTGACCTAGTTTTTGACCCAACATGACCCAGTTTCGAACTTGGCCTAGATTTTATGGAGATAAACATTCTGACAAAGTTTCATAAAGATTGGATCAAAACTGTGTCCTCTAGAGCGTACACAAGGTTTTTTTATGATTTGACCTAGTGACCTAGTTTTACACCCGACGTGACCCAGTTTCGAACTTGTCTTAGATACTATGAGGATTAACATTCTGACAAAGTTTCATGAACTTTGGATGAAAACTGTGCCCTCTAGAGCGTACACAAGGTTTTTCTAAGATTTGACCTAGTGACCTAGTTTTTGACCCGACATGACCCAGTTTCGAACTTGGCCTAGATTTTATTAAGATTAACATTCTGACAAAGTTTCATAAAGATTGGATCGAAACTGTGCCTGCTAGAGTGTACACAAGCAAAAGTTGACGGACGTCCGTCCGGACGACGGACGTCCACACGTACGACGGACGACGGACATCACGGTATCCTAAAAGCTCACCCTGAGCACTTCGTGCTCAGGCGAGCTAAAAACCTAGCTGTTCCATTTTAGGACAATTACGGTAATTATTCAAGAGTTACAATTTTTAGAAATTCTAAATTTAGAATTTAGAAATTGAGAAATTTTAGAAAAGGTGATACCAATTTTTAGAAACTGAATGGTGATACCAATATTTAGGAATTGAACGGTGATACCAATATTTAGAAACTGAACAGTGATACCTGTGCCAATCTGAAAACTTTGCTGTTCTTCCTCTTCTTCACAGTTTAACTGATGAAGATATTTCTCCGCTAAATATCGGAACACTGAAATATATTACAAAAGAAGTCATTAAACAATTTACCATTAAAAAAGGGTAATGGGACACACGTCATGGCAAACAGTGTAGACCCAGATCAGACTGCTCCCTAAGGAGCATACTGGTCAGAGTCTGCACATAGTCTATTTGACAATCAGCCATCAGTTTTATATAACATCTGGAAGGGCAGTGGATTTGTCAAAATTCAAAGATGAAACCTAGCTGAACTTGCAAACAGTGTGGAAACAGATGAGGCAGCTCAAAATGAGCTGCCTCATCTGGATCTACACTGTTTGCCCTCTAGCCTTTGAACTTGAAATATGACAGCTTGGATGAAACATCATTTGCGATTTTGCAGACATACATTTTGTCTTCTGCTCTTTTGGTGCTTTAAGGGTTTAAAGCGACTTGAACAAATTTTATAGTACAGGTCTACCTCATTATAACTCCCCTCGCTATAACACGGATTTCAATATAACACGGTCATGTCTTGGCTCCCAAATGGTTATTTTCCTATTGTTCTAATGTAAATAACCTCATTATAACACGGTTTCACTTATAACACGGTCTGTTTCTATGGACCCCAAAGATAGCGCTATAATGAGGTAGACCTGTATTTATTATCGTCCCTGCCTTTTCTATCAGAGAAGCTGCCACATAAGAGACTCATAATGTTTTGGGAAGTATAAGTAAGCAATGTGTTGAAAAACCCATAAAGTAACACTTGTGGACAGTGAAGGTCCAGACCAGCCTCAGCATTTGCATAGCCTTATCAGGGCCTTCACTCTCTGTTTATATAAAGTCTGCACCTTCTGAAACATATTCAGTGACAAGCAAAGGTGACAATATTGAGAATTATCTGAGCCGCAACACGAGAAAACCAACAAAGTGGTTTTGCGCCCAGCGAAGACTCAGATCAGCCTGGGCATCTGCCCAGTCTGATCACAGTCTTCGTTGTCCGCATGAAGCTAGCTTAGACCCATAGATACCCTTTAAGTGCAAGAGAAGACTGATCAGACTGGGTGGATGTCTAGTCTGATCTGAGTCTTCGTTGGGTGCACTGGCCCCTTTATTGGTTTTCTCATGTCCCCGCTCGTCTGTCCTTAGTTGTGGGATTTGCATCGTGGCAGCTCTTGTAGCAGTGAATGGTTATACACCATTTTTACAAAGGACAACAATCTTGTGACTTCCTGCTTGCTTCACTAAATAACCAAGCTCTTCCAAAATGGGAACTACTTTCAAAAGAAAAAATCTGCTCCTCAGTGGAGCAAATTCATTCCTATTTTAGAACCCAGTAAAATGGCAGACAAATTCTTGGAAAGAATCACTGCCCCAGTACTTTAAAGCTATATGTGTCTATACTCATCTATAATCTGATGTGAAAGATTCTTCGAAATTTTAAAGAGAGAATTTAACAAATATAATGTGTTTTGGCAAACACTACAGATAAGTAATTAAATTTCGTATTTTTCTCAGAGATACAGACTAAATATTGATAATTCACCATTCTGCATGACTGCTGCAAATAGTCGTTATTTCTTCTCAGATTTCAAGACATCAATTCATGCAAATAAACCTACAGAATCAATTTTCCCTATTGATTCAACTCTTTTATTACCTTGTCGCACAAAAGAATCAGTTCTTAAGATATCATGGTGCTGAAACATGAAAACCATGTGCTACTTTGGTATCTCACATTCTAAACTGGCCTTTTGTCACTACTTGCTTTTCAGATTTTGCTGGAATAGAAACTGTTTTTGTTGTTTTGTTTTTTTGTCGTTTTTTTTTTTTTTTTTTTTTTTTTTTCAACAATTTTTAAAATCTGGCCCAAAGGTTATAAGACTTGAGTACATTCTCAAACTCAAAATAAAGCAGCCATTCAGTGTTCTTTATTTTGAGTTTGAGAATATTCTCAAGTTTTATAACCTCGAACCCAGATTTACTATAAAACCTTAATAGCCAATGAAAGGACATGCAGATAATATAGTGCGCACCATGATCAAATTGCTCCTAATCTAGCAACTGCCTAATCAGGGTAACTAATGGTTTGCCATCCAGCTAACAGAGTACAACATTTCACGACAGAACAACTGCAGCTGTCAAGAGTCCATAATGAAGTGAAGCCACGGAACATTATATATCACATCTGTTTTTGCACTGTCACAAAAGAGAACTTATAAACCAGAAAACTGGAAAGCTCTCTTCTGCTTGTCCCAGGGGAGACAATAAGCAGGAAAACAATTAAGGTTTCCCGGTGCATGTAGCTCAAACATCCCACGCAGATTTGAAATGTTGACAGTCATGATACATAACTTACCTTCATCAACATTTAAGTTATCTTTCACCGAGGTTCTGTAAAACCTCATACGTAACTTTTTGGCAAGAGCTTCAGCCTCTTCCCTACAAGACACAAAAGTACCATAATAGACCAAAATATTGGGGAAGACATTCTGGAACAGTCTGATCAGGATCTGCAAATTTTGCAAGTCCACCATCAATTTTTGAAATATCATCTGATGGTAAAAACCAAGTTGTTCAAATTTCAGGGTACTTAAAGTCACTGATTAAGGTGTATGGGTACACCTCCATGTTTATTTTCCACCATTTTCACAAAGGGGGGCAACTTTTGTGACTTCCTGTTTGCTCTCTTGGATGACAGAAAAGAATTTGCTCTGGAGGGAGCAATTCTTTCCTACAATAGTCGACCTCCCATAGAGAAGGGAGGCAAAAGTGAAAATTGCGAAGTTGCTTCTCCTGAAAGAGTAGCCATCCATCTTAACATGTCCTAATAAGTAGAACTTCAATGGCTCGAACCCTGATGGCTCGTTAATATGTTCTATAAAAGGGTTAACCCTGCCAGGCTAGAACTCTTTCTTTGGTCCCTAGAAATCACTTTATATAGAAATTGACCCTGGATGGCTAGAACTACCCTTGGCTGGAACTAATTTCATGGTCCCAAGCGTGTTCGAGCCAATGAAGTTCTACTGTATTTAGAACTACTTCGGGATATGAAAATAAGATGATCAATCAACAATTTAATTAGTGAAGTTCCAGATATGTCTGCAAACCTAGACAGCCTAGCAGGTGTCTTCACTAATACTTCTGATAAGGATCAAATACTACAGTGTAAACATAGACCAAACAAGGCCTTCCATAGTTCTGACTACAGATAGACACCGATTAGGCAATTAAGAATTAAGGTGTGACAATAAATCGAGTGCTTATGGTAACAATGCAAAAGCAATACTAAACTAAATTGATTTCAAATAATTCTCTTGTATGTTTCTGCTTTATAGCATAATGAAATCAATTTCTTACAACCCAAACTGTTGAAGCATGTAATTGGAAAATTTAATGCTCCTCACCATAGATCCAGATCACCTGGGAAAACTGATCAACTGAAGTGACTATTAACACTTAAAGCAGCAAAAATGAAAATAGCTGAATTTGCACACAGCGTAAATCTAGATGAGGCAGCTCATTATGAGCTGCCTCATCTAGATCTACACTGTTTGCCCTCTTGTCTTTGAAGTCTAAATCTGATACAGCTTGAACTAAAAGTTTTTGAAATTTTGCAGACATAAACTTTGCCATCTGCTTTCTTGGTGCTTTAAGGGTTGACACTTTCAGGTGAGTATTATCATCCAACCGTGGAGACAGGACCTTGGTTTAAAATGATCTCATCCTACTACATAACAGTGAAACTGAAAAACACTTTCTTCCTCACCCAATAGGGCCTAATTGTTCAAAGCATCATTAGCTTAACAAAGTCATTAGTCAAGGATTTGTAAAGGCTTCTAGAACACACAGAATCAAGTGTGCTCATATTTTTGCTGAAAAATGAGACAAGCTTCTGCACTGTAAAAGCTCCTCACATTTTTTTCGTCACAAACTGGCAGTGTTTCTATGTATCATACATTTGGAAATTTAACGTCTCTTTAACTAATGACGTTGTTAGCTTTGAACAACTGGGCCCAGATTATTATCCTTTTTATCACTCAGCATTTTTTATAACAAAATGCAAAAAGTCTTGTGAAACTTATTTAATTTAAGGCATATCAGTACACAACAATATGTCTTCCATCATTCTTTCAACGGGAGATAACTTTTGCCACTTCCTGTTTGCTTTCCTATACAATGAAATCCTTCCAAAACAAGCCATCTCATCTACATCTAATTTGTTTGCCTTCTAATCCTTGAAATCTCAATATGATATCTCTTAAATAAAATATTTTTTAAATTCTATGCAAATTTTGTTGTCTGCTTTTTGGTGCTTTAAAGGTTGACAGAAACATCATCCATCATCTCCATCAGGTTCAAGGTTAACTTTGGCTGTGTAGATACTTACGGCTGTATGAGAGCTTCATCAATGAGATCTATTTTATTCTGTACAATCACCATTCCTATCTCTCCTACTTCATCCTCAACCTACAAACGGAAACAGACAAATTCTCAATTCTGGAAACAACAGCTTCGCAAGCGGCATAAAATACGCCCTTTTCAGTGTCATGAATGAATAACAGAATGAAAAGATTGTTTATAAAAGGATGGACAGGCAGAAAAACAGGTGCAAAAATCTGTAATTAATGACTGCAATGTTATTAAAACATTTAACACATCAAATACTGTTAGCATACCAAAAATCAGCTTCCAATGTGAAGCTGCTATGCTCAGAAATTGAGATTTGCCGAAGTCCTACAAGGGAGATAATTCATAAACTAAGTATACTAGTGTTACCATTCTTGGTCCTAATACATTCCCTTGACAATATACACACCACCATTAACTTTCTTTAAAATCTTTCAAATGGTTCAGGAGTTAGAGTAAACAGGAAATTAATGCAAGGGCAGATACTTCAGGAAGTAAGTAAGCCAGAGTTGTGGTTCTCACTTGAGACATATTGAGATATATTGCACCATTATTATACACATTCTTAAGAAGTTTCATTGAAACATTTCAAATAGTTAAGGAGCTGTGGAGTGAATGGGAATAGCTTTAAAGAACTAATCAAAGGGAAGTTATTCCAAAAAAGAAAGGGGGGCAACCATTCTTATATGCAACACACCGTCTTGTGATTATGCACATTGCTTTACAGTTTCATCCAGATATTCCAAATGGTTACCAAGTTATGATATGAACAAAATTAGTATACAAACAAGAGGGCCATGGTGGCCCTGAATCGCTCACCTGAGCATTAATCAGTTCACTGGCTCTGGTGAAGATTTATAAGAGTTTTTACCATACATGGGAATGGCGGCCACCTTGGTCATGTGACCAAGATCATTTGAAGAACTTTCAATCCTTTGACCCATGTGCAGGCTCCATATGAAATTTGATCTGCCCAGTGGTTTCAGAGATGTTTGAAAATGTTTATGGATGGATGAAAGAGGCAGCTAACACCAATACTGTAAGGCTCAGGTGAGCTGAAAATGGCAGAGTCGCTTCTCCGAAAAGTTCCCGTTCATGTTGAGTTCCTTTGATGGATTTGAACTAGACTTAACTAGGCAAACACAGATGATAGAATGGTAGCATCATTATCTCACTGTGGTGAAACTAATGTATTCCAAGGAGTTTGTGGCTGGCATCATTGCAATGTTAGTTCTGATTCTTGCAACAATACTTAATTTAGATTTGACCTAGTGACCTAGCTTTTGACCCGACATGACCCAGTTTCAAACTGGATATTGTAAGAATAAACATTCTGACAAAGTTTCATTGAGATTGGATCAAAGCTGTGCCCTCTAGAGCGTATACAAGGTCGTTCTTATATTTGACCTAGTGACCTAGTTTTTGATCAGACACAAACCAGTTTCAATCTTTACCTGGATTTCATAAAGGTAAACATTCTGACAGAGTTTCATGAAGATTGGATCAAAACTGTGCCCTCTAGGGTGTACACAAAGTTTTTCTTAGATTTGACCTAGTGACCTAGTTTCTGATCTGACGTGACTCAGTTTCATAAGGGGCATATATATATGGACAATAAACATTTTGACACAGTTTCATGAAGATTGGATCAAAACTATTCCTTCTAGTGCGTACAAGAGGTTTTTCTAAGATTTGACCTTGTGACCTAGTTTTTGACCTGACATGACCTACTTTCAAACTTGGCCTAGAGTTTATGGAGATAAACATTCTGATAAAGTTTCATAAAGATTGGATCAAAACTGTGTCCTCTAGAGCGTACACACGGTTTTTCTATGATTTGACCAAGTGACCTAGTTTTTGACCCTATATGACCCAGTTTCAAATTTGTCCTTCATATTATGAGGATAAACATTCTGATAAAATTTCATGAACTTTGGATCAAAACTGTGCCTTCTAGAGCGTACACAAGGTTTTTCTATGATTTGACCTAGTGATCTAGTTTTTGACCCGACATAACCCAATTTCGAACTTGGCCTAGAGTTTATGGAGATAAACATTCTGACAATGTTTTATAAAGATTGGATCAAAACTGTGTCCTCTAGAGCGTACACAATGTTTTTCTATGATTTGACCTAGTGACCTAGTTTTAGACCCAACATGACCCAGTTTCGTACTTGTCCTAGATATTATAAAGATAAACATTCTGACTAAGTGTCATGAACTTTGGATGAAAACTGTGCCTTCTAGAGTGTACACAAGGTTTTTCTAAGATTTGACCTAGTGACCTAGTTTTTGACCCAACATGACCCAGTTTCGTACTTGTCCTAGATATTATAAAGATAAACATTCTGACTAAGTGTCATGAACTTTGGATGAAAACTGTGCCTTCTAGAGTGTACACAAGGTTTTTCTAAGATTTGACCTAGTGACCTAGTTTTTGACCCAACATGACCCAGTTTCAAACTTGGCCTACAGTTTATGGAGATATATATTCTGACAACGTTTCATATAGATTGGATCAAAACTGTGTCCTCTAGAGCGTACACAAGGTTTTTCTATGATTTGACCTAGTGACCTAGTTTTTGACTCGACGTGACCCAGTTTCGAACTTGTCCTAGATGTTATGAGGATAAACATAGTGACTTAGTTTCATGAACTTTAGATGAAAACTGTGCCTTCTAGAGCGTACACAAGGTTTTTCTAAGATTTGACCTAGTGACCTAGTTTATGACCCAACGTGACCCAGTTTCGAACTTGTCCTAGATATTATAAAGATAAACATTCTGACAAAGTTTCATGAACTTTGGATGAAAACTGTGCCTTCTAGAGTGTACACAAGGTTTTTCTAAGATTTGACCTAGTGACCTAGTTTTTGACCCAACATGACCCAGTTTCAAACTTGGCCTACAGTTTATGGAGATATATATTCTGACAACGTTTCATATAGATTGGATCAAAACTGTGTCCTCTAGAGCGTACACAAGGTTTTTCTATGATTTGACCTAGTGACCTAGTTTATGACCCAACGTGACCCAGTTTCGAACTTGTCCTAGATATTATAAAGATAAACATTCTGACAAAGTTTCATGAACTTTGGATGAAAACTGTGCCTTCTAGAGTGTACACAAGGTTTTTCTAAGATTTGACCTAGTGACCTAGTTTTTGACCCGACATGACCCAGTTTCGAACTTGGCCTAGATTTTACAGAGATAAACATTCTGACAAAGTTTCATGAACTTTGGATGAAAACTGTGCCTTCTAGAGTGTACACAAGGTTTTTCTAAGATTTGACCTAGTGACCTAGTTTTTGACCCGACATGACCCAGTTTCGAACTTGGCCTAGATTTTATGGAGATAAACATTCTGACAAAGTTTCAGAAAGATTGGATCAAAATTGTGCCCGCTAGAGTGTACACAAGCAAAAGTTGACGGACGGACGTCCGGACGTCCTGACGTCCGGACGTACGACGGACGACGGACATCAGGGTATCCCAAAAGCTCACCCTGAGCACTTCGTGCTCAGGCGAGCTAAAGATAAACATTCTGACAAAGTTTCATGAACTTTGGATGAAAACTGTGCCTTCTAGAGTGTACACAAGGTTTTTCTAAGATTTGACCTAGTGACCTAGTTTTTGACCCAACATGACCCAGTTTCAAACTTGGCCTAGATATTATGGAGATATATATTCTGACAACGTTTCATATAGATTGGATCAAAACTGTGTCCTCTAGAGCGTACACAAGGTTTTTCTATGATTTGACCTAGTGACCTAGTTTTTGACCCGCATGACCCAGTTTCGAACTTGTCCTAGATATTATGAGGATTAACATTTTGACTTAGTTTCATGAACTTTGGATGAAAACTGTGCCTTCTAGAGCGTACACAAGGTTTTTCTATGATTTGACCTAGTGACCTAGTTTTTGACCCGACGTGACCCAGTTTCGAACTTGTCCTAGATATTATAAAGATAAACATTCTGACAAAGTTTCATGAACTTTAGATGAAAACTGTGCCTTCTAGAGTGTACACAAGGTTTTTCTAAGATTTGACCTAGTGACCTAGTTTTTGACCTGACGTGACCCAGTTTCGAACTTGTCCTAGATATTATAAAGATAAACATTCTGACAAAGTTTCATGAACTTTAGATGAAAACTGTGCCTTCTAGAGTGTACACAAGTTTTTTCTAAGATTTGACCTAGTGACCTAGTTTTTGACCCGACGTGACCCAGTTTCGAACTTGTCCTAGATATTATAAAGATAAACCTTCTGACAAAGTTTGATGAACTTTGGATGAAAACTGTGCCTTCTAGAGTGTACACAAGGTTTTTCTAAGATTTGACCTAGTGACCTAGTTTTTGACCCGACATGACCCAGTTTCGAACTTGGCCTAGATTTTATGGAGATAAACATTCTGACAAAGTTTCAGAAAGATTGGATCAAAACCGTGCCCGCTAGAGTGTACACAAGCAAAAGTTGACGGACGGACGTCCGGACGTCCGGACGTCCGGACGGACGTACGACGGACGACGGACATCAGGGTATCCCAAAAGCTCACCCTGAGCACTTCGTGCTCAGGCGAGCTAAAAATAGCCTAAAAATATAATAAAAGGGATGTAATTCCAAAACAAAGTAAGGGAGCAACCATTGTTATATGCAACACATCGTCAGACCTTCATACACATTGCTATGAAGTTTCATCAAGTATCCCAAAGGGTTATCTAGCTATGGCACGCACAAGCCTACATGTAGTTGGGGTAAACTAATCAAAGGGTTATAACTTGGAAAAGAAAGAGGGAGCTGCCATTATCGTACACGACACGTTGCCCCAACCTAATACATATTCTTACAAAATTTCATGAAGATATCCCAAATGGTTACTGAGTTATGGCACGCACAGAAATGTTAACATATGCACGGACAGACAGCGCCATGACATAATATGTCCATTTTTCAAAATGGGCGTATAAAAAGGCCCCTTCACAAAATACCTGGATAAACCACTTCATGTCCTATCATTTTCTTGAGCGAACTGCAGATGCTCTGACTAGCAGGGTTGCCACTCATCCTCCACTTCAAAATTCTCTGGCTTTCTCATGATTTTTACCTCAATTTTTCATATTCCTTTTAAAAATTCCCAAGATACTGTTTGAGCTAGTTCTTTCATTAACCTGCGGCAGCAAGTTAATGAAATGACTGGCTCAAATGAAAAGTACCAGACTACCATTCAGCAAACAGAAACAAAATATATGGACGCTGTGTCTACTGATGATACTTTGTAAGAAACAGAAAAATGATTTCGCGATTTAAATATTCGCTGTTTCTAAGTGACCGCGAAATACCGCAAAAATTATCGCGTATATGGTACCTAGATAAACCACTTCATGTATTATCATTTTCTGAGTGACAAGCAAGGTTGCAACTCATCCTCCACTTCAAAATTCCCTGACTTTTCCCTGATTTTTCTCTGTCTTTTTTCTCAAATTCTCATTTGCTTTTACGGATCTTAAAGTTGATTATAGTCTTAACTTTAACAGTGCTAAAGGTATCATTTGAAAACTGGGGGCTACTGTCAAATAAAACGAATTTGCTCTGTCTATTTGAAGCATCTTCATCAGCCGAGGAGGGATAGTTGCCTGTGTGCCATGACATCAGATTGATGCTGTGACTAGAGAAAATCTGTTTGACATGCAAGAAATTGAGTGTATATGTTTGTGACAATATCAGAATTAATGTCCTGTACATAAGTTTGCTACATCTATTATGGTTAACCCATTGCCCCTTTAGGGGTATCTGGGCAAACAGTTTGGATCCAGATCAGGCCCCACAAACGTGGGGCCTGATCTGAGACCCAAACTGTTTGCTGCCTAGACATCATTTCTACAAGAGATAGTTAGACCAGTATTGTCAAAATATTCTTGATTTTCGATGCAGAAGACAATTTCAGCAGATGACAAAAATTACCCAGAATGCAATGGGTTAACTCAATACCTTTCTCTTCCAAGACTCTATTGCCTCAAAAGAATCTCTGTCTACTGTAGAAAATGCCAGAACACAAGCTTGAGCACCTGAAAAAGACAAAACAACAAAATTTTACCATAATGTACCATACGTATGTACTTGCTAAATGTTGTAACCCTCCTTAAGTAAAGTCTGTACTTACTTACTTAATGATAAATATTGCAACAGAAGTTATTATACTCCTCTACTGTAACTATACAAATATTCGCTGGGACAAAAGTTCGCCGTTTTGCAATTTTAGACACATTCACGAGTATTTAAATTTGCAAATTCATCATGCTTTCCTATCATCCTTTGTAAAATCCTCATGTTCCCGAATATTAAAGTTTGTGCATTTATGCTGACCGCGAGTATTGCGAACATTGATACACCAGGAACATTTGTGCAATTACAGTATCTTAGAATTTAGTCAAATCCATCAATTTTGTCAGTGGATGTGTAACGGGACTATCAGCAAACATAGTAGACCATGATCAGACTAAGCAGGTTGGCCTTCACTGTTGGCTCAAGCATTTCTGACCAAACATTTAGGTTAAACAAGGCCATAGTGTTGAAGAACAAAAGAAGAAATGAGCCATGACAAGACAAAACCAACATAGTGGCATGTGGGCCATGCAAAGTCTCAGATCCGCCTGGGCATCTGCCCAGTCTAATCAGAATCTTTGCTTTGCGCCTATAGGATTGCTAAAGATCTAAAGCTCCATGCAGACTGCGAAGACTGATCAGACTGGGTGAATGCCCAGGCGGATCTGAGTCTTTGCTGGGCGCACATGCTGCTTTGCTGGGGTTTTTTTGCGTGGCGAGGCTTAAATAGTGAAAATTTATATTGCCCATAAATCATGACTGTTGAAGCAGTGACAATAATTAGGTTCTTAATGGTTGATTATTTTTCCCTTTTACCACCAGTTTCCAACTTTTATATCAAATTACCTTCATCTAATTGCATTCTTTTCATATTACACTTATTCAATTCTGCCTCAGTAAAGCCAAATAATGTTGATTGTACGATTTACATATCATAAAACTGAATTAATTAAAGGCTGTATATGAATTTCACATCTTAATGTGATATCGTTAACCTGGCCGAAACTGGATCATGGTTTTGAATTTTAAGGAGTCTTTGTTAATTCAGCCTCATTATCTGGCTTCATGGTGTGGAACATATACTAAGGTCATGTTGTGGGTGGAGATTTTAATATATATTAAGGATGTTTCAGTTGTCAAATTAAGGGGAAACAGTGGTGTTTAGCCACATGTTTGGAGATGACCCAGAAGTACGATTGATATAGTGATGACCGTTGATGACACCAGCTAGTGTTCTGGTCAATGCTCTATAAACCTTGCAAATTACAAAACAGGTTGTGGTAGTTTTGTTGGATGCAACAATGACAACTTCGGACTTCGTATAAAAACAATCCTTAACTTTATGCACCAAACATGCCCTGAGCTGGAAAAAGTAGTATCAGGATGGCTGTTGGTGATTACATTGTCACTGAATGTCGACAGTGGTGTCTGGCTTATCGAAACAGCAAAACTCAAGCCATATCCATTCGGGATACCCCTTTAGGGGTATCTTGGCAAACAATTTGGACCAAATGTGGGGCCTGATCTGAGATCCAAACTGTTTGCTGCCTAGACATCACTTCTACAAGAGCTAGACAAAATTGTCAAAATATTCTTGATTTTTGATGCAGACGACAATTTCAGCAGACGACCAAAAATACCCAGAATGCAATGGGTTAGTACCCAGGGACTGTGGCCTTGTAGAACAAGCACACCTGAACAAACAACAGACAGATTTTTTATCACTATACGGTTCATATAGATGCAAGAAGCCGATTTACAAAAATAGTGCAATATTTTTTTTCTTTCTCAAGAATGCTGTTTTGGAAATGTAGCATGTTGTTTCCTCTGTATTTTGTTCCTTGTTGTACCCAAGTTAAACTAGTCACTGTGCTATATTTAGAAAATCTGTCAAGAAAAATGAATTCGCTGACTGTCATTATGAGAGTCACAGACGTGTGAAAAATTATCAAACGTAAATTGCAGAAATAATATTTTGATTGTTGAAAAAGATCATTCTCTCTATGTGTTTACCTTACGAGTTTTGTTGTAATTCAGTGTTTTCATAGGTAATAGAATTTCGTGTTTGCTTTAAAGATTTTCAGTTTTCAATCTTTGATTATATTTACCTTGATAGTATTCAAACAAGGCTACAGGTCAAAGCCATACTTGCATTTAGACTAGTCTGTCTTTTGTATATTCATCTAGTATGTGTATTTCTTATGGTAGAATAGGGTAGGGTTGGGGGAGGGGTAATTATTTTTTTTATAGTTTTCTTATCTAGGCCATGAAAAGAGGTAAGTTAGAAGTTTGCTGAGGCTCAGAGATGGCAGTTCGATGAATTTTTTTTTTATTTCTCCCTTAATTAAAACATATGTTGTTACCCCTCATTGGAATGGTCTCAGCGTAACATCTCGGTGAGACCCTTTTAATGAGGGGACTGCATAGGTTTTATGGGGAATTATCAGAACTTATTTTATAACTATCTTCAAAGACTCACCCATATCTTGCCCTCTGAATCTGAGTCCTAGTTTCGGACTTTACTTTATGATCTTTGTAATGTTTCAGCTTAAGCCCTCCTATAGCTTGAAAGCATCTGGATGTTATAGATTTACCATGGATATTTTTTTAGTTATTTTGGTGTATATTGTAAATGATACCATAGTCTGTCTGAGATCACAGGCAGGAGCCAAGCTAGTTATTGAAAAATAACCAGTTTTACATGACATAAAGTCAATACAAAATCTATAGGTTAATTAATGAACAGTCCTTGTATTTAATTGCTGAACAGTAATGATTTTACATATCTCTGAAATATCTTAAGTCTAAAATAATAGGCCCGCAAAATTTAACATGCCCACGTAATAATTAGACATTTTTCTTATAAAATATTCATTTACAGCGACAGTTACGGTGAGCAATCATATCGTATCATCTTAATGTTTTCCATAGTAGCATTACCGTGACAACGTATGGAGGAAACTTGTACCAACACCTGTATATCCCATCATGATTTTATCAATTTTGATTTTTTATTCCATTAATAAAGTCATATTTGAGAAGGGGATTATTTGGGAAGATGAATGCATATAATGTCAAGGGCAATCACTCTGACCTGAATTTTTTGGCACAGTTCATATTTGGAATGGATGGATGGATGGTTGGATGACTTGCGATTTTACATCCTTTTCAACAGTATTTCAGTCATATCAGGCTGGTGGGAGGGTGACAATGAGGCTGTGTGCAATGGAACCCCTTTTATGGTAGGAAAGATTCTCACCTCAAGCTGGGCTCAAACCCAGGTTCGCTAGATCAGTAGGCCAGCACTTAACCCAATGAGCTATAGCTCTTATACAAATTTTAAGAACAGGTCTGATGCGGAACCGCCAAGTCTACTTTTTGCTAAGGTTGACTGCCCATTTTAGCACAATTTAAACCTATTCTGCAACAGCTGACTGCTTATGCCTGATATAATACCTTATCATAGCAGCTTTAATATTGACAGAAGCCATCTCTGCAGCAGATGCCATTGTGAACCTAAATGAAGTTGATTTTACCAGAAGCTTCACTGATTTGGCTATCATTAATTTGGCACAAAGGTGCTGGCAAAATGGGAAATACTATTGCTGCCCCTAAACAGTCTAGTCTTGGTCTACAGTGTTTGCCCAGACATTTCTGTCCCAATATTTAGTGAGGTGGTGTAAGTTTTACAGATCATTTTGGAACTTTATTTGCTTGTAAGACCACATTCACACCTGTGTTTTTATATCACTTTGAGTAAAAATCCAAGTATATGCATGTATAGGGTAAACAGTAAAATGAATAAGATGAAGAGGGAAAGATATCAGAATCCAATGATGGTTATGCAAAGAGATATTGATAAGCATCAGTTCTGCAAAGCCTATACTGCCATGGCGAAAGCCAGTCAACAAGTTCTTATAAATAGTTTGAAAACTGTTTCTCAAGACCTTCAGTATTGCATATGTCCTTTATTCAAGGTCTTCTGAATAGCTGTCTTTAGGTCCAGTTTCCACAAATATCTAGTTTTAGTTAAGAAACCAGTTCAAATATTTCAACAGTAGAGTATTAGCATTGGAATCATGAAGTTCAGAATTTGGCCTTTTTAAGGAGTCATAGGATGCATGGCTTCTAAGCATGTATTTACCCACAAATAGCCAGGTAAGAGATTTTGAACAGTGCATTGATTGCACATGCATAGTATGCTAAATCAGACAGGTGTGACATCCCTTATTCAGTGAATAAACCCTACCACCACTGAACTAGAAAGTGTAAACAGTTTTTAAAATTCGTAGAAGACCTATACCAGGGCTCCTATTTGGAATAAAATGCATTGACTGGCAGAGACTGTCTTCTCCACTTCATTCCACTGATTTGGGATGGCACTATTGCAGGAAAGAATTTTCTCCCTCTCAGGGAGCAAATTCTTTCCTGCAAGAGTACCATCCCAGGCTCTGGGAGTGAATTGTAGCCAAGGGAATGTAGATAATCTAATCCATTCCATTCCATTCCTACCCATTCCAGTAAAGGTTTTGAACTATGACAAAGTATTTGCCTCCATTCTTGTATGACTACTCCTACAAAAAAGAATTTGCTCCCTAGTCCCAGTGGGCAAGTTCTTTTCTGTAAGATTAGCCCTTTTTAAAAAGAAATTCAAACACAAGAGAAACACTTTTCTTTAGTTGCCTCCCTTTGAAAAGGGAGATAAAACATTTTCAACTTTAAGAGTTCTCTCTCATTGCAGTGTATGGACATACCTTTAATAAAAATTCAATTGCATGATTTTCTATCTGATTAGAGCTGAAAAAATGGTTTGATTCAATATTAATGTTTACAGTCATATTCTGTTCTCATTTCAAATAGACTATTAAACTGGATATTCTTAATCTGAAAACATATCTTCAAATAAAATTTTTCTCTTGAGTAATTTTTTTTCTTACTTCAAATAATTTAAATGTAATGGTCCATGCAGCATTTAACATGATTCAATAATACATATTTACTAAAAATTTTGTCATGTGCATTATTGGTGCTGTTAGTATGGTGTACCAAAAGGTTCAAAACTACCGATACCGGTCCACCTATAAATAAATATAGGTGCATCTCTAAATTTTAGCAGTGGACCTGTAAATTTTATCGGTGGACTGATAAATTTTATACGTGGACCGCTTTTTTATAGGTCCACCTATATTTTATGGATCCACGGATACTTAGAATTTATAGGTGCATCGATAAAATACAGGTGCATCGATAAAATTACAGGTGCACCTGTAACAGTATTGTTGGACCAACAAATTTTATCCGTGGACCGATATTATCGCTGCTCATATATTTTATACTGTTACACCAATCAGGCATTGATATCAGCTAGAGAGGACATCTGATTGGCTGTTTGATACATAAGATCAGCGCCAAAACAGGTCAAGAAAAATATATACGTGGACCGCTTATTTTATCGGTGATGATATAAATTTTATTGATGGACCGACAACATTTATCGGTCCACCAATTCTTTCATAGGTGCACCTGTAATTTTATCGATGCACCTGTATATTTTATCGGTCAACCGATACTTGCTAAATATAGGTGGACCGACAAAAAATATCGGTGGAGCTGTAAATTAGTGGTACCGGTATAATTTATCGGTCCACTGATATAATTTACAGGTGCACCGCTAAAATTTAGCGGTGCACCTATATTTATTTATAGGTGGGCCGGTATTGGTAGTTTTGACCCTTTTGGTACACCATATGTAAGGGTTGAATACACATGCCAACATGACCAGACATAATTTTGAATATTCATTAATATTGATGGCACAGTTCTTACTGCCATTCATTGACAAATTAATTAGGTTTATTAATTATATCAGTTTAAAAACCAAACAGAACAGAGTGGCTGATAACGTCAACTGTGAGTGGTTTCAAATATCAAGTAAATTTGATCTGGAATTTATAGAGAACTTAACAAAAGATTAATATTTATCAATACTCGGGCAATTCCATATATAATCGAGTAGGAAACAACGAACAAAGATTTAGCGACAATAAATCCATATTATCTATTAACGAAACTTGAAAAGCATTTACAATCTTCCTATACTGGCCATTCACATGGATAAAAGTTGTAAAGTAGAACGGATTTATGGGTGCATTGAGAATTATTATGGTGTTCTTCAAAGTATGAAATCTAAATTCACACCGTCAAACCATAACTCTAAAGGGTCAAATAAACAAAAGTCACTAAAGGGTTGAATAAATATTAGTCAGAAACTATAAGTAATGACAAAGCCATGTTTATGAGCTGTCAAAAATAAATTGCTCCCAATTTAACTAATAAAGTTAAATACCACAACAGCAGGGGACATTATAAGGTGCCAAGTCTGTCAAAGCCATCACTCCAAAATGTACTATTTAAGACTATAACCAGTCTGTCCAACAGCACAGAACTCCTCTTTTTTTGCACTTGTATGATTCACAATCTCATGAATCTTTGATTAAGAAAAAAAATGGTTGCAATCTGCAAACCATCTGTGCTTTTTGAGCCAGGTATCATGCTAGGGGGGCAACTAGGGCAAAATGGATGCCTTTGGTTGCAAAACTTCACTTTGAGCAGCTGTAAAGGTGATAAAACTTCCCCTGAAAGTTTGGGAATCTTTTGTGCAAGCTGCAATTTGATTTTCAAAACTCTTCATATAAAATGTGATGAAGGTCAATGACTGACTAAAATGTCATTTATCGCAATAAAGAAAGTCAAAAGTATGGTTGCTGGTTGTTAGTTCTGTTCTTCCCCCACTATGTAGTCTTCATATAAAAGATTACAAAAATTTTAGAACAGTTAATAACTTTCAAGTATCACATGAAAAGGAATTTTCCTGTCTGGGAACACATGCAAAACAGACCAAGGATAGTGATTCAATCCATTTAGCATTTTTTTATTCCTATAGAGCCTGAAATTGGATGTACGGACAATGTTGTTGGTGTTTGTGGGTCAATAAAATTGTAATCATTTTGTGAAAAACTGCAAGAAATGAAATTCAGTGCCTAGGAATCCGCAGCTATTCGAAGGTATCTCAGATGCACACACACAAGTCCTGAATGTTACTATGAACCAGAGACTTGCCCCTGGAGGTACAGATTACGGAACTGAGACTAGAAAAAGCTTCATAACTAAGAACGGACAGTAATTTGACATTGTTTCACACTTAAATTATCTAAAACCGGACATACTGATTGTGTCATCAGTGTTCTAAGGTCATTCACCCATTAATGCCCAGTGGACTCTTCTATCTGTATATATTGGATGAGTCCAATTGTCTTTGAAGGTGTCTGGATCAGTTTATTTTTTTATCATTTTTATTTCATTTTAAGGAGATAACCAACTGACTTATGCAAATAGTTTAGACCCTGATCAGATCCCGTATTTGTGGCATCTGATCTGAGTCTGCACTGTTTGCCCATATCCCACTTTTGGGATGCTAGGCATTAATGGGTGTAAAAACCACCATTATTTTGTCAAAAACCATACAAAGAAGAACTTCAATGGCTAGAAGAGCTGTAAATCAAAGAAAGGAAAGTGACAGGACATTTTGGCATGTGTCACTTAGTCTGCAACTGCCCAAAATTGGACTTACTGCCCATGTCTTAAGTTTTCCTGGGTAATAATAACAGTGATTATTTCATTCCAAACTATCATTTACAAAAGAATACCTATTAAAACTAAACATTTGAATCTGGTAGACAATATCTGTAAGCATAAATTGGTTAACAGTTCAATAATGGTCCAGTTGTATGATTTTACATTAGAACGAGATGGTGGGGTAAGGGACTTTGCTAACTAGAGCAAGTGAGCAGGGGCTCACGTATACCCCCGGCCAGCGCCACCACCTATAGGAAATAAACTTTGCATGCCCATGTAGGCACATATCACTAGGCTACATCTGAAGATTTCACAATAATCAAAACAATACAAACTTAAAGTTCACTTTTAACACAAATGGTTATATAAATTTCAAAGTTTGTGACCCTGACCTACAATCAGCAGCAGCAGTCAGATGATGTCAACAAAACTGTCTCAACCTCGCAGTAAACCTAGTCACACATCAAAAGGTTCCATTCAAGTATATCAAAAACATAAGCAAACAGATACAGCTCAATACAAACTTTAACACTAATAGTGTTATATAAATTTCTAAGTCTGTGACCTTGCCCTTAGGTACTAATATGTGTCCAACCTGTAGTAATACTAAGCACATCTGAACAAATTTCAATAGAAGCTGTCAAAATGATAGAGCAAAAGCAAAATCTTGAAACAAAACTTTAAAACAACTGCTGTAGAAATTTCTAAGTCTGAGACCTTGACCTTAGGCCTGCAGAAGCATCAGGGTGGTGCAAACTGATCAGTATCCATCCTGTAGTACCAATAAGCACATATCAACAAGTTCGAGTAAAGACCTTCATGAAAACAGAGCAAAAGCAGAAACTTAACACAAAACTTTAATGCAACTGTTATATAAATCTCTAAGTCTGTGACCTTGACCTTTGGCCAGCAGCAGCATCAAGGTGATGCACACTGATCAGTATCCGTCCTGTAGTAGCACTAAGCACTTATGAACAAGCTCTGGATAACAGAACCAAAAGAAAAAAACTTAACGCAAAACTTTAACGCAAATTTTATAAGAATTTCTAAGTCTGTGACCTTGACCTTTGGCCAGCAGCAGCATCAAGGTGATGCATACTGATCAGTATCCATCCTGTAGTAACACTAAGCACCTATTAACAAGCTCTGGATACAGAAGCAAAAGAAAAAAACTTAACGCAAAACTTTAACGCATATGTTATAAGAATTTCTAAGTCTGTGACCTTGACCTTTGGCCAGCAGCAGCATCAAGGTGATGCATACTGATTGGTATACATCCTGTAGTAACATTAAGCACTTATGAACAAGCTCTGGATAACAGAAGCAAAAGAAAAAAACCTAACACAAAACTTTAACGCAAATGTTAACTTACGTACGGACGAACGGACGGACGGACGGACGGACGGACGGACGGACGAACAGACGGACGAACGGACGAACGGACGGAAAGACAAAAACTATATACCCCTCGACATACTTCGTATGCCGGGGGTATAATTATATATACTAGCAGGGGGTGGGCAAGGGATTTGGGGATGTAATAAATGCTACATGGAGTTTCCCAATGTCTTGCTTATTAAACTACCCAACTACTGCAGACTGTCTGTCTGTCTCACTCTGTATCTTCAATTTACCCATCCTGCATATGCCAATGCAACAATATTGACAAACTTCCTTGTAATGATAAATTTCTCCCTTATTTTAACTGGAGGGAAAAGTCACTGTCAAATTTGGGCTAGCTTGATCCCTTTTAGCATTTTTTAAAAAGGTCATAGTGACCTAGTTTCATTGGTGGTGACCTGTATTTACGTGCAACACGAGCTGATGAAGCAGTGGGTAGAAGCAAGACAGATAAGGGAGACTTAAGAAACATACTCATCTACAGTTCTGTTATAGGTCAAGTTAAAAACTTGTCTTCAAATACCTGACAAAAAAATGAACATCTTGTCTTGTGAGACCTCACAAATCCAGACTAGTTAAGTGATTTGACACAATACCATGACCCAATTTATGTAAAGACATACAAATATCCATACAAATCACTACAATGGACACATAAGCCTATCTGCTGTTTGGCCTTATTTTTATTAAGGGAAGATCATTTAATTCTACTTGCTATATCATCACAATAGAAATACAATTTAACCAGTGGTGGATTTGACAATTCAGGTATATTTTTTCACAGCACTTGAAATGTCACTGTCTTATGAGCCGTGACACAATAAAACCAACAAAGTGGCATGTGCGCCCAGCGAAGACTCAGATCAGCTTTGGCAGAGGTCCAGTCTGATCAGAATCTGTGCTGTGGGCTTAATCGGTAGCTAAGGGTCTAAGCTAGCTCCACGCCGACAGCAAAGACTCTGATCAGACTGGGCGGATGCCCAGGCTAATCTGAGTCTTCGCTGGGTGCACATGCCACTTTGTTGGTTCTGTCGTGTCATGTCATATATGGAATATAATCAGAACAGCTGCCTCAATGAATCAAATCAGCCTGCACATATGTGCAGTCTGATCCAAGTCTCTGTTATTAAGAATAAAGATCACTCAAGATTAGGGAAGACTCTAGTCAGGATGCACACAGACAGGCATGTCAGTCTGAGTCTTCACTAAGCTCACTACAAGGCAACTTTTCTCAAGCCACACATCGTTTAGAAAATACACACAAGTAGTCGAGGGTAGCAGCAATAATATTAAATCTTTTAATCAAATATTTGGGTTGTGTATGAAGAGAAATAAAATGATTCATGTCAAACTCTTCATATTCAGAATTTCACGCATGAAAAAGACAGTTAGTTGAAAGGCCACTAAAATTGCATTTGTGACAGTTCCCAGCCTGCAGATTGATATGGATTCACAGTTGTTGTCTGAAATACCACTGTTCCAGCAGTGAGAGATTGTATCTGCTTACCACCAAATTTGGAACACCGACTAGAAATGTGTCTAAAGTACAGTGATACCCCGCCTTGTGCCTAATCAGAAGAGCTTGAACCTAGGATGAATGTACACATGTTACGCCATACCTAAATGCTATTTGACCCTTGCCATGCCTCTAATAAGCATATAATGTTAGCCAATCAGCTCAAAGTTGCCATACTTTCTTCAGTTGTAGCGCATCACTATGCATAATTGTTTATTTACCTCGGTAGTAGGCTTTAGTTATTGCATCAAATTCTTCCTGCCCTGCAGTGTCCCATAACATCAGCCGGATATCTTCACCATTTACCCTTCAATAGACATTTTATAATGTAAATACATAATCAAGCATATATATCTCTGATGCTAAAGGCACTGAACTTAATCGACACTAAGTTTAACAAGTTGCAATATTAAAATTTACCAAATGCCACTTTGCATGTGATTTAATTGCAGCCAATGTTCTAAGCTACTTTGTTAGCCATAGGCTTGAAAGAATTAACCGATTTATGATGAGTGGATTCTTTGGACAGGTCAATTTCAAATTTAACTCTTTAAGCACCAAAAAGCAGATGACAAAATGTAGGTCTGCAAAACTTCGAAAAATGCCTTGTCCAACAAGACATTTAATATTGAGAATTCAAAGACTAGACGGCAAACAGTGTAGATCTAGATGAGGCGGCTCATCAAGATCTACCCTGTTTGCAAATTCTGCTATTTTCGTCACTGGTGCTTAAAGTGTTAAAGGGTGTCAAATTAAAATCTTGAAAGAGATCCTTCAAGAGCAGATAACACATTCAGAAGAAGGAACAAGGGCCGTACTTCGAAGTTTCGTTTACTTAAGCCTCATCAATGACCTTAGTTTTTACTAATTTATCTTAAAAATAAATGCTATACTTACATTATACAATGTAGATCTTGATCAGAAGCCACAAATGAGGCATCTGATCAGGATCTAGACTGTTTGCCAACGTCCCTTTTATGGGTCTCCAAGCATTAATGGGTTAAGCCTAAAACTCTGACTCATGCAGTTATATGGTGATATTTATTCTAAGAATAATTATGTTTGATCCTCATATGTTTTGGCTCCTCGTAATTATGTTTCACCTTACTGAGGCATTTCTAAGAGGGGCCATAATGTATGTTTTTCATGAAGAATGAATGAAAATATTATCCCGGTATTATTCGGAAATTTTTTTTAAAAAATCCTTATTTGAAAACATGAAGCCTGGAGCATGCTTCACTCCCAGTTTTAGTGGAAATAATTTTGTTTTTGATATTACTGATATCTGCACATACGATCTTACATCTAATGGTGTGGGAATATCATCTACGTGGATGAATAAACAATTTGCCACAAATACTACTGCACAAATATAGAATTTTATCCCTTAAAGTGACAGAATGAAAAAAGAATGGATTGGAAACAGCACACATCTAGATGAGGCAGCTCATAATGAGCCGCCTCATCTGTATTTTCATTGTTTCACCTCTAGTCTTTGAATTCTCAATGTGATATATCTTGGACAAATTTTTTTTCTAAAATTTTGCAAACGAAAATTTTGTTGTTCTGCTTTTTGGGGCCTTAAGGCTTTATAGTATCTTACAACTTGTACAGCCTGCCTCAAGGTAGCATGACTGCAATAACCATTTGAAAACTTTCCATCTACTTAAATAACCAAAAAACTTGTCACCAGTGCAGAATGACAAGATAAAACATTAATTTTATTAGGTAATTCACATTGCCAAAAGGGATTAAAGATATTTTTTGATGTATCAAGATAATCAGAATAACAATTCTGGGATGAATCTGGTACAATCAGAAGCATAAATCTAAATGTTTATGAATAATATGTGACTGTAATTTTGTTTTTAGATGCAAGGTTTAGAAACATACTTAATGATTTCATTTTGCATTAAACCTGAACAAAAAAATCCACAAAATACTTATTTCACCCTTATAGTGTGACAAATGAAACAGTTTCATATGCAAACAGCCTAAATCCAGATGAGGCAGCTCATCATCTAGATCTACACTGTTTGCCCTCTTGTCTTTAAATTCTCAATATGATACATTTTGGTCAAAACAGTTTTTGAAATTTCGCAGACATAAATTTTGTCATATGCTGGTGCTCCAAGAATTAGAAATGATCTGCCATCAAAAATACTTACTCTATCTGTCTCTCTAGAAAATCCACACCAATAGTCTTTTTGTAGTCTTTTGTGAATATTCCTTTACAATATCTCTGTATCATACTAGATTTCCCCACAGCACCATTACCAACGACCACAACCTTGATCGCTATTTCTATTTCCTCTTCTCGCATTGTTTCTCTGTCACGTAAACACTTTCACAAAACTATTTTTTTGCCTCACATGCTGAATCTTTCACTGGTGTGCAGATAATAAGATATTTACTCCATTCCACTGCATTTTTTATGGTATCGTTATGCGCTACAAAATCTCGGAAAACAGGTTTGCATTGAAATCATATCAAACCTATTATTTTCATCTTTTTATCCCATTTTGAATAGATAATAGTGTTACTCAAGAATCTGTTATCATTTTACCTGAAAATAAATAAAAGAAACAATAAGATGTATAGAATAAATAAACAATGAAATAATCTGATGAAGTTTGAACCTCAACCTGTCAATTTTTGCATATGCTTCAGACCATATCATTCAAAAATGCAAATCACCCAGCGGGCACACGACGTCAAAATGACGTTGTTCTGACGTCAATGCGACGTCATTATGTCGCATCGACGTCAGAACGACGTCATTTCAACGTCATGTGCCTGCTGGGCAGGACCCAACTGTTCAAAGCTCCTCACATTTTTCTGAATTTTTTTTTTTATTCCTTTGCTAATGACTTCATTAGGCTAACGGTGCTTTGAACAACTACCGTAATCGACCTTATTAGCGCCTTGTGCGCTTAATTTTTTCAAAATGGCGGCAAATACTTGTAGTAAACTTTCTTTCATATAAGCGCACATTTTAATAGGTTATTATATATTGAAGGGAACGAATTTAAAGGTAAAGCATCAGAGAAAAGCTGCTTATAAGCAGCTTTTCTCTGATGCTTAACCTTTAAATTCGTATGGATATACATGTAGAAGGATAAAGAAGATTTAGAAATAACAAGAGGCCCACGGGCCACAAAGCTCACCAGATCTCTAGCTCAAAATTGCTATCAAATTTGTATAGGCTCAAAATTGCTGTCACATTTGTACAGGCTAATACAAAATATACAACTACAAAGTCTCAGTCTGACAGTCTGTTGATTTGATAACAAAATATTTAACTATTTTCCATATATTGATTGCAGTAAATGCCATTTTTTAATTTTCCCCATTACAAGTCAATGCAACTCTAAGTTGCCATTATAAAAAAACATACAAATTTTCAATCCCCCAGCCTAAGGATACTACAGATGAAATCTGGGTCTTATCGGCCCAATGGCATCTGAGAAGATAATTTTTTTTTAGTATCTCTTTTTATCCATATTTTTGCATTTTGGTTTCCATGGCAACCAATAAAAAGAGCAGTGGGCAAAAAAAACATAGCTAATACGAGACTTCTCAAGGAACAATCTATAAAAGTTTTGTCAACATATCTGCAATGGCTTGGCAGTAAATGCCATTTTTCAATTTTCCCCATTATAAGTCAATGCAAATCTAAGTTGCCATACCAACCAAACTAAAGGGCTGATTTTCATAAAAAAAACCCCACAAACTTTCAATTCCCGAGCCCAAGAACGCCACAGATGAAATCTGGGCCTTATCGGCCAAGTGGCTTCAGAGGAGATAATTTTTTAAGTATTTTTTTCCATTTCTTTTACATTTCGGTTTCCATGACAACCAATAAAAGGAGCAGTGGGCCAAAAAACATAAAGCTGATAGAAGTAGATACTGCATAAAAAGATAGCAGATTTCCGAAAGGCTGCATTTTTGTTACGCCGTAACAACGTGACAATTGTAACAGGTGCCTTCTTCAGCTTTGAGCACAACTGGTTATATAAATAAATTTTGAACAGCTAATTTTTGCTTGATGATGCAACTAAGGATAGTGTAAAAGATAGTGTAACAAGTGTGACTATAAAAAATGGCCCATCCCTGGTCTGAAACAACTGTGACATTTGTAAACAGTGTATTTTACCTTAGAAAAAGAGTTTCATTGTGAAACAAACTGAGACAAACTGTGACTAAAATAATTTATAATGGCTAAAATAATTTCTTGGTGATAAAGCCAAAAAAAGCGTGACGAGTGTAACAAGCGTGACAATGAAAAAAAATGGCCCATCCCTAGTCTGCGACAACTGTGACATTTGTAGACAATGTATTTTAAATGAGAAAAAGAGCTTCATTGTGAAACAAACTGAGACAAACCGTGACTAAAACATTTATGCTGAAAATCTTTTTTGGTGAGACAGCCAAAAAAAAGCGCGACAAGTGTAACAACCATGACAATGAAAAAAATTGGCCCATCCCTGGTCTGAAACAACTGTGACATTTGTAGACAATGTATTTTACCTGAGAAAAAGAGTTTCATTGTGAAACAAACTGAGACAAACTGTGACTTAAACAGTTTATGGCTTAAATCTTTTTTGGTGAGACAGCCAAAAAAAAGCGCGACAAGTGTAACAACTGTGACAATGAAAAAAATTGGCCCATCCTTGGTCTGAAACAACTGTGACATTTGTAGACAATGTATTTTAAATGAGAAAAAGAGTTTTATTGTGAAACAAACTGAGACAAACCGTGACTAAAACATTTATGCTGAAAATCTTTTTTGGTGAGACAGCCAAAAAAAAGCGCGACAAGTGTAACAACTGTGACAATGAAAAAAATTGGCCCATCCTTGGTCTGAAACAACTGTGACATTTGTAGACAATGTATTTTAAATGAGAAAAAGAGTTTTATTGTGAAACAAACTGAGACAAACCGTGACTAAAACATTTATGCTGAAAATCTTTTTTGGTGAGACAGCCAGAAAAAGCGTGACAAGTGTAACAACTGTGACAATGAAAAAAACTGGCCCATCCCTGGTCTGCAACAACTGTGACATTTGTAGACAATGTATTTTAAATGAGAAAAAGAGTTTTATTGTGAAACAAACTGAGACAAACTGTGACTTAAACATTTATGCTGAAAATCTTTTTTGGTGAGACAGCCAAAAAAAAGCGCGACAAGTGTAACAACTGTGACAATGAAAAAAATTGGCCCATCCTTGATCTGAAACAACTGTGACATTTGTAGACAATGTATTTTAAATGAGAAAAAGAGTTTTATTGTGAAACAAACTGAGACAAACTGTGACTAAAACATTTATGCTGAAAATCTTTTTTGGTGAGACAGCCAAAAAAAAGCGCGACAAGTGTAACAACTGTGACAATGAAAAAAATTGGCCCATCCTTGGTCTGAAACAACTGTGACATTTGTAGACAATGTATTTTAAATGAGAAAAAGAGTTTTATTGTGAAACAAACTGAGACAAACCGTGACTAAAACATTTATGCTGAAAATCTTTTTTGGTGAGACAGCCAAAAAAAAGCGCGACAAGTGTAACAACTGTGACAATGAAAAAAATTGGCCCATCCTTGATCTGAAACAACTGTGACATTTGTAGACAATGTATTTTAAATGAGAAAAAGAGTTTTATTGTGAAACAAACTGAGACAAACCGTGACTAAAACATTTATGCTGAAAATCTTTTTTGGTGAGACAGCCAAAAAAAAGCGCGACAAGTGTAACAACCGTGACAATGAAAAAAATTGGCCCATCCCTGGTCTGAAACAACTGTGACATTTGTAGACAATGTATTTTACCTAAGAAAACCAGTTTCATTATGAAACAAACTGAGACAAACCGTGACTAAAACATTTATGCTGAAAATCTTTTTTGGTGAGACAGCCAAAAAAAAGCGCGACAAGTGTAACAACTGTGACAATGAAAAAAATTGGCCCATCCTTGGTCTGCAACAACTGTGACATTTGTAGACAATGTATTTTAAATGAGAAAAAGAGTTTCATTGTGAAACAAACTGAGACAAACTGTGACTTAAACAGTTTATGGCTTAAATCTTTTTTAATGAGACAGCCAAAAAAAAGCGTGACAAATGTAACAACTGTGACAATGAAAAAAAATTGGCCCATCCTTGGTCTGCAACAACTGTGACATTTGTAGACAATGTATTTTAAATGAGAAAAAGAGTTTCATTGTGAAACAAACTGAGACAAACTGTGACTTAAACAATTTATGGCTAAAATATTTCTTGGTGATACAGCCAAAAAAAAGCGCGACAAGTGTAACAAGTGTGACAATGAAAAAAATAGGCCCATCCCTGGGTTGAAACAACTGTGACATTTGTAGACAGTGTATTTTACCTAAGAAAACCAGTTTCATTGTGAAACAAACTGAGACAAACCGTGACTAAAACAATTAATGCTGAAATTCTTTTTTGATGAGACAGCCCAAAAAAAGCGTGACAACTGTAACAAGTGTGACAATATCTCAAACTAGTTTGACTTCCAGGGTGCTGCGCCCAAGGTCAAGGTCACTGTGGCTATTTTTAGAAAAACTTTGTCAGCGCTCTAGCACCTACATTTCTCAATGGATTTTAAAATAAATTCACACAAATGTAGGGCATGACAATATCTCGAGCAAGTTCGACTTTCAGGGTGCTGTGCCCAAGGTCAAGGTCACTGTGGCTATTTTTAGAAAAACTTTGTCATCACCCTAGCACCTTCATTTCTCCATGGATTTTGAAATAACTTGACGCAAATGTAGGGTATGACAATATCTCAAGCAAGTTCGACTTTCAGGATGCTGTGCCCAAGGTCAAGGTCACTGTGGCTATTTTTTTAAAAACTTTCATCGCTCTAGCACCTACATTTCTCAACGGATTTTAAAGTAAATTCACACAAATGTAGGGCATGACAATATCTCGAGCAAGTTTGACTTTCAGGGTGCTGCAATCAAGGTTTTTGATTAGATCCTTATCATACTTGCAGGTAATGATGACATACATAAGAGCTATGATGATTTCAAAATTTGGCCGGATTCGAGCACAGACTACGGAGTTAGCTGCCCTTGAGTGTTTGAAAAAAATCCCATAGTCTTATAATGGAGAAAACAACGTCATCACATTTTCATTTTCATCGGATCCTCTTCATACTTGCAGGTAATGAGGATATGCATAAAAGCTTGGATTAGTTAGCATTTCGGCTAGATCCCACCACTGACTATGGAGGACCTGCACTGAGTATCCAAAAAATCAATGTCGCCACTTTTTCTTGGTTTCTACTGATCCGATCCTTTTCAAACTTGCAGGTAATGAGGAAATGCATAATATCTTAAACAAGTTCAAATTTTGGCCAGATCAGGCCAACCACTACGAAGTTAGCTGCCCTTCACAGCTCTGTCTATTGTACTCTTGATCGGATACTTTTTAAACTTGCATATATTAAATGAGGGCATACATGATGTTTCGGATGAGTTTAATTTTCAGCCTGATTGGACCACTGACTGTGGAGTTAGCTGCCCCTGAGCATCTTAAATATTCCTATAGGTTTACAATGTCTCTCAGGTGAGCAATTGTTGCCCTTTGGGCTACTTGTTTTTTACCTCAAGCTCATGGACTTTGAAATTTCATTTCATTTTTTTTATTCTAATTTTATTTTAAGACTTATTTCTGAGATAGCTTTTGTTTATAAATGTGTTTTCATTATGGAACATGCTTGCATGAAGTTTTATGCATAGCAGTCCACACCACCATAGCGGCTGAGTGATGGGCAAGCACCAATTCAGGCGAGCTATGCTGTCAGGCGACAGCTCTTGTTATTTTACATCTTTCAACATTTAAGATTTTCAGTCATGAATAATGATCACAAGCGGACTAGTGGATTTAGGTGGATGGTTTATAAGGGGAAGTAATTATGCAAGACTTAAAGATTTACAACCCTAAATATTTCAATTAACTTTCTCACAAAACATTACATCCTAGGCATAATAATGATTGCTATTAAAAGTATATTTATCTGCCCCATTATGATTTGTGATGGTCACTGAAAATTTAAGAAAATACAAAGATTTCCACCTCCTAGCGGGATTTGGATCTGGACAGCTGGCTTAGCAGACCAGTGCTTAACTGATTGAGCTATTGTGGGGCCTATCGTTTTAAGAAAGGAGATATACATGTAAGGGCTTTTACCTTAATTTGGAAATTAGACATGTACTGCAATGCATATAATGTTAGTCTGAATATTTACATTTGAACAATAATGGCAAAT
Organism: Ctena decussata; assembly: GCA_963989385.1. Lineage (NCBI taxonomy): Eukaryota > Metazoa > Mollusca > Bivalvia > Lucinida > Lucinidae > Ctena > Ctena decussata. The sequence goes on along the minus strand of OZ022501.1, from coordinate 80,696,028 downwards.
GCAAAAGTGTGAAGGAAAAAAAAATGGCCTCATTGTTCTTTAATTTTTTTGTACTTGTATTTCTTTTTAATATTTCATTGATTTTATCCCTATTTATCCCTATTTATGGGGAGAGTCAACTAGTATGTCCTTTTGCTCTTTTTTCCTTGGTCAGTGAAAAAAAAAATCAATATACCATATTCATCCTAATAAGAACCCTGCTCTAGCTACCTCTTTTCCTAAATAATGCTATCTTAACTTTTTGAATTCCTGTTTGCTTCTCTGGATAATTAAAGTAGCTTGAAATGTGGTTCTTCTCTTAAAGAGTTGACCTATACTGAGAAAGGGGGCAAAAATAGTAGAGTTAATTGCTTCTTCTGAAAGTATACCCATCACCTTATATTGTTACTTAGAGTTTTTTTGCAGTGACTGATTTACTACAATCTAGGCTCTGAATACCCCCCCCCCCCCCCCCCCCCCCCCCCCGTTTCGTAAAATGAAACACCCCCTGGGTATTTAATGGGATTAATATGGTATATCTGTTGTTCTACAGTGCAGGATTCAGGCAGTTATCAAAATATGTATGTGACAAGCTACCTGTTAGGATAGACTGGCTCCAGACTCCAGTAATAAGTATAAGCCAGATAAAAAAAGAACATCAGATTTTGTTCTATTCTAATAAGAGCCATCACTGGAAAATTCAGCTACCAGAAAATGTAAAATTAGTATGATTGTTAAATTGTTTGTACAATTTTGCATTTTTTTTTTTGTCACATTATCATTTAATAGACTGATGCCAGTCTACCTGTTAGGACTGTATATTGTAATTTCCAACAGTAGCAGCTACTAGAGTGTGTCAGAACTCCAATAAACAGTAGGGGGCTGTCAATTTATGAAATCACAGAACATTACCATATATACAGTAAACATTTCTAGAGTGCATATATCAGTTTTATTACTGTTTTTTCTCTCTCTCCTTTTTTCCTCAAAAAAATCAATGATAAAATATATATTTGTTCATAAATATTATCTCAAAATAAGTTTTACATCACATTTTATGTTGTGCAACAGATATCATACTTTTAGTGTTTGTTAAATATTCCAAACAGAAGCAAAATATTCTGAGATCGTAACTAAAAAAAAAAAAATGTCAAAAATTGTTTTGGAGACAGATAATGCAATTTGTAAATAGTCCATTTTTTTTATTAAAATATTTTAAAGATATTTTCCATGCATAATGGCCATTATTTCTGCATCATACTTGAACTGTTCATACTTTATAAGAATTTCAATGTCATTTGTGTTCCTGATATAACTATTTACTGAGGTGTAGAGGAGATGGGATTCGATCCAAACCATAATTACAAACTACTGTTATTAGAGCAGCCTTGATGAGGCAGTTCTAATGAGGTACAACAACATGGGTTGTTATGGAGCATATTAACACAATTTATCTTATAATCATCATCACCAACCACCCTTTATTGGTCTGTCAGTATGCTTATGATACTTTGAGAATACATAAAAATAAATCAATGTATAACTTGGGAACAAACTTTAAAGCACTAAGGACAGGTCTGCACAGATCAACCTGATTACAGTATATTTCTGTTTATTCTAGAGAAACATTTTATTTAGTATTTTTTATGTATTTTTGGGAAAAAGCGACAATATATATTAAAACATGCACATGTTAAAATGCAGAAAAATGCAGATGTGAACCGAATTGTATAAAATTTTTCATAACATTTATGGATTTTTTTCTGTTTCTTTTCTTTTCCTTCTATTTTTATACTATAAGTTACCTAAATATTTGGACACTAACAAACTACTGTAATTCCAGCATATCTTATTGTCCTTCTTTGTGTCAGTCTAATGGTCTGGAACCTAAAACTTTTTCAAGTGGAAAATATAAAATTTTATGTATTCTGAGATATTAATTCTCTGTGTTGAAAAAAAATAGCCATCAGAGGAGAGCTTATGTCCCTTATTCCGCTTACCAAGTTTAAAAGAAATTGGCCCAAAATTACCTGAAGAGAAGATTTTTTAAATCATTTTAGCTCACCTGATCACAAAGTGCTCAAGGTGAGCTATTGTGATCGATATTTGTCTGTCGTCCGCCATCCGTCCGTCTGTCCATTGTCAACAATTCCTTCAAACAACATCTCCTCCTAGACCAGTAAGCCAATGTCAAAATAATTTCACACAAATTTTTCTGTTATAGCCCTGAACCAAAATTGCTAAAATGGGTTCGCTCCGCTGAAGAAAATGGTTGCCAGAGCTAAAAAAAAGAAAAACTTTTAAATGCCATCTGCTCTGAAACCAATGGCTCGATTTCAAAAAAATTTCACAGAAATGTTCGACTCAAGGCCCTGAACCAAAATTGCTAAGACGGTTCCACTCTGCTGAACAAACTGGCCACCAGAGCTAAAACAGAAATCTAAAAATAGAAAAACCTTTAAACGATATCTCCCCTGAAGCAAGTGGCTCGATTTCAAAGTAATTTCACAGTAATGTTTGACTCATGGCCCTGAACCAAAATTGCTAAAACCATTCCACTCTGCTGAACAAAATTGCCACCAGAGCTAAAAATAGAAATAAATCTTAGAAAGACACACAGTGCACAGTTTTGATCCAATCATTAAGAAACTTTGTCAGAATGTTTATCTTAATAAAATCTAGACCAAATTTGAAACTGCGTTATGTGGGGTCAAAAACTAGGTCACTAGGTCAAATCTCAGATAAACCTTGTGCACACTATAGAGGGCACAGTTATGATCCAGTCTTCAGATTGCTTATATTTATGGTATCTAGACCAAATTTGAAACTGGGCCTTGTAAGGTCAAACACTAGGTCACAAGGTCAGGTCTTAGAAAAAGCACGTGAATGCTCTAGAGGGCACAGTTTTGTTCCAATCTTTATGAAACTCTGTCAAAATGTTTATCTTCAACAAATCTAGACCAAGGGTCAACTAGGTCATGTTGGATCAAAAACTAGGTCACTAGGTCAAACCTTAGAAAAACTTTGTGTTAGAGGGCACAGTTTTGGTTCAATCTTCATGAAAATTTTTGCAGAATGATTATCTTAATGAAATGTAGGGCCAAGTTTGAAACTGGGTCTAGTCGGGTCAAAAACTAAGTCACTAGGTAAAATCATAAAAAAAAACCTTTTGTACACAATTTTGGCTTTATTTTGCTTTGAATCATCATGAAACTTGGTCAGAATGTTTATGTTCATAAAATGTAGGACAAGTTTGAAACTGAATAATGTCTGTTCAAACAAGAGCTGTCGCCTGACAGCATAGCTCGCCTGAATTGGTGCTTGCCCATCACTCAGCTGCTATGGTGGTGTGGACTGCTATGCATAAAACTTCATGCAAGCATGTCCATAATGAAAACACATTTATAAACAAAAGCTATCTCAGAAATAAGTCTTAAAATAAAATTAGAATAAAAAAAATGAAATGAAATTTCAAAGTCCATGAGCTTGAGGTAAAAAAAAACAACTGATGGGTGTGGGGTGGGGGTGGGGGGGGGGGGGGGGGGGGGGGGTGGAAGCATGTCCATAATGAAAACACAAAAGCTATCTCAGAAATTCAGAAATAAGTCTTAAAATAAAATTAAAATAAAAACAAAACCCTGAACCATTATCTAACATCAGCCCAAGTATTAGTATCAACTGAGTCCATCATCGTGGCACTGTGAAATTATGTCTTCATAAATATAAAACTTTAACCAAAATCTTTAAAACAAAATTCTAAGTCGATGACCTTGACTTCAAGGTCACCCAGTGGGGTAAGTATAGGGTGTTTTGTAAAAACTCAAAAAGAGTCTAACATCAGTTCAAGTATAAACTAAATCTCTGCAAAGCGTTATGAATCAGTATGCAATTACAAAACTTTAAAAAAGAAAAAAATTTTCTAAGTCCCTGACCTTGACATCAAGATCACTGAGCGGGGTTGGGGTAGTACTCTGTAGATCTAACTACAGTGCAAATATAAAAAGAATTCATCTCTGGGTTCAGGAGATATGTGTCTTTAAAAAACTTTAACCAAAACATCCAATCAATAAAAAGACAATATTCTAAGTCCATGACCTTGACATCAAGGTCACAGAGGGGGGTGGGGGTAGTACCTTCGAAAACTTTAGACCAATATCTAACTTTAGTGCAAGTATCAAAGGAATCCATCCATGGGTTCAGGAGATATTGGGCTTTATAAAACTTTAACCAAAACATCCAGTCCAAAAAACCACCAATTTTCTAAGTCCATGACCTTGATATCAAGGTCACAGAGTGGGGTGGGGGTGGTACCCTGTTAAACCTTAGACCAATATCTAGCTACAGTGCAAGTATCAAAAAGATCCATCTATGGGTTAAGGAGATATAGGTCTTTAAAAAACTTTAACCAAAACATCCAATTCGAACGCCGACGCGGACGCTGACGCGGACGCGGACATTGACGCCGTGGTGACAACAATAGCTCTTCCTGAACTTTTCAGGCGAGCTAAAAATAGATCACCAGGTCAGATCTTAGAAACAAGAGGCCCACGGGCCACAAAGCTCATCAGATCTCTAGCTCAAAACTGCTATCAAATTTGTATAGGCTCAAAATTGCTGTCACATTTTGTAAAGGCTAATACAAAATATACAACTACTAAGTCCCAGTCTGACAGTCTGTTGAGTTGATAACAAAATATGTAACTATTTTCCATATTTTGATTGCAGCAAATGCCATTTTTTAATTTTACCCATAGTAAGTCAATGCGATTCAAATATACCATAGCAACCAAATGAAAGAGCCGATTTTCATAAAGAAACACAAATTTTCAATTCCTTAGCCAAAGGATACTAAACAAAAAATCTGACCCAACCGGCCAAGTGGCTGCAGAAGAGAATTTTTATTTTTTTAGCTTTTTTTTTCCTTTGTTTGCTCTATGGCTTCCATGACAACCAATAAGAAGTGCAGTGGGCAAAAAAACATATAGCTGAAAGAAGACTTCTCAAGGAACATTTCTATAACAGTTTTGTCAACATATCTGCAATGGCTTGGCAGTAAATGCCATTTTTCAATTGTCCCCATTATGTATAAGTCAATGCAACTCTAAGCTGCCAAAGCAACCAAATTAAAGTGCCAATTTTTATAAAAAAAACATAAACTTTCAATCCTCCAGTCTATGGATACTACAGATGACATCTGGACCTTATTGGCCTAGTGGCTTCAGAAGAGAATTTTTTATATATATTTTTTTCTTTTTTTTTCCTTTTGGTTTCCATGGCAACCAATAAAATGAGCAGTGGGCCAAAAAGGATGTAGCTGATAGAAGATTTCTCAAGGAACATTTCTATAAAAGTTTTGTCAACATAAGTGCAATGGCTTTGCAGTAAATGCAATATTTCAATTTTCCCCATTATAAGACAATGCAACTCTAAGTTGGCATAGCAACCAAACTAAAGAGCCGATTTTCATAAAAAACACAGAATATCAATCCTTCAGCCTAAGGATACTATAAATGAATCTGGGCCCTATCAGCCCAATGGCTTCGGTGGAGATAAAAAATTAAGTATTTTGTTTCCATTTTTTTGCGGTTTGATTTCCATGGCAACCAATAAAAGGTGCAGTATGCCAAAAACATGTAGCTGAGAGAAGACTTCTCAAGGGACATATCTATAAAAGTTTTGTCAACATATCTGCAACGGCTTTGCAGTAAATGCCATTTTTCAATTTTCCCCATTATAAGTCAATGTAACTCGTAGTTGCCATAGCAACCAAACTAAGGAGTCAATTTTCATAAAAAACACAAATTTTCAATCCCCCAGCCTAAGGATACTACAGATGAAATCTGGGCCTTATCAGCCTAGTGGCTTCAAAGGGATAATTTTTAATTATTTTTTCCCATTTTTTTACATTTTGGTTTCCATGGCAACCAATAAAAGGAGCAGTGGGCCAAAAAACATGTAGCTGATAGAAGACTTCTCAAAGAACATTTCTAAAAAAGTTTTGTCAACATATCTGAAATGGCTTGCGAGTAAATGCCATTTTTCAATTTTCCCCATTATAAGTCTATGGGAACTCGAAGTTGCCATAGCAACCAAACTAATGGGCAGATTTTCATAAAAAACACAAACTTTCAATCCCCCAGCCCAAGGATGCTACAGATGAAATTTGGGCTAGTCGGCCTAGTGGCTTCAGAGGAGATGTTGTTTAAATGTGTTGACGGACAGACGACGACAGACGACATACTACGACGACGATGACGACAGACAACTGCCTATCCTATAAGCTCCCCCAGAGCCTTCGGCTCTGGTGAGCTAAAAACATTGTGTTCACTCTAGAGGGCACAGTTTTGATCCAATCTTCAAGAAACTTTGTCAGAATAATAGATTAGAGAGTGCAAAACTGCTCCATCATCAGATAGATGAACTTCCATGTTATTTTATCATAACTCAGATGAGCGATTTAGGTATCATGTACCTTTTGTTACCATATATGGGCATGGTTCCCATCTTGGTCATATGACCAAACTCATATTAGCAAACTTTGGTTTCCCAACCCACAGAGGTGGCGCCAAATGAAAATTTGACTTAATTAGGCCCATTAGCTTCTGAGGAAAAGCAGTTTCAAAGTTTGACTCAAAGTCACCTTGGACAAAGGTCTAACAGTGACCATGACCCTCAATGTAATTGTTTTTTTTTAATATAATAAAGGAAAAAATCTCATAAAATTACTTGTGTAAGCATTTTCCCATATATAAGCCTAAGCAAGCTAATTTGTACTTGTCGTAAAATATGTCAGGGTCAACTCAAGGTCATCATTTGAACATCTTTGGTAGACCTTGTGTCCACCTTGCTACATACCAAGTTTCAAAAGAATTTTTAGAGATGAGGTAAAGCACTTACAAACAGTGTAATATCTTGGTATTTCTTCATGTGCTGGGAAATCTGTTGTTGGCATTTATCATGAAAATAGACTTTATATTGTGACCTTGAAAATAGGTAGCAGATAAAGGCCACCAAATTAAGGACATAACATTTTAACTATCACATTGATAAGATGTATTTAGTTTTGCTAAAATTCATCCTTTGATTCAAGAGAAGAGTAGCAAATAATTTTGGTTATCACCGTTATAACATTTAATATTCAAAATGCTGGTTAGGACCTTTAATACCAGGGTCCTTCAGAAAGTGTCAGCCCAAGATACTTAGTAAATCTGTGCATGCATGCTTGGCATGAATATATTTAGTAGTCTAACACTAGCTTTCTGTGGCAGTTAAAAAAATTTATGAAAACAGTTTCTTTTTATGCAGCACCTTAATTACAAGAAGGGTGGCCTTTTGTCGCAGTGACCTACTCTCTGTTTACAAGTGTAATTTTGCTCAAATGCCAATGTCAAATAACAACTTATTTAAACAACTTCTTCTCTAAAACCACTGAACCCATGGGTCTCAAATTTCACATGGAGCATGACCAGACTGCAGGGTTTCAGATTTGTAAAAGTGGGTCAGGTCGAGAATCCAAGATGGCCGCCATTACTAAAAATAGTGTTGAACCCCGTCAATTGGAAGACTAATAATTAATGAATAATTACTATCACTTACTTTTATGTAAAACCCAGTCCTGCACTGGATGTCCATAGATGACAATTCAACCCATGACAAACACCAACCGAGATGGCAGAGCTACCGGAAACAGATTGCTTGGGTCCCCCTAATCACCGGAACAAGCTGGACCCCAAAGCACCGAACAACATACAGCTTTCACTACACTCCTCCCCATCATATCTTGAAGCAGTGGGGCCTGTAGTTGACTGTTACACGGTCCGGCTGTTGTTGATATTCTTCACCATCCTAGCTAGCATTTGTGCATATATGGGGAACCAGTTGGTTGTCCCATAAACTGTCCAGACTGTTTGAGAAACCAGTTGGCTATCCCAATACTATTCAGACAAACCAGTTGGTTGAAAGATTGCATGGAACATAAGTGGGACCTCGGGATTAAAAGTTGTAAACATAAAAAAAATCTGTACCGGAATTAGGTCACAGTGACCTACTTAGCGTTTACAAGACCGAATTTGCTCAAATGTCAATATCTCAAAAAAACTCAAATGGATTCTGATCAGGTTTGGTCAGAAATGGTCCTTGAATGAAATTATTTCAAATTTGTGCCAAATGACTATCCAAGATGGCCACCAGGGTGACTGTTACTAAAAAATAGCACAAACATAAAAAATGACTAATGCCACTACTAAAAATAGCACAAAACAGGAAAATGACAATATCTCAGTAACCACTGAATGGATTTTGACGAAATTTGTGGCAAAATGATTCTTGCATTGAGGTGTTTCAAACGTAACTAAATATAGACCAGTCATGTTGGCCTCTGTTACTTAAAATAGCAAAATGTGAAAATTAGAAAATCTTAATAGAATTGGATTAGTTATTTGTCAGAATGGTCCTTTCATGAAGCCTTTGTGATTTCTTGCATTTTGGCATTCCAAGATGGCTGCCATCTGCCTATACTAAAAATAGAACAAAACATGAAAATGACAATATCTCAGTAACCCCTGAATGGATTTTGACGAAATTTGTGGCAAAATGATTCTTGCATTGAGGTGTTTCAAACTTAACTAAATTTAGACCAGTCTTGTTGGCCTCTGTTCGTTAAAATAGCAAAATGTGAAAATTAGAAAATCTCAATAGAATTGGACTAATTTTGTGTCAGAATGGTCCTTCATGAAGCCTTTGTGATTTCTTGCATTTTGGCATTCCAAGATGGCTGCCAGCTGCCGCTACTAAAAATAGCACAAAACATGTAAATCACAATATCTCAGTAACCCCTGAATGGATTTTGACGAAATTTGTGGCAAAATGATTCTGGCATTGAGGTGTTTCAAAAGTTAATAAATACAGATCCGTCAAGTTGGCCTCTGTTACTAAAAATAGCAAAATGTGAAAATTTAAAATTACAAAGGAACTGGACCAATTTATGTCAGAATGGTCCTTGCATGAAGGCTTTTGATTTTTTGCATTTTGGCATTCCAAGATGGCCTCCATCTGCCATTGCTAAAAATAGCCTAGAACATGAAATGACAATATCTCAGTAACCACTGAATAGATTTTGATGAAATTTGTGGCAAAATGATTCTTGCATTGAGATGTTTCAAAAGTAACTAAATATAATCCCGTCAAATTGGCCTCTATTACTGAAAATAGCAAAATTTGAAAATGAGAATATCTCAATGAAATTGGACCAATTTTATGTCAGAATGGTCCGTGGCAAAATAGCCAGGTGAGCGATATCAGGCCCATTTGGGCCTCTTGTTTATGAAAATCGGCTTTTTAGTTTGGTTGCTATGGCAACTAAGAGTTCCCATAGACTTATAATGGGTAAAATTGAAAAATGGCATTTACTGCCAGCCATTGCAGATATTTTGACAACTTTTATAGAAATGTTCCTTGAGATGTCTACTATCTGCTATATGTTTTTTTGGCCCATTGCTCGTTGTAGAAACTAAATGGTAAAAAATTAACAAAAACAATTCTTAAAAATTATCTCCTGATGCCACTAGGCTGACTGGGTGCATATTTAATCTGTAGCATCCTTGGGCTGGGGGATTGAAAGTTTGGATTTTTTATGAAAATCGGCTCTTTAGTTTGGTTGCTATGACATCTAAGAGTTCCCATAGACTTATAATAGTGAAAAATGGCATTTATTGCCAAGCCATTGCAGATATTTTGACAAAACTTAGAAAAGTTCCTTGAAAAGTCTTCTATCAGCTATATGATTTTTGGCCCACTGCTCATTTTATTGGTTGTCATGGAAACCAACATGAAAAAAAAAAAAAAAACAGAAAAAAAAATTATATTATATTCTCAGTAAAAAAATATGTTCTATGAGGCATAGACTTCATAGACATACTAATCATATTAGCCTTTACAGATTTTATGTTCTTGATTTTCATTGATCAAAGGACACGTTTGGTTTGGAATTTTTATAATGGAAACAAATGGGCTTCATTGCTCAGCCATTGCAGATATTCTGAGCTTACATTTTCAGAAATATTCCTTGAGTGATCTTCTATCAGCTCTATACTATTTTTCTTTACCCTGCTCATTTTGATCAGTTGCCATTGCTACCAAAAGGAAAAATATAGCAAGAATCCTTTGAAAATTATCCATTTTGGTTTCCAAGGCAATCAAATGTGGAAACTAGATATGTAATTTGTTGTCAACTCAACAGACTGTCAGACTTAGACATTGTAGTTGTATACTTTGTATTAGCCTGTACAATTACAAGCCTATACAAACGTGAAAGCAATTTTGAGCTAGAGATTTGGTGAGGTTTGTGGTTTGTGGGCCTCTTGTTAGGTATTTGAGCATAAATGACTCTACCTTTGATCTCTGGCTATGACGTTGACCTTGGATGTGGGAACCTATGTCTTGTGCACGGCAAATCTTCTCATAAGGCTGTATCTTTCTGTAAAGTTTGCTTTGGTACTTTTCTGAATAATTGCCTAGTCGTGATTGGACCTCTGACCTCAGATTGTGACCGTGACCTTGGATTTGGGATCATAAATATTGTGTGTAACATACTGTCTCATTGTGGTTTACCTTTCTGAGTTTCATGACATTGGCTTCAGTATCACAGAGGTGAGATTTGACCTTTGGCCCTTAATTGTGATGTTGACCTTGAACTTGGCACCCAAATCTTATGTATAATACACCTTCTCATTATGCTTTATCTTTTAAATTTGCTTCAGTAGTTTATATATAATCGCTGAGACCCAATTTTGAGACACAATTTGACTTTTTACCCAACTGTGGTCTTGACCTTGGGTGTAGGGACCTCAGTCTTGTGCGTGACACACTTTCTCATTATACTTATCTATCTGTGAAGTTTCATCAAATTTGCTTGTTGTAGTTTTAAAATTATTGGTGAGACACAATTTTGAGACACAATTAGACCTTTGACCCAATTGTGGCTTTGACCTTGGGCTTAGGAACCTAAGTGTTGCGTCCAACACACCTTCTATTATGCTTTATCAGGGTTCACAAAATCTCACTGCGAAGTTTCATCAAATTTTCTTCAGTAGTTTTTAAAGTTATCACTGAGACACAATTTGCAATGGATGGACTGTCAACGGACGGTGCGATTTTAATATGCCACCCGAAGTTCCTTTGGAGGCCTAAAAAAACAACACATATTAGTTTTCAAGGTCAGCCTAATACCGACCTTTTCATTGGCTCAAGGCTTTTGAACCTCTGTCAGTGCATGCACTTTACCATTCAAAGTCACCCCAGACAAAACTACGTCACTGTGGCCTACTTTCATGAAAAAGTACCAAATATTTAATTTTTGAGGTCAGCCCCATATCTCCCTTTTCACAGGCCCCATATCATTAAAACTTCATCAGTGCATGCATCTTACCACTCCAGGTCACCCCCAAAAAACTAGGTCACTGTGACCTTTTTTCACGAAAAAGTACCATAAAAGTCTTCGAAATCAGCCCCATATCTCCCTTTTCATAGGCCTTAGAACATTGAAACCCTTTCAGTGCATGCATCGTACCACTCCAGGTCATCCCCCAACGAAACTAAGTCGTGGTGACCTAATTATACTAACAAGAGGCCCAAACGGGCCTGATATTGCCCACCTTGCTTTTGTGCAACGGGACCATTCTGATACAAAATTGGTCCAATTCCAATGAGATTTTCTCATTTTCACATTTTGCTACTTTTACTAATAGAGGCCAACTTGTCTGGTCTTAATATATTTACTTTTGAAGTTTGTCGCAGTCTGATTTGCTGTGGAAGTCTTTTCCTGTTTTAAAGAACACTGTTTACAAATGTCACAGTTGTTACAGACCAGGGATGGGCCAATTTTTTTCATTGTCACACTTGTTACAAATGTCGCGTTTTTTTGGCTGTCTCATTAGAAAAGATTTAAGTCATAAACTGTTTAAGTCACAGTTTGTCTCGCTTTGTTTCACAATGAAACTCTTTTTCTCATTTAAAATACATTGTCTACAAATGTCACAGTTGTTTCAGACCAGGGATGGGTCAATTTTTTTCATTGTCACAGTTGTTACACTTGTCACGCTTTTTTTTGGCTGTCTCACCAAAAAAGATTTTCAGCATAAATGTTTTAGTCACGGTTTGTCTCAGGCTGTTTCACAATAGAACTCTTTTTCTCATTTAAAATACATTGTCTACAAATGTCACAGTTGTTGCAGACCAAGGATGGGCCAATTTTTTTCATTGTCACACTTGTTACAAATGTCGCGCTTTTTTTGGTTGTCTCATTAAAAAAGATTTGAGCCATAAACTGTTTAAGTCACAGTTTGTCTCAGTTTGTTTCACAATAGAACTTTTCTTCTCACTTAAAATACATTGTCTACAAATGTCACAGTTGTTGCAGACCAAGGATGGGCCAATTTTTTTCATTGTCACACTTGTTACAAATGTCGCGCTTTTTTTGGCTGTCTCATTAAAAAAGATTTAAGCCATAAACTGTTTAAGGCACAGTTTGTCTCAGTTTGTTTTACAATGAAACTCTTTTTCTCATTTAAAATACATTGTCTACAAATGTCACAGTTGTTTCAGACCAGGGATGGGCCAATTTTTTTCATTGTCACACTTGTTACACTTGTCACGCTTTTTCTGGCTGTATCACCAAAAAAGATTTTCATCATAAATGTTTTAGTCACAGTTTGTCTCAGTTTGTTTCACAATGAAACTCTTTTTCTCATTTAAAATACATTGTCTACAAATGTCACAGTTGTTGCAGACCAGGGATGGGCAATTTTTTTTTCAATGTCACACTCGTTACACTTGTTGCGCTTTTTTTTTCAGTTTCATCAAGAAATATTGGTAAGATATATATCTGGCTGCACTAAGACAGAGAATTTGTTTTTCTATTTTGAGCCGCTCTCTTTAATATATTGTGCCGATATTAGCAAAGAAAACAAAGTATTTGTTACAGTTGTCACGTTGTTACAGCGCGACGAGACGTGCCCCCTCGGAAATGCGCTATCTTTTTGTGCAATATATGTATAGAAGACATCTCAAGGAACATTTCTATACAAGTTTTATCAACATATCTGCAATGGCTTGGCAGAAAATGCCATTTTTCAATTTTCCCCATTATAAGTCAATGGGGACTCTAAGTTGCCATAGCAACCAAACTAAAGGGCCGATGATCATAAAAAACACAAACTTTCAATCCCCCAGCCCAAAGATGCCACAGATGAAATCTGGGCCTTATTGGCCAAGTGGCTTTGGAGGAGATAATTTTTTAAATATTTTTTTTCATTTTTTTTTTTGCATTTTGGTTTCCATGGCAACCCATAATAGGAGCAGTGGGGCAAAAAACATATAGCTGATAGAAGACATCTCAAGAAACATTTCTATAAAAAGTTTTATCAACATATCTGCAATGGCTTGGCAGAAAATGCCATTTTTCAATTTTCCCCATTATAAGTCAATGGGGACTCTAAGTTGCCATAGCAACCAAACTAAAGGGCCGATGATCATAAAAAACACAAACTTTCAATCCCCCAGCCCAAAGATGCCACAGATGAAATCTGGGCCTTATTGGCCAAGTGGCTTTGGAGGAGATAATTTTTTAAATATTTTTTTTCATTTTTTTTTTGCATTTTGGTTTCCATGGCAACCCATAATAGGAGCAGTGGGGCAAAAAACATATAGCTGATAGAAGACATCTCAAGAAACATTTCTATAAAAGTTTTATCAACATATCTGCAATGGCTTTGCAGAATATGCCATTTTTCAATTTTCCCCATTATAAGTCAATGGGAACTCTAAGTTGCCATAGCAACCAAACTAAATGGCCAATTTTCATAAAAAAACACAAACTTTCAATCCCCCTACCCAAGGATCCCACAGATGAAATTTGGGCCCAATCGGCCTAGCAGCTTCAGAGGAGATGTTGTTTAAAAGTGTTGACGGACGACGACGACAGACGACGACGACGACGGACCACTGCCTATCCTATAAGCTCCCCCGGAGCCTTCGGCTCTGGTGAGCTAAAAACTTAAGTATTCTATTGCATTTTCAGCTCTTGTAAACAAGAAAGCAAAGGGATAAACCAGTAAAAATATGTGCATTAACCCTTAGACTGCTAAGCGCGACTATAGTCGTGCTCGAGGGGTAGGTCACTTTGAGAGCATGTCAGGCACACTAGACATCAAGTACTCCCCATCATTTGCGGTTGTCCTATGCAGGAGGGAATCTACTTTCTACTAGAGCAGGGTTTTACCCACCTTATTGCTTTGTTGACCTTTTAAACTCGGAGAAAACGTCAAAAATTTATGATATTTTCAACATCAGCTTTTCAGGTGGCTACCCCTACTTACTTGATCCCGATTTTCTGACAACTAGACTTCATCCTTCCAAAGTTTCTCTCTTGATAAATATTCAGCAATAACACCGGCCCTCAGACAAGCAATTACTTTTGTCATACAAAGCATATCACTGGCGCTAATATCTTGTACTTTTTTTTTTTTTTTTTTTTTTTTTTAAGTGTCTATGTCGGGTCCCGGTGTTATCATGTGACACCCAAATACGGCAGGTCACGTGACTTTGGTAACTTCCGGAAAATGGCAGCTCACACATCGGCCATATTGAGTGAAAATTTCAAGCAAATCGACCAGAGTGTGTGCAAGTTATGGCCTCTGAGATACCCCTACCCCCATTTTAGGGCCAGGTGAATTATTTTTTCAGCAGTCTAAGGGTTAATAGTCCTATGCCTCACAAATTGCCACGGCGTGCGCTTATAGAGGCATGTGCGCTAATTAGGTAGAATACGGTAGGCCCAGAATGCTCTTCAGTGTCTACACTGTTTGCCTCTTTTCTTTCTGTAAATATGTACATGTATGTAACTTTTTTTTTTACGAAGCTGCTATTTTACGTCATGATAGTCCTGTAGATCAAGCCTTTATGAGACTGCCTGAAAAGCTAGCTAAATCTTAATATTTATGAATTTATCAAAAAAATATCACAGCAACCTACTTTTTGTCACGATTACATTAAGTATTTAAAAATGATCAAACACTGCTCTTTTACACACATATATTCACTGCTGTACCATCTAAAAACTTGAGAAATCAAATTAACTGGTCAAAATATTAGAAGTCGGCAGAATTAAAACTCACCTTAGATACTAAACTCTGTCAATACACCTTTTAAACTAACTAAAGCTTTTAATGTTTGCCGTTAATATGTATCTTTGTTTACTTCAAACATGTATATTCAAGTTCATAGTCCAACTGTTTAAAAACAATCATCTCTATTGTCTGGGGACTAGACAATTATGTCAATCTACTCCACTAAAAACTTTGCAATTTAATCCATCAATCAATTCAATACAATATCGCCTTAAATCTCACGCTGAATATATTATCCTAATCCTCCCATGTAAGCCTTCTTTTCTCTACAAGAAACAGCGTAATACACTGCAATTTAAACATAAATATTCTTCCTTTGACAGTATAATACACAACGTCTTAAGAACTAACTTCAGAATTATTCATAATTTTCAAAGCTTTTAAACAAAGATATTCATAACATAGACAAAAGTATCTGAAAACACAGATAAGCTTGGTGTTGAAAACTTAGGACATAATCCGATATTGATAAGACGGACAAAATCTTAGCGGATTTGCCATTTATGGTATGTACTAAACGTACTACACGGTAAAATTATACAATTAATGAAAGCAGACCAAGAAAACATTCTTTCTTCACAGAAATCTAACATGAACCCTTAAAGTGCAAAAAGCAGACGGCAAAACTTACGTCTGCTGAGTTTCAAGAAATGTTTCATCCAAGCTATATCAGCTTGAAAATTGAAAGGCTAGAGGGCACACAGTGTAGATCAAGATGAGGCAGTTCATTATGAGCCGCCTCATCCAGATCTAATCTGTTTGCAAATTTGAATTCAACTACATGTACTTTCATTTCTGGCACTTTCAGGGTTAAAGTCTACAAGAAGAGGAAAATAGTGCCAAACAGAAGTACATATGTATCATAATAAAGGGGAAAGTAGCAACTGCCCCAGAAGTCAAGGTGAATGACTGCCAGTGATAACACTAATGAACATCAAAAACTGTCAGCGTACAAGGCAGCTTGAAAAGGCAAGGTTTCGAACAACCAGGGACAAGCTGTTCAAAGCATCGTCAGCTTAACAAATTCATTTGTCCAGGATTCATTAAGCTGAAAAATTGTGAGTAGCTTTTGCAATGCAAAAGCCCCTAACATTTTTTCAACAAAAAATGGCAATGTTTTTGCATACAATACATTTGAAAATTTAATGTCTCGTCAACTACAACGTTGTTAGTTTTGAACAACTGGGCTCTGGCCTTGAAAGCAAAGACACATGCGGAGGGCCCAAACAACAGCACAAGCTGCAAACTGCCTAACCAATAGCATGAAGTAGAAAGGGCCTAAACAACAGTATGAAAAACATAGGGCCTTAAGGATTTACATAATTCAAATGATCTGAAAGTGATGGTCCGAATTGCAAAAACAGCCTATAATGACACAATATGAAGGAGAACACCGCCAAATCAATTAAAACAATATGGATGGATGACTTGCGATTTTACGTCTTTTCAACAGTATTTCAGTCATAACGGTGATAATGATAGGCTGTGTGCAATGGAAATCCTTTTACGGTTGGAAAGATTTACACCAGCAGAAATCAAACCCAGGACAGCTAGGTCAGCAGGCCAGCGCTTAAGCCACTGAGCTTCATTGGCTCTTAAAACAATGAAACTGATTAATATCTTTGGTCTGATCGGAACACTTCTGACCATACAGGGCAGCTAAGGATAAGAAAATATTTTAAGAAGCTTGACTCAACAGAAAATAGACCTTTAGTTTATTTACATAACTAAGTTTCTAGTCTTGTCATTTTTAAGCTGTCATCATTTTGTCTCTGCGAACAGACAGGTGTCTAAAGTACCGAAAAACCCCTTGTAGTCAGACAAGTATGCCTGGGCAAAGAGGTCATACAGTTACAACAACAGCCTTATCAGGGCAGCCACTATAGCCAACAATGCCAACAAGAGGCCCAAATGGGCCTGATATCGCTCACCTGGCTATTATGCAACGGGACCATTCTGATACAAAATTGGTCCAATTCCACTGAGATTTTCTTATTTTCACATTTTGCTACTTTTAGTAACAGAGGCCAGCTTGCCTGGTCTTTATTTATTTACTTTTGAAACACCTCAATGCGAGAATCATTTTGCCACAAATTTCATCAAAATCCATCCAGGGTCTACTGAGATATTGCCAGTTTCATGTTTTGTGCTATTTTTAGTAACGGCAGATGGCGGCCATCTTGGATTGCCAAAATGCAAAAAATCGAAAAGCCTTCATGCAAGGACCATTTTGACACAAATTTGGTCCATTTCCATAGTAATTTTCCAATTTTCACATTTTGCTATTTTAAGTAACACAGGCCAACTTGACGTATCTATATTTGTTAATTTTTGAAACACCTCAAAGCAAGAATCATTTTGCCACAAATTTCATCTAAATCCATTCAGCGGTTACTGAGATATTGTCATTTTCATGTTTTGTGCTATTTTTAGTAACAGCAGATGGTGGCCATCTTGGAATGCCAAATTGCAATTAATCGAAACGACTTCATGCAAGGAACATTCTGACACATAATTGGTCCAATTCCATTCAAGGGTTCTTGAGTAACTGTCATTTTTATGTTTGTGCTATTTTTAGTAACACCAGATGGCAGCCATCTTGGAATGCCAAATTGCAATTACTCGAAATGGCTTAATGCAAGGAACATTCTGACACAAAATTGGTCCAATTCCATTCAAGGGTTCTTGAGTAATTGTCATTTTTATGTTTGTGCTATTTTTAGTAACACCAGATGGCGGCCATCTTGGAATGCCGAATTGCAATTAATCGAAACGGCTTCATGCAAGGAACATTCTGACACAAAATTGGTCCAATTCCATTCAAGGGTTCTTGAGTAATTGTCATTTTTATGTTTGTGCTATTTTTAGTAACGGCCCCCATGGTGGCCATCTTGGATAGTCAACTGGCACAAAATTGAAATAATTCCATTCAAGAACCATTTTTGACCAAATCTGGTCAGAATTGGTTGCATTTTCTTGAGATATTGACATTTGAGCAAAATCGGTTTTGTAAACGCTAAGTAGGTCACTGTGACCTAATTCCGCTATAGATTTTTTTTATTTTTACAATTTTTAATACCAAGGCCCCATTTATGTTCCATGCAAACTTTCAACCAAATATACCAAACGGTTCTGGAGAAGAAGATGATTTTGTTGTTTTTGCTATTTTTAGTAACGGCCGCCATCTTGGATTCTTGACCTGACCAAATTTTACAATTTTGAAACCCTGCAGTCTGGTCATGTTCCATGTGAAATTTGAGATCCATGGGTTCAGTGGTTTTAGAGAAGAAGTTGTTTGAAGTTGTTTAAATAGGTCCTTTTTGGACATTGGCATTTGAGCAAAATTACATTCATAAACAGAAAGTAGGTCACTGTGACAAAACTCCGCTACAGATTTTTTTCATTTTTACAATTTTGAATACCAAGGTTTTACTGATGTTCCATGCCAAAATTCAGACAAATATACCCAGTGGTTCTGGAGAAGAAGTTTATTTTGTTGTTTTTGCTATTTTTAGTAACGGCGGCCATCTTGGATTTTCAACCTGACCCAATTTTACAATTCTGAGACCCTGGAGTCAGGTCATGCTCCATGTGAAATTTGAGAACCATGGGACCAGTAGTTTTACAGAAGAAGATGTTTGAATATTTGTTTTTAGGTGTTGACGGACACATTGTGTGACGACGCACGACGCACGCCGCACGCCGGTCGCATTGGTATGACAATAGCTCACTATGGCCCTTCGGGCCAGGTGAGCTAAAAATGAAAATAGTTGAATTTGTGAACAGCTTAGATCCAGATGAGGCAGCTCATAATGAGCTGCCTCATCTGAATCTAAATTGTTTACCCTCTTCTTTGAATTCTCAATATGATATAGCTTAGATGAAGCTTTATTGAATTTATGCAGAGTCTGCTTTTTGACACGTAACAAGTTACAGCATAAGGCCAATAGTGCAAAGAAGATGCAAAATTAGGATTATTCCATTCAAGAAGCCAGCACTTCTCACAGTACAGTTATTCTTTTCTATACGGAAGACAAATTATCCCCCTTTGCAAAAATTTGCCTTCCTTATCTACATTACCAAAGGGAGAAAATAAATAAAGTTTTTTCCCAAACGTCTTTCTTTGATCTTTTTAAAACTACTTAACTAGTAAGAAAGTAGGAACCTTTTTGAAACTACTTAACTAGTAAGAAAGTAGGAACAGTTTAACAAGACGATATGGAAGAAAAGAATCCACTTGCCTGAAAAATTTTAATGGGGCCTTGATACCAGTATTAAGGAAACTTCACGGGGAATTTTGTTTGAAAGCAAGACAACATCGTAGGAAAGTCTCTTGTAAGTTACAATGGATGACTTATGATGATATGATGTTGTTTTTGCCTTGTGTGCCTGCAGACAGACAGATTCCTTGTAGTATAAACTAATATGTGCATAATTCAGCTTTCTTACACTTTCTTCGTCTAGCCCAGTCTATCCCAAACTGGAGAACCTACGACAGCCAATTCTACTATGATTTTTCTCCATCTGGTTCCCTTGTTGTGCTAGCAAAGTCACAAAATATGGTAATCCAGATGACCACAATGAAATCATAAATGAGCTGCGACGCGAGAAAACCAATCAAGTGGTTGTGCGCCCAGCGCAGACTCAGATCAGCCTGGGCATCCGCCCAGTCTGATCAGAGTCTTCGCTGTCCACATGGAGGTAGCTTAGACCTTTAGCTACCCTTTTAGGTCTTAACGAAAAGTCTAAAAAGACGGGGCAGATGCCGAGGCTGATCTGAGTCTGCGCTGGGGCACAGCCACATTGTTGGTTTTGTCGTGTCGCGGCTCAAATATCCATCATTCATTTCTGTAAGATGCTGAAAAGTATGACACTACTCTTCTGAACATTGGTCTAAAGGTATTCAAGTCTTCCATTGCCGTCTAAAAATTCACCAATTTTGTACTGGCGAAAAATGAAGCAAGGCCAATGGTTTTCCAATCTTTGCAGAGTAAAACCAACATTTAATGATAATAGTAACATTTACCTTTTGTTATGAACAAAATAACCAGAGCATTCCAAATGAAATTGCACTAAACTGTTTTTATTCAGCTTTTTCAACAAAGAAAATAATATTTACCTTTAATTCCTCAACTATTTCTAAAGTGTCTCAAATTTCCAGTGGCTTTGATTTCTTACAAATAATAAATTTCCTTTTATTTAGGTGGGTCACTTTCTATTTAAGTCATAGGATGATTGTCAAGAGCATTATCTGAAAGCAAGTTCTAACCAT
Organism: Ctena decussata; assembly: GCA_963989385.1. Lineage (NCBI taxonomy): Eukaryota > Metazoa > Mollusca > Bivalvia > Lucinida > Lucinidae > Ctena > Ctena decussata. Next base: position 80,675,595 of record OZ022501.1, on the reverse strand, counting down.
TTATAATATTTACTGCTTAACTTAGCATAGTTAAAGTAATAGCTTTAATCGCTAGATGATGAAAGTTAAATGTAGGAAATCCATTATACCCCATTAGTATTTGTAATCATGGACAATCAAAATGCCTTATTTTATGAACAAACAAAACAATTTCACATTTAAATATGGCTAGTATTAAAGAAATAGTAAAGGAAACAGGTATAAAGGTCTATTTACTTGCATACTTAAGGCCTTTTCTCAGTTTGATCAAGATTACAAAGTACTAATACAGAGGCCTTTTGGCAGAACCATTTTATTACAAAAATAACTGAACAACTGGGGGATCATTAACCTCCGAAGTTCAAAACTTTCAATCTCTGAATTTCCTGCTACTGGGTCCTGTAATTCATAATTTGGCCTTTAATTTCCAACTGGTTTTGGATTGGCATTACATTTACATGTAAACTGTTTCTGAACTTATAGTTAGTTACAAGAGACTGAATATTCCTTTCTAGAAACTTCTTGGTTCTCAACAAGACTGATTACTAATCATAATATTATAATGAAATAGAAGTTCTTCCAAAATTTTCTCAGTGCATGTAAATTCACAGGAGTTAACAGAGATTCCTGCAAAGACAATGTTGTATGACTGTCTTTGGTACTAAAGATTGAATTGGAGAGCCATAAATGATGGATGAATCCTGAAAAAGTTCGACAGACAGTAATCTTGAGAAAGTAAGACAAACTTCTAATCCTCAAAAAGTTGGACAGACAGAGTCTTCTGAGAAAAGTTGGACATACAGTAATCTTGAGAAAGTAAGACGAACTCCTAATCCTCAGGAAGTTGGACAGACTGTGTCTTCTGAGAAAAGTTGGACATACAGTAATCTTGAGAAAGTAAGACAAACTCCTTATCCTCAAAAAGTTGGACACATAGTGTCTTCTGAGAAAAGCTGGACATACAGTAATCTTGAGAAAGTAAGACGAACTCCTAATCCTCAGAAAGTTGGACAGACAGTGTCTCCTGAAAAATGAGTGAGTGAGTGAACTCGGGTTTAATGTCCCACCAACAATGAGGTCATATGGCGGCAGAACCTTGGTTTAGTCTCATCCGAAAGACCGTAAAAGCGACAGATCGATCTTGCAACCCCCTGATTGGTAGTTCGGAGTGTTATCCACTACGCTACAGCCGCTCCTTCTTCTGAGAAAAGTTGGACATACAGTAATCTTGAGAAAGTAAGACAAACTCTAATCCTCAAAAAGTTGGACAGACAAGGTCTTCTGAGAAAAGTTGGACATACAGTAATCTTGAGAAAGTAAGACAAACTCTAATCCTCAAAAAGTTGGACAGACAGTGTCTTCTGAGAAAAGTTGGACATACAGTAATCTTGAGAAAGTAAGACAAACTCTAATCCTCAAAAAGTTGGACAGACAGTGTCTTCTGAGAAAAGTTGGACATACAGTAATCTTGAGAAAGTAAGACAAACTCTAATCCTCAAAAAGTTGGACAGACAGTGTCTTCTGAGAAAAGTTGGACATACAGTAATCTTGAGAAAGTAAGACAAACTCCTAATCCTCAAAAAGTTGGACAGACAGTGTCTCCTGAGAAATGTTGGAGAGACTGTACCCTGAGAAAGAAGAACAAAGAGTCCTGAGTGAAATTCTGAAGAAGATGGACAGGCAATAAATCCTAAGCATGTTTGACAATTCACCCTAACCCTTAAGACAATTAATCCTGAGAAAGATGGAAACACAGTGTATTCTGAACAAGACTTAGTCAGACTTTTAATCCTGCAAAAGTTGAACAAACAGTGATTCCTTGAGAAAGCTGAAGAGGCTGAATCCTGAGAAGGCGGGAAAGTGAATGGTAAGTAAACTTGCACAGCGAATCCTCATAAAGTTGGACAGTGGATCCTTTTAGTGTTGGACAGACAGTGAATGTTGAGCAAGTTGGACAGACAGAGAATGAGAAAATTGGACACACAGTAAATCCTGAACAAGCCTGACATACAGTGACTCTTATTCAGATAGGACAGAAAATGAAACCTGAGAAAGTTGGACAGAGTGAATCATGAGAAAGTTGGAAAGACAGTAAATCTAAAGAAAGTTGGACAGACAGTTAATCCTAAGAAAGTTGGACATTGAGTCCCTAGAATTTGGACAGACAGTGAAATCCTGACAATAAATGCTCAGAAAGTTGGGCAGACAGTGAGAAAACTGACAGACAATGAATCCAGGGAAAGTTGGACTGACAGAAGGAAAACATTGCGTCCTGAAAAACTTGGGCAGACAGCGAAGTATGAGGAAGTTAGACAGACAGTGAAGATTGGTAAAACTAGAAGTGGATTGTAAGAAAGGTGGTTAGGCAGTGAATCCTGAGAAAGTTGGATAGACAATGAATCCTGGAAAAGTTGGGCAGACAATGAATCCTGGGAAAGTTGGATATACAATGAATCCTGGAAAAGTTGGACAGACAATGAATCCTGGAAAAGTTGGGCAGACAATGAATCCTGGAAAAGTTGGGCAGACAAGGAATCCTGGGAAAGTTGGGCATACAATGAATCCTGGGAAAGTTGAATCCTGCGTAAAGCCAATAATTTTCATGTTCACAAGATTTTCACTGCATTCTACATACTTGAGACTCATGCTGCTCGGAAGATTCATTTATAATTCAGGGAAAGAAATCAACAATTTTATTTTTTTTAATAGTCACAGATGGCTTGATGGATGACTTGAAATTTTACACCTTTTCCAACTGTATTTCAGCCATATCAGGACATTGAGAGGCTGATAATGGAAGGGCTGTGCACTGGAACTATGTTTACAAATGAACAAGGCATCGCAGGCGATACAAATCCCCTCACACAAGACTACTTGCTCGAGATATTGTCATACCCTACATTTGTGTGAAGTTATTTTAAAATCCATGGAGAAATGTAGGTGCTAGAGCGATGACAAAGTTTTTCTAAAAATAGCTACAGTGACCTTGACCTTTTAAGCGCAGCACCCTGAAAGTCGAACTTGCTCGAGATATTGTCATGCCCTACATTTGTGTGAAGTTATTTCAAAATCCATTGAGAAATATAGGCACTAGATCGCTGACAAAGTTTTTCTAAAAATAGCCACAGTGACCTTGACCTTGGGCGCAGCACCCTGAAAGTCGAACTTGCTCGAGATATTGTCTTGCCCTACATTTGTGTGAAGTTATTTTAAAATCCGTTGAGAAATGTAGGTGCTACAGTGATGACAAAGTTTTTCTAAAAATAGCCACAGTGACCTTGACCTTGGGCGCAGCACCCTGAAAGTCGAACTTGCTCGAGATATTGTCTTGCCCTACATTTGTGTGAAGTTATCTTAAAATCTGTTGAGAAATGTAGGCGCTAGAGCGATAACAATGTTTTTCTAAAAATAGCCACAGTGACCTTGACCTTGGGCGCAGCACACTGAAAGTCGAACTTGCTTGAGATATTGTCATGCCCTACATTTGTGTGAAGTTATTTTAAAATCCGTTGAGAAATGTAGGCGCTAGAGCGATGACAAAGTTTTTCTAAAAATAGCCACAGTGACCTTGACCTTGGGCGCAGCACCCTGAAAGTGGAACTTGCTCGAGATATTGTCATGCCCTACATTTGGGTGTAGTTATTTCAAAATCCGTTGAGAAATGTAGGCGCTAGAGCGATGACAAAGTTTTTCTAAAAATAGCCACAGTGACCTTGACCTTGGGCGCAGCACCCTGAAAGTCGAACTTGCCCGAGATATTGTCATGCCCTACATTTGTGTGAAGTTATTTCAAAATCCATAGAGAAATGTAGGCGCTAGAGCGATGACAAAGTTTTTCTAAAAACAGCCACAGTGACCTTGACCTTGGGCGCAGCATCCTGAAAGTGGAACTTGCTTGAGATATTGTCATGCCCTACCTTTGTGTGAAGTTATTTTAAAATCCATTGAGAAATGTAGGCGCTAGAGCGCTGACAAAGTTTTTCTAAAAATAGCCACAGTGACCTTGACCTTGGGCGCAGCACCCTGAAAGTCGAACTTGCTCGAGATATTGTCATGCCCTACACTTGTGTGAAGTTATTTCAAAATCCGTTGAGAAACGTAAGTGCTAGAGCGATGACAAAAGGTGTACGTACGTACGTACGTACTTACGTACGTACTTACGTACGGGACAAAACCTATATCCACTCACCACTTCTGGTGTGAGGGGATAAAAATTTCCACTTCCAACAGGAATCAAACCCAGACGGCTAGCTGAGCTACTAGGGCTTATTTAACCGACCACATAGGATGGAAGATAGGCAATGTGATCTAGCCTGATTTTTAGCTTAGTAGTCAAAAGATATGCTGGTATGTTACCTGAATTTATTTGATACAGAAGTTTAAATATTTACCTGTTATTTGTTATTTTCCTTTGATCCATCTGACACAGTCCTTGAATAAGTTTCAAAACTGAAATTAAGAGAAATCAAACAGTCAAGGTAAGTATTACTGCATTTACCAGAGCCCTAGATAAGAGGGAGTATTTGGTGATAATTAGGGATAATTTTTGTTAATTCTGGGTAAAAACATATGTTGTGACCCCTGATCTGAACCGTCTCGATGAGACGGTTCAGATAAGGGGTCACAACATATGGTTTCGATGAGAAATAAAGAAAATTATCCCTCAATTATCATCAAATACCCTTCTTATCTAGAGCTCTGATTTACCCTTAATATCCTGTATAAAACAGTCTGATCAGGGGCTGAACTGTTTGTCACCTATTTTAACAGCATCTCCTGATAGGATAGATGGACAGTCCAAATCTACCAATACACCTGCTGGAGTGTGTGAATAGTTATGTCAAATACGATCAAACTACTTTGACTCACTGTGAGAAATCAGAGCAATACTTCGAAGTGCTTAGAACACAAACAATCCTAAATATTCCACTTGATAAACGTAAAACATTGTCAACCTAAGGTATAACACTGTCAACCCACGTGAATCGTTGTACTGACACTATACTACAATCAGTACTCGGCTCTCATCTGTAGAAGATACCTGTGTATACGAGTATACGTCATACCCAGAGCTCCAGATAAGAAGGGGTAACAGGGATAAATCAGGGATAATTCAGGGATAATTTTTCTTATTTCTCAACAAAAACATATGTTGTGACCTCTCATTAGAACCGTCTCAGCGAGACGGTTCTAATTAGGGGCCACAATATATGTTTAAATGCAGAAATATTGAAAATTACCCCTAAATTATCCCTGTTACCCCTTCTTATCTGGAGCACTGCAATACCAAATCAAATCAATATAGGTAAATTCAACTTCATGTAAATTTGTTTGCTCTTGATATACTGAATTTTGGGTAATACAATTTTTGACATTTTTTTAAATTTTTTACTGAACAGAAACAAATATTGTAGCATACCTTGTTTGAATTTCCTCAAGAATACTCTGATAATTTTGATGGAAAAACAAGAATGAAATTAATATTTTTGCAACCCAATTTTTGGCTCATTCTAGGCACTCCAATTATAGTGATTTCTCTCTCACGGGTCATTCTTATATTCTCCTTAAAGAAAAATCTGAAAATCTTTGAAAGCGTGTAAATACGGAATACATCACAAAAGAATTCATTATAAGCATTTAGTCGGAAAGTTGTAACTGACACTTATATTTAGTGCCTGATAAAGGCAAACAAATTTACTTTTTATCTGATTTTAAAAGAAATTGTCCATATTGTTCCTAAACAAATGAATGTGTAAAAGACCAGAAATTTAAATACCCCCAGTGTTTAAGTAACGTAACTTTCCATATTTCAAGTTTCATTGCTAACGTCATACTTAAATTTTTGCAGAAATAAATGACTTTTTGATGGAAACAAACATGAACTTAATGTTTCTGTCTGTAGAGGATGACAGTCTATAGATAAAAACAATATTTATGAGTATAGGTTTCATGCTCATTCATATTTCTATATACATTGACCTCCCAAAATTTCTGAATAAAACACATGCATGCATTAAAAATTCTGCATATCCAAAGCATTCCTTAAGTTTTGCTAACTATAATAAGAACCCCAAACTCAAACCTTTCCGAAATGTAAGTTGGTACTCACAAACATTTCCCAGTTTATAGCAAGTCTGTCCTCCCAGCATCCAGACAAGAAGTATTTTTAAAAAAGATAATTGCCAAAACTAACAAAGCTATAGGTTCAGTGATTTGAGAAATGGTTATGAAAAGAACAAGAGGCTGTTCTAGGTAATGTTACACTCAATACTTGTGTGAAGTTAACTGAAATCAGTCCACTAATGAGCCGCGACACAACAAATGCAACAAAGTGGCGTATGTGCCCAGCCAAGACATAGATCAGCCTGGACATCTGCCAAGTATGATCAAAGTCTTCACTGTCTGCAAGGAGCTAGTTTAGACCCTTAGCAACATTTGTATGAAGTTTTTATGAAAATTGTCGAATCTTTGTGGTATCATTCTGGTGTGATTTTGTAGCACACAATCTTCAAACGTTTTTTTTGCATATTTTAATCCCTTTGATAGAGGAGGGATCTACATGTACTTTGAAACATAAATCATCCAGCTAAAAACTTCTCCCTAGTAACCATGAAGGTGTAGCCATGTATCTTAAAATATCAGGTCATAGACTTGCCACTTAAGTAATAAGTCTGTGACTTGATATTTTAAGTTACTTATGTATACACCGAGTAGGCGGCAATCGAAAACGTTAATGGAGTCGACGAACACGGATCAAGAACCATTAGAAACAGCGTTTTAATTGCAAATTGGCGACAATTTGTAATTGAAAATGCTGTTTCTAATGGTTTTTGATCCGCGTTAATCGATTGTGATGAGCGTTTTCGATTGCCGCCTACCCGGTGTGATGTACCAGAAATGAAAATAAAGTAGATTAGAACTTCCATGGGTTGAACCCTGATGGCTCGTTAACCCTGCCTGACTAGAACTCGTTCCTAGGTTACCTTATATAGAAACTAACCCTGGATGGCTACAACTACCCTTGGCTAGAACTAATTTTCATGGTCCCAAGCCTGTCTGAGCCAAGTTCTACTGTAGTTGAATTTGCAAACAGCAAATATCCAGATGAGGTGGCTCTGAATCTACACTGCCCACTATTCTTTGAATTCTCGATATGATATACACATGTATTGAAGACACATTTTTTTAAATTTTTGAAGTTTCAAATTTTGTTACCTTTTTTTGAGCTTTAAGGGTTAATAACTTTTGCATATGCAAAACAAGATCAATGAGGGTCATTTGTGCAATTTCAGGAATAAACAAGATGATACAAACTTGAAACAACATTTGCATAAATTTTGATAATTTATTCAAAATCAGGCAAGTTATACATATACACTATAAAGCTAAAAGCAGAAAATTGAGCAATTTATCATTTTTAAAATATTTTTGCCAAATCAGGCATATTATCAGTGCTTCAGATAAGAAGGGCTAACAGGGATAATTTAGGGATAATTTTCCTTATTTTTCCATCTAAAACATACATTGTGACCCCTCATTAGAACTGTCTCACCGAGACGGTTCTAATGAGGGGTCACAACGTATGTATTAAAGAAAAATGATCTCTGAATTATTCCTGTTACCCCTTCTTATCTGGAGCTCTACATTATATACTGAAATATTAATACCGTAAAATTGCACAGCTGCACCATTCTTGCATTATGTATAATTCATACCATTTTCAAAACTACATGTATATACAGATGATAACTGTTTATTACTTTAAAAATATAAAGGGGACATAACTCTATTGATAATTGTCAAAAGTAACTGAATTTTTTAACTTGTCCATGGATTCCATTGATATCTGGCATACAAACATGTTTTCTAAAGCTCCAGTGAAATGAAGACATAAGGCAAATATTAGCTTTCTCAGCAATCAAAGGGCCGTAACTTTAATGTCAGTTGGCCTATGTGACTTTATTTATAAACTGTCTGAAATTTTTATGTTTTTATGAAAATAACCTACTTTGTGAAAATATTACTCAAATCCATGTTTTATCTGATTAGTAACATGTTACTGATATCAGTACGCTACCAATTTTCATAGCTCGTGCATAAATTTCAATCCATTTACATTTTTCTCTCAAACGAAAAAATCTCATATCTACCCTGTCAAAATCTCAAATTTCACCATGATCAAATCTTACATGTCCATTTAAACTGTAAATCACAATTTTCACTTTTATTCCCCTACAAAATTGATTTTAATGCTGATTCTAGCATACCGTATTCACTTTAAATACTCAACAGAAATGCCTGAGCATTGTCAAACTGTGCAGAGCCTGTCAGACTGCTCTTCGAGCAGTCTGACTGGGTCTGCACAGTTTAACCAGAAGTCTGCTTTATTCATCCCCTAACAGAACAAACAAATTTTTCCACACCTGAACATGAACCAGTCTACTACGGAAGCAGCTTACGTGTACGAATAGTGACGATCAATATGGCATGTTTTAACAACGTACATTCTAAAAATCATAACCCGTAATAATGATAAAATCCAACATCGAGACACATTTTAGGTTCACTGGTTCCATAGAGTAGCTTGGTCAATGTGGTATTTTGTTTACAAACACTTCGATATAAGCCTGAATTTTATGCTTGAATCAATACTCAGCAGATACCTTCAGTAATTAATAAATTTTCAAGCTTACTTGCGATATTTCAAACTTTGATCTTGTAAGAGACTTTACCAGTATTGGCTTAATAATTACAGAATAGTGACTTACAAACAACCTAAGACTTCCTAAATTAAATTTGAAAATCTTATAATCAGGTTTCAATTTTAATGACAGTCTGGTACTAATTCTCCTCCTGGTGACTTTCTTCACAATCTTGATGGCTGTCATCAAAATATCATATGCATAATGCAGTTTAACATCTAATACAAAATGTATTATCAATATGCTTTTTTATTGTTCCTGTTCTCGATGATGTGCTCCTGGGGGTAGGGTGTGTGGTTTTGTGTGTGGGGGGAGGATGGGGGGAGGAGGGGCTCAACAGAACAAATCCATGCGAACACACCCCTGGCACCAAAGTCTGTCCTTAATATGAGCACTTGACTTGACTTGTTTTGGGTTTAACGGCCCTTTGAGACAGTATTTCAGTCTATATCAGGCCGTCTCCCAGAGAGAGGGAGAAAGAAAAGAGAATAGAAGAGAGAAAAAATGTCCAAACAAATCCCCCCCGCACCTACTGCAAGCACAGTAGGCCCTTGCCCTACAATGTTCCAAATGAGTAGGACGCCCCGGCACTGGAAGTTACATACAGCGCCATTGCACCACCCGACCACCCCCTTAATATGAGCACATAAACAGATGCCAACCCCACCTCCCCTAAAATTTCTTGACTAAAATCTAATAGTATGCAGTCATTCAGTGTGAGATTAAACCATTATCCCAAGTATTATGCAAATAATCTATTTGCCAGTGTTCAAGACAGAACAAGATATAAAGTAAAAGCACTGAACCATGAAATACCAGTCATAGTGACCTGTATTGGAATAAAGCAATTTTAAATACTACAAAAATTACTTACATCAATTTCTTACTAGAATTGTTTTTCTACGAAAAAACAGATGGCTCCCCTTCTGATGTCAAAAGGATCAGTCATTAAATACAATTTCAAAGGGAAACTTTAAATACAATTTCTAATGCAAATACTGGTCATTTTTCATGCAAACAATGAGCTCGTATCCAGTAAAGATATTTTGTGATAGACTAATAGACAGACGCCAAGGGAAAAACAATATGTTTCCCTACCCTGAAGCAGGGATTCATAATAAGTAAAAAGTATAAATGCAAGAGTTATAGTTGTTATGCTCTGCATGTCATGTAATGTTGACTGATATTCATAATTAGTTTTTGTCAAAAAATATAAATGCAAGAGTTACAGTGCTTTGCACGTCGTCTATTTATATGTTGACTGATATTTGTATGAAGTTTCATGAATATAGCTTGAACGGTTTTCAAGTTATAGAGCTTAGACGATTGAGACACGATTTTGTGAATGACAAAGTTCCAAGGGAAATAACTCAAATAGTATAAATGCTGTGCTCTGCAGGATGTCTAGTGTTGACTGACATTTGTATGAAGTTTCGTGAAAATAGCTTGTCCGGTTTTCAAGTAATAAAGCGATTGAGACACGATTTTGTGACTGACAAAGGTCCCAGGGAAATAACTCAAGAAGTATAAATGCAAGAGTTATGGTTCTTGCACTATGCGATTCTTCTAATGTTGATTGATATTTGTATGAAGTTTCGTGAATATAGCTTCAATGCTTTTCAAGTTAAAGAGCAGACACGACTGAGACACAATTTTGTGACTGACAAAGTTCTAAGGGAAATAACTCAAATAGTATAAATGCTTAAGTTATGGTTCTTGCATTTTGCATGTCGTCTGATGTTGATTGATATTTGTATGAACTTTCATGAATATAGCTTGAATGGTTTTAAAGTTATAGACGGACTCGACTGAGACGCAATTTTGTGATGGACAAAGTTCCAAGGGAAATAACTCAAAAAGGACAAACGCCAGAGTGCATTCTGCACGTCATCTGATGTTGATTGATATTTGTATGAACTTTCATGAATAAAGCTTGAATGGTTTTAAAGTTATAGACGGACTCGACTGAGACGCAATTTTGTGATGGACAAAGTTCCAAGGGAAATAACTCAAAAAGTATAAATGCCAGAGTTACCATTTGTGCACTCTGCACATCGCCTCATGTTGATTGATATTTGTATGAAGTTTCGTGAATAAAGCTTGAGCAGTTTTCAAGTATAGAGCGGACACAATTGAAACACAATTTTGTGATGGACTAAGTTCCAAGGAAAATAACTCACAAAGTATAAATGCCAGAGTTACCATTCTTGCACTCTGCACGTCGTCTCATGTTGATTGATATTTATATGAAGTTTCGCGAATATAGCTTGAGCGGTTTTCAAGTTATAGAATGGACACGATTTTGTGATGGACTAAGTTCCAAGGGAAATAACTCAAAAAGTATAAATGCCAGAGTTACCATTCTTGCACTCTGCACGTCGTCTCATGTTGATTGATATTTATATGAAGTTTCGCGAATATAGCTTGAGCGGTTTTCAAGTTATAGAATGGACACGATTTTGTGATGGACTAAGTTCCAAGGGAAATAACTCAAAAAGTATAAATGCCAGAGTTACCATTCTTGCACTCTGCACGTTGTCTCATGTTGATTGATATTTATATGAAGTTTCGCGAATATAGCTTGAGCGGTTTTCAAGTTATAGAATGGACACGATTTTGTGATGGACTAAGTTCCAAGGGAAATAACTCAAAAAGTATAAATGCCAGAGTTACCATTTTTGCACTCTGCACGTCGTATCATGTTGATTGATATTTATATGAAGTTTCACGATTTGTGACAGACGGACAGATGGACAGACGGACGGACGGACAGACGGACGGACGGACAGACGGACGGACAGACGCCCGGGGAAAAACAATATGTCTCCCGACCCTTAAGGGGGGAGACATAAATATCCAAGGCTGTCCATCCAATTTCTAACAACTTTTACAATGGCAACACTGATGAATAGTTTATAAAATTCTGAAAATATACAAAACAATCCTTGATTTTTGCATGTTTGGCACTTTAAGGGTTAATTATTGCAACTGACCAGAAGTTTGAACTAGCAACTCATCTAATGTGATCACTATTTTGTCAAATATATTGCACTAAAATAACAAACAATACAGTCCATCATCAGACTGCTCCGTGTAGGAGCAATCCAATCTATGTCTACATTGTTTTGTCCATATCTAGGATCATTCTAAGATCAACCAAGAGAAAGTTCTGTGATATTGTCAAGATTTCAGGAAGAAGTTTGAGTCCAAATTTTTAATTTGCTTATAATGTTCTCTCAGGTAGCATTACATCCAACTTTTTAATTTGCCTATAATGTTCTATCAGGTAGATTATATCCAAATTTTTAATTTGCCTATAATGTTCTATCAGGTAGCATTATATCCTAATTTTAATTTGCCTTTGATGTTCTATCAGGTAGCATTATATCTATATTTTCAATCTGTCTATAATGTTTTATCAGGTAGCATTATATCCATTTTTTAAATTTGCCTTTAATGTTCTACCAGGTGGCATTATATCCAAATATTTAATTTGCCTATAATGTTCTATCAGGTAGCATTTTATGCTACCCGGTAGAACATTACAGGTAATGTTCTATCAGGTAGCATTTTATGCTACCTGGTAGAACATTACAGGCAAATTAAAAGTTTGGACCCAAACTTCTTCCTGAAAACCTGAAAATATCACAGAAGTTTCTGAAGGCTGATATTCTATTCATATAAACTTCTCCCTTAGCTCTGACTAGGCAGAAGTTTTAGGATACTTTTTCCGCCAAATTGCTCTCTAGGCTGAGCCCTGTCATTACAGAATCAGTCATACAAATCTGACTGTCTTAAGAACTGTAACGCTCTTCCGTGACCCTGCCAGTTTAATCTTTATTAGTCAATATACTTCACTCCTCCAACAATAAAGATCCTGTTATTTGTATACCAGAGTACCCGACATTGATTAAATTGATACGCTAAATCTGATCTTAAATGGAGATTGTCCATGCAAATTATTTTATAATGTGTCATTTAAAAACAATCAATTTAAAATTACTAGCGAGTATGACTCTCAGGTGGCACATGCTGCGTACAAGTTTCTGACAAAAAGTAGTTTATTTACATATTTTAGTCTCGTTTTTGATCATCACTGTGAGAAACTAAATTGTACCACACCAAAATGTTATTTTTTTTATTCTGCGCAAAATCAAAGGACAGTAATACTTTAATCACTGTCAAAATAAAATGCACCCAAAGCACATATACCGAAATCAAGAATTTCAGCATTTATTCGTGTCTGATAGCAGTCTTAATTTACATTCAAAATGAAAAGGACAACAGGCTATTAATATAGTCAGATTATTTAAGAATCTATTTTCTATCTTTCTTTGGGCTATTGTAGCAAACTGCTGAGAAAGGTTTATAACCCTCTTAAGGCGGGTGTTCTAGGTCAGCTGTTTTCTATGCATGCCTGCAGGAAGTTCACAGTAATTAATAATGAGAAGATAGTTTTACACTTAATATTCAATTACCAAAATGACCCTAATTACTGGGGCAAAAGTGCCGTAGGAAACAGTGTAGCCCAAGATCTGACTGCTCCTTTAGGAGCAGCTCTGATCAGTGTCTGTGATGTTTCCCTTTTCATTGCTAGATGTTTGACACATTCCCATATAGTGCATTCAATTTGTCGATATTTAAGAATGATAACCAGCATATGTCACAATTTTAAGGCAATCCATTACTTAAAACACCCCTTTTGGTATGCAAGGAATCAAATTTTCTATTTAACCATTCACTGAATTGGCTGAATGAAGAAATGGTGCCTTTACAATATTTCTGATGGTCTCATGGCTAAGTTTAGGAGAAGATTTCTCTTCACATTAATTTTGTCCTACGGACAAAACTTTTATGGAAAAATATGACCAGATGCTTGCAGCCCAAGTCAAAACACTGTACTTTGCCAATTTAAAGTTATGCTGTTTTTGGCAAAGCTAGGTTGCAGTGACCCAGTTTCATGGGTGGTGAGCATGAGTGGTGTAACACATGCACTGACATTCAAAGTGGCTCAGACTCAGAAACTGAGATGTAGCTTACATCAGCTGTCAACAGATAGACAGTAGCTGTCCACAAATGGACAGTGAAACACATACAATAAGGCAACTACAATTCACTCACCACAAGTGGGCTCAACAAAATTTATGTTAATTATCCTTTAATTATTTTGATTTGAACTCTGCTGTATCCTGAGCACCGCTGATACGTGTACATGCCTTGCAATGTCAAGTCCCTGTATATTAGCCACAAGTACATTACTCATCTTGAAATACTTGTATTTTTAATGATCTAACATGTCAAGATAAAACAATAACCACGAGCTGGCCAGTGAACCGCACCAATCATTATTAGCAAGGGGCCATTTAGCCTGACACCTAATCATTATCTATAAAACACTAAATGAACCACATCTAGTCGCATAGTTTTTTAAGTGTTATTACTGAAGGCATTATGAGATAAGAAAGTGATTGGTATTCTTCGTAATCAATAGGTTACTTACACCTCAATGACAAAGAAGACAGTAACCCGAGGTCACTAAAGCCTGACATACCATACCAACACAAAAAGCCTGAGCAAAGAGTGAAGACACTGATCAGATTGCTCCTAAGGAGTAGTCTGACCTACCATTCTGACACAAAGCGACCGACATACCATACTGACTGAAAATGACTGACATACGATATTGACACAAAATGCCTGAGTGAAGAGTGTAGATCCTGGTCTACATTTCAATTTTTGCTGAAACCAAAATCTTTTCAACTGTAAATGGGATCGCCCCAACTCCGCATTGTCCTGATATGACAGAGATACTGTTAAAAAGAACGTAAAATCACAAGTCATCCATCCAAGCAGTCACGTCATCCATCCAAGCAGTCAGGGTATGTCAGACCTCTTGGATGCATGACTTGTGATTTTATGTCCTTTTCAACAGAATTTCAGTGTGTGTGGGAGGACTGGGGAGGGTTGGAGGGGTGAGGGGAGGGGGGGCGCATTTACAGTTGAAAAGATTTTGGTCTCCAGCAAGATCTGAAATGTAGATCAGGATCTACCATCTTTGCTAAGCAAAGATGGTAGCTGAGCAAAGAGTGTAGCAAGAGTGTAGACCCTGATCAAACTGCTCCTAATGGAGCAGTCTGATCTGGATCTTACACTGTTTGCGATTTTGCCAACAACTCTGACACACTGCCTGACACTAAAATCTATGGTACTTGTTCAAACTTTACCACAACTGCAGATTGGTATAGGTGTCCAAAGATTTAGGGTGACAAGAAATATTTTGTGTCAATCTCTGTGTCAAGACTTTTGTGGTTTTCATGTCACCACACTGACAAGAAAGGTCATAAATGAAAACCTGATCAGATCAGCTCTTCCGATCCACTTCAGGTCGAAAATTTTACAGAATTTCTCAAAGCAGCCCCTGTAGCTCAGTGGGTTAAGGGCTGGCCTGCTGATCTAGAGGTCCCGGGTTTGATTTCCACTGGAGGAATAGATCTTTACAATCGTAAACAGGGTTCCATTGCAAACAGCCTTCATTATTGCTCTCTCATTGTCCTCATATGACTGAACCACTGTTGAAAATGATGTGAAATCACAAATATATTGCCCAAAACCCCTGCAGTTTTTCACCGGGTATCCATTTCCTAAAATCACATCATACATTCATCTAATTTTTCACAGTTACAGACAATATTTAAGAAGGAAACTCATTTGTAAAGTTCTCAGAAATTGAAAGGGTCAAATGAATCATAATTTTGAGCTGTTACAATCACTATGACTTTGGCATATGTCTTAACATCAGCACCCCACGTTTTTTGTTAAAATTTTATTTGATGGCACAAGTGTGAGTTGAGAAGAGTATGATGAATGTTAAGATATAGTAGGTCAGTCTAGGTTTGATGATTTTCTTACGATATTTAATATACATGTATCTACAGAATTTCAAAACTCTGTTATAAATCATTTCAGCTGTGAAAGTTGATGTATGAACATTGTCACAAAACTATGTGTCCAATTTTAAAACAGATCTCTTTGACCTCAAAATTTAATGGAGGTTAACAAGCTGTCTAACATCTGTCAACAGATAAAAAATTCATTAAAGTTACAATTAATATCCCATTTAAAGATCCCATTAAAAGGCCAATCATATTAAAAGCAAATAGAATTCATACTTTTGCCACTGCTCAGAAAGATATTTTCAATACAAATACGATATATAAATATTTACATTGGACTCATTACAATCTTTGCTGAATCGCTTAAGCACTTCTAACTTTTAAAATCTCATTTTCGATACCGATCTCCTATCTCTTTCTGATATGAATCTCCTATTAAATTGTTTTCTCCAATAAGCATATACACTAAGAATTGCGACAGACATTCCCATTGCAAACAGTGTAGACCCGGATCTGACTGGGTGTATGTTTTTAAGCACTTACAGTAATAATCAACTTTTTACAAGTTTGGGATAACCAGAGTACCAATTGAATTCTTTAGAGTTTTCAATATTTAAGACAATAACAGAAGTGGTTCATTATCTAAATATATTTAGATATTTAAAAACTACATTTTAGCACCTGTTGTGTCTACTCTACATCAGTTTAAATAAATTTATCAAACAAAATTTCAAAATGTAGGAAAAAAAAAAAACATGATAATTGTCAGAGACAGAAAAATTCACCAATCCCCCTAATAAAAGAAATTTGAATTAGTCCAGTGGCATGATCAAAATTATGGACGACGACTGACAACAGAGCCTTCCCATCCTATTAGCTCCCCTGAAGCCTCTGGCTTAGGTGAGGTGAAAAGGTCTGTATTTTTAGCTTAATTTAGACCAATTTTCACATCTTGAACCATTATAATCACAGAAATTTTCAGCTCAAATGCAGCCATTTCTACTGACAATTCTACAACATGGTATATCTCAAATTGTCGGCAGTATTTTTCAGCAGGCACATGATGTCGAAATGACATCATTAACATTACTTATGTACTAATATCGATGTGATATCATTACGTCCCATGGACTTCATTTGGAGGTCATGTGCCTTCTGGGAGGTCCTTATTCACTTTCATCTATATGAATTTCCTGCATACTTTAAAGTTAAAATTCTATTAGCGCCAAAAACCAAAACAGGTTGAATTTGCAAACAGCATAGATCAGGATGAGGCAGCTGTTAGGAGCCACCCCAGATGACCTGATTTGAGTATACAATTTGCCTTCTAGACTTTGAATTTTCAATATGATATATCTTGGATGAAACATTTTTTTGAAATTTTGCAGACATAAAGTTTGTCATCTGCTTCTTGGCTGCTTTAATGGTTAACATCTGTGAACTGGAATGACAGAATATGAAGAATCAATATACATTTGTTTTGCAAATCAATCGTGGCATTTAAAATTAAACAAAATGAACCAAACAATTCTTCAACAAGAATACCATAGTCAGATAATGCCTGTATTCAAAAACAAAATAAAAGGGCTTTAAAACAGATTCAGTGTGAGGCATTAGTTTTAAGAAGAAAGACGACACTTTATTCAATTACTCTGTAAAAACTTTAAAATAATTTCAACAAAACTGACACTGTATATCTGGTCTAAACTACAATCACAATGTTGTATGTAACAAAGTCTTTTGCTGACTAATGCAGAAATACTGTCTTAAATTACTACAAAGGTATGTGAAACTGAGATAACTCTGGCACTGAAATATTTGCCTCCCTTCCCATTAGGGGCCACTTTAACCCTTTTCAGACTGGAAACCTGTTTTGGGGACATATGCTAACAGCCCAGACCCAGTTCAGATGCCGCATTCTGCGGCATCTGACCAGGGTCAACACTGTTTGCTTACAGGGATTTCTATGCAAATGCAGTAAAAATGAAAACATCCACCCGAAACCCCTAAAACTAGAAATCAATTGCTAGAAATGGACTCATCCAAATGATAAGGATGAACAAGTCCACTGATAAAAAAGGGTGAAAGGAAAGAATTTACTCTGAGAATTGCAATCAGAGCCCTAGATAAGAGGGAGTATTTGGTGATGATTAGGGATAATTTTTGTTAATTCTGGATAAAAACATATGTTGTGACCCCTCATCTGAACCGTCTCATTGAGACGGTTCAGATGAGGGGTCACAACATATGCAGATGAGGGGTCACAACATATGCAGATGAGGGGTCACAACATATGGTTTCAATGAGAAATAAAGAAAAATTATCCCTCAATTATCATCAAATACCCTTCTTATCTAGAGCTCTAGCAATGCATTTATAAAAAAAACAGTGTGGTACACTCTTTAAAGAAGTTGTTCTTTTGTAAGACAATGCAAGAGTCCAATACTGCACAGTTTCAATGAACGCTGCAGAGCAAATCCGGTATAATACCACCTGTTCAAGCGATTTGGCACGGGCATCAATGGACACCATTTCTGGTCGGATGAAGAAGTCGAGGAAGTTGCTGAGGATTGGATTAATGAAAAGGGCCCCAAGTTTTTCAATTCCAGAAAGATGGTATTGGAACACTGTTGGCCAGTTGTATTATATTGGTGCCAGGGCTGTGGAAATACCCCACTTGTCCTATTTCACTCAGGACAAGTGAGAAATTTCAGTTTACTTGCCCTTGGACAAGTATTCAAATAGTCCAGTCAAATTGTGGGGGAACCTAAAACAAATTGCAACAAAAGGTTTTTTTGCAGTAATAAGCTCCTAAGACCTACACTTTTAACATACTTAAAGTAGGACAAAATCGGAGGATGCGAAACTTGATTTTTTTATATGTCTTGTTTACGAAGGATTTAAGCCACTGCACAGATACTTTTGGTCGGAAAGCCACTTTTAAACATCATTTCGAAACAAGTTAAATCCATAGAAGTTGTTGATAAAACAGTTATATACTGTTCTTTAGCTTTCGAATACAATTTAATTTGCTGATTATGCATAACCGGTCGATCATATAGTATATTACTATTGGTTTACCCCACCCACCAGTGCAAATTTTGCTTTTACCATAACCTCTATTCAGATGGACAATATGGATGGTAATAAAGATACCAAACATAATCAATGTTTTTAAATGAAGACTGTGACAGAACAATAGAAGAAAACAGCTTGATGTAACTGCTATTTATCAAATGATGGGACATCTGGGAGTGTCGTTTTATTGCTTCACGTCCACGGTAAACAGCCATGGTCATGTCGGGATGGTCAGTTAACCTTACGACACTATTCTTTGGCCGGCGTAGACCTCCTATGCGGATAAGCAGTACTAAGTGCACATACTTTCGCCAGTAACTGACAACTGTCCTTCCTGAATCAGCGGAAGGAGAAAAGGAAGTAAGTAGCCTGACCGGGTATCGAACACAGGACCTCTGGCTCTTGAGTCAGACACGCTACCGACTGCACTATGTGGCCCGGCTAAATACTTCATGTGTTGAAAGGATAATCCACTAGAAGGTTAAATATGCAGATAACTTGGACATGCTTTGGAATATTAGGTGATGACCTCCATGACATTCACAAAATGGTAAAATGTTTACTTTTCTGGTTCAAAATTTAAAATTATGGCTCCTTCCCGCCTGACAGCCACCTCCCCACCCGCCAACTCCTCTGGAAGGAAGTCATTGTTTTAGCTCGCCTGAACGACCTTCAGGAAGAGCTGTTGTTGTCACCCCAGTGTCGGCCCCCGCGTTTGCACCCGCGTCCATGTCCACCTTTTGGGTGTTATAGGTTATTTAAACACCAATATCTCTATAACACATTGATAGTCTAAGTTGATACTTTCACTTATGCTAGATAATGGTCTTACGTTTTACACCCTTGCCCCTCAGTGACCTTGAGGTCAAGGTCATGGAATTGGAAATCTCATGTTAAAATATGGGATGTTCTTTAAGGTTTTAGCTCACCTGTCAAGATGGGCTTATAGTATAGCCTTGGTCAGTAGTCTGTCGTCGTCTTCCACACTTTAAAAATGTACCTCCTAAACCATCTGCCCAATCTTGATCAAATTTTAAGTGTACCATTGTTGGGGTGGGGGACTGACTGCATAAGATTGGAACTCTGGTTGCCATGGCAACATAAAGCTCCTATAGACTTATAATGAAAAAAACTTAAAATAAATCTTCTTCTCTGAAACTATGAGGCCCAGAGCTTATATATTTACCATTGTTTAGTGATCCCCTACATCATTCCTGCCAATCCATACCCTGGGGTCCAAACTGGCCCCACCCTAGGAGCCCATTGGTTTATATAGGGCTATATAGCTAAAGAACCTTCAAAATTTTTCCACTCTGAAATGAAGAGGTCCAGAGCTTACATATTTAGTATGTAGCAATGGTTAGTGGTCACGTACAAAAATCCTGCCAACCATGCCTCTAGGGTCCAAATTGGCCACCCCAGGGGTCATTAGCTCCCATAGACTTATAATGATAAAAGCTTAGAAAAATCGTCTTCTCTGAAACCATGAGGCCCAGAGCTGATATATTTAGTATGTAGCAGTGTTTAGTGGTCCCCTACATAAAACCTGCCAACCATGCCCCTGGGGTCCAAACTGGCCCGATCCTAGGGGGTCATTTGTTTACATAGGGCTATATAGCTAAAGGACCTTCAAAAATGTTCCTCTTTGAAACCATGAGACCCAGAGCTTACCTATTTAGTATGTAGCAATGGTTAGTGGTCACCTACATAAATCCTGCCAACCATGCCCCTTGGATCCAAATTGGCCACGCCCCAGGGGCATTAGCTCCCATTGTCTTATGAAGTGAAAAAATTTAAAAAATCTTCTCTAAAACCATGAGGCCCAGACCTTAATCATTTAGTTTGTAGAAATGTTTAGTGGTCCCCTGCATAAATCCTGCCAACCATGCCCATGTGGTTCAAACGTGCCCAATCCCAGGGGTCATTTGTTAATATAGGGCTATATAGCTGAGAAGGGCTATATAGCTGAGAACCTTCAAAAATCTTTGCTCTGGAACCATGAGGCCGAGAGCTATCATATTTAGTATGTAGCAATGGCTAGTGGTCACATACATAAATCCTGCCAACCATGCCCTTGGGATCCAAATTACCCCCACCCCCGGGATCAATCATTGGCTCCCATAGACTTATAATGGGAAAAACTTAAAAATCTTCTTCTCTGAATCCATGAGGCCCAGAGCTTATATATTTATTTAGTATTTAGCAATGTTTAGTGGTCTCCTGCATAACTCCTGCCAATCAAGCCCCTGGGGTCCAAACTGGCCCCGTCCCAGGAGGTCAATTGTTTATATAGAACTACATCGCTAAAGAACCTTCAAAATCTTCTTCTCTGATACAAGGAGGCCCAGAGCTTACATATTTAGTATTTAGCAATGTTTAGTTGTCACGTGCACAAATCCTGCCCATCATGCCCCTGGGGCCCAAAATGGCCACGCCCCAGGGGTCATTAGCTCCCATACACTTATAATGGTAAAAATCTTAAAACATCATCTTGCCTGAAACCATGAGGCCCAGAGCTTACATATTTAGTACTTAGCAACGTTTAGTGGTCCTCTTCATAAATCCTGCCAAGGAGATATACTCATAAGTATGTTGCACTGTTTGTGTTATTATGCATGTAGTATTCTGCTCTTTGTGCCTTTGTTTAGGGCTTCTCATGCCTTCGGAGATCAGTATTCTAAATTGAAGCATGTTTATGCTAAGCAAAGTCATCAGTATGACATATTTCTTGTTGCAGTTCAGTTACTGACCTTCAGAAATTCACTTCAGATTTTAAGGCAGAATAAAGTGGGTGGGGTAATTTATACCATTTTTAGACCTAGATGGCTTTACTTTCAACAAGAAAATGTGCCAAATTCAATCTTAAGCTTCTAAATTCAATTCTGGCAGAAGCAGAATAGGTTCTTAGAAATAAAACTCTCAGCAATAATGTTATGTCATATAAAACATTACAAATAATTGGTATATTTAAGACGCAAATGGGCGTTTGTAAAAATGTCGAAAAAATATATTTTGCATTATCCGATTTTATCCTACTTTTGATATGTCATATGTGAATGTTATTTCTCAACAAAAATGCAAAAAAAGCTTTTGTTGCAATTTGTTTTGGGTTTAGGGAAAAAAAAATCGCCAGTTTGCCTGGACTAAAAGTGACATCAGTGGAAGTATTTCAGGATAATTCTAAGATATTTTTCATATTTTCTCAAGAAAACATATGTTGTGGGTTCCTGTTAGAATTGCATCATCGAGACATTTGTAACAGGTGCCCACAACATATGTTTTAATCAAAACTTTGTGACAGTTAGCTAAAAACTGTCATCAAATTCAACTCTTCGGTCCTCTGCTCATTATCTATTATTCATTCCTTATTTCATGTGTACCCCTTTTTGGGCAAGTAAATATTTGTTTGGACAAGTTAATTTTGTCTTTTTACTTGTCCATGGACAAGTAGAAAATTTTGGTATTTCCACAGCCCTGGCTGGTGGGTAATTTACTTAGAACATAAAGTCTGGTCCATCCCATCACACTGCAAGGTCATTGGGGCACCATAGATGACCAGAGCTCTAGATAAGAGGGAGTATTTGGTGATAATTAGGGATAATTTTTGTTAATTCTGAAAAAAAAAACATGTTGTGACCCCTCATCTGAACCGTCTCGACGAGACGGTTCAGATGAGGGGTCAAAACATATGTTTTGATGAGAAATAAGAAAAATTATCCTTAATTATCATCAAATACTCCCTCTTATCTAGAGCTCTGAGTCATTTTACAACAATCCCTCTCTACCTAGTCCTGCCTTCAGCTACCTAGTTGTGTTGGCAAAGTCCATCCCTATCCACCTTTTAATATTGTCTTTGAATCTTTTCTTCTTCCACCTCTTCTTCTCTTTCCTTTCACTGTGCCCTGCAGAGCCAGACTACCTTGAGATGTGGCCAAACCACCTCAGTTTCCGTTTCTTGACTAAGGTCGTTCGTCATATTCTCCAACAGCTAAGTCGAGTTGACCCCCGAAAATAACAGCACATTATTGGATGTCACTGTGGTAATATAATTATAAGGTATGGGGGGGGGAGGGGGGGGGGGGGGGGGGGGGGGGCGTCTCAAACATGTCCGATACTAATAATAAAATTTGGACGGTAATGGTCATTTAAACGGAATTGTTTCGCTTTCTGGCACTCGTCTACATCTACATCTACCAATTAAGTGCATGGCCAATATTGGCATAGTCGCACTGTGAACAACCTTAAAACATTCGTGCTGGGAGGTTCTTATGTACAGTTAAAATCAGATAAAAACATGTTGTTCACAATCACGGTCTTAGGACATCTGCACTGACAAGGAGCTTGAAGTCATCCAGAGTCGGTGCAGATATGACCTTGGCAGGCAGACCATTCCAGAGACGGACTGTTGATGGAAAGACGGATCCCTTGTAGGCATTGATGGAGCAAAATATTGGCAGGTATTGTTGATGGTGTCCTCTAGTTGCTACTCCTGTGGCTGTCAGGTACTGGCCTGAAGGGATTTCAACGAGGTTATTGACGATCCTGTACATCATTGTGACTTTGCTCTGGTCTCGCCTTGATTGAAGGTCCTCCCATCCAAGTTCTTGCAACATTGAAGTGACACTGCTGGTTCGGCAGTAGTCATTGCAGCAAAACCTGGCGGCATGCCTCTGTACAGACTCCAATTTGGCTATGTTGGATTTTGTCACTGGGTCCCATACCGTCGAAGCATGTAAACATTTACAATATTTTGTATAGGTAGAAGCCCTACTAAAGACTAGCTTCCCTGATTCACAGGTCCTGGTGAATGATTGTCCTTGGACGTATCACCAGTAAACAATTCTGATTCTGATGGATACCAGTACTGTACGAATCAAGAAGCAAACGCAACAGTCTATGCTATCAACCAGCAGTTTGCTTTATGATACAGCTTGTTTTGAGCTACCACATAAAATAGCAGAAATAATTATATCTACCTGAACATTCTCAGTTAATATTAAACTGATAGGAAGAGCTTGCAATCAAATTTCTTTGGTTTTTGTTTTGATAACGTCCCAAAAATTTGTTTACATGCGCGGTCCACAGAAACACCGGAAATGGAAGGTAAAACCCGAGACTTTTTACTGCACAACTCAAGTCGCTGAAGACAGAGTTAATTGCACCTTGCCAGTTTTCTTCACTAGCAGAAATCTTATGCTTAATAGAATTAGTAAAAAAATCCCCCCCCCCACCCTCCTAAAGTTGAGGGAATTCAGTCGAGAAAAAAATCTAAAGTGCTAGGTGGAAAGTCATCTGTGGTGCTCCAATGAGCTTGCAAGGTTATGGGGCATCTTCGCAAGCCAATATGGTACTAAGTCCACATTGTTCCCCTTTATCCCATGTACGTAAGGAACAAAGTAGACTTAGTACAGTTGGCTTGCAAAGATGGGTTATGGGGGGTAGACTAGACTAATAACCAAGGATGCCGGAGAGAAAGAGACTATAATAAAAAAAAGTAGTAAAATAGTAATAATTGTATCATGGCCTACGTTTTTCCTTGATCTTTTAGTGCAATATTTTAATTACCATCAGACACTAGCGTCCCCTCGAAGGTTATATCAATTACTCGTACAGTTCAATTCTCTAAATATTAGTAATATTTGTTCGCAAACATACAATACATATCGTTACAAACTAAAATATCTTCACTAAAACAAAGTTTATAACGTTATAATTATCAAATCATATAAAGTTTGCACCATGAATAAAACATTAAAGTTCCACCACCATCTGCCATCCACAACGTTAAAGTTTATTACAGATTTGCAGCTCTATTTTCTATTCTATTTTATCCCATAACCTTACTAGGTCGTTGGGGGCACCACAGATGACTTCACAGTGTTTACACTTTTGTACCATACACTCAGCGAAAGGGAGTGTCTAGGCAAACGCTCATGTCTTTAGGCACGCTTCTTGTCCATCACCTATTTTGTCAAACTTTTGTGGGGTTGAACGACACTGAAGAACGCACATCTGTCGCACTAAATTGTGTGTAAGTACATTTATTATTCTTACCGAAACATAGACATGTGGAGCCTACGAATTTTTCAGTCTCAGAGTTTATATATTTCAGTGATGGTCTGGCCATAATTTCTGCTTTCTAGAATCCTCCTATCTTACTGTAAACATGTAATTTCAAAGACTTATTCAGCTCAGAGAGAGAGACAGACAGAGAGAGCTACTTATTTGAATAAATAGTTTATATAAACTGGAAATTAATTTTCATTCCAAAGCTTTTTGTCTACAATATTGCGTATAATTTGACGATGTCAAGAAGTCAGCGCGGAGACACTACGACATAAAGAACCCGAAAATACGAAAAACAAATCTCGTAAAATTCAATAAACAGCTGCGGGACCGAAGCAGATAAGACCCTCGATCATAGTCACGGTAAAACATATACCGTATTTTTCAGAAATGGGACAGATAGTTGTGAGGAAATAGTGCAGACGCGGATCAGACTGGTCCTGAAGGAACATCTTGATTAGGGTCTACACTGTTTGCAATTCTATTTGAAACTTTCTGACGCATTACTGCATTGTGAAACCAAACTGATCAATTTCAGGTGTCCCAATTTTTAGCTTTTTACAGTAGATAATGATACCCAGGAAAAGACCACACTCACAAGGCAAAACACAAAAAGAAGGCACGTTAGGAATCACAGATTTGTAAACTAATTTTGACAACCTTGTAAAGTAAAAAAAAAAGGCAATCAGGAACTAAAATAATCAGATTCCATATCATGTCCTCACAACCAAAAAGGAAAGAACTATATGCAGAAATCGACAGCAGTTCACGAAAGTTACGCACGGTAAACCGAAAAAAAAACCCAGCTCTTCCTCATACAGTTGGTTATGCCGCTACCTCAAGTAAAAACACCACTCACACAACATGTGAACGCAAGCACCGACATTGACAACAAGAACGAGCATCAGTAAGGAGCCACAACAGAAGTACCGCCTTGGAACGGTCAGTAATAGATCACTAGGGCTTAAACCAGTTTGAAACCAGTACCGAAGGTTTAATGCAACAAAATACACTGACACTTCTCACATTACATGAGTGACACAGATTTGTTACGACGCTTGATATCTGTGACCATTCGCCGATTTTTTCTTTGACTTTTTAAAGTCCCTCAGCAGCCAACCATGGAGAGACGAACTGCTATGTAAATGCGATTAAACGAAATGTAAAAATAAATTTTAATTGCAGATAAGATGGAAAAAAAATGTAGATCAAAGATGGAGAGTAATTTAAAGATACCCACTTTGAAGCTGCAAAAACTGAGGACTATTTAAAATAATTGCCTTGCGGACATCTAATGGGGAAAAGCTGACCTCTCGCTGCGTGTCTCTGTGTGTCGTCTTTATTGTTTTCCTTTCCCGTTAAGGGCAGGCTATTGATATCGATTGTGTCGGTTCCTGGTCTTTGCCTTCTCTTCAATTTAAATGAGCCGCGACACGATAAAACCAACCAAGTGGAATGTACGCCCAGCGACGATTCAGATCAGCCTGGGCATCCGCCCAGTCTGATCACTCTTTGCTCTGCGCTCAACGGGCAGCTAAGGGTCTAAGCTATTTCCATTCCGATAGCGAAGACTCTGATCAGACTGGAAAGATGCCCAGGCTGATCTGAGTCTTCGCATTGCGCACATGCCATTTTGTTGGTTTTCTCGTGTCGCGGCTCAATTAAAGTCCATTTATTTTATTTGTTAAGTTTTAGAATACATGTAACAACTATGCTTTTAGGTAAACAAGGACGGCCGAAATCCAAATGTTACGGCATCAGCTCACCCCATTACATACACCGCTGCAAAAGTATGGAAGTCGTTACTCATTTGTAGTGCGCCCGACTCTCGATCGAAGGGTTCAGAGTTTGACTCTCTGCCAGGTCTCTTGCGTTGTGACTTTGAGCAAGTAACATACCCACATTTCTGTTTGTATACACGAATAAGGAAAATATTTTAATAAGTCGCAGTTAATGCTCTAGAAATGCTAAGGTAACGGACTCATAAAAAAACAAAGAGCTCCGGCCGGGATTTGAACCCGGGCCGCCTGCGTGATAGTCCCGCACTCTACCACGTCGCTATAAAAGCCGGCTTGTACCGCAAAGCAGTACAAGTGTATCTTATACCTATCACTACTACATACACCCCTCCATTTTAGATTCGTCCCCGAATCTCAATTTGAGTTTCATCGAATCTAATCTAATCACGGATGTGCTCCGAGACTCATGTGGGTCATTTACGTTGGGCGCCAGATGTAACGGACTCATAAAAAACCAAAGAGCTCCGGCCGGGATTTGAACCCGGGCCGCCTGCGGTACCGCAAGGCAGTACAAGTGTATCTTATACCTATCACTACTACACTGATAAAAAGGCGACTATAAAAAAGAGTACTACTATTATTATTATTAAAACAATTAAAAAACTTCAATTAATGTCTGCAAAGGAAAAAGCTGTGTCTGTATTTTTTGTTCTGATGATTATTTGCATACTGATATTTTATTGTTGTTTTGTTTTGATTTATATGCTTTGTTTTGTGTGCCCCATCGTATGCTTTTGTTGACTTGTTTGTTTTCTTTTTATGTGTTACAGCTATCTGGCTGCATTTTATGCTATTCATATCGATGGCGAGTTTTTTTCTTAATTTCTGGCATGTTAGTCTTTACCTTTTATCCCTTGTTACCGTTTTCGAATGGTTCAAGAATTCTAACCATGTACCCTGTAAGTAAGTAACTACTTTATATATGCGCGTAACCATCGCCTTGGGTTCCGCCGTGGCTCATAACCATACAAGGTACAACGAAAATGCCACACAAAAGCTATACTGAAACATATATTTTAACTTATTTTTATATTTAAGAAAAAAACAACAACATAAAGCTAAGCAGGCAGCTGTAATAGGTAACCAAAATGCTAGAAATGCAACAAACTATAATAAACCATAGCAGAATGTTTTATGAAATTCATACTCATTGGTTTCTTGTATTCTTTAATTGCATCACTTTGTATTTGTACATGTTCATGTAACACTTTGTGCCATCTTTATTGTTTAATTTTTCCTACCCATTTTGTGTTTAGGGCAGCATGTGTAAAACGATTGTGTCGGTACCTGATTATTGTTTCCTTAACAGTCACAAATACATGTATGTATATTTGCAGATAATAGTATCTAAATTTTATGACAACTTCAAACGTATTGCTAGCAAAATGATAAACTGTATCTTATGCTCGATTACTGTTTTAACTTCGATCTTAGAGAGAGAGAGAAGGAGGGAGAGAGAGAGAGAGAGAGAGAGAGAGAGTAAAATTTTGGTGTCTAGGATGTGACTTCTAAGCCTTGTTTAAATGAGAAATGCACTTTCGGGCGGGTTGCTACAGAATTCGGGGATAACCATATTAAGATAGGAATTCGTACTGGATTGTACGCCGTTTCCTTTTGCTTTGCTTTCGCCGTTTCCTACAGGGCCCACTATCTCCCGGTACTTCTACATTTGGCACACCCAGCTACAGGGTTCTCGCCAGCATCGCTAATGCACGATCTTTATAGCCTATATCTTAAAACCCTATATGACTGGTTTGGGGTGTTTTGGGATGGTTTGGTGTGTTTCCACGGACCCTTTTTTGTCTAGAAAAGCAGACGAACCTTGTACAGTCTTCTCTCTTCTGGACTTCATGGTGAAAATGGACTAGATCCGGCTACAAGTATTCATATCATGAAAACATGCGTATTACCTGTTTTGACCTATGGCTTAAAATTCTTTTACCTGAGAACAAACAGTTACTTATTTTAGAAAAAGTCTTACGGATATCTGAAGATGATTTTATCAATTCCTGTGAACTCTCCAGATCCGGCAGGGTATATTCTATCGGGAATTCTTCCAGTGGAGGCTCATATCCACAGCAAGACTCTAACCTTAGTGTATAGCATCTGCTCGCAAGACGACAGTAGTGTTGAAAAACAGCTTGCCTGCAGACAACTCAGTGTAAAAAGTAACAACAATAATAGCTGGTTCATAAGGGCTGATAAGATCATCATAAAACATGGACTACCGAACTTTCAAACGTTAATAGCTCAACCTTATTCAAAGGTTTCATGGTCAAGTGTATAAAGCTGTTAATGCTATCTATCTATCTATCTATCTATCTATCTATCTATCTATCTATCTATCTATCTATCTATCTATCTATCTATCTATCTATATCTATCTATCTATCTATCTATCTATCTATCTATCTATCTATCTATCTATCTATCTATCTATCTATCTATCTATACTGCAACACCCCCTCGCGATGATTACGTGCAGGATGATTGCGCGCCGTGAAGAAAAAAAGTGAGATGAATAGATGAGTCTAAAAAGTGCAAAGGTGAGGTGAAGAAAGATGAAAGGGTTAAAACTGTTAACAGAAATGAGATATTAAAATCAGGTTAAAAACAGGTCTGTTGTATTTATGGCATCTGGTGGTCAAGAGACCTGACTGCCACAATGAACTGAGTCAGTTTAGGCAGCAAAACAACATCAGCTGGAAGTCGATTCCATTGCAGAACAGCCAGGGGGAAGAACGAGTATTTATAGAAATTTGTTTGAGTGTGAATTTGCAGTAATGTGAGGGGGTGGCTGTGACGTGTCATTCTTGTAGGATGTGTAAAATACGATGGTAGAGGCACGGCAACAATATTGTGCAGAATTTTGTAAAACATGCAAAGACGAGCATCTGCTCTCCTCTGCTCCAGAGACCTCCAACCAAGGCTAGACTGCATAGCAGTGACACTGTCATAGGGAGAATAGTTATTCAAAGTCCAGCGGATAGCTCTACGCTGTATCATTTCGATTTTGTGAATATTTGACTGTGTATATGGACTCCACACGCAGTGCTTCCTGGAAACGTCATATTCATACCTGGTGCTGCACACCCAAAGGTTTATACCAAGGATGCCAATTGTAAGGGACGCTAAAAGATTATCTGTTTAAATCAAATTGGTAGTTGAATCTTTTATCCTTCAAACAAATCGAGCAAAGTTCCACAATTCAGAAGTGTCAAAACTTTGTCATCGTGACACAAATGTCCTCAACAATGAGGGGAAAGATAACAACAAGATTGGGCATGGGTTTTACCCGTATAGCACGTTTTCGGTGTTTATATAGACCACATTTTTCTTTTCTTTTTTGGATTAAAAAAGATATCCTTCTTGATTTCTACTAATTATAAAATTCAGAGTTCAAAAGACGATGAATGGAAATTAAATTAATTTTATTTATTTATTTGTTTATTCATTCATTTATTAAGACCGGACCTAAAAGTAGTGTACATTTCCGGTTGTGTTCGAGGGAAAAAGTCAGAAATTTTACATTTTGTCTGTTTTGTCGGCGAGTGAAGATGCCGGTTTATAAAGGTACATGCTTTAAACTAGCCTGTGAATACACTAGCCCTAAACAGATCTTTGTAAATACCATTAAATTTGTCTACATGGTTTCATAGTGTCTTCTATGTAGATTTGCCGCATTTCGGTAGGCACCAGAATTCACGCACATCAGAATTTGTGCATTCATAAACTGAACGGCTACCATGACATGATTTTATTCAGAGATGTATTATGGGCACTGAAACTTTACTATTTTTCAGTGGCCTTTTTTAAGGCAGCTTGAACAACAAACAGAAGAAGTAGACAGTGTTCCCATTCACGTATAATTGTGCGTGAATCACGCGGAAATTATTCTAATCACGCATAAATTTTGGGGCAAGAACGTGCATTCACGCGCACTTGTTTCTCTCAAAAATATAAAAAAAAAAACATCATTTTTCTTCACTCTATTGCGAGTCTGCCAGGCCAGATGATTTTTGTGGCCGAGAAGAGAGTCAGAAGTCGCTGTTTTGATCTGAAATGCGGGCCGTAGTAAGATACCATGCTTACATTCACATCCGCCACATCCGTTCTACGGCCAATCAAATTCATTATTGGAAAACACTACCACTAATCGGCTGCATGAATATTAATGACGTGCGGTCATGTTGCGCACTAGAACTGTCATAATGGCCGACAGAATTTGTCCGTATTTTTGTGTTTACTTTCGCTGTTTCTGTTTGGAAACAGCACTTTCTATTTTTCATTTGGAAAAGAATTCATCAAATGATTAATATTGGATAAAACGAGGACCGGAAAAAGGCATGACAGCCGTTTTCTTCGTTTTTTCAGGCTTCAATTGGAAACACATCGGCACTTTAGTGTTTGTGAAAGAAGCGGACCAAGGGTTCCGGGTCATTTCGGCCCATAACTTTTTCGAGATAAAAAGTCATACCCAAAAAATTTTACTTCATACCCCCAAATTTTATAGATAGGGGGTATAAAAACCCTCAGTTTAAAATTTAAGTGGGAACACTGAGTAGAGCAAAAGAAGGTATCAACAGCTCAAGCTGCTATTTGGTTTTAAACCGGTTACTAGAAATACCGGAATACACTTAATTACCGGAATATACCAAAATACACCGGAATCTACTAGGGGTGCGCGATATTACCGGTATACCGGTAAATCGCGATTCAAAATTCCAGCGATACGAATCACGATACGTTTTGGCCATACTGGTGCGCTCGGTAAATTTCGGATGTTTCCGGACATTCTCGTGAAAACATTTTATATGCTTGTAATTAAAGGTTGGTTCCTGGAGTATGGAATGCATCATCATTTTCATGATTAATTTTCTAAATTATCGGATAGCACTTATAACAAGGAAATAAATAAGTTTCACTGAAAAGTGTAAAGCCATAAGTATTTGGTAAGTCGTTTTACGAGGGGTTCCCTAACTCTGCTTCGCACACCAGTTAGCGCTATTTTCAGTTCATCCCAAAAATAGATAACGCAGCTTACACAATGCTGCACTGCATTTTGGGCTAGTATTAAACCATTCGTCATGCCGGCACCTCTAGGAGAACTCACATCAAGAGAGAAAATGACCTTTAGGAGAATAGCACTAGAAATTACGCACTTATAGGCATAAGACAAAATTATTTTTAGAACTGGAATTCCAAGGCATTGCTTAAACAAAAAAAGTAAAGCAGAGAAAAACAACAATTTTCTACAAAATCCAACGGTTTTCTCACTAGCAACAATAGAAAAATAAGAGTAGTCAATATCACACAGAAAAAAAACTAAATTATTTTGTGAACAGATTTGGTATCTTTAGGTCAGGAACCTACCTTTAACAGTTTCCTTTTCATTTTGTTAGTATTTTGCCCCAAATATTCCTTTTTTTTATAAAACGGATCTAGGTAGGAAAGTCAATTAAAGCCGATGATCTTTAAAAACAGGTTTTGATTGTTTACTTTTGCCAAAGGCTCGCTTTCTCTTTTGTCTGTTATCTCCGTAATCATCACCCACAAAAAAGATGGAAACAAAAATGACCGTGATTGTAGGTAATAGTGTCCAGTTTAATCCTTTTGTCAGTATCCAATTGATCCTATCACTCCAACGGTATGATCATTTTGACACATATTCCCATTCATAACTTACGTAAATATTCAAACATCTTTTGGAACATTTTTTTTTTGTGTGTGTGTGTATATCACATTTTCACTTACGGGAAGTTTCATTATTTTGTTGACAAACACTGCAGATTCTGATCACACTGCTCCAATGTGCTGTCTGATCTGGGTCTACAATATTTGCTCAGCAATTATTGTCCGATTATTTAGTGTATTCCTTTTCATGTCACCGATAAAATAATTCACCTAGACTTCAGACACGTGTCAATTCTTTTGATCTTTGATGACAACTGGTGTTGAAAATCTGCATGCTTTTTTCATTCTCGCCTTGGGGCAAAACTGGGTCAGGGCAGAATAACAAATAAAGAAGTCATGTACCGGATGCATGGTCACTAGGTAAGTCAATGAATTCGCAGACTTGTAACAGTTGCATTTTAATAAAGTACATGAGCTGGTTATAATTTGTTTTGGTGTTAAAATAAACAGGTAAAGAATGGGATGTTCATTTTTTATTACAATCATTTAATAAAAGACAGAAGCAAACAACACAGTAAAAGCATGTAACATGGAAGTACGTACTTAAAAAAAGTTGTGATATATCGTGATACATATCCCGATACGGACCAGTGTATCGTGATATATCGCGATACGGTTTTCAGTGGCGATACCCACGCCTAGAATCTACCAAAATACACACTATAAATGTAATATTATCCAAAATATGTCGTTTAGTAACAGCTGGATGTAAAAACCGGCAAGTTAAAGACCCATACAAAGACCCTAACCGGCTTGCAATCTGCACACTGATACCTATCCAAGGCCCATACCCTGGTCTGTTTATTCTCGCTACAGATGTAAAGAATGCAATTTCTGAACTGGAAATTGTTCGAATTTATCTATTCTCCCAGTACTTTAAGTTCATTTTGTTAATAAAAACGTTTATTTTGGTGTATTCCGGTAATAAGGTGTATTCCGGTAATTCTAGTAACCCGTTTTAAACAGATACTTTTGTAAAAATCATATTGGATTGACCTGTTTTTATTAACACAACTATCTACCAAGATGATGAGAAGGAACTTTTTTGATTATAATTTATATTTCAAAAATAACTTTTGCCCCATGCTATGTACCGGACGGTAGCAGTTATCAGAGGCAAGCGCACTTGCCTTTGATGCTATAGATCCCAAGTTCAAACCAGGGTCACAGTGAGGGTGACAGCGTTTGAATTTCGGTGTCCGAACACGCTTCCTTAATGCCATTTGCAGGGATGACATTAAAAAAGTGTACCGTCCTTCGGATCAGGACGTTAACTGGGGGCCCCCTGTGCAGGTTAAAGATCCCTTCTGTAGTTACATGACTACAAGGAGGTTCATCCTGCAAAACTGGAGTGTACATCGTACACCTGCTCATAACTTGAGAGAGGGTGTAGCAGTATACGAAGAAAGAAAAAAAAAAAAACACCCGGAAGCAATTATCAACACCCCATTTACCCCTAAATGCTTATATGATAAAGATAATGAGGATTTAATACTACTTCTCTTACAGTTATGCTATGGTCATTTAGTGTAAATAATGATTGAAAGATTTGCTTTAAATTCAAACATAAAATTCCAAGATTTCTGATTTTTTACACACTCAGCCAGAACATACCCCAAAATATGAAGAAAAAAAACTGTAAAAAATGTCGATTTTTTTCAATATTTACCCTAAAAATATTAAAAGAATTCTTACAAAGATAAAGTTAAATATTGTACATTTGATGATGTTTTGTTTGATTTTTGGATAATTTTACTTGAAAATAAACTATTTTTCTGATCTATTTTTTTTTTAAACAGTGCATTTTTGAGAAATATAATTTTAGGGTGTTGATAACTATTGCCATGCTACATTTTAATTATTTCAGGGAAGTAGTTATCGACACCCTGGAGGCCACAATACCAGATGTGGTTTTGAACACTGCAGGGCTCTCACACCCCTTTTTGGGATTGGGGCCGGGGCCTTTAGAATTGGGAAAAATAGCGTCGTTTTGTCTAAAATTGGGAAAATTTTCATTGTTTTATGTGTGAAGTTTTCATTGTCAGACCAACACAACTTACATACATGGTCAGGGATTTCCCCAGACCATTAAGGCAAGTCGCTTGCAACATGCCTTCCTCTTCAAATTACCTTTGCAACATGCCTTAACTTCCAATGAAAATTTATTAAATTGCTATTATTTTCAATTCTCACCCAGTAAAGTTGTTTAAAATGGATTAAAGATCATCAATGAATTATTTATAATAAATTTAGGCTAATGTTGACAAAACATTGCTATATTAAGGAATTTAAAAATTGATCAACAAGTCAAAATCTGATTTTTGTGCTAAAAGCGACATGTCTTCTGAAATTTCTGGGGAGAATACTGATGGTATTGTTATATTTTCAGAGGAATCCAGTCAATAAGCAGACATAAATTTAGCAGATAGTGAATCATAATAAACTTTATCAAATTTTTGGGATATTAGATAATAACAAAACTATTTGTATGTGTAGAGTTTTTCTTTCTTTCCTTTGAACTGGCAACTTGCCCTATCTTGCCATTCTCAAATTGGAGACAAGACTACAGGGGTTTTCCTAGGGACCAAAATGCCATTGGCCTGCAGGGCCACCTGGCTGGAAAATCTACTGGCCATCCAAATTTTCAACTGGCCCGACTATTTTTCCAATGCGGAATATACAGGACAAATTATATTCAATAAAATAAAGCACCATTAAAATGTATGATCCTTTATCACCAAATAGACAGTCGTATCTGTAGTTGTTTAGTATCCGAATGTTTAAGATGATTAACCCATTAAGCCAAGTCTGATACCTCATGATATAGCAGTGAGGTTTTCTTGTAATTGGTGCATCCAGTAACATAAGAGCCAACTGTGTCCCTAGTTTTACACGTTGAACATTTCATTCCTAGGGCATCATCAAACTCGAGCAACTTCAGGCACTTGAATTCAGTCAGCCACCCAGGTTGAAAGTACCGATGGCGGCCAGACTGTTCGTATTTGTCTTGGGTGGCTTTTTTTCTTCATCGGACTTAAGCAGCTGTTTTTGTTTTTTAGATGGCGGGGGTTGAAATAAGCGCAGAAGTCCTTTGGGTCCATTTTTTTAAATGTGACTTCTGCGATTCATCCCCAAACTTCATCGGTCGGCCATATTGTCTATTTGCAATGTGAGGAGAAATTTCATTGGATTAAACATTTCTGATCGTCCAATGAAATCATCCGTAGCAAAACGAAAGTAGACTGGTTGTCTCGCCTGCGAAGCAGAGGCGAGACATAGGTATTGCTTTTCCGGTGTCGTCGTCGTCGTCGGCGGCGGCGTAAACTTTCATCGGGTTTTTGCGTTTAGGTCAGTTTCTCAGAAACTATAAGGGCTAGAGCCATGAAACTTGATTCATGCATACATCTGGAAGAGTAGATCTCAAAGCCATCATCAATACTGAGTCTTGACCTACATTTTACGGTTGACTGACTTTGCAATTTTTCATCGGGTTTTTGCGTTTAGGTCATTTTCTCAGGAACTATAATGGCTAGAGCCATGAAACTTGATTCATGCATACATCTGGAAGAGTAGCTCTCAAGGCCATCATCAATACTGAGTCTTGACCTACTTTTTACGGTTGACTGACTTTGCAATTTTTCATCGGGTTTTTGTGTTTAGGTCATTTTCTCAGGAACTATAATGGCTTGAGCCATGAAACTTGGTTCATGCATACATCTGGAAGAGTAAAGCTGAAAGTCATCATCAATACTGAGTCTTGATCTACATTTTACGGTTGACTGACTTTGCAATTTTTCATCAGGTTTTTGCGTTTAGGTCATTTTCTCAGGAACTATAAGGGCTAGAACCATGAAACTTGGTTCATGCATGCATCTGGAAGAGTAGATATCAAAGCCATCATCAATATTGAGTCTTGACCTACATTTTACGGTTGACTGATTTTGCTATTTTTTGTCAAGTTTCCATGTTTAGGTCATTTTCTCAGAATTTATAAGGGCTAGAGCCAAGAATCTTGGTTCATGCTTAC
Source organism: Ctena decussata (assembly GCA_963989385.1). Lineage (NCBI taxonomy): Eukaryota > Metazoa > Mollusca > Bivalvia > Lucinida > Lucinidae > Ctena > Ctena decussata. The sequence continues at coordinate 80,639,357 of OZ022501.1, read as the reverse complement.
GTCTGGAAGAGTAAATCTCAAATCCATCATCAATATTGAGTCTTGACCTACATTCTACGGTTGACTGACTTCGCAATTTTTCGTCTAGTTTTCGCGTTTAGGTCTGTTTCTCAGAAACTAAAAGGGCTAGAACCATGGAACTTGGGTCATGCCTTCATCTGGAAGAGCTCAAAGTCATCATCAGTACTGAGTCTTCACCAACATTTTACAGTTGACTGACTTTGCATTTTTTTGTCCAGTTTTCACATTTAGATCTTTCTCAGAAACTAGGGCTAGAGCCAAGAAACTTGGTTCATGCATACATCTTTGCTGATTTAGCTCTGTTTTATGACAAAGCGCTAGCAGGCGAGACACCGCATTCCGCGGAATTCTTGTTTTCAGATTGTTTTCGCTTCAAGTTTGAAACAAACTGAATGTCCCGAAATGACTCCCCGAAATTCAACTGGCCTGACGGACCTGCTACAGTGGGATTTAACTGGCCCGAGGCCAAAATCAACGGGCCCGGGCCAACGGACCCGCGCTTAAAAAAAACCCTGTCCTAGTGACTAGGACCTAGAAAAAAAAGTGTTTCAATATCAGGGATCATTTTCTGGCGCGATTTCGCGATATTCTCGCATTTTTTTACACGAAATCGCAAAAAAGTTCGCTGGTTGAGAAAAAAAATCGCACCGAGAAATTCTTTCAATTCGCACCGTGTTTTTCTGTATTCCCACATGCGGACCATTTCGGTACATTCAGATTGTTTTGTAGGCTTTGGTTTCCGGAAATGTTTGGCGCCAAACGACTTGCAATACATATGTGGGTAACCAGCATCGTCTATGTCACTGCAAAGCTTCTTGTGAAAATCTGCTATCAGTGTTTCATATTTTGCAAGCGCTTTTGTAGTTCATTGCAAAATGGAGTCTTCAAAGGCAGAAACGAAGAAAAGAAAACTGATATCGGCCAAAACGAGCCGAGAGGGCATTTTGAGATAGTTTTGCTCCACTGTAGAGACCTCGGCGACCCCCCATTATCTGCCTTCCAAGACTCCGCGACCGAGAAAGTGGATAAACAAGCCGAAACCCGGGGTCGGGGGGGGGGGGGGGGGGGGGGGGGGGGTCGACGAAAATAATAACAGCAAGGCCCCTGTCAAATCACACTTCTGATTATCAACCAGTCAGCTTTCTTGATGTAATTTGTTCTTACAATTTCAGAAACTGAATGACAAAGAGTGAAGATCCAGATCAGATACTTCTTCAGAAGCCATCTGATCTCAATCTGCACTGTTTGCAAAGATGGGGCATATCCAGGTTCAGCATGACAAGGGTTAATTACTGTAATGTTCCTTTTTTTTTTTACAGCCAAAAAAAATTGCTGCAAACCTAAAGTTCAAACAAAGACTTGAGGTTCTACCTACCATATAGTAATGCCTACAAAAGATGCAGGTGGAATGGCAAACAGTGAAGACCCTGATCTAGGAGAGTCTGGTCTGGGTCTGCACTGCTTGCCCAGATATATCTGTCAAAAAACTTGGGATCATTACGGTTATACGGTATGAGATAAACTGTTTGAAAGTTGATATTTGATCATTTTAATGAAATTATTTTCCTTAATAATTTGTTGGAAATAAAGAAAAACAAAACCTAATTTCTTTATATTAACCATTATGATTTATATTTCATGCAATGAAAAGAATCAACAGGAACTGAAATTTTCTCACTAACTTTGACCCAGCGAGAGAAAAAATCTCATCAGATTTGAAAATTTCTCATTAATTTTGACCTAATGGGATTTTTTATCTCACAAAAATCTTGGGCCAGAATTATCCCTGCAATATAACACTCTAGGTTGAACTGAAGCATCTGTGAACTAAGCATAATGTGAAGTTGAGAGAAAGTGGACTGTCCAGGGCTACAGAAATCCGAATTTTTGTCGGTTCAGACCGATTTTAAGTTCGAAAAACCGATTCAGATGTCATAAGGCACGTTTTTTTCGGTCCGAAAATACACAATTCGGGGATGTATGATGACATAATTACCTGGATTTTAGCCATGTGTCATATTATTAATCCATTACTCACGCACTGCTGTCAAAAGTTATCACAGATAAACAAAGTGTCGATGGTCTTGCCAAGGTGTGAACAATGAATATGTTTATGATTATGTTTTTAGAAATCTTCGATAATTAGCACGTGTCACAATTTCGGCCAGCGGCGAAGGCGTAATACACACATACACATGCCTACGCACGGAAAAAGGCTAAGTAAGGTTACTGTATACTTTCAAAGATAGCATAAGGAAAGAATTTGACTAGCAATAAATTTAAACCGGTCTTGAATATGTGCAGGCTGGTCAGGTTTTTTTTTTAAACCGACGTCATTTCTCGCGCAGAATTTTTTTTTTATTCATCTGAAGGTACCTTTTTGCAAGTATATTCAATTTTCAAGGGAATTAACTCGAATACAGTAAAATACGTCAATCGTAATACTTCGGCCAATTCCGTAAATGAAGATCGGCGAGGATGTCCGATTGGGTACCGCATGTGTACTTTCACTTTCGGTCTGACCGTCTCTGTGGTTTAAAGCGCATTTTTCACAATAAATAAGAACATGTGGACGATTTTATGTCTCCCGACACCCACGTTATAACGGCGATTCAGTGTAGTCATTAGTTTTCGTGACTTTTTATTGGATTGTGGAATACACGGTGTAGTCATTAGTTTTCGTGTCTATTTTGGATTCGTATGACGTCATCGGCCGTCCAGACCGATTTGGATTTCAAAATTTCTGTAGCCCTGGGACTGTCACAATGCAGAACATGACAAAACTTTCAGTCCTGCAAGTACAAAACCTCCACGGTATGTCACTATCACTACCGGTATACTAACTCTTGGATGTCCCGGTAATCCTGTTTATGATTTTGGAAATGGCCGAAAATGTCTGTGAAAATCGAATCAGGTACGAAACGCAAAAACAGCAGAATCATCCCCATAGATGAAAACTCCGATCAAATTTTAGCATTGGAAGGCTTTAAATTAAAGAATAAGTGTAAATATTGTTCACCACAACAATATTTGCCCTTGAAGCAAAGAAAGTATTAACTTATTGCAGCGAAATTCGCTAGGCTATTCGCCCTCTAATGAAAGGGAAGTAACTCTAACAGTACATGACTACATGATAAAACCCGGTACAAAACATGACGATTGTGATTGAAAATGTAATCGCTTCCCGATTTTTAAAGTTAAAAATTATGTTAACATTTTAGTTTTAGGTGGTTTTAAATTTATTTTGCATTGATGCGACTGCAGTATTCTTGGACCAAACAGGCTTAGTCAGATTGGGAATTTTTCATCTGGAATTGCGAAAAAAACATACTTTTTGGCATTGGGAATGGGGCCGAATTTAGGCCCCAAATTTCGGTGATCGAGAGCCCTGCACTGTAACCAGGTCTGCTCTTATTATTCTCCATGGTGATCTAGTTTTTGGAATAAAACCACATGACAATGCTTCATGTGAGTGTAAATAACCATGTGTCTAAGTGACCTCCCCCTACAGCCATGCACAAAAGGCACATTATTTCATTAGTATATTAACAAATATGTCTATTATTCTCCAAACACCTAACCTTCTAGCATTTTTTTTGCACTAATTCATAAATCTAAATGAAATTGCAACACTATAATGCCCTATTTACATTAAGATGTCAAGAAATGGAAAAGTTCACAAGGGGGTGTCGATAGCTACTACCTGTCGATAATACCTGCCTTTGCTCTATCACTAAAAACTTCTTGGCGGTGAAGACAAGCCAAAAGGCGTTGAATCAAGATACAAGAAACTTTGGGTGTTAAATAAAGTTTCTTGTATCTTGTACAATAAGTGTTGGATCAAGTGTATATCAAGTATGTTACATACTTGATATGCACTTGATCCAACACTTATTGCATTATTTACACATCTTTTCTTCGAATTTGCAGAGCTATTGCAGATGGGTAGCACAATCCATGCTGCATTCTGGCAGCAGCAAACACACAAACAGCCATGTGTCAGTTCGAAATCATAACAATCCTTTACAATGTTAATACATTTTTATCTACTTCATGTGTCAATAGTTTTATTAGTATGTGGCATATAAATGCCACCTCAGTTTTAGGGCTGGGTATCGCCACTGAAAACCGTATTGCAATATATCGCAATCCCAGTGATTTTTTTACCTCTGCATCCTGCATCCTAGATGCATATAATTTGCTGAGGATGCAACATTTTGAAAGATGTGCATCCACAGGATGCAAAGATTTGAAGCCAAAATTTGCCTGTAACAGCTAGTCCATTGCTATCATAGTTTAATCTGGCTTTTATGATACTGAATGGCTTTGGCTGTACATTTGTTTGAAGGGTTGCAGAAACCTGAGAGTGGGGTAAAAAGATTTCTGACCTTGTGGGTCCTGGGACACGTTGAAGTAACTTTGTACAAAAAAACTCTGGGTATTTAAACTTAGTACCTGTGGTTTTGTTTACAAATTGGCTTCTTTGAATGGGTCTCGAAAATGCAAGATTTGGGATGCACATTTTTTTATAATCAACGAGTCCATGAAGAGATGCACAACTTTGAGCTTGGGATGCAAAGATTTCTGGCTTAGTGGGTCCCGAGATGCAAAGAAGCAAATTTGTAAAATAATCACTGCAATCCACTGGTCCATATTGGAATATGTATCACACCCTCGCCTGTCTCGTCCCAATCTTTGTGACTCGAAGTGCTCTTTTAGGGCACAGTCATCCTGCCCTATTCAGAATCAGGCATGAGTACTGTATTAAAAAAAAATGGATTTTTGATCAGTCAGTATCATTACTGATGCCAAATTGTACAATTATATTACAGTAAGAGGTTTCGCTTACCACTAGAAAATTTCTTCCATTGAAGGTAATACACAGTTCCGATAATAGCCGTTAAGCTCCGCCTACTTAGTTACTGTTACTACGTCTCACAAGCTTTACACAAAAATGGCGCAAAAACAAATGACAAATGCAAGTGTCTGCTAAATGTTGGCGATCTATGGCGAAGAATCAGCCTCCTCATTACCTACACATAGCAGCTGGCGCATCATGCATTTCCGATGCGTTCTGTTCTTGCAAAGCAGGGTAGGTGTCAGTTTGTTTTCTTTAGACAGGTATATATCCCTCCATTAACTGTAAGGTAAAATCATGGACTTATGAACAATATTAACCACGTGCGATTTGTTTGTGAGACCATGTCACGTGCTAAGTTGTCGTTACATTGGCCAGGTGTACGCTATCACGTGATTTTGAGTGACATTCTGGGTGTGGCTCGGAACTGTGTATTACAGTCTATCACTCTCCCCTTTATTTACTTCCAAATCATGGGACCAATTATGTGTATTTGATATGTGTGCTTATCAGATTTTAACAGCTGTTTGCTGGGGAAAGTGAAGTACTGATTAAGCAACTGAAGGGGTTATTTCAGTATGTTAGCAGGTGAATTTATGATGCTCCTTTTGAAATAAGGTAATGATACAAAGGAATATTTTCTGGATCTACTGTCTGCAAATTCAACTGTTTCAGTTTTGATGTATTAAGTATTAAAGGATAAAAGATAAACCTTGTACAGTGCTCCAGATAAGAAGGGGTAACAGGGATAATTTAGGGATAATTTTGAATATTTCGCCATAAAAACATATTTTGTGACCCATCATTAGAACCGTCTCACTGAGACGGTTCTAATGAGGGGTCACAACATATGTTTTCGTTGAGAAATAAGAAAAATTATCTTCAAATTATCCTTATTACCCCCTCTTATCTGGAGCTCTGCTTGTATGAACATCTCTGCCATGTACACTTTTGTTTTATTTTACAGTAAATATTAAATGGGGTAAAGAGAAGTTTACAGATATAGAATGTAACACCGATGAACCCCCTGAGGTGTTCAAGGCCCAGCTTTTTGCTCTGTCCGGAGTACAGCCTGACAGACAGAAGGTCATGATGAAAGGGGTAACACTGAAGGTTTGTACGTTTACAGTATCAAAAACATCAGATAAGAAGGGTTAGTGAAGTTAACAAAGGAATAATTTCCATATTTCTCCATAAAAACAGACTTTGTGACTCCTCATTAGAACCGTCTCCCTGAGTTGATTCACAAGAGGTGGGGGTCACAACATATTTTTGTTCAGATATAAGAAAAATTATCGTAGAATTATTCTATATAAAAATACACCTTATCTGGTGCTCTGCCATGTATTTGGACACTTATGCTATTAATTTATGAAGTGGATGGATGAATGAGAGCTTTAAATCCTTTTCAACAGTATTTCAGCCATATCTGGACAAAAGAAAAGTGATTATGAAGGGCTTTGTGCGATGAAGTGTTGTTTAGGTTCAGACATTATGCATCATAGAAAGTTGAGTCCATTTTTCTCAGAATATTCTACAAAACAGTGTGCTGATTGTCAGACAGTGCAGACAATGGTCAGAATACTGATTTGCTGTTTACTCAGGCATTCTCTGGCTGTCTCAGTTTGTAGAATTTTAAAGGTACAAGATTATTGCTCAGCCGGTGACTAGCAGAATATGAGACATGGGTATTCCATTTCCAGCACCAGCACAGTCTGGCAGTAGTCACAGTAGTGTAAAGTTTGAAAACTAAACTTTTGTCAAGTTTTCTGGTTTAGCCCTGTACGTACTGAAGGGGCTTCTTTGTGACTGAGCACTGAAAGGCAGCTTCGTTTAATACTAACATGAATTTCCCCAAATGCTGCATCTTGCATCAAGATGCAGCATTTTGGGGAATTCAAGTTAGTATTAAATGAATGCAAGATGCAGCATTTGGGGAAATTCAAGTTAGTATTAAATGAAACACAGTAGTATATACCATAATATTTCCGATATCAAACATTTAAATACATGTGCTGTACAAAACTAAACATGTTTCATGTAGGTATATTTCAATCTTAATAAAGCACACATGCTGGAGCCTTTTCAGTGCTCATCATAAAAAGGGGCAACAGGGGTAATTTAGGGATAATTTTCCATAGTTATCTGTAAAAACATTCATTGTGACCCCCTTTTTAGAACCGTCTCTAATGAGGGTCACAATGTGTTCATTGAGGAATGAGAAAAATTATCTCATAGTTATCCTCAAAACCGCCCCTCATCTGGAACCCTGGTTCAAGGTAAAATCATTTTAAAAGAAATTTATCATAAATGTATGATGTCGCTCTTATTCAGTGGATAACGTTGTATCATAAAAAACGTTCGACCACACATGTAATAACACTTCGGCGCATACATGTAATGCCACTGACAACGTTCATGTCAACAACCCATTTTCTTATTGAAATAATGTTAATTTTGAAGGCGATAAACTCCCATTTTAAAGGGTCATATGATAAACAGAATCTTACACTTGTTGTCATTTTGTATGAAATTTATGAAACTCGCCGATGGCTCATTATGAGTCAGTTCATAAATTTCATATGACGTGACCACTCGTGTAAGATCCTTTATGTAGTACACAGTACGTTTCTAAAAGGAAATAAGAAAGAAGCTCGGATTTCATGCTAAAAATGTTTGTTTGTCTGGATCAGTGTATATGTATTACTTTGTAGTTATATGTTTTAACTGTCACAAAATCACCGTAGGGGAGAGTCGGGTAACTTCGTACAAGCGGATAAATTCGAACACACAATTACAAACAGTGAAAATCCAGATGAGACTGCTCATCATGAGCCGTCTCATCAGGATTTTCTCTGTTTGGCCAGTTAATTTTTGTTTTAGTTCAAAACAACTGACATATAAAGGAAACAATGTCAATGTCCGAATTTACCCGCTGTCCGAAGTTATCCGACTCTCCCCTATTCACACAATAAACTTTGTCTTTTCAGGATGATGCCTGGGGAAATATGAAGCTTAAAGATGTAAGTTCTCTGTTCAGTGAGGTGGCTTTAATTTGGAGCTGCGTTTTAAATCTTGTTGCCCCACATTAGAATCACCTCAGTCTGTTATGGAGAGAAAAATATCACATATTCCCTTACCTTGGTCCACTGCACCTACATCTAGGGCTTCTACGTTTACACGGATAAACGGTAACGGTTCGTGTATATGTGCTAAACGTTTACAAAATTCATACATCGTTTAACTGAACCTGAACACCTGGTAAACCACCAACAAGTTATTATTAGCGCGCCTTTGCGAAGCAAAGTAGAGCTTATGCGATACCCCCGGCGTCGTAGTCCGAGTATCCGTTAGCGTCCACGTTCGCATTCGTGTTCGCGTTCGCGTCTCCGTCAGCGTCCTCGTCGGCGTCCGTGATCAGTTTAACCAATGTTAACTTTTGCATTTAACTCGATGTTTAACTCTGTATCTTACAAACTACAGTAGCTACAGTCATCATACTTGGTACATATATACTTCCATATGACTGCAGCAGCAGCATCACACAATTGTGTGTCCTTGACCTATATGTTACGGTTGATTGACTTTGCTGTTTGGCACTGTTTTGAAGGCAATATTTTCAATTTTCATAATACCTTTGAGAAAAGAGAGTTGATACTTGGACAAAAAACATATCCCTACAATTACAGCTGCTGCAAAGCATCCATGCTAACTCCTGTGACCTTTATTCACGGTCTACTGATTTTGCCTTATATCTCTAACACTAATTGATGAATTAACATTATACCTGGCATAGTGGATCAGCATGACATTGCGAATGACCTCATACTATTTATCTAACACTACCTGCTTCGTATTTGGTCAGGACCTCCTCTGGAGCATTGGGTGCAGCAGAAGTGAAGCATCCATGCAGACTCTTGTGTCCTTGACGTTTATTCATGGTTGAGTGATTTTGCCTTATACCTTTAGCACTATTTAATAAATATGCAATATGAATATGTATTTCTTTGTAAGCTCATAGCTTAAATACCTTATATGCTACAAAGTTTAAATGTAGTATGATACTTACCCAGACCAACATCTTTGACTTTGTGGTAGAGTTCCCCTGGGTGGGGCCAGGGGTTAGAATGTATAAAAGGTCATATTAAACACTTGCAAAATGGGAATCAAATCATAAGTCTGGTACCATTACTTGCCCTGGAGAGTTAGAAACTGGACATAATGATCACAGATGAAATAGTTTATACAGAGACCAGGCTTTGACAACTGGTTCAGGCTAGGGGTGAGGTTATGGGGATGGGGTCAAAGGAAACATGAGAAGTCTGCAAAGAGTAAGGAGGTGTCATCAGAGCGACTTAGTACTGGGTAAAGGTGGTGTGAAAACCCATACTAGGAACCACCCTTTGTCACCATGAGGCATTATAAGTTAGACTGAGTTGGTATCTCTCCGTCTGGTGCACGAGGACCCGACCCTCAATGTCCGCAAAGTGCCCAGATAGTGGCATTCAAGTCGGCCCTGTATGCCAAAGGGAACAACTGACCTAGTCTAGCTTCTAATGCAAACTTCATGTGTGCACTAGCTACCACATTCACCCCTGGTTAACTATGTTAACAATGTTTTGAGTTTGGATACTTTGTAACCTTGAGAGTCAGGCACCCTTGTAATATCTTATACAGTCAACAGTAGTCAGTTTTAACCGAATGTACTTGATGGTGTCCTCAGAAACAGCTATTAAAATCTTTATTTTCTAACCTCTGTGTACCTTACGCAAAGCATGACATGTACACGTTTTGCCAGAAAAGTGTTACGTCATAATCGGCAGCTAATTTTATAAGGTACAGATCAAAGGAAAGGTTATGTCTGCCGACAACACGTGTTGTGCAATAAAAAATAATAGGACTATCTCGGTACTTGTGTTACCGCGAAGGTGAGATAATTGCAGCTTGTAACGTTGACCGTAATTATCAATTAACAAGATAATTATGTCCGATGTTTTATAAATCTAACCCATGTAATTATCAAATACGGTGGAAGTAATTGCTGTCATCGGAAATTGGTCAATACAATGTAGTATTTAATACCTTCGGTTACTGTAAACCTCGAGTTGACCCCCGAAAATGACAGTGCATTATTGGATGTCACTGTGGTAACATAATTATAATAATAATAAGGTATGGGGGGCGTCTCATAGATGTCCGATACTAAAAATAAAATGTCAACGGTAATGGTCGTTTAAACGGAATCGTTTCGTTTTCTAGCGCTCGTGTAAACGTTTACAATATTTTGTAAACGTAGAAGCCCTACCTACATCTCTGTTTTTCTGCTATGTTTGCAAAGGGAAATGATTTTTGTTACTTCCTTTTTGCTTCCTTGGACAACAAAATCCTTCCAAGGGGGGACACTACTATTTACAGCAGCAAATTCTTTCCTTTTATGAGTTGACCCTGTTGAGAAGAACATCAGAAAGGAAAATGGTAGGGTTGCTTCTCCTGAAAATGTTCACCTTAACATTCAACTTGTTCATTTTTAAGATATTTACGGTTATTGGTTAAAGTTTCACAATAATTAAGGTGCTGTGTTTCTTCAGTAATAAGATGGGGGTTTTACCCTTCCAAAGCAATAATAAAAATTAGAGCATTTTGGAAGGGAAAATCTATCTTAGTAGAATTGATTCAACAGATTTACACATCTGGAGCTATTTTTGACACTGAAAACTGTAATAAGCAGAGCTCTAGATAAGAGGGAGTATTTGGTGATAATTAGGGATAATTTTTGTTAATTCTGCATAAAAACATATTTTGTGGCCCTCATCTGAAACGTCTCAACGAGAAGGTTCAGATGAAGGGTCACAACATATGGTTTCAGTGAGAAATAAGAAGAATTATCCTTAATTATCATCAAATACTCCCTCTTATCTAGAGCTCTGATAAGAGTACCATATTTTTCATACAGGGTGCTATGTTGCTGATGATGGGTACAGCAGATGAGCTGCCACAGGAGCCGGTACAGAAGACCGTGTTTATGGAAGACATGACAGAACAGCAGTTAGCTTCAGCTGTAAGTTAAAATTGATAACTTGATAACATAATTCGTGGTATACTCTATACAGTTAACCTCAGCTGTAAGTTTAAATTGATAACCTGATTACATAATTTGTGGTATACTCTATGCAGTAAGCCCCAGCTGTAAGTTAAAATTGATAACATGATAACATAATACGTGGTGTACTCAATACTGTTAACCTCAGCTGTAAGTTTAAATTGATAACCTGATAATTTGTGGTTTACTCTATGCAGTAAGCCCCAGCTATAAGTTAAGATTGATAACATGATGACATAATTTGTGGTATACTCAATACAGTTAGCCTTAGCTATGAGTTAAATTGATAAACTATGACATTTATCAAACACCATATACCATTACATTTAAAAGTAAACTGTTTCAGACAGTTACAGGTGCAAGTCACTTTAAGGTATAGATGCACATTCATGGGGAGAAACTCTGCCATCCTTGTAAGTCTAGGTCTTACTTAAAGGAAAGAATTTGCTCCCCTAGGAGCAAATTCTTCCCTTTAAGAGTAGACTTCTGTAGGAAGGGCTTTGTCATCCAGGGAAGCAAACTGGAAGTCACTAAAGTTGTTCTTCTTTGCAAAACTGATAGAAAAAAAAGAAGTGTACTAATACACCTCAAGAACAAGCATTTACATGATCAGACTGGCCTGAATCATGTTAAATGTTTTTGTTGAGCCGGGCCCTGCTTGTAGAATATGAGACGGAGAAACAAAAGCATGAGAAATGAGCATAAAAATTAAGTTCACAAAGGCAAATGAACATTAGAGTAAACTACAATGGAAGTATAAGGCAAATGAGCATTTAATGCTCATTTGCCTTATACTCCTTTGTAGTTTAACCTATATAGAAACCATAACTTGATTGCTTTATATCCAAAATTGCATTATAACAGTAGCATTATAATGAGGGTCATCTGTATATTTCTTTTCGTTTCTGTAGCTTGATGTGCCTGCAGGTTTAAACAACCTTGGTAATACCTGCTATATGAATGCTACAATCCAGTGTCTAAGATCTGTTCCAGAGTTAAACGAGGCTCTTAAAAAGTAAGTAAAAATTACTTATTACTTGTATCACTTTGTATTTAAGTTATAAATGGGCATAAATTCCATTGAGGTGTGTGGGTTGGTGTGGGAAATTAAAGCAGGCAGATAATTGAGATGACTGGGAGTATGGGCTATGGGGCACTATAACTCATTATTGTGTAGTGTGTTACATGTACAATAAGGTCATTTGCAGTAGTGTAGTCCCATATCAGTGGCCACAGAATGCAGTGTCTGATCTTTGTCTGTCGACACTGCATGCATTAAATACAACAATTTCTGGGAGCAAAGTTTTATCAGAATGGCGTCTCTTATGCATGAGTTATTGCCCTTGAATCAATTTTGTCTACAAATTCAGTCAGGTCTTAGTAATCATTGAATGGTATTCTATGGAACTTATTCTAAAAATGTTTCATCATAACATGGTGGTGCATGTCAATTTTTTTTTCAAATGACCAGTTATGCATGAGCTATTGCCCATGAATTGCTTTAAAATCAGCAAATTGAGTCATACCTAAAAAAAAGTAAAGGTTTCCCATAGCCTAATAGCTGTAGGGGGGGGGGGGTAGAAACCCACTGTATTTTGGGCACCGCAGTTGAAAGGCAGAGCCCATCCCTCTCCTTTCGCTACCTTATCCTTCCCTGATTTGAAAAAGGTACCCATTTACTGCTGGGTTGACAAAGAGAGTTTTCCAGTCGTCCGATGGTGAAATCTGAGCATGATCTCACGACCTTCTGGCACCATAATTGAGTCACTTTAACCACGCAACCACGGCACGTCTCAACTAACTAAGTAACCAACAAATAAATTTCATGAAACAGTTATGAATGGTCATAACATGGCAGTGTACATCAAGTTTGTCAAAATGGCATCAGTATTGCACGAGTTAGTATTGCAGGAGTTATTACCCTTGAATTGATTTAAAATCCACTAGTTAGCCATAACAAAGGCTTCAGTGAACTGGATTTCTTGAAAAGGAACATAAATACGTATCATCATAGTGTGGTGATGCTGAAGCAAGATTTCTTGATTGGCCTTCCATATGCATGGGTTATTGCCCTCGATTTGAATTAAAATCTGTAAGTTCAGTCATAACTTAATAAATAGTGGGGGTATAAACTCAACAAATTAGCTCATCTCTTTCCAGTTATACAGGAGGTTTGACCTCAGGTGGAGCTATAGTGGCATCAGATTCCATCACAGCAGGTAATTCCTTCTCAAAAATTGCTGCAGCTGAACATCTTTTCTCATCTGAGCACAAAGTGCTCAAAGTGAGCCATTGTCATCTATCACCATCTGTATGTTTGTCAGTCCATCCATCCTTTACCATGTGAAGATGATGCCAGAGTTTTTGAGCAACCATGACCAAACTTTTACACTATGTTTATGGCCACAAAGTCTCAAGCAGATTCCATAATGAGTCAAGTCAGATCATTAACACTTTTGTCAATTTCCCTGACTTAGTGGATATTCTACATATGAGCTGTGACACGACAAAACCAAAAAAGTGGCATGTGTGCCCAGTGAAGAGCCTTTGCTATTGGCATGGAGATAGCTTAGCCTTCAGCTACCATTTAAGCGGCACGGAGATAGCCTAGCCTTTAGCTACCATTTAAGCTCACAGCAAAGAACCTGATCAGGTGGGGCAGGTGCCCTGGCTGATGTGAGTCTGGGTGCACATGCCATTTTGTTGGTTTTGTTGCGTCGTGGCTCATATTATTTGCGAACACAATAGAGGTTACTCTTTTAGAGCAATCATGACCAGTGTTTTGTAGTATGTTTATGGCTGTTCTTGTTCAGATTCAATATTTGGCTCAGAGGGCATTTTTGTCATGCCTGTGACTTGCAGAAGTAAACATATGAGCCGCGACACGAGAAAACCAACAATGTGGTTGTGCGCCCAGAGTAGACTCAGATCAACCTGGGCATCCGTCCTGTTTTACCAGACTCTTTGTTAAGTGCTCAAATAGTAGCTAAGGGTCTAAGCTACCTCCATGCCGCCAGCGAAGAGTCTGATCAGACTGGGCGGATGCCCAGGCTGATCTGAGTCTGTGCTGGGCGCACAACCACATTGTTGGTTTTGTCGTGTCGCGGCTCATATTTAGTTTCTGATGATGGCTGCAGCATAAGCTTTGCATTTAGTACTCTGATTTAGCTCTGTTTTATGACAGTGTGCAGACAGGCTAGACACTGCATTCCACAGAATTCTTGTTGTGAGCCGCTACATAACAAAACCAACAAAGTGGCAGGTGCGCCCAGCGGAGATGCAGATCTGCCTGGGCATCTGCCCAGTCTTATCAGAGTCTTTGCTGTCCGTATAGAGCTAGCTTAGACCCTTAGCTACCCTTTAAGCACACAGCAAAGACTGATCAGATAGGTGGGATGCCCAGGCTGATTTGAGTCATTGCTGGGCTCACATTCCACTTTGTTAGCTCACCTGAGCCGAAGGCTCACAGGTGAGCTTATAGTATAGGCAGGCATCCGTCGTCCGTCCGTCCGTCAACATTTTCAAACGACATCTCCTCTGAAACTACAAGGCCCATTGTAACTAAATTTCATATATAGCATCTATAGGCAGGGAGAACCAATAATACTGTTTTTTTATCCAAATTGCTTCAGAACTTTGGTTGCTATGGCAACTTAAAGTGTCCATTGACTTGTATGGGAAAAATTGAAAATTTGCATTTATTGCTATGTCACTGCAGATATTTTGACAAAACTTTTACAGAAATGTTCCTTGAGTAGTCCTCCATCAACTACATGAAATTTTTGTCAATTGCACAATTTGGCTGGTTGCCATGGCAACCGAATGGTTAAAAATAGAAAAAATATTCAAAAATCATCTCCTCAGAAACTATGCAACCAATAAAGCTCAAACTTCACAGAAAGGATCTTGGCACTGCCCTCTATAAAAGTACTGTTATTCTTGGCAATTGCTCTAGCAGTTTGGTTGCTATGGGAACTTAAAGTTGCCATTGACTTATAATGGCAAAATAGAAAATGTGCATTTATTGCTATGCCACTGCAGATATTTTGACAAAACTTTTATAGAAATGTACCTGGAGTAGTCTTTAACCAGCCTTGTTAAATTTATACAAATTGGGCAATTTTTCTGGTTGCCATTGCAACGTAATAGTTAAAAATGGAACAATATTAACAAAATCATCTCTGCATAAACTGTGTGGCCAATAAAGCTCAAACTTTACAGAAAGAATCTTAGTACTAGCCTCTATAGAATTACTGTTTTTCATGGCAATTACTCTAGCAGTTTGGTTGCTATGGCAACTAAGAGTTTCCATTGACTTATAATGGGGAAAATGGAAATTGGCAATTTTTGCTGTCTCACGGCTTTTATTTAGATTTTCTTTCTACAGAAATGTTTCTTGAATAGTCCTCTATATTTCATATGAATTTTCTCCAAATCGCTGAATTTGATTGGTTGCCATGGCAAAATATAGGGTAAATTTTCGGAAAAAAAAAAAAAAAATGAAAAAATCTTCTGCTCAGAAGCCATATGGGGGATGAAGCTGATATTGTGCAAACATGTTGATGACAGAAGCCTCTACATGAATTTTGTTTTTTCTTCCAACCCAATAAGAACTTTAATTGCTATGTCAACTTATAGTTTCCATTGACTTATAATGGGGAAAGAGAAGCCATGAGGAGGATGAAGCTGATACCTTGCATACATATTAATAACATTAGCCTCTACCTAAAGTATATTTCATATTATCATTGCCCATGTGAACTGGTTGCTATGGCAACTTAAAGTTTCCATAGACTTACAATGGGGAAAGTGGACATTTGGTATTTATATCTGTGTTACGGCAGATATTTTGACAAAAGCTTTACAGAAATGTTCCTAGAGTAATCCTCTATCAGCTATAAGAATTTTGCCCAAAGACCTGATTTTGATTGGTTGCCGTTGCAATTGAAGGGCCAAATTTTCAATTTTTTCATTTTTTTTTTTTTTTTGCCAAAGCTCTTCTTCTCTTATGCCATTAAGGGGGGATAATAAAGCTTATTTTTTGCATAAATGTTTGTGATATTATCCTCTACATAAATGGTGTGTTTTATTGCTGTTGTGCATGTTGTTTTGTTGCTGTGGCAACTTAGTTTTTCCAACATAACCTCAGTGCTCAGGTGAGCGATATAGGGCCATTGGCCCTCTGGTTGCTTTTGTCGTGTTGCGGTTCTTGTGTGATGTTGTGAAAGAGTTTTCTTTTCTCCTTTTGGCAATACTTTTTACTACCTGTATACTTGCAGCTATGAGGGATTTATTCAAGACCATGGACAAATCTTCCCAACCCCTACCACCACTAGTGTTCTTACAAGTACTACATATGGCCTACCCACAATTCGCAGAGAAAGCTGAACAAGGGGGCTTTCAACAACAGGTAAGTACTTAGTATATTCAAAATTAAAAAAAAAAAATACAGCTTTTGCCAAGTATGATAAAACCATAAACACAGGCATATGAATACAAAAAAAAGATAAAATATATGATAGATTAGCAGATAGGTATATATTAGCAGATAGGTATATCTGCACTGTTTTTATATGTGAATTTTAGTCCTTTTAAGAATATTTCACTTATATTGAGCCGATCAAGCAAATGTGTGTCAAAAATGGAGTTCCTGGGGGAAAAAAACTTGACCTTCCACAAGCAGAACATGGCATCCTTGTGACCAACCGAGGCTCGAACCCGCATCTGAGAGACATAATGTTTATGAGCCAGCGCTCTTACCCACTTGCCCACAGAGGCCTGTGCACATACAAAGTTCCTTGGGTAATTTAGATCCGCCATTTTGTTGCGCAATCAGCTCATGTTGCCTCCCTTGACATTTTGCGGGTAGCGTATGCGCATTGCCTCCTGAAAATCTTAGATATTATCTACATGTGCGCATTAGCCAAGTATCGTTCGCTTACATAATATATTACATTTTAAACAAAGAAAAGAAACATTTTCGGTAAACGTTTACCTTTAAATGCTTCTTTATATCTGTCTGCTTTGTTATCCACAAAACAACATCCACTTGGTTTAATGAAAAAATAAGACTTTTCTGAATTTTCCCTGGTTCACAAATATTTTTCCCTATTTCTCCGATGAATATACAATATAAAAATATATTGTTGCTATGGTAAACATACTAGTTTTAAAGGTAAACATTAGCCCTGAAGTCACAGCAGGGGCTAAACTGCTACGCGCTTCGACTGCGATGTTTAAATTTCAACCTGTCAGCTTTTTGATAAAAGATATGTAAATTGTCTTACTTATTCTGACGTGAGAAAAGCATGCCATGAATAAATAAATGGTATTTAGCTGCTTTATCTGTCCTAGTTGTGATATTCATGAATCAATATTAAAGGACAAATGCACAAATGCCCGTAGGGAACTAGTTATCGATATGACGAATTAAACTTTCTGGATGTCAAATCCAATCATGGATTTACCATCTCAAAGTTTGTTGATCATGCTGATAACATTTAAGTTAACGGCGGCAGGTTTTGTCATTTAAATCGCTGTATCCTTTGGTTTACAGAAAACTTTTACATACATATAAATAACAAAGCGGAGTAATAAGGATCTGCCAGTAAGCATGACGCTTATAATATGTCATTTCGCTGAATATTTTCATTGTTCATACCCCATTAAACTATGGTAACAAAGGGGACACTGGATTAATGTCAAATCTGACTAGGTAATGGGTTTGCTTATCCAAGGCCAATGAACAAACACTAAAATTGCACAGAGATTGACATTATAGTCAATACTCTCGGCCGAAATCGTTTGGGGCGAATGTAACGTATATACGCTTCCTTAGCAACTCACGTGGCGAGATCGCTTACTGCGCATAATCTGCAACTGGGTACCGTCCTAGTTTGGTTGGTTTCTGACATATTGACTATTTACCAAGGGGTAATAGGGAAAGTTTGTATGTGCTGTGTAGATTAGCAGAATACATAATCCAAGAATAAGAGTATAATGTCAGCCTTGTGGCTAGAAACTGTGCTGTTGAATCTCAGATAGATGCCAGATAGTTCCCAGATATGAAACATCATGATTCAGAATTTGGTCAACGATTATAATTATTCCATTTGAGGACAGTAATTGAGATTCTTTTCTGTGAAAGTTGCAAGCATTACCAGTGTATTGTTAAAATTTCAACATCACACAGTTTCTAAGGTTCTAACTTGGCTTTGAGATCACAGTCTTTTGTCAGAGCTCTAGATAAGAGGGAGTACTGAGTGATAATTAGGGATAATTTTTGTTAATTCTGCATAAAATCATATGTTGTGATCCCTCATCTGAACCGTCTCGACGAGACGGTTCAGATGAGGGGTCACAACATATGGTTTCGATGAGAAATAAGAAAAATTATCCTTAATTATCTTCTAATACTCCCTCTTATCTAGAGCTCAGTTTTGTAACTTATTGAAAGTTCACTGATGCATCACCACTTTGTACATTGTTTTACAGGATGCTAATGAATGTTGGACAGAGCTTGTGAGATGTTTACAACAAAAATTACCAGGGCTGCCTTCGTCAACTGGGGACCAGGTACACCTAGTTTTTGTCGCACCTGCTTTAGCAAGGTGCGATATAGGAGTTCACTTTTCCGTCCGTCCGTCAGTCATTCCGTCCGTCCGTCTGTCCGTCCGTCAGTCATTCCGTCCGTCCGTCCGTCCACAATTACCTCGACCCTAGTGTTTAAGTCCATTTCTCTCAAACTATGATACCTACAACCATGAAACCTGGTATAAAGTTTCTTCATAGAATGTTCTCAAGGTATGTTGCACTTTTTTCTACCCTTGACCTATATTTCACACTCTGCTGACTTCGTAAAATTCAATGTCCAAAATTACCTCGACCCTAGTGTTAAAGTCCATTTCTCTCAAACTATGATACCTATAATCATCAAACCTGGTGTAAAGTTTATTGTCAAAATGTTCGCAAGGTATGTTGCACATTTTCTACCCTTGACCTATATTTCATGCTCTTCTGACTTTGTAAAATTCAATGTCCAAAATTACCTCAACCCTAGTGTTTAAATCCATTTCTCTCAAACTATGATGCCTGCAATTATTGAACCTGGTACTAAGTTTCTTCTTAGAATGTTTCTTAGGCACTATGCACTTTTTTATACGCCCGTTTTGAAAAAACGGACGTATTATGTCGTGGCGCTGTCCGTCCGTCCGTCTGTCCGTCCGTAAACATTCTTGTACACGCCATAACTCAGTAACCATTTGGGATATCTTCATGAAATTTGGTAGGCATATGTATCAGGGTGGGGGAACGTGTCACGTACAAGAATGGTTGCTCCCCCTTTCTTACTTTTGAAGTTATGCCCCTTTGATTAATTTTTGCCCTGTAAGTCTTGTACACGCCATAACTAGATAACCGTTTGGGATATCTTTATAAAACTTCATAGCAATGTGTATGAAGTCCTAACGATGTGTCGAGTACAAAAATGGCTGCTCTCCCTTCCTTCGTTTTAGAGTTAATCCCTTTCATTAGTTCTTAAGGCTATTTTTGTGTTTTCTTGTACAATATATTGTCAAGGGAAAAAAGTAGAACTAAAAATGGTATACTAGTGTGTTTAGGTTAGCTCCCTTGTCTTACCTTGAAAGCTGATTTTTGGAATACAAACAGTATTTCATGTGTTAAATATTTAGATGATGTTGCAGTCATTATACCCCCACTTTGAAAAAGTGGGGGGTATACTGGTTTACATCTGTCCGTCCGTCCATCTGTCTGTCCTTCCGTCTGTCCTTCCGTCCCCATTTAATCAAATTTTTCATCAAAGATTTCTTCACAACCATAAAAGCTAGACTGGTCATATTTGGCATACAGGTTGATGACGACATGTTGTATTGTGGGTTTAAGAACCAGCCTTCTTCTGCTTATTCTTCCCTGTATTTGAATGATTTTCTTTCTTTCCATACTTTGAATAATGAAATTTTTCGTCAAAGATTTCTCCACAACCATGCAAGCTAGAGTAGTCATATTTGTTATGCAGGTTGATGACGACATCTTGTATCATGGGATTGAGAACCAGCCTTCTCCTGCTTATTCTTCCCTGTATTTGTCCGATTTTCTTTCTTTCCCTACTTTGAATAATGAAATTTTTCGTCAAAGATTTTTCCACAACCATGCAAGCTAGAGTAGTTATATTTGGTATGCAGGTTGATGAGGATATGCTGTATCGTTGGATTGAGAACCAGCCTTCTCCTGCTTATTCTTCCCTGTATTTGTCCAATATTCTTTCTTTCCATACCTTGAATAATAAAAATTTTTGTCAAAGATTTCTCCACAACCAAGCAAGCTAGAGTAGTCTTATTTGGTATGCAGGTTGATGACGATATGTTGTATCGTGGGATTGAGAACCAGCCTTTTTCTGCTTATTCTTCCCTGTATTTGTCCAATATTCTTTCTTTCCATACTTTGAATAATGAACTTTTTCATCAAAGATTTCTCCACAACCATGCAAGCTAGATTAGTCATATTTGGTATGCAGGTTAATGATGACTTACTGTATTAGGGGATTGAAAACCAGACTTCTCCTCTTTTTATTCCCTGTATTTGTCTGATTTTCTTTCTCTCTTTACTTTGAATAATGCATTTTTTTCGCAAAAGATTTCTATGCATCTGTAAGTTAGAGTAGGGATTTTTGTTTGCAGGTTGATGATAACTTGTTGTATTGTGGGATTGATAACCAGTCTTCTCCTGCTTATTCTTCCCTATATTTTTCCAATTTTCTTTCTCTCCTGACTTTGAATAATGTAATTTTTTGTAACAGATTTCACAGCAACCATCCATATTTGGTATACATGGTAACAATGATTTCTGTCCCTCTTTATGCTTTTTGTTATGAAAATAACACCATTTGATTTAAGCAGTTAAGTGGGGGTATAGTCGGATTCGCTGACAGTTCTAGTTAATTATAGAGTGGTTGCCCCTGTTTGTCTGCCTGTCTATCCTTTTGTAAACAATCTTGTTCATTCTGTAACTCCTTTAGGACATTGAAACGGGCGTATTATGCGCCGCTTGCGAAGCCCTTGTTCTACCCTTGACCTATATTTAACCCTATGCTGACTTAGTAAATTTCACGTCAAAAATTACATCAACCCTAGCATTTAAGTTCATTTCAAAATATGATACCTAGAATCATCAAACCTGGCAAAAAGTTTCTTCATAAAAAGGTGTCAAAGGTTGTTGCACTTCCTTCTGCCCTTGACCTTTATTTCAAGGGTTGTTGACATAGTAAAGTTTTACGTCCAACATGGCATTGGCCCTAGCATTTAAATCCATTTCTCTTTAAACACAATGGTATAAGCATCAAATCTTTATTCTTGATGTATATTTCATGTGCTCTGTTGGCTTTGGAAATTTATAGGTCAACCTGGCATCCACATTCGTATGTACTCTAACATTAAAGTGCATTTCTCATAAAATAACCCACTTACAATCGTCAGACGTGGCATAAAACGTTTTCTTAAGCTGGTCGCTTAGATTGTTTAACTACTGTATACTTTTCATGATTATTTCATACTCTGTTGACTGTTGAATTCTATGTCCAGAACGGCATCATTTCTCCTTCCGCTGATTCAAGAAGGGCAGTTGTCAGTTACTGGCGAAAGTATGTGCACTTAGTACTGGTTAACCGCTTAGGATGACTAAACCTGCCCAGGAATAGTGTGGTTAGGTTAACTGACCGTCCCGACATGACCTTAGTTGTTTACCGTGGACGTTAAGCATCAAATCAACCAACCAACCTTCTTAGCTTGCAAGGCCAGTTTGCTCAAATTTTTATACATGAATTCATGAAACCTAATCAAACCATGATCTCTGCTACTGTGGAAGAGCAAGGCAGGTGCGACATAGCATTCTGCGGAATTCTTGTATTGTCTAATGCATGGTACAATTATAATTAAGAACTAGAAAAGTAACAAATGTAAATACAGGTCTATGAAAACTGATTCAAACCTCCATATTGAATTATTATGGAAACATTCATATTTGATACATGAAGATCTTCTACCATGATAACCAGACATCTTAAGATTTTATATAAAGAATACTACAATTACATTTATGTTTGCAGGGATAGAAGTATGTGGTTCTAACATTTTAGGCATATTCACGCGTATAACAGTTTGTAAATTTATTTTGTTTCCTTATTACTCCTTTACAAAAACATCATGTTGACAAGGGTCTTGAAGTTTCAATTTATGCTTACCGTGAAAATCACAAACATGAAAACACCCAAGACATAAATTTTGTATACTTTACATGATAAAGGTTGAAATTCAAATGTTGATTCATAACTGTACATCTAATCAAACTGATTATTTTGTTTATATTTCAGAATGGTTCAGCACAAGCATCTTCACCAGCAGGATTTATGGACCAGTATTTTGGTGGAGAATTTGATGTTTCGTATCCTTAATATTTATGTGGTTTCATGGTGGAACAAAGAGCTGGCTAACTGGCATAGTATTTTCATTGACCACATTACTGCATTTCGAAAACCAATCTTTTCTGGTTTTATGACAATTACAGTACTTATTATATTGTAGCAACTTGAAATTTTGTACAACAGGAATCGGGGTATAATGATCCATACATTACATTGTATGGAGGTTCCCAAGTTGGGGGCATCTGTGTATGTTGGACACATTTCTAGTTAGAATTTTTATGGTACTTTAATATTCACACCTGGTTAATGATGTACAAAACGAAAAAGAGCTGTTACGATATGAAAAAGAGTCATAGTTACCAAACGACCTGGTCATCAGGTTGTTTGGTAACTATGACTTATTTGTTTAATATCAGCTCATCCTCATTTCATAACAGCCCTTGTATATACATAGGGTAATATTAATGTTTGAAAAACCTTAACTGAACACAGAATGAAATGTGAAGAGTCAGAAGAGGAACCCGAGAGTAAATCTACAGAAAAATTCTACCAACTTAGTTGTTTTATAGAAAAAGGTAAAAGAGTCATATCAGGCAAATTAAAGTGTATGAGTACATCCCCATGTTTTTTTTTTCTTCCTTGTCTGCAAAAGTAAACAAGTTTTGTGACTTCCTAATTGCTTCCCCAGATGGCAATGCCCTTACAAAATGGGATCAATGGGATCAATGCCCTTACAAAATGGGAAATTGATCCCACTTGAAAAAGGTGACAAATGAAAATGGGAAAGTTGCTTCCCCTGAAAGTGTACCCATTTACCTTAAAAGGAAAACATTATCATGTCTTCAGTTATTTGGAGGGACAGTCAGCGCCAAGTGCGTGCAACTATGGTTACATACCACTGAGCCACTTGGGGAACGTCGTTTGGAGAATTGAACTGAACTGAACTGTCTTTAGTTACGTGAGCTGTTCAAGCCCAGACTGCACACCTGTACAGTCTGGTCAGTGCATGTATAGTTCACTTTAAAAAAACCTACAAAGGCAAATTATTGTCTCTGATAGCTAAGTTCCCATTCTGTGACCACACTGTGCATTTGAATCATGTAATGCACATACCATAAAATTTCTAACAATTTGGAAATGGTATTTCATAATATAGAATGAAATAGAGTTGTCTTTGATGAATGAGTTGTTTTACAACTGCATCATAAATGAGAAAAGAGAAGATAGTAGAAGTTATTTTATGCCACATTTATGCATCTAGTAGTTTAACAGTATGTTGCTTAACTCTGTTTAGACTGGATACCTGTTTTGGGGACATATTTTGCAAACTGTGCAGACGAAGTTCAGATGCCGCAAAATGCAGCATCTGATTAGGGTTTACACTGTTTGTTTACATGAATTTCTATGCAAAATACAGTAAAAGGGAAAACATTTACTAGAAACCCCTAAATCTACAAATGGACTCATCCAAATGAGAAGGATAAACAAGTCCACTGGTCAGAAAAGTTTAATATTCCCTCTGACAGAACAGATGATACTACTGTAGAGTTTGGAAATTTTAAACTCAAAAATCTCTTTAATGTATGTTTTAGCTTAATTTTACAAAAGTACTAAAGAGCTATTGTTGTCACCTCAGTGTCAGCATCAGTGTCCACGTCAACATCTTAATTGGATGGTTTGGTTAAAGGTTTTTTATGTGATGGTCAAGGCACTGGCAGGCAAGCTATCCTGTACCTGGACAGGTCTTGTTAAATTTTAGTTATTTTACTCATTTTGCTGTTGTACAAAATATTATTGAAAACTGTAGGTCATAGTTGATTCCTATTGGTTTATATTTTCAGAGGTGAAATACATGCACACAGGCTTAAGATCTGTAAGTATGTCCAAGCTCTACCTGAATAAATGCAGCCCTTAGAAATTCTTCCATCAGCATGCTGTTGATTTTTTAATGTAATCATTTTAGGCATTCCTTTGTACTCCACACAGTGTTTGTTCAAATACTTGGAAATACACATTTTTGTCGAGCCCGCTTGCATTGAGCGAGACATAGTTGTTACAACTTCAGTTTGGTGTATGTCCGTGCGTTAGTGAGTGTCTTCGTGTGTCCGTCTGCCGAATTTGTCCAGGCCATAACTTCTACATTTATGGATGGATTTCAAAATAATTTGGCACAGTTGTTCTCCTTGATCAGTAGAAGTGCCATTTGAAACATTTGTTAAGGTAGGTCCAAGGTCAAATGATAAAATGGCCATAAATTTAGCTTGTCCGAGCCATAACTTCTACATTTATGGATGGATTTCAAAATGATTTGGCACAATTGTTCTCCTTGATCAGTAGAAGTGCCATTTGAAACATCTGATCAGATAGGTCCAAGGTCAAGGTCACACTTGAAGGTCAAATGATAAAATGGCCATAAATTGAGCTTGTCCGAGCCATTACTTCTACATTTATGGATGGATTTCAAAATAATTTGGCACAATTGTTCTTCTTGATGAGTGGAAGTGTCAAGTGACGTATACGTTTGGGTAGGTCCAAGGTCAAGGTCAAACTGGAGTCCGGGATATTGTCATTGTCATAAATTGAGCTTGTCTGGGTCATCACTTCTACATATTTTCCTTTGTGAAAATTTGAAACAATAAAGAAGAAATATGCTGGCTAAGCATGATGTTGTTTGGCTTCTTTCTAGAGTGAAGCAGTTACTTAGTCTTGACATACTTATAGGTCACTATAGCGAACAGCGGGCTCGACCAGTTGTCCCTGGACAACCTTCTAGCTAGCAAAGTCTGTCTCTACAGGGACTGTCAAACAGTACAAAAGTGAAGCTCCAAACTATTGATGACATTGTTATCACATGTACAACTGTTGTTTGACTAACATTTACATTTCATTCCCAGAATTCTTAAAACAATGGCTTTCAAAACTGTGAAACATTACATATTTAAACAGAAAAAAAATCTTTAAATGCCCTAAACTCAATACAGCAAATATAGGTCAATTGGTAAATACCGTCGAGCATCATCAGTCGTCGACAAACATGGCATTCTGCTGCTGTCGGTGTCCTGTTGCACTGGCCAGCAGATGTTAACAGACTTAAATTGACAAAAAATGAAAATAGTTGAATTTGCTAACAGCAAAGATTGGGATGAGGCGGCTCTTTTGAATCTACACTGTTTGCCTTATAGTCTTTGACTTCTGATTATGATATTGCTTGGACAGTTATCTTCTATGACACTGGCAAGCCAGTGTTAACACTTAAAGCTCCAAAGGATGGAAATAGTTGAATTTGCATACAGCAAAGATCTGGATGAAGTGGCTTATAGAGCCCCCTCATCTGGCTCTACACTGTTTGCCCTCCTCTAGTCTTTGAATTCTGAATATGATATAGCTTGGACCAAACATATTTTGAAATTCTGCATAAGTAAATTTTGTCATCTGCTTGTTTGGTACTTTAAGGGCGCAGAATGTGATGATTTTCTGTGTCGCATCGATGTTTAACAAGGTTTGCAATGGTGGAATGAGATTGTCAGTGTCCGGCAGTAGTTAGTGGTTTACTTACATATGTCATTATGAGTCTAAAAACATAGCCTTTTCAGAAGCACTTAAGTAATGAGAAACGTTGAACAGCTTCCAAGTAAAGAAATTATCTATGTGCTTTCCACAATGACTTTCCAGTGTCACATGGTACATTATTTTGACTCAGACAGCAGCATGCTGTGAGTAACCTGAAGAGGGTCTAGTCTCTCTGTTACATGTGTCAGGTGGTAAAGTTCTGTGGCTTTAGTCATGATCCTGAGTGTGGCTTTGGACTTGATCTCGCAAACAGCATGTCATATAGCTTTTCTCAAGATTTGCCGCATACCAGTATGGCAGTTTGTAGTGATATGAGCCTTGACGCAAGAAAACCAACAAAGTGGTTGTGCCCCCAGCGCAGACTCAGATCAGCCTTTGCACCCATTTCAAGCGCCGTCAGCAACGTAAAACCAGACGTCAGCCAATGAGATGCTACGTTACTTAATGACGTCGGGTTTGCGACAGTATATCGCAGAATATACTGTCGCAAATTATTGACATTATCCAATCAGACGTCGCGTTATATTTGTAAGTGCATTAGAATGTTATTTTAATAAATGTTTATGATCTTTCATGTTGTGTTTTTACAGAGAATGGAGGAACACATAACAAAAAATTCCCCAACGTTAGGCAGAGATGCTGTATACAAAAAGTCTGTAAGTAGTTTATTGGTCTTTTGCAGTTAAAGCGTCAAAAACTAAGAGATGGCTCATAATACACTATTAGCTCGCCTGAACGAAAGTTCAGGAAGAGCTATTGTTGTCACCACGGCGTCCGCGTCGGCGTCGGCGTCCGAAATGGATGTTTTGGTTAAAGTTTTTTTATGTGATGGGCAATGCGCTGCAGGCGAGCTATCCTGTACGCGGACAGGTCTTGTTTGCTCTCTAGTCTCAAGATGATGTAGCTTACTTTCATTTCCCCTTCTGCTGATTCAAGAAGGGCATTTGTCAGTTACTGGTGAAAGTAAGTGCTCTTAGTACTGGTTAACCGCTTAGGAGGTCTAAGCCTGCCCAGGAATGGTGTGGTTAAGTTAACTGA
Organism: Ctena decussata; assembly: GCA_963989385.1. Lineage (NCBI taxonomy): Eukaryota > Metazoa > Mollusca > Bivalvia > Lucinida > Lucinidae > Ctena > Ctena decussata. Next base: position 80,612,336 of record OZ022501.1, on the reverse strand, counting down.
CCGTCCCGACATGACCATAGCTGTTTACCTTGGACGTTAAACAATAATACAACAATATGATGTAGCTTGGCTGAAATACTTTTTAGCTCGCCTGAACGAAAGTTCAGGAAGAGCTATTGTTGTCACCCTGGCGTCAGCGTCCGCGTCCGCGTCGGCATCCAGATTGGATGTTTTGGTTAAAGTTTTTTAAAGACCTATATCTCTTTAACCCATAAATGGATTCTTTTGATACTTGCACTGTAGTTAGATATTGGTCCAAAGTTTAACAGGGTACCACCCCCACCCCACTCCGTGACCTTGATGTCAAGGTCATGGACTTTGAAAATTGGGAGTTTTTTGAACTGGATGTTTTGGTTAAAGTTTTATAAAGCCCAATATCTCCTTAACCCATGGATGGATTCCTTTGATACTTGTACTGTAGTTAGATATTGGTCCAAAGTTTTCCAGGGTACTACCCCCACCCCCCTCAGTGACCTTGATGTCAAGGTCATGGACTTAGAAAATTGTCTTTTTATTTTTTCAATGTTTTGGTTAAAGTTTTTTAAAGACACATATCTCATGAACCCATAGATGAATTCTTTTTATATTTGCACTGTAGTTAGATATTAGTCCAAAGTTTTACACAGTACTACCCCAACCCCTCTCAGCGACCTTGATGTCAAGGTCAGGGACTTTGGAAATTTGGTCTTTATTAAAGTTTTCTAATTGCATACCGATTCATAATGCTTGGCAGAGACTTAGTTTACACTTGAACTGATGTTAGACACTTTTTTGAGTTTTTACAAAACACTGTATACTTACCCCACTACCCCACTTGATGACCTTGAAGTCAAGGTCATTGACTTTGAATTTTGGTTAAAGTTTTATATTTATGAAGACATAATTTCACAGTGCCACAATGGACTCAGTTGATACTTACACATGTACTTGGACTGATGTTAGATAATGGTTCAAGGTTTGATACATCCCAGCCTTCCCCCCCCCCCCCCCCCCCCCCCCCCCCCCCCCCCCCCCCCCCCCCACCCCTACCCCACTCCTCTCCCTACCCCCTTAGTTCTTTGACCTCAAGCTCATGGACTTTGAAATTTCATGTGATTTTTTTCATATTTTAATTTTATTTTAAGACATTTCTGAGATAGCTTTTGTTTATAAATGTGTTGTCATTATGGACATGCTTGCCTGAAGTTTTATGCATAGCAGTCCACACCACCATAGTGACTGTGTGATGGGCAAGCACCTATTCAGGCGAGCTATGCTGTCAGGCGACAGCTCTTGTTGAAATTTCGCTGACGTACATTTCATTGTCTGCTTCTTTTGGTGCTTTACGGGTTTATTAATTCAACAAAACGAGCTGATGGTACTTTGTAAATAAGGAGTAATAGTATTTATGTGACAAGTACTAGCTTTTAATGGCTTTTGAAAATTGTATTGAGTGAAAGAATTTTGCATACCAGCACACCTGGTAAACTATGTTTTCAAGGATGTTACAAAACGAAAAAGAGCTGTTATGAAATGAAAAAGTGTCATAGTTACTTAACGGCCTGGTCATCAGGTTGTTTGGTAACTATGACTCTTTTTTGTTTTGTGACAGCTCTTTTATATACATAGTTAACCAGGGGTGACCAGAGGTGTTTTGAAGACTGTTCAGATCTTGTTACGGCTGATGGATGGATGACCTTGCAGTTTTACTACATCCTTATCAGCAGTATTTCAGTCATATCAAGACGATAGAAGGGTGATTATGAAGGGCTCTGTGCTATGAAATGCAGTTCAGGTTTTGACAGAACCCACAACCTGGTGATCAAAAAGCCGGGAATGCTAACCACTCGACCATGCAGACACTTCAGATCTTGTTAGAGACTGATGGACAGACTGATCATATGAAGTTTGTTTTGATTTCTTTCTTGTTTTTCAGAATACAATAAACAGATTACCAGCATATCTCACTATACAGTTTGTTAGATTTTATTTTAAAGAAAAAGAAGCAATTAATGCTAAAATTTTAAAGGTAGGTTTATTACTTTTTGTATCATTATGTCTCCCCCCTTCAGGGTCGGGAGACATATTGTTTTTCCCCGGGCGTCTGTCCGTCTGTCCGTCTGTCCGTCCGTCCGTCCGTCCGTCTGTCTGTCACAAATCGTGTCCGTTCTATAACTTGAAAACCGCTCAAGCTATATTCGCAAAACTTCATATAAATATCAATCAACATGAGAAGACGTGCAGAGTGCAAGAATGGTAACTCTGGCATTTATACTTTTTGAGTTATTTCCCTTTGAACTTAGTCCATCACAAAATTGTGTTTCAGTCGTGTCCGTTCTATAACTTGAAAACCGCTCAAGCTATATTCGCGAAACTTCATATAAATATCAATCAACATGAGACGACGTGCAGAGTGCAAGAATCGTAACTCTGGCATTTATACTTTTTGAGTTATTTCCCTTGGAACTTAGTCCATCACAAAATTGTGTTTCAATCGTGTCCGTTCTATAACTTGAAAAGCACTCAAGCTATATTCGCGAAACTTCATATAAATATCAATCAACATGAGACGAAGTGCAGAGTGCAAGAATGGTAACTCTGGCATTTATACTTTTTGAGTTATTTCCCTTGGAACTTAGTCCATCACAAAATTGTGTTTCAATTGTGTCCGCTCTGTAACTTGAAAACTGCTCAAGCTATATTCAAGAAACTTCATACAAATATCAATCAACATGAGGCGATGTGCAGAGTGCACAAATGGTAACTCTGGCATTTATACTTTTTGAGTTATTTCCATTGGAACTTTGTCCATCACAAAATTGCGTCTCAGTCGAGTTCGTCTATAACTTTAAAACCATTAAAGCTATATTCATGAAAGTTCATACAAATATCAGTCAACATCAGACGACGTGCAGAATGCACTCTGGCGTTTATACTTTTTGAGTTATTTCCCTTGTAACTTTGTCCATCACAAAATTGCGTCTCAGTCGAGTCCGTCTATAACTTTAAAACCATTCAAGCTATATTCATGAAAGTTCATACAAATATCAATCAACATCAGACGACGTGCATTATGCAAGAACCATAACTTTAGCATTTATACTATTTGAGTTATTTCCCTTAGAACTTTGTCAGTCACAAAATCGTGTCTCAGTTGTGTCTGCTCTATAACTTGAAAACCAACCATTCAAGCTATATTCACGAAACTTCATACAAATATCAATCAACATTAGAAGAATTGCATAGTGCAAGAACCATAACTCTTGCATTTATACTTTTTGAGTTATTTCCCTTGGACCTTTGTCAGTCACAAAATCGTGTCTCAATCGCTTTATTACTTGAAAACCGGACAAGCTATATTCACGAAACTTCATACAAATGTCAGTCAACACTAGACAACCTGCAGAGCACAGCATTTATACTATTTGAGTTATTTCCCTTGGAACTTTGTCATTTACAAAATCGTGTCTCAATCGTCTAAGCTCTATAACTTGAAAACCGTTTAAGCTATATTCATGAAACTTCATACAAATATCAGTCAACATATAAATAGACGACGTGCAGAGCACTGTAACTCTTGCATTTATATTTTTTGACAAAAACTAAATATGAATATCAGTCAACATTACATGACATGCAGAGCATAACAACTGTAACTCTTGCATTTATACTTTTTACTTATTATGAGTCCCTGCTTCAGGGTAGGGAAACATATTGTTTTTCCCTTGGCGTCTTAATGACTGATCCTTTTGACATCAAAAAGGGGGGAGACATCTGTTTTTTCGTAGGAAAACAATTCTAGTTTCAAGCTATATTTAGACACCTCTGCTATTCTCCATACTGCGCTGTACTGTCTTTGAATATGAACCAGGACCTGGTTGTTCAAAAACTAATGATGTCTTTAGTTTCTGAGACATTTTGTTTTCAAGTGTGTTGTACGCAAAAACACTTCTATTTTTTTGCCCCCCAAAAAAAGAAAGCAATGCAAAAGCCCCTCACATTTTTTTTCAGCAAAAAATATTAGCACACATGATTTTATGTGTACTAGAACAGCCTCAGAAATCTGTCTAGTATTTGTGAATCTTACTATCATCTACAGGCGAAAGTATGTGCACTTAGTACTGGTCTAAGCCTGCCCAGGAATAGTGTGGTTAGGGTAAATGGCCATCCCAACATGACCATAGCTGTTTACTATTGACGTAAAACAAAACAACAAACAACAGAAAGCCTTGTGCAGACCTTAGCTTTTAAAGGCAGCTCACTGCTTATTGTGTGGCTTTGATTGAAGAGAACCTTTAAAAAAGTTTACAGTAAAATTTTTACTGTAGCTGAGTAAACAGTGCAGATCAGGGTCTACACTGTTTGCCATTCCATATGCGTCTTTTAGACACATAAATACTGCCTTGAAAAGAAATATGTTCCATTTTAAAGACATTTATCATATGACATCGCATCTGAGAGTGTAATAAAGCCATGCATTAAAAACGATAATCCACTAATGGATTAAATATGCAAATTACGCTGTAACGTTTAACACGTTGACCTCCATGCAAACTGCATTTTCTAGTGGCAACATTGTGACGTTTTAGTGCAAAATTTGCTCATAAAATGCAATTTTAGTGTCGTATGATAAATTGAATAAGATGCTCATCATAGTTTGCATCTTATCTTTTTCCCCAGCTCGTTTAATAAATTTAATAATACAGGAGCACTCACGTAAGATCCTCTATTTATAGTAATTATTTTAGGTGTCTCATTTGTTAGAATTTTTATGGTATACAGTATACAGATGAGTGCTTATACAATTGTGTTGTGGAGATGTTCTTTAATTAAGGCTTTTAATGTTACAATCTGTAAAAAGAAATGTACACTACAGGCATTTATTGTTTGTTTGATTTACTTTTTAAAAAGTTTATACTCTCTGTTTATGTTTTAGGATGTAAAATTTCCTCTAAGTCTAGATGTATTTGAATTGTGTTCCGAAGATCTGCAGAAGAAATTAGTACCAGCTAGAGACAAGTTTAAAGAACAAGAAGATAAATTTGCTGAGGAACAAACTAAGGTAGAAATTTATGCTGTGTTGTGAAAGTCATGCTGAATGCAGTAATCTGAAGGATTTTGGTTTGAGGCAGTTTAAGTTTCAAAATATTTTATGTCCCATACCCCACCGCTGCCTCCTCCCCACATTGTCACAGTTGGAGGCATATAGTGTTTCGATCTTAATGGCTTATAGAAGAGTACATATTTAGACTACTCTAACAGTCATATAAAGTTTTTTTGATAGGCAAGGTTTTCAGAGAAGTATAAGAGGGAACATAATGTGTACTAAGGACACATTTTAACATGAGAGGGTGCATAATGTATACTATTGACACATTCTATCATGACATTATCTATTTTCCAATTCAGCATATAGGAAGTGGGGTCGTGTGAAAATTTGTTATAAATCATGTTGCTAACTCACATGGTGCAAATTTCACGCCTTGTTGATGTCGCATGTAAACATTTAATCCTGTCTACGTCTGGCTCAAAAGAGTACATTAGAAAACTTCACAATATCCTTGTATTTTCATTCTGTATAATGAAAGAACCAAAAATAATTTTTCTCTCCTGATTAATTTTTGCTGATTAACACATGCTGTCCAGCAATTGTGAATATTAAATTACTTGGGAGTCACCATCCTGAGTAAATATTTTGCAATTTGCCCTCTAACGCCATGTGTTAATCAGTGATATTTCATTTTAATTCCTGGATGAGTGGATGCGTTACTGTTGTGTGTATTGTTGGTCATATTTTAATACATGGTGGTATATTCTGGTGAAGTGACTTGAACTCTCATATTGTTTTCTGTCTTTCGTTTCAGGCAAAGAAAGCTGGCCAAAATGTTCCTACAAGGATAATAGATCCAAATAAGAAAACACGAAAAGACCCATTCTCTTTCCCTGAAGGTACACCCTGATTAGACTAAAAATACGAAAAATTGGGACACTTACAGTGGAATAGCATACAGAGTGTAGGCCCTGATCAGATTGCAGCTTTTGGAGCAGTCTGATCTGGGTCTGCACTGTTTGCTCAGGCCTATCTGTCCCAATACTTAGAATTTTTACTGTATATGTATATATGTGCATTGAGGCTTTCTGTTTTAGAAGCTGATGTTTTAATGCAAAGACTGATAAAGGTGCACACATTGAATTACATTTAGGGCTTAGTGTGTGCTAAGATAAAACTGTGAGCTCAGTTTTCCCCACTTACAATACCACCTTCACCAGAATTGTTGAATAGTTGTCATGCTTCTTTTTTTTCACACTCCTATTTACATAAAGTTTCATTTATTTTTTCTGTTGAACAGACACAGGCTCTAACAACAGTGGTTACTATGAGTTACAAGCTGTTCTCACTCACAAGGGAAGGTCAAGCTCAAGTGGTCATTATGTTGCCTGGGTCAGAAGAAAAGGAGGTAAGAACTCTTTGTTGCTGCTTACCATATGGTGTAGGTAAGGCGAATAAATGATTGATGTTGCATGAAAAGGGACGATCAGCTATGTGAGCACCTTGAATACTCAAATCAGCCTTCAGATTTGCAAACAACTGTAGTCTCCACTTTTCATGGCATTTTAGATTCCCCAGGATTCGTAGATACTATATGAGCCACGACACGACAAAACCAACAATGTGGTTGTGCGCCCAGCGCAGACTCGGATCAGCCTGGGCATCCGCCCAGTCTGATCAGAGTCATCGCTGTCCGCATGAAGGAAGATCAGACCCTCAGCTAGCCTTTAAGCGCTTAGCGAAGAGTCTGATCGGACTGTACTGATGCCCAAGCTGAACTGAGTCTGTGCTGGACGCACAACCACATTGTTGGTTTTCTCGTGTCACGGCTCATATGTCACGGTGTCACGGCTCATATGTGAAAATTCTGATCTAACTGAGGGGATGCATATGCTCTGGGTTGCCACTGTCAGAGAGAAAATATCTGGAAAATGAGCTTTTATAAGGTGAGGAAAAAGTCAGGGAATTTTGTGGTAGGTCGGGAAATTTGGAAAAGTCAGGGAATTTGAAAATTTATGGCTACAACAGTCTTTGGAAAATATCCTTATTCTGTTGAAGGGGAAAGAACGTACTTACTACTAAGTTACTAGTGGGGTAATCTATGCGCATCTCCCTCCTCAGTTGGGGTTACTCTTAATGGGAATAATTTGCTCCCTGAAGGGAGCAAATTCTTACCTTTAAGAGTAACCTACAAGTTTCAAGCGATACAGTTAGCATTGCTAAAGTGAAGAGTAAAGCCAACTTCTAAATCTGTAAAAGGAAATCAAGGAAAAGTCAAGAAATTTTGAAGTTGAAGATAAGAGGCTACCCTGTAGGCTGATCCAAGTCCTTCCAGGTTGTACATGCTGCAAGGTTTCTTTTCACAAGACGCAAGTCAGAAAGTTTGCATAGGGAAGGAACTCACAAATATTCCACATTAATTGAACTGTGAAGCTGTATCTGAGAAAATTTACAAGTTGGAATTTTGGCAAATCAAGATCTTCTGCAGAATTGCTTTTTGCATGATAAAACCAACAAAATGGCATGTGCATCAAGTGTAGACTCAGATCAGCCTGGGCATCTGCCCAGTCTGATCAGACTCTTTGCTGTGCACTTAAAGGATAGCTAAGGGTCCAAGCTGCCTCCATGCTAACAGCCAAGACTGATCATACTGGGTGGATGCCCACTTTGTTTGCTTTGTCATGTCGCTGCTTATATGTTACTTTCCATGTTTCAAGAGAGATTGTGCTTGTGTTTACAGATGACTGGTTGATGTTTGACGATGACAATGTGACTGGGATTACCTCAGAAGATGTTCTCAGATTATCAGGGGGAGGTAAGTTGTTTGGATATAATAAAGGTAGAAAGAGCATTATTCTAAAACACTGTATTGGAAGGCAAATCAATATTTTTTTTTAAATAGTATCATAATCAACAAGACATTGGCCAGACAGGGTAGCTCGCCTGATGATGTGTTTACCTGTATGAAAACTTAAACATTGGTATTGGCACCAGCACAGATGCTGGGGGAAGTACAAAAATCTCATTTCATATTTTTAGCTCACCTGAGCACGAAGTGCTCAGGGTGAGCTTTTGGGATACCGTGATGTCCGTCCTCCGTCGTACGTGTGGACGTCCGGACGTCCGTCCGTCAACTTTTGCTTGTGTACACTCTAGCGAGCACAGTTTTGATCCAATCTTTCTGAAACTTTGTCAGAATGTTTATCTCCATAAACTCTAGGCCAAGTTCAAAACTGGGTCATGTCGGATCAAAAACTAGGTCACTAGGTCAAATCTTAGAAAAACCTTGTGTACGCTCTAGAAGGCACAGTTTTCATCCAAAGATATTGAAACTATGTCAGAATGTTTATCCTCATAATATCTAGGACAAGTTCGAAACTGGGTCATGTCGGGTCAAAAACGAGGTCACTTGGTCAAATCATAGAAAAACCTTGTGTACGCTCTAGAGGACACAGTTTTGATCCAATCTATCTGAAACTTTGTCAGAATGTTTATCTCCATAAACTCTAGGCCAAGTTCGAAACTGGGTCATGTCCGGTCAAAAACTAGGTCACTAGGTCAAATCTTAGCATAACCTTGTGTACTCTCTAGAAGGCACAGTTTTCATCCAAAGTTCATGAAACTATATCAGAATGTTTATCCTCATTATATCTAGGACAAGTTTGAAACTGGGGCATGTCCGGTCAAATCATAGAAAAACCTTGTGTATGCTCTAGAGGACACAGTTTTGATCCAATCTTTCTGAAACTTTGTCAGAATGTTTATCTCAATAAACTCTAGGCCAAGTTCGAAACTGGGTCATGTAAGGTCTAAAACTAGGTCACTAGGTCAAATCTTAGAAAAACCTTGTGTACGCTCTAGAAGGCACAGTTTTCATCCAAAGTTCATGAAACTTTGTATGAATGTTTATCCTCAAAATATCTAGGACAAGTTTGAAACTGGGTCATGTCGGGGCAAAAACTAGGTCACTAGGTCAAATCATAGAAAACCCTTGTGTATGCTCTAGAGGACACAGTTTTGATCCAATCTTTATGAAACTTTGTCAGAATGTTTATCTCCACAAACTCTAGTCCAAGTTCGAAACTGGGTCATGTCAGGTCAAAAACTAGGTTACTAGGTCACATCTTAGAAAAACCTTGTGTACACTCTAGAAGGCACAGATTTGATCCAATCTGTATGAAACTTTTTTCAGAATTCTTATCCTAATAATATGTAGGACGAGTTTGAAACTGGGTCATGTTGGGTCAAAAACTAGGTCATAAGGTCAAATCATAGAAAAACCTTGTGTACGCAATAGAGGACACAGTTTCAATCCAATCTTTATGAAAGTTTGTCAGAATGTTTATCTCCATAAACTCTAGGCCAAGTTTGAAAGTAGGTCATATCAGGTCAAAAACCTTGTGTACGCACTAGAAGGCATAGTTTTGATCCAATCTTTATGAAACTATGTCAAAATGTTTATTTTCCACGGTATATGTAAGCCCCCTATGAAACTGAGTCACATCAGGTCAAAAACTAGGTCTCAAGGTCAAATCTTAGAAAAAATTTGTGTACACCCTAGGGGACACAGTTTTGATCCAATCCTCATGAAACTCTGTCAGAATATTTACCTTTATGAAATCTAGGTAAAGTTTGAAACTGGGTTTTGTCGGGTCAAAAACTAGGTCACTAGGTCACATATAAGAACGACCTAGTATACGCTCCAGAGGGCACAGTTTTGATCCAATCTCAATGAAACTTTGTCAGAATGTTTATTCTTACAATATCCAGGCCAACTTTGAAACTTGGTCATGTCGGGTCAAAAAGTAGGTCAAATATTTGGAAAACCTTGTGTATGTTCTAGAGGTCACAGTTTTGATCCAAAGTTCATGAAATTTTGTCAGAATGTTTATCCTCACAATATCTAGGCCAAGTTTGAAACTGGGTCATGTCGGGTCAAAAACTAGGTCAGATTTTAGAAAAACCTTGTGTACGCTCTAGAGGACACAGTTTTGATCCAGTCTTTTTGAAACTTTGTCAGAATATTTATTGTCATAATATTTAGGCCAAGTTTGAAAGTAGATCATGTCGGGTCAAAAACTACGTCACTAGGTCAAATCTTAGAAAAACTTTGTGTACACCCTAGAGGGTACAGTTTTGATCATATCTTCATGAAACTTTGTCAGAATGTTCATCTTCATAAAATCTAGGTCAAGTTTGAAACTGGGTCATGTCGGTCAAAAACTAGGTCACTAGGTCAAATCTAAATAAAGTTATGCTGCAAGAATCAGAACTAACATTGCAATGATGCCAGCCACAAACTCCTTGAAAAACATTAATTTCACCACAGTGAGATAATGATGCTACCATTCTATCATCTGTGTTTGCCTAGTTCAGTCTAGTTCAGATCCATCAAAGGAACTCAACATGAACGGGAACTTACTCTGCCATTTTCAGCTCACCTGACCCTTACAGTATTGGTGTTAGCTGCCTCTGTCATCCATCCATAAACATTTTCAAACATCTCTGAAACCACTGGGCAGACTAAACTCAAATTTCATATGGAGCCTGCACATGGGTCAAAGGATTGAAAGTTCTTCAAATGATATTGGTCACATGACCAAGGTGGCCGCCATTCCCATGTATGGTAAAACTCTTTTAAATCTTCACCAGAGCTAGTGAACTGATTAATGCTCAGGTGAGCGATTCAGGGCCACCATGGCCCTCTTGTTATAAAGGTGAGCTAAACTGGGTTAAATCCACAAGTTCAGCCATAACCAAATAATCCAGTGAACAAAATTTTCTGAAACGTAAGTAAACCAGAAACAGATCAGCGCCACTTCGGCGGGTGATATAAATTCAACGAATATGCTTGTTTGATTGGTTACCAGAGAGTGAAGTATTGTAGAATTTCTAAGAATAAAAATCCATTACACTAATTAAAACTAGAAAATTGTGTCTGTAAGACACTAATGATGCCCCCGTGAAGCGCCTGTCACATGACCTGTATATCCATACAGCACCTACAAAGAATCCATGATAAACATTACTCGAACTCCATACCCTACCATGTAAAATATTGCCCAAAAGTTAAAAAAGCTGTTATTCTATCAAAATTATTTTTAGATCTATCAAAATGCCTCATGCACGTCTTCAAATATCTCCACAATATGTAGACAAGGTTTGAAAAAGATCCATTGAAAACTGGGGGACAAGTTGATAACACAAACTCCATACCCTACAATGCAAAAATTTCCCTAGCATGACTAAGTTCAAAAGGCTGTATTTCTGTCAAAATTAATTTTAGGTTCAAGAAAAATCCACATGCACATTTTCAGTATGTCTACAACATGTACACAAGGTTTGAAAAAGATTCATTTAAAACTGTGGGACAAGTTGATAACACAAACTCTATACCAGACAATGCAAAATTTTGCCTACAATGACTAAGTTCAAAAGGCCGTAATTCTGTCAAAATTAATTCTAGCTCCCCCAAAAATCCACATGCACATCTTCTATATATCTACAACATGTCTGCAATGTTCGAAAAAGATCGATTGAAAACTGTTGGAGGTGCTGTTTACACAAACTCTATACCCTACAATGCAAAAATTTGCCTAAGATGACTAAGTTCAAAAGGCCGTAATTCTGTCAAAATTAATTCTAGCTCCACCAAAACTCCACATGCACGTCTTCAATATGTCCACAACATGTCTGCAAAGTTTGAAAAAGATCCATTGAAAACTGGGGGAGGAGTTGATTACACAAACTCTATACCATAAAGCATGTCAAACAGACAGACAGATGGACAGACAGACATACAGACAGACAGACAGACAGGGGCAAATCTTAATGCCCCCTGACTATCGTCATGGGGGCATAAAAAAAAAGATCCTAGCCATTTTTATCTTGCCTTGGACTAGCAGAATCAGGTGTTACTTTTCAAGGGGCATTGGTGGCATACATTTTGTAAAATTGTTGGGTTTCCTGGTTCAGCTCTGCTCGTGACAATGCATAGAGATATGAGTCTATAAGTATCTTTCATGGGTATGGTGGAGATAGAAAAATCTGTCATGAGGGTCACTGTTCGGCATCAAGAGGCTAACCAAGTGATCCTGAACAGTAATCCCGAGTGACAGATTTTTCTGTCAGAACCTCACACCCATGATAAATACTTCTTCTTGCACACCACATTTTGTTTTAACTTTAGAACTTTTTAAAATGTGTAATTTTATAATAAATGCTTGAGAAGTTTCTATTTGATTTTGAAAGAAGGCGCTGCTTTTTATGACGGCCATTTGTCATTTTTGCCTTCTTTGTGACCTCATCATCTAAAAAACCAATGTCACTTGACGATGCAGATGTGTAACCAATACAATCAATGCATTGACAGCTCATGATTTTTATCCGGTCCTGGCTGAGATAACAAGGGTGAGATAAGATATGTAGGTATAAGGGAATCCTTACCTGATGTGGGAGAAATTGGCTTCCACTGAATTCTTGTCATTTCTAACACTGTCTTACTGATCTAATTATGCTTCTGTGTTTTCAGGTGACTGGCATTGTGCGTATGTACTGCTATATGGACCAAGAGTGCTAGAAATTGAACTTGAGGAAAAGATGGAGTCCTAGCAACATTTCAAATACAACAACTACAATTACCAACTCTGCTCATTACTCATTGGATACTGTAATGTGCCGAAATTTTGGGTTACCTAAAGTAGTTAATTTTTCATTTCGGACAAATGGAAAATAAATTATTTTTAGGTGTCCCAATACTTAAGCAGGCTATGGATAATAGGAAAGATCTCAAATTCAATAACTCAGACTTGTTTTACACCCCAGATAATTTCAGAAATAGATCATTCCATCTGTGAATATGAAAATAATAAATTTTCTTATGAAAAGGTGTCATATACAGCTGTTGGCGGATTGGCAAACACTGTTTACCCAATCAAATTGCAATTTCATATGCAGTCGCATCTCGACATGCACTGTTTGCTGATGATTTGTTGCTATAATAATTCGGCTTCCCCCCTCTCCAGAATGATCCCAAATAATCTACAGCAGCATTGTGTAATTCCACTATAAGGGGGTTTTCTATTTCAAAAACAATCCCAAAAATCTAGATCCATCTTATATCGATTTTTGGGCTGTTTTGGAAGGAAAAAATCCCCATCTTAAAACTGTATATATATAATATTAACCATTCAACAAACAGTTAGGAGCCCTGGTAGCTCAGTGGGTTGAACACTGGCCTGCTGAATTTGCGGGCTTGGGTTCGAGACCCGCAAAGGGCGAGCATCTTTACAATCGTAAACTGGGATCCTTTGCACACAGCCTTTCATTATCATCCACCCATTGTCTTGATATGACTGAAATACTGTTAAAAAGGACATAAAGTAGCAAGTCATCTATCCATCGACAAACAGTTGTATATAACATCTCATGAAAAGACAGATTTCAAACATGAAGCTGGTAAAATCTATTACTGAAATACTTAGGGTAATGGGTGAAGGTGTATGGGTACACCACCATATTCTTATGCTGTCTTTACAAAGGGGAACAACTTCAGTGACTACCTGTTTGCTTTCCTTGATGATGTAACCCTTCCAAAATGGGGTCTACTCTTAAAGGAAAGAATTTGCTCCAAGGGGAGCAATTTTTTTCCTGTAAGAGTTGACCCCCATTGAAGAGGCTAGCTAAAATAAAAATGCCAGAGTTGCTTCCCCTGAAAGTATACCTATTCACCTAGAGGTGGCCAAATGAACAGATTATTATAGTGTGTGTTGGTGGACTTAATGTATATTAAACACTCAGATCCTAAGTCAGTCTGATAAATGGATTCCATATCAGTAAGGTGTGAATTATTTAAAATTTGCTCCAAATTTTGTCTTTTAAAAAAGCAAAAATCCAGGGTTGAAACCAGATTTGAAAACAGTAAAAAATAGGAACATCTAGTACTGTTACGGTCTCCACTTATTAATCTGTTGTGAAGTCATCCATAAAAAGTGATGAAATATGAAATCTCCAATGGATTATTTACGGCTATGATTTGATTTGTTAGTTTAAAACATCATTTTTGTGATTTCATAATTTTCATATATTAATAAAAAGAAAAAAAAAATGTCCCACTTTGCTGACTTCTTTTAATTGATATTCCAGACCTGAGTTCCATTCAAACTATTTCTATAATTTGACACCTCTTTATCCTGTGGATTCATTTGTCTTTTGGAGTATAAGGATCCACAACGTTTCTCTGCCATTTCAGAAGGGTGACAACTTTTGTACCTTTCTGTTTGCTTCCTTTGATGAAGTCCTTCAAAATTGGGGTCTTTCTTAGGGAGCAATTTATTTGCATTGACCCCTGTTTTGAAGGGAGGCAAAGATTTAAGAGAGAGTTGTTGCCCATTAAAGTCTATCCATTCACCTTTATTTAATGGCAGTAATAGCAACAACAGAGAACCAAGTAAGCTTCAAAATATGATAAAATACACTATAATAGTCGGCTTATACAGTATCAAATGACAAAAGGTTGTCAGGAAGGGACATAAATACATACTGCTTGACAAAGGATTGTCAACAAGGGGCATAAATGTTGAGAATTGCAGACCTACATATCAAAGCTAGACTCTTGCTAAGTTGCAAATGAATCCAGTAAAAGATGTGGGGAGTTGCTGGCATGTCCAAGTTAGTAAGGGACATAACTTAGAGTATTCAGATGCACATATGTTTGTATCATACCAGTTTCGATAAATCCTTAGAAAGATGTGAGTGCGAGGTATGCACACTGACATGCATGTTTGGACAGAAGAGTCGACATCAGTGATAAATGGCCACAAAAATTTGTCAGAATAAGTCCAGTCTAATTAAAGCTACTCGGAAACCTTCATGGTAAAGTAATTAGCCAAATTCCTCATGAAACAGTTGAAAGATAAGAGAGAACTTATACACACAAGATCAGAGTTGAAAATAGGCATACTCTGAGAACAGCAATCTTGTAAGAAACAGAATAGCCAATAAAAAAAAAAGGAAGAAAAAACTACGTCCCAATATCATTGACTGATTTGCAGTGCAAATCAGTCAACAAGGGCAATTACCCTGTCAAAAGTCGTCAATCAAAATACCTGGATACAATTGTAGATGTTAACTTGTCCAAGCATTTGATTGGTAAGTGGCCTTTTGATGTGATGTTAAATATATTTATACCTCTTGGTCCAGTGATTGACAATCTAACAAAAGTATATGATGGAAAAAAATTGTTATGTGCAAATGAATGGATGCATAATTAGTACTAAGAGATGACACTCTTTGCAGTACTGCCTTACCCTACAGCAGGTGACAGTCAGAAATCCAGCATGCAAAGCTTCATATGATTGTTAGACAACATAACCTTAAATCCCAGTGAAAGGTACATAAGGATAATTGGTCACAAAATGTTGGAGAGATGGACAGGGCAATACAGCTGACCCTATCCCACTGTTGCCACACTGCAGAATTGACAGGTTCTGATTAGCTAAATTTTTGTGCACCATATGAATATAGAGTAGCAGATGATAGGCAGAGAACAAGAACCTTAACTCGACTTCCATTTTTATACGCCCGTTTTGAAAAAACGGACGTATTATGTCATGGCGCTGTCCGTCCGTCCGTCCGTCTGTCCGTCCGTCCGTCCGTCCGTCCGTAAACATTCTTGTGCGCGCCATAACTCAGTAACCGTTTGGGATATCTTCATGAAATTTTGTAGGCATATGTATTAGGTAGGGGGAACGTGTCGCGTACAAGAATGGTTGCTCCCCCTTCCTTGGTTTCAAAGTTATGCCCCTTTGATTGTTTTTTACCCTACAGGTCTTGTGCGCGCCAGAACTAGATAACTGTTTGGGATATCTTCATGAAACTTCATAGCAATGTGTATGAAGTCCCAACGATGTGTCGCGTACAGCAATGGGTGCTCTCCCTTTTTAGCTCGCCTGAACGAAAGTTCAGGAAGAGCTATTGTTGTCACCACGGCGTCGGCGTCAGCGTCAGCGTCAGCGTCCGCGTCCGCGTCCGCGTCGGCGTTCGAATTGGATGTTTTGGTTAAAGTTTTTTAAAGACCTATATCTCCTTAACCCATGGATGGATTCTTTTGATACTTGCACTGTAGCTAGATATTGGTCTAAGGTTTAACAGGGTACCACCCCCACCCCACTCCTTGACCTTAATGTCAAGGTCATGGACTTAGAAAATTGGTGTTTTTTTTGGACTGGATGTTTTGGTTAAAGTTTTATAAAGCCCAATATCTCCTGAACCCATGGATGGATTCCTTTGATACTTGCACTAAAGTTAGATATTGGTCTAAAGTTTTCGAAGGTACTACCCCCACCCCCCTCTGTGACCTTGATGTCAAGGTCATGGACTTAGAATATTGCCTTTTTATTGATTGGATGTTTTGGTTAAAGTTTTTTAAAGACACATATCTCCTGAACCCAGAGATGAATTCTTTTTATATTTGCACTGTAGTTAGATCTACAGAGTACTACCCCAACCCCGCTCAGTGATCTTGATGTCAAGGTCAGGGACTTAAAATTTTTTTGTCTTTTTTAAAGTTTTGTAATTGCATACTGATTCATAATGCTTTGCAGAGATTTAGTTTATACTTGAACTGATGTTAGACTCTTTTTTGAGTTTTTACAAAACACCTTATACTTACCCCACTGGGTGACCTTGAAGTCAAGGTCATCGACTTAGAATTTTGTTTTAAAGATTTTGGTTAAAGTTTTATATTTATGAAGACATAATTTCACAGTGCCACGATGATGGACTCAGTTGATACTAATACTTGGGCTGATGTTAGACAATGGTTCAGGGTTTTGATACATACTAGTGCCCCCCCCCCCCTACCTGTCAGTTTTTTTACCTCAAGCTCATGGACTTTGAAATTTCATTTCATTTTTTTTATTTTAATTTTATTTCAAGACTTATTTCTGAGATAGCTTTTGTGTTTTCATTATGGGCATGCTTACATGAAGTTTTATGCATAGCAGTCCACATAGCCCTCACCCCCACCCCCACCCGTCAGTTTTTTTTTACCTCAAGCTCGTGGACTTTGAAATTTCATTTCATTTTTTTTATTCTAATTTTATTTTAAGACTTATTTCTGAGATAGCTTTTGTTTATAAATGTGTTTTCATTATGGACATGCTTGCATGAAGTTTTATGCATAGCAGTCCACACCACCATAGCGGCTGAGTGATGGGCAAGCACCAATCCAGGCGAGCTATGCTGTCAGGCGACAGCTCTTGTTTCGTTTCTGAGTTACATCCCTTTTATTAGTTCTTTCCGGCTGTTTTTGTGTATACTTATGTTGTGCATACATTTACTCAGTAACTGTTTGGAAAATCATGATGAAACTTTATAGCAATGTGCATGATCACAAGATAATATGTCGCATATAAGAATGGTTGCTCCCCCTTTCTTAACTTTGGAGTAAACTCCCTTTCCTCCGTACATAAACATTCTTGTGTGCGCCATAACTCAGTAACCATTTGGGATATCTTCATGAAATTTTGTAGGCATATGTAGTAGTTGGGGGGAATGTATCGCATACAAGAATGGTTGCTCCCCCTTCCTTACTTTCCAAGTTATGCCCCTTTGATTGTTTTTTTTTCCCCGCAGGTTTTGTGCGGGCCATAACTAGATAACTGTTCGTGATATCTTCATGAAACTTCATAGAAATGTGTATGAAGTCCCAACGATGTGTTGCGTACAACAATGGTTGCTCTCCCTTTCTTTGTTACTGAGTTACATCCCTTTTATTAGTTCTTTTCTGGTATTTTTGTGTATACTTATGTTGTGCATACATTAACTCAGTAACTGTTTGGAATATCATGATGAAACTTTATAGCAATGTGCATGATCACAAGATGATGTGTCACATATAAGAATGGTTGCTCCCCCTTTCTTAATTTTGGAGTAACCTCCCTTTGATCATTATTTTTAGGCATTTTCATTCACTCCATATCTCCTTAACCCTTTGAAATATTAGAATGAAACTTTGTAGGCATGTGTGTAATAATGGGGCAATGAATCCTGAGCAAGAACCATGACTCTGGCTTGCTTACTGGATTATATGCCCATGCATAAATTTCCTGTTTACTCTGTAACTCATTAACCGTTTAGAATATTTTAACACAAATTTATCGAGATGTGTATATTGTC
Organism: Ctena decussata; assembly: GCA_963989385.1. Taxonomy (NCBI): domain Eukaryota; kingdom Metazoa; phylum Mollusca; class Bivalvia; order Lucinida; family Lucinidae; genus Ctena; species Ctena decussata. The sequence goes on along the minus strand of OZ022501.1, from coordinate 80,594,128 downwards.
AAGGGAATGTATTAGAGCCAAGAATGGTATATCTAGTATATTTAGTATATGAATTATCTCCCTTGTTTGACTTTGGCATTACTCAACTTAGGAGCCACTTCACCTTGGAAGCTGTTTTTTGGTATACTAATAGTAATTGATGTGTTAAATATTTAAATAACGCTACCATCATTAATTAAAGTGTGGTTTCATCTGTTTGTCTGCCTATCTGTCCTTTTGTAAACAATCTTGTTCATTCTATAATTCCTTTATGACATTAAAACGGGCGTATTATGCGCCGCTTGCGAAGCCCTTGTTGATCTGTTAACCCATCATGAAACAAACTTTGATCTAATTCAAATATCTAGTCAATCTGATCAAGGATGAGGCAGTATTGTAGAATAAAACAATGTGTGAAGCAAGACCAACAATCAAATATGGCCATAACTGACCAAATATCCCAATCAAAGTCCAAAACGTACAACATCATAGAAAGACAATCTGTATGGGGTGAAAGATAAAGGAGAGGCTACCGGTCCAAGACTTTGACAGGCTGGATGGCAGGCATAGTTTAAAATATGGAATGGGCTGGCAGGGACAGTCTCCTCTACTTCATTCCTTTGCTTTCGAGATGGTACTCTTTATAGGAAAGAGTTGACTACCTCTGAGGGAGCAGATTCTTTCCTGGAAGAGTACCATCCCAGGCTCTGGAAGCAAATAGTAGCCAATACACAGTTCCGAGTCACACCCAGAATGTCACTCAAAGTCATCTGATAGTGTATAACTGGCCAATACGAGTACAACTTAGCATGTGACATAGTCCCACAAACAAAACTGCATGGGCTCCATTTTCCACGTAAGTCCATGATTTTACCTAACAGTTAATTTAGGGATCTATACCTGTTTTAAAGGTAGGCTCCTGAACTAAGGATACCAATTCTGTTCACAAAATAATTTTGTCTTTTTCTGTATAGTATTTAATACTTTTATTTTTATGAAACTGTTGCTACTGAGAAAACCATTGGATTTTGTTGAAAATTGTCGTTTTTCTCTGGTTTACTTTCTTTGGTTCAAACAATGCCTTGGAATTCCAGTTCTAAAGATAATTTTGTCATGTCTATAAGCGCGTAATTTCTAGCGTCATTCTCCAAAAGGTCTTTTTTCCTCTTGTCGTGAATTCTCCTAGAGGCCCTCCTGGCATGGCGGATCGGTTAATAACTTAATACTAGCCTAAAGTGCAACGCAGCATGGTGTCAGCCGTGTTATCTATTTTTGGCATGAACTAAAAACAGCGCTAACTGGTGTGCGAAGCAGAGTTAGGGAGTCCCTCACGAAACAACTTATCTAATACTTCTGGCTTTACACTTTTTACTGAAACTTATTCATTTCCTTGTTATAAGTGCTTTCCAATAATTTAGAAAAAAACAAAAACATGAAAATTAGGATGCTTTCCATACTTCAGGAACCAACCTTTAAAGTGGGCGTGGTTTTTGGAACTATGATGTAGATTACCTCATTCCATTCCATTTCCACCCATACCAGCTTTAGCTCGCCTGAACGAAAGTTCAGGATGAGCTATTGTTGTCACCCAGGCATCGACGTCTGCGTCTGGATTGGATGTTTTGGTTAAAGTTTTTAAAAGACCTGTATCTCCCTAACCCATGGATGGATTCTTTTGATACTTGCACTGTAGTTAGATATTGGTCCAAAGTTTAACAAGGTACCACCCCCACCCCTCTCAGTGACCTTGATATTAGGCAGTACAAGGTAAATAGCAGAAAGGATGCAATAAGAAGTAAACAGTGCATGTGCCAAGTTAATGCCATAGTAGACAGTATGCAGCAAAATGCATACAAATTTTGTTCATACTTCACATACCATACCGCTAATTCTCACTTTGCACTTCATACATCACACTTCGTATGTAATACATATACTTCACTCTTTATACTCCATACTTTGTTCTTTACACTTCTTACTTCGCAAAGTTATTATATTTGCTCACTTTACATTTTCGGCTTGTCTCTTTATATTTCACATTTCCTACATCTTGCATGATATTTTGCACTTCTCATTTACTTCATACTTTACACTAATCGCAATTCCTATTTCACAAATTTGCAAATTGAAGAAGTGATGTAATATGAAGCATTTTGTAAATATATGATAAAAATTAAGTTTTATTGAGACTTCTGAGCAACAATGCTGTGCACACTCATCACATAGCACCGGCTTTAGAAGACATCTGTTTACAGAATCTTCTTCAGTTACAAAACACAGTGTCTGCAAACATTTTATTGTGTGCTACCTACTGCAATACTGATATTAGCACATACACAGGAACATGTACATGTGCTGGCTTACATTATCTGCTACATATTGTTCGATGTCTACTTCATGTTCAGACACACAGGTCAGGGTGGTTTTAAAAAAATGAGTCAAAAGTGTGACATGAGGGGTCTGTTCACTCTCCCTGATACTATATACAGTAAAAAGATACAAAACTGCTGAACTAGCTTTCATATAATAGCCAGATGATTTTTGCACAAGGAGATCTAAATTTCTATCATTTCGGTCTAGTAGCTCAAGAGTTATGACCCAAAACTTGTGAAAAAGCACACATTTTATTTGTCCCAAGTGTAACAAAACTTCTGATGCATATTATTCCTAGGCCTTTGAAAGGAAATAGCTGATTGTGGTATTTAAACAATTATATCAATATGAGGGGTAAAAAATTATGATTAACTTTTCCTGACTTTTATTTGTTGCAGAAATTTGACAAGTTTAGTCAGATTTGTTACACTCTGGACATTTTTGCACCATTCCTTATTCAAGTGCACACCATGCATGCAATATCAAAAATGATTTTGAGCCATCATTTTGTAAGAACCCGTACGAAAAATATGGCATGACTACAGCAGCTGTACTTTTGCCAAACATCAACAAGACTCTTGCAATAATTTTGTTTTATAGCAAGACAACAGCAATACTAATATTATTGCAATAAAATACACACTAAAGATGACTAAAACTACTGCAAGAATATGAAAGAAAAAATTATTGCCAGAAAACAGAGTTGAAAAGCAATGAAATCATAGCTTCCTGTTGCTTAATGATTTTGGCGGTAAACTTGAGTTACACAGTAACTATACACATGCAGTTTAAATCTGAGGACTGGTTTAAATGTGCTCCAGTTTTGAACAGTAAATTTCTCTATCATTTGAAGAAATAATAAGCAACATTTTGGAAAAAAAGAGAGTACACAGGTTAGTGTTATTTTTGTATATTTACTAAAAACTATTTCAGTTTATAAAATTCAATATTATATTATTTAATGTTAAAACTATCCCACCCACCTGGATCCCTAGGCATACAAAATTAAAATTTCAGTGTTTGCAGCTGACAACAAACTGTCAGTAACAATAATGGTTAGGACTGGTCTAAACCTTTAGTTAGGATGTTTGTTACTGATATACCCCAAAATAGCATGTTTCATTCTTATCACTCCATGTTTTTTGTTTACATTTATTTTTCTCTATGCTACAAAAAGTAGTGTGTTGAAAATTTGAAACTGAATGACAAGAAAATGAAAGCATTTTCTGGCTGTAATTTTAACAAGAAAATCTATGTTATCGCAAAGAATCGTGCCAAGATTATGGCCATAATATTGGCAAGAATATAGGCAGAATTAGTGCTCAGAATATTGCCAGGATTTTGGCCAGAATAAATTCTTGCTAATTAATATTCTACCCAAAATTACAGCTGCAGTACAGTATTACAGTGCAGTAGTAATAATATTGCTGTGATTATAGCTGTAAAACAGAGTGAAAACTTATTTTCATGCTACGAATATTGTCTTACTTTCTAGCCATAATACTGCTATAGTTATTTTTGTTAGACGTTTTCGTACAGGTATTTACGCTACAAAAGTAAAATTTTGCACCACTTTTAAGATCATTGCAATGCATACTCTGACAATAAATAAAGTGTACAAAAGGCTGTCATTCATCAGATATCTCAAGGAAATGAAAACGACTCATTTTTTAAAATCACCCATCGGTGATAGAATCCTACTGGAGATTTCTCTTCAGTTCATGCACGTATGCTATTTTAAAGTGAACTTTATTTATAAATCGCTTCAAAATGGCCAGTTTGCTCTTATGCGCTGGACAACAGCTATTTCAATTCTGCTCCTATAACCCAACACTAAAATTAACACATTTTCATCTACCTAATTAAATCATGGGCAATTAAAGTATCATATGATATGGGCTTAATTGTTTCAGCATGAGGAAAGTTGATAGAAAATAAGATCAATAAAATCTATTTTAGGAGCAAATCAGGACTTGTAGAAAAAAAGAAAGAAAAAAAAAATGAAAAATAAAAAAAAAACAGGACCTTGAGAATACGCAACTGTCTGACAGTCCAATATATATTGCTATACCAAGTCATAAAGTGGCGGCGACTAATTTACAATCTTTGTCATATATAAATGAACAAAAACTACAGTATATAAGTGCTGCTTATTTTTAGAGGATGTAGTCCGCCACAATAAGAATTAAAGGCATCTCACAACTTTCTGATATGACGTCATGAAGGAAGAATACTGAAAAAAGCCCGGGATCATTGTCAGAAAAAAACATTGACAAAAAACCATCACCAACTGGGACCAAGCAACAAGACACAAAAATATGAGACGGAAATGATTCCCTTTTGATTTTATCTAATTTCTTGGTTATTGGATATTTTGTTCATCTAACTATTAACTATTCTGTTACCAGTTTTAATTTTTTCAAATCTTTAAATCACTTTTATTTTTACTAAGAAAAATCGCAAACTGGATTTTATTTTTGGCTTAATAGGAATCCCACAATGCACCGTAATGCGAGTGCGCGCATGCGCAAAGCAGACCGGAAGTTGATTTCGGACTAGCAGAGCGAAAATGACAGAACCTCAAGAACAAGACGGTCTTAAGCATTTATCGCTTGAAAGTGGTAAAGTTGACGAATCCATGAGCGAGACACACAAAGAATGGGTAGTAGCGGCCATAGATCAAATACGTCAGCGGAAAGCTCGCCCTGATTTCACGAGACTAAGCAGCACACTTCAGCGCAGACATGGACTTAGCAAGACAAAAATTCAGTCCATTATTGATCAACTTGTGGAAGATAAACTCATATTTAAAGTATTTTTCAAGGGACAGTGTAGTTACAGAAGTGCCAAGTCAGGGTTTAAACATGATACCGTAAGAAGTCTTAGTACAAGCAACAGAATAACACATGGCATTAAAGCCATAATGAAACAAACAGGGGATGCTGTCAGTTTCAAGGATTTAGAAAATTGGTTACTTGGGAGAAACCCAGAAACAAAGTTGGTTAAAAACAGACTTGAAGTAGCACTTAGGAAAGAAATGGAAGCCAATACTATAACTAAGCTTTCCGATAATTGTTATGTTCTTACGGAGAGTTTACCAACAAGAGAAAAGAAGGAAGAAAAGCCAGTGGTGCCAACTACAACACCAAAAAAACTAACGCTGGCAGAAAAGACTGATGGGCCAAGTATTGGTACCCGGAAAGCCGGAAGACCAAAGAAAAAGGTTCGATAAAATGGTCGCAATAAATGTGCCACTCCAATAACCATGATAATAAACTTCCTCTCTTCTAAAGAAAAACATGCTAACCTACCAAATCACATTAATTACCATATACTTATTTGACATTAGCTCTATTACATGTTTTTCCCCCTTCAAAACAGCCAAAATAATCTAAATCCCTCATACAAGACAGATCGAGATTTTTACATTGCTTTGGATAGAAAACAACATTTTTAATAATATTATTATGATAGAACTGATGCATCTGATTTAGATTCTGGGTCATTTTGAATGGTGCGATAGTTACGATATTCAGGACCCAAAGTCCTCAGTGTCAGTCATACATGCATACATGGTTTCACTCCTGACCTGTGAGGTACATTATTTCATGGAACTGTTAGCCAGTTCTAATGGTAACAAATTACAGACCTTTGTTTTTACAAATTTGTCACTTGTTTGATCAGAGGCACTTCTAAAAGGTGAATCATTAATTATTTGCCATTTAAGTTCCTGAAATAGTGCACAGCAATGCCTCTGGATCTTTAATAGGTTGAACACTCAGACCATGAAGTCCCAGAGATGAAAACAGAATTTTCAAACAGCGTAGATCCTGATGAGGTGGCTCATAATGAGCCACCTCATCAAGATCCACACTGTTTGCCCTGTAGTCTTTGAATCATCAGTATGATATCACTGGGACAAAACATTTTTTTTTCAATATTGCAGACTAAAATTTTGTTGTCTGCTTTTTGGTGCTTAAAGGGTTGATATGGTAGTTTCATCATTTACTTGCATGTAACCCTTGCGAAGGCATGTAAAGAAATATTCCACTGGGGTCATCAGCTAATGTGCATTTCTCTATATATATAAAGAAAGAAAAAAAGAAAACTATTATACATGTACATGAAGTTATTCGTCAGTTTATAATGAGAATCCTTTGTTGTTGTCAGACCAGTACTAGCATAGATATGAATTGCACAAGGGCATAGAACTATTTGTTAGAATATTATTGAACTCTTTAAACCATGTTTCATAAATACTAAGTATAGATTGCATAATTCTTCCAGTGTAACATCTAAATTTGTTTGATCAGTTATAAGCAAAGACCAAAACTTTAATGATATAGAATAATTTTTTCTGAACTGCAATGGTCACAGCCCAGCAGGCACATGACGTTGAAACAACATCGCACTGACGTCGATGCGACGTAATGACGTCACATCAACGTCAGTGCAACATCATTTCCGCTGGGAGGTTCCTATATCATTATGGTATCCACCCATAACCATCCAGAGAATAAAAATCCTGAATATGATTAAGATTGGCATGAATGAAAGGTTGTTCAAACTGTCCCGTTAACATGACCAACCAGGCCCATATTTGGTAAAATCCTTTAAAAATGATCTTCTCCAGAACCAATCGAGCAATGGCCTTGAAACTTGGTATGTAGCACTGAGTATTTGAGTACTATGAAGATTGTTCAACTGATGACCTTTAGTTGACCTTGACCTTTTTTTCGGCAAGTAAAATCTCCCAGAATTTTGCAGATTATCTGAAGGTGGATGGGTACACCCCTATGTTTTCCCGACAAATTTACAAAAGGAGACAACTTTTGTGACTTCCTGTTTTCTTTCCTGGATGACAGAGTTTTCTTAAATGGGATCTACTCTTAAATGAAAGCACTTGCTCTTACAGGAGCAAATTCTTTTCTTCAACAGATGACCTTCATTGAGAAGGGAAGTAAATAAAAATGAAAATGGCAATGCCTCCATTCGGAAGGGAATTAAAGAATGACAGAGTGGCTTCCCCTGACAGTACATATATTCCCATTTATCTTAAAATGATAATAAAGAAGTTATTTTTCAAGGTAATGTTGCTATAAAGTAGTTTATTCTTTACAGGGGTTGCCAGAAGGTGCGAAGAAAAATGATGATCCTGATTATGAAGTGCCCTATGTTTGTAAACCGAAAAAGCCAGAAAAAATTATTTGCGACTTTTGTAAAAAGCCAGCTGATAGCAAGGAGGGAAAAAGATTTCTCTTGATATGTAAAGATTGCAATGCTAAAGGTAAGCTGACAGTAACATAGTTTCAGATAAGAAGGGGTAACGGATAACTCATAGACAGATAATTTTTATTATTTCTCTATGGAAGTATGTATTATGACCCCTCATTAGAATTGTTTTGGCAAGATGGTACTAATGAGGGGTCACAATATATGTTTTAATGCAGAAATATGGAAAATTATCTTTCAATTGTCGCTGTTATCCCCTTTTAGCTCACCTGAAGTTCAGGAAAAGCTATTGTAGTACCCCAGCATCAGCCTTGGCGGCGGTATTAGTGTAACGTGGGCCGACCTGCAAACAAACCCCGTCAGTAGAAAAGCATGCTCACCCACCAAGGGCGGTTAATTTGCTTATATACCCCAACATTTACTCGACCACAAACTACCGAGTTTGTAATTTGCATGTCTATTTATATCTGTGACCTTCTACCGTCACATTACTTTCCCCTCCGAGAAGTCTCGTCCCGAGACTTGGCCTGGGAATGACATGGGTAAGGCAACTCCGGTCTGGCAGTTGACCTTATCCCACCGCTGCCACCAAATGTAACGTGGGCCGACCTGCAAACAAACCCCGTCAGTGGAAAAGCATGCTCACCCACCAAGGGCGGTTTATTTGCTTATATACCCCAACATTTACTCGACCACAAACTACCGAGTTTGTAATTTGCATGTCTATTTATATCTGTGACCTTCTACCGTCACATTAGCAAAATGTTAAAGTTTTACGTTAAAGTTTTTAAGATCTCACAGTTTCTAAACCCCTTGATTGATTGAATTATTTAGTATGATGACAGATATTGGTCCAAAATTTTATTCTGCCATCCCCAATCCTGGTCATGACCCATATGTGAAGGTCACAGACTTGGAAATTTTATGTTAAAGTTGTATGTTAAAATTTTTGAGATATCATAGTTCCTAAACCCTTTGATTGTTTTGAATTATATTTGGTACAATGATAGATAATGGCCCAAAATTTTATTCGGCACCATCCCCACCTCTGTTCATGACCTATAGGTCAAGGTCACAGACTTAGAAATTTTATATTAAAATTTTATGTTAAAGTTTTTAAGATCTCATAGTTTCTAAACCCTGTGATTGATTAGCATTATATTTGGCATGATGATAGATTATATTGGTCCAAAATTTTATTCAGCACCATCCCCAAACCTTGACATGACCTATAGGTCAAGGTCACAGACTTCGAAATATAATGTTGAAATTTCAGATGTTCTTGGTAAATCTCCTTAACCTTTTGATAGATTTCCTTTATACTTCCACAGATGTAAGGTAATGGTCTAAATTTTTATGCACTACCAGCCCAACCCCCTTGATGACTGAGGTCAAGGTCATGGACTTACAAATGTTTTGTTAAAATTTTTGTTAAAGTTCCGTAAAGGCACACTGTTTTCTTAGTGTGTAGATGGATTCAGTTGATACTTAGAATTCTGTTAGATGCTGGCCCAGAGTTTTACACGGTACCAACCCCACCTCTCATTGACCTTGAGGTCAAGGTCAGTGGCTGACAGCTTATAGTTCCACACTGCCTAGATGGAAAGTGATACCCAGACTGATGGCAGATACTGCTCCAGAGTTTTGCATGGTAGCAGCATCACCTTCCTAATTGACTGGTGGTCAAGATCATATTCTTAGAACTTTGTGTCCATGACAGGCAAGCATCAGTTCAGGCGAGCTATGCTGTCTGACGACAGCTCTTGTTTTCTGGAGCACTGTTAGCATTGGAGTGCCAACAAGCAAAGAGTGTGTTCATTCCATAAGTAAAGAGCAGCATCCCAGACCAGCCTGCAGTTATTTTGCAAGCTCTTTTCCAGATAAATTGTGGAGAACAATATCTGCTGCATATGTCATATATATTAGTTTTCAAAACACATGTATTACTGTGTGGACTTTTCACATCCAGCATGTTTAGACTTCTGATCCCTCTGCAGGGCTTGTTAAAAACAAGACATGTATTATAACTGTGAAATTATCTGAAATGGAAATCAAGCTCTGTTTTTGATGCATTTATAAATACAATAATTTAGTACACATTTTATCTGCTGCTATTAAAAAGATACTATGTAAGTTTCAGTTTTCTTAGAATTGAAGATACCAGACGTGTTCAGTGGTGAAAACAAACTTGAGGAAGATTCTTGAAAAAATGAGGGAGACGCTTGTTTTTACATTAAATAAAGAAATAAATTTCTGCACATTTTTAGGGAGACATCATGTAGACTGAGGTTTTAGGAGTGAAAAAAAGATGGGTCTCCCTCAAAAAAAGGGAGACTTAAGATGTCTGAGGTACAAGCAGCCACTTGAAAATCTTTTGAACAAGTTCAGAGAAACTATGTAATGTTAACAGTATACGTATTTTATGTTTCAGCTCATCCCTCCTGTATGAATTACAGTGAAGAGCTAGCAACAAAGGCCCGTAACTCTCCATGGCAGTGTATTGACTGTAAAGTATGTTGTGTATGTGAAGGAGCTGGAGATGCTGTAAGTCATGTGAACCAGGACACGACTAAACTAACAAAGCAGCATGTGCACCCAGCAAAGACTCGGATCAGCCTGGACATCTGCACAGTCTGATCAGGATCTTTGTTGTCCGCATGGAGCTAGCTTAGACCCTTAGTTACCCTTTAAGCACACAGCAAAGACTCTGATCAGCCTGGGCAGATGCCCAGGCTGATCTGAGTCTTCGCTGTGCGCACATGCCACTTTGTTGGTTTTGTTGTGTTGCAGCTCATTTTAGATGCATTGAGATCACTCTGACATGGAAATACTGGCCTCTCTTCAATGAAAGGCTCTATTGTCTTAGACTTTGGATTGGTTTTAGATTTTTAATGTGAAGTTAATGAACAAATGTATAGATGAAGTGGTTTTATAACCTTTCAACAATATTCTGGTCATATGGAGCTAATGGAAGGGGGATGAAAAGCTCGGAGCACTGGAACCTCATTTATGGTTGAAAATATTTCTGCCTTCAGCAGAATTTGAGCCTGGAATGCTATCATAGCAGGCCAGGGCTAAACCCACTGAGTTTACCAATTAAGGCTCCTTGTGATGTTAACATAAAATTAAATATTTATACAAGTGGGGCCTGATTCTGTCTCAATACTTAGAATTTTTGCAGTAGTTGAGGTACATGGAATTATGGTATTGCTATTTCATTTCAGAGCTCTTTGCTGTTCTGTGATGCTTGTGATAAAGGTTACCATATGTCCTGCCATAAACCATCTGTCTACAACAAGCCAAAAGGTAAGATCACTGTCTTGTGTCATCTGTAACTAGCAGAAGTGAGACATAGATATAACTTTTCCGGCATCACTGTCGCTGGCGTAAACTTTCGAGTTTTCTGGTTTTGCTCTGTTTTTGACGATCTAGACACTGCCTTCCACAGAATTCTTGTTTAACCTCCCTTAGGTACTTTGTATAATACTATTTGCAGTCACACCCATGTTTGCATGGCTGTCCCACTTTCATGCAAAACTTCTCATGTATAGACATCACATGATATTTCCCTATTTTTTAAAGGAGAGAGTGTCTCTACATGGGATAATGTCCCACTGTCAGTATCTAAAATATTTCCTTCACTGTCTGTACAAATCTCCTTATCAAAGTTCATTATTTTATGCCCATAAGAATGTATCATTTGTTTGTATACATATAACTTACACATTTGTTGTCGAGCCCCCTTGCGGTCAGCGAGACATAGTCACCTGTTTGTTGTTGCTGCGTCCGTCTATCTGTCCATCCGCCTGTCAGTCCATCCGTTTACAGCCATATCTGGAGTTTAATAGTCTGTAGGACCTTAAAACTTCACCACAATATGCCCCACAAAAATTCTAATTAGCTCTCACAAAACTAGGTCACTGTGACCTACTTTCACAAAAAAGTACAGCATATTTAGTTTTCGAGCTCATCCCAATATCTCCCTTTTTATTTGCCCCAGAGCATTGAAACCTTATCAGTGCATGCACCTTACCACTCCAGGTCACCCCAAACAAAACTAGGTCACTGTGACCTATTTTCATGAAAAAGTACCACATATTAAGTTTTCGACTGCAGCCCCATATCTCCCATTTCATAGGCCCCAGAGCATTGAAACTTTATCAGTTCATGCACATTACCACTCCAGGTCACCCCCAACAAAACTAGGTCAAAGTGACCTACTTTCACGAAAAAGTACCACATGTTTAGTTCGACTGCAGCCCCATATCTCTCCTTTCATAGGCCTCAGACTATTGAAACTTTGTCAGTGCTTGCACCTTACCACTCCAGGTCACCCCCCAACAAAACTAGGTCACTGTGACCTACTTTCACGAAAAAGTACAACATAATTAGTTTTCGAGCTCAGCACCAGCACAGTATCTCCCTTTTCATAGGCTTCCGAACATTGAAACTCCATTAGTCCAAGTCACCCCAACAAAGCTAGGTCACTGTGACTTACTTTTACAAAAAAGTACCTCATATTTAGCTTTCGACTGCAGCCCCATATCTCTCTTTTCATAGGCTCCAGACTATTGAAACTTCATCAGTTCATGCACATTACCACTCCGGGTCACCCCAACATACTTGGTCACTGTGACCTACTTTTACAAAAAAAGTACCACATATTTAGTTTTTGACTGCAGCCCTGTATCTCTCTTTTCATAGGCCCTAGACTATTGAAACTTCATCAGTGCATGCACCTTACCACTCCAGGTCACCCCCAACAAAACTAGGTCACTGAGACCTACTTTCAAGAAAAAGTACAACATACATGTAATTAGTTTTGAGTTCAGCACCGTACCTCCCTTTTCACAGGCTCCAGAACATTGAAACTCCATCAGTGCATGCGCCTCACCACTCCAGGTCACCTCCAACAAAACTAGGTCACTGTGACCTACTTTCACGAAAAAGTTCCGCATACAGTCAAACCTGTCTTAAGGGGTCACCCAAGGGAAGGACAAAAATTGGCTGCTTAAGACAGGTGACCCCTTAATACAGGTTCATTTGCACTGTATTTTGGTTCAAGGGACCCAGAAAATGTGGCTGCTTAAGACAGGTGACCCTTTAATAGAGGTGACCCCATGAGCAGGTTTGACTGTATTTATTTTTCAACTGCAGCCCCATATCTCTGTTTTCATAGGCTCCAGACCATTGAAACTTCAAAACTTCATCAGTTCATGCACATTACCACTCACTCCAGGTCGCGCCCCCCCCCCCCCCCCCCCCCCCCCCCCCCCCCCTGAACAAAACTAGTTCACTGTGACCTACTTTCACAAAAAAGTACCACATATTTAGTTTTCAACTGCAGCCCCATATCTCTCGTTTCACAGGCCTCAGACCATTGAATCTCCATCAGTGCATGCACCTTACCACTCCAGGACACCTACAACAAAACTAGGTCATTGTGACCTACTTTCACGAAAAAGTACCACATATTCAGTTTTTGAGGTCAGCCCCATACCTCCCTTTTCATAGTCCCAGATTTTTGAAACTCCATCAGTGCATTTACCTTACCACTGCAGATCACCCCTATCAAAAGTAAGTCACTTTGACCAACATATACAAAAAAGTACATATCTCTCTATTTATTTACCCCAGACATGTGAAACTCCATCAGTGCATGCAACTTACCACTCCAGGTCCCCTTGCATAAAACTAGGTCACTGTTTTAACATTTTTTAGTGCTTATACCTCTGTAACCACATGACAGAGTCTTACATGACAGAGTCTTATCTTGAATGTGTAATAAGTAATTATGAAGACAGGGTGTAGCCATATTATCCAAGCAGAAACTTCAGGTTGAGGATGAAAAGTTGCAATTGCTAAAACTGTTGCTATCTTATGCTTAATAGCATTTTCACTACTGTCAAAGCACCAACAGCCTGGACATGCTGGCCGCAGTCATCTAGTATTTCCAATCTCTGGACTAGACGTTGTTCAGAAAATGCTTTTATACGTATGAAAGTACTTAAAGTCTTATGGTACTATTTTGGCCATAAGACAGGGTTTTCCCCCTTTTGAATTACTCCAAATATTATAATCAGTCAAGCATTAATTCTGCTATAGGATGGCATTTATCATTCCCAACAACCCCAAATATCTGGATCCATCTTAAAACAACATTAACATCTGCTATAAGATGGAATTTATGCTTCCAAAACAACCTCAAAAATCTGGATCCATCTTAAAACATCTTAAATCTTATAAGAAGGATGCGGAATTTTCACCCAAAAATATGAATCCATCTTAAAGCAACGTTAATTCTGCTATAAAATATAAAATGGAATTTATATTCAAAATAAGCCCAAAAATCTGGATCCATTTTAAAACAATATCAAAAATCTTATAAGATGGATCCGGATTTTTGATGTTGTTTTAAGATGGATCTAGATTTTTGGGGTTGTTTTGAAGGGGGAATCCCCCCATCCCCGGCACCAAAATTGATTCAGCAGTAAATGGGAAATAATCATTTCTTGAATTCTTTTAAATTTTTTTGATATTCACAGGTAAATGGATGTGTGGTAGATGTAAAATAGAGAAGAAAAGCCCACCAAATGTCAAAGAGAAAACAGCAACTGTGGCTGAAAGTCTTAGTGAGAAAAATGGTAAGATGAAATAGATATGTGCTTCATTATCAGAAAAAAAAATATGCAGCCAGCAAAAACTCAGATCAGCCCAAACTGCCACCCAGTTTGATGCTGTGAACTCCACAGATAATGCTAGTAAAGGGTGACAACATTTTTTTCATCGGTCTTTGCTCATATTATCTGGGTCTAGGCTGTATGCTCAGACTTTTCTGCTAAAGGTTAATGTGATAAAATGATTTTGAAATACTATTACACTTTGATCTTAGCCAAAAGGCCGAGAAGGAGAAGAACTAAATAAGCTACTAGCTTCCGTTCTCATCCTAATTAGTATTGTATCTTGTAAAATATTGTATATCTACAGTTTGTTGAAATAAAATATGTTTAAACTAAATACTATTATGAATTCTAATTCTCATTTAAGGGGAATATATACACCTTCAGGGGTAGCAACTCTTGTTTTCCTGGGAAAACTGCAACAACTTTATAATTTTCAGGTGAGAGTCAGCCTAACAAGACCAGTGATATTATTCCAAAGCAAGAGCCAGGAACTGTAGATCTCTTAGTTTCCAGGTAAGACGTGTTTTACTATTAATACCTGATTTTTTTTTACCATGAAATTACTGGGTTGCCAGCTTATGTAAATATTACATCGAACCAGCTTTGACATCTTAAAGTACATGTAGTGTTTTGCAATTTGCCCTCCAGCCTCATGAATCAAAAATAAAAATTCAGATGAAGAAAAAATGATTTTTCTTAATTAGTCTGAAATAAATTTTGTTCATACTTCAGGAGAGGCAGAAAAAGAAAGCTGAAGGAAAATTTTGGAGACTTTGTAGGTTTTGATTATAGAAGACGATCTACAACCTCTAGTCTCAACCAGTCTGCTACAACAACATCTAGTCTGGACCAGTCAGTTGTGGACCAGTCAGTGAAAGAAATGGCTCAAGAGGAGGCTCAAGTTAATGAATTTACAGGTACCGTAATAAACCGTAATATTGGGACACCTTTACCAAAAAATGTCATTGACTTAAGGTGTCTGGATACACATCCATGTTTTTCAGCCATTTATGTCTGACCTGCATGTAGCAGAAGCAAAACCTAGATATTACTTTTCTGGCATCAGCCTCAATAGTGTATACTTTTGTTGAGGTTTATGGCACATTCTGTTTTGTGACCATGTACAATTTCAATTTTGATGCTTTTGTCATGTTCGCAAATTACCACAAAAATTCAAGCATGGCAAAAATTACCCCATATAGGATAAGAGTTTAGGGCCAGGTTGGTCAAAACTAACAACCTTTTTAGCTAACAAGATGTCAAAATTTCAAACATATTGTACCTCTATAGAAAAAATGTGAGGAGCTTTTGCAGTCCAAACGCTCCACACAATTTTTCAGCAAAAACAATTGATTTTCGGAGTGCTGTAAGACATAATGAATCCTCAGCTAACGACTCTTATGCGCTAACAATGCTTTGAACAACCAGGCCCATGGTTTTAGTTTAGCTATAAATGGTTAGGCAAATTATGCTGAAAGGAACAGGATGTGATACCGTGTGGGATACAATTTAGTTGCCCTGGTGCCTTATTGTCCTAAGTGTATAGTACTAATACTGTCACAAATAGATGAGACCTAAGTTTAAAGGGTATAGTTTCAGGGGAAGCAACTCTGCTATTTTCTTTTTGCCTCCCTTCTCTATAGGAGCCAACCCTTATACTCTGGGATCAAACTCTTTTCCTTAATAGTAAACCCTTTTGTAATTCATAGAAGCAAACAGGAAGTCTCAAAAGTTGTTTCCCTTTCTAAAAAATGGCAGAAAAAAGATGGAGGTGAATCCATTTCACCTAAAGATTCAGAAAAAAATAAAGTTGAATTCAAGAATTTGGGACTTCCATGGAGCTGCTGTTCTACAGTCATAAGAAAACATGCCTCCTGAGACTATAGTTCATTTGTATCTTTTTACTTAAACAAAATACAGGGAAAGTAACTCTTAAATTTTCATTTTTGCATTCCTTTTAAAATGGATAACATTGAAAGGAAAAACTTTGTTTTTAGTGTTTTACAAAGGCTGTAATTCCACTCAAATATGCATTTGAAAGAATCTGTTTTTACAAAAACAAATATGAGCCACCGCACGAGAAAAACAACAAAGTGGCATGTGCACCCAGTGAAGACTCAGATCAGCCTGTGCATCTGCCCAGTCTGATCAGAGTCTTCGCTTTGCACATAAGGGGAAGCTAAGGGTGTAAGCTAGCTCCATGCAGACAGCAAGACTCTGAACAGACTGGGCAGATGCCCAGGCTGATCTGAGTCTGTGCTGGGGGCACATGCCACTTCCTTGGTTTTCTCATGTCGCAGCAAATATTTCATATTTCAGATGGAACAGAAGGAGCATCGTGTCTTCCAACACCAAGTGCCTCTCCTACTCTCGGTGATACTTTTGAGTGAGTAGTGTTAATCTTTAATCATATATGACCTGAAAAATCTAATATCTGATCAAAATATTGCCTTTTATTGGATGATGGAGTATGGAGAAATGTACTTTATTAAATTTGATTGACACCAGGTGGTCATACATACCTAATGGTCCTAATTATTGGAACAGAGGTGCTTCAGCAAACAGTTCAGACCCAGATCAGTCTGCATTGTTTGCCATTCTGCTAAGCAACTTTATTGACATATATTAAAATAAACTTGTTCTAAATTTGGGATAATTACAGCAATTTGAGAAAAGCAACTGATACGAAAAAGGATTTTAAGCCACATATACTCTAAATACTCAAATCAGTCTGTGGATCAGCTTAGACTGGTCAGAGTCTCAGCTCTTAACTGTTTAGATTCCTCAATTCCTCAGGATTCATAGATTATTTAAGGAATGAATTTCATTTTTCTGAGGTTTATCGAAGTGTAAACTACATTGGGTCACATGCAAAGTGAATGAACCCCAAAGGGGTTCATGCAAACTTTGCTAGTGACCCAATGTAGTTTACACTTCGATAAACATCAGAAAAATTAAGTTCATTGCTTATATTTACATTCGTTTCAATAAAATCTTTCATGAAAAATCTTATATAAGCTCTAAAATTAAAGCAGTAAAACATGTACACGCACTTTTTTCTGCTAACAGA
This sequence comes from Ctena decussata, assembly GCA_963989385.1. Taxonomy (NCBI): domain Eukaryota; kingdom Metazoa; phylum Mollusca; class Bivalvia; order Lucinida; family Lucinidae; genus Ctena; species Ctena decussata. The sequence goes on along the minus strand of OZ022501.1, from coordinate 80,576,791 downwards.
AGAATGGCATGCATGATGTCATGACGTTGCTGACGTCCAATCATGTTGTAGAGAGCCATTGTTTATTTTGACGTCATGGACATCGCGTGTCTCAATGTAATTATTGGAGTGTAAACTACATTACGTTCCAATGGTTTACTATAGGGCTTTTCAGTAAATACACCAAGAATGTAAATATATATGCAAAAAGGGTAGACACTGATCAGACTGCCTAGATGTGCAGGCTGATGTGAGTCTTCACTGTTTGCAGATACTGAAAGGTCCCTTTTCATGCAACACCAATATTACCTTTTAATATTATGCAATATTTTATGTTCCTTTTTTCAGCTATCAACTTAAAATGTCCGAGTCTGTGATTCCTCTACATATCAATGACAATTCAACATATCCCAATGCCTCCAAGTGGAGTATTGACGAGGTGGTGAACTATTTCACTGAGATTGGATTTTCAGCTGAAGCAAAGGCTTTCAAGGAACAGGTAACTCAAAGATTTGTATATAAACCTAATTTTGGGATGAAAGAATTCTAAATTTAAGGGAAAGCTGAATTCTAATATGGTTCTTTACAGCCTTTGCACAAGTTTAGGGGCCGGTCATGGTCGGGTGGTAACTTTCAGTGCCAGGGCATCCTACTAATCTGGATAATATTAGAGCAAGGATCTACTGTGCTTGCAGTGGGTGAGGGTGGGGGTTGTTTGGACATTTTTTCTCTGCCCTGTCATATCTCTTCTTTTATTTCGAGATGGCTCAATATAGACTGAAATACTGTCTCAGTGAGACGTTAAACACAAAATAACCTACCAATCAACATCATACAAATTTAGCCCTTAAAGTGCAAAATATGAAAATAGTTGAACTTGCAAACAATGTAGATCAAGATAAGGCAGCTCATAATCAGCTGCCTCATCTGGCTGTACACTAGTCTTTGAATTCTCAATATAATACAGCTTGGAGAAATTATTTTTTGATCTTTTGCAGACTTAAATTTGTCGTCTGTTTTTTTTTTATGCGCTTTTAGGGTCAGTCTAGTCAGGGCAAGTGCAGTTTACCAAGGCAAAAGTTAAAAGTATAAATTTTAACTGGAGAGCTGTACATGCCTTGACCAGACTGGTTGCATATCGTCTAGACAAGTCAGAGCATGTGCAATTGGCATAGGAATGGATATATCTGACAAAAAGAAATTAAACAAGAAATATCTTTTAAAAAAGATGATCGGCTTAGATAATTAGAAGTGTGTATTGTATGTAATATGTATGAGTCAGGTAAATGTAAGATATTGTATTGTACGGATGCGCATGTTGATATGCAGATTTATTGTTGGTTTTCAGACATGCTGTTTAATTTTGATTGGGGTCTGTTTGTGTTGCTCGTAACAATGAGGATTGGTTGGCTGACCGGCCCACATATAACCTTTAAAGTGTCGCAGTTCAAACACAACATCAACAACTAAGTCAGCAACAATTACTTTATTTCGTCTTAGATTTCTGTGTCATGTTATCTTGTTGGTTTTATATTTTTACTTGAGCAACATAACAGGCGAAATGTGTTCTTTGGCAAAAAGCGATTTGGACCGAAATATCTAGATTCATCACGACACGGTTTGTAGGCCAACAGTCTAATGAAACTAAAAGTAGAAAGAGAAAGCGAAAGTAAGATACTTACATCTAAATACCAGGTGTATTTATATTGACCAACGAAATACTTAAAATGTAGGTCAGTACTAAGGTTATACAGCTAAAACCGAAAAAAAAATGCTGTCACTTTCAGTTTTGCCTCCCTTCTCAATGGCAGTCAGCTGAGTTGAGAGACTCCAAAGGAAACGAATTTTGTACTTTAAGAGTATGATCCATTTTTATATGGAAGCCATTATTAAACCCCTAAGTTTGTCTCCCTTTAATAAAATTCACTTTGATACACCCTTATCTTTTTCCACTGTTTTACAAAGGGGACTTTTTTTGTGACTTCCTATTTGCTTCCCTGGATGACTTAGCCCTTCTAAAATGGGGTCAACTCTAAAAAGAGGTGCAAATTCTTTCTTTAAAGAGATGACACCATTGAAAAGGGAGTGCTTTCCTGAAAAGTGTACCCATATACTTTTAAGACAGGTTTTCTTTAGATGCAGTTCATTTCTAATTTTTCACATATTTCATTTGATCAGAAAAGCAAATTCTGCTGAACAATTCTTCCCATTAAAAGTTGGATCAGTTTTGTTTTGTCTTGTAGTTTGCATGGCAGAATTATATACTTCTAATTTATCTATAATATCTGTTTTACAGGAGATAGATGGCAAGTCCCTTTTGTTGATGAAGCGTAATGATGTTCTTACTGGACTAGCCATAAGACTAGGACCAGCACTCAAGATATATCAGAAAGTGTACAAATTACAGACTGTAGGACAGATATCATCCTGATGAAAGCTGAATTCAGATAGTGTTCATATTACAGAAGGTTGCTTCAGAAAGTGTAAAAATTACACTGTGTAGGACAGATCTTTTCTAGATAAGGATGCATACAGACAGTGTGAAATTTACAGACAGATATCCTGGTGATGAAGGTTAAGTATGGGAGGTGTTCTGATTACAAATTGTGGGAAAGATATCCTGTCGATAGTGTACAAATTACACTCTGTAGGACAGATTTCCTCTTTATAAGGATACATACTAACAGAAAGTGTAGTAGCTACAGACTATGGGACACATATCCTCCTGATGAAGGCTAAAGACATGCAGTGGGTACAAACCAAACACTGGAGGACAGATATCTTCCTAATGAAAGCTGTATACGAAATGACAAATAACAAACTGGAGGACAGATATCCTCCTGATAAAGGCTAAACAGTTTAGGAAGAGTACAGACTGCAGGACATATAACTTCTCAATTAAGTCTGAGTGTGGTGAAACACACATGAAGTGTACACATAACAGACTGTCCGACAGATTTTTGCAGATACAGATAGTATACAAATCACAGACTGTAGGATGGGTATCCTATTAATGAAAGCTTAAGATCAGAAAGTGTACAAATTAGAGACAGCAGGACAGATGTTTTCCTGATAAATGCTGAATACAGGAAGTATACAAATTTCAGACTGTAGGACAGATATCCTCCTGATTCAGAATAGTGCAGAATGTTTTATGCAGATAAACGCTGCAGTGTATATGACAAAACCTGTTTAAAGGCATATGCTAAATAGAAAGTACCATGATAGTGTCTTTTGATATCAAGTTTATCAGGCACAAGCAGAAACAGTGTAGGAATGGCCAATGGCCAGGTTTTACTGAGCTGTTCGTACATGTTTATTGTTGAGCCCGATTATCTTGATATCAAAAGATACCAACATGGTTTTCTATTTATCATACATCATTCGAAGATTTTAAGGCCTAAAGAGGGTCAATCAAATGAAAAGCAAACACAGTTTTGTCTGAACTTGCTGAGGTTTAAATGAAGAAGCATGATGACGTAAGTCATTACAGCCAATTGGACATTATCATAGCCAACCTCAGTATGTAGCCAGTGGTGCCGCGACATGAGAAAACCAACAAAGTGGTTGTGCATCCAGCACAGACTCAGATCAGCATGGGCATCTCCCCAGTCCGAACAGACTCTTTGCTAAGCACTTAAAGGGTAGCTAAGGGTCTAAGCTACCTCCATGCGGACAGGGAAGACTCTGATCAGACTGGGCAGATGCCCAGGCTGATCTGAGTCTGTTCTGGGCACACAACCACTCTGTTGGTTTTCTCGTGTCATGGCTCATTTGTCTTCAGAGATCACTTCTAAAGGTACTGCCTGATATCATTTGCACAAGCGTAGTTCGTAAGTAGCAGATATTACATTATGATACCTTCAGAGCTCCAGATAAGAGGGGGTATTGAGGATAATTCAAAGATAATTTTTCTTATTTGTCAATGGAAACATATGTTGTGACCCCTCATTAGAACCGTCTCGACGAGACGGTTCTAATGATGGGTCACAAAATATGTTTTTGAGGAGAAATATGAATAATTATCCCTTAATTATATCTGTTACCCCTTCTTATCTGGAGCACTGACCTTCCCTTATTATTAGATGGAATTTTGCTGCAGATGCATGCTAAGTGTGGAGCCCTGGTAGCTAAGTAGATTAAGTGCTGGCCTGCTGATCTAGTGATCCCGGGTTTGAGCCCCGCTGAAGTCAGGAACCTTTCCAATTGTAAATGGGGTTCCATTGATCACAGCCTTTCAGTATCACTCATCCATAGTCCTGATATGACTGAAATACTATTAAGTCATCTATCTGTCCATGCTAAGTGTACATGCCCAGACCAGTCTGTGAATATGCCCCTTCTTGCTTGGCACAGTTTAGATATAAAACTCATAATATCCAATTACATTATTGATTCTAATAAATGTCCCAGGGGCATTGCAACTCACAAGTTTTATATTGAGTTGCAACTCGACGAAACCAACAAAGTGGGGCATATGCTTATTGAAGATTCAAATCAGCCTGGGCATCTCCCCAGTCTGATCAGAGTCTTCATTTGTGCTTAAAGGGTAGCTAAGGGTCAAAGCTACCTCCATGCTGACAGCAAAGACTCTGATAAGACTGGACGGATTCCCAGGCTAATCTGAGTTCGCTGGGTGCACATGCCTCTTTGTTGGTTTTTGTCATCTTTGCACAGATTTATAAAGAGCATTCTTGAGACGATATTTTGTAAATAAGGAACAAATTTTGATGGTCTTATGCTGATTTTTATGGAGTTTGGCTACTTTTTCATAAAAAACACGAGGAGGGGATGCTTATTAGAGAGGAGGCTTTTAATAGAAGAAATGCAGTGTTACTGTTCTAACTGCATTTTCTTACCAGTCTGTATGCGTACATATGAATCTTGGCATGCTTAGTTGGCAGATGTTTTAATTGGCATACATGACATGTCCAGCTAATCATTAAGGTAATACTTTTCAAAATGGCGTACTATCTTGCACATACAGTTTTGTAAATCTTATAGTCTAGATGTATTAAGTTATACACTGCTATGTTTTCCTGCTATGTTTTTAAAGGGAAACAGTTTTTGTGACTTCATGTTTTCTTCCCTGGAGAAAAAACCTAACTCTAAATAGTCTTGAAGGAAAAATTTGCTCCTCAGGAGCAAATTCTTCCTATAAGAGTTGACCCCTATGAGAAGGGGTAGCAAAAATGAAAATGGCAGCTACTTCCCAGAAAGTGTATCCATTAAGAGGTCGTGCAAGTAAAATATAAAATGTGAATGCTAAAGATCTATGATCAGTCATACATAGATCTGTTACACTCTAGTATTTTGGAACTGTGAAACCTTGGCTGCTAATGAAAGATAATTCCTTTGTAGGTGATCAGGTAAGAATACATAGAGTAATAGTGAAGGCATCAGCATATATAGTGTTTAACAGGAAGGCTGTTCAGCATGTTTAGAGAACAGTAAGGCTGTTCATCTTATATAGTGTGTATAGTGCACAGGAAAGCTGCTCAGCATTAATAAAGTATGTGATGAAAAGGAAGGCTGTTCAGCAAATATTGTGTGTATGGTGAACAGAATGGCTGTTCAGCATATGTAGTGTGTATGGTGAACAGGAAGGCTGTTCAGCATAATGTGTGTAATGAGGGAAGGCTGTTAAGCATATATAGTGTGTAAGGTGAACAGGAAGGCTGTTCAGCATATGTAGTGTGTATAGTGGACAGGAAGGCTGTTCAGCTTAATTATATAGTGTGTATGGTGAACAGGAAGATGGTTCAGCATTTGTAGTGTGTATAGTGAACACAAAGGCTGATCAGCATAATAGTGTTAACGGTGAACAGGGAAGGCTGTTCAGTATACTGTAACCATATGACCATATATAAGCTACATTATCTGAGGACTTTATACCTGGAATATTGCAAATCTGGCAAGTCAATATAAATTGTTTTCAGAAAGATAGGGAGGGGGTGTTTATTACAGCGGAGGTGTTTAACAGGATTTATATACATCATAGTCCATGAGGAATTTCATGTAAATATCAGCTAGTTTAGTTATGGCAAAGTGCAGCTAATAAGCTTACATTGTTAGAATCCCTTTTAAGTACGTTTAAGGGCGTTTTATAGGATTAATATAGTGTTTATAGTGAACAGGCAGGGTTGTTCAGCATACACAGTGTTTATAGTAAGTAGGAATGCTGTTCAGCCTGTATATGGTGTTTGTAGTAAACAGGGAATGTACAGCTCATATGGTGTTTATAGTGAACAGGGATGACTGTTCTGCTCTTGTTAATGTAGAGAAATTAGATAACTGCTTACTTTAATGAATTCTTCTATACTTTGTTATATGCCAGTGATAAACCTTATGTTTTTGGACATCTAAATTCTTACCCATTTAATTCTCTGGTGGACTCTTTCATCTTCGAATGTGGCCAAGTTTGTTTTATCATACCAAGGGTGTGTTACAAAACTTGGTTGAATGGCAGATAGTGTAAACTCAGATCAGAAATCTGATCTTGGTCTATACTGTTTGGCCTTTTTCGTACATTATATTTGTCCAAATATGTAGGGTTCTTTTGAGCCACGACACGACAAAACCAACAATGTGGTTGTGTGCCCAGCGCAGACTCAGATCAGCCTGGGCATCCGCCCAGTCTGATCAGAGTCTTCGCTGTCCGCATGGCGGTAGCTTAGGCCCTTGGCTACCCTTAGGGCACTTAACGAAGAGTCTGGTCAAACTGGGCAGATGCCCAGGCTGATCTGAGTCTGCATTGGGCGCACAACCACATTGTTGGTTTTCTCGTGTCGCGGCTCTTTTGATATGTTTATGCAAGTCATTTGTTAGCTCGGCTGCCCTGGGAGGCCCATAGTGTAGCTTAAGTACCATGATTTTTACCATGGTTCTGCGGGGCTGTTGATTACATGTCTGAAGGAGCAAGATAGTTTTCAAATTAACCTCTTGAGATTTGGTTGGGGCATTGGACAGATCTTTGGCGGAGGGTATATCCTTACCCTGCAGGGCATATACCAGGGTTCTGCATGGTTAAAGTCAAATCTCCGCTAACCAGGGTGGCTGTGGTTACAAATGACTGGTGCATTACATGGAATATATACATGTATCATGTATGTGGGACAGTGCTCAATATGAAAGTGAATTATGTCCATAAACTTGTGTTCAAGCAGATTTTGTTGCTAAATATACTTTACAGTTTCCTACAGTGTTGTTTTTATAGCTTTTCATTTTGCAGAATTTCAAGAGAGATAATTGATAACTCTTGTAATATGACTATATTGATTACCCCATAATTTACATGTAGTAAGGAGTCATGGTAGAGTGTAGTGGGTTGAGCATTTGCCTGCTGTAGAAATCTTTTTCAGCCGTAAATGGGGTACCGTTGCACACAGCCTTTCATTTATATCACCCTCCCATCATCCTTATATGACTTAAATACTGTTGAGGATGTAAAATTGCAAGTCATGTACTGTGATTATCTCCTTACAATATGTCCAAAACTGTTTGAGGAATGGAAAACAGTGCAGACTCTGACCAGACTGCTCTTTGCTCAGACACTTCTGTCTCAATATGGAGGTCTGCTCCAGACTGATTGTGTTAAGGTGTATGGGTACACCTCCATGCTTTTCTTCCATTTTATCAAAGGGAGACAATAATTGTGACCCTGTTTGCAAACCTTGGCAACACAATCCTTTCCAAAAGGGGTAAGGAGCTCCGGTAGCTCAGTGGGTTAAGCACTGGCCTGCTGATCTAACAGTCCCAGGTTTGAGCCCCGCTGTAGGTGGGGACCTTTTCAATCATAAACGGGGTTCCATTGCACACAGCCTTTCATTATCATCCACCCATCGTCCTGATATGACTGAAATACTGTTATAAAGGACGTAAAATCGCAAGTCGTCCATCCAGCCAAAAGGGACAGCTTTTGAAAGAAATGAATTGCTCTTATGGGTAGCATATTCTTTAAGAGTTGACACCATTGAGAAGGGAGGCAGACATGAAAATGGCAGAGTTGCTTCCCCTAAACGTGTACCTATACACATTAAAGCCCAGGGGCCGTATTCATAAAGCCACTTAAGTAGTTGCTATGCTGTTACTAAGGCTAAATATCTATAAAGGAGATTCCTTACAACTATGAAATTTGCTCTGGAGGAACAGTCTGAAAAAGACTGTTCCTCCAGGGCAAATTTCATAGTTGTAGGGAATCCCCTTGAAAGAAATTTAGCCTTAGCAACAGCATAGCAACCGCTTAAGTCGTTTTATGAATACGGCCCCTGGACTAATAATTTCAAGGTCGAGTGGTTGAGCCTAGCCCAAGTTGGGATTCTTCTTTAGTCTCCAGGTTTCTTCCTCATGATTGGGTCCATTCTTCCATTTGTCCTAGATGACTGAAATGATGTTGAAAGGGTGATAAAACCCCAAAGGGTCTTTACAATGCATGAAGCCAAGGGAGGCAAATGAATAAGGTTTGTGCTTAGTTTTCTTCAAATGAGACTGAACATTATCACGGTGGGTAAACTAGTAAGGACAACCAAACGTATTAGATGTATACCGGTAATTGGCCATTATTTACTGGGCAGAATAAAAAGTATGTGCAGTCACTTGCTTATATTGCAAATAACGAAAATCGGGCATTGTGTTTCTCATTAGCTTTCATCTCCATTTTTCATTAGCTTGCGATGCGTCACGCGAACGGTTACCATGTCATAGGGCATATGCGATGTGCGGATGCATAGACTGATCTGAGTCTTCGCAATTTTGCCAGCTTGAACAGTAGGGGGATCTATAAAGTGAAAAAGTGAAGGCTCATCGGTTTGGGTATCTACAGGCTGATTAGGGTACTGGCAGTTCCCTGTCAAGTTCGCTTGACATGCTCACATGAACTCTAGCGGCTTAGGGGAGAGTCGGGTAACTTCGGACAGGCGTGTAAATTCGGACATATCATGGCAAACAGTTGCCCGGTTAATTTTGTTTTAATTCCAAACAACTGACACAATGTCACTGTCCGAAGTTACCCGACTCTCCCTTGTCGTGGAGTTCCAATCGTGAACGAAGATCTCTTTCCGATCTTGGTGAAATTAAAGACTGGAACATAAGAATGAATATCTGTATCTTTTGATGAAGACTGAACTCTTTGTCCTTCGCATCATACGCGTTTTCCACGTGCGGAAAGCGCCGACTTACCTCTTAAACCATCGTTCTCGAAATCTATTGCTGTCTACAAGATTTAATTTTGCTGCATGGATCAGCATGCTAGGCTGCACAGGATCGGCTGACTTTTCGCATGGGCAACTTTTTTCCTCAGCCCCGTATAATCTACCTGTAAACGACGATATCACGTGAGCTTGAAATAGCATTAAATTAGATAGGACATTGACAGTTTTTCTCTTTTTTTGTCTTCCCTGAATAAAAAATGAAAAATGTTGTGTTAGGTCAATATAGTGCACTTTTTTAGCTGCACAGAGATATTTTTTTCAAACTTTTAAGTTTACATTTAATGCGGTCATTTTTGCTCTGATTGATATGGCCATCATTTCCTAATAGTATATAGGGAAAATAGAGAAAATGAGCAAAAAGTTACTCAGTTTTCTACATTTTTCTTAAAGCACGGATCTTAAATAAAAAATGTTGTGTTATCCTAGTATTCTACACTATCTTACAAATCTTTTGATATATTTTGTAGGAAAATCAAAGAAATATTAGTGCGGTCATTTTTTACAAACTTAATACTACCCTACATTCAAAAACTAAATTTTCAGTACCGCGCGTGACTATATCGAGGTGAGGAGAATTGTTGGGGACGATTAACCAATATACCTGTCTTCTTGATGCGAATTTGACCTTCCAATAATGCGTTTATTCGCAGTTTGTGATCAGCATGCACATTTTTTCGAGACTATGTACACTCTCGAAAAAAAGGTTAATATGTGCATGCCGGTCTTTGCTGGGTATCCACCATATACACTCAAGCAGGATTTCATAGAGGTATTCCCTACATGCAACCATACCAAGCAATTTGATCAGCATGCACAATTTTGTTCGAGACATACATAGACTCTAAAGGCGGCTTTAATTGTTAAAACAACATGGTACCGACGCACCGATACAATCAGGCTGCGTCAAAGATGATTGGCAACGTCTGACTAGAGTGCATATATGCGCATTATTGCATATGCCTCAGGGGAGGCTTTCTTCGGATTAGTTAATAAACGGACATTTTTATTAAACAGCAATACACACTTCTAGTAATCATGTCACACTAAGGACAAAATAATCACAGCCGGAAAACCGATGCAAATACACACTTTGACAGGTTTGAAACCTGCTCAAATTCATAAAATCAGCAACTTCACCATACACAATCAAATATTAGCAGTTTGGGAATGGAATTGTGCTAATTTTCGCTTCCCGCAGAGACTGAACATCATATTTGGCTTCCGCTGAGACTGTCCGCGATCTCTAGCTTCCTGCCGAGACTTCTGTACATGATAAATGGCTTCCTGCAGAGACTGTCCGCGTGATTCTGCTTCCTGCAGAGGCTCTCGGCAGGAAGCAGAGTCACGCGGACAGTCTCGGCAGGAAGCCAATGTTCGAGGACAGTAGTCCCTGCAGGAAGCAAGAGTTCGCGGACAGTCTCGGCGGAAGTCAAATATGATGTACAGTCAAACAAAAATCCCAAATGGGGTCATAACCTTAGAAGTTTTTCAGTATTTCAGTATGAATACATGATTAATGGCTTCCTGCCGAGACTGTCCGCGTGATTCTGCTTCCTGCAGAGGCTCTCGGCAGGAAGCAGAGTCACGCGGACAGTCTCGGCAGGAAGCCAATGTTCGAGGACAGTAATCCCTGCAGGAAGCAAGAGTTCGCGGACAGTCTCGGCGGAAGCCAAATATGATGTACAGTCTCTGCAGGAAGCGAATATTAGCGGAATCGATTATACCCTGCGATCAGGCCTATTTCTCTCCACGAAGTTGTCTGCTGTGATTCGACATATTCGGCGTCACTTAGGGGTTTCCCCGGACTGATCCTGACTAGTAAAGCTAACAGCAAATTTTCATAACCAGTTCCAGCTGAAATAACTACCCTTCCTACAACCTTACAAATTAAAGAAATATTAAAAACCCTCAATTTATTGGAGCAACCATGCTTTTTCTAACCCTCTACCAAAAAGTATCATTTTCCTGACCACTGCCAATACGAAACTATCCCGAGACCAACGGTATTTGCAGAGTCAGTAATCTTGTCATGTGTCTTTCAAATTTTTACCCTATTTTTTAGTAAATTTCATAGCCTAGTGGTTATAGCTCTAGACTACTGATCTTCGGGTCGTGAGTTCGAATCTCACCGCTTTTATTTATCTGTTTCATTTTTTTTTTTTTTTTTTTTTTTTTTTCATTAGATTTTTTATGTTATTATATGATGTTTATTAAGTTTTTTTTATCATTTAGCTTCTAATGTTTACTTAATAAGTCACATGTATTAGCTTTTGCAACACCGCGATTAGATTAACTTCCATGGGCAACTTTTTTCCTCAGCCCCGTATAATCTACCTGTAAACGACGATATCACGTGAGCTTGAAATAGCATTAAATTAGATAGGACATTGACAGTTTTTCTCTTTTTTTGTCTTCCCTGAATAAAAAATGAAAAATGTTGTGTTAGGTCAATATAGTGCACTTTTTTAGCTGCACAGAGATATTTTTTTCAAACTTTTAAGTTTACATTTAATGCGGTCATTTTTGCTCTGATTGATATGGCCATCATTTCCTAATAGTATATAGGGAAAATAGAGAAAATGAGCAAAAAGTTACTCAGTTTTCTACATTTTTCTTAAACACGGATCTTAAATAAAAAATGTTGTGTTATCCTAGTATTCTACACTATCTTACAAATCTTTTGATATATTTTGTAGGAAAATCAAAGAAATATTAGTGCGGTCATTTTTTACAAACTTAATACTACCCTACATTCAAAAACTAAATTTTCAGTACCGCGCGTGACTATATCGAGGTGAGGAGAATTGTTGGGGACGGATCGGATAACATCGGGCAGTGTTGATCAGACTGCGGTTTTCAGGTATCATATTAAAAGAGTGTAGACCAAGGTACATAGAAAAAGCACAACTGTGCAAAGCGCTGTCAGGCGGCGTATTTCACAAATGGGAAATGCCCTATTCGCGCGGTTTATTTGGAATCCTTGACTATAGAGATGCCCGCAATTTTTATCCAGTCTTCATGAACAACAGCAGAAGGCCCGGAACAGGCGCTCGCACCTCGCTGATTGCTTTGATGTTATTCATTTTGAGTGCGGCATGTGACAAGGGACTTCAGGCAATGTGCAAGCAGAAAATATTCACATCGGTCTGTGTATCTGTCTCCATTTCAACTATATAGATTCCCCACGAGTCATAGACTGATTGCGTAGTGAAACTCAGATCAGTCTGCGCATTCTCTATGCCTTAGGGTAACATTTCGCTTCAAGCAATGCATGCCGCAGTAACGATTTTAGTGAGTAAACAATATTTCTCCCTGTAGTTTCATATATCAGGAGCACAAAATGTGAGATCGCTAAAATTTCAAAGTTCCCCGTAATTGGTAGAGAAAGTCTCGCAAGTCAAAACGCACGTGCGCCCAATAACCTTAGCATTTACTAGATAACTATTCTATCTAATGTTTTATAGTTTAGAATCGCGCTAAAGCTATCATTTTCGACACCAAATTAACGAAACTGCACACCCCCGGCCGGGACGACAAGATTTCAAGAGAGCTGTTCGTTTCTTGAGAGTTCATCAGTTTTTCTTCTCGTCTGGAAATGAAAGCTATGGAGAAACACACTGCCTGATTCTCGATCAATAACAATCAATCAACTGACACTGAGCCCGTGCAGCTTTTTTAGCTCACCTGAGCCAGCGGCTCCAGGGGAGCTTACAGGATGGGAAGGCTCCGTCATCCGTTGTACGTCGTCCGTCGTCCGTTCACACTTCTCCTCTTTTCAAATGACCTCTCCTCTGAAACCGCTTAGCCGATTGTAACCAAATTTCATATGTAGCCTACTGGGGCCTTAGGAACGAAAAGTTGTTCAAACGGTCCTTGTCACATGACCAACATGGCCGCCATGCCCATATATGGTAAAAACCATAAAAATCTTCTTCTCCAGAACCAATAGGCCGATGGCCTTTAAACTTGGTATGTAGCATCGGGTACGCGAGTACTACCAAGATTGTTCAAATTATGCCCTTGGGTTGACCTTGACCTTTTTACGGCAAGGTCAAATTTGCTTTCTGGTGCTTTTATATGCGAAAATGCTAGAACATAAGATTTCTTAGTTTATACAATATTTTATTCGCATATACATACAAACAGCAATTGTACTATTACAAACAACAAGTAATATATGCAAATGGGATTCAGAAAAAGTCAACAGACTTATCTAAATCTGTATCCCAAGATGCCAACATAATATAATTACTGTATAAGTGATTTGAATGGAAAGAAGCACTGTTAATAATCGTATTAGGAAAGGCATTTGGACATTGCAGACTTTCTTAATAGAAAATTCTCCACGGGGAGTGGACGGTGGTAAGTGCATAAACTATTACAATAATGTAAGACATGGATTGCTATTGGAATTGCAAATGGTTGAACTTTATATTTCTCGCCAAAAATCCTAAGATTTCTTGGAAACTGTTGAAGATTTTGGCCTACAAATTGATAAATGCATTCATCTTAATGAGTACAAGAAGGTTTATGAGTAAAAGAGGTCAAGTCATTCTTTGACCTTTTGACCCAGAACTCTCATATTTTGACAGTATCAAACAATCTCCTCAAAAGTCGCAGGGCCAATTGAAACGAAATTTGATATAGAGCGTCCAGGGGTTGAGGGAATGAAAATTTGTTCATCTCGTCCAGGTCTTCTCCAGAACCAATTGATCGATGGCCTTGAAACTTGGTATGTAGCATTGGGTACTCAAGTACTATCAAGATAGTTCAAATTATGACCTTTGGTTGACCTTGACCCTTTTTACGGCAAGGTCAAATATGGAAAAATGCTAGGACATAAGATTTCATGGAAAGTTTTGAAGATTTAGGCCTAAAAATTAGTACATATGTTCTGCGCAAAGTGAGAATCGGTACAATTCCGGAATTGTCCTGCGCAAAGTAGGAATTCTCACTTTGCGTTATAATTCCGGAATTGTACCGGTACAATTCTAGAATTGTGCAAGGGATTTGATGGTTTATCGAACAGGTACATTTCTTTGCTCAAAGTGGGAATCTTTGGGACAAAGTGAGAATCGAATAGTCATTTGATACGAGTTACGGGGAAAGGACTTTAAAATGAGGAATTTGTATTTTTTTGACAAAATTACGGCCATATCAAACTGAGAATTTGAGAATTAGTAATTTTTCGGGAATGTCTAGTTTGTATATAATTTTGAGCTTTTTACATGTGTTGCTTTAACATATGTAGATGTGCATGTGCCTTTTGAAAAAGAAAATATTCATTTGACAAAATTATGACATTTTCAAGCTTAGAAATTTGAAGGTTATGGCTGTCGATGCCACAGCTTTTAAGCGATTATTTTATCACAAAGGAGCGACCAATTCCCCAAAACAAAACCGTCCCATAAACAGTCTTGAAAGTTATTATTGATACGAGACGGTCATACATTCCAATCTGTCAGAATAACAATTACAAAAAATGAACATATCAAACGAATAAATGCAAACATATATTTGTTACACGCACAAACGTGTAATTGTTCTGACTTTGTCCCGACTCTCACTTTGCGCATAGACAGTTCTGGAATTGTCTTGCGCAAGGTAAGAATTCCCACTTTGCACAACAAAGTGAGAATTCCTACTTTGCGCAAGACAATTCCGGAAGTGTACCTATTCCTACTTTGCGCAAAACATATACATTCATCTTAATGAGTAAATGATGATTTGTGAGTACAAGAGGTCAAGGTCATTCTTTGACCTTTGACCCATAACTCATATTTTGACAATTTCAAACAATCTCCTCAAAACAACTGGGCCAGTTGTAACCTATTTCATACAGAGCCTCCAGGGGTTGAGGGAATGGAAATTTGTTCAAACGGACAGGTCACATGACCAACATGGCCGCCACGCCCATATTTGGTAAAAACCTTTAAAAAGTTCTTCTCAAGCATCAATTTACCGATTGCCTTGAAACTTGGTATGTAGCATCGGGTACTCGAGTACTATAAAGTTTTTCAAATGAAGACCATGGGTTGACCTTGACCATTTTTTCACGGCAAGGTCAAATATAGAAAAATGCTAGAACATAAGATTTCTCGGAAACTGTTGAAGATTTTGGCCTACAAAATGGTAAATACATTCATCTTAATGAGTACAAGAAGATTTATGAGTACAAGAGGTCAAGGTCATTCTTTGACCCAGAAATCGCTTATTTTGACAATATCAAACAATCTCCTCAAAAGCCACAGGGCCAATTGAAACCAAATTTGATATAGAGCCCCCAGGGGTTGAGGGAATGTCCAGGTCACATGACCAACATGGCCCCATGCCCATATTTGTTAAAAAGCTTTAAAAAAATCTTCTCCAGAACCAATTGACTGATGGCCGTAGAGTAACTTACCCTAGAGTACTGAGGCTGAATGGACTCAGGTGAGCTACAGGACCAATGGTCCTCTTGTTTCTATTTTAGTCCACCCGTAAGCCATTGCTTAGGATTTTGTTTGTATAAGATTTTATTGCCCCGTTTGCCTAGTCGTTTTCGGAATCAAACTTGGGCTAGAATTTTAGAAAAAAAATAGTATGTGAAAGATAGCTATTGCAAGTCATAATTTTAAGCTATTTAAACCGGTTAACAAAACCGGTTTGTTTCATCCATATGAATAGCTTAAATTTATGTCTTGCAATCGCTATCTTTCTCAGGCTATATTTTCCCGAAATTCTAGCTAAAAAAAAAAAAAAAAAAAAAACGGCTTCAAGAGAAACAAGACAGCAGCTCGCTCGCACCTATAAAATGTTATTATTCACAGTTGATCTGATGCCTCCTTTTCGAAGTTCGCCTTGAAACATTCCCGCCAATCGATTAGAACGGAAATAAAGTTTTAAGAAATCAAAGAAAGCTTAAAAAGCGAATTCCTAAATTCTTATGAATTTATTAAATAGTATATTCCACTAAATTAAACTCAGTATCATACAATATGAAGTTAATTTTCATAAAGATACTCTTACATAATCCAAACTTAGTTTTTTAAGAAGCAGAAAGAAAAAGATCATTCCCATTTCATAATATTGGCACATTTACATTCTGGCGCCACTGAGAACTTCGAAATAGCGATGATACTCGATAAGGATGGGCGAGAAAAAAAGAAAAGAAACTAGAGCAGGTGAGCAGGGGCTCACACGTATACCCCCGGCCAGCGCCACCGCCTATACAGGAATAAAACTAATTAATGCAAATGCTGACAAACACACAGGCAGACATTCAATCATACTCAATAATAGTCCTATGTGAAAAGGTTCCATTCCAAGGGTTCAAAATAAGCAACAGAATACAAACTTAAAAGTAAAACTTTAACAGAAATGTTGAATAAATTTCAAAGTCTGTGACCTTGATCTATGGTCAGCAGCAGCATCAAGATGATGTCAACTAAACTGTTTCAACCTAAACGTAAACCTGGTGACACATCAAAAGATAACATTCAAGTATACTGAAAATATAAGCAAACAGATATTGCAAAAATTAATTGCTATTGTTATACAAATGTCCAAGTCTGTGACCTAGACCTTAGATCTGCAGCAGCATCCAGATGGTGCAAACAAATATGTATCTATCCTTTACTAACACTAAACACACCTGAACAAATTCCAGTTGAAGCTTTCAGAAAAACAGAGCAAAACAAAAAGCTTGACACAAAACTTTAACACAACTGTTGTACAAATTTCTAAGTCTGTGACCTTGGCCTTAGGCCAACAGCAGCATCCATGTGATGCAAACCGATCAGTATCTATCCTGTAGTAGCACTAAGCACATATGAACCAGTTTCAATTCAGACTTTCAGCTAAACAGAGCAAAAGCAAAAACTTAACACAAAACTTTAACGCAACTGTTTTACAAATTTCTAAGTCTGTGACCTTGACCTTAAGCCAGCAGCAGCATCCAGGTGATGCAAACTGATCAGTATCTATCCCGTAGTAAGACTAAGCACATATGAACAAGTTCCAGTAACGGTTCTTGGGAAAACAACTTAACGCAAAACTTTAACGCAAATGTTCACTAACGGACGAACGGACGGAAACGCAAAAACTATATACCCCTCGACATACTTCGTATGCCGGGGATATAAAAACGGCTTCAAGAGAAATGACAGCAGCTCGCTCGCACATATAAAACGTTATTATTCCTCCGTTTCGAAGTTCGCCTAGAAACATTCCCGCCAGTTTCTTTTTCTGTCAGAAAATCAATGCTCTACAATACTGGAACAATCGAGCTTTCTTGCACTAGATTCGTCAAATTGTTCCATGATAAACCTACAATTAGGCTATGTATACCGATGTTCAAAACAATAATACAGAATTTCCAGACAGCCATGCGTTATGATAAGTTTCATTTCAAAATTTAAATACCCTTCTGTTTGTATGACAATTTTATCAGTTGTTACTTAATCCGAATCCGACTCATCTTCATAGTCCCTTTCTGCATTCACTCTAGAATAGTTAGGCCTTTTCTTCTTTCTGTTTGTCTTAAATTTCCTAGGACTCTTCCTCTTGTAGTTTCTGGCACTGTTGGTTGTTTTAGACCTGTTTCTTCCCCCTTTGGAGTTAGTTCCGTCTGATTCAAAACTTATCACTTCCTCGCTGGCTTCTTCACTTGTTTCCTGGGTAACAGATGAATGTGCACTGGATTCAGTTGATTCAGTGCTGGCATCTGTTGACTCAATGCCAGATTCTGAATTCGACACACCAGGCTGTCGCTTTCGTTTTGCTGCGGAACACACCTTTGTACACAAGCTTTTCACTATCTTCAAGACCTGATTCATTTCGTTATCAGACATGTCAGCTGACCCTAGACTTTCAAGAGATGCTCTAAAACTGCCGTAGTCAGTAGATTCAAAAGAATGCCCAATGTTATCTTCGTCCATGGATTCTTCTGACGTGAATCTATGCGATTCTTCATCCATTTGTTCTTCAGAAGATATGAACGATTGGTCTTTCGCTGAGCTTCTTGATCCGCGACACTTAGAAGAAAAACGTGCTTTACATACTCCATACACAGCGTTTGCAAATCTGCAAAAGTCGGAGTTTAGAGCTGAGGTTGGTGCGTTGCTTTCAAAGCATGACGAAAATGTAAGGTTGGACGGTTTTGCTTCTGATGCTGTTAAGTTGTTGGTTGGTGAAGGTGTTGTTTTATCCTGCTTCAAAGGCCCAGACTTCTCTTTCGATCCTGACGACATGCCTGAAGACCGAGTTGGTTTGCCAGTAACTTCTGCTGATCCCATAGAATCAGATTTTGTCTTGAGGTCATCAGTTGAGATTCCATCAGCGTCGACATCAGGGTCAGCATTTAAACTTGTATCAATGTCAGCATTGAGAGTCCCTGTTGTATCTTCGATAACAATGTTATCCTCTGCAGATATCTGATTATTGCTTTCATCCATGTCACTTATGACTGGACCATCCACGTTATCATTGGAATCTGGTCGGATCATCACAAATTTCCTCATATTAGACTTTCCTCTGTTTCCATTTCCATTTCCCGTCGTACCTTTTTGCGACCTAACCTTAGCAGTTCCAGAGCTGTAAGTCGGACCAAACGCCTGTTCATCAAAGTCAGCCATGTCGTAATCAATGGTGGTGGTTCTTGGTGAAATCCCTAGGATGACATCAAGGTCCAGGTCTGGAGAAAACGTTGTGCGTGATACTACCAACAGTTTCGGGATCAATAGCTGCAATACTGCTAACCATTTGAGCAGCGATGCCAACATCTGAAATTAACCAACAATATTTAGACATTGGTGGTAATATTCTGCGGCTGAATACGTTATTTTTAGGAGTGGTAGCAGTAGTAGTAGGTCTACACTGTAAACAATTTCCGTACATTTTACGGTAGAATACCTGGCAACCAGCTGCCAGACCATTTCCCGTTACTGATATTTTTACGGGCGTTTGTCTGTAGAACATTTTTTGAAATCTCGATATGGTAGGGTTATGTTAACTGACCGCACTCGAAAATACCATTATAGTGTTAAAGGCCTATATGACCAAAACATCACTTGTCTTATTCCCCCCTACTCTGCGTGATGATTCCGCCAACGTTTAAGGGCTATATGACCAAATCAATACCAGTCTTATTCTACCCTACTCTGCGTGATGATTCCGCCAATGTTTGCGGGCGCCCGTAAAAATAACAGAAAATGGAATGGCAGCTGGTTGCCAGGTATTCTACCGTAAAACCTATGGAATTTTTTACAGTGTAGTTGCCAACTAATTTAAACCATTTTCAAAGTAATGAAATATATGAAAAATTTGAGAATGGAAAGGTAATTCCTCTGTCCATTATCCTTTTTCTTAAACCACACAATGAAACGTCTGTTGAAAGTGGCAATAATGTTAAATTCAAATGTTCAACCATTTATTATTTCCAATGACAGCATCAAAATGATAAAAATCAAACATAAAAATAAATAAGTCAAACATATGATGGTGGGATATTAGTAGATAAAATAGATTACCATTGCTTTATTTACGTTCTGTTGGTTGCTATCCTGTCTTCTTATGTCTTACTTGTTCACTTTCCGATACTTTCATTATTGTGTGAGAGAGAAATATAGATCCTGAAATATTGTCAGGACATGGGAATTTTATAGATGCGGTCAAATGTTAGAAATAGAAAAAACTAAAAGTGAATACAAAAATGAGCCGCGACACGACAAAACCAACAATGTGGTTGTGCGCCCACCGCAGACTCAGATCAGCCTGGGCATCCGCCCAGGCTGATCAGAGCCTTCGCTGTCCGCATGGAAGTAGCTTTAACCTTTAGCTACCCTTTAAGCGCTTAGCGAAGAGTCTGGGCGGACCAGGCGGATACCCAGGCTGATCTGAGTCTACGCTGGGCGCACAACCACATTGCTGGTTTTCTCGTGTCGCGGCTCAAATAATAGTAGGGGAGGGAGTTGATCTTTTTTTTCTTTTTTTTTTTTTTTTTCGAAATTTTTGTAAACTTTGCATACAGATCAGACACTTTATTTGTAAAGACATGTTGTTCCAATTCTGGTAACGATGGTCTCCAAGAGACCCAGCGGAACGAATCCACAGCTTTACAGTATCTGTAAAAACGGTTTTAAAGAAAAATATTGATTTTACGTACAACTCTAATACCCCTCGTTCTCACTACGTTCTGGAAAATTTTGCTAAGACCGCTGTCACACCAACTAGTTCTCAACACGTCCTACCCCGTTCATAAAATATCGTGAAACGGACTGTGGTCGGGGTAGAACGTAACTTTTGGCCTAAAATGCCTATAATACGATTCTAGCTAGTACGTTCTTAAACAGTCCTCAATCCGTCCATCTCGCCTGTATCCCGTCCGCAGTCCGTTCGTATCAAGTTCATATCGGGTCAGATTTCAAGTTCAACTCGTGCAGAGACCGTTTCCAAGCAGTCCAAGCACGTCCGTGGTCAGTTCAACCCCGTTCGTAGCTTTTTCTACTACGTCCCCAATGCGTCCACACTAGTTCGTAACTCGACTACCTCGTTCAAAAGCAGTTCTTCTTGTTCTGACTACGTCCTCATCTCGTCCCTAGTGCGTGCAAAACGTTATTGCAATCACGTCCTGGTCCGACGGCTACAAAAATCCGGCGCGGTCTACCCAGTTTTCATTCGCGTTCGTCACTTCAAAGTGTGCAGAGCATTTCATCCTTGTGAGTAGCATGCCTCCAAACAAGAGCAGAGCTAGAAAGAAGGGCCATACTAAAACAGCGACTGTTAGATCCCAAAGCTGCATCTCCTCTGAAGCCCATTCAGCTCATCTCCAAGTTGCAGAGTCTCCTGGGCCTTTTCCTAAGCCTGGGAGTTAAGAGAATAAGAGTGCTGCATACCCTGGTCGAGTTTGGTCTGTCTGAAACGGACTGGTCAGCTTGCACACGTACTGCCAACTGATTCCCGACCGCACCACGTTGTAATACCTCCAAGTAGGATCGAAGTAAGGCAATTCCGTTCGTAGTACGTCCATCTCGTCTTAAGAACTTTGCCACTCCATCTAATTTTAGAACGGTATGGGCGCCAGAAAATTTTAAACATGCTCGACGCTCTGGAGCACCTTTCCCGTCCGAGCCCGTCCATGTCCTTCGTTTAAACGTTGCTACTACAGCCATTCCCTTCGCATGTACAGTTTGAGTTCATTTGGCATTTTTTTCAGAACGTAGTGAGAACGAGTTTGGTGTGATGGGGGTATAAACGGGCTCAAACTGTGTGAGAACGCAGTTTACGTTGTAGCAACGTTTAAAGGCCTGTTTACGAACCTCATGGACGGGCTCGGGCGGACTCGGACGGGAAGGGTGCTCCAGAACGTCGAGCCTGTTTAAAATTTTCTGGCGACCATCCCGTCCTGGAATTAGACGGAGTGGCAACGTTCTTAAAACGAGATGGACGTACTACGAACGGAATTGCCGTACTTCGATCATACTAGGACGTGTTACAACGTGGTGCGGTCGGGCATCAATTGACAGTACGTGTGCAAACTGGCCAGTCCGTTGTAGCTCGTTCTTCCGATTCGCAGACACACCAAACTCGACAGGGTATGCAGCATTTTTCTTCTCCTGATTCCCAGACTCAGGTAAAGGCCCAGGAGACTCTGCAACTTGGGGATAAGCTAGATGGCATTCAGAAGAGATGCAGCTTGGGGAACTAACAGAAGCTGCTTTAGTATGGCCCGTCTTTCTAGGTCCGCTCTTGTTTTGAGGCATGATACTCACAATGGCGTCATATTGACGTCAATGAGACGTCATTACGTCGCATCGACGTCAGTACGACGTAATTTTGACCTCATGAGCCTGCTGGGAGGAAAGCGAAGTGCACAGCTTATTTTTAACCCTGTCTGTATACCAGCGAGACGGTCTCCGTTTTAGGTGTCAACTTATCCATGTTTAAACGGGACAATTTGGATTAACATGGGTCAAGATGAAATGAATACTACCCATGTCAATCAAAGACGGTATTATTTCTATTAACATGACGAGCAAGGTGCTTGATCAATCAGTTATTGACTTTTCTAGACACTTTCAATCTGCTATTTCTTTATACTTGCACTTCACATGCAGATTAATTGGTAAGCTAATTGACTGCTGGTATCAATTTATAAATTATTGCATGGTTTACTCATTTTCCTTTAATTCTAAATATGATACTGATAATAAAATATTGAAGAAAATATTGAAGACGGCCAACATCTTACTTATCATTAAGCAACTTTTTGAACGCAGATCGAATAGCAACAGACTACTGACTACTAGCATCAAAAATTCGAAGCCTTTGAAAATAGCAAGGCTATAGCCTATAAGTATTTCTCACTATACGTCCATTTTGAGATAGAGAGAGAGAGAGAGAGAGAGAGAGGGAGAGAAAATGCATTTCAGAACTGAAATTTTACTTTTACTTTACTTTAAAAAGTAACGAAAACTTCCAGGGATGCTTTTTGATCAACTTGGTACCGATTCTTGAACAATAAATAAACAAGAAACGACGGGAAAAGCTGGACAGTGCGTAGCGCTGACGTCGTTTAGCTTAGAAAACTGTAATTTTATTGGGAAAGGGATGTTTTCAAAACTCTGACTAAAACGCTGTATTTAGGGGTGATATCCTATTACAAACTGGTGATAGCCTATTACAAACACTTCAATTTTTATATATTTTTATCTGCATTTAATAAAAACTATCTTTGGCAGCATGATTACACTTTTGCGTTTGGAAAAATATTATGTAGATGCCATATTGATGGAGCTAAGTAGCCTAATTCAAGCTTATGGGATGAGGTCGGTATACTGCTTGAAAGGTACCTGTCTAATCGGCGCCAAAGAGTGAAGCTTGTAAAGGGTACTTTTTTCCAAAGAGCACAGTAAAAAGGGGTACCTTTTTTACGATAACATACTGAAAGGGGGCACTTTTAAGGGAACAGGGTGAAAAGGGTATCAATTTTGATATTCGGAGCAACTGTTTAGAGTGTGTTTCAACATTCTTTGTTCTAGCAACGGTACCAAGCTGACCAGCAAGTGCAGACCCCTCCCCCACCCACCCCGAACGAAAACTGCTCTTATGCTCACACTAGGTTCCGCACATGCAATGTCTGAGCATCTGGACCGAGTAGATGTTAAACAGCAAACTGCGCGTGCCTGGCCGGACTGTGTGTGTCTGTACATAGGCCTAATCATCCTAAAAGGCGCGATTCACCGACACTAAAGACAGCTTTTTCATGTGAAACTAGAAGAAAACCTCGTGTTTAAGCAGTGATTGGCCTTTTGAGTTGGCGTTAGTCGTAATCAATCAAAGCAGACGACAAATTTTACGTTTGCGAAATTTCAAAAAAGAAATATTTCGCAGACTAGAGGGCAAACCAGTATAGACCCAGATGAGGCGGTTCGTGATGAGGTTTAATCTCCCCTTAACCCAGAGTATGGGAGTGGCTTATATGTAAGGGATGATGGGAGGAAATCAGTATAGATAAGAGAAGAAAATACGTAGCAGTTAAAGTGTAATGGTTTCCAGGGAAATAATTTTTGCGACTTCCATTTTTTCTTCCCTGCATGACGTTACTTTTTCCCAAAATGAGGTTAGTGTCAACGTGTGTGTATTTCAATTCTCATATCGACGTCGCCCTGCCCCCTCCCCCCCCCACCTCTCTGCATATTAGCGGAACCGATCCATAGCCGCAGTAACGGGGCGCCGATCGTCCGTCCATTGGTTAGTGTTAACCGTCCATCGGATTTTAACGTTACCAGGCACCAAAGGCACGTGATGGCGACGCCGGTTAGTGTTAACCCTTATCCTACTACTTTATATAGGATTCTTCCATCGTCAGCCTAATATGAGCCGCGACACGAGAAAACCAACAACGTGGCATGTGCGCCTATCGCATACTCAGATCGGCCCGGGCATCCACACTGTCTGATCAGTCTTCGTTTTGCGCTTTTAAAAAATGTAGCTTATGGTCTAAGCTAACTCCATGCGGACAGCGAAGACTCTGACTGGGCGAATGCCCAGGCTGATCTGAGTCATCACTGGTCGCACATGCCACTTTGTTGGGTTTGATCTGAGTCTTCACTGGTCGCCGCACATGCCACTATGTTGGTTTTGTCGTGTCGCGACTGATAATTGTGGTGATTTGAAACATGCAAACTTGGTATAGTATACACTTATGACAAGCTGCATGAGACGGCTCATTTGTTCGTTATTTTTTCTTTCTCTCTACAAAGGCTACGTTAATTATACCCCCGGTATACGGGGGTTTATAGTTTTTGTCTTTTCCGTTTATGTGTGTGTGTGGGTGTGTGTAACCTTTTTTTCTGTCACAGATTTCTCAAAAACCGCTATAGCTAGGAATTTGAAATTTGTTACAAACATTGGGTATGATTAGTTGTACCGTGTAAGAGAGTATCAACCTCCTCCTCTTATCGTTCCCTTTGTTTGTTCATTTTTTCTTTCTCTCCAATTAAATTTCTGTCACAGATTTCTCAAGAACCACTATAGCTAGGATTTTGAAATTTTGTACATACTTTGGGTATGACTAGTTGTACCGTGTAAGAGAGTATCAACCTCCTCCTGCTTATCGTTCCCTTTGTTTGTTCATTTTTTCTTTCTCTCCAATTAAATTTCTGTCACAGATTTCTCAAGAACCACTACAGCTAGAATTTTGAAATTTGGTAACAAAACAAACATTGGGTATGACTAGTTGTACCTTGTAAGAGAATTAGCCTGCTTCACTCATCATTTCCTTTGTTTGTCCAGTTTTTCTTTTTCTCCAATATCTCTCAAATTTCTGTCAAAGATTTTTTCAGCAACAACTACAACTAGGATTTTGAAATTTCATACAAATGTTGGGTATGACTAATTATACAGTGTAAGACGGAAACAGCCTGCTCCAGCTTATCATTCTCTTTGTTTGTCCAGTTTTTCTTTCTCTCCAATTAAATTTTTGTCAAAGATTTCTCAGCAACCACTACAGCTAGGATTTGAAATTTGATGAAACTTTGGGTATGACTAGTTGTACTGTATAAGAGAGAATCTGCCTCCTGCTGCTTATCATTCTTATTGTTTGTCCCATTTTTATTTCTCTCCAATTAAATTCTTAGGAACCATTACGGCTAGGATTTTGAAATTTAGTATAAACATTGGGTATGTCTAGTTGTAATGTGTAAGAGAGAATCAACCGCCTTGTGCTTATTATTCCCTTTGTTTGTCCAGTTTTTCTTTCTCTCTAATTATTTTTTTTTTGTAACAGATTTCTCGGCTTCTGTCAGAAAGTGTGTATACATCTTGAAAATGGACAAGTATATTTTAGGAAAGAAAAACAAGGTAAGGAGATTTATTTTGGCTCCTTTTCCCATTTTTCCATCTCTCACTCCTATGTAATAAATGGGAAAATTTATGTTTAAAACTTCTCAGATTGCTTTGTTACTAGGTTCAAGTAAAGGTTGAAACTGTATAGTTAAGACCTTAGGTCAAAGTCACAAACATAGAAGTTAATGTAAATTTTTGTTGAAATTTTGTACAAATTTTTAATAGAATGTTTTGGTATTTGTAGGCCTTTCACAGGGTTTGTCATAGATTGTCCATTTGTCTGATATTTGACATTTAGTTTAAACATATTTTATTTCAACAAACTGTAGATATACAATATTTTAAAAGATACAATACTAATTAGGATGAGAACGAAAGCTAGTAGCTTATTTAGTTCTTCTCCAAATTTGACATTTGCTTTAAAGTTTTGTATGAAGTGTGTTTTGATTAGGCGTAGTCGCTGGCCAGGGGTTTACGTGAGCCACTGCTCACATGCTCTTGTTTGTCACAGGTTTTTAAGTAACTATGCAAAAGAGCATATAAAGATGAAACAAAGGTACAGTATTTTAGCTAATTTTTGCAGAATTTTGTACTGAAATAACTCATTATAAAACCATTATTTCAGTTGTTTCTAGCTTATTATAGTCCCGCCTTGAAAAATTGGGCTTGGTCTGTCCGTAATTCCGTGACTCCGAAACGCTTTTATTTGTTGCAGATTTATATGGACAATGAGTGATTGTATTGTGGGATTGAGAGTCAGGCTCATTACTCTTATATTTCCATTCATTTATCCATTTTTCAGTCTTTTTTAAGGTAAAATTGTGTAACAGTTTTCTCAGAAACTGTGCAAGCTACTCTTCAAATTTGGTTTACACATGGAGAATAAGTGATTGTATCGTGGGATTGAGACTCGGGCTCACTGCTCTTATTCTTCCATTTTTCTTTCTTTCCCTATTTTTGTTACTTTATAACAATGACAATTTGTGTTAAGTGTTTTCTCAGGAACTGCTGAAGTTGGAATGTTGAAACTTAGTATACATATGGATAATGAGTTGTATTGTGGGATAGAAAATCACTCATTGGTTGTATTCTTCCTTTAATTTATACATTTTTCTGTGTTTCCAAATTAGATTTTTGTCCGGGTTTTCTCAGTAACTATGCAAGCTAGAATATTCAAACTTGGTATACATATGGAAAATAAATTGTTGCATCATGGAATTGAAACTCTGGCTCATAACTCTTACTGTTCCTGTTTATCCGTTTTCCTTTCTTTTGATATTTGAGCAGCGACACGACAAAACCAACAATGTGGTTGTGCGCCCAGCGCAGACTCTGATCAGTTTGGACATCCATCCAGTCTGATCAGACCCTTCAATTAAGCGCTTTAAGGGTAGCTGATGGTCTAAGCTACCTCCATGCGGCAGTGAAGACTCTGATCAGCCTGGTCTGAGTCTGCGCTGGGCGCCCAACCACATTGTTGGTTCTGTCGCATTGCGGCTCATTTCATACACAAAATATTGTGTCAGTTTTCTCAGAATCTAGTCAAGCTTGGACGATAAACAGCGAGTTGTTGTATTGTGGGATTGTCAAACAGGATTTATTGTTTTTGTTCATCCTTTATCCAGTTTTCTTTCTTTTCATATTTAGAATGTTGAAATTTTATGTTACAGTTTTCTCTGCGACTATTCAAGCTACCCTGTTCAAACTTGGTAGACATGTAAGTAATGAGTCGGTGTAGTTTTATATGATTCAGAATGAGGATCCTGGCTCTTATTCTTCTCATTACTCATTTTCTCAGGAATTATCTATTGGCTTGTCTAGGTGGATTCAATATTTATTGCTCTTTTTACAATGACATTGTGTTACTGAAAAAGCAGTGCAGTGGGGCTATAGTAAAATTCTCTGAGTTCGTTTTCATTGGAAAGTTTTAACAATTTATTTTATGCATGAAAAAGTGAATCACATTCAGCTGCATCATTAAATTTTTTCTTTGGAATAACTGCCACGTCGGTTGAAGGGAAACTATGGTCTATCATAGTGATATTACTATTTCACTTGACCTTGTATACGTAACTGAGCATCTTTTCATACTTTGATCAAACTGCATAGGAGCCGACACACTAGAAAACCAACAAAGTGGTTGTGCATCCAGGGCAGACTCAGATCAGCCTGGGCATCCGCCCAGTCTGATCAGAGTCTTCGCTGTCCGCATGGAGGCAGCTTAGACCCTTAGCTACCCTTTAAGCACACTGCAAAGACTCTTATCAGACTGGGCAGATGCCCAGGCTGATCTGAGTCTGTGCTGTGCGCACAACCACTTTGTTGGTTTTCTGGTGTCCTGGCTCATTTTATTATGTATTCATCAGCACGATGGCAAGGGAATCACATTATGCTGTAGCATAGTCTGGGTATTTAAAAAATAAATCAGGCTCTCTGTATATAGTTTTTAATCTTTTAAACAATGACAGTTTCAACATGATTATGGAACATAATAGATTTACATTCTTAAGAGTAAACAAAAAGAAAATGTACAAAAGTAGGAGTAACTCAGGTTTTTCCTTTGCAGAAAATCACAGAAATGTTAGTTTAAACAAATTTTATTGCCTATAAGATATGGCAAAAATTGCCACATGGTTGGGCAGTTACAGCCCTTCCCCTTTCCCCAAAAAGTTATGGAAACAAAAATGTTTGAAGTGAAAAATATTCTCCTTTCTCATAAGAGGCTATTCTTGAAACAGCTTGCTTTCTGTGAGAGCAAATTCTTTCTTTTACAGGTATACTGGATGAAGAAGGGTCTCGCAAGGAACTACCATATTTATTTGGTTATAAGACGGGAGTTTATCCTTCCAAAATTACCAAAAATATGAGCCGCGACACGAGAAAACCAACAATGTGGTTGTGCGCCAATCACAGACTCAGATCAGCCTGGGCATTCGCCGATTCCGATAAGAATCTTCACTAACACTGTTTTTCAATAAGTAGGTCCATTTGATGTTCCGTAGAATCTATCAAAAACAGTAATGAGAAAACCTCATCCTTTTACTTTGTAACAAAGTTTGTTATCATACCATCACTTTATATGCATAAGATTCTTTCTCGCATGCTTTATAATGGATAATAGCTTTAGATAAAGGCCGAAAATTAAACTTTCGTTACTGTCGCCAGAGGTAAAGTTTGAAGTTCTGTGCCTTATAGTTTTCCTTAAAAAGTATCTTATCCAACTTGTGTGGTAATAATTTTAAGGAAAATTGTATCAAGCATGTCTCATGAAAATAATAAGATATTCCTTACCCCCAACTATGAGAAATTGCACCGTTTATATGTGTCGCCGGGTTTCGTGATTTTCTGAAAACTTTCGTTATCGATTTTTGTGCCACTTATATCTTTGAAAAGAAACTTGTTTTCAAAATCGTCCAGTGACTAAATGATCCTTCAGTCTAAGACACATTAACATATATGAACTATCTGCAGTCCTGTCTTTGAAATTTACGTCAATCTTCGCCGGAACCGAGTGCCCCTATGTAAAAAAATAAATCGTGAAACTTTCGTTACTATCTATTATATACAACTCATACACATTTAAGTAAAGATGTTAGTATAGAAAATAAGCAGTCCCTCTGTATTGTCATTTATTAATATTCCATGATTTTTTTTCAATAATGATGAGTTGTAATGAGCTGTAAACAATGTGTTTTTAAACTTTCGTTACTTAAACTTTCGTTACAAATATTTGGAAATATGATTTTCTATGCTCCTAGTTCCATTAACATTGCGTTGCAATACCTCTGTTTCTTCATGCAGTAGTAATAACATATCACAGGCATTGTAAGACCCAGAAAGGTACGTTTTGTGTAGTATTTCAGGTTTCTTGCCGCATTTCAGTTTGCCATATTATCATTTCAAAAACGTTGCCAAGAAATCATCAGAAGATCACTCAAACGGTTTGCTAAGTATACTTTGAAATTCAAAGTGTTGTTATATAACCGTTAACGAAACTTTATTTAATGTATAGACTCAGGTTTCGTATATAAACTTTCGTTATTCGTCGGTAACGAAGGTTTAAAGATAAACCTCCTGTGAACCAAAGATAATACCAGCAATATCTCTTATCATATTGAGGATCTGATGTTTTATGTATAGCCTTGTTTGAATGTAGTTTGTTATATTGATTTTAGCAGATATACAGATTATAATAGCTTCAAAATAAACCTCGCCGAAGTTAAACTTCTGAAGTATGGGTTTTAACTTTCCGCAACATTTGTATTAGCATTCTATTTCCTTTTACAAGAATGTATATTTTCACTAAAACCAATGTATTTTGCTTCAAAACCCCGTGAAAGAGTATTCATCAACCAAAATACTGAAAAGAAGCTCCTATTTTACGGATTATAGACATTAAAGTAATGGTAAAGAATGTTTCAAAATGGTAACGAAGATTTTATTGCTTTAACGGCCAATTACGCAGTCAAAATGGGAAAAACTTTGTAATTTCGAAAGTTGATATAAATGGTTGTCCTTTTTTAAGTTGAATACAGGGAAAGAAACGAAGTATTTTAATTTTGTTTTGATTCCTTAAACTTTCGTTACTATATCAGCTGGTTTCCATTTTAATTACTAATTTGATACATTGCCTTTTCTGGCAAAAAATATTGTGCCGGGTCACTACAAGATGCTTTATCTAAATATTACATAGACTGAGTATCTCGTCTCTTCTTGTATTGTTGAATTACAAGTAACTATGCTGATACAGAAGGCATCTGTTACATGAAACACTTTTAAGGTGAAGGTTTGTAGGAGGCATAGAAGGCTTGAAAGTGAAAGGATATATCAAAGACTCTTTTAATCAAGAACACAATAGTGCTACGTAAAATTAGACATACAAAGGGATGTTTACATCACTGCTTGTAAACATATAAAGATGTTTTTCTTTTGCGGTAACGAAGGTTATTTTGAAACTTGAAGCTTCCGACAGCAATAATTCAGCCACCAGTTTCTCAAAAAAGGCTGGAGTGTTGCATTCAAAACTCTGGATTTATCACGAGGAAGTGCGGCACGTCAGTTTAGATCATGAATAATAAAAATTATCGAAACTTCATTTTTCACTTTTTATTTTGCCCAAATGGACCTACTTATTGAAAAACAGTGTAAGCACTTAAAGGGTAGCTCAGGGTCTAAGCTACCTCCATGCGGCCAGCGAAGACTCTGATCAGACTGGGCGGATGCCCAGGCTGATCTGAGTCTGCGCTGGCCGCACAACCACATTGTTGGTTTTGTCGTGTCGCGGCTCATATGTAATTCAGTCTTGTGTAATTCAGCTATAAAATAGGTTTTTATATTCCAACCAATCCCAAAAATCTAGATTCATCTTGTAAGATGGATCTTGAGTTTTGGGATTGTTTTGGAATAGAAAAATCCTGTGTTTTATAACTGCAGAAATACTGTAATTATACCTTTCTGCTAAAGTTGTCTTTCTTTTGAAAATAGCAGCAAAAACATGATACTGTAGCTATACACATTAAAATAAAGAATCTTTAATACTCT
The DNA here is from genome assembly GCA_963989385.1 of Ctena decussata. Classification (NCBI taxonomy): domain Eukaryota; kingdom Metazoa; phylum Mollusca; class Bivalvia; order Lucinida; family Lucinidae; genus Ctena; species Ctena decussata. The sequence goes on along the minus strand of OZ022501.1, from coordinate 80,545,736 downwards.
AAACTTTGTACAAGTTCTGTAATATGCCCTACTATTCTGTGTAATACTATTAAAATGAAGTCAAGTAAAGCAAGATAGGACAAAACAAACAAAAGCAATCACCCTTCTTCTCAGTGACAAAAGATACATTTTTCATATGAGCTATGAAACAACAAAACGAATAAAGTGACCTGTGGGCCCAGTAAAGACCCAGATCAGCCTGGTTATCTGCCCAGTCTTATCAGAGTCTTTGCTGTCAGCATAGAGGTAGCTTAGACCCTTAGCTGACCTTTAAGCACACAGAGAAGACTCTCATCAGACTGGGTGGATGCGCAGGCTGATCTGATTCTTTGTGTGACACACATGTCTTTTAGTTGGTTTGTTGTGTCTCAGCTCATATGTACATGTACAATGGTCTAAAACACTTTCATATCTTATGATACAGAAACATAAACTTTACGCAAACAGAATTCTCTAAAATTCATGACCAATGAATAAGCTGGGGTGGTTGGGTGGTGCGATGGTGCTGGGTAAAACTTCCAGTGCCGGGGCGTCCTACTGGTTTGGGTAATAGTAGGGCAAGGGCCTACTGTGCTTGCAGTAGGTGCGAGTGGGGGTTGTTTGGACATTTTTTCTCTTGTCTATCATTTCTCTTTTCTTTCTCCCTTTCTTTGGGAGGCGGCCTGGTATAGACTGAAATACTGTCTCAAAGGGCCGTTAAACCCAAATTAACCAACCAACCAATGAATTAGCACTACTGATACAGCCTCGAAAGTGCATTACATGTAACTGTAAAAATTCTAACTCAGCAGTGTCACACAAAAAGGCTGCTTACTGTTTGTACAAACAGCATAGACTCAATCAATTTGTGAATCCATGTGCCGTAAAATTCTAAGTATTGGGACAGACAGTTCTGAGCAAATAGTGCAGACTCTGATCAGACTGCTCTCAGCAGTCTGATCAGGATCTACACTGTTTGCTATTCCATGTCTCTTTTGGAATCATGAATGCACTGTAAAATTAAGCTGTTTCATTTAAGGACAATTCTGTTAATTATCTTAGATGTCCCAATTAATAGAAATTTTACAGCCTCAGTTTTGTTCCTATGGGTTCCTCAATGTCCAATAAATAAGTCTATGAATTATGGATGCACAAGCTAGTCGGGGCCTTTGCTATTCATATAGATGTTGAGCACCCTTTTATGCAGCTGCTCTGTCCTGCAGATTGCATCAGTTAATGTATGCTTGGAGCAAGATGTGTGTTGTCTGTCAACACTTGTCCATCATCTATTTTGTTCCCAAACTTTAAGGGTTTTAGCGATATTAAGTTAAATATGGAAATATGTGCCTGTTGCACTAAATTTGGTATGGGCACTTTTATATTACAAATCCATTTTCTCTTACTACCTTGCTTTACTCCTGTGACTTGTTGGTCTTTCAAATGAATAACAGAATAAAATAGCAAGAAATTAGGAATATGATCTGAACAAAATAAAAGTATCCACTCCCACTTCCACCCCACAATACAGGCAAGAAAAAAAAAGAAAGAAAGAAAGAAAAGAATTTAAACAAGGGCTTCGCAAGCGGCGCATAATACGCCCGTTTCAGTGTCATGAAGGAGTTACAGAATGAACAAGATTGTTTATAGAAGGATGGACAGGCAGACAAAACAGGGGAAACAACTCTGTAATTAATGACTGCAATGTTATTAAAACAACACATCAAATACTATTAATACACCAAAAATCAGGATCCAGGGTGAAGCAGCTCAGATGTTGGGAAACACCAAAGTCAAACAAGGGAGATAATTCATAAACTCTTAGTCGCAATACTTTCCCTTGACAATATACACATCACCAACAAGTTTCGTTAAAATATTTCCAACGGTTAAGGAGATACAGAGTAAAACGGAAATTGATGCAAGGGCAGATAATTCAGGAGGTAAGCAAGAGCTATGGTTCATGTGCATGATACATTACCCAATTATTATACACATTCCTACAAAGTTTCATTGAAATATTTCAAAGGGTTAAGGAGTAATGGGGGAATGGGTTAGCCTAAAAAACTAATCAAAGGGAGGTTACTCCAAAATTAAGTAAGGGGGAACAACCATTCTTATATGTGACACGCCATCTTGTGATCATGCACATTGCTATAAAGTTTCATCAAGATATACCAAACGGGTACTTAGTTATAGAATGCACAAGATTAGTATACACAAAAATACCCTAAAAATCTAATCAAAGGGATGCAACTCCAAAACGAAGAAGGGGAGAGCAACCATTGTTATACGCGACACATCATCACACCCTCATACACATTGCTATTAAGTTTCATTAAGATATCCCAAACGGTTATCTAGTTATGGCGCGCACAAGACTAGTAGGGTAAAAAATAACCAAAGGGGCATAACTTTGAAATTAAGAAAGGGGGAGCAACCATTAATACGCGACACTTTGCCCCATCCTAATATATATGCCTACAAAATTTCATGAAGATATCTCAAACCGTTTCTGAGATATGGTGCGCACAAGAATGTTGACAGACGGACAGACAGATGGACGGACAGACAGACGGACGGACGGACAGCGCCATGCCATAATACGTCCGTTTTTTCAAAATGGGCGTATAAAAAGGAAGAACAAGACATAAAAGAAAAAGAAATATGACCCTAAATTATTCAAGAACAAACCATACACAAGAAAGAAAAAATAACTCGACCTTCATATTACAAAAATAAACTTAAGAATGTATGAATGTATAATCATTAAAAAGCATGCAATGATCCATATTTACATTAACCATGTTAAAAAGATGAAAACAAAATATCACACAAAAGAACAAGACCTGTACTCTTTCTCTGGTGTTTATAACAACAGTACTTCAGATAAAGATTGGTTTTGACACTTTCAGGGGAAGCCACTCTGACATTTCACATTGGCCTCCCTTTTCAAAAGGGGTCAACTCCTACAGGACAGAACATGCTCCTCTAGAAGCATCTTATGTCTTTCCGGAGAAGATCCCTATTTGGAAGAGTTTTGCCACCTAGGCACGCAAACAGGAAGTCACAAGAGTTGTCTTCCTGTGATGGAAAAGCATGATGGGTGAACCCATACATCTTAGTTCTCCATTAATTTGCTGAGACACCTCTGTAAAACAGCCTTGTCATGGCAGTTGTTAAGAGAAAAACAAGAAAATTCATCAAAACGCACCTTCATCTGAGGCTCTGTAACAAACTCGAACTCCTAAAATGAGAGCTGACTCAAATGTTGTATCATCAAAGGGAAAAACCAGGCCTAAAGGTTATAAAACTTGAGTACATTCTCAAACTCAAAATAAAGAACACTGATTGGCTGCTACCGAGCTCATGCTCGAAGGCAGCCAATCAGTATGTTTTATTTTGAGTTTGAGATTATTCTCAAGTTTTATAACCTCGAACCCTGATTCAATTAAGGTAAATGGATACACTTTCAGGGGAAGCAACTCTTCCATTTTCTTTTTTGCCTCCCTTCTGAATAGATGTCATCTCTTGACGAAAAGAATTTGCACCTATATGACAAAATTCTTTCCTTTGGAAAGGATACAGTGTTGTCAAGCAAACAGAAATTCACATTCGTTCCCCTTTGTAAAGATGGTGGGGAAAATGGTGACGTACCCATATCAACTGCCAAGAGAGACAACTCTAAACTGAAAAGTACCTTTCTCTATTGAGGGCTACCCTTAAACACAAGAACGTAGTCTCCTAAATGGAAACAAATTCTCCCCTTTATGACAAAGCCCCTGCCCTATCAGAAGCCATTCAAAAAGGGAGGCAACCAATTTTCAAGTTAAGAGTTCTCTCTCTGGGGTATCTAAACACCTTAAATCTTAAGACATATATACATCTCCAAACTCATTTAATCTAATATGATCCGCGATGCGAGAAAACCAACAAAGTGGTTGTGCGCCCAGCGCAGACTCAAATCAGCCTGGGCATACACCCAGTCTGATCAGAGTCTTCCCTGTCTGCATGGAGGTAGCTTAGACTCTTAGCTACCTTTAAAGCGCTTAGCGAAGAGTCTGATCAGACTGGGCGGATGGCCAGGTTGATATGAGTCTTCACTGCGCGCATGACCACTTTGTTGGTTTTCTCGCGTCGCGGCTCATATCATGAAGAAATGAAACATTCCAGTGACAAGATTTTTCACAAAAAAACACCATTCTTCTTCCCCAGCAAACTCCTCCAATCACAGCTCAGATAACAAGTCATCCAATGGTAGCTAGCAACACATAACTGACAGTCACATCCAGAGCTCTAGATAAGAGGGAGTATTTGATGATAATTCAGGATAATTTTTCTTATTTCTCATCAAAACCATATGTGTGACCCCTCATCTGAACCGTCTCGTCGAGACGGTTCAGATGAGGGGTCACAACATATGTTTTTATGCAGAATTAACAAATTATCCCTAATTATCACCAAATACTCCCTCTTATCTAGAGCTCTGACATCCAAAGGATACATCCTCCAATCACAGGCTGTGTAACAAGTTCAGCACCAGACAACATTACAGAATTGTCTTGTTGAAACCACATACACAAATTGCATGTAGTTGCTGCATCATGTCTACCTGGCTAATGTGGTGATGAGAGAAGCACACATCTCAAAGAACTCCAGGGTATGATGACATTTTGGCAAATCATCATCAATGTCCATTTTATCATCTGTTAAAACAAAAGCAACATTGTTGGTGTTACTTATGTGTCAGGAAACACTTTTAAGAATATCATAAATTAACTTTCAAATTTAACATAGGCACCTATTAAGATCTAAATTTCCTCACTGGGTTACAGTCAAAATCACTATGACAATTTTCTTTAAAAATACAAGCAAATACATGTACAAGCAGATCAAGCTAGCTTCCACCCATAAAGAAATCAAAGTTCTTAACCAAACAAAAGTTAGCTGTCTTTTTAACAGCTCTGATAAATAAATTCTAACAATGTAAGAAAGATAAAAGTAGTAAATTGTTAAAATGCATAAGAAAAATAACTTTCGAATAGAAAATTAGACAAGATGCAACAAGAGCCTACATCAGCATTATAACTGATTTGGAAGGGCCGTGGCACAGCTCAATCTATGGCAGAGCCTTAGATAAGAGGGAGTATTTGGTGATAATTAGGGATAATTTTTGTTATTTCTGCATAAAAACATATGTTGTGACCCCTCATCTGCACCATCTCGTCGAGACGGTTCAGATGAGGGGTCACAACATATGGTTTCAATGAGAAATAAAGAAAATTATCCCTCAGTTATCATCAAATACCCCTCTTATCTAGAGCTCTGCTATGGGGAGTCGCATTCCTACCTAGTACCATCAAAATATTTCAAACAGTATCGGAGCCTTGCACATGACACACCTACTATCATGCACAGCTCTATATCCCACAGGGTCCTATTGAAATACATATGAGCCACGACATGACAAAACCAACAATGTGGTTGTGCGCCCAGAGCAGACTCAGATCAGTCTGGACAGCTGCCCAGTTTGACCAGACTCTTCGTTAAGTGCTCAAAGGGTAGCTAAGCATCTAAGTTACCTCCATGGGGACAGCGCAGACTCTGATCAGACTGGGCGGATGCCCAGGCTGATCTGAGTCTGCGCTGGGCGCACAACCACGTTGTTGGTTTTGTCATGTCGCGGCTCATTTATCAATTTCAGTTTTCGAGTTATAAAAGTGATCAGGGGAGATAACTGGAACAGATTTGTTATTCTCTTAAACAACAGTCTGACTCAAGCTTAAACTATTTTGATCTGTTCCAATACATAAGATGCCTAAGAAATAGTGATCAGGGGAGATAAATGTCATACAAAATATCAAGACTTGTCATTCTTGCATGCAAAGCTTCATCTATCCCAAATTCTACAAAGTGTTATTAAAATACTATGAATGACAAAGACCTAAAATTAACTAAAACTCTAAATCAGAGGAGATCAATGAAAAAAACACACAAAAAATTAAAGAGGGTCATGAAGCCCTGAATCACTCACTTTAGACAAAAGGTTACCATTTGAACAAACCTGGTAGTATATGATTCTCAAATGCTGTATATCAGTTTCAAGAAAATCAATTTAAAATCACCAGAAAGCAAATTTGACCTTGCTGTAAAAAGGTCAAGGTCAACCCAAGGTCATCATTTGAACAATCTTGGTGTCCTCGAGTTCCCAATGCTACATACCAAGTCTCAATGTCAGCCATTCATTGGTTCTGCAGCAAAAAGTTTTTAACATAATGGCATAGCTGCCATATTGGTCATGTGACCTGAACCATTTCGAATATATTTTCTTTCCCCAATCCCTACTTACAAATGGCGCATTGGCTTTTGGGATGTTTCAAATTATCGAAATATGAGAGACCTTGGTCAGGTCAAAGAATGACCTTGATCTCTTGTACTCACAAATCTTCATGTACTCATTCAAATGGCTGTATAAACCAATTTTTATGCAAAAATCTTCTATGATTTTCATAAACTTTTATGTTCTAGCATTTTCCCATGTAGAAGCACCTGAAAGCAAGTTTGACCTCTTCGTAAAAAAGGTCAAAGTCAACGAAAGGTCATCATTTGAACTGTATTGATGATACTAGAAACAGATGCTACAAACCAAGTTTCAAGGCGATTGGTCAATTGGTTCTGGAGAAGAACATTTTTAAAAGTTTTCACCATATATGTGTGTGGCAGCCAAGTTGGTCATATGACCTGGACCATTTGAACAAATTTTCTTTTCCTCAGCCCCTGGAGGCTCTACATGAAATTTGGTTACAATTGGCCAAGGGGCTTCTGAGATGTTTGAAATTGTCGAAATAGGAGTGACTTGGGTCAAAAGTCAAAGAATCACCTAGACCTCTTGTACTTGCAAATTTTCATGTACTCTTTCAGATATACCAATTTTCATGCCAAAATCTTCAACAATCATGAAATCTTACATTCTATTATTTTCCGATATAAAAGCATAAGAAACCAAATCTGACCTTGCTATAAAAAAGATCAAGGTCAAACCAGGGTCATCATTTGAAAAATCTTGGTAGGACTTGGTAGTACTATCCAATGCTACATACCAAGTTTCAAGGCCACTGATCTATTGGTTTTGGAGAAGAAGACTTATTAAGGTTTTTACCATATATGGGCATGACTGCCATGCTGGTCATGTGACCTGGACCATTTGAACAATATTTTGTTCCCGCAAGTCCTGGGGGCTCTACATGAAATTCGGTTACAATCTGCCCAGTGGTTTTAGAGAAGTCAATTTATTTTATGACAAAGTCTGCCTGTACTATAAGCTCTCCTGTAGCCTTCGGCTCAAGTGAGCTAAAAAGTAAAACATTATCATTCTTGCACATTATCTTCTGTATAATCCTACCAAGTATCATCAAAATATTTCAAACCGTTATCTACCTACACTCAAGAAATGAATGAATATATATATATCAGGGGAGATACTTGGAAAATAAAGCAAGAGCTGTCAGTCCTGAACGGTACTCCATGCTGACCCATCTTATAATTCTACTGAGTAAAATTAAAACATTTCCAACTGTTTCTTGGTTATGCCCAAGAAACCTGAAGTCCACTGACCTGCCTGGTTGCCTGCCCTCAGACATTCACCATTTTGATAACCAGGTTAAAATGTAAAAAAAAAAATCACAATTGGTATACTCTGTTCAATTAGTATAGAACAAGGCAAAACAAACACTTACCCATTAGTAGAATATTTTGCCCACTACTTGAATCTGAAATATCAATACATAATCATGAAGCCATACAGGTTAGATAAGCAAGCTCAGGAAATTCAAACCATTCAAACCATCAATATCAGTATCTTAATTGTTGAAGTAAAACATGCATCTTTAAAACATAACATTACTTGCAATGCACTTTTTTCCTATTATTTTCTTATGCAAAAAGCTGGTTCTAGGTGATAGAGAAGTAATGTATCATTTCTAAACACATTTTAAATAATTATATTCAAATTCCATGGCATTTCCCAGAGTTTCCCTGACATTGTCCCATTTTCCATGCCCAGTTTAATGGCCCCAACAGTTGATTACTTTTCCTGCCATTCCCTTTGAGCAAAATGAGTATATCATTAGAAGACTGTTGCAGCCATTAATTATCATATTCCCTGACTTTTCAAGTTCTTTCCAAATTTCCCTGACCAATCACAACATTCCCTGACTTTTCCATGGCCTGGAAAAACTATTTTCCAGAAGTTTTCCCCTGACTATGGCATCCCTACTATATTCATTTTTCTGAGCTAACCTTATGTATGGCACTGAAACAGGTTTAGAAATGCTTTTAAATACTTCTTAATTTTTAGTATGCTGAAAACCAGCCCAGCTGAACATTACCAAATATTTTTACATGCTCAAAAAAAATATTTCCATGCTTCAACTGATAACACTAGAATTCTGCACATGAGCCATACCTCAAGAAAAGATGCACTGGAGCCACACCGGATAGGCAATTGAAAAAGCTCTTAACAATCAATAAACGCAGATCATAAAACGGTTAGAAACAGCATTTTTGATTGCAAATTGGCTACAATTTGCAATTGAAAACGCTGTTTCTAATAAAAATAAAATAACAATGCTAGTTGACATGTATGTAAAGCATATTTGAGATGCGACACGGCAAAACCAACAAAGTGGCATCCGCCCAGTCTGATTAGAGTCTTTGCTTTGTGCTTAAAGGGTAGCTAAGGGTCTAAGCAACCTCCAAGCCCCAGTGAAGACTCTGATCAGACTGGGTGGATGCCCAGACTGATCTGTGTCTTCACTGGGCTCACATGCTACTTTGTTGGTTTTGTCATCTTGTGGCTCAATTGTACACAATTTCTGCTTTGAAATAAATGAGCTGGTCAAGTTATCACAAAACACCTGAGAGTGGTCAAACCCAAAATTCCGTTTGGCTACTTTCAGGAGTTTTGTGAGAATTCCATCAGCTTACATTTTTACAAAACTGAAAAGTTGGTACACACAATTTTAAATATGAGTTGAATAGCATCGTTGTATTTTGATTATCCGTTTGCAGACAACTGACTTTTTAATTTCCAGATTGGAACTGCCCTTTTACTATGCATTACTTATGCAGTGCACAGTAAGACTGCCAAAACTGAGCCTTCATTCTTACCATACACCCCAAGGCATCAATTTTCATGAAGCAGCTCACACACAGAACAAGATGTCATTCAAATAAAGACATGTCAAGTTCTACATCCAGTGTCATTTTTTCTTAAATCTAACCAGGTTCATTTTCACAACGATGACCGTCTTTTCTAAAACTCACAAAATTTGGCTGGTCTTACCTCTTCAAAATAAACATGTTTAATTTCTTGCTGCAACTAACTTTATAGCCAGCTTGCTTTATAACTGAACTTTTATCATGTCACAGTCATGTCTCCAACATGATCTTGAGGTTAATAAAATAAAGCTTAGCAAGAAAGCATGTAAAAGATGTTAGCCAAGCACTTGGGCAGTTATATGGAAGGAGTTATTGATATTCTGATATTATTTTTAGCAAAGAGTATCAGTCTTAAATACATGATAACCTGATGTGCATACAGCCAAATAAATTCAGCATACCATATGTTATAAGAACTGGTAAGAAGACAAGGCAACCCAGGGACCAGTAAATGGGGAATTAGCACATGTGCATTTGGCAAAGACTCCGCTCTCCCTGCGCTTACCAGCTGTTTGCATCAACTATACATATTCCACAGGAATCACATTCGATAAAGCAGCCTGGCCCAGAGGTTATAAAACTTGAGTACATTCTCAAACTCAAAATAAAGCACACTGATTGGCTGCTTCCAAGAAAATAAAGCACACTGATTGGCTGCTTCCGAGCACATGCTCAGAAGCAGCCAATCAGTGTGCTTTATTTTGAGTTTGAGATTATTCTCTCGTTTTATAACCTTCAGCCCTGACTGAAGTCTTTGCTGCCTGCACATGCCTTGCTATTCTTTATGATGGAAACAGGCTTATATTAAGCAAGGGATAAATTCAACCATTGTATCAATCAAAAATGAAAGAAACCCAGGCTTTTTTTTTTTGTATAATACGGTATATAAATATCTCTAGGAAAAATGTTTTCTGTAATAGAATTACTTGAAATATGATAATTATTTGTAAGTATTGATAGATAAATGGAATCTACTGAAACCTGCATACATACTTTGATATATAGACTGTAAAACTTATATGCAAATTCTAATACAAGAGACATACTTGAATTATCTTTGGACGTTCTTCTCGTTGCATAGGGTTCAAATTCTTCCATAGGATCACCGGTAAAGACTGTTCAAAACACCGCAAACACACGTTTTATAGCATAATACGAAACAAGAACTCCATGAAAACAAACATGAAAACAGGACACTCACCTCTTCCAAGACACTTTTTATGTTGGTTTTTAAGACTAAACCTGGGCCCGAGGTTATAAAACTTTTTTCATGCTCAGCCGAGTTGAGCATGAAATTTTACCTGCTAATAAATAGCAAATAATTGATAAGTACGGTTGTTTTCTTGCTCAGTTTGGCTAAGTATGAAATTTTCTCTGCTTATAAATATGAAAATGCCAAGTTGGCATTTCATATTTATCAGCAGAGAAAATTTCATGCTCAGCTGAGTTGAGCACGAAAAAAGTTTTATAACCTCAGGACCTGTTTTTAGTCAGCTCCAGATGAGGTTGAGTTTCAAGGACAGTCAGAGATAATTTTTGTTCTTTGTATAAACATAACGCAACATTTTGCAAATATGGAATTTACCATAAAATATGGGGATTACTAAGACATGAGTGATTCCAGGGGCCTTATTTATAAAACAACTTCAGTGGTTGCTATGCTGTTGCTAAGGCTTAATTTCTATGAAGGAGATTCCCTACAACTATGAAATTTGATCGAGAGGAACAGTCTGCAAAAGACTGTTCCTCTCGAGCAAATTTCATAGTTGTAGGAAATCTCCTTTATAGAAATTTAGCCTTAGCAACAGCATAGCAACGACTTAAGTCATTTTATAAATACGACTCCAGAAATCTAGGTTCTGGCTGCAATATACATGTATTGACTGAAAATACTTGTATGTTTAATAAAAAGACATTCCATACTTGCTGTAATAACCCTAAAATTTTGGACACCTGAGAGTTGGACAATTATTGTTTGAAAATTCTTAGAAGTGGATTTTACACATGTTAATGCATCCAAATGATGCTTAGTGAATGGCAAATGTTGTAGACCCTGATCAAACTGCTCCTTTGGGAGCAGTTTGACCTGGGACTACGATGATTGTTCAGACCTGTCTGTCCAGATATTTAGGGTCATTACGGTATCATGTATCAGCAACTTCTTTCAAATTTTTCGGATTCTGAGAAGGTGTGCATCACACAGGTTTAATATGAATTTGCCATTTGACCTGTTTGACACACTTCTTAATAATTCCCATGGTTCAAAACTTATTGTAAATTCCATATTCAGAGAATCCTATGGTACATGTTTTGCCTCCTCATTAGAGCACCTCACTGAGGCACCTCACTAAGGCACCTCACTGAGGCAATTCTAATAAAGGATTACAACATGTTTAATGAAGAGATAAGGAAAATTGTCCTAGAATTATCCTCAACTTGTCCCTACTCATATTTTGAGCTCTGTTTAAGACTAACCAAGGCACAACAATGCTGAATACAGAAAAAGAAGTTAACACTATGACTGAAACATTTATTCATAGCTTTTGAATATTTCAGCCTGCACCAGAAACTGATGCATGCCTTTATTTCTTTTTGTCTTTTTTTTTTTGTTTCTGGTTTAAAGATGTGTTTCAGGTATTTTTCAATGTTGTAAAAAAGAAGTCTTTCAGTTGCTTTGCCAATGAGCTAGCAATCTAGCACCAGGAGATCTGGACCCAATTAATAATTAACAACATTGTCAGTTTATGAGAAGTCACATTATCAAACATATTGTGTGAACAAATATTGCCTTTTTTCTTGCTGAAAAAGGGTGAGGAGCAAAATATATTAACACACACGAATTTATGTGATATGTATATACCCTTGACTAACAACTTTGTTAAGCTAATGATGCTGTGAACAATTGGGCCCAGATTTTCAGTCAGCACCATCGGAAATTGAGAAATCGATGAGAAACATAAGAAAAAGACTAGTCTTGCAAAATATGCAGTTACGGCTGATACAGCGTCACAAGGCATAAAGCAGAAATCCCAAAGCAGCAATGCCTATCTAAATTTCACAGCCCCATATGGACTAGGAAGCAATATTGGTGATTTGTACATATAATAAGCAATGGACAACAGCTTGATATGTTCAGCTTTAATAAAGAAGCAGAACCAGTGGATTGTTTTTAAACAATAAAGTAATAAAGTTTAAACAATAAAGTAATAAGTAGATTTCATAAGTCATTAAAGAAAGTAAAATCATAAAATAAAAATATTATAACAGCAAAGAGGGCACCATTTTTTCAAGAACTGTTTAAATGCCCAAATATCCATTGTAGTAGAATAATGAAAACAAAGCATAAATGACTGTGTGATACCCTGCTAATGCAAACCTACTCGCAATATTGGTTTTTGCAGAGATTTCTTTTTATGATTTTTCAAAGCATATATGAGTCACGAGAAAAGCCAACTATGTGGTTGTTCTCCCAGCACAGATTCAGATCAGCCTGGGCGGATTCTGCCCAGTCTGATCAGACTCTTCGCTAAGTGCTTTAAGAGTAGCTAAGGGTCTAAGCTGCCTCCATGTGGACAGCTAAGACTCTGATCAGAATGGGCGGATGCCAAGGCTGATCTGAGTCTGCGCTGGGTGCACAACCACTTTGTTGGTTTTCTAGTGTCGCGGATCATATAGCCTTAATACATAAATATATACAGCCCCAAGGCAAGGGTAGATAACTCAGGGGGACAGAATTGTGACTGTAACAAAGGGTTCCCTCAAACATTTTGTGATGTTTCACCAAGATATTCTAAATAGTTAAAGAGCTACAGGCCAAACATTACTTTTAGAACATTGACAAGTGTCAGAAGTTATCAAAATTTATTTGCCCATAAATGACCCTATAGGGTGATATTCTCAATACAAATACATACGCAAAATTTGATTGAAATCTGTAATTACATACCCAAGTTATCAAAGACAAAACAAGGTACAGATAGACATATGGATGGACACAGACTGCCAGCACAAAAACATAATACTTCGCCACTAAATGATGCTATCTTATCCCCAAAATAAAATGCTGTATGCCTTGGTCAGTCTAAACTAGTATCTTAAACAGAAGTCAACTGTCAATCAAATGTTTTGGAATTGATGAGACCAGATAAATGAACTGGGCCACAGAAATGTATCTTTTACAGTATATACTACCCTTCTCCTTCTAAACAGCATTTAACTTGCAGTCTTAACATGTGTGTTCAACATTCTGTTTTTTAAAATCAGATATTGCGAAAACCCAGAAAAAGGCCTGCATATTTCCCAATAGCCATTTTCGTACTTTTTTTTCCAAAACCTTTTCATAAATAAATGCAAGCAGACCTTTGACAGTTAATAATATTATGATTAAGAAGTTATTCAGAAGATTCACAAAAGGCTATGTTACATCTATTAGCAAATATACAAGCTATTCTGTCTTATCATACAAGTGAAGGGCAAAAGACCAGAACAGTCTGCACATCCACGCAGTCAGAGTGGTCTTCGCTTTTCACATGCACAATCTCAACCTTTAGCACCAAAAAAGCAGACAACAAAATTCATGTCTGCAAAATTTCAATACATTTTTGTCCAAGCTATATCATATCAAGAATGCAACGACTAGAAGGCAAACAGTGGACATTCTCATGAGGAGGCTCATAATGAGCCCTCTCATCTGGATCTACACTGTTTGCAAATAGAACTTTTTTTTTCATTTTTGGTACTTTAAGTATTAATGTATAGCACCTCAAGTGTTCTTATTGGCTGGCACAGACATGCAGGCTGATCCAGACATTTGTTAGTCACTCGTCATAAGGAAGTGTTTTAAACACTACATATTAGCAGCTAGCTGTAAGCTTGATCACTGATGGGTAAGACATATTTAGCTGTGACTCAGCTCATTATGTTGAGCAAAACCAACACAAGAACAACAACCCTAATCAAGATAGAAGGAGACAGATCTTGACAATCAGTGAAGACACAGACAAATGTGTAAGACTGAATGGTCAGTGTGACAGTCTGCTTTCTGATGCAGTAAGTAAACAAACCTTTTAATTGCAGATGTGCAGTTTGAGTGCTTATGTAAATGTTTATCGAGGCAACGCATATAGGTTTTTTTTTTTTTTTGGTAAATCCCTACAATGGTGGAACTGCAGTATGTTTTAATGCTAAAATAGATTAAACTGACTTCTTCATTCAACATTTTAGCTCTGGATGCTTTAACTTTGGGCATAATTTAAGATTTTGAAAACAGCTGAAGTCTAAAAAACTTTGAAATTAAAACTGACATGAAATTTATAATGTTGAATTTACTACTATCATGATAAAAGGACTTCTTCGTTTCTCCAAACTGCTCAAGCGTGTACTATGGTTTGCCAGGCTGCTGACAATATATTCTTACAGTTTTCTGTTTCCAAAACTTACTGCCAAACTCTGATATGAGAAAGCTGCACTAAACCTAAGCCCTATCTGTGTCCTCACTGAACCTCAAAATTTTGGGATCCCTTATATCCTGACACTGCACACAACTAGACCTTTTTCATCCTCATCAGGTTCAAAGATTCTCACGCTTACTTTCGGCTCCTCTACTAAAACAACATACAAAATGCAGGATATTCTATGTAGCAGAGCTCCAGATTAGAAGAGTTTTTTATGACAATTTTGGAATATTTTTTTTTTTACTACTAATTGAAACAAGACCTATCCATACATAGGAGAGATGGCTCACCTGACATCACATAAAAGAATTTTAACCAAACCATACAATGGCTGCGAAGGCAGATGCAGGTGCCAATGCCAAGGTGACAACAATAGCGCTTCTTTTTCTTTTGTACAGGCAAGCTAAAAATGTGCCCCTCATTAGATCTGCTTTGCCAAGGTATTTCTAATAAGGGGTCACAACGTGTTGTTATGGTAAATAGAAATTATCCCAGATTTATCATAAAAGCCAAACCCCATCTGGAGCTCTGTCCTATTTTGCTGTATTTAAATAAAAACATTATTATCAAAAGTAACCAAAGAACCTGTAAAAAGAAAAGATTACTAGTAACCTGGGGCCGTATTCATAAAACAACTTAAGTGGATGCTATGCGGTTGCTAAGGCTAAATATCTATAAAGGAGATTCCCTACAACTATGAAATTTGCTCTGGAGGAACAGTCTTACAAAGACTGTTCCTCCACAGCAAATTACATAGTTGTAGGAAATCTCATTCAAAGAAATTTTGCCTTAGCAACAGCATAGCAACGACTTAAGTCGTTTTATGAATATGGCCCCTGGACAGTTAGAAGATTGGTGACAAGAAGAATTTTGCCCATAAGCCCGGAACTTTAAGTTGTGATAGCATAATGCACAGATAACAATGTATGTGATACGCCATAAAATGGTACCCCTTTTTACACTTACTAAGCTTCGCTATACTTTCCATGGTATCTGTAAATGCAGATTTCTTTTACATTTTCTGTTACTAGTTAATTAGATTTTTTTTTTTCATTGACCTTCATGACTGTATTTTAAAGAAATAACAAACACTTGTTTTACAACAAAATTATAACTTCTCAAAAGGTATCCTCTGGAAATCCAAGTTTTAAAATGTAGTTGTTGTTATTAAAGGTAGGTTCCTGTACTTTGGAATGCATTATAATTTTTATGAAATTTCACCCAAGTTTTTGGAAAGAACTTATAAAAGGGAATTAATAAGTTTTACTAACCAGAGGACCATTGGTCCTGTAGCTCACCTGAGTCCATTCATCCTTAGCACTCAAGAGTAAGATACACTACAGTAAATTGTACAATTTGCCCTAATTTCAACTTTGACTGAGTTGTTATGCTTGTCCTAGTTAATATTAGCAAGTTTGATGAAGTTACAATAAAAAAAAACATGTCTGTAAAACTTTTGCCTAAATATTGCAGTAACACAGAAATAAATGCCAATTTGCACTTTTCCCAATACAAGTCTATGTAAACTTTAAAATGCCATAGCAATAAAACCATGTGGGCAACAATAATAAAAAACAATCTTTATGTAGTGGCTAATGCCATGAACATGTATGCAAAGAATCAGCTTCATGCCCCTGCATGGTTTTTGAGGAAAAGATTTTTGAATATTTTTTCGAAAATATTTCCTTAATATTGCTATGGCAACAAATCAAATTCTGCAATTTGGACAAAATTAATACGAATCATAGAGGACTACTCAAGCAACATTTCTGTAGATAAAAAATCCAAAATAACTGCAGGGAGATAGCAAAATGGCAGCTTTCTATTTTTCCCATTATATTTCAATGGAAACTATAAGTTGCCATACCAACCTAACTGCTGAAGCAATTGCCACGAAAAACAGTAATTCTATACAGACTTGTACAAAGATCCGTTCTGTAAAGTTTGAGCTTTATCGGCCACATAGTTTCTGCAAAAATGATATTTTAATATTTTTTCTATTTTTAACCATTCGGTTGCAATGGCAATCAGCCAAATAGTGCAATTTGCATAAATTCAATATGGCTGGTTGGTGCCTACTCAAAGAATAGTTCTATAAAAGTTTTGTCCAAATATCTGCAGTCACATAGCAATAAAAGCAAATTTTAAATTTTCCCATTATAAGTCAATGGCAACTTTAAGTTGCCATAGCAGCCAAACTGCTGGAGCAATTGCCAAGACAAATAGCATTTTTATATAGGGTAGTACCAAGATCCTTTCTGTGAAGTTTGAGCTTTATTAGTTGCATAGTTTCTGAGGAGATGATTTTTGAATACCTTTTCTATTTTTAACCATTCGGTTGCCATGGCAACCAGCCAAATTGTGCAATTTATATAAATGTCATGTGGTTGATAGAGGACTATTCAAGGAACATTTCTGTAAAAGTTTTGTCAAAATATCTGCAGTGACATAGCAATAAATGCAAATTTTCAATTTTCCCATTATAAGTCAATGGCAACTTTAAGTTGCCATAGCAACCAAACTGCTAGAGCAATTGCCAAGAAAAACATTTTTTTTATAGAGGGCAGTACCAAGATCCTTTCTATGAAGTTTGAGCTTTATTGGTTGTATAGTTTCTGAGGAGATGATTTTTGAATATTTCTTCTATTTTTAACCATTTGGTTGCCATGGCAACCAGCCAAATTGGGCAATTTACTTAAATTTCACATGGTTGATAGAGGACTACTCAAGGAACATTTCTGTAAAAGTTTTGTTTAAATATCTGCAGTGACATAGCAATAAATGCAAATTTTCAATTTTTCCCATACAAGTCAATGGAAACTTTAAGTTGCCATAGCAACCAAAGTTTTGAAGCAATTTGGATAAAAAACAGTATTATTGATTCCCCCTGCCTATAGATGCTATATATGAAATTTGGTAACAATGGGCCTTGTAATTTCAGAGGAGATGTCGTTTGAAAATGTTGACGGACGACGGACGGACGGACGACGGACGACGGATGCCTGCCTATACTATAAGCTCACCTGTGAGCCTTCGGCTCAGGTGAGCTAAAAAGTGTAAATCAAAAAAATATTAGAAAAGTCGTTTTGCGAGGGATTTCCTAACTCTGCTTCGCACACCAGTTAGCGCTATTTTTAGTTCGCGCCAAAAATAGATAATGCAGCTGATGTCATGCTGCATTGCATTTTGGGATAGTTTTAACCCATCCACCATGCCAGGACCTTTAGGAGAGCTCACGTCAAGGGAAAATTGACCTTTGGAGAATGGCATCAGAAATTGCGCACTTGTAGACATAATAAACATAGTTATTTTTAGAACTGGAATTCCAACAAAAGAAAATAAACCAAAAGGGAAAACGACTATTTTCTTCAACATCTGACGAGTTTCTCAGTAGCAACAAATTCAGAAAAATAAGAGAATTCAATACTGCTCAGAAAAAGACGAAGTTATTTTGTGGACATAATTGACATCGCTGGCCCAGGAACCTACCTTTAACCTAGAGTGAATACCAGATCGAAATAGAAATGACTAATCTTGTCATTGAATTCACAGATCAGTGAGGTACCTCAAAATAAGTAGTTTCATCTGGACCTGACAGCTTGTTGCTTCTTAAGTGAAAAAAAAAACACTTTCCAAATTCCAAGATCAAAAAAGAATTTCACACTTCTAATGGTGAAGCAGCTAATATGAATTTTCACATGAATTTAATTAACATACAGATGCATTTTTTCCAAAGAATACCAGAGCAGACAGATATCATGTGTAAATGTTTTGCTAATTGTATCAGAACTTGTGGATTATGAGCAGTGGCATCTATCACAGGGTGTAAACCAGTTTGCCAATTTTCGCTTCCTGCAGAGACTGTCCATCATGTTTGGCTTCTGCCAAGACTGTCCACAATCTCTTGTTTCCTGCAGGGACTACCTTCCTCGAAAAATGGCTTCCTGCCGAGACTGTCCGCTTGACTGCTTCCTGCCGAGAGCCTTGGCAGGAAGCAGAATCATGCGGACAGTCTCTGCAGGAAGCCATTCATCATGTACAGAAATCACAGCAGGAAGCAAAGATCATGGACAGTCTTGGCATAAGCCAAATAAGACAGTTGGTTGGTTGGTTGGTTGATTTGATGCTTAACGTCCACGGTAAACAACTAAGGTCATGTCGGGACGGTCAGTTAACCTAACCACACTATTCCTGGGCAGGCTTAGACCTCCTAAGCGGTTAACCAGTACTAAGTGCACATACTTTCGCCAGTAACTGACAACTGCCCTTCTTGAATCAGTGGAAGGAGAAACGAAAGTATGTGGCCAGACCGGGATTCGAACCCAGGACCTCTGACTTACGAGTCAGGTGCCCTACCGATTGCGCTACCCGGCCCGGCCCAAATAAGACAGTCTCTGCAGGAAGCGAAAATTAGCGGACTGGTTTATACACCGTGTCTATGTGTATATGGTAATTAAATGGCTAAGACTTTCTATCAGCACAGCTCAAATGACTTTCCGTTCAGCCTTTGGAACTGAAAGCTTGTTTGCAAAATGGCCTCTATATATATTCAAAGAAACAGAAAAAAAAAAAACAAAAAAAAACTTGATGATTTTTTCATAACAACAGGATATCTGTCCCAAAATTAGAAAATAAACAGATCTTTTGGTTTGATAAATTTGATAAATATTAATGCAACTAAATAAAGAAACTGTCATATTCTGATACAGTACCACTGCTACTTCTTCTAAAGAGCTTTTTCAAAAATTTCAATCCTGTTTTAACAAGTGAAAGAAAATGAGTTTAACACTTTGAAATCAAAAGGTCATTTATAAAGTATGTGCTAGCTCAATAGCATGCTGTTGTATGGGTAATCCAAGCAAAACTTGTTGCATTGTGAACTTTTGTGCCCCAAAAACTAAGTACAATACTTACAGAATACATCTTTTTGACAATGATAAGAAGTTTATGTACTAGCTAGTTGTTGAAAGTAATGCTGTCCCATGCTTCTTAGCCATTCATCTTTAAAATGACCTTTGTGCAAATGAAATCACTAATTCACGGCCATTTAGTTTCTTACAACCTTTTTTATGTTTAGAATATTAATAAGCATATCACATATTTATCAGTATATTTTGGAGATAACCAAATGTATTTCCTGCACAGACCACCTGTGTGTACTCTAAGATGCCAAATCATGTCTTGAAATCAGATTAATACTTTTAGGTGATGTTACACGCTCTTTAAATAAGGCAAAATTTCATTGTTTGGTGTAAATTTTGTTAAAAAATCTATGCTTAAGCAGGAGAAATAGCAGGCTTGATTAAGTGATAAATACATTGTAACATGGAGCTTTGGCCATCACCCTCTGTATCAACCCTCTACCATTATAAGCTCTTGAGCTAAAGCTTGAGCTGATAATGGAGTCTGCAGCTGATAAATCAGGCAATAAACAAAACCATATGTGATAATCTCTAATCAACATACTGTACTTCATATGGTTATTACTATACTTCATACGATTATTATACTTCATATAATTATTATTATGACAATACAATCACCTACTATCACATAATACCAGATTCACAACATAACCAATACATTTCAAACACACATTCAAATACACTTGTGTACAAAATTCACTTCATTTTTTAGAACACGCACTAGTACGGTTTATTCCAATTAATATGCATGCGCAATATAGATGCAACTGATTACAAGGGAACATAGGACAGTGAGTGACTGGCCCACTTGTGAAAGTGTACAAGTACTTTTGAGATTTCCTTAAAATGAATGTGAAGCTCTGGGTTCGAGGTTATAAAACTTGAGAATAATCTCAAACTCAAAATAAAGCACACTGATTGGCTGCTTCCGAGCACATGCTCGGAAGCAGCCAATCAGTGTGCTTTATTTTGAGTTTGAGATTATACTCAAGTTTTATAACCTCAGACCCTGTTTTTATATTTGCCAAACTTCTTAAAGATCCTGAATATCATTGGCAGGGCTCCAGGTAACATGAGTTGTCTTTATTGTGTTTTTTTTTTTTTAATTTTTTTATGTTTGCTGTAACACGCTAAATGGGAGTTTAACCCAATTATGAAAACAAAAGAATTGACTCAGTCTGTAAAACTGTGCAGTCTAATTAGAATGTTCACTTTGTGCTTATGTATTCCTTAGGGTACAAACTTGGTATGTGTGAACAGCAAAGGTTTTGACCAGACTGTGCAGATGGTCTGTTTTCCAAACAAAATTAAAACAATTCCTTCTTAAAAGCAGAACACAGTACACTTCTTTGTCTGGAGCCCTGTGTGTAAGTGTCAATCAGAATAAAATTATTCAGTAATATGGTTGATGTGATTTTCAAGGTCAAATGTACAGTGTCTTATATCTTAATGTGCTTAAGTATTGGAATAACTAAAACCATTAATTTTCCATTTGGCCCAAATGGAAAATTAATGGTTTCTTAGGTGTCCCAATACTGAAGCATATTATGGTATGTTGGGGTAGTTAGAGCACAATGACTGCTAAAATTCACTCAAAATCTCGTATTTTACCTGAACTTTTTGAATCAATAATATAACTTTTTTCTCCATCTGCTGAAAGTCAGTGAGATAAATAACTGAAAAGAGTCTGTGTCAAAGCAAAGCAGACAGAGTGAGGTAGCTGGGTTTGCGTGAATTTTTTTTTTTTTTTTTATATATTTTTTAAAATGTCCTCCAAATCATCTTTTAACACAGTTCACCTATATACTACACAGGAAGCAGAAATTTATGAAGTTTATCTGCAAGAATTATGGGACATCTTTGTTTTCTGAAAATTGCTTTGTGTGTCTCGAAATTAAAGAATAATGCTTCAGCTCCAAAGTATTCTGCTTGGTCAAGCATGCAAAGAAGAAAAAGCCTGCACTACAATAGCGCCCTCCTATAGCTGTGTCTATCAGCAAATACGCCAGATGACTTTTAGGGGGTAAAACGACACCGTTAAGATTTACAAATGCATGGTAGAAAAGAATTTTTAGAACAGGAATAATTCAGTTACTGTCCACTTCAAATATTTAGTTTTAGCATTTATGTAAACATATAGATAACCAAAATATGATGAACTGGTTTAATAAAGATTATCTCCCATTAATACCTAGGGTCCCATAAAAGGGACATCTGCAAACAGTGTATACTCAAAATGTGACATCTGACCTGTGTCTTCTTGACTAGTTAGTCATCCTTTGATGAAGTGCTTAACATGAACAAGAGGGCCATGATGGCCCTGGATCGCTCACCTGAGTATCCTGTGAACCTAGCCTCAGAGACATCCATATGACCGACAGACAGAGTTTCACAAAGATTAAATGGAAAATGAACACTTTATTGTGTACCTAAGGTTTTTATAAGATTTAAACTAATGACCTAGATTTTGACACCACATGACCCAGTTTCAAACCTGGTATAGACTTCTTTGATATGAACATTCAGACAAAGTTATCAAAACTGTGCCCTCTAGAGTGTACACAATGTTTTTCTAAGGTTTAACCTAGTGATCTACTTTTTAACCCAACATGACCAAGTTGCACCCTTAGTCCAGATTTGTTGGAGACAAACATTCTGACAAAGTCTCATGAAGATTAGAACAAAACTGTGTCCTCTAAAGCGTTCACACTGTTTTTCTAAGAGCTGACCTAGTGACCTAGTTTTTGACCTTACATGGCCCAGTTTCAAATCTGGTATAGATTTCATGAAAATAACATTCTGACAATGTTTCATGTAGATTGGATCACAACTGTGCCCTCTAGAGTGTACACAATGTTTTTCTAAGATTTGACCTAGTGACCTAGTTTTTTATCCCACAAGACTCAGATTCAAATTTGGCCTAGATTTTATATAAATAAACATTCTGACAAAGTTTCATGAAGATTGGATCATAACTGTGCCCTCTAGAGTGTGCACAAGGTTTTTCTAAGATTTGACCCAGTGACCTAGTTTTTGACCCCACATGACCCAGTTTCAAAGATGGTCTAGATTTCATTTAGATAAACATTCTGACAAAGTTTCATGATGATTGGATCATAACTGTGCCCTCTGTGTCATTCTAAGATTTATTTCTATTTTTAGCTCTGGTGGTCATTTTGTTCAGTGGAGTGGAACCGTTTTAGCAATTTTTGTTCAGGGCCATGAGTAAAACATTTCTGTGAAATTTTTTTGAAATCGAGCCATTGGCTTCAGAGAAGATGATGTTTAAAGCTTTTTTCTATTTTTAGCTCTGGTGGCCATATTGTTCAGCGGAGCGGAACCGTTTGAGCAATTTTGGTAGAGGGACTCCTAAGGAACGTTTCTGTGAAATTATTTCGAAATCGGCCCAGCAGTTTTGGAGGAGAAGTTGTTTAAAGGTTTTTCTATTTTTAGCTCTGGCGGCCATATTGTTCAGCGGAGCGGAACCATTTGAGCAATTTTGGTAGAGAGTCTTCTAAGGAACATTTCTGTGAACTTATTTCAAAATCGGCCCAGCAGTTATGGAGGAGAAGTTGTTTAAAGGTTTTTCTATTTTTAGCTCTGGCGGCCATATTGTTCAGCGGAGCGGAACCATTTGAGCAATTTTGGTAGAGAGTCCCCCAAGGAACATTTCTGTGTAATTATTTTGAAATCTGTCCAGCAGTTTTGGAGAAGAAGTTGTATAAAGCAAAAGTTGACGCCGGACAACGGACGACGGACAAAGACCGATCACAATACCTCACCTTGAGCACTTCGTGCTCAGGTGAGCTAAAAGCTATATGCAAACAATGTAGACCCAGATCAGACTGCTCGTAAGGAGCAATCTAAATAGGGTCTACTATGTTTGTAAGAACATGTAAATACTTTTTTGCCTATATCAGATTACAGTAAGGAATCAAAATCCAAAAAAGACGGAACCTGAACTATCGAATCATGTTACTTTACCCAGGGTGGCAGTAACACATGAATACAATTTATTCCCACTGGGTGAACCAAATTATTCCTGCTTCGATAAAGCACCCACCATACAAATGTAAATCATTGTCAAAAACTTGGAATTAATACCAACCGCTTAGACTTGCTTGCGACATGTACGTACCATCGTTGCTCTGCTGAGACACCATACTGGCCGATGTATTCAAAGTCTTTTCTTCCTCTCCCTCAGTAAGACTTTTGAAATCGAGCAAAAAACTTTTCTGATCCACCTGGTATAACTGTAGGTTCATTTTTGTCTGAAATGACAGCATATTTACATGAACACAATTTTGGGGCACTTTTCTGCTTTTTCTGAGATATCTATCCCGAGTTGGAATACAAAGCCAAGTGTTGTGTTTGTGTTAAATTTTCAGTGTAAATATACCAAAAGCTAAATTGCTGACCTAATAAATAACTGCATTTCACAATAACAAATATTGTCTGCTACATGATGCATGTGTGATATAATGTCCAGTGAACCGTTTGAAGGCTATTCCAGAAAAAATTACCTGGGGAGGGAAGATGGCACCTTTTTTTACCCCACCAACTATAGAATTGAATTTTGCTGACTCCCACCATCTACATAATGAGAAGCTTCATATACAACTACCCCTACAATTACATTTCCCAAGGCACGACCACCCGCAGAATTTAGAAAACAATGCTGTCTAGATTTTGCATTACATCTTTGAAAAGCATGTTGAGTGGAAATCTGAAGCTGAGATAAAATGTAGAAATTTTGTGACAGATCAAATGTCACTGGATTCATGATCATCATCAGCCTTCTTAAAATTCTTAATCTAATATTTCGAACTAAAATATGCATAAATATATTTTATAGTTTGATTTTATAACGAATTATTATGACTATTTATATTCATTTATGACTATTTATATTCTAACAACAGACTATCTTTATTGCCTGGCCAGGCCGCGTAGCGCAATCGGTAGGGCACCTGACTCATAAGTCAGAGGTCCTGGGTTCGAAACCCAGTCTGGCCACATCTTTTCGTTTCTCCTTCCGCTGATTCAAGAAGGGCAGTTGTCAGTTACTGGCGAATGTGCACTTAGTACTGGTTAACCACTTAGGAGGTCTAAGCCTGCCCAGGAATAGTGTGGTTAGGTTAACTAACCGTCCCGACATGACCATAGCTGTTTACCGTGGATGTTAAGCATCAAATCAATCAACCAATCTTTATCGCGTGGACTGCACACACCACTTCAAAATATCAATTGCATTCTTACCCTCCTAGGTAAGTTTTTCAGGAACAGCCTTGAGCAACTCTGGAACTAAAACAATGTCTACTTACGTATTTGCTAGTAACAGGATTTTTCCTTCTCACTCGAACATTATAGGGATTTATAACCTTCCATTCCTACAAATATAAGATCATTGACAAATACAGTTCATCATTGCTCCAAATGAAGAAGAGCTAGATCATAATTCTGAAATAATTTGTTTCTTATTTCTGCATTCACTATACATTGTGAGGCAGTTTAAATGAGGTGCCCACAATGTATAGCGCTGTTTCTACACAGAATGAACAAAAGTGATCTCAGAGTTATCGATCAAAACTCTGTGGCTCTGGTATATGAACTTAAATTTGAATTTTCAGTAACAAAAATTTACTATTTGAACAGTACTTAATACTCAGTTGCATAATTTTTTGTGCTTTTGATGCTTTTCTTTCACCATGTGTAAACTATCTGGTGAGGAGAATTAATCTCACAGCTGAAAAGTATTGGCAAAAAGTAATATATCCTTGACATATACTACACATTAACAGTGCATCACACAGCATTTCAACCTACCGTATTTCTTCGGCTATAAGACGGGGATTTTTCCCGCCGAAATGAACCCAAAAATTTGCACCCGTCTTATAGGCGAGGCTTTGGACACCATGGCTATTTTCCACAGCCCCTGAATGCAGCTGGTCACTGTCCAATGCGCAAGTCTATCCCCCCTCGCAAGTTATGTCCAGGTGTTGAGACATGAACAATACATCAGGTACCGATCACATGAAAATGCCTTATGTGAACAGTGATTGTATCTGGCAAACCCGAATTTTATTGCTGTGTGCCTTGATTAAACTCTTCTTTTGAATTCCAAATCCGCAAACAAAGTGTAACAATATCATCCTTTTTTCTTTATTTTCCTTAACATTCTCAGGTATTTTCCTGCAACCTAGATGTAAACACATAAGGCACCTTTTCTCTTTACTTATCGGTAATCCCAACTTGTCAAACCTTGTCAGACAATTATGTAATTTGAGATGCGGTATTGGACTAGAGTACACAAAAAGATCAAAGCGGTCAATGACCTTGAGGTGACACAATTTGTTTGTTGAAGTACTGGTGTGTTAGACTGACCACGTGCTAGTAGTTTGGATACAGTATTTATGCTAAATATTCGGCCTGTGGAAAAATTCTGTTTAGTATGGATCCTTTCATCTTCAAGTTGCAAACTGGAATACATGAATATATTTTCTCCAGTTGTGCACATCTGAGTTAGGCTGCAAAGCTTAATGTGGATAACTTATGGAAATACATACGGTACATAATGAGGTATGTAATCCAAGATATTTATGCATATTACGGTAACTGCATAACCAGTTTAAATATACATAGACATCGGCGACTGGTGATGACCTTTGGGGAATTGGCCAAAAGATAGGCCCGTCTTATAGGTGAGGCTAAGCTAAATACTTGCCCAGACAGTCCAATAACTACCCCCCGTCTTATAAACGACTCGCCTTATAGCCGAAGAATTACGGTAAGCACTCCATAACATATTCTTGTCTAATAAAGGAAGACTACTCTTACAAAATCTAGGGTCTTCATGGCTCTGAATACTTCATGCATGATGTCCTGAGGCTTGCTCTGTGACCGGATACCTGCAAAAATACAGCAAGAATACTGCATATTTAAAATACCGTAATGACCCTAAAATTTCGGACACCTGAAAGTTAGACAATGATTGTTTGAAAGTGCTTAAAAAGTGGATTTCACACACATTTATGCATCCAAATGATGCTTCGTGAATTGCAAACATTGCAGAAACTGATCAAACTGCTCCTTTAGGAGCAGTTTGATCTGGGTCTACAATGTTTGCTCAGACATGTCTGTCCGAATATTTAGGGTGATTACGGTAGTTATTCACAATTTCATCATAACGTACAGACAAAAGTACATACATGTGCCAATGGATTGGATGCAGGCACAGCCTACATCTGAGCCGCAACACGACAAAACCAACAAAGTGGAATGTGCACCCAGCAAAGGCTCAGATCAGCCTGGGCATCCACCCAGTCTGATCAGAGTCTTTGCAGTGCACTTAAAATAGCTAGGGGTCTAAGCTAGCTCCATGCGGGTACAAAAGACTGATCAGAATGGGGAATTCCCAGGCTGATCTGAGTCTTTGGTGGGCGCATGCCACTTTGTTGGTTTTGTCATGTCGCAGCTCATCTATCCCCTCCAGTTGGTGTAGCAAAACAGATACATATACATTATGCAAAGAATACAGGAATATTGTGCATCATTTTGACCACAGCAGCAATTCTAAGAAATTTTCAAAGCTATACATTTACACAATTCCATCACATGGACAGAAAACTTGTCAAGCCACAAAATATGCATCTCAAGCTCAGAACATTACAAAAAGAAAAGTATTATTCACAAATTCATGATCAATAACACAAATATGAATAATTCTATTTTATTATCTGATTTTCAAGTCTAATTTTAATGATATAAAGTGCACATACTGCATATTAGTCTCCACTGTTCATATCAAATGTCATCATAAATGCAACTTAACTAAACTTTAATACAGTTATCTCAGAGCTCCAGATAAGAGGGGGTATTGAGGATAATTGGAAGATAATTTTTCTTATTTCTCAACGAAAACATATGTTGTGACCCCTCATTAGAACCGTCTCGATGAGACGGTTCTAATGATGGGTCACAAAATATGTTTTTGTGGAGAAATATGGTCAATTATCCCTAAATCATTTCTGCTACCCCTTCTTATCTGGTGCACTGTTATCTTATGGTCACTGAAAGATAACTTTTTTCAAGTATCCTGACAACTGGTTTAACTTCATAAAATGATGACATTTGCAATGAAAGATATTTTTTATGGAGTAGATCTATGTGCATTTTACAACTTTAAAATTAATGTGCCTTGTTAAATCTGAGATATAACTAAATTTTTGCCTGTTTCAGAATTTTATTCTTTCCAAGTCTCCTATTTACTATTAGAATCACATGCTGATGCACCTCATCAAATGTGGTGGGTGCTCTCAATTTAGCACTTTGTCAACATTATTTCAGTGAAGATACAATTATTTTAAATATTGTTTATGAAAAGAGTAATTTACCAAGATGCCACTTTGCCTTCTTTGCCGGTGTCTGTGATTTGTTCACTGTTGTTAGTAGGGGGTCAAGGGTCTGAGTCACATTCTTCATTTCTGTAAACAGCACAGTACATGTAACGTTAACAAACATTTTTTAGCAAAGACAATCATCTACAGGGCACAGTGAAAGCAAAAAGATGTAGACAGAAGTGGGACAGAAGTGGGAAGACAATATCAGAATGAACAGAGCGCAACTAGAACAGCTGGAAACAGGACTAGGTGGATGGACTGCTGTAAAACACTTATATTTGGCGGTCACTTTATTTTGGCGATATTGGCGGAAAAGAAGAAAATTGCCAAATTAAAATGCCGTCAATTTAAACTGATGATTGCGAAATTTATTCCCTCTGCCATACTATCAAAGTCAATAGCCTACACATCATATGTTATAGATATGTTATATCAGCCAAAAAAAGAAGATCCCATGCAAACACTGAGCGAGATGAAATGGAGAGTGAAAATATTAATTAGACACGTCCTAAGCCAAAGGTTGATTAAATCAGAAGAAACACAAATATCTAATTACTGTAAATGGTTTTATTAGGCAAATTTTAACAAAATAATTGAAATGATTGTTATAAATGTATTCACCATGACAGTGTAGAATTCGGATCCAGTGGCCCATATGACGATAGCATTGCCATTTTATCTTGAAATGAAGTGAGTGAATAGAAGTGCTTTTTTTCTTTCAGAAATTACAAATCCGCCAAAATAAAAATCCGCCAATAGGTCCAGTTATGAAAAACGCCAAATTTTGCTGCCGCCAAATATAAGTGTTTTACAGTACTTGCAATATTACGTCCTTTTCAACAGTATTTCATTTATATCAGGACAGTGAGAGGGTGATAATGAAAGATTGTGTGCAATGAAACCCTGTTTATGGTCGAATCCAACCCAGGACCGCTAGGTCAGCAGACCAGCGCTTAACCCACTGAGCTATGTGGGCTCCATGGACCAGATGGACAGGGATTTTGCAAAGTCATCTGTGGTGCCCAACGACCTTGCAAGGTTACAAGATAAAATACAGTGAGTGAGATGTGGTTTAACATCCCAGTAAACAATATTTCAGTCATGTTGAAATGTTGCCTCTGAATTTGTAGGCCTTTTACCCAACCAGACAGAGCTCTAGATAAGAGGGAGTATTTGATGATAATTAAGGATAATTTTTCTTATTTCTCATCGAAACCATATGTTGTGACCACTCATCTGAACTGTCTCATCGAGACGGTTCAGATGATGGGTCACAACATAATTTTTTATGCAGAATTAAAAAAATTATCCCTAATTATCACCAAATACTCCCTCTTATCTAGAGCTCTGCCAGAGATAAATGCCACTCAGGATGCTACAGCTACTAGCAGCTCTGCTGCAGAGGCACCAGGTAGCCCATCTACCAGAGCCCTAGATAAGAGGGAGTATTTGGTGATAATTAGGGATAATTTTTGTTAATTCTGGATAAAAACATATGTTGTGACCCCTCATCTGAACCGTCTCGATGAGACGATTCAGACGAGGGGTCACAACATATGGTTTCAATGAGAAGTAAAAAAAATTATCCCTCAATTATCATCAAATACCCCTCTTATCTAGAGCTCTGTAGCCCATCTACTTTGTGGGCCCTGATGGGCGGGGGGCTAATGGACAGAACAGAAACTGTCCAAGATGAAAGCAGCCAGTCTCATATTGTTGTGCCTGTGATTTGTTCACTGCTATTAGTGCATTTTCGAACAGTATGCTGAATACATTCAGCCCTTGCTGTGATTTGGTTCTGTTAGTATGGGCCAAAGCTTCAGTAACATGCTTTCTTTCTGTAAACAGTACACAAATATTTCAATCTAATAAATTCAGCCAGCCCTCTTTTGCAGATGTCTTTTGTTCAGTATTGTTAGCAGGGACCAAAGATTAGTGTCACACTTTCTACAAACTATAAAGTGAAATGTTTCAAAAAAGGACCTGCACTCAGATCAATACTGTTAGTAGGGGTCATGGGTCAGGGTAACAATCTTGGGTCATGGGTCACGGTAACAATCTTCTGCACAATCTTGATAATAAACAATGTAATGAACATATTGCTATCAAATTCTTCATTTCTGCATGCAATGGTCTGTAGAACAAACAGGTTCATATCTAACGTTTTTAACTGACTATTTTCCTATAACTTTTGGAACATTAGGTTTAAAACATCATCACAGGGTATAATCGATTCCACTAATTTTCGCTTCCTGCAGAGACTGTACATCATATTTGGCTGCCGCCGAGACTGTCCGCGAACTCTTGCTTCCTGCCGAGACTTCTGTACATGATAAATGGCTTCCTGCAGAGACTGTTTGCATGATTCTGCTTCCTGCCGAGAGCTGCGTGATTCTGCTTCCTGCCGAGGCTCTCAGCAGGAATCAGAATCAAGTGGACAGTCTCGACAGGAAGCCATTTTTCGAGGATAGTAGCCTCTGCAGGAAGCAAGAGTTTACGGACAGTCTCGGCAGAAGCCAAATATGGCTGACAGTCTCTGCAGGAAGCGAAAATTGGTGAAATCTATTATACCCTGTGATCATTGAACAAAACAGTCAAAATATTATGCTTCCACTGGAAACCACTTTAAAGTGAATAAGTACACCCCCCTGCTTTTTTGCTGTTTCAACCAAGGGGAATAAAGTTTGTGTGGTTTTAGATGTGGCTGATTTACTACTCTAAAGGCTCTAAATAACGCCCACTGTCATATATTGCAACGCCCCAAGGCATGTTATAGGATTACCCTAAAGTGCTTAAGAATTGGGACACCTAATACCATTAATTTTCCATTTGTCCCAAATGGAAAATTAATGGTTTTAGGTGTCCCAATACTAAGGCACTTTAGGGTAATATGGCGTGTTTTTATGAAGAATAAACAGAGGTCACAATGTAGGTGTTATTATACTCTCCGTATCTAGAGTTCTCGGGTCCTACCTGGCATTCTCTCAGGGTGAGGCTTCAGTGGACTGCTGGCCTGAAATTATAAGAATAATTTTTTTAGTATGGTAATCTTAAATTGCACAAGCCTGAATGAGATCACTGCAAAATTTCAAAAATCTAAAGTAGCTAATTACATTTTTTTCCAAACTTATTTCAAGCTTATAACTTATCATTCAGAATTGAAAAGGTTTTACCATATTAATCTTAATAAATGATTTTATCATACACTCTTCACTCTTATTATACTGACTTACACTCTTCACACTTATTATACTGACTTACCTAACAGTAAAAGCCCCTAAAAATGATGTCTTCCTTTCTTAAACTGCAATACCCCAGGGACATTTATTAGACTTGATAGATAAAACTTATTTCTGCTACAGCATTAAAGTATCTATATTGCCAAGCCAAGAAATAGCATCTTCATTTGAGCTGCGACACGACAAAACCAAGTGGTTGTGCACCCAGCACAGACTAAGATCAGCCTGGGCATCCGCCCAGTCTGATCAGAGTCTTTGCTGTCTGCATGGCGGTAGCTGAGACCCTTAGCTACCAGTCAAGTGATTAGCAAAGAGTCTGATCAGTCTTGGTGAGTGCCCAGGCTGATCTGAGTCTGTGCTGGCCGCACGACCACATTGTTGGTTTTGTTGTGTCACGGCTCATTTTATCAAAGCCTTCTATTACACAATCATTGATGAAAAGTCTGTGCAAGCACATACATCACACAGCAGGCAATGCTCAAACAGACCAATCATCTCTGCAACTTCATGTTAATTTTTCTTTACAAGGATTTCATATAATAGGGACAGGTTGTTAAAAACTAACATAGTCGTTAATTAACAAGATTTAAGAGTTTCCAACCCACTGTACATAAAACCATTGCCATTTTTTGCACTACAAAAACTTCTTATATTTTTTTCACCCAAAATATTAGCACATATGATTTCATTTGTAATTAAAGACTTATCTAATCTCTGACTAACGATTTGTCTTCCTGAAGCCACTGATGCTTTGAACAACTTGGCCACAAGTATTTATTCTGCAGCTAATATGCACACATATTTCTATACAGATAAAGCATAAATTTTACAATTACGAGTAGCACAAAATAAGAGAGGCACAATAAAAAGATACAAGCAACAGTCTCCTCCTGCTTTCAAAGGTCAGTTTCATCAAAACTATGTGTTCATACCAACAGATTTTGTCAAACAACTTTATCAAAAGTTCTAAAACTCCTATTACAATGATTTTAGAACTCCTATTATGATGATTTTCAAAGGTATCTACTTTCTAAGATGCATGAAATTAAATCTACTAAAAACAGCTGCATCAATGATAAACTTTTCTTTTATCACAAAAACTGCACTGAACAACAACAACAACAAAAAATCATAATCATGCATGTTAAAATTCAAATACGAGCTAACTACATGTATATTTCTGGCGTACAAAACCAATTTCTTATTCAAACTTATAAACCTAAAGCAAAAGCCGCTGACATAACCAAATTCTTTAGGTATATTCCAATTGCAATTCCTTTTGATCAGTAATATTTTAGTGTTCTAGATAAGAAGGGGTCACAGGAATAATTTAGGAGTAATTTTCAATATTTCTCATAAAAGCATACACTGTGACCCATTGAGACGGTTCTTATGTTGGGTCAAAACACGAACACTTAATTTGCGTGCTATGGATACCAACTACATAGCTCTGGATAGGATGGAGTTTTCAGGATAATTCTGAGATATTTTTTTTCCTTTTTCTCACAAAAACGTATGTTGTGACCCCTCATTAGAACTGTCTGAGCAAGACAGTTCTAATGAGGAGTCAAAACATAATATGCTTTTTTATCATATGCTTCGCATCTGAGAATTTAATAAAGCCATACATTAACAAGAGCTGTCGCCTGACAGCATAGCTCGCCTGAATAGGTGCTTGCCCATCACACAGTCACTATGGTGGTGTGGACTGCTAGGCATAAAACTTCAGGCAAGCATGTCCATAATGACAACACATTTATAAACAAAAGCTATCTCAGAAATGTCTTAAAATAAAATTAAAATAAGAAAAAAATTACATGAAATTTCAAAGTTCATGAGCTTGAGGTCAAAGAAGTAAGGGGGTAGGGGGAGGAGTGGGGTAGGGGTG
Source organism: Ctena decussata (assembly GCA_963989385.1). NCBI lineage: Eukaryota > Metazoa > Mollusca > Bivalvia > Lucinida > Lucinidae > Ctena > Ctena decussata. The sequence continues at coordinate 80,512,637 of OZ022501.1, read as the reverse complement.
GGGGGAGGGGGAGGCTGGGATGTATCAAACCTTGAACCATTATCTAACATTAGTCCAAGTACATGTATAAGTATCAACTGAGTCCATTGTGGCACTGTGAAATTATGTCTTCATAAATATAAAACTTTAACCAAAATTCAAAGTCAATAACCTTGACTTCAAGGTCATCCAGTGGGGTAAGTATATAGTGTTTTGTAAAAACTCAAAAAAGTGTCTAACATCAGTTCAAGTGTAAACTAAGTCTCTGCCAAGCATTATGAATCAGTATGCAATAAGAAAACTTTAATAAAGACCGATTTCCTAAGTCCCTGACCTTGACATCAATGTAACTGAGCGGGGTTGGGGTAGGACTGTGTAAAACTTTGGACCAATATCTAACTACAGTGCAAATATAAAAAGAATTCATCTATGGGTTCATGAGATATGTGTCTTTAAAAAACTTTAACCAAAACATTGAAAAAATAAAAAGATAATTTTCTAAGTCCATGACCTTGACATCAAGGTCACTGAGAGGGGTGGGGGTAGTACCCTGGAAAACTTTGGACCAATATCTAACTACAGTACAAGTATCAAAAGAATCCATCCATGGGTTAAAGAGATATTGGGCTTTATAAAACTTTAACCAAAACATCCAGTTAAAAAAACTCCCAATTTTCAAAGTCCATGACCTTGACATCAAGGTCAAGGAGTGGGGTGGGGGTGGTACCCTGTTAAACTTTGGACCAATATCTAACTATAGTGCAAGTATCAAAAGAATCCATCCATGGGTTAAGGAGATATAGGTCTTTAAAAAACTTTAACCAAAACATCCAATCCGGACGCCGACGCTGACGCGGACGCGGACGTGGACGCGGACGCTGACGCTGACGCCGACGCCAGGGTGACAACAATAGCTCTTCCTGAACTTTCGTTCAGGCGAGCTAAAAACGATTATCCACTAGTGGATTAAATATGCAAATTATGTCGTAACGTTATGCGTTGACGTCCATAAAACTTCGAGTTTTCTAATGGTGTAATTGTGATGTTTTAGTGCAAATTTTGCTAAAAAAAAATGTGATTTTAGTGTCATATGATAAATAGAATCTTGCATTCGTGCTCCTGTATTATTGAATTTATTAAACTCTTTTGTGAAAACGATAAGATGCTTGGCAGAGCCTCGCGCCTTATCAATTTCCCCAACTTGTTTAATAAATTCAATAATACATGAGCACTCATTTAAGATCCTCTGTATATCCCTAAATTATTCCTGTTACCCTTTCTTATCTGAAGCACTGCAACTATATGATAATAATGCCAATGTGTATCCATGTATTTTGTATCATGTATGTATGTACATGCTTTAATTAATTTTATTTCATGCAGAACTGAAAAAAATCATAGACATGCAGGTTACAACAAAGTGTAAGTGAGTTTGAATAAAGGATGCACTGTATAGATAGAGGGTTGCAACTAGCATATTAACCCTATTAAACCCCGCTGCTCTAATAAATGCCACCTGCTTCTTTTCAGACTGATGGCCAAACATAATACAGTTATTTCTTCTAAAAGTATACCCATTCATCTTAGTATTGTTTATTAAAGGTATTTTGGCAGTGGCTGATTTACTACACCTTGGGGTCTAAATAAAGCCCCCCCCCACCCCCCCCCCCCAACTTTTCGCAAAATGCAATGCCCCCGGGGCATTTAATAAGATTAATACGGTATATTACTAGCAATTCCCAGGGTCTTGACTAAAAGAAATATAAATATGGTACATTCGAGAATTCCCATTGCTGATGCAAATGGGAAAGACTGATAACACTGTGCAGATGAGCCTTTAGCCCTAAGACCTATATTCTCATGGCACATGTAAATAAAAGCTCTGGAATGACTCTTTCTGGCCAAAGGAGAAGGTCTATCTTTTTTCAACAACCTATCTCAAAATCACAATTCAAATTCTTAAAATTCGCCAGCAGACAAAGCAAGGGGCAAAATACAAGCATATACATGTATGAAAATATGCATAAAATATTATGGGCAGCATGAAGCAGGAATAATAAATCTACCTAAATGATGTTAGTCTATAATAATTTGTTATTGAGTTTCTGATTATAAATATGGGTGTTGCTGTATTTAACAGCAAGTCCAATAAGATGAGATTTTAAGGATAATTCTGGGACAGAATTCTTATTTCTCAATAAAAACATATATTGTGATTGCTCATTAGAACTGCCTCAGTGAGCCAGTTCTAATCTGTAATCACATGTATATTTTTGTGGAGTTAGAGTAAAAATTATCTTACAAATTATCCTCATAAGCCCACCTTATCCAGACCTCTGAACTATGTCTAATTGTCATAAGCCTAATGACAGCTCTTTAATAGCTGAAAAGCATAAATAAGCTACTTATTCAATCTTGGATATTGTAATCAGATCCCTCAACAATATCTGAAATGGAACGCTCCATGATCAAATCTACTAGCCTATCAGGGTGTATTAACATCATTGGCTAACAGTGCAGCCTCGGCCAACAGTGCAGCCTCTGATCAGACTGCTTTTTAAGATAAACAATCTGTGCCAATATAGCAGATTGTAAGCAGCCTGCTCCTGATGCTAGCTTCACCCATGTATTTTTGTCCAAATATTTAGGGATACTTGTATGCAATCTGTAAGCTAAATGTGTTAAATTGAAGCACTAAGCAGCAAGCTCTGGGGTGGATCCAAATTCACAGTTCATTTACATGCAGTCATGCAGTTGTGGTTTATATCCTTGCCACTTTTAGATATGCCCCTGAAAACTATCATTACTAATGTCACGACTGTGTAGGTACACAAAGTAAAAGTAAAATTGTGGTCAGGGAAGAGAACTGATTCCCTCTGAGTATAGAACAAACTGATAAAGATAATGGTCCACAAACTATCAACCGATGCATGCTAATTTTTCCCAAAACTTTGAACCCTTAAAAGTTTTCCTGAAAATGCTTACAGTATTTTAAATGTTTTCGCTACTATTATTACATAAAATTATCTTAAGTGTCCCAACTTTTAGAATTTTTATGGGTACTTTTGTGAGCAGTTTCAACTTACTATTTACAAAAAATAATCAGTCAGTAATACTTCAGTAAAGAGTGCAGCTCCAAATCAGACTCCTCTTCAGTCTGATCTATTTTTCCACCATTTGCAAAACCAGAGGACCAATGGTCCTGTAGCTCACCTGACACTTGGTCCTGGTATATATTTTAATGCTTTTATACATGTATATAGCACCAGGGCAGGGGCAGATAACCCCCTTCCCTTGGGGATTAATGTTGAGTCCCAATTCTATATACCAAGCCACAAGGTCACTGGGCCTTTGGTTCTGGACAAAGATTTCCGAAGGGTTTTTATCATATATGGGTGTGGTGGCCACCATGTTCATGTGACCATGACCATCTGAACAAACTTTGATTCCTTTGACCCAGTATTAAAGCTCCATATGAAATACAGTAATCATTTGTATAAACTATGATGGGCCTGAGTGCCCAATGCTACATACTGGTACCAAGTTTCAAAGTTATAGGCCTTTCGGTTCTCGAGAAAAAGACGTTCGAAGAGTTTTTACCATATATGGGCATGGTGCCCATCTCGGTCAAGTGACCAAGACCATCTGAACAAACTATGGTTCCTCTAAGCCGGTGAAGCTCCATATGAAATATGGCTTCAATTGACCCAAGTGGCCGCTGAGAAGATGTTTGAAAATGTTGACGGGTGACAGAATCTCAATGACCTTGTACAAAAGTCAAAGAATGACCTTGACCTTTAACGACAAAATATCTTCATCTGGTCATTCAGTTAACAATATATACCAAATATTGTACCTTCGACTTAAATAGCTTCTGAAAAATCCACTGTTTAAGCATTTTCCCATATAAAAGCCTACATAACGTACCAAAGTTGACAGTGTCATAAATTAGGTCAAGGTCAATGCACGATCATTTGTATAAACTATGATGGGCCTGAGTGCCCTAAGCTACATACCAAGTTTCAAGGTCATACGCCTTTTGGTTCTGGAGAAGAAGACTTTGAAGGGTTTTTACCATATACGGGCATGGCGGCCATCTTGGTCAAGACCCCCGAGAACAAACTTTTACTCCCCGATCACACTTAGACTCCGTATGAAATTTTGATTCAATCAGACCAGTGGTTTCAGAGGAGAAGATGTTTTGAAAATCTTGATGACGGACAGATTGGCAAAATGACCTTGACCTTCAGTGACACAACATCTTCATCTGGTCATTTAGTTGACCATATAGACCACGTATTGTACCTAAGACTTAAATAGTTTCTGAGAAATCCTCTGTATAAGCGTTTTCCCATATAAAAGCCTTACGTACCAAAGTTGACCATGTCGTAAATTAGGTCAAGGTCAACGCAAGGTCATCTTTTGTATAAACTATGATGGGCCCGCATGCCCGATGCTACATACCAAGTTTCAAGGTCATAGGCCTTTTGGTTCTGGAGAAGATTTTCGAAGGGTCTTTACCATATATGGGCATGATGGCCATCTTGGTCATGTGACCCAGACCCCGGGTATTAACTTTAGTTCTCCCATCCCACTGAGACACCATATGAAATTTGGCTTCAATCTCCCCTGTGGTTTCAGAGGAGAAGATGTTTGAAAATCTTGATGACGGACAGATCGGCAAAATGACCTTGACCTTCAGTGACATAATATCTTCATCTGGTCATTTAGTTGACCATATATACAAAATATGTACCTTAGACTTAAAAAGTTTCTGAGAAATCCACTGTTTAAGTGTTTTCTCATATAAAAGCCTATCATACCAAAGTTGACCATGTCGTAAATTAGGTCAAGGTCAACACAAGGTCATCATTTGTACAAACTATGATGGGCCGGCATGCCCAATGCTACATACGAAGTTTCAAGGTCATTAGCCTTTTGATTCTGGAGAAGAAGATTTTCGATAGTTTTTTAGAACATATGGGCATGGCGGCCATCTTGGTCATGTGACCCAGACCCCAGGTATTAACTTTCTTCCCCCCATCCCACTGAGACTCCATATGAAATTTGGCTTCAATCTCCCCAGTGGTTTCAGAGGAGAAGATGTTTGAAAATCTTGACGACGGATGGTCCGACGGAACAACCTTGACCTTTAGTAACATTATATCTTCATCTGGTAATTAGTCGACCATGTATACAACATATTGTACCTTAGACTTAAATAGTTTCTGAGAAATCCACTGTTTAAGCGTTTTCCTATGTAAGTGCCTAACATACCAAAGTTGACCATGCTGTAAATTAGGCCAAGGTCAATGCAAGGTCATGATTTGTACAAACTATGATGGGCCCGCATGCCCGATGCTACATACCAAGTTTCAAGGTCATAGGCCTTTTGGTTCTGGAGAAGAAAATTTTTGAAGGGTTTTAACCATATATGGGCATGGCGGCCATCTTGGTCATGTGACCCAGATACCCCGAACAAACTTTCGTTCCCCCAACCCATGGAGGCTCTATATGAAATTTGGCTTCAATCGGCCCAGTGGTTTCAGAGGAGAAGATGTTTGAAAATCTTGAAGACGGATGGTCCGACGGATTGACCTTGACCTTGATTGACATAATATCTTCATCTGGTCATTTAGTCGACCATGTATACCAAGTATTAAACCTTAGACTTAAATAGTTTCCGAGAAATCCACTGTTTAAGCGTTTTTCCATATAAAAGCCTAACATACCAAAGTTGACCATGCCGTAAATTAGGTCAAGGTCAATGCAAGGTCATGATTTGTACAAACTATGATGGGCCCGCATGCCCAATGCTACATACCAAGTTTCAAGGTCATAGGCCTTTTGGTTCTGGAGAAGAAGATTTTTGAAGGGTTTTTACCATATATGGGCATGGTGGCCATCTTGGTCATGTGACCCAGACCCCGGGTATTAACTTTAGTTCTCCCATCCCACTGAGACACCATATGAAATTTGGCTTCAATCTCCCCTGTGGTTTCAGAGGAGAAGATGTTTGAAAATCTTGATGACGGACAGATCGGCAAAATGACCTTGACCTTCAGTGACATAATATCTTCATCTGGTCATTTAGTTGACCATATATACAAAATATGTACCTTAGACTTAAAAAGTTTCTGAGAAATCCACTGTTTAAGTGTTTTCTCATATAAAAGCCTATCATACCAAAGTTGACCATGTCGTAAATTAGGTCAAGGTCAATACAAGGTCATCATTTGTACAAACTATGATGGGCCGGCATGCCCAATGCTACATACGAAGTTTCAAGGTCATTAGCCTTTTGATTCTGGAGAAGAAGATTTTCGATAGTTTTTTAGAACATATGGGCATGGCGGCCATCTTGGTCATGTGACCCAGACCCCAGGTATTAACTTTCTTCCCCCCATCCCACTGAGACTCCATATGAAATTTGGCTTCAATCTCCCCAGTGGTTTCAGAGGAGAAGATGTTTGAAAATCTTGACGACGGATGGTCCGACGGAACAACCTTGACCTTTAGTAACATTATATCTTCATCTGGTAATTAGTCGACCATGTATACAACATATTGTACCTTAGACTTAAATAGTTTCTGAGAAATCCACTGTTTAAGCGTTTTCCTATGTAAGTGCCTAACATACCAAAGTTGACCATGCTGTAAATTAGGCCAAGGTCAATGCAAGGTCATGATTTGTACAAACTATGATGGGCCCGCATGCCCGATGCTACATACCAAGTTTCAAGGTCATAGGCCTTTTGGTTCTGGAGAAGAAAATTTTTGAAGGGTTTTAACCATATATGGGCGTGGCGGCCATCTTGGTCATGTGACCCAGATACCCCGAACAAACTTTCGTTCCCCCAACCCATGGAGGCTCTATATGAAATTTGGCTTCAATCGGCCCAGTGGTTTCAGAGGAGAAGATGTTTGAAAATCTTGAAGACGGATGGTCCGACGGATTGACCTTGACCTTGATTGACATAATATCTTCATCTGGTCATTTAGTCGACCATGTATACCAAGTATTAAACCTTAGACTTAAATAGTTTCCGAGAAATCCACTGTTTAAGTGTTTTTCCATATAAAAGCCTAACATACCAAAGTTGACCATGCCGTAAATTAGGTCAAGGTCAACGCAAGGTCATGATTTGTACAAACTATGATGGGCCCGCATGCCCAATGCTACATACCAAGTTTCAAGGTCATAGGCCTTTTGGTTCTGGAGAAGAAGATTTTTGAAGGGTTTTTACCATATATGGGCGTGGCGGCCATCTTGGTCATGTGACCCAGATACCCCGAACAAACTTTCGTTCCCCCAACCCATGGAGGCTCCATATAAAACTAGAAATGTTTTTCAGAGAAAACTGATGTCCCCCCACCAGCCCATTTTCCATCCCCTATAATGAAGACCTCCTGTGACCTTGAAAATGAGTTCAAGGTCACCAGAATCTGATCAGCTCTTAAGCTAGTCCCAGTGATGTATTCATGCAAGTTTGGTGAAATTCCATCTATTGGTTCATGAGATATTATGGGTACAAGAAATTGCCATCTAAGTCCTCCAATGACCTTGAAAATGAAGTCAAGGTTGCCAAAATCTAAATCAGCTCTTAAGCTAGTCCCAGTGATGTATCCAAGCAAGTTTGGTAAAATTCCATCCATTGGCTCATGAGATATTGTGGTAATAGGAAAGTGTCATTTCAGTCCTCCAGTGACCTTGAAAATGAGGTCAAGGTCATCAAAATCTAATCAGCTTTTAAACATGTCCCAATGATGTATCCATGCAAGTTTGATGAAATTCCATCCATTGGTTCAGGAGATATAGTGGGAACAAGAAATTCTCATCTAAGTCCTTCAGTGATCTTGAAAATGAGGTCAAGGTCATCAAAATCTAATTAGCTCTTAAGCTAGTCCCAGTGATGTATCCAAGCAAGTTTGGTGAAATTTCATCTATTGGCTCATGAGATATTGTGGTAATAGGAAATTGTCATCTCAGTCCTCCATGCTCCAGGTACCTTGAAAATGAGGTCAAGGTCATCAAAATCTAATCAGCTTTTAAACCTGTCCCAATGATGTATCCATGCAAGTTTGGTGAAATTCCATCCATTGGTTCAGAAGATATAGTGGGTACAAGAAATTGTCATCTAAGTCCTTCAGTGACCTTGAAAATGAGGTCAAGGTCATCAAAATCTAATTAGCTCTTAAACTTGTCCCAATGATGTATCCATGCAAGTTTGATAAAATTCTATCCATTGGTTCAGGAGATATAGTGGGTACAAGAAAGTCCTCCAGTGACCTTGAAAATAAGGTCAAGGTCACTAAAATCTAATGAGCTCTTAAACTTGTCCCAATAGTGTATCCATGCAAGTTTGGTGAAATTCCATTCATTGGTTTAGGAGATAACATGGGTACATGAAATTGTCATCTAACTCCTCCAGTGACCTTGAAAATGAGGCCAAGGTCACCAAAATCTAATCAGCTCTTAAACTTGTCCCTATGACGTATCCATGAAAGTTTGGTGAAATTCCATCCATTGGTTCAAAAGATATCATGCACACAAAGTGGGTACATGAAATTGTCATTTAAGTCCTCCAGTGACCTTGAAAATGAGGTCAAGGTCACCAAAATCTAATCAGCTCTTAAACTTGTCCCAATGATGTATCCATGCAAGTTTGGTGAAATTCCATCCATTGGTTCAAGAGATATCGCGCACGCAAGAAACTGTCACGCCGACGCTGACGCCGACGCCGACGCCCGCGATCCGCACTGAAAACAATATGTCCCCCCTCACCTTTGGTGGGGGGACATAATTTAGCTTTGATCCGCCCAGTGGTTTTGGAGAAGAAGATGTTTGAAAATCTTGAAGACGGATGGTCCGACGGAATGACCTTACCTTGATTGACATAATATCTTCATCTGGTCATTTAGTCGACCATGTATACCAAGTATTAAACCTTAGACTTAAATAGTTTCCGAGAAATCCACTGTTTAAGCGTTTTTCCATATAAAAGCCTAACATACCAAAGTTGACCATGCCGTAAATTAGGTCAAGGTCAACGCAAGGTCATGATTTGTACAAACTATAATGGACCCGCATGCCCGATGCTACATACCAAGTTTCAAGGTCATAGGCCTTTTGGTTCTGGAGAAGATTTTTGAAGGGTTTTTACCATATATGGGCGTGGTGGCCATCTTGGTCATGTGACCCAGATACCCCGAACAAACTTTCGTTCCCCCAACCCATGGAGGCTCTATATGAAATTTGGCTTCAATCGGCCCAGTGGTTTCAGAGGAGAAGATGTTTGAAAATCTTGAAAACGGATGGTCCGACGGAATGACCTTGACCTTGATTGACATAATATCTTCATCTGGTCATTAAGTCGACCATGTATACCAAGTATTAAACCTTAGACTTAAATACTTTCCGAGAAATCCACTGTTTAAGCGTTTTTCCATATAAAAGCCTAACGTACCAAAGTTGACCATGCCGTAAATTAGGTCAAGGTCAACGCAAGGTCATGATTTGTACAAACTATGATAAGCCCGCATGCCCGATGCTACATACCAAGTTTCAAGGTCATAGGCCTTTTGGTTCTGGAGAAGAAGATTTTTGAAGGGTTTTTACCATATATGGGCGTGGCGGCCATCTTGGTCATGTGACCCAGATACCCGGAACAAACTTTCGTTCCCCCGACCTAGGTAGGCTCCATATGAAATATGGCTTCAATCGGCCCAGTGGTTTCAGAGAAGAAGATGTTTGAAAATGTTGACGACGGACGACGGACGACGACGGACGGACGGACGACGGATGCCTGGCTATACTATAAGCTTACCTATGAGCCTAAAGGCTCAGGTGAGCTAAAAAATTACAAAAACACCCCCTCATAGTAAAACTGGTCTTGTCCAAATTTGAAGATGAATGGATCTACTACTGAAATGGCTGAGTTCCTTGTTTGAATACCATAAAAACTCTGTAAATTGGGACACCTAAAATAATTACCATAACTGTCCCAAAAATAAAACACTTTGCTGTTACAATGTTGTAATGCAACCATAAGATGCATATGTAACAGCAAACAGTGTCTGTTCCTATAGGAGCAGTCTGATGTGGGTCTGGATTGTTTGCTCCGACCTATCTGTCCCAATACTTAGAGTGTTTACAGTACTTCAGGTAAATATGATGTCAGTATTGTAAGATTAAAATAGCTAGCAAAGCTCCATCTGATGCTGCCGCAACCAGCCCTAGCAACAGCCGCAACCAGCCCTAGCAACAAACAAACAAATAAAGCATTGTTAAATCTCACCCGTGGGGAACCAGGAGCAGTAAAAGTACCGCTACCCAGTCTCGAGAGTTGACTCTTCTAGGAGAAAATGTGAAAGAAAACACACAAAAAAACATCTCATGCTAGATAAGCAGCTTATAGCTTGTAGCTAGTCAAATGTAAGTTCAGAGCAGCTATTGATCATGAGTGACAAAAGAAATCAGGGTTCGAGGTTATAAAACTTGAGAATAATCTCAAACTCAAAATAAAGCACACTGATTGGCTGCTTCCGAGCATGTGCTCAGAAGCAGCCAATCAGTGTGCTTTATTTTAAGTTTCAGAATGTACTCAAATTTTATAACCTCTGGGCCATAGCTCTAAATAGCAGCCAGCAAAAATGCCTTTCGTGCTTGCAACTGCCAAAGTTAGCATTCATAGCTGTCAATTCAGGGCTGGAATATTCTTAAAACTGTCACTTGTCCTACATTACCAATTTTATCAAATACTAAGATAATTTGATATTCAACAGTGGCAATTCAAAATTTTTACTAGCCCTTCTGCGCTAGGCACTCGTTGTGGCAAGTGGTTGAATAGATTATTCCAGCACTGCACATGACTACTTAAAAAATATCTAAAACTTCTTACAGGAAGAACACGTATTCTTCTGAAAATCTAAATAAAAAATTCTTTCTAGCAAATACAACATTGAGCAACAATTTTGGCTACACAATATCTGCAGTATCAAAATTTTGCCGTTTAATGAGAATGATATATTAGCGCAGATTAATTCTGACATTCTAGATATAACATGGCTCCAGATAATAAAGAAAATTTGATGTTGATTTGTGATAATTATTTTTATTTTTTCTATCAAAATATATATTGTGGCATATATTAGAATCGCCTCACAGAGGCGATTCTAATGGGATGCCACAATGTAAATTTTATGGAATGGTACAGAAAATATGTCATATACTAATCATGTACTCCTTATTATCTGAACCCCTGTTAAAGTATATGCAAATTATTCAAAATTAAATTAGAGCACTTATAGTCTGGTGCTCTTCATCTTAACTGCCAATATCACCAAAATTAAGTTCCTGCCAATTATATGTGTTTAACAGTATCTCTGAAACTTCATACAACATTTGGCTGCATCAGTAAGCATGGAAAGTCTTCCACACATTGACCAATAAACTAAATACTTTAAAACAGATAATGGGAGTTTACAAAATAAAAGGGAGAATTCAATTATCTTCAGGTGCTGAATTAAAAGTTTATCTTTAAACACTGTAATATGTAAATCATACTCATTTCTTTAGTCACTCAGTGTCAATATGTATAACAGATTGTATATGAACAGTACATGTATACTTGAACCAACTTTCTTTTGCATCCCGAATATTTCCAATACTGCTGCACTTCAAATTAATTTGTAGTGTATAAAATCTGGTAATTTTTCGACTGCAGTCAGATTTGATATAATTCAGAAATGAAGAATATTTGTTTTCCTATAACAGGAAGAAGAGCTGAGGATTTCTTGCACGGCAAAGAAAGTTGGTCAACAGTCATGTGAAATCTTTGAAATTAAGAGCCTCAAGATTAATGAAAACAAACACAGCAAAAGAATCGTCTTTCATAATCCAAAGAATGATGTTAAACTTATGCAATAAAGCAGAAACAAACACAAGTTTTTGAAATTCTGTCCCTCATTTCTCCATATGTCATAATTCATGTTCCTTGTAGAATGCTTTTGGTCTTTACTTATTACTTTGCATATTGCAGAGAGCGCATCCTTTCCACTGAACATATTTCAAAACATTTCCTAGTTTTTCATAAATTTCACATTTTATAGTAAAGCATGTTAAGCAACTAACTTTGTCACAGAAAAAGTGTAAAATAAAAGAAAATTCTATCTCTTACCTTACAAAAAGAAAATACTTTTATGAGAAGCAGCACTGTAGATAGTGCTATGAATTACGCTATAGATAGTGCTATGAAATACGCTATATAACAGCATAACAGCAGTACTGTTAAGCTAAGCCTACAGCTGCAATACCAACTGAAGTGTTAATCAACATTTAAAAAATCTAACCAGGCACTATCAAATACTCAATATTTATGATCTTTATAGTAAGAAAAACTAAACACTGGCAGATGGTGCACGTCATGAGAAACCCTATCTTTTGGCCATGGCAAAATGCTAGCCCAGATATTCTACTACCAACCTGGGTTCGAGGTTATAAAACTTGAGAATAATCTCAAACTCAAAATAAAGCACACTGATTGGCTGCTTCCGAGCATGTGCTCGGAAGCAGCCAATCAAATTGAATGTGCTTTATTTTGAGCTTGAGAATATACTCCAAGTTTTATAGCCTCTGGGCTTGAACATCCACTGACCTGACTGATCATGTGCAACTGTATGTCTGAGCATGTCAAGTTCACATACCGAACTTATTTAGTTATAAGATGGAGTTTTTTTTTTCCCCGTCCAAGACAATCCCAAAAGTCTAGGGATCTAGTTTTTTTTGGGACTGTTTTGGCAGGGAAAAATAATATGAGCCGCGACAAAACCAACAATGTGGTTGTGCAACCAGCGCAAACTCAGATCAGCCTGGAGATCTGCATATATCAGACTCTTTGCTAAGCCCTTAAAGGGTAGCTTAGGGTATAAGTTGACTCCATGCGGACAGGGAAGACTCTGATCAGACTGGGCGGATGCCCAGGCTGATCTGAGTCTGCGCTGGGTGCACAACCACTTTGTTGGTTTTCTTGTGTCACGGCTCATATCTTATAGCAGAATTTCATGAGACTGATTGATTGATTTGATGCTGAACGTCCTCGGTAAACAGCTATGGTCATGTCGGGATGTCAGTTACCCTAACCACACTATTCCTGGGCAGGCTTAGACCTTCTAAGCGGTTAACCAGTACTAAGTGCACATACTTTCGCCAGTAACTGACAACTGCCCTTCTTGAATCAGCGGAAGGAGAAACGAAAGTATGTGGCCAGACCAGGTTTTGAACCCAGGACCTCTGACTTATGAGTCAGGTGCCCTATGGACTGCGCTATGCGGCCCGGCTTTCATGAGACTCATGAGACTGATTTGGATATTTGGGGCCATTCTTGAGAGGGAAAAATGCCGTTTTATAGCAAAATAAATATGGTACGCCAAAAAAAAGTTTTCTCATGATGCAACCAAACTGACCCTGAAACAGTTACAGGGCCCACAAGATCAGGAAAGGCTTCCAGGGCCAAGATGACCTGTAAACAGAGTTCCCAGGTTGAAGTGACCTAGAAACATATCCAGGGAACATATGACCAAGAAATATTGTTCTAGGCAATCTGAAACTAATTAATGCTTGCTAATGAGATCCCTGAACACATTTATGCTGAAAAAAAAACATACCAAAATTTTATTCTGCACTGTTGGACTATGTATCTCAGAGCTCCAGATAAGAGAGGGTATTGAGGATAATTCAAAGATAATTTTTCTTATTTCTCAACAAAAACATATGTTGTGACCCATTAACCGCATTAACCGTCTCCACGAGACGGTTCTAATGATGGGTCACAAAATGTTTTTGTGGAGAAATATAGATAATTATCCCAAAATTATCTCTGTTACCCCTTCTTATCTGGAGCACTGTAATAATCTGGAACTTTGATGCATATAATCTCAGTCTCATGTAAGTCCCAGAGCTGAATCTCATTTCATTTCCATTATTTCCCCATCTAATCAATGACATTGTAAAAGAGAAATATGGTGGGCAAATGGCTGTATCCAACATGCAAGTGTGTATAGCATTCTGTTGAAATAAGTGAGTGAAATGTCCTCACAGGTTATTTTGCCCATATTACCACAAGAAGTTTAAGATATTCCCCTGCCCATACAAACCAACTCTTATCCATATTTAACATAGATCTGATCTTATCAGGCTACCTTGAGTATTTGTGAAGGGTAATTCTAATGCACTTACGTATGTAAGCCGACGTCTGATTGGATAACGTCAAAAATTTGCGACAGTATATTCTGGGATTTACTGTCGCAAACACGACGTCATTATGTAACGTCGCTTCTCATTGGTTGACGTCTGGTTTTACGTCCCTGAAAGCGTTTGCTATTGGTACAAAGTAGCACATTTTTAAAGGTGAAAATGTGAAAAGTGCATTAGAATGGAGATAACTGTATTAAAAATTGTCATTTGGTGAGGTAAATCGTCGGTTTTATGGTCCCAAATTGCGTTTTACGGCTCCGCTGGGGCGTCACAGTAAAACAAAATTTCCAACCACAAAACCGATGATTTACCTCCCCAAATGACAATTTTGAGTACAGTTATCCCCTAATTAATGCATGCATGGAATAGGTCCTTACTCCCATGAGCAATATCAAGCAACAGGCAATGCTTTTTGACCATCAAATTGATAAACCAAGTGACTCACTTGGATTTTTTGTCTAATAAAATCAATGTTCAAGTTTTATATTTTAACTTTTGCAATGCTCCTCCATTTTGGGGACATTTTTGTTACCACTCTGACTAAAATGTGTTCTCAAAGCTATCTTAAACACACAAAAATTCTTACTCTATCATATTCAAGCTGAATTTTTTTTCACTTACCACAATATCTGCAACATCATAAAAATGGCATATTGCTGCCATCGAATTTTGGAGCTTTTATAATTTCAGATATGTGTCTACCTATGTAACTGTATTGGCAATAAGAAAATGGCTATCTTTTTATTTTGATTCTTTTTTTCTTTGTAGCAAACAGTACTAAACTTAAGTTACCATAAAATGTAAGTGCTGTATAGTATATAGTATTTAACAACAATGTCAATGTTCTAAATTCCCACTGCTTTGTGTACAAAGCTTCTTTTCACTCTTAGGTACACAGAGGCAAATAAAAAGATGACAATCATTTATCTAACTGGAAGATTTCTGCACCCACATGCCCCAGGGCAAAGCAATGAAGGTTTACACTGCCCGACAGCAAGCAACACCCAAGGAGAAAGCTAAGAATGAACGGCTGGTAAATGAGATGGCACAATGAGCCTCGTCGTATGGAATATACTTTTTCTCCCCTAATGAATGATCAATGAATCCTAAGCTGAAAATACAGTGCAATAAATTGAAGAACAAGAGCTGTCGCCTCACAGCATAGCTCCCCTGAATAGGTGCTTGCCCATCACACAGTCGCTATGGTGGTGTGGACTGCTATGTATAAAACTTCAGGCAAGCATGTCCATAATGACAACACATTTATAAACAAAAGCTATCTCAGAAATGTCTTAAATTAAAAAAAAAATCCACATGAAATTTCAAAGTCCATGAGCTTGAGGTCAAAGAACTAAGGGGTAGGGGGGAGGAGGGCAGGGCTAGGATGTATCAAAGCCTTTAAACGTTATCTAACATCAGTCCAAGTATTAGTATCAACTGAGTCCATTGTGGCACTGTGAAATTATGTCTTCATTAATATAAAACTAATCAAAATCTTTAAGACAAAACTCAAAGTCCATGACCTTGACATCAAGGTCATCCAGTCGGGTAAGTATATAGTGTTTTGTAAAAACTCAAAAAGTGTCTAACATCAGTTCAGGTGTAAACTAAATCTCTGCCAAGCATTATGAATCAGTACGCAATTAGAAAACTTTAATAAAGACCAAATTTCCTAAGTCCCTGACCTTGACATCAAGGTCACCGAGCAGGGCTGGGGCAGTACTCTGTAAAACTTTGGACTAATATCTAACTACAGTGCAAATATAACAAGAGCTGTCGCCTGACAGCATAGCTCGCCTGAATTGGTGCTTGCCCATCACATAGCCGCTATGGTGGTGGGGACTGTTATGCATAAAACTTCAGGCAAGCATGTCCAAAATAAAAACATATTTATAAACAAAAGCTATCTCAGTAAAAGTCTTAAAATAAAATTAAAATAAAAAAATGAAATAAAATTTCCAAGTCCATGAGCTTGAGGTAAAAAAAACTGAGGGGTGGGGGGTGGGGGGGGGGGGGGTGGGGGGTGGGGGGGGGGTTGGGGGGGGGGGGGGGGGTAGGGGGTTGGAGGCTAAGCTGTACCATCAACCATTATCTAAAATCAGTCCAAGTATTAGTATCAACTAAGTCCATCATCGTGGCACTGTGAAATTATGTCTTCATAAATATAAAACTTTAACCAAAATCTTTAAGACAAAATTTTAAGTCGATGACCTTGACTTCAAGGTCATCCAGTGGGGTAAGTATAAGGTGTTTTGTAAAAACTCAAAAAAGAGTCTAACATCAGTTCAAGTATAAACTAAATCTCTGCAAAGCATTATGAATCAGTATGCAATTACAAAACTTTAATAAAGACCAAAATTTCCTAAGTCCCTGACCTTGACATCAAGGTCACTGAGCGGGGTTGGGGTAGTATTCTGTAGCTCTAACTACAGTGCAAATATCAAAAGAATTCATCAATGGGTTTAAGAGATATGTGTCTTCAAAAAACTTTAACCAAAACATCCAATCAATAAAAAGACAATTTTCTAAGTCCATGACCTTGACATCAAGGTCACTGAGGGGGGTGGGGGTAGTACCTTCGAAAACTTTAGACCAATACCTAACTTCAGTGCAAGTATCAAAGGAATCCATCCATGGGTTAAGGAGATATTGGGCTTTATAAAACTTTAACCAAAACATCCAGTCCAAAAAAACTCCCAATTTTCCAAGTCCATGACCTTGACATCAAGGTCACTGAGTGGGGTGGGGGTGGTACCCTGTTAAACTTTGGACCAATATCCAACTACAGTGCAAGTATCAAAAGAATCCATCCATGGGTTAAGGAGATATAGGTCTTTAAAAAACTTTAACCAAAACATCCAATTCGAACGCCGACGCGGACGCTGACGCGGACGCTGACGCGGACGCGGACGCGGACGCGGACGCCGACGCCGTGGTGACAACAATAGCTCTTCCTGAACTTTCGTTCAGGCGAGCTAAAAAGAATTCATCTATGGGTTCAGGAGATATGTGTCATTAAACAAGAATTCCGCGGAATGCGGTATCTCGCCTGCTAGTGCTTTGTCACAAAAACAGAGCTCAATCAGCAAAGATGTATGCATGAACCAAGTTTCTTGGCTCTAGCCCTAATAATTTCTGATGAATGCACGACCCAAGTTTCATGGCTCTAGCCCTTATAGTTTCAGAGAAACAGACCTAAATGCGACCAAAAATTGCAAAGTCAGTCAACCGTAAAATGTAGGTCAAGACTCAATATTGATGATGACTTTGAGATTTACTCTTCCAGACGTACCTATGAACCAAGTTTCATGGCTCTAGCCCTTATAGTTTCTGAGAAAATGACCTAAACACAAAAACTCGACAAAAACTTGCAAAGTCAGTCAACCGTAAAATGTAGGTCAAGACTCCATATTGATGATGGCTTTGAGATCTACTCTTCCAGATGTATGCATGAACCAAGTTTCATGGCTCTAGCCCTTATAGTTTCTGAGAAAATGACCTAAACGCAAAAACTTGCAAAATCAGTCAACCGTAAAATGTAGGTCAAGACTCAATATTGATGATGGCTTTCAGATCTACTCTTCCAGATGTATGCATGAACCAAGTTTCATGACTCTAGGTCTTATAGTTTCTGAGAAAATGACCTAAACGCAAAAACTCGACAAAAACTTGCGAAGTCAGTCAACCGTAAAATGTAGGTCAAGGCTCAATATCGATGATGGCTTTGAGATCTACTCTTCCAGATGTATGCATGAACCAAGTTTCATGGCTCTAGGCCTTATAGTTTCTGGGAAAATGACCTAAACGCAAAAACTCGACAAAAGTTTACGCCGACGCCGCCGCCGCCGCCGACACCGGAAAAGCAATACCTAAGTCTCGCCTCTGCTTCGCAGGCGAGACAAAAACTTTAACCAAAACATCCAATCAATAAAAAGACAATTTTCTAAGTCCATGACCTTGACATCAAGGTCACTGAGGGGGGTGGGGGTAGTACCTTGGAAAACTTCGGACCAATATCTAACTACAGTGCAAGTATCAAAGGAATTCATCCATGGGTTAAGGAGATACTGGGCTTTAGAAAACTTTAACCAAAACATCCAGTCCCAAAAAACTCCCAATTTTCTAAGTCCATGACCTTGACATCAAGGTCAAGGAGTGGGGTGGGGGTGGTACCATGTTAAACTTTGGACCAATATCTAACTACAGTGCAAGTATCAAAAGAATCCATCAATGGGTTAGGGAGATATAGGTCTTTAAAAAACTTTAACCAAAACATCCATCCGGACGCCGACGCCGACGCGGACGCGGACGCCATGGTGACAACAATAGCTCTTCCTGAACTTTCGTTCAGGCGAGCTAAAAACAAAAAAACCAAACTATTCTTAATCCAAAGTCAAGAGAAGAATCCTGACTTCAGCCAGATCAAAGCATTTTTACTGCACAGTTCAACAACTTCTCAGCCAAAGCAAGCAAACAATGACTAAGAACAAATTTATAATGAAGCTCCCAGCACTTTAACTGTCTTTATTTTTTAGAAATCCAGTATATATCAGACAAGTATTAAATACTGTTTTCTGTTGCAAATGATGTCTTATTTTCATTTATAGACAGATCTTCTATAAAAGCTGATCTGTACTACAATAATATGAGCCGTGACACGAGAAAACCAACAAAGTGACATGTGCGCCCAGCAAAGACTCCGATCAGACTGGGCATCCACCCAGTCTGATCAGACTCTTTGCTGTGTGCTTAAAGGGTAGCTAAGGGTCAAAGCTAGCTTCATGCTGACAGTGAAGTCTCTGATCAGACTGGGCAGATGCCCAGGCTGATCTGAGTCTTTGCTGGGTACACATGCCACTTTGTTGGTTTTCTCGTGTCACGGCTCATACAAAGTGTACTGCTACAATAAAAAGTGTCAAAGGTAATTCAAAAATTTACAGTCTGCTAGAACTGCACTAAAGTATATAGAAAAATTCACTACTAAATCAGAGCTCCAGATAAGATGGGATTATGAAGAAAATTCTGGAATATCTTTTCTTATTGCTCCAAGAATACAAATGTGATGGTTTCAAATTAGACCTGCCTCACAGATGTACATGTAATTGTAATTAAGGACCTTATTAAGAAATGTATATATTTACATGTAAATTCAGTTATATGACAAATTTTTCCCCTTTTAAAACAATCCAAAAAATCTAGATCCATCTTACAAGATGAAGCTAGATTTTGGGGATCCTTTTGGAAGGGAAAAATCATTCTTACAGTGGAATGTTTGAGTCATTTTGGAGTGAGAAAAAGCCCCCATCTTAGACCTGAATAAATATGGTAAAATGTTTGAGGCTCTCAATATGACCACCGTGCCCTGTTTTTATGGAGGCTGAGCATAGTGTTTTCAATTTACTATTAAATATCTGGAGCTCTAGAAAATGCTAAACTTATAGCTGGAGTGAGTCAAACTGGAAATGGATACTAGACTACATAAATGCAAGACGATATAGATTGGGCTCAGTGCTGTTAGCTGCTGTCTGCAGGTTGGCAAATTACAAAAGAAAATATTCACACAGGTATAGACAAAACACTCAAAACAGAAGATTAAGCTTAAACATGGACCAAGCCTGTTACAATCTGCTACAATTTGTTACTTTGTAACATTGACTATCATTTTTTACACAACCATTGTCATACTTTTTCTCCAAATGTATTTGATCACATCTATTTATAGTACAATTTAGAACTCAGTTCAGTGGTTAAGTGCATTTTTGATGCATTTTTGTTCATACAGCAAAATTAATCAACTCTCGATATCTCAAAGTTGAAGTTCATCTCTAACTACGGATATCTGAAATTAAATTTTCTAGTCCCAGAAATTTTACTTTGAGATACCAATAGTTTGAGATAAAGGAGTTGAAATGTTAAGGAAAATAGGAGATGCATCCAAATCATATTTTTTGATGTAAGAGAGTACTTTGAGATCTCAGTGTATGAGATAATGAGAGTCAACTGGATATGATTAACCCTTTTTGACCAGTGGACTTGTCCATTCTTATCATGCAGATAATCCCATTTCTAGTTTTAGGGGTTTCTGGTGAATATTTTCACTTTTATTGTACTTTGCATAGAAATTCCTGTAAGCAAACAATGTAGACCCTGATCAGACGCCGCATTTTGCGGCGTCTGAACTGGGTCTGCACTGTTTGCATAATGTCCCCAAAATGGGTATCCGGTCTAAAAAGGGTTAAATGAAAAACAGCCATACTGGAATTCATTAAATGAAAAACAGCCAGCCTTGGATTCATCATTTAATACAGGCTGATGACTACTTTAAATGCATTATTCTGGCCCATGTTTAAGCTGTTTACCACTACACACTACACACAGCCCAGCAGGCAGAAGTAAACAATTACTAACAATTGTCTCAGGCCCGGGAGGAGAGCCCAGAATATGGGCATGGCGACCAGACTGCAGAAGAAAATAATACAATGTTAGAACTAGAAATACACATTACAGAATAATATACGAGACCTGGCTTAAAACTATTCAAGATGGCATATGGTAGGTAAAGTTTTCCCATAGCCCGGCAGTGAAGTTTGGAGGCCCACTGTGTCTTGGGCACAGCATATTAGAGGTGGAGCCCATCTCTCATCGTTTGCTACCTTATCCTTTCCTGATTTGAAAAAGGTACCCATTTACTGCTGGGTTGACAGAGTTTTCCAGTCACCAGCTGGCCAAACCCAGATTCAAACCCATGACCTTCTGCATCATAACCGAGGGTGGGTCTCTAACCATTGGACTTTTGCACATAACGAGATGAGTTAAAATTTTTCACAAAATGCTTTGCACTACATGCAATTTAAGCTCCTCCCACTAGCTTCATAGAAAGATGAACATTAGGAAGTAAGATGCCAAATATTAGCATATGCAATCTCGAACTTCTTCCAAGCCAGACCCTCTTTACGATAATAATGACCAACATCATGAGAAAAACTTTAAATGATATACATATATATACTATGCACAATAAATATAGCAATTTTTTTGTATGTGTCAGATCCACCATATTAGGATTTTATTGTCAATTTACTGCATAAAGATACAAAGGCCGATCATTCGAGATGGTCTGGCAGGTAAAAGATTCAAGATTGTTCAATTGTAGCGTTCGAACTACCGTGACGTCAGATTTTATAACCATTGTGTCTGAAGGACATTTTTGATCATGCACAAAAGCCAAAACCATAATGAGGCGGCTGGTTTGCTGTTAAAATAAAGGAAAACGCTTTAAAACATTTGAATATGCTACGAGTATGAGGTTTACAAAATTCGAAAATTTGACGTTTTCCCATGTTTTTACGTTATCGTCTTAAAAAGTTGTTTCTAATCGGTATTTCTTACATCCCTTTCGAGTGTATGATTCTTTGGTATCTACCAATATGATAACGTAAACAATTCGGAAAGAAAATTCTTCCCGGTTACTGAGCATAAGTCAAAAGTCTCAGACTAACGTCATCATTTTCTCACAGTTATGTTATACTTCAGTGAAGAAATTTCACAATTAAATTAATCATGGTATGACCTTTAATTTCAGCCTATTTTTTTTATCGGGTTTTTCTTCTGCATTGAACTGAAGCACCCGTGAATCATTGCACATTGGACGGAATTATAACGTTTTAACGTCAATTGTGCATGCTAAGATTCGTCCATTGTTGAGCTTAACCATATCTTTTACACATTCAATAGCTTTGACAAGAAAACTGGGAATGAAAATGATGCGAAAGACCGTACAAAAAACCACATGCTTGCCATGTTTATGTTGCTTTTCAATGGGTGCGAATTTCGCCTAATGACCCCTTCTGTGCTAATCGCTTTCCCCCAATATCGTTTTTAAAGATGGCTTCTGTAATCCCATGGTATCTTAAGCCCCAAATACGGTTCCCTTCAATGCAATTTAATTTCGCTCAATGTTGCACTTCAGTAATGAGAAAAATTGCAAAATATAAAAAAATTGCTAAATATATTTTGCATAGTATATATATACAGATAAATAAAAATGCAGAATAAAACCAGCATGACTGTCTTATTATCGAGGTCCTGTATCAGACACCAGATGACATACAGACTGCTCATTTGGCACACGTATAAAAATAAGAATATTGTGGAATATGGTGTCTAGCCTGTCTGCACACTGACACTAGAGTGAAACCAGAAGACTCAACCATTTACCCTGCCTGCACTGGAAAAGTAACAGAGCTCCAGATAAGAAGGGGCAACAGGGGTAATTTAAGGATTTTTTTCCTTCTTTTTCCATTTAAGCATGTGTTGTAACCCCTCATTATAACCGTCTCATCAAGACGGTTCTAATGAGGGGTCACAACATATGTTTTCGTTGAGAAATAAGAAAAATTATCTCTGAATTATCGCTGCTTATCTGTAGCAACCACAATTCATATAAGATTATGTCAATATCTGGACCTCTGAGTAATATCTACAGTATGTCTCGTTTCTACTAGTTGCAGGCGAGATAAAATTGAAAAAGTTTTTCTCATAATATGATCCAGTATTAAAATCTGATTATTATAAAATGGAATATCAAATATTGAACTACATGTAATTTTATTTTTCAACACAAACTAGAATGTTTAAATCTAGTATTAAAACCTGATTATAATAAAAATATTTGCAAATGCTTATTTTTGCAAATTAGTAACTGATAATGGTTCTTTGGTGTGACAAAGGCCATAAGTATTTAGCGCAACTTTTATTTACGCCAATGCTAAGTTCAGATGAACTAAAACAGTTACAAATATTTTCTGTTTATGGTATGACTGGATCAGCACAAATTCAGGAACAGAAGAATCCTTCATAGGAATTCAGTAGGTTAATGGTTAAATTAACAAGGGTTTTACTCTTTTGCATATGTTTTAAATTGTGTAGCAATCCAAAACTGTGTGTTAAACAAGCATTTTTTTTGTAAAATGGGAAATTCTCAAGGATGTTTATTTCCATGGAAGTGAATTAAAGGAATTATTTGCAAAGTACTGAAGTTACAATTCTCATAATGGTGAAGTCTACAGCATTTTGCGTAAGTCCTACTTTTTTCTAAACTTTGCATTTATTTTGCAAAAATGAAAAAATTATTTCCCAAGTTACAGTATTGCATTGAAAGAAACTTAACAACTTTTCCCATAACAGTACCTTTAGCATGCTATCCGTGAAATGAGCAGGTGACAACTGTGTTATGTCTATTTGTCGAAGAAAGAAGAGCTTCACAATGCATTCAAATTGTTCTGCTTTACACAGCATTCAAATCGTCCCCTTGTGGGATAATCTGAATCAAATATCAAGCCCAACTTTCTGTGAAAAATAAAAATATTTGAGCCATAACACGAGAAAACCAACAAAGTGGTTGTGCACCCAGCGCAGACTAAGATCAGCCTGGGCATCTGCCAAGTCTGATCAGACTCTTTGCTAAGCACTTAAAGAATAGCTAAGGGTCTAAGCTATGTCCATGAGGACAGTGAAGACTCTGATCAGACTGGGCAGATGCCCAGGTTGATCTGAGTCTTTGCTGGGCGCACAACCACCTTGTTGGATTTCTTGTGTTGCAGCTCTAATTTTACAATGCTGTCAGCTGGTATTTCAATTAAGCTTGCTAAAGGTTAACAGTAGAAACATTTTAACAGTTAACACACTACTTATATACTTACTAGTAAGAAAGATTCCCCAGGTGGACTAGAAGCTACGTAGAAGTCTTGAATGTTCACTGACGTTCCACCTACAACAACAAACATTACAATAGGACCACTGATTAACACTCATTACCACTGGCTGGATAGATAACATGCACAGGTCATTATTTTGTGATACTGACCCCATAACCAGTAGTATTACTTCATATTCTGACGTCGTCAGTATTTTCAAGTCGTAAAAATATTATTGTTTGTGGCATAATGCTGTCAGATAATATCATAAGGTATCGTCATATGAATCAACAACAAGAGCTGTCACCTGACAGCATAGCTCGCCTGAATTGGTGCTTGCCCATCACAAAGCCGCTATGGTGGTGTGGACTGCTATGCATAAAACTTCATGCAAGCATGTCCATAATGAAAACACATTTATAAACAAAAGCTATCTCAGAATTAAGTCTTAAAATAAAATTAAAATAAAAAAAAAAAACTGAAATGAAATTTCAAAGTTCATGAGCTTGAGGTAAAAAAAAAAAAACTGACGGGTGGGGGGGCTATGTGGACTGCTATGCATAAAACTTCATGCAAGCATGTCCATAATGAAAACACAAAAGCTATCTCAGAAATAAGTCTTAAAATAAAATTAAAAAAAAAAAAAATGAAATGAAATTTCAAAGTGCATGAGCTTGAGGTAAAAAAACTGACGGGTAGGGGGGAGAGGGGGGGGGGGGGGGGGGGGGGGGGGGCTAGTATGTATCAAAACCCTGAACCATTATCTAACATCAGCCCAAGTATTAGTATCAACTGAGTCCATCATCATGGCACTGTGAAATTATGTCTTCATAAATTTAAAACTTTAACCAAAATCTTTAAAACAAAATTCTAAGCCGATGACCTTGACTTCAAGGTCACCCAGTGGGGTAAGTATAAGATGTTTTGTAAAAACTCAAAAAAGAGTCTAACATCAGTTCAAGTATAAACTAAATCTCTGCAAAGCATTATGAATCAGTATTACAAAACTTTAAAAAAGACAAAAATTTCCTAAGTCCCTGACCTTGACATCAAGATCACTGAGCGGGGTTGGGGTAGTACTCTGTAGATCTAACTACAGTGCAAATATAAAAAGAATTCATCTCTGGGTTCAGGAGATATGTGTCTTTAAAAAACTTTAACCAAAACATCCAATCAATAAAAAGACAATATTCTAAGTCCATGACCTTGACATCAAGGTCACAGAGGGGGGTGGGGGTAGTACCTTCGAAAACTTTAGACCAATATCTAACTTTAGTGCAAATATCAAAGGAATCCATCCATGGGTTTAGGAGATATTGGGCTTTATAAAACTTTAACCAAAACATCCAGTCCAAAAAAAACACCAATTTTCTAAGTCCATGACCTTGACTTCAAGGTCACAGAGTGGGGTGGGGGTGGTACCCTGTTAAACCTTAGACCAATATCTAGCTACAGTGCAAGTATCAAAAGAATCCATCTATGGGTTAAGGAGATATAGGTCTTTAAAAAACTTTAACCAAAACATCCAATTCGAACGCCGACGCTGACGCGGACGCTGACGCCGACGCCGTGGTGACAACAATAGCTCTTCCTGAACTTTCGTTCAGGCGAGCTAAAAACTAACAATGAACCACTGCACAAATTTTAAATGGAGCTATTATTTAAAGTTTTGCATGCTGACTACAAGACACTGAAGCACAAAGCCCAGCAGGTAAATCTGCTCAGCAAGTCAACCAGAAAACAGACACTGCATAGGAAATCTAATTTAAGCATCATTAGAATCATGTTTATTTTAATGTAGTTGTATATTCATATTTGTCAAGAAGACCTGCCATAATATGATGAATGTACAGTAGAACTTCTGTGGCTCGAACACTGATGGCTCATTAACCTTGGTTAGCTGAAATTATTGCCATCGTCCCGACAGGTCATTTTATGCATAATTAACACTGGGTGGCTGGAACTTCTCTTGGCTAAAACTGATTTTTATGGTCCCAAGCCTGTTCCAGCCATTGAAGTTGTACCATACTTGTGTACCGTATTTGTGAAGTTTCATGAACATTTTTCAAATGGGTTAAGGAGAAAAAGCCTATGCATGAAATTTTGCCATGTGCAGATGATGCATGAGTTAAAACACTGAGAGTTATCTTTCTTATTTGAGACCAATAGTCTCAACTGCTCTGCAAATGTGTGCTAAAAATCAGTCAAATGAGCCGCGAAACGCGAAAACCAACAAAGTGGTTATGCGCCCAGCGTAGACTCAGATCAGCCTGGGCATCCGCCCAGTCTGATCGGAGTCTTCGTTGTCCGCAGGGAGGTAGCTAAGACCCTTAGCTACCCTTTAAGTGCTTAGTGAAGAGTCTGATCAGACTGGGCGGATGCCCAGGTTGATCCAAGTCTGCACTGGGCGCACAACCACTTTGTTGGTTTTCTCGTGTCGCGGCTCAAATGAGAGAAAGAAGGAAGACAAAACTTACTTGTATCCTGTATTCTTTTATTGTCTATGATGAGGTTATAAGCAATAGCCAATTGGTCCATGGGATCCCGACTCAGTAACGCTTTCTCAACCTCATATTCTGTTACTCCAAATTTCTAAACAAAATAATGTTATGGTGAATAAATACATATTCAATGTATTAAAACAATAAGTGCACATGCTCTGATAACAAATAACTTTTACCAGGTGTGGGCAAAACATTTTTATGAACTATCATACAACTGAATGTAAAATGTAATTATATTAACATTTAAGCCTATCTCACTAACTTCCAATTGAGCATCCATGTGATATACTGGATGTTACAAATACAGAGCAAAACGCCAGCAATTCACGGTTCTGGAAACAATGCCTACATTAAACAAATATAAATCCCTCCATTTAACTGTAAGATAAAATCACAGAATCGTGTGGGACATCGAGCATGTGGGATTTTGTTTGTGAACTATGTCACATGCTAAGTTGTCATTGCATTGGCTAGTTTACACTATCAGGTGTTTTTTAAGTGATATTCTGGGTGTGGCTCGGAACTGTGTATAACTCACCTCAATTACTTCTCGTACAACATCTACATCAATGATCGAGGCATCATGATCCGTTGGAGAAGGAAACAAGTAAGCTGGCAGATCCTTCTTAAACCAGTCATGCTCTCTGTAATCAAATTGTGAATTACATAATTGAGCCGCAACACAACAAAACCAACAAAGTGGCATGTGCATCCAGCAAAGACTCTGATCAGCCTGTACAGCCATCCAGTCTGATCAGTCTTCACCGTGTGCTTTAAGGGTAGCTAAGGGTCTAAGCCACCTCAATTCCGACAGCAAAGACTGAATAGACTGGGCAGATCCCCAGGCTGATCTGAGTCTTCACTGGGCACACATGCCACTCATATATCAGTTTCTTCCGAGCCGATAAACAGCAACTGTTTGCAAGTGTAGGGATATAACTGCATGTTTTCCTGCCCTTTTTTTAAAGGAGAGACAACCCAGGGTTGCCACTTATGCTCCACTTCAAAATTCCCTCCCTCTTCCCTGATTTTCCCTGACATTTTACAGTTTTCTATACCCTTTTGTACATATCCGAAAGTTGATTTACTCTTTACTTCAACAGTGCCAACTGTATCACTTAGAAATTGGGGGTTACTTTTAAAGGAAAGAATTTGCTCTCCCAG
Source organism: Ctena decussata (assembly GCA_963989385.1). Lineage (NCBI taxonomy): Eukaryota > Metazoa > Mollusca > Bivalvia > Lucinida > Lucinidae > Ctena > Ctena decussata. The sequence continues at coordinate 80,485,041 of OZ022501.1, read as the reverse complement.
GGAGCAAATTCTTTCTTTTAAGAGTAGCTCCCAATTATGAGTAAATATGCTTGGACAATCTCTCTAAGAAAGTACATCCCCTTGAACAGACCAAATATATTTTCTAAGACTGCCACAGTCATTAATTCCCTGACTTTTCAAGTCCTTTCCAAATTCTCCTGACCAACCATGAAATTCCCTGACCTTTCCCTGACCTGAAAAAATGTCTTTTTCAAATGTTTTTCCATGGCAACCCTGCAACCTGATGGTTTTGCATTGGCTACCCTGTAAGAAGAGCACTGACTCAAAAGAGCTGACCCCCCCCCCCCCCCCCCCCCCCCACATGCACACACACATTGAAAGATGGTGGAAAAATAATAATGACAGTTGCTTTCCCTGAAACTGTATGCATTTAATCATCATCATTAGACACTGTAATATTTGAAAACCTTTTTCTCAATCTATATACTGCACAGCTACCGTAGTACTGGCAGTAGTGATTTTCAAACCTCAGAACTCAGACTGTAACAATTTCCTTCTCCTTTATTGGTTAGCCTTTGACTGATACATGAGCCGCGACGTGAGAAAACCAACAATGTGGTTGTGCGCCCAGCGCAGACTCAGATCAGCCTGGGCATCCGCCCAGTCTGATCAGAGTCTTTGCTGTCCGCATGAGGGTAGCTGAGACCCTTAGCTACCCTTAAAGCGCTTAGGAAAGACTCTGCGCAGACTAGGCGGATGCCGATGCTGATCTGAGTCTGTGCTGGGCGCATAACCACATTGTTGGTTTTGTCGTGTCGCGGCTTATATAGAAGCAGTCACAGTGTAGTGGATAAGGAGCAAGATTACCAATCCAGGGGTCAAAGCTTCATTCCCCAACTTCTCTGGTCTTTCAGATGAGACTTTAAACCAAAGTCCCGTCTCTGTATGACTTATGTATTGGTGGGACATTAAACTTGAGTTCACTCACTCACTCACTTGACTGATACACCTATACAAAGGAGATAGAAGCAATGTTTCCAAACAATGCTGGGTTTCTAGTATATCACAGGATACACTATCCCATGTTTTTTTGTTATCCAATTTGATGTCACCCAATATTCATTCATTAGAATATCTGAATTTGAAATACACTGATTATTGATAAGGCTGTCAGTTATATTGGCAGGCCAAAGGAAGGCTTGTGGTGGCCGTAAAACATCTCCCCTTATATCATCCATAGTGCAGATTATATTTTATTTTCGTCCTTTAAGATCAGGTGATATATTCTGAGAAATCTGAAATTTTAGATTGGTTTAGACTATTATTCTAGATCATCGTCTTTTATATTATTTGTACCCTTTTTGATACTAATCAGTCTTTGAACCGACTGCCCAATTGAAATGAATCAATTACAGTATGCTTCTCTCTGGTTTCGTCACCAGATATTGTCAGGGTCACTGATGAGGCTTTATAAGCCAAAACTACGTAGTCTGGCCCATGTTCCTTTTTCTGAATGTATTCTCTGCTCTTGAAGGAACTCTTTAAGATTTTAATTGTACTGAAAATTTAACTGCAATATTCATCTACTGTAGATCATCTTGTATCTGCGACCATTAATTACATATTGCAAATTAAACAAACAAATAATTAAGTCAATTGGCATGATTCTAAACAGCCATGTACTTTTTCAGTATAATTTATGTATCAGGCCAATTATTGGCAGTCTTCAATTTTGATGAAATACTTCTTGGAAGTGACTGATCTCAACCGAATATAATTTGCAGTATTTTCAACAATTTTTATCGTCCTCACACAAAATATAGACACCATCGCATAGAATATGTATAAACAGTTTTACATAACTTCCGATAACACGAGAGAGGTGTGCATGAGTCTGATTATAATAGTACACTAATCTGTTCATTCTCCGTAAAAACATGCGGTGGCACCTCATTATATCTGCCTCTACATACAATGTAGGAAGCTCTAATTAGGGTCATTATAAATGAGGGATATAACATAATACTTAAACTAACAGAAAATTTATCAATATTCTCCTCATTCCCACCACCTAATCCTTACTTACAGCACTAGTCTCAACATGCACAGTAACATCTACTTAGTTTAGCAATCATTTTTACAAGGGAGATCACTTCAAACTACATAGAATAGTATTTGTTTCCATGGTTATGGAATCTCTTCTTCAATGTGGGTACTTTTAAAGGAAAGAATCTGCACCCACAGATGAAAGCAAATTACGACATTTAAGGGTAGTTCCCTGTGAGAATGAAGTTAGATACTTTCAGCTCTAGAGTTATCTCTCTTGGTCGCATTTTTCTTACATCTAAGATGTATGGGTACACATCCATGATTTTCTGACATTTTTAAAAAGGGAAACAACTTTCAAGACTTCCTGTCTGTGTCCCTAGAGGACTAAGCCCTTTCAAAAAAGGGGTCTTCTCTTAATAGTAAGAATTTGCTCCTAGAAGAGAAAATTCTTTCCTTTAAAAATTGACCCCTTTGAGAAGGGAAGTAACAAGGGCTTCGCAAGCGGCACATAATACGCCTGTTTAAATGTCATAAAGGAGTTACAGAATGAACAAGACTGTTTACAAAAGGATAGACAGACAGACAAACAGAGGCAACCACTCTATAATAAATAAATTCAACATTATATGTAAATATTCAACATTAGTATATCAAGTCAAGGGAGATATACTAAATATACTAGATATACCATTCTTGGTTGTATTACATTCCCTTGGCATCACTACAATTTTAAACAGTTGAAATGTTACAGGGTAAACAGGATATTTATGCAAGGGCAGGTAATTCAGTAAGTAAGCCAGAGTTGTGGTTCTTGCTCAGGATACATTGCTTCATTATTATACACATTCCTACAAAGTTTCATTCTAATATTTCAAAAGTTTAAGGAGATATGGAGTGAATGAGAAACGCTTAAAATATACTAATCAAAGGGAGGTTACTCCAAAATTAAGAAAGGGGGAGCAACCATTCTTATATGTGACACACTATCTTGTGATCATGCACATTGTTATAAAGTTTCATCATGATATTCCAAACGGTTACCAAGTTAAGGTATGCACAAGGTTAGTAAACACAAAAATAGTCAACAAGAACTAATGAAAGGGATGTAACTCTAAAATGAAGAAAGGGAGAGCAGCCATTGTTGTACGCGACACATCGTTGGGTCTTCATACACATTGCTATGAAGTTTCATACAGTTATCCGAAACGGTTATCTAGTTATGGCGCGCACAAGACTTGCAGGGAAAAAATTAATCAAAGGGGCATAACTTGGGAACTAAGGAAGGGGGAGCAACCACTTCTGTACGCGACACGTTCCCCCAACCTAATACATATTCCTACCAAATGTCATGAATATATCCCAAACGGTTAATGAGTTATGGCGCGCACAAGAATGTTTACGGACGGACAGCGCCATGACATAATACGTCCGTTTTTTCAAAACGGGCGTATAAAAATGAAAATGGCAGATTTGCTTCCCTTGAAAAATTATTACTCCCCATCATATATCTAAGACAAAACTTACCTTATGTCTTTCATGGAGGCTCTCTTGAGTGGATCAACTTGTAACATGTGACATAATAATGACACTACGTCTTTGTTTAAATATTCAGGGATGGCAAATATACCAGCTGAAAGGTAACGTAAATAACATGCAGTAACTAACCCAAAACCTACCACACACCTAGTCTAGCCTTGCCTTACACATACCTAATGTCTTTCATAGAAGCCCGTTTGAGTGGATCAACTTGTAGCATGTGACATAAAAATGAGACAACATCTTTGTTTAAATGCTCAGGGATAGCAAATAAACCAGCTGAAATATATATACTTCTACATACCGTATTTCTTAGGATATAAAACAGGTTTCTCCTTCCAAAACAATCCCAAAAACCTAGAACTATTTTAAAAGATGGAGCCTTCCAAATCAATCCCCAAAATCTATATTCATCTTATAAGATGGACCTAGATTTTGAGTTTTTTTGAAAGGGAATAACTTGTATCTTATTGCAGAATTTCATGATATTTGGGTCATTCCAGAGAGAACTAGAAAATGTGTTTATGAAACACTATGCCCCCAACCATATGCTTGTCTCTAAAGAAGGTTCATTCAATAATGCTTGTATCTTTGTACCATAGGCTTACAATGCACTAAGTCGAAAAAGGGGCTTAACTCAGTCAAAATTTAGGAATTGTTTTCGAAAGTTAATCAGGTCATCTACACCTTGGGCAACATCAACCTGCAAAAATCATGATCCTACCATCAGGGGTTCTCCAGATATTTTGTTCACAAGGTTCCATAGGCAAATAATGCACTAAGTCGAAAAAGGGGCATTACTCGGTCAAAAAGTCACGAATTTGTTTCAAAAGTTAATCAGGTCATCTACACATTGGGCATTCTCATCCTGCAAAACCTCATGATCCTAGCGTCAGGGGTTCTTGAGATATTTCGTTCACAAGGTTCCACAGGCTTACAATGCACTAAGTCGAAAAAGGGGCATAACTCGATCAAAAATTCATGATATCTTTTCAAGAGTTAATCAGGTCATCTACACCACAGGCAGTATCTTCCTGCAAAAAGTCATGCTCCTAGCATCAGGGGTTCTCCAGATATTTTGTTCACAAGGTTCCATAGGCTTACAATGCACTAAGTCGAAAAAGGGGCATAACTTTGTCCAAAATTCACGAATTTGTGTCAAAAGTTAATCAAGTCATCTACGCCTTGGGCATTCTCATCCTGCAAAACCTCATGATCCTAGCATCAGGGGTTCTTGAGACATTTTGTTCACAAGGTTCCACAGGCTAAGTCGAAAAAGGGCCATAACTCTGGAAATACATGACCGGCGGAAAAATAAAAAAATACGGGTCTGCTTATTTTCCATACTGATCATGTGTAAAAAGTTTCAAGTTCCTAGCTCTTACTTATCTTGACTATGTGTAAAGGTACCTTTGTACCATAGGCCTCAATGCACTAAGTTGAAAAAGGGGAATAACTCGATCAAAAATTCACAAAGTTTTTTCAAAAGTCAATCAGGTCATCTACACCTTAGGCAGTATCTGCCTGCAAAAAATCATGCTCCTAGCATCAGGGGTTCTCCAGATATTTTGTTCACAAGGTTCCATAGGCTTACAATGCACTAAGTCAAAAAAGGGGCATAACTCGGTCAAAAATTCACGAATTTGTTTCAAAAGTTAATCAGGTCATCTACACCTTGGGCATTCTCATCCTGCAAAACCTCATGATCCTAGCATCAGGGGCTCTTGAGATATTTTGTTCACAAGGTTCCACAGGCTAAGTCGAAAAAGGGGCATAACTCTGGAAATACATGGCTGGCCGAAAAATAAAAAAATACGGGTCTGCTTATTTTCCATACTGATCATGTGTAAAAAGTTTCAAGTTCCTAGCTCTTACTAATCTTGACTATGTGTAAAGGTACCTTTGTACCATAGGCCTCAATGCACTAAGTTGAAAAAGGGGAATAACTCAATCAAAAATTTCCGATTTTTTTTCAAAAGTTAATCAGGTCATCTACACCTTAGGCAGTATCTTCCTGCAAAAAATCATGCTCCTAACATCAGGGGTTCTTGAGATATTTTGTTCACAAGGTTCCATAGGCTTACAATGCTCTAAGTCGAAAAAGGGGCATAACTCGGTCAAAAATTCACGATTTTTTTCAAAAGTTAATCAGGTCATCTACACCTTGAGCAATGTCATCCTGCAAAAAATCATGATCCTAGCATCAGGGGTTCTCGAGATATTTTGTTCACAAGGTTCCATAGACTAAGTCGAAAAAAGGGGCACAACTCTGAAAATACGTGACCGGCGGAAAAAAGAAAAAATACGGGTGCGCTTATTTTTCATGTATGTGCCACACATAAAATTTCAAGATCCTAGCAAAAGCAGTTCTTGAGTTTCCCACCAGCCAAAAAGTGTTACGGACGGACTGACGGACAGACGGACGGACGGACGGACGGACGGACGGACGGACGGACAGACGGATGGACAGGCCCAAACCAATATGCCCCCTCAACTTCTCCGAAGTTGGGGGGCATAATAAAACCACATTTTATATCCGAATTAATATGGTACACATAAGGGACAGGGTATGGGGAAGGATCTGTTGCACAGCACTAAAGGATTGAAAAGGAAATTACTACTGACTTTGTGTGAAGCTTTGCCTTTAAAATATATTTGAACATTCTATAAGATTCATCATCTTAAATGATTTCTCGAAATTTTCTCAGGATTATTCCAGGAAAAAGTACATCCTAGGGCCGGACCTGATACTGCAATTTTTGTGTAGAAATATAGTTTGAATGCCTGAGTGTGTGCCCTTTGTGTCTTTGCAGGTAATCATACTGCCACGGCTGGTGGCCGGGAGCATGCCTGTCTGGACATGAGCTCTGCCACGTGCATCAGCAGTGCCTCATGATTTGGTATGGTACACAGATGGCACATACATATGTATTATAAATTTTTGTAGCATTCTCAAATATTAGCAGTCCTTCTGTGCTTTGCTAACTCATGTGAATTTTGTTTATGCTTCACCTCTAAGCATGTAATTGTACATCATTTCTATTTTCCTCATATGTCATATGCTGAATGGCTAGAGTGTAATAAAAGAATATTATTATTTCCAATAATTTAAAAAGTTTCAAGTCCTGACCAGGATGTACTTTTTACTGGAACAGCCCTAAGAAAATATTAATTTTATATCTTGCCTAAACTGTCAAAATTTAGAAATAACTGAACCATGAACATTAATCCATTTAGAACTTACATTTAATTTTTCTAAACAGGGTGGGCACATGCTCATCATCAAAAGGAAGCTGCAAAAGAAAGTACAGTAAATATATCTGACAAATCATTAGAATTTAGGGGAAGCAACTCTGCCATTTTCATTTTTATGCTTCCTCTCTCAATTGGAGTCAAGAGAAAGAATTTGCTCCCTTTGGAGCAACTTCTTTCCTTTAAAAGTAGACCCCATTTTGGAAAGGCTTCACTATGCAGATAAGCAAGCACGAAGTCACAAAAGTTTTCCCCCTTTGTAAATTTGATGAAAACATATGTAGGTGCACCGAACTCCTTAAGCTGCTGAAGAACCCTGACTACCACTGTGTTTAACCCATAACTGCTGCTGATTTTTCTATGGATTCTTCCATCTTTTAATTTAGCCCAGTCCATTCTTTATTTAAGGTGTATGGCGCACCGAATGTTTTTCCACCATTTTCACAAAGAGGAACAACTTTCATGACTTTCACAGTGGATGCAGCCCTTCTAAAAGGGGTCTACTTTTAAAAGAAAGATTTTGCTCCCACAGGAGCAAACTATTTCCTTTAAGAGTTAACCCCTATTCAGAAGGGAGGTTAATACCAAAATGGAAGATTTTCTTCCCCTGAAAGTGTCCCCATCTGACTTTTCTCTTGACGAACAGTCTGATCTGGGTCTATACTGTTTGCTAAAGCTTATCTCATCGCCTCCTTCAGTTTTTTATTTTACATTTTAGTCTTAAGCTGTTATAGAATCAAAATAATACATCACTTGATTCACAGTTTAATGCAAAATATCACATGCAGGTTGACTTGTTATGTTACCAAATACCATTGCAATCTCATCTATCACTATGAGCTGGTCAGAAAAAGTATGATTCAAGAGCACTTGACTATAGGGAATCTACAAATCAAATTTCAGTTGTTTGTAAGAGTGTTCAATCCATTTTATACACAAACTTTAAATAAGTGAGCAACCAAAATAAGAAACAAACAAACCGTGCCACAGAGAAGAGCATACAAGATGACACCACAGCTCCAAACATCTACTTCTGGGCCAGCATACAACCTGAACACGAAAATATTCCATACTGCGACATGTGAAAACCAACAAAGTGGCATGTGTGTCAGCATAGACTCAGATCAGAATGGGTATACCCCCAGTCTGACCAGACTCTTCGCTAAGCACTTAAAGGGTAGCTAAGGGTCTTAGCTACCTCTATGCCGACAGTGAAGACTCTGATCAGAGTGGTTGGATGCCCAGGCTGATCTGAGCCTGCGCTGGGCACATAACCACTTTGTTGGTTTTGTCGTGTCACGGCTCATTTATAGCACTAAATATGTAAATCATAGCTCCAAATTAGACACTGTTTTGAAGATAATTCTATTGTAATTTTTTTTATTCCTCAAAACAGACCTTGTGATCTCTTTTGGGGTCAACTCTTGATCCTCTAGAAGCAAATCCTTTGGCCGTAGACCCCATAACTGAAGGGCTTCATTGTTCAGGGAAGGACACAGAAAGTCACAAAAGTTATCCATCTTTGTAAAAATGATGGAAAAACACTGAAGTGTACTATTTACTTTACAATTTACCTTTAAGTTTACAAATCTAAGCTCCATGTATTTCAACAGCTGAGTGAGTTTGTTAATTTACCGACGGCAGACATCTGAAGAATAAACTACAGACATCTAAGCAGAGGCTTTCCATTTGGGGCCAAACATCGGCCCCTATTTTTTTCCAATTAAAAGTTCCTATTTCCCAAAATAAAGAGAGTTTTTTTCCATTTTCTCATTTAGTTCTACATTTTTGTGAAAATTTCATGAAAATCGAACCAAAAGAAGCGAAGTTACTGATGTTTACATTCACATTTGTAGCATTCTCATGAATAGTTCTAATAAAGGCAAAGTCAAAATAGGTAAACATTTTAAAGATTTACTTTGTTATGATTTTAACTGAATTTTAAACAGAGATCTTGTTTTTATCATTCAGTCAAATTTTCCCAATTTCGATGATGTGCATGCTGTTTTTGCCAAATTCAACAGCTCCTGGCCCCCGAGTTCAGAAAGGCAGGTAAACCCCTCTGTATCATGAATAAAAGATAACATTATTTTTTCACATAAAGTTGGATTACTCACTTTCCTGAGATAACTTCTGGAGCAGCATAGTTAGGGGAACCACAACTTGTTCTCAGAAACTCACCATCATGCATCATGTTGGACAGACCTACAAACAGTGTATTTTTAAGATTTACCCCATTTATTCAAATTATTCTCAACAGGATAGGAATGCTGAATGTACAGAGAAGACTATGATGGTGCAGTCTGATCCAAGGTTGGCAAATGACCGGTCAAAATGAGTATTGACCAGACCGGTGGTCATTACTGGTTATAACCGGTTATTAGTGGTCGATTGGTGGTTGATTGGTTGATTGAAACAACCATGGTCAGTTGAAGATACTTAGCATTTGTTATCTCATTTTTACTGGAGTCTATAAACAGAGTTAAAATAGTTTCAATACAAGATAATACAGACTTTATAATATTTGAAAATGTGTTTTATGAGTTGCTGTTGCTCAGAACTGTATTTAAAAGGCCTTAAAACGTACAAAATCTTAATGTTAATAGTTTCAGATATTCAGTCTCAATCAGACTGAATCATTACCACTCAACTTTCAGTTCAGACTAGAGACCTCTATCTTATTTTCTGTAACCATTAATAAAAAATAAATAGGAAAGCAAATGCAAGTAATAACAAGAATTCCGCGGAATGCGGTGTCTCGCCTGCTAGCGCTTTGTCATAAAACAGAGCTAAATCAGCAAAGATGTATGCATGAACCAAGTTGCTTGGCTCTAGCCCTAGTTTCTGAGAAAGACCTAAATGTTTAAATTGGACAAAAAATTGCAAAGTCAGTCAACTGTAAAATGTTGGTAAAGACTCAGTACTGATGATGACTTTGAGCTCTTCTCTTCCAGATGAAGGCATGACCCAAGTTCCATGGTTCTAGCCCTTTTAGTTTCTGAGAAACAGACCTAAACGCGAAAACTAGACGAAAAATTGCAAAGTCAGTCAACCGTAGAATGTAGGTCAAGACTCAATATTGATGATGGATTTGAGATTTACTCTTCCAGACGTAAGCATGAACCAAGTTTCATGGCTCTAGCCCTTATAAATTCTGAGAAAATGACCTAAACATGGAAACTTCACTTCAAACTTGACAAAAAATAGCAAAATCAGTCAACCGTAAAATGTAGGTCAAGACTCAATACTGATGATGGCTTTGAGATCTACTCTTCCAGATGTATACATGAACCAAGTTTCATGGCCGTAGCACTTATAGTTCCTGAGAAAATGACCTAAACGCAAAAACCTGATAAAAAATTGCAAAGTCAGTCAACCGTAAAATGTAGGTCAAGACTCAGTATTGATGATGACTTTGAGCTCTACTCTTCCAGATGTATGCATGAACCAAGTTTCATGGCTCTAGCCATTATAGTTCCTGAGAAAATGACCTAAACGCAAAAACCCGATGAAAAATTGCAAAGTCAGTCAACCGTAAAATGTAGGTCAAGACTCAGTATTGATGATGGCTTTGAGATCTACTCTTCCAGATGTATGCATGAATCAAGTTTCATGGCTCTAGCCAGTATAGTTCCTGAGAAAATGACCTAAACGCAAAAACCCGATGAAAACTTGCAAAATCAGTCAACCGTAAAATGCAGGTCAAGACTCAGTATTGATGATGGCTTTGAGATCTACTCATCCAGATGTATGCATGAATCAAGTTTCATGGCTCTAGCCTTTATAGTTTCTGAGAAACTGACCTAAACGCAAAAACCCGATGAAAGTTTACGCCGCCGACGACGACGACGACGACACCGGAAAAGCAATACCTATGTCTCGCCTCTGCTTCGCAGGCGAGACAACCTATGTCTCGCCTCTGCTTCGCAGGCGAGACAAAAACTAATAAATTTTTAAAGTAGCCTTTTCAAAATCATTAAAAATATTTACCTCAGTAACTAATTTAACTGAAGCAGTTAACTGAATGAATTGAAAGTACAAAAAATGAAACAATACTTCACAGAGATCACCTTGTTCAAATTATTGATGTTCTAAAATGCAAATTGGTCTGGCTTCTACATAAGAAGACAAAAGTGTGAAAATTGTAATGAAAACACTACCTGTAAGGTAATTATATCTTTAATTGCCCCAGAACAAACAAAACTGTCAAAATATTGGGCCTGTCTCTCAAACTGAAGAAGGTGTATCCAGTTTACAAGAACTATCCAATCACTGGGCTTAAAATGCACAGGGTAATTCTGTGACACCTGTGTTTATTTAGATGTGTGAAAGGGTGGTCATTCTGTTATCTGCTCTTATCAGTGAAATGAATAATTAAAGTTAATCAAAGTGTCATAATATTGTCAAAATGAAGCCAAATGACCCTTTATGGAACTTCTATTCTGCCCTTGGTGATGAAAAAAGACTACTGTTGGGTGCCTGGACTGTAATGCAGAAGTCAGTGCTAAGGTCTTGAGATTGAAATCAAACAGTGATTAGTGTCCTGAACTCATTAAAAACAAAAGCAAATCAAAACCTGCTTTAATGTACTATTAAATCTATTGTTGTGCTAAAAGACAAAATTATTTTCAAGTAATAGAAATGTCCGACATCAAGGGCCTTTTTTCATATACAAACTAAAAAAAAAAAAAAAAGATAAAAAAAAAGATAGAAAAAAAAAATAGAAGAAAAAAAAGTTTAAAGGTAGGTACCTGTACTTTGGAATGCATCATAATTTTGATGAACTTTCATCCAAGTTGTTAGAAAGCACTTATAAAAGGGAATAAATAAGTTTCACTAAAAAGTGTAAATCAAAAAAATATTAGAAAAGTTGTTTTGCAAGGGATTTCCTAACTCTGCTTCGCACACCAGTTAGCGCTATTTTTAGTTCGCGCCAAAAATAGATAACGCAGCTGATGTCATGCTGCATTGCATTTTGGGATAGTTTTAACCCATCCGCCATGCCAGGACCTCTAGGAGAGCTCACGTCAAGGGAAAATTGACCTTTGGAGAATGGCATCAGAAATCGCGCACTAATAGACATAATAAACATAGTTATTTTTAGAACTGGAATTCCAACGAAAGAAAATAAACCAAAAGGGAAAACGACTATTTTCTTCAACATCTGACGAGTTTCTCAGTAGCAACACATTCAGAAAAATAAGAAAATTCAATACTGCTCAGAAAAAGACGAAATTATTTTGTGGACATAACTGACATCGCTAGCCCAGGAACCTACCTTTAAACAGAAAAAATAATGTAAACTAGAAATGTGTCCATAGTACATGGACGCCCCCGCCAAGTGCCTTGAGTAAGAGGGCATCTTGATTAGGGTACTGGCACTTGTAGGACAACTAGGTTCATAGAGGCAGACTTCTATAATACAAAAGGCCAAATATATCAGTCCACCATTAAAACACAAAGAACCACTTAAAATTTCCTATAGACCACTCTGACTAGTATTGACCAGTATTGACCACTTTGGGGAGTATTGACCAGGGCAGTTATAACCGGTTAAAACCACTGGTTAAAACTGGGGTTGGTTTTGACCGCCCAACCTTGGTCTGATCAGCATATGCATTATCTGCCATTAGGGCCCGCTTGTTCGACAAAATCTAATATTTTCAAATGCATGTATACTATAAAACATTGCAGGCTTTCAAGCACTACTTGGCAAAAAATAAGGACTAAAATTAGGGCTTTTTTAGCCAAAATTAGGACTACTTTCACAAAATGCTAGGGCTAAGTTAGGAATATACAGACTTTTTCTAGCAAAATCATATACAAAAACATGCTTTATCTGCACTTTGAACATGCAGATAAAATATACTTAATGATAGAGTCACACAATGTAAACAAGCTAATTCATGGCTAAAAGCTCTATGCTGAAAAGTTAATAAATGGGGGTCGCGAGGGGTGGGGAGCTATGCTGGGTAAACAAGGCGTTGTGTGTTTACTGTATAAGGATATGAAAACATCTATGCCTGACTTGCTGGCTAGTCTAGAATTTTACAATACACTGAAAATTAGTGTGCATACCAAAAGAAGACAACGTACCAAAGTCTGCCAGTTTGACATTGAGATTTGAGTCTAGCAATAGGTTTTCTGGCTTCAAGTCTCTGTGTACCACCATATGCCTGTGACAGTAGTCAACCCCTGACACTATCTGCTGGAAGAATCTCCGAGCCTCGTGCTCTTTCAGCTGTAACAGTTAAAAATCTATCAAATTTATGGCAACAACTAAATTTTTCCTCTCAAATCATGCAGAAGAATTTCAGCATAGCTCTGAATATTATTTACACATACACTACCTATTGCAATAAAAATATATGAGCAAATCAAAGACCCAGTATTGACTCCTCATCAAGAGCAGTCTGATCAGGGTCTGTAATGTCTGCCAACACTTTTATTAAACACCCTAAAATAGACCAAATGGACTTGTATGAACTGAAAAATGGCAACTTTAGTTCATTGCTGAAATACATATTGTTCTCAGATGTTTTGGGATACTTTAATTTCTGGTACAGCCTTTCCATCAGTCCACATGCTTTATCAGGATTTAAGGTGCCCCAGTACACCACTATGTTTTTCTGCCATTTTTCACAAAGGGAGACAACTGACTTCCTGCTTGTTTCCCTGGATGACAGTCTTCCAAAATGGGGACAACTCTTTTTTGAATTTTGGCAAATCTAGTCTATAGTATGTAAAGTTTTCATATACACATTTTCACTTCTGTATCTTACAATAAGACATGAGGGCTCTGTTAGTGTAGACTGATCACATTTGTTAGTAAAATCAGCTTCTCACTGAACTAGAAATACTAAATTACCTTGCCATGTTTGACAATATAATCAAAAAGTTCTCCACCAGACACATGTTCCATAACCATGAAGATATCTGTTGGTGTACTGATCACTTGGTATCTACAAGCAAAAGGATTGAAACAGAATTACCATAAAAATTCTACACAATAGGACTATATCCCTTTACAGATACAAAACTTGGCAATACCTAACCATACCTTTTTATTTAACAGCATTAAAGGTATTAATAGAATTTGGGGGCTACTCCTAGTGGAAAGAATTTGCTCCCCCTGGGAACAAATTCTTTCTTTTTTTGAGTTGCCCCCAAAAGAGGAGAGAGATAACTACTTCTGTGTACAGATTATCATTCCTAAACGTCCATGTGTATCCTTTCTGTTACAGCAGAACAAGTGTATATTCTGCAAACTGCCACAGCCATTAATTTTCAAATTCCCTGAGTTTTTCCCAATTCCCCTGACGAATCATAAAATTAGCAAATAAATAATTTTCGATACGTTTTTTTCTTGACTCCGCAACCCTGCTGTTGAGGGCAAAGTTGTATAAGTAATTACATGTATCCTGCTTTCACTTTTTCCGAAAGTACTTTTCCTCCCACAAAATGCGAAGTCTGCAGTACTTACAGTTTGATGATATGTGGATGTCTGAATAGCTTGAGATTCTGTATCTCACGCCGAATTTTACCCACAACATCAAGGTTCTTGATCTTCTGTCGATTCAAGATCTTCACAGCAACCGTGTGGTTTGTGAGCTGATGTGTTGCAACTGAAATGTATAAGCACTTGTGCATTTACTGTATTTCTTCGGTTAAAAAACATGGGGTTTTCTCTTCCAAAACGATCCCAAAAATCTAGATGGTCTTATATAATACGATATAAATTTTTAGGACTTTTTAGAAAGGAAACCCCATCTTATAGCTGAATTTCATAAAACTGACCTTAGTATTTTGGGTCATTCTAGAGATGAAAAAACACAGTTTTATAGCAGAATAAAGTATGGTACACTAAATATTTGGACTGAAAACAGAGAAGTGAATTATTTGAGAATGAATAATAGGTTTGAGAAAATCACATTTCCATTGTTGGTATTTCAGGTAGCATCTCACTTATAATTCGAGAGGAGCATGGCATACATTGTATGTCATGCTCCTCTCGAATTATAAGTGAGATTACACAAAAGATATGTAATCAAATCAACTATGGAATTACCAACTGTTTTGCTTTGTACTTTGGCAGAATGACGTCTCGATGACATCACTTCAATATCAATAAAAACTCTTAGTTGCTATGGTAACAGATATATGATATCATTCGTTCTACAGCATGGCAAACAATGTATGCCAGTTTTTCAGTGACATTATCAAGTGAAATTTTTCAACAAAAACGTCAGATTTTCTCAAACAAATAATTTTTCTCAAGTCGTATATCTCCGTGCAGTGAGACCAATGTCAAACTGCTCCTAGGACCAGTCTGATCAGGTTTTAGACAAAACTCTATAAGGTGAATAGATACACTTTCAGAGGCAGCAACTCTACCAGTTACATTTCTGCCCCCTTTTTCATTGGGGAACCAACACTTAAAGGATAAAAATGCTTTCCTACGAGAAAATTGTATACCCTTTGGAAGGCCAAAACCATAAGTCCAACCACTTTCAGAAAGAAAATCTGTGGTTTCTGATTTTATGGTGCAAATTCTGCACCAGTGGATCCTTCATCCTGTAACTGGTATTGTTCTATTTCTTCCACTGTGGAAGATGCAGTTCATTTCCTTTGCAAAGATGCCATATCTTCCGCAGTGGAAGGAAAGAATGAAGTAAATCCTTTCTGTGCTGCCATGTTTTGTAAAATTATTAGTATTATGAGCAGGTGTACTTTTGTACACTGCAGTGTCCATAAAAGCCTCCCAAATGTTTTAAGGTTGTTTGCAGTGCGACAATATCAGTCTTTAACTCATCATGTCAAATTTTAACTATTGCCCTCTCGTCTGGCACTTTTGCGGGGAAGTAACTACTAAGAAAATAGAAAAAATTCAAGAAAGAGCTCTGAGATTTGTATATGAGGATTATATATCAAATTATGATATATTACTCAACAAATCTCAGTTACCTTCACTCATAGTCAGACGAATGAGGGCAATAGTGCTGGAGGCTTTTAAAATTTTAAATAATCATTCTCCTGTATATTTAAGTGATCTTTTAACTTTTAAATCTCATTCTTTTTCTTTTAGGTATACAAATACAGTGGCAGTACCTCAGGTGAGGACAAGTAAATATGGTGTCAGATCCTTCCGCTTTACTGCAGCTAAAGTGTGGAATTCCTTGCCACAAGAGTTTCGAGAGATATTTGATCTTAATCAATTTTGATCTCAAATTGGTACGTGGAGCGGGGAGATCTGGGCATGCTCGTTCTGCTCTGAGCATGTTTAATACTATATGTGCTTCATATCTTATGCTTTAGCTGTTGACCTTTTAGTTTCTGTTTGCTACTTTTGAGGTTTATGCTTATGATTTTTGCTTGAGTTTTAGGGGTTGTGGGATCATGCAGATTTTAGTATAGATTTATTTGGTTAGATAAGGGCATGGGTGATGGTAGGCAGTGAGACTGCTGCAGGCGCTTATGCTCTTTTCTTCTCTATTTTAAATTAAAACTCTTACTCAAGTGTATATATCTGCAGATCTTAACTCCTTTAAAATTCTTAATTGCTTACTAATATATTTTTTTCCAGTTTTGTTAATGCTTCTTGCAACAGACTTTTTAATAATTCTCAGATAAAAAAAATATTATAATGAAACTTTAACACAGATTAAGTGTACATATGTATATTCGGACAAAACGGACCATGGACAAAACGGACCACGGTTAGGACAAAACGGACCACGTTTCAGGACAAAACGGACCACGTTTCAGGACCAGACGGATCACGCTAGAAGACAAACCAGACCATTGATTGGTGCCAATTAAAAGATTAAGGAGTAAATAATTACCAAAGACAATCGTCCGCAACTTTCTACGCCACCTGGAGTAATGTGTGAATTCTGTTGGATATTTGCGGCCAGCATAGAAAATAAGGGTGCTGATCGAAAATGTAAAAATGACCGCACTGTTTTACTTCCTATTTCAATAAAAATTATAGCAGTAAAATGCTGAATAATTGTAGTTTTCGGAATGAACACGGAAAATTTTCATTTTATGAACAAACGAGACATATGCGGGTAAAAACATTGATCAACGCAGTAAAAAAGTCATGATTTACTATATATTCTATACATTTTGAGGGTAGTCAACTTAAACTAAAAAATGACCGCAGTATTTCTTATGCAATCTTTTCAAAAATTATATCAGGCTGTTTGCAAATTAATGCGGTTTTCGAAATGAACACGGAAAAATGGATTTGAATATAAAGAAAAATAAAATAAGAAGGAAAAGATGACTTGCCCATATCTCGTAGTGTATTTCATTACCAGCTCTATTCGCGAATATCGATTATCGATTTTTAAACAGTGGTGTGGAAAGTTATCCATGGTAAGGTCCTTATTCTCAAAGCTGTTTTCCATGTATTAAGTTGCCAAAAATGATCGATTTTGTTAAATATGATATATAAAGTTGTTTGCAGATACTTCAATTTATTGCAGGAAAGACAAAATGAAAAAAAAAAAAAAAAGGTAAAAACGGGGATTCGAACCCACGACCTTACCAAATATTTTTCGGGTATTTAGCGGGTTAATCGAGCGTAACATTAATTATCACTTTGTATATTAAAAGGTGCTATTGTCCGCATCCTGCAAAAACTACCGTCTGCATATACAAACACTGCCAACCTGCACACATACAAAATATACTGATATAGAGTGAGATCTTCGCAAAGAAAATATCTAGGCATGCACAATTTCGAAAGGGAACTGTGCAGGTCTGATCAGACTGTGGAGTACCATGTACAGGCTGGTTCAGACAAGCATAATTCGTGCGTTTATCCTATGTATGAGTATACATTTTTCATGACGCGCCTGAAATGTTTAATTTTGATTTGTGCATGCGCTTTGGAATATACAAACCGTACATCACAGAACAGACTGTACATATGAGTCGGATCATAATCTTTGCTAATAGCACATGATATATGTCTTTATTCGGTAATAAGACGCGTATTTCCCCCCAAGGAAGTAGACAAAATTCTAGTTCCATCTTTTAAGATGGATGTAGACTTTAGACTGTACAAGATTAACCGGTTTTATAGCAAAATTACTATTGAACGCATTGGAGGTTGTTGTGTAGGTTTTTTTACTGGGGTGGGGGAAGCCCCGTCTTATAGCCGAAATAATCTGGCAGTCAGGTTACCCAATCCAAGAGCTAATAACTCACATTACAGAACAACCTGCTCATAAATGTTGGAACTGAATCGTCTCTGTACACACATTATGAAACTTTTTATTCAGTTATAAGACGGGATTTCCTCCAAAGAAGAAGACAAAATTCTAGGTCCATCTTTTAAGATGGATCTTGAGTTTTTTTTAAGACCGTAAGAGGAATCCGGTCTTACAGCACAGTTACTGTAGGTTTCTGATGTTTGGGGTCATTCTGTTTGTGTGGGGGAAATGAACCTCCGTCTTATGGCCGAATTAATATGGTAATCAGCTTGTCAAACCTTGGGGGTGGTCGGGTGGTGCAATGGCGCTGTATGTAGCTTCCAGTGCCGGGGCGTCCTACTCATTTGGAACATTGTAGGGCAAGGGCCTACTGTGCTTGCAGTAGGTGCGGGGGGCGGTTGTTTGGACATTTTTTCTCTCTTCTATTATTTCTCTTTTCTTTCTCCCTCTCTCTGGGAGACGGCCTGGTATAGACTGAAATATTGTCTTTAAGGGCCGTTAAACCCAAAACAAATCAATCAATCAATTGTCAAACCTTAGAGCTAACAAGTCTGGTCTCAGAAGCCAAACATTGTTTTTGCCGAACTTATATGTCGGACGAAATTAAAGCATTTCAGCGGAAAACAAACGTTGCCAAGCAGACAATTTGGCAGAAAAACGCATTTTTTCTGAAGAAAACAGTAAGATTAATGATATTACATATGTCCTGTTCATCTTATCTTATAGTACTATTTATTTGAAAAATCCGGGAGGACACTTTTTACGAACTTTGCGTTCATCAACTAATTTACCCCCCTCCCCTCCCGCCTCCAACCCCTCCCAACTCTCCTCCCCTTACATGAGCAGTCGGGTCATATAAAACAGTGAGCACTGGAATATTCCCCTTGTAGAACGCCTTTAACGTCCGCAATTTTCTACGCCACCTGGAGTAATGTGTGAATTCTGTTGGATATTTGCGGCCAGCATAGAAGATAAGGGTGCTGATCGAAAATGTAAAAATGACCGCACTGTTTTACTTCCTATTTCAATAAAAATTATAGCAGTAAAATGCTGAATAATTGTAGTTTTCGGAATGAACACGGAAAATTTTCATTTTATGAACAAACGAGACATATGCGGGTAAAAACATTGATCAACGCAGTAAAAAAGTCATGATTTACTATATATTCTATACATTTTGAGGGTAGTCAACTTAAACTAAAAAATGACCGCGGTATTTCTTACGCAATCTTTTCAAAAATTATATCAGGCTGTTCGCAAATTAATGCGGTTTTCGAAATGAACACGGAAAAATGGATTTGAATATAAAGAAAAATAAAATAAGAAGGAAAAGATGACTTGCCTATATCTCGAAGTGTATTTCATTACCAGCTCTATTCGCGAATATCGATTATCGATTTTTAAACAGTGGCGTGGAAAGTTATCCATGGTTAAATGGTCACAATTATTTGACTACCGTTCATGATCTCAACTATCTTTGGTTGTCGCACCTATCTGATTAAGTTAATGGTAAGATATCTATCTTTTAAGCATGCAAATGTCTTTATTAGTGTTGCAACTAAAATAAAAACATGCTTTCTCAAGGTTAACGGAAGGTCTGAACGTGGTCCGCTTTGACCTTAAACGTGGTCCGTTTTGTCCTGAACATGGTCCGTTTCGTCCTGAACGTGGTCCGTTTTGTCCCAAGCGTGGTCCGTTATGTCCGTGGTCCGTTTTGTCCGTGGTCCGTTATGTCCCTAATTCGTATATTCTTGGTGGAGGGATATAGAAGGGATATTCTACCAGCCGTGACGACGCACTCTGGTGCGGTTCTCCTTCGAAGGAGGTTTGGAACAAGAACAAGAACAAATAGTGTGCTATTTAATACATTGCATATTTCTTAATGCTTTTTTTTAGCATGTACTACACATAAATAGATTTGTCATATTTGTGAGTCAGTAAATAGCTATACATAGCTAATGTTTTACTGTTATAACATGTCCGACTATAAATAAAATTTGTATGGTCGATGTACCTGTTTTCCGGGTGCGCCAGAATTCGGGGTATTTTGATAGATTATACCGCTTTCTTGTCAGGGACCTCTAAAGATGATTATTTTTTGCAAACAGAAAGTTGAATCAGTATGTTTCATCATACACTAATTGACCCGCGACAGCGCGTTAGTTGTGACGTCATCCATGACGTCGTCGTTGGTGACCGTGGAAGCGGCCATATTGGAAACAGTGTAAAACTTATGGAAAGTACCGACGAAGATGACACGGTGTTTTATTCAATTATGAAATTTTTTCTGATAGGATTCAAAGATCGTTTCTACAGCCTAAAGAATTGCAGGTCTCATGAAAACAGTTGTTATCATTAGGAGCTGCAGCTGATGCATTTTGAAGGCGACTTCTTTAACGTATCCCGAAAACTAGGGCAATTTTGGGGAGCAGATTCAGTCGAGCATCTGTTTGGATTTGATCAAATATGTAAACATGGCAACATGCGGACATGAAATGTAAGTTACAATTTACTTAACACATATTTTTATGTTCACACTGACCATCAGTTTTTGATTTATGTTTGTCACACAGTTTTTATGTTGCGAGCAAATAATAACACCCCGAAAACTGGTACAGCCATCATATTGTATTGTAGCGTGAGGGTACCCCCATCGGACAGGGTACCCCCATCGGACACCTTTACGATCTGTACTCGTTTAAAATGAGTAGCACCTCGTCCAATTTAATACCAATTTTTATAATGTTTTGTGGTCTTTTCCTCGACACTTTTGCGCGCCTTTCTCGTCTCGGGAGCGTTAATGTAATTTTCACAGACGGTATTTACCGGACAAGGGTTCAAGTCAGAAACATTTCTGTGAATGGTTACACCATGATTTCGTCGTACCTAAATGCAGTTCAATAATCTAATCAACAACATTGGATGGAGATTTTAGTCACCTAACAAATAATATAAGGATTATATTCCAGTTCGTTCTTGTTTTAAAGAAATTAGAGAAAATGCACACTTGTTTGCCTCTCGACACTGGCTAAAATCTATATAAATAGTTCAATGTAAACAAACGTCATCATTCTGAGGGAGCACATATTTTTTTACCTTTCATGTCAAACTTAAAGTTCAGAATCGATTCTTGCCTATTTAACTTAAACAAGGGTATGTCTTTACAATGTTACATTGAATTTGTTTATGCATAATTAGTTTACATGTGTAGAAAATAAAGGTGTCCGATGGGGGTACCCCTAACCAAGATTTTACGCCCGTTACCTGTGAAATAATGAACGCTCCCCGATTCCTCCGTATGACGTCATACTACAGCTTATGTTTACCGAATCAATATATGAGGTATATATTTTGAAAGTCACATAAAGTTGTTAGACTTTTGATGTAACAATTTGAAAATTCATTTGAAAAAGCAATTTTTAGGTGTCCGATGGTGGTACCCTTGCGCTAACTGTAGATGAACTGGGGGTCATCCCGACCCTTTGACGTTACGTTACACTTCACAAAGCTACACTAGACGTAGCGATTTACACTTCACAAAGCTACACTAGACGTAGCAATGTAAGAAGCTACAGAGGGCTCTGTGTACTGGTCGGGCATGGTAGGTCTAGAACTGGGGCATCTGATTTCTCAACGAGTCAATGACCCTTTAAAAAACGACTTGTACGGAGTGACTGGTGGTAAAAGAATTATTCTACAGTATAAGAAAAGATGCATGATCATAAAAACTTACGCTTTACTTTTCCAAACGTTCCAACACCGAGCGTATCTCCTATTATGTAGTGGCCAATTTTGACCTGCGGTTGAGCTTTCTCCGCCATGTTTACAATATTTAGCACTGCCACAAAGTGGTTAGTCGTAAATTAACGGTAAATAACTTCTTTTTTTATAACTTATATAGTCTTTTCTAAGTATCCATTTAATTTTCAATTAAATTAATTGATTTCATTGAATTTTACAAATTTAATTTTGTGAAAATAATTTTTCCTAGTTGTCGTTACGATTCTAATAATTCCAGATGCGGAGCTATTTTAAAAGTACTAGGTTTGGTGTCAAAGCTCTCATAGAAAACAATTCAAACTGATGCCTATGCACAGCACTATCCAAAATTCCACAACATTCAATGGCCAATAAGATACCATGACCAGATTAGATCAGCATCTGTACTCTTCAACAGACCTGGGGCTGATTACATGCCAGTGTTATCAATTACAATATTACAATTACTTTTTGATGATTACAGATTACAATTACAAGTACATTTTTCTCAATGTAATTGATTGCAATTACAACTAATTTGCAAAGTAATCATGGTTACAAAAATGTTTGACAAAAAATCTTTAATCCAAGAATGTAATTTCCCTGTTATTCCATATTTTTTCAATTTCTTTAATATTCTTTGGTGAGCCACCTTATCAAATGCCTTACAGAAGTCCAACAATATTAATATAAATTAGTCTTTTTGAATATAGAGTTTTTGCACTATCACAGTCATGGTCATTCTGTACACTTGTATAATATAATCACAGACTGTAATCAAAAAGTAATCATGATTACTTTGCAAATTAGTTGTAATTGTAATCAATTACATTGAGAAAAATGTACTTGTAATTGTAATCTGTAATCATGATTTCAACAGTAATTGTAATATTGTAATTGATAACACTGGCATGTAATCAGCCCCAGGTCTGTTGAAGAGTACAGATGCTGATCTAATCTGGTCATGGTATCTTATTGGCCATTGAATGTTGTGGAATTTTGGATAGTGCTGGGGAATGCCTGATGTTATGCTATCCACTCTGATACAGCTCCTTTTATTACCACTCTCTGTTGTCCAAACACTTCTTGTACATTTATTCATTTCAAAACGTTTTAAATATCACTGTATATATTTTATTTTCATCTTTTTCTTGCCCACCTCAGTCTGGGCAGTCTGGCAAAAAAATCAAAGTTATTAAGTTGGTTCATGATAGTGGTCAAAAGACCCAAATCATAAGTCCGAACTCGTAGGTCATTTAAACATAGACAATTCCGGAATGTTTTAGATACACAGACATGGACCCCAAAACAGAGGTGTGATCAGGTGCCCGCGGGGTAGTAAGCATCGCCTGCCTATTATAGTACACCCGCCATATCTATGTACCTGTGGAAAAAGTCAGTGAAAATGAAAGCCCGGTATTTGAAAGCTTAAATAAGCTTCGGCTGAGGCCAGCAAATCGGAGATTAGTTTAGAAACGGCCACATTGTAGGGATCAACAAGGTCATGGTGTCTCCCATAAAACTTTTTAATTGTCGACACAAGCTTTGCTTTATGATAACCCTGCTTCAACAGTTTCTGAGTGAGTAGCTTCCCTCTTTCAACAAAGTCTTGATATTTGAAACAGGCCCTAGCATAGCGGACTAGTCGAGAAACATTAACTCCGTATGCAGGTGTCGAAGGGATATTACCACTCAGAAAAGGAAAGTTAACTATGGGAAAGTTGAAGTCGTCCCTCTTGTCATAAAGCCTAGTAACAAGCTTTCCATTGTCAAGAGAGATAGCAATCTAAGTATGAAGAGATGAACGGACTCTGTGGTATCTTTAATTTCAAGTTCACATGGATAGATGAGGTCAATATACTCTGAAATCTTTGGATTATTCAGAGACAGAACATCATCTATGTACCTGTAGGTGAAGTTGAATTTCTGCGCAAGGTGTTTATTACCTTCTTTTAAGAGCCATAAATGGAAAAGAAAGGAATTACAGCATTGGCATTTTGTTGTGTACAGTACACAGGTGTCATAAAGTAGACAGATGTGTAAGTTAGCTCAAACCGCAAAGAAGGTGTAAAAGCCAGAGTTGAGTTGAATTGCTCAACTCTGAACCAATAAACAAAAAACAGTATCTTTTAACAATTGAACCTGCCTGTCCAAAGTAAAGATGATAAATCATGTAAATCAGTCATACAAACATAACTCAACCAAGGCAACTACCAGTCTTAACCTGAAATACCCTACACTTAAGAGTACCAAAATCTCACATTTTTTACATTATAACGGATTTATCCTTAAATACTTACCCATTAATGCCTAGCATCCCATAAAAAGGAGACAGGGAGACATTACAGACCCAGATCAGATGCTCAGAATGCAGCATATTGATCAGGGTCTTCACTGTTTGCATACAATGTTTAACAGTTTATAAAAAGGTGTAAAAACAGATGTGCCAGTCACCCTAAACTGTTAAATGGACTTATCCAATTTATAAGAATAGAAGAGTCTGCCAGTCATAAATGGGTAAAAGAGATCAAGTGCATATTTATAACTATGATGCTGCTTAAATTTTACTCCCCAAAAGAGCATAAAGGGAATTCTGTCAGTTTTTGAATTTGGTCTGCTAGCTTTTTATCCCCCGACCGAAAGGTTCGGGGGATATAGCGATGAGCCTGGCGTCCGTCCGTCTGTCCGTCTGTCCGTCCGTCCGTCCATCTGTCCATCCATAAACATTTTCTTGTCCGCTCCATATCTTGAATACCCTTTGGAATATTTTCATGATACTTCACAGTTATGTAGAACAGGTCATGGCGATGTGTTGCGTGCAAGCATGGTAACTTTTGCTTCGGTAATTTTTGAGTTATCTCCCCTTTGGTGAGTTTTTGGCAGATTCGTGTCCGCTCTGTAACTTGAATACCCTTTGGAATATTTTCATGATACTTCACAGATATGTAGAGCAGGTCATGACGATGTGTCGCGAACAAGAATGACAACTCTTGCTTTCTTACTTTTTGAGTTATTTCCCCTTGGCGGTTTTAGGTGTGATTTCGTGTCCGCTCCATAACTTGAATACCCTTTGAAATATTTTCATGAAACTTCAAAGATATGTAGAACAGGTCATGGCAATGTGTCGCGAACAAGAATGACAACTCTTGCTTTCTTTCATTTTGAGTTATTTCCCCTTGATGGTTTTAGGTGTGAATTCGTGTCCGCTCCATAACTAAAATACCTTTATAAATATTTTCATGATACTTGATAGATATGTAGAACAGGTCATGACAATGTGTCGCGAACAAGAATGACAACTCTTGCTTACTTACTTTTTGAGTTATTTCCCCTTGATGGTTTTAGGCGTGATTTCGTGTCCGCTCCATAACTTGAATACCCTATGAAATATTTTCATGATACTTCATAGTTATGTAGACAGGTCATGGCGATGTGTCACGAACAAGAATGACAACTCTTGCTTTCTAACTTTTTGAGTTATTTCCCCTTGATGGTTTTAGGTGTGATTTAGGTTCCGCTCCATAACTCAAATACCCTTTGAAATATTTTTATGATACTTCACAGATATGGAGATCAGATCTTGACAGTTTGTCTCATACAAGAATGACAATTCTTGAACCCCCCCCCCCCCTCCCCCCAAAAAAAAGAAAAAAAAAAAAGAAAAAAATTCTTTTTTTTTACAGATTTGGATTCTTTGCCCAAATTCACTTACTAGAGAGCTCAAAATTAGATTTATAGGGCTTGTACTTTAGAAGTTATTCACACATTTTGAAATGTTGAATGTATCATATGCAATACATTGTCTACATGGTTGCTATTTGAGATTTTACCTCTTTTTAGCAATCTGGCATACTGTTTTGGTCTGAGTGTTAGATAATCATGCATTTGTTAAGCAGATAATGTCAATAAGGAGCATAAAAGAATGATAGTATACTATTTATATGCGTTTTGAAGTGCACCCTGTTTACCAAAGCGCAGGGGGCCTTCGGTAGGGGGGATTTGCCATCTCGTCTGATGGCTATTTTTACACAAATTAATTCAGCTTTTCTCTGTCTTATACAGTTTGAAGAAACTTTAAATAATCAACTGCTTTCTGTTATTATTTTGCACAAGTCTTTTCTTTTAACTATTAAAAAGAAGAGCAAGTTTCTTTTTTTCTTCTTTTCTCATTTCTGAAAATGAATCAAAGTAATCGAAATGTAGTCATTAAGTAATCATGATTACAACCCATTTTGTAATGTAATTGATTACATTACGATTACTTCTAATCGTAAAAATGCACGATTACAGATTACTTCATGACTACTCAGACATTGTAATCGATTACAAGTAATCACGATTACAGATAATAATTAACCCAGGTCTACTCTTCAAAAATAGACAAATCTTATATCATGACTGGTTAAGTTTTTCACAAGTAATAGATATATCCATTCTTTGTGAGATGTATCAGAAAATATCAGTACTGATTGTTAGGCGTACATGATAATAGCTAGGGCGAGTCCAATTATCCTGTACAACTCGCAATCAGTATTGATATTTACTAATACATTTAAAAAAGAAATGGATATATCTGTTTTAATCCACAGCTTTATTGAACTTTTCACCTAAAACAAATAATTAAACCAATAAAAAATATATTTTATCTTCTTTATTTATTTTATCTAATTCAACCTGCCTCGCCTTTTTGGAAAATGGACCTTCCTGTCTGATGCAATAAGGTCATCAGTTACCTGACCAATCAGAAAAGGCTTGAGTGATCAGAGTGAAAGTCTGTCTCATTTTGAGGTTGTACACAGGAGAGGAAATACAGAAAATTGGGCTGCAATTTAAACAAGTTTTGTTGGGTAAGCGCTGCTGTTCTATTTCGTTACAAAGAAACGTTTGTTCAGGGTACTCATTAATCTCATTTTGTTTGGGTTATTTCAATCACATACGTTTTAGTGTGTTTTTTCTATTACCAGGTATGCTGTTTATGGTTCATCAGAACCAATAACATAGAGTTTTTTTCTTCTTTCAACAAAAACAAATGTTGTGCTACTGAAATAACCTCGCTTGCGTGCTTTTTTATATGGATTACCAACAAGTTTCAGTGCTTAATTTTAACATTTTTCTACCAAAACTTCTGTTGTAACTTGTAGGGACTCACCTAATTGATGAGTAACCACAAAATATGTTTTAAGATGTATGGGTACATATCCAAGTTTTTCTGCCATTTATGCAAAAGGAACAAATTGCTTTTCTGGATGATGTAGTTCTTCCCAGTGGTCTACTCTTAAAGGAAAGAATTTGCTCCTAAAGGAGCAAGGAGTAAATTCCTGCTTTCAAGAGTTGTCCCCATTGAGAATGGAGGCAAAAATGAAAATGGCAGAGTAATACTGTGACCTTGATTCAGTGCTACTTTTCTGAACAGAAAGTTGGTAACCATCACTAATCTCTGTGGTGAATCTAATGCAATTATATGATTTAATGGATTATTTTCATATAAAATATGTTGTGGAGTATCATTTAAGCGAGGGTAGTCAAATGAACAACCTTAACGAATATTTCTGTGGCCAAAAGGAAAACAGCAGAGTTTACTAAGTTTGTTTAATTGCAGCTCTGTGATGATTGGTCTATTCAAAGCTGTACATGATAACAGTACATGATAACTATACAGTTATCAGAATTTCTCAGTACTGGCAATTTGAAAGAAAAGTACTGTCAGCTATGGATTAAGACTTCATAAATCACATGTACCGCCTCCCGATTGCCTAAATAAAAAAAATAAAAACAAACCACAGAGCGTCCCCTCGACCTCGGCAGCAACCATACTGATGATATAGTCCTGCAAAAGCTGTATTTGCAGCTCATTGGTTTAGAGATGCTTCGTATTCTAAGAGCAAATCAAATAAATGCAACAGAATACCTTCAGGAATGAAATTCACACAGGTCTCTGAACAAGGCAGCATATTTTTTTTTCTAAAGAATTATTTTAGCACCCTACGACCCGGGATCACTTCATGGCAGGTCTGGCACCATATGGGGTCTTTAGGATTCATTTTAACACTTTGATTTAATTACTTGCTAATCTAATGACTGGGGAAAAATATGATTAAAGGCCAAGATACAAAAGAAGCAGTTTGTAGTGAATCTTTTTTTAGCACGAAGCACATTTTGAGCCGATAACTCAACTGTTAAACAATTACTCGGATAGTCCTCGTGGAAACTGGATACCTAAATTTTTTGCAAATATTGAATATCTAAAATTCGATATATGGATATCCATAATTTAACTTCTAGATATACAAAAAATGAATTATGGATATCCAAAATGACTTGGGATATCCATAATTATGTTTTTTCTGATATCACAAAATATAATTGTGATATCCAAAACGAATTATGAAGAATCTGACAATTGCTCCAAGCTACTTGAAGCTTGTAACAGTTCCTAGCTTCTGTCCTTTAACCTTGATCTCCTCTCTGGATGCCGCTGGCGCTGTTTGTCATTAGCTTGGCCTTCTCAGCACTTCTTTCCATTTTATACCTTGTGCAGGTTTAGTCAAGACTTTCGACTTGGACCTCTAGTTCCTGCCCTTCCTCAGCAAAAGCATCAATTTTATCGGCAAACCAAAGATTGGTAATATTTCTGCAACCTACTAACCTTTCCATCATTTTCTTCTAGGGCATCAGACATGATCCGTTCGAGAAACATGTTGAAGAGAGTGGGTGAGAGAAGACATCATTGCCTAACTCCAACTGTTGTTCTGAACCATTCTCTTGTGCTGCCATTTATCTGAACTGCACTTAAAGCCTTGTCATAGAAGTGCTCAACGGCACGGATTAGATTTGCATTGATATTGTACTTCCGCATGGTGGCCAATAAGGCTGCATGCCACACCCTGTCAAATGCTGTTTTGAAATCTATGAAGACATGGTACAGATTCGGCTGATGTTAAAGATACTTTTCACACAGGATTCTGAGGTTGAAGATTAGTTCTGTGGTGCTTCTTCCAGCTCTGAACCCAGCCTGTACTACAGCGATAATCTCTTCAGCTTGGGGTTTGAGCCTGTTCAAGACGACTTTAAGCATGACTCGGATGACTGATAAGGCTAATGGTTCTGTAGTTCTGGCAGAGCTCTAGGTCGCCCTTTTTAGGGAGTGTTATAATGAGCAACTGAGTCCATGAGGTTGGTCATTCTCCTGTTACAGATCTTTGTCTAAACGCCAATCGTGGTCTCCCCATATGCTAGAACAACTTCTGCTGGTATATTATCAACTCCAGCAGCCTTCCCTTTTTTCAGTGCAGCTACAGCAATCTCAACTTCCTCCCGAAGGATCGGTCGTAGATCTTCTTCTGGGTGCTGAGTGCAGTCCAGAACTGTATTATCATCATAACTCTCATGGTTCTGTAGCTCCGAGCAACATTCTGTCCATCTGCTGAGAATCTCTTAGTTTTCTGTCAGACAATTTATACACTTGTCCTGGATAGTTGTGGATCTACCCTGCTTCTCTGAAGTTAGATCCTTCACAATCCGATATGCTTTCTTGCTGTTGTTTTTGTACAGGCTAGTTTCAGTCTCCTCGCACTGAGTACCTATCCAATCTTCCTTTGCTTTTTTTCATTGCCCTCTGAACCTTCTTGTTAGCTTTTCTGTATTCTTTCGCTCCTTCTTCTTCATATCGCCTCTTCTACAAATGCCTCCTCTCATCACAGAATCAAGAACATCTCTGGTGACCCAGGGCTTTTTCTTTCAGTTTTTATAATATGCTTTCATCATTGTGGAAAAATATTTATTCTCCTGCCTCAACTCCAGGGTTTATGACAAATATACTAAATCGCCATATTGAATGGCGCAATTTTTCCGCGTTGGTAATTTTGTCCACGCTCTGGGTTGTCTGCAGTATTGGCAGCCAATGGTCGGCGATATTGGTACCATTGCTTTACCAATAGTACAGCCAATGGTACCAGTGGTGAAACTCTGAACGGCATTGACATGCCAATAGTGACATTGGCAAAATCCCGAACGCATCCATTGACATTAGAAGTTTGACTTTAGAAGTAACTATAAGTATAAGGATGCACAGGCAGACTGGGGAGATGCTTGTGGACCCTACTGCAATGTCGAGACAAATGTGAGAGGCCACACATTTCTAGAGTTTGTCACCTCAAGGGAGACAATCACGTGCTACTCAAAAGATAAGCTCACACTTTTGGATCGTTTTTGTCTTCGATTCGAGGTAAGAATTATAAAAATTTTCCTTCTTTACGATCGATTTCAGACATGATACGTAGCGCAGAGTACCTGTCTTTGAAGCACCATCTACCACCATGTTTACTTCTCCCTGGAAACCTGTAGTTTTCTGGAAAAATTCTCCACAGTGGGTCTGTACGACTTGGCAGGACTCACACTATGTCAGCCTATGCCGTTTTTAAAAAAGGTTTTTAGCCAAAGTTTTCATTCTGCAACCGATTTATGCAAAGGGGCCAATACCATTACTAATAAAAAGTTTGTATGCAGCTATTCTGGTATGATATTGCCGGTATTTGCAGAGAAAAACAGGGGAAAGGCACTGATAGGAGTCACACTGTGTGATAATAGTCACACTGGAATTGGAGCTGAAACGGAGGATAGGAATTACACGTGCACTAGAATCTTAATTAAGCGACTAAAGGTAAAAGGTAAAGGTTTCCCGTAGCCTAATAGCCTAGGGGCAGTGGGGGCTAGAGTCCCACTATATCTTGGACACAGCAGATGAAAGCCGGAGCCCATCCCTCTCCTTTCGCTGCCTTATCTTTCCTTGAAAAAGGTACCCATTTACTGCTGGGTTGACAGAGAGAGTTTTCCAGTCGTCGGATGGCGACGGTGAGCCGCGAACTCACGACCTTCCGGCGACTTTCTGCCCATAACCGAGCGTCTCTAACCACTCGACCAAGGCGCCTATCTAAAGCCCTGTACTCTTTGACAAATTTGCATATGTAAGTAAGTTTGCTTATGTGCAAACTTTGCTTAACATGTGCAAAAGTATTTCGGCAAAGCGTTCATATGATCAAAAATCTCCAAGAAAGACCCAGAAGTATTTATGTAAAAAAAAAAGATGAAAATTGTAATTCTAGAACATACCCTTCTTTAGGTTTTCTAAAATATTGCTTTATTTTGAGATTCAGAACACATAAAGTTAGGAAAATAAAAGCATCACAATTTCATGTTTCTTTTTCAACGCATTATATCGCCACCCTAGCCAAATGATAGACACAGAAACTCACTTCTTAACCAAGGTTCTGACGTACAGAATATTTTTTTTCAGAATGCTGACAATAAAACTTGTATCCTTTTTTATGGAAAGTTTGTATCATTGTATGATTATTCACATAAAAGGAAGCCAGAACGGGTAATTCAAGTTCTGAACATTCTTGAAATGTAATCAAAAATGAATTCAAATCAACCAGGAATAAAAGAAACATTGAAACAATGTCAGATCGTCATATAGTAAGAATAAACGGTAAATTATTACATTGGCAAACTTAAAGACTGAATTAAAATATTTTCAAATTAAAAATGCCAAATATCTTAACATAAGGTATAAGGACAGGTCAGTTGCTATAAGCTACAAAGAAATTCATGGCGAAACAACATCAAATCAATGTTAATATGACCTAATTACAAAAACACTCACATAAGCAAATTCTTTTTAGCGTACACTGAGTAAAATTTGCATATATGTAATTCGAGATTTGCAAGTGCAAAAGTAAAATAATTGCGTGTGGATTAGACTTTACTCACGTGCGTAAAAACGTACACATGAGCCAATGAGCTTACGTAAGCAATTTGCATATACGCAAATAGATACTCATATGAGCAAATTGGTCCATATGTACGGGGCTTAAGCGACTAGCTGAATAGTAATTATTACATTAAAATTCAACGGCAATCGTTTAACCTGCGAAAACCTATATGCTGGGAATGGAATGGATATTGCGATTTACGTCTTTCGCAACATTATTTCAGTCATATCAAGACGATGGCAGGGTACTAATGTAAAGCTGTGTGCAATAGAACCCCGTTTACTGTTGGAACTATTTCCGCCTCCATCGGGTCTCGAACAGGGGGCAGCTACCTCAGCAAGCAAGCGCTTAGCCTAATGAGGTACTGGGTTCCTTTTAAAAATGGAATCCACGTGCGGTTACAATATATGGTTTCCAGACTATGACGATTCTTATTCCGGGATCGCTGTAATGGCTCTTGTTTTTACATTATGATACAATAAAGCAAAGCCGGAAATCAGTCATTAAATGGCTTGTTATGTTAGGCTTCATAAGGCTGATGACTTTTCAAAATTACACTTTTTTGCTCCATATAATAATTTACCCTCTACTATCAAGACGTAGGCACCCAACCATAGTGCGAAATAGATGGACTGCCTGGTGCCTCTGCGGTAAAGCTGTTAGAATCTGTAGCAGGATCCGAGTGTCATTTATCTCAGGTCGAGTAAGAGTCCTACAAACGTATCGTCATCCCTGAATTATTGTTTACTGAGACGTTAAACCTACAACTCAACAAGGCGTCCGTTTGGTTTTGTGTACATGTTCGTCAGTCCATTCCCGCCAGAGCGAGGCGTACTTGCCTTTATATTGGCTGAAGAAACTGTACGACATTGCTAAGCAACACCATTGTATAACGTAATGGGCATACACAGTCAACTGGTGTTTCCTGTCATCAAAACAAAAAATCGTCATGTGACAACTGAATACTGCATATGAACCTGCATAGAAGCGGCAGGATTGTGCTCAAACCTTGAAACAAGATAAATTACGCTACATTTGCTTCCATTTCTAAACGATTATGAATAAAATGCTATGTCTAGAAGAAATGGTTTATGGTTATTATTCTAAGTATCAATATGACTTGGTGGCTAAAATATGCGGATGCTTTGTATTTTGAAGTGTAACAACGCCAATATGCACTCTTGTTCTAAATTACAGAAATTTTTGAAACGTAGATCTTTTTCCTGCACTAGAAATATTTTTTCCACCAAAATGTAGCATAATCCATGAAATAATGCAACCGAAATGTATTTTTTCAACAAAAGGTCATTAAAAAACTATTTTTCATGATTTAAAGAACCTCACCCTGCTTGTAGATAAGTTTTGGGTGCTATCAAAGTATGCAGAAATAGTGAGCTTGGAAAATAAATTTTGGAAATTTTACATTTCGGCTGTGTTAGATCACGGATTACACTATATGATGGTGCAAAAAAATCTAAATTTCTGAAGAAGGAAAATGGAGTTCTCGATTTCCAAAATTTGGCCAAGTCAAAGTAGTATTAGACGTTTCTTTTCCATCCAACAACAAAATATATTCTATGATATACATATTTTATGATTATTTCTGTAATTCAGAATTAAAGTGGATATTGTTCTTGTTACACCTAAAATATACAAAGCATCTGTACATTTTAGCCACCAAGTCATAGCACCTTAAGGTACAACACCAGGTTATATCAATTACATGGCATACAGCGAGGGCAGGACTTTCCCAGTATGCGCTATATAATCAACGTGTGCATCCGTCCTTGTGCATTTCGTGAAAGTAGCTGAGGCGGGTTATGCATAGCGAAGGTTGATGCTAATCCGAGGGTGATCAGATAACGTTTGGTATTATCTGTTTGCTCAAGGGTTGGGGGTTCTTAGTCTGCTCTAGAGACCGATGTCTTATAATCTTTCTTGCCCCTTTGTCATATAGCAGTCATTTTCAGCTCAGATCGTACTAAATTGGAGTTTTTCGTTACGGAGTGTAAATAACTTCATTTTATTTCATACATAGCAGTGAATTCAATGCATATCTAGATACTGTCTACAGTGACAAAATATCGTATCAATTCACTAGTGACTGATATTTTTTTCACTGTAGCGAACCGCGGTTGTTGACAACTTTGGGCTTAATTTCTTTCCAAAAAGGTTTGAAATGTCGCGTTTTGTTTCATATTATGCTTCGGACGTTAGCACGTCAAACCATGCAAGTGACGTCAAACTCTAGTGTCACTTTTTGAACTGGAGTATTGCTAGCTTGCACGGGACGTCAATCCGACGACAGCTGCAAGCGGCTTTCTTAGATCGCCGATTTCGTTTTATTCGTTCATTAAAATGACAGAATAAACCATTTCAATAGTATACCCACTAAACGCGCTGAAACAAGCAAAATTGACGAGAAATGCTAAGGAAAAACTTATTTGTGAAGCGGTCTGTTTTTTAAATAAAAACAAATAACTTTTTTCTTCGGTAAGTACCAAATATGATTTTTTCATCGAATGTGTTGGAAATATCAGCAATTTACGCACTCGTGAAATTGCTGATATTTTCAACACATTCGATGAAATATATTGGTATTCACCGAAAAAAGTAAATATCCTCTATTAACAATTGACGATACTTTTTTTTTTATGCAGGCGAAAATTTTCTAACAGACGCTAAAATGAAACAAACTCATAGGTGAGAATGGTTTTCCTTAAATGTCCGGCATTCATTTTCCATTGATTTTCAAGACCGAAGTATTTCACTAGTGATGGTAAAACATTTTTCTTTTGACATGAGTTTTTACGTCGTAGCAATGCCAACGTCAAAATTAATTATATCTGAAAAAAAAACCTCATGGCATGTTTTGGCGTCTCATAACATTAAGACGTCGCGTAATGTCACATGACAGCTTCTAACCTAAAGACATGTTTTCCTTATCTTGATTGCATTATTTTGATTGTTTCCCCTTTTAAATGAAAGAGCATTGCAAAACAATGTATAACAAATAGAATATCACGACTGTGCTTCCTTGATATTGAAAATAAATCACCCAGGAATGGTGGAAAATCGAAAACAAACCGCCCTGCAGACTCAAAGCTTACCGATGACCACCATTCCCTCGTGACATGTAATATCAAGGGAAACACAGTTTAAATTCTCTACTATTATATATGCCTATCAATGATACATCCCTCGAACTCTCCGTTGTCTGGGTAAAATATGCAGTAATATGTGTATTTTCTACAGGTCAAAGTGGGAATAAAGCTGAACGGAAATACAAATATCTCATCTTTGAATTAAAAAATGCCATACCTAAATTTATTTAGAAGAAAGCCTACAGTAGTGGATTTCCGTTTATTTTAAGGCAAGGTTGACTCACTTTGGTCCAGTAATTCATCACTTAAACTTAGTGGTTTGACTCAACATACATTTAGTTAGGTCATTTTTTATCATTTTATTAGTTAGCAAGTTTATAAGCATATCAGAGCAGGGCCATTATTAATGGAAAGCGTCCTCTGGCAAGCCTGGGGAAATACGATATAAATGCATTGTCACCTACGTAATTCCATCGACCAGCGGGGTTAAAAATGGAAACCGAAACTCCAACTGTCTGATTTTGATTTTGAAGCCGTCGTTGTTGAAATCGGTCGCAATTTTCTACCCGACTGAAAAGAATTATTGAATAAAGGTCTATCCTACAATTGGTGATGTGGCCGCGCATATTTAAAACCACTTTCGATAAACATAGAAACAACGTGTGATTCCTATCTTACGTCTTTCACTTTTGTCAGTGTGATTCTTATCATATGGTGTTATTCCTATCATTGTACTTTCCCTGTTATTTTCTACAAAACAATTATTGTATTTAGAAGAATAATTTTCCCAAGCCTTCTACTACTTAATAAAAATTGTCTATTGCCACACAAACGGCACAGAATGCATAATCTGGCTTAAAACCTAAATAAAACGGAGTGTTTTGACAAAAGTGTGATTCCTACCAAGAGGCAACGACTCACTGTGAAAAGAAAATCAGGAAATCGGGATCTTTCTAGCAAAAACTAATCGCGGCGGAGAGAAGCTAGTTTCAGTCCGGGTACTTTGTAAAAGAAGTTACATCTGAAAGCTGTCACAATCAAGAAAAATAGATCAAAACATACCCTGAATCGAAAGGAAAACACCGTTAAAACGTGTGAGATTACCATATGTGTATCACGTGATTGCCCACCCTGACCTTCAACAACCTAGCACTGACAAACATCATTGGCTCTCACAAACCATCCAGAAGATGGACGTAGCAGAGCCATGATTGGAAGCACCACAATCAGATTGACTACATCTTGGTAAGGAAGCGCTTCTGATCAGGAGTTAAAATTCATAGGACAAGGAACTTATTTGGAGCAGACATAGGAAGCGACCATGGCCTGGTGATGATGACCGTTCGAGATCGTCTGAAGAAGGTGAGAAAGCCAATCCAGTCAAGACTGAGGTTTGATCTTGAGAATGTAAGGGACCCGGATGTGGCATCCATTTTCAAGCTACAATAGCGTGGAAATTCGCACCACTCATTAGTCTGAGGGATGATGACATAGACATAGAAACCATTATTACCACCATCAATACAGCAGAGACTGATGCAGCCAGTGAGATACTTGGGAACGAACATCGCAGGAAAAAGCTCTTGGTAATCAGAGATGTTCTCGACCTCTGCGATGAGAGGAAAGATTTGAATAAGAGGCGGTATGAAGCAGGAGTAAAAGTATATTGGGTAGCTAACAAGAGGATTCAGAAGGCAGTGAAGAAAGCAAAGAAGGACTGGATAGGTTTTCAGTGAGAGGAGATCGAAACTTGCCTAAAAAACCCAGCAAGACAGCATATCAGCTACTCTGGTGAATGATCTAACTTCAGAGAAACCAGTTAGATCCACAACTCTCCATGACAAGTCTGGGAAATGTCTTACAAAAGAACAAGAGATTCTCAGCTTATGGACAGCATATTGCTCAGAACTATATACTCATGAGAGCTATGATGGAAGTGAAGTGCTGGACTGCAATTCAGCTGAAGATCTACAACCGATCCTTTGTGAGGAAGTTGAAATTGCAGTTACAGCAATCAAAAATGGGACGTCTGCAGGAGTTGATAAAAAAACAGCAGAACTTCTTCAAGCTAGTGGGGAGACCATGATTGCTGTTTTAACAGAGTGTTACGCAGAAGGTTTTACACACGGTCGACACGGGTGTAGAGCCTTATGCGTCGCCAGGACGGCGGAGGGTGACTTCCGGTTAAAGGGTTATCTACTAGTGTAATACGCTAACAAGGAAACCCTAACAACGTTAGAATTTTTAAAGTTTATATATAATGTAAATTCTATATACAACAATACAATTTACAACTGTCACAATTACAATAATATACAACACATATTAGTTCATGTCGCTGGCCCAAGTAAGGTGTTTGTTTCAAATCTGTAATCGATTTGCGTACAATACGCAAATAGATTACCGTCTGACGTCAACACCGTACTCGGCTCAGCGCCATGAACTAAAGGAAAACACAAAGAACAAAAAACGTTAGTTTGAGCTCATAGAAAAAAACAAGGCCTTATGTTGGTAGACTTCAATTCGTCGTTCCCTGGATCATGTCATGGGCCAGTCCATATATCATGAGGAACACCAACTCTTATTAACACGTGCACGATTATATACTGGTCGCTCCCTGGATCGTACCAGGGACCAGTCTATATATATTAAAACACCTTAGTGGACGAACACTGTCCCACACTTGATGTGACCTTCAGATCTTATCACAGAATCTGGCAAAACTGTGCTAACCACTTCCGCCTACATTTTGTGCTTCCCGCCTCTGCTTAGGAACCATGCACAAACGGCGTTGTAACTGCCTCTACCCGGGTTGGTATTAACCTGGAGACGTATATCGCATCTCCAGGTGAGACGTGGCTCTAAGCCCTAACAGCTGACTGCCGGACTTGATGTGCCCTTCTAGGTCTTAACACAGAATCTGGGCACACAACAATATAACATCCATCAAGAATTAAACAGCCACGTCTAACTTTTCATTAAAAGATAGGCGTATAAATACTATGCGTCTCACATTAAAATCATGCAACACGCTTTCCACAATCAAAAGACTCGTGCAGGTATTCACCTTAAAATCATGCAATACGCTGTCCACGAGAGGTATTCACAAACAACCCATGCATAACGTAGCCACAATTTCCGTAAATGTTTTATTACCACAGTTACCCTAAAAACTGTAGCCTTACTGATTGAAAGGATTAAAATAATCTCGACGACATAGTGGACGATTAGATCCATTTCGTAACACAGAGATCTGTAACAGGCTCTGGAGAACAGAAAAGGCCTACCCCATGGATTCAGTCGCTGTTTATTACACTCCCTAAAAGGAGTCGCTGTTTATTATACTTCCTAACAGGACAGCCTATAGGTCTGCCAGATAGCATGCTGAAAGTAATCATGAACAGGCTTATACCACAAGCTGAAGAAATAGTCGCTGAAGAACAGGCTGGGTTCAGAGCCAAAAGGAGCACCACTGAACAGACCTTCAACCTCGAAATTCTATGTGAAAAGTACCTCCAACATCAGCAAAATCTGTACAATGTCTTCATTGAGTTCAAAAAAGCCTTTTTCAGGGCGAGGTTTGGGTCCGGTAAAACTAGTTTAAGCCCCCCCCCCCCCCACTCCCCACCAGTAATCCTTTGCTGACCGTTCCAAGGCGATACTTCTGTTGCGGTTCCTTGGTGTTATATTGTCCTGTGTCTGCTTGTCTATGGTCTCTGGCGGTTTGGTGACCTGCACTGCTGCCCAGTCTGCTTTCTGTTTTGGAATTAAAATAAAAAAACAACAACTAAAAATAGATGTTTAGATGTTGATGCTGTTATTGGGGTAGCTGAATGACCATCTGTTTGGGAAAGAGCTGCTCATTCGGTTTACTGTGCGTGTCTTTCATAAATTTGTGTCAATTTCTGTGTATATGTGCTTCTTTCCCTCTTGGTTTTGAGAGCGGAATGTGGGATTTGCTCGTATTAATTCCTGATCATTGCCCATCTTTTACTTTGACAGGGTATGGCATGTAGTCTTGTGGGTCACCATGCGGAAGAACAATATCTATGCAAATCTAATTCGCTATGTTAAGCAGCTCTACAAAAAGGCTATGATTGCAGGCCAGTTGCATGGAGGATGGTTCATAGCAACAGTTGGAGTTAGGCAAGGATGTCTTCTGTCACCTATCCTCTTCAACGTTTTTCTCGAAAGGATTATGTCTGATGCTCTAGAAGAACATGATGTAAAGGTTAACATAGGCGGCAGAAATATTACCAATCTGCGATTTGCCGATAACATAGATGCTCTAGTTAGGAAGAGCAGGAACTAGAAGCCCTAGTTGAAAGTCTCGACAAAACCTGCACAAGGTATAAGATGGATATCAGTGATGAGAATACTAAACTGATGACAAACAGCGCCAGCGGTAGCCAGAGGGAGATCAAGGGTAAAAGACAGAAGTTTGGAACAGTTACAAGCTTCAGGTACCTTAGATCAATTCCCTCAAATGAAGGTTCAAAACCAGAGGTTCTCTCAATGGCATCCAGAGGGCGATCAAGGTCAAACGACAGATGCTTGGAAACGTATTAAGCTTCAAATATCTTTAAGCAGTTGTATCAGAAAATGGCTTAAAACCGGAGGTTTTCTCAAGGAATGAACAAGCCACTGCATCTCTTATAAAGCTGAAGCCAATTACGAGAGTTAACAATATATTTCTTGCATCAAAGGTGAAACATATGCACTCCCATGTCATTTCCATATTTCTGTATGTCTGTGAGTCATTGGCCTTGACAGCAGTGTTAGAGAAAAGAACGCAGGCTTTTGAGATGAGATGCTACCGAAGGTATTGAACATTTCATTAAAGGACCATATAATCAATGAGGAGGTTCGTAGAAAGATCCAAGCAGCCATTGAAAAATATGATAAACTCCTGACCATGTTCAAGAAATGGAAACTAAGGTGGTTTAGTCACGTCACAAGGTCTTCTGGGTTAGCAAGGGCGATTCTACTGGGGACAGAAAGGAAACGGAAGTAGAGGAAGACAGATTGATTGATTTGATGCTTAACGTCCACGGTAAACAGTTATGGTCATGTCGGGACGGTCAGTTAACCTAACCACACTATTCCTGGGCAGGCTTAGACCTCCTAAGCGGTTAACCAGTACTAAGTGCACATACTTTCGCCAGTAACTGGCAACTGTCCTTCTTGAATCAGCGGAGAGAAACGAAAGTATGTGGCCAGACCGGATTTCGAACCAAGGACCTCTGACTTATGAGTCAGGTGCCCTACCGATTGTGCTACGCGACCCGGCTTAGAGGTAGACAGAAGAAGAGGTGGGAAGACAATATTAAAGTGTACAGGAATGGACTTTGTCAATTCAACTAGGGCAGCTGAAAACAGGACAAGGTGGAATTGGATTGTTGCGAAGTCATCTGTGGTGCCCCAACGACCTTGCAAGGTTATTGAATAAAATAGAAATAGAATAGAATTAGTATTTTTTCTGTTTTGCAGGTATTTGTTAATTTTTGATGATCTGAGTGATTCTATTTAAACAAAACACACGGTATTCATGCCATGAAATGCCTCGGGGAAATAGCATTTTAATTTAGAAAGGGTCGAGCGTTATTTAGGATATAAATTTAAAGAGTAATTACACTTCAGGAACTGACTAAATCAGATCCCAAACCCTATCCCCAACATCAAAGGGAAATATTGACAAAGACATCCCAACAAACAATAAATTACAAGTGATAAGCCGAGTCAGCAGCTCTTTCCCAAATAGGTGGCAACTCAGCTATCTTTACTGAACTAAATAATTTAAAAACAGAAGGGTTACAACAGACTAAGCAAATTATATGAAAAATATTTAACAACTATTTTTACCTATTTTCTATTTTTATTATAGAAGGGTTAAAATAAGAACACCATAAATTAATCAGCACCGAACATAAAACACATGCAACCGCAACGAAAGTACCGCCTTGGGACGGTCAGTAATAACTACTGGGGAGGTTAAACCGGTTTTACTGGGCCCAAACCTACACCTTCACCCTCCGCAGCGGTGCACACAATCAGTTTGAAAATAGAGTTATGCTTAAACCGGTGCTAGCGGGCGTGGCCGGTGTTGCACATTCCATTTCTGGTCATGAACAGACTGAATTTAAACGAGTCTGCTATTTTTTTCTTTGATACACTCCTTGCTTCCAATGGATCTTACTATTCAGAACTTATTTATCTTCACTGTATCTGGTGTTGTGCCGTGTGGCTGCCGTAAAACGTCTCCCCGTACATCATCAAAGTGCAGATTATTTTTGTTTGGTCCTTTAAGATCACTGAGCTCATATTGAGTAATTTTGAAAATAAAGCTCTGCTTAAGCCGTGCTAGGTGGCGTGGCCGGTGCTGTACATTCCATAACTGATCACGAACAGACTCAATTAAACTGAGTCTGCTGTTTTCGTTTCTTTGATGTATTTCTTGCTTCCAAAGATCTTACAATTCAGAACTTATTGAAGAGTGACATATAAACCACTTACCAAAATGCTTTAAATAAAGACTTTACTACCTGTAACTGTGTAAGGGACGAGCCATTTATTATCAGGTAGCGGGGAGGGGTATCATTTTGATATGATTCAGAATTTTTTACCTCCCTCCCCA
Source organism: Ctena decussata (assembly GCA_963989385.1). Lineage (NCBI taxonomy): Eukaryota > Metazoa > Mollusca > Bivalvia > Lucinida > Lucinidae > Ctena > Ctena decussata. The sequence goes on along the minus strand of OZ022501.1, from coordinate 80,443,754 downwards.
CCCCCAGTTACCATAATTTTTCTCGACCCCCCCCCCCCCCCCTCGCTGATAGGTGACAAAAAGTTTATGTTTCTCCACCTCCACTCACCCGCCCAACCCCATAACAACCTTACATTCACATGATAATAGCCATAATCTATTATATTAATAGCCATATGACCGTCCCAAGGCGGTACTTTCGTTGCGGTTGCATTTGTTTTATGTTCGGTGCTGTTTAACTTATCGCATTTTCATTTTAACCCTTTTATAATAAAAAAATTGAAAATAGGTGAAAATAGTTGTTAAATGTTTTCTGTATAATTTGTTTAGTCTGGTGTGTGGTACATGTGTGCACCGCGGCTGAGGGTGAGGGTGAAGGGTTTATCTAACTGTTTGGTCCGCATGAGAATTTCCTAAGCCATTCATGAATCATTACAGGAAACAAACATATCAGGAATAAGATCTCTGATGAATCAGAGATGAGAACTCGACAGAAACAATGAATCGCGACACCTGGGGAGTCCTAGGGTGTCAAAGAACTCTACTGAAATACCGAAGCAAAAGAAAACCACCAGTTGAAGCCCGAATGAAGTCTTATTTTTTTATTTCAATGATTCAAACAATTTTTATATCATTTACAACCATCTACCCATGTTTCCATTGTTTGAACATTCAGATGGCAACAGCTACAGCCGCAGCTGCTGATCATGTTAGGACTGGATCTAATTTACTGGCATACAATTTACTTTTAGTTTGTTTATAGCGGACGATAATTTATGGACGTCCCTGTAACCAAGCTTGTCTGTTAACTTTGGCCACAACTGGTCCATTATTAACATTTTTAGTCGTAATTGTTGATTCTTGGCCACCCATTTTGAAATTATCATATTATAGCAAAATGCTCTTTTTATGTTCATTTTCAAATTTAAACAAACAAATCATTTGAAAAGCAATCAACGTGATGATTATGCTATTTGAAAGACTTTTGGAACCATCTGGCCCAACAATAGACAATATTTTTCAATGAACAATCGGCCTTGGATAAATTTGGCAAAACTAGTCGTCTAAAAACCGGTTCAAGCCCCCGGCGATTTCATGACTATCCGTCTTAAGGCGGCACTTTTGTTTTGGTTCTTCTTGGTTGTTTTATGTGTTTTGTTGCTATGTCTGTTACTGATATATTGTTTGTGATATTAAGGCTAGCCCGGTGACCACCTCCATGGAAAATGGCTGTTCACATGGCTGCCGCTGGTGATGTCTTTGGTTGTGACTAATTTTGTGTTGTCTTTTTTTCATATGGTGTCTTGGGTGTGATCTGGGATTGAAATATGTCAGTTCCTGAGAATATTTTTACTCGCTTTTGGGTTAAGAACACTTGAACAGAAATGAGCCGATGCAAGGGTCATAATGATAAACAAAACTATGCATGGACTTGTCACTATCCCATTACCGCCATACTACCAACAACCCACCAGAGTCACACGACATACCCAACCCCTCACACTGCGTCAACTACAAACGACTGCCAATTATACCAAATACTCTTTCTTCCCTGCAGCCGATATAAATTTGAAAAGACTACTAGTACGTGTTTCAGTGGTTATTCAGATGAGGTTACACTGCTCACACTGCATCAGTTCAGTGTGGCAGTCAGGTCACTAATCCACCCCATGTTCTTACTCAACAAAATCTATCTATCTATCTATCTATCTATCTATCTATCTATCTATCTATCTATCTATCTCATGTGTGTGTGTGTGTGTGTGTGTGTGTGTGTGTGTGTGTGTATCTATCTATCTATCTATCATAAAATAATAATGCACACCGGATAGAAAATGCCATTCTTTTGACCTGGGATAGAAAATTTTGTATTACCCAGGTGTTCTTACCCAGGACCGAATGAAAATCACAAGCATTCAATGCATTGGTTGTATTGAAGGTCACGTATCTGCATCGTCAAGTGACGTTGTTATTTTAGATAATGACGTCACGAAGACAGCAAAAATGACGTCAGTTTATGCAGGCCAGTCGTTGACGTAAAGAGCCGAATGGCGGTCGTTGAGAGCGGCGCCTTCTTTCAAAATCAAATTGAAACCTCTCAAGCACTAGATTTACGCATTTTAACAAAATCTAAAGTTAAAACAAAACGTGGTATGCAAGAAAAAGTATCTATCATTCACGCCTGGTAAACTATCACAGGTACCTCCGGCGGAGGTACCGATAAAAAGTTGTGACAGGCATCTGGAGCTGCCTGTGACTGTAAAAAAATGACAACAAACGGTAGGTTTTCCTCTTTTATTTACAAAATATATAATAACCAGGGAGTTCATTAAAAATCAAAAAGTGCTATTCGACCCGTATAGACATAAAGTTTTCTTACACTTCATATCTCCCAGAACTTTCCATATTAACCAAAGATACGACTATTGAAGTGGCTTTGGTGTCAGCCCACAGTACTCAAAACATAAAGAATTCGGCCGTTTTTGGTCTTAAATGCAGTGATCTTGCGTACGAATCTGTTTTTCTCGGCACACAGATGTTAAGGTAACCTCCTTGCCCAAATATAAATGTCGATTGACTACAGATAAGGCTTGATTTTTTCAAAACAACAGCTGGAGGTGCCTGCAATGGCGTGGAGGTGCCTGTGACGTAAGAAAATATAGTGAAAATCTAAATAGTTATTGCAGCTGGAAATACTGACATACTTCTTCTCTAAACCTCTGCCTGGAACGAATCATTCATTCAACGGCCCAATAAACTATCATAATGCGTGTATTATGAAATTTCATGTTAAAATTCCTATTTAACACCATCTCAAAGAGTTATTGCCCAGTTTGTTTCCCCTTCTGTTAGTCAAACATTGACGATTTTCACATAGTTGCTGAAAATTAACTGCCTAATTCAGAGTTAGAATCGTTATGAAATGCGCGCTTAAATAAGAGTCAACATTTTTGTGAGTGGTGATGACTGATCGGGAGGTGCTGCCTGTGAATCATTCTAATTCGTTAGAAATTGTCGAGGTCACACGCCGTGCCAGCTACACGTATGGTGTGTCCGATGGATCAAAATTACCGCTACCCGTCAACAGGCATACACGTACACGTATCTATCGTGTTGATCCTTTTGGTACCTCATATGCGTGTCGCTCGCATGTGTCGTATGACGCTCGCTGTATGTGTTAACTCTGTGGTGACTGTCCAGTGATAGGTGCTACAAGTGATTCAGCCTGGCTGAAATGCTGGCGATAGAATCCAAATACATCCATAAGGCCCACAGATTACATCATCGACAGGCGACATATTCTCAACATTACACCTTTTAATATGTTGAAGTGATCGGAATCTTTCTGTAAATTATGTGTAATTCAAAGTCTCCGAATAGCCACTGCATCTAATTTGGTGACAAAAGAACACTTTTACTACATAAAAGTCATATTCCGAAACATTGTTGTTTTTTCAAACGTTTCGAGTAGCTTGCATGGCGTGTGACCTCGACAATTTCTAACGAGTTGGAATGACTAACAGGCAGTCATCACCATTCACAAAAGCGTTGCCTCTTATTTAAGCGCATTTCATAACTACTTTTACACTGAATTAGGCAGAAAATGTTCGTACAACTCGTCAATGTTTGACTAACAGATATGGAAACAAAACGGGCAATAACTCTTTGAGATGATATGCTTTGGATTTTGGATTTCTGTTGTAAAGCATCAATGTTACGTGTTCTTAAGTCCGCTTGTCTGTAGTCTTCTAGCAATAAGGTCACCTGTACAGCTGCCCACTTTGCTTTCTGGTTTGTTTTGTAATTTAAAATATAAAATAGGTAAAAACAGAAGTTAGTGTTGTTTTCATTTGGGGTAGGTGAATGACCACCTGTCTGGGAAAGAGCTGTTTATTTGGTATACCATGCGTGTCTTTATGAACTATTGTCAATATATATTACTTCCATCTTGGATTTGAGAGCAGGATGTAGAATCTGATTGTATAAGTTCATGATCATTTTCTGTCGTTTTAACAAAAATATGCTTGATATACGCATTATGATACATTATTGCGACGTTGAATGAAAGACGCTTTCAATGCAGTGGTCTAGAGATGAAGAGTATCAATATTTGCAACCGCAATAAATCTTCAGATTTTCGCTATATTTTTTTACATCACAGGCACCTCCATGTCGTCACAGGCACCTCCTGTTGCTTTTTAACAGAATCCAACCTTAGTTGAAGTTTGTCGGCATTTATATTTGGGCAAGGAGGTTTACCTTACGTCAGTGTGTCCAGATAAACAGATTCTTATGCAAGAAAAGTGCATTTAGGACCTAAAACAACCGATTTTTTCTTGTTTTGAGTACTTTCGACTGAGCTTAAAGCCACTTGAAAGGTCATGTCTTCCGTATATATGTTAAGTTCCCGGGGATATATTGGGTGACAAAACTTAATGTATATAAGGGTCGAATAGCATTCTTCGATTTTCAATAAACTCCCTGGTTATCATGTATTTTATCAAAAAAGACAAATACCTACCCTTTTTTGTCTATTTTAGGACCATCACAGATAGCTCCGGATGCCTGTCACAACTTTTTATCGGTACCTCCGCGGAGGTACCTGTGATAGTTTACCAGGCGTGATCATTGGTGTGAGATCTGTCACTCGGGATCACTGTTCGGCATCACTCGGGGGTCCATCGAATTACCCCAAACCACCCCAAACCACCCCAAACCGCCTGAAAACCACCCCAAACCACTTTTCTTAATTCTGTTTCAGGTAAAAATAGTTTATAAACGTTTTGTTTATGCTTTTAATGATTTCAAAATTGCAAAATAAAAAAAAGTATTATCTTTTTATGCAAAAACCATGATTTTCAAATGGTATGTGCTGATAATATGTTATGTGTATGTATGCCTATTGTACATATGTACATATGTAGACACTAAATATGCTTGCATGTCTGCATATATATGTTTGACAGCACATGCATGTTTACATGCACGTGTAAGTATATGCATGTTATATACCATTCAGATTCATGGAAAAACAGATATAAAAATATAGCCTACGTATTGGTAATGACAATTCTTCCCTAATGCTGCAAATGTAAATCAATTATCATTAATTATAAATATTTAAGCATGAGCAAACATTTCTAAAGCAGTGTGAGTTCCTGCAAAATACCAAATTTGGTTTGGAGTGATCTGGTTTTGGTGGTTTGGGGTGTTTTTATGGGCGGTTTGGGGTGGTTTATGGTGTTTTGGGGTGGTTTGGGGTGGTCTGGGGGTGGTTTGGGGTGGTTTGGGGTAATTCGATGGACCGATCACTCGGCAAGCCTCGTGATGCCGAACAGTGACCCTCATGACAGATTTTTCTATCCACACCTCACACCCATGATAGATACTTATATTCTGTACCTGTGCAACCAATCAAATACCGAAACGACATTTTCCCTATATATTTCGGTATTTCGGTACGTTTCGGTAAATATAGCCACCTTTCTCCGCCTTCGGAATTATTCCGTGCGCGTGCAAATCATGTGACAGAATGGTCATGTGATGTGTAAAATGGCAACTGTCGGTGTGTTGAGTGTCTGTCTTCTCTGTTTTGCAGGTACTTTTTACTCGATTTATTGTTTTTATCTTTTCTTAAATCTGCAAAAACACTGTACCTTCTATCCGATTATCGTTTCTGAAATACAAACGATGCTTGGGACCTGCGTACAATTGTTTTAAATCGGGGTCCAGGTTAAAGTTATTGTGAAAGAACCTAACCCAGCGACATCAGTTTCAGAGCCATTAAGATCAAAATCAACTTCTTAAATCCATATGCAGCAAGGCTGGCCCAAAAACATATTTAAAGTCTGCTGCAATGTTTAGCCTACCATTACGCTTGTCCTCATGAAATATTGTTTATAATTAAAATCAGGAGTTTGTTTTAGAGAAGACTACCTATTTTCACTTATCCTTGGGCGCGGTATGTGTTTCAGAGCCCTTTTTAAAGTTTTGAAATAAAATTTTAATTTTGTTTGGTGTGGAGAAAATACTGATTTCAGGAGTAAGCATATTCCTGTTGACACCATTTGATAAAAGGTATCAATCATCAACCAATCCATCTTGAGATGGTGGTAACAATTTCAGATAGCATGCTAACCTTGGAGAAATGAAAACCTTTTTTTCAAATTTGTCAACCCCCTATGCCTCAAATTGGAAATTTCTATACAGTTCCAAAGTTCAATGTTAAAGATTGCTATGCACATTGTGTTACAGCTGGGTCTGGTGACATAACTGCAAAAGAAAAAAAAAAAAAAATTGATATTTACACCTCAGATTATAAACAAAAACAATAAAACAATCCGTTGCTTACTGGTAGTGCTAAACACTTCATTTAGATATAAGGACCCTCTTGTCAGAAACATTTTTGAAAAGTACTAGCATATTTTCAATGAACCTCAACTATTGCATGACATTAAAGATATTAAGCATACCATTAACAGACGGTAAATTTCTCTTACAAAATTTTGGGGCCTGTATAAAATGCAGCTTTTTATGCAGCTATATAAAATATATAGGAAAATTGCAGCCACTATAGAAATGGTAGGGAATGCAGCCAATATAGACATAATAGGAAAATGTGTTAATAGGCATTTTGTTGGTTGTAATGACTGCAGATATAGTCAAAAAGTGTAGTTGCTTAAGGGGAAAAATGGAGCTGATATTGTTTTAAGCAGTTAATACATTCTGTTTTGTTTTTGTCACATAATATATACACCTCCCCAACAATTAAGTTAGCATATTTCAATTCTGTAGGTCCTTTGTTACAAATTCTGCAGAAAATTTGCAAACAAATAAACGATGATTTGATTTATGGATTTGGAAAGATGGAATACTTATATGCATTTTGACATTTATCCCAATTTATCAGGGTGAAGAATTCTTACTTTGTCGTGTAAAATACTATTTTCATTTTCTTATTTTCTGCATATAAAAATGTCGGGTCTGAGTTATTGAGAAGATAACTACGCATTTTAATGTTAATTTTAAAACAACATTTAATCAGCCTAAAATCAGAATTTGTAAGGACAATATTAAACTTCTTTCCTCTGGAAATAGCCTATATCATATCTTTGATAATTTTAATTCATTTTTCTGTTATTATTATTATTATTATAATAGTTATTATTATTATTTTTATAGACTATAATATTATAATTTCTAAAAATGTTAAGATTAATTACCATATTATCAATAATCATATGTAAATGTTGCTTACCAAGGTATGTCAATGGAACAGTGTGTATTAATGGAAAACGGTCAGTTCACCAATGATAACCAACAAAATAAATAAAATAATTATGATCTAACTCTCTGGATGAAGTGGCCAGATAAGGTTCCGAAAGAGCTAGTCGACCTGAGTATTCTCCGCCGGAATTTATCGTTTTGTTGGAAATAGACAGATATGATAAACAGATGGTTTATAATTTTTAAAATAAGAAATGGCAAAAATATAGACCGTAATAAACATAAGAACAGTTTGCAGTAATTAAATGTTTTATTATCATTTGTTTCTTTTGTATTTCATTTTTATTTCGCAATATAGAAAATGTATTTCTCTTAGGATCAGATGGCAGTAATTCTAAATTTTATTAGTAATTCTTCTTCACAACAAGGGGGTGGTCGGGTGGTGCGATGGTGCTGTGTGTAACTTTCAGTGCCGGGGCGTCCTACTGATTTGGAACATTTCCTCTCTTTCTCCCTCTCTGGGAGAAGACCCGATATAGACTGAAATACTGTCTCAAAGGGCCGTTAACCCCCGCCCCCCCCCCCAAAAAAAAAAAAATTCTTCAGAACAGAGAAGCTTTCATTTTCTTGCAAAATAAATACATGCGGGAGCTCAATAATGATTCTTAATGAATCTGTGTACATAAAGTACATGTTGCTCTTCAAACAATACTTTAATAGTTTGTTTATACAGGTAATTATCTGATGTGTGCCAGAGATTATCTAGGTGTGAAAACAGAACAGTCAAACATCACTGGGGATCTGTCAATCAAAATGGATACAGTAGCCAATCAGATTAATTGTTGCTACTATATTTGTTGTGTGCTAGTATGATGAAGTATGATGAACATTTAAACATTTAATTATTAAATACTGTTATCAAATAAATTGTTATTTAAATATTAAATACTGTTATCAAATATATTGTTATTGCTGTAATACGCCAAATGCTAGTGTATCAACATGACCAAAAGGCTGGAATATATTACCATATTTACTAAATAATTATTATGGTAACATTCTCAATTAATTTAGTAGGAACTGTTAAAAACATTACAGCTTTTAGTCTGATATTTCATTTGAAAATTTCTGAACCCATCAATATTAAACCATCCATCCGGCCATCCAAAGTTCAAGGTTACAGACTCTGAAATTTCGTGAATGAAAGTGGCATTAAAGTTCTATGTGCTGTTAGCATAATTCCTTATATTTCTAAAATCGAAAAACCAAACGTTTTGACTAGCTCTGCTGTGGAGTTTGATAAAGATTGTCTGACTGTTCATCTGTCTAGCCATTAAGCGATGACACTGGCTAAAGATTGTCTGACTGTTCATCTGTCTAGCCATTAAAGGTAGGTTCCTGTACTTTGGAATGCATCATACTTTTGATGATCTTTCATCCAAGTTGTTGGAAAGCACTTATAACAAGGGAATGAATAAGTTTCACTAAAAAGTGTAAATAAAAAAATATTAGAAAACTTGTTGTGCAAGGGGTTTCCTAACTCTGCTTCGCACACCAGTTAGCGCTATTTTTAGTTCGCACCAAAAATAGATAGTTCAGCTGACGTCATGCTGCATTGCATTTTGGGATAGTTTTAACCCATCCGCCATGCCAGGACCTCTAGGAGAGCTCACTGCAAGAGAAAATTGACCTTTGGACAATGGCATCAGAAATCGCGACCTTAAAGACATAATACGCATAGTTATTTTTAGAACTGGAATTCCAGCGAAAAAAAACAAACCAAAAGGGAAAACGACTATTTTCTTCAACATCTGACGATTTTTACAGTAGCAACAAATTCAGAAAAATAAGAGAATTCAATACTACTCAGAAAAAGACAAAATTATTTTGTGAACATAATTGCTATCGCTAGCCCAGGAACCTACCTTTAAGCGATGACACTGGCCGGGAGCATCCGCAAGCCCTTGCTCACTTGCTCAATTTTTTTTCTATAAATCCAATTTTGGATATATACTTAACACCATTTATTCTGCATGTTGACAGCTATATAGAGGATCTTAAATGAGTGCTCAGGTACTATTGAATTTATTAAACGAGTTGGGGAAAAAGATTAGATGCGAGGCTATGCCAAGCATCTTATCGCTCTTCCCCAACGAGTTTAATAAATTCAATAATACAGGAGCACGAATGGTTGCACAAATATTGCGTTAAGGATGTTCGCTGGTCTGAAACAAATTTTTGACAGAGTAACAAGGAGTTCAAATAAGTTTCTAATAATTAAACCCTGAAACCATATAAGCAGTATAAGGTGCAGAAAAGTATAAATTTATATAATGGTACCCTCCTCTGCGATTTTACTATGGAAGTGATAGGGAAAAATCACATTTTTTCATCAATTTGCTTCCTTTTTTATAAGAATGAAGAACAAGAAGCTTCTAAATCTTTCTCATAAGTTGGAATTTGTCTGCATATTTAATCTGAGAGCAAAATAAAGGCACCTTAATGTGCAATTTTTTTAGCTACAAGGCCTGGAAGCCCGTTTTTGCTAGGAAAATAATAGGGAAATTGGAGTTTTGTAGAGGGTGTTTCAGTTATCATGTCATAATTACATTATTTATGATAAGACTTAACTTACCATGTTTGTACATGGTTGCAAATTAAACGTCCCAGATGAGCGATACCCTTCAGGTTAGTGTGCAAGTAACAGAAAACCTGAAAATTTTAAGTCTACTCCCTTTTGTGTTTTTGCTATGTATATAAAAAAAAGGTTACAAATTAAACGTACCGCCCATATATATAAGATTTTAAAGGAAAATAGTGCCGGGCCGGGTGGCGCAATCAGTAGGGCACCTGACTCGTAAGTCAGAGGTCCTGGGTTCGAATCCCGGTCTGGCCACATACTTTCGTTTCTCCTTCCGCTGATTCAAGAAGGGCAGTTGTCAGTTACTGGCGAAAGTATGTGCACTTAGCACTGGTTAACCGCTTAAGAGGTCTAAGCCTGCCAAGGGATAGTGTGGTTAGGTTAACTGACCGTTTCGACATGACCTTACTTGTTTACCGTGGACGTTAAGCATCAAATCAACCAACCAAAATTAAAGGGAAATATAGTTTTCTACATACAGTGGACAAGAGTGTTCGTTAAAATAATGACGTTGCCGTTAAGTTTAAAGCATTTCTCACAGTATATAATCACGTGACGAGCGGACAGTGACCGAAACCGGAAATTGCGACACTGTCCGACGACAGTCGCAAAGTTGGCCTCAAATTTCAAGGTAAGAAAAACTTGCATTTTTGCAGTTTTAGGCTTGCAGTGGGTTACTTGTACAACACAGATGAATGCAGTATAAATGCCTGTATATATTCAGCAGCTGTAGTGAGGAAAGCTTCGGAAAATCCTTAAAGTTGCCATTTTAATCAAGAAAACATATCATGAAATCACGGGACGATGGAACAATACTGCCAAGGTCAACATAACTTGGTCGTTATTTTGTTGCTGTAATTTTCCAATTCAAGGAAAGTTTTTACAATTATGCGTGCAAAAATATCTGCCCTAATATAGAAACACCAATATGTTATCCATTTTGGCCAAAATTGGCACTCTTAAAGGCAATTTGTCAATGTACCCTCAACAATTCAACTGTCCGCAAAATTGAAACTGTACGAATCGAAAAGTTGCCGATGTCAATATTTTGACTGTCCGCAAAGTTGCCTGTAGTAATAGTGAAACACAAGTATAATTGTACTACAGGGGCAATCAGAATAGTCAGAAGGAGAACCGGCAAATGACTATAAGCGCCAGCCATCCTAACTCTCCTAACCCTGTTCACGACCAACGTGATATAATGAATTTTTCAAGACCAGTGCATGATCACATTGAGATGTGCTTTTTTAATTTTGATCCAAACATAGGTTGTGGATGCTCATTTAAAGAGCCTGATCCAAACAAATGGTGGGTACTTGTCGCCTACAGGATATGGTTTTAGCAGTAAAAAAAAAAGAATATGTTCATCCCTGTAAATATCACTTTTCCTTAGACAAATTGGGATACACAGGGGTATTTCTCTTTTGTACGTATGTGATGCTACAGAAACCACTTCTGGCCAGTAAGACCTACAGTACAGTCACAGTCCATCTTTATTTATTATTGAAACTACCCCTCGCCCCCCCTCGCGTTGATTTTAAGAAATAGAACAATATTTAACATATGCGAATTTGACATTAGTGATTACCCCTCCCACTTTTAAGTGCTTATTTCTTAGAAAATAGCCGCCTCCTTACCAAACGGCATATGCTGTGATAAAGTAGACTCGCGATGCCACTTATCAGCAAAAAATTAGCCACTTTGATAGGGGTCAGGAAACAAGCCTTCTTCACCCCCCACTTCCCTTTCTTTCGTATGAAATGACCACAGGTGTAAGATTTTGTTTATCGCTTTTACAAAGGGTTGTATCGTCTTAAAAGTACACTTCATTTCAACATTGCTGTCACGGACGTAGTCACGCCATTACGCGCCAGTATATAAAACTGGGATATATGCCTATACCAAGTCAGACAAATATCGATCGCAATTTTTCGGACAGTCTAAAATGTCAACCGAACAATTTTGCGGACAGCGATGACGAAGAGGGTGTGTTGTTGTTTTTGCCTCAAAATTCAAATAATTTGCTGACTAGGCTAAAACATGGCTAGAAAAGACTTGGAAAATGATTATTACGCAAAATATGGTAAAAAATATCTTTCGTTTATTGGAAATATTGACTTTTAAACGTTATGAAACGAAGCTAGGCGGAGATGAAATTGCCAAATTGAGGTGATCGACCCGCACGTTTTCTTGTCTTTCTTTATGAAAAGAACATTTCAACCGTATTGTGTTGTTGCTAAATACAGACTGGCATCTTATCAATTGCCCCCTTTGTTTGTAACAAGCCACTGTTATGCTAAAGGAGAGAAAAATGAAAAATGCTAAGGTCACCCACCTTATATTTTTGAGGCCAACTTTGCGACTGTCGTTGGACAGTGTCGCAATTTCCGGTTTCGGTCACTGTCCGCTCGTCACGTGATTATATACTGTGTTTCTTCTATAAGCACAAAAATAAATGTGAGAAAAGTATGATGACATATTTTCTGGAAAGTTGCGCTAATATCTAGCTAAATTATTGCTGCGATATCAATATTAACTTGTTTGCTTTCCTGATATCTACAGTTACTATTCTGCATAATTTTAATCTCATGAAGGCATTTTCTTGTGGTAAGTTTTGCTAACTGACGCCAATGGAAACAGGATATTCTGAAAAATTACCCAATATTAAAACAATCACATCTCTGCAAAATACAAACATATTATGTTTATTGCATACCTTATTTAGCTACATATTAGGATAATTTTCATGATGGTTTATGTTATGCTTTTAAGGTAATAATTTTTCAGCGTAAGTGGAAATACGCTGTAGTTAACGACAACTTCACGATTTAGCGAACGCTTGTCCACCCTATACAGGGGCATAGCTAAAAGGAGAACTGTAAGCATCTCCATCTGTGTTTAATGTATATGGATACACTTTCAAGAGGACCAACTCTGCCTTTTGCCTCCCTTCTCAATGCGGGTGAATTCTAAAAGGGAAGAATTTGCTTCTCCAGGAGCAAATTCTTTCCTTTAAGAATTAACCCTATTTAAGAACGGATGATCTATGCAAAAAAACAAAGAAGTCACAGAAATTGTTCCAACTTTGAAAAAATGGCGTAAGGGGGCATATTTTTCATATTAGAGTTATCACCCTTGGAGATGAATGCTTTCAGATTGAAATATTTGCTTCTACAAAGTAAACAGTCTGGCTATGTCCCTGTATGTATCATTATGATACCATGCGCAGAAGTTAACATTCGTTTATTATGTTAGTTGGAAAAGTGTTTATGTATAATGAAAAAGGTAATAAAATAATAAAATGATTATGATAAAAGAAATATCAGTTTCAGCTTTTCCTTGATCATAATGCAGGAGTTTGCAATTTTATTCAAACAAAAAATAAAGATTAAAAAGAAGACAAAAATAATAGTATATAATTTTTATTATTATTATTATAATTTTTTTTTTTTTTTTTTTTTTTTTGCATCATCGTCCTGATAAAATGTCAAGCTCCTGTAATATGATATTTCGAACCCATATACTCTTAAACATGTGTATCCCATCATTATATTTCTTTAAAGCCATTTAACACTCAATAACATTGAACAATAGGGCCATTATCACCTTTCCCTACTATGTCTATAGTGGCTGCATTATCGGCTGCGTTTTCCCTATACATTTAATACGGCTGCATTTTATGGCTGCATTATATACCAGCCCAAAATTTTGCTAGTTTAAAAAAATTTGGGGTCACGACAATCATAACAAAAGTGCATTAAGAAAAATGGCTATTTAAAGCACATCATGTTTTGATTTTAAATTTCTTTCTCCGGGATGATAGTTTTGGCCATTCTTTATAATGGTAAGGAACAAGACCTTTTGCAAAATATAGATGTCAATAATTTTCCTCAGTGCAAATGCTCTACCATGTACAGTTTATGATTATAGTTAGGGCTCTGAAACACATACCGCGCGGAAACACATACCGGGACGATATTTTCGACTGCACCAGAATTTGCGCACTGTATTGGTAATTTTTTATATCGAAAACCAACTTGAATGTGAACACATTCTGATCATCTATATATTATGTCAGATATCTTTTTTGAATAACAAAGCATGCTTTTATGGTGACATGGTTAGAGTGGTGGACTTTTATTGCTAGTTAAGCAACGTTTCGCTCGGTTAGTACTTGGATGGGTGACCCAACAGGCTTGGGCCCATCAAGTCAAATCAGTGTTGTCAGAAGTATTGGAACAAGCTCACAGGAGACTACTGCCCTGCCTCAGAGAGTGAAAGGGGAGCTATGTAGTGTAGCTGAGTATGTGGCACAATAGTAGTAATAGCACTAACTTAGTCAGCTGTAATTCCTTACTATCATTTTTATACTGCAGTAGAAAAGTGGTCAAAATTTGTTATTTTATGAAGTTTTCACTAAGTTCACTTAAAGACTAATAGAATGGTGTTAAATGAGCTATTACAGCATGAAATTCTATCTAAACCCAGCCTTCAACTCTGGATCCATTTAATTATCAAATACGGTCGGAAAATAATTGCTGTCATCTGAAATTGGTCAATAGTGAATTATACGTTTTTTCAATACTGTCTGGTACTTTTAACTTTGAGTGGGCCCCCGAAAATGACAGCACATGATTGGATTACACATTGTGGTAACATATAAAGGTATGGGGGGTGTCTCATAGATATTTGATACTAAGTATAAAATCGCAACAGTAATGGTAGTTTAAACAGAATTGTTTCATTTTGTAGCACTCGTGTAAATGTTTACAATATTTTGTAAACATAGAAGCCCTAATTGCAGGTAATTTCTTTACTGCAAAGCCCTAGTGGTTTATTTAGGGTGTGGTTGCCATGACGATCTACTGTTTTACCTACCATTGACATTCTACTGGTAATGCCAATGCCCATGTCAATGGTAGCTACTATATTTCCTACTTTAGTTCCAGTCAAAGTTGGCCTATACTGTAGAATATATCTTATATACTATTTAGAATATCTTATATCTGCATAATGCATGTCTATGATATGATAGACTAAAGAAGACCCATATAGTATTAGATCTGGTATCCTATGTGATCTTGGTTATGTTTTTAACAGATAAGATATTTACGTTCTGTATCACATGTCTTATTTCTGATGATGCAATTTTAAAAAAATGTCCTTTAATGCGGAATTTGCATAGGGCAAGTGGGCTTTTTAGCATTCAGAACACTGCTAGGCCAATTCAGTGAATCACGGAATTGGCCGAGCGGTGTTCCAAATGCTTTTTAGGTGTCCTGTCCAGAACAAACTATTAGCTCAGCCTTGTCAACACTCAGTTTTAAACCTTGGAATTATGAATTAACTGGGTACCGTAATGACCCTAAATATTCGGACAAACAGGTCTGAGTAAACATTGCTGACCCAGATCAAACTGCTCCTCTAGGAGCAGTTTGATCAGGATCTACAATGTTTGACATTCACAAAGCATCATTTGGATCCATGTGTAAAATCCACTTTCTAAGAATTTTCAAACAATAATTAGCCAACTTTGGGGTGTCCGAAATTTAAGGGTCAATACGGTAGTGCTGTTGTTGTTTTACAGGTGTGGTTTTGTCCTATCCTGGCAAGAAAAATGGGCCACCAGTATGGTCCAACACATACACTGTGCAAGGAGAGCTGAAGCTGCCGTACGCAGAAATAGTTGAACCATTCATGGGATTCTATGATGCTACTAATAAGAAAAGCAGAGTGGATTATTATGGAGGTATGTTTTTCAACTGTCCATTGCTCTAGATATGGTGGGGTTCTGAGGATAAATTTGAAATAATTTTCTTCTTTCTCAATAAAACTTTGACTGTGCACATCATTAGAACTGAATCACTGAGATGGTTCTAATGAAGGGTCACAACATATGTATTAAAGAAGAAAAAGGGAAAATTATCCCTAAATTATTGCCACTTCACTTTCTGATCCGAAGTACTGACTGCCATAGGGAACCTTAACTGAGCTTCAGGTAATATATGAGTTTGATAACAATTCTGAGTACAGTATCAGTCCTATTAAATACCACGGAGGCATTGCATTTCACAAAAGAGGGACAACTTATTTAGAGCCTAGATTGTAGTAACTCAGCCACTACCAAAAACACCTCTGATAAATAGTAATTACATGAAAGGATATTCTTTTAGAGGAAGTTACTCTGTTATTTTTGCCTCCCTTCTCAGTAGGGATAGGGGGTAAAAATGGCAGAATAATATGAACATGTACCCATATACCTTAAAAAGGAGGAGTCGTTTCTAAAAAGAAAATTTTCAATTTGGTCAAAGTTAGGGCATAGTTTAAAACATGGAATGGAATCGACTGGCAGGGATACCCTCCTGTATCTTATTCTACTAATTTGGGAGGTACTCTTACAGGGGTTAATTTACTCCCTTGCAGGGAGCAAATTCTTTCCTGAAAGAGTTCCATCCCAGGCTCTGGGAGAAAATTCTAGCCAGTCCAATGTAAATTATTTCTTCTGTTCCAGCCGATTTAATTTCATGATTAAAATTATGCCCAAAGTTAGAAGTGTAAGATCAAGTTTTGGTCACAATATTGCATGATATTGAACTACATGTATTTTTGTCCCAAAAAGGGAGTACATTGTGCATGTGTATGGGCTTGGATCTTATTGGACTGAAATATTTCACTGTAAAAATTCTAAGTATTGGGACAGATACATCTTAGCAAAAAGTGCAGACCCAGATCAGACTGCTCCGTAAGGCAGTCTGATCACGGCCTACACTGTTTGCGCTTCCATCTGCATCTTTTGGATGCATAACTGCACTCTAAAAGCAAATTGTTCCATTTTCAGGACAATTGGGGTAACTATTTAGATGTCCCAATTTTTGGAACTTATACAGTTATTGCATTCCAGGTATGGTATCAACTATTCAGCGACAGGACCAGGAACAGTATGGTGCAAGTTACAAGGTGGCCCCTATTTCAGACTACAAGGTCATGAACAAAATGAGTTGTTTCCTTGTTAAAGGGGTCTCTGAAGCTCCAGTTGAAATTCAAGCAACCCTTCCCAACCTGACCAACTTCCAGGTAATGTCTTAATAAAAGAAGAACATACAAGAGAACTGAAGGTTTTTTTTCCTTTATTTTTTCATCTGGCTTGCAAGTTATATTGAGAAATACAAAGCCTCAGACACAATTACCTGTTATTTTTACCTTCTGCGTATCTTGGTAATTTCCCATTTTTTTAACCGACAATTGTCAAGGGCATAGCTGTATGCAAATATGCAGGGAAACATTGACACTTTTTTTCAAATTGACAAAATGTATATCGGCATATTGAAGACAAGGTTATGCTACCAACTGCATTCAGGCATGATGGTGTGAAGTATCACCATAATACCAAATATCACCTATAATTTACTGCAATGTGTACAGAATATGCTTATAAAGAATAGAAATTTTTGTGGAAATTTTACTGATTTATTAAAAGTAAATAGTTTTAATATCTTTTATTTCATAGTTTTAATCTTTTTGTAGATTTAATAAGTTTAATCCCTTTGCAGAACACTGGTCAAGAAGTCATCGGAGGGCGTATGTGTGATATCTGGCAACTGGTAGATATAGAGGGACATAAGAAGAATGTGTATACCATGTGGGTGGCTGCAGATGATCAAACTCCTGTTATGTACGAGATGATGGGCTTTGATTCCTTGATTGGATCTCATTTCGACAAATACCTCCTTGATTACTCATCATACAACACTGATGCAATTCCATCTGACACATTTGAAGCTCCTAAAAGTAAGTTTTTCAGATATCGACTTCTTGTGTATAGAATCAAGGTGAACAATTGGATTGCACTTGGTACTGACCAAAATCAGTGTACCTATTTTCATTGTAAACCTCCTTTTGTTCATAGATATAGTTCTGCTTTTATGTGTGTAGGTTAGCACATGTGCAGTCTTCTAGGAGCATATGTTTGTCTAAAGTCAAGATCACATACATAGAAATTTGTACAAAAGTTGCATTTAAGTTTTGCATTAAGTTAGGGCATAGTCATTTTATGTTGATTTAGAAAACTGGGCATTTCTTTATAAGCTTTCACACATTTGTGCATGCTGGACTGTGCAGGTCTAGTGAACATTATATTTTTCATGAGTCAGCCCTTATTTAAAAGCTACAAATTAGTACAGGGCTAGGTACATTTTGATAAACTACTTTATTGTAATCAGGACAAACTGGGAGAAAGCAAGTGTGATCAGATATGATATCATACATGTATATCACATGGTCTTCAACATCATTTTTCAAGGGAGGCTGATGTGGCTTTCTTTTCACTAGATTTTCTGGCATGGATTTCTCCCATACACTGTGTGGTGAAAATTATATGTAAAATCAACCACAGGGGCTTGTATCACACTTTTTTCAGGCTGCAGCCATAGGTTAGTGTATGTATAAGAAGGGCACTTTCGAAGAAATTTATTGAGCCACATATAGTATGTATACATACACTAACCTATGACTGCAGCCTGAAAAAAAGTGTGATACATGCCCCTATGCAATCAACATAGGAACAAATTCTTTCCGTTAACAGTTGTCTCTCCCCACTTTCCCATTGAAAAGAGAGGCAGAGTTGCTTCGTTAAAGAGTACCCATTCATATAAAAAATTGAATAGTGGAGTTCAAAATAGGTTATGTTGTCATATTTAAGGTGAATTTGGTAATCATGTCATCAGACTATCACTCAAGATAAAATAGTACTTTTGCAATATATTATCTTATTTCAATACATGGGCTGCTTCATTCAAAAGGGTCCTTATCCTGTTAGCAAATGGCAAAAAAATCATCCAGCCTGTGGGTTATTTTGTGCCTGTAGATTTTGTAGAGATAGTATGTGACTGTATGGATGAGGAAGCTAGTATTGCTTATTTTCTGGTTACTTTGCATTGAAAGATACTGATTTATGGCTTAAGTATACATGTATCATTAAATGTTAAGTGTGTAATTACATAGCGAAAAACCCCACAACCTCCACTCATCATTAGGATGAAATAAGATATACAATATTGTATGCATGTGAAAAAGGTCATGCATAGACTGGTGAATCAGCTGAATAAAATGCTATATATCAGTGTTTCAAATAAATGTACATTGTATCCACTTAATGTCATTAATACCATATTAATCCTGTTAAACGTTGTGGGGCATTGCATTTTGCAAAAGGGGGTGCGGGGGCGGGCATTATTTAGAGCCTAAAGCTGTAGTAAATCAGCAGCTGCCTTATACCACTAATAAAGAGTATAAAGATGAATGGGTTTATACTTTCAAGACGAAGCAACTCTACTATTTTTGCCTCCTTTTTTAGTTGGGGTCAACTCTTAAAGGAAATAATTATATCCTGTAGGAGCAAATTCTTTCCTTTAAGAGTTGACACAGTGTCAGAGAGCTACCTCATCCAGAGAAGCAAACATGAATTCATGCAAGTTAATACCGTATAATGGGAAATTTTCGCGTCGCCTAATTTTCGCGGAATTTCGCGGTCAGTAGCGATCCGCGAAAATTAAACTCCGCGAAATATTTTCCAAGCTTGTACAAAATAGTAATAAGAAATTTGAATCGTCCAAACATATGGTTTGGGGTATTCAAAGCGCCCCACAATACCTTAAGAGTAGGCAACTAAAAATTTTCGGCGCAATTATGTTAGCAGCTAATTAGCAGATAATTACAATTTGAACAGGCTGTCACTTTTTTTGCTTGATTATCGGTCACTTGTACCTGATTATGCAAGTACAATTGAATTACTTTTAATTGGCTGTGAGTTCTGTTTACTTTTATCCTGAACAATAGCAATTCTATCATTGCTGGTATATTTCAGTTGACTGCTTCTGTGAACTAACATAGATTTGTACAGATGTCTATATGTATCTTACATTTTTTTGTGAAAAAAGGAAGGGTATCCTCCCAAACCCAAAAGGAGCAGATGCTATCTAAACAAATGTGTTCATAACAAAGTGATTACAGTTTCATTACGTTTCTCTCTCCTTGTACGTTTTGATTTTTCAGTCAAGACAATATATTATAGGACAAACACAATTTTTATTTTTGTGGATGTTCACATCCGCGAAAATTAAAAACCGCGAAAATTAATCTTCATGTTTTTGGGGCAAATCCGCGAAAATTTGGCGACGCGAAAATTATCCATTATACGGTATAACATTATTTTTTGGAAATGAGGCAGGGGATGTTTATAAGAGCGGGGCGTTTATAAGAGCGGGGCGTTTATAAGGATTAATACGGTATACACACAATATCAGAAAATATGTTTTCATAGAGTAAAAGTTTTATGTGAGAAAAACCATATATTTGAGACTGGCCCACCGAGAACTCTTGGTTTATAATATACACTTTAACAACAGTTTATGTATATTTCACAATTAATTCATTTCTCCTTCATTCAACGGTAAAATAGTTTACTAATAACACTCTCATCTGTCAAAATCCTTGACTGTTACAATCATATATTAACTAAGGCACATTTTGTCATCATGAAATGAGCCGCGACACGACAAAACCAACAATGTGGTTGTGCGCCCAGTGCAGACTCAGATCAGCCTGGACATCCGCCTAGTCTGATCAGACTCTTTGCTAAGCACTCAAAGGGTAGCCAAGGGACTAAGCTACCTTCATGCGGACAGCGAAAAATCTGATCAGACTGGGCAGATGCCCAGGCTGTTCTGAGTCTGCGCTGGACGCACGACCACATTGTTGGTTTTGTCACGTCGCGGCTCAAATGAATAAATCAACTCTCGAATCTTCACTGTTTTTATTCTAACCAGATATGACATGTGGCGATTTCCCTGGTCCTGGATCTAGTGAGCACAGAATCCTGAATAATCCCATGAAAGAATACATCCATCACCATGACGACCATATCCAAGAAATGTTTATGAACTTCAAAACAACCCACAAACCCAAATATTCAGGAGAAAAAGAACATGCTCATAGACTACACAACTTTAGACAGAATGTCAGGTAACATATTTACTCAAAGTGCTCAGACAGAAATGGACTCTTTTATATTTGAATTTGTACTGACAGGGAAATTAATAATTCACTTCTACAGATAAGAAGGGGTAACAGGGATAAGTTTAGGGATAATTTCACATATTTTCCTATAAGCATACATGCTGTGACTCGTCATTAGAACCATCTCTAAGAGACAGGTCTAATGAGGGGTTACAGCATAGGTTTTTTATGGATAAATAAGAAAAATTATTCAGGAATTATTATCAAATAGTTACCTAATCTAGGCCTCTAAGGTATGTAGTACTGATTGCTCTAACAAAAGACAGTTTATAAGATCTGAAGTGGCATGAAAAGTTGGGTATAATTTTTAGGAGGAAGCGACTCTGTCATTTTCATTTTTGCTCCCTTCTCAGTGGAGGTCAACTCTTGAGGGAAAGAATTTGCTCCTTGAGGAGCAAATTCTTCCCTTTAATAGTAGACTCCCCTTTGGAAGAGTTTGGTCATCCAGGGAAATGAACAGGAAGTCACAAAAGTTGTTCCTCTTTGTAAAATGGCAAATAAACATAGAGCTCTTCCTACACATCTTAATTCATCATATTGGTTTTATTATAGGAATGAATTTTATTTTTGTGGATTTTATCGATGTGTAAACGCCGGCGAATCACTCACAAACTGAATAAAGCCCAGAGGGCTTTATGTTAAGTTTGTGAGTGATTCGCCGGCGTTTACACATCCATAAAATCCACAAAAATAAAATTCATTTCTTATAATTCCATCTCGGCCATCTTTTTCTCGAAATTGTCAGCTATAGTGAGTATCTTAGAAATCGCCGCCAAGAAAATAGTTCCAAGTAGTTTCGGATTTCTGGCTCAGGGAATTTATCGAAGTGTAAACGCCGGTTCATGTTCTCTCTTGACCAATCAAATTGCACTAAATTAATATTAGGAAGTTGAGTTGGAATTATTGTGTATTTCAGATATATCCACTCCAAAAACAGACAAGGTCTCTCTTATTCTCTGAAGGTAAACCACTTAGCTGATAAAACTAGTCACGAACTTAAGCTGATGAACGGCTACAGACATACACCAGGAGATCATGGGGCAAAGATTTATGATACCAGCAATATTGACTTCAGCATGGTACCACAAAGTGTTGATTGGAGACTTTTTGGTAAGGAACTTATCTCTCCTCATCAGGCAAAAGAGGGCCAGTGTGGGTGTACGAATGGGCCAAGATGGCACTGCATGATGAATCACGAGCCATATTGGACTGCGTGTCCAAGATATTTGTTACTATATTTAGCAATACATGTAGTGATTGTCAGTAGTGTATTACTAACAAATCATTATGACTACATAAGATTTGAAGATCTTAAAACAATCCATTGCAACAGGACAGTTTGCTGCCTGCAAAGCATATTTCTGATCGTCAACTATACTGTATTTTGATATTTTGGTGGAGCCATGAAAAAGCTTGCCTTATTCCAGTTAAACAGTCAGTACAGCGAGTGTCAGATTTTTGGACATTTTTCTCATTTATGTATATTTATTTACAGGGGCAGTAACTCCAGTTAAAGACCAAGGAGTTTGTGGGTCATGCTGGAGTTTTGGAACAGCAGAAACTATAGAAGGAGCATACTTTATGAAGGTAAGTACTATTTAAGGTGACTGGATACAGTCTCAGGGGAAGCAACTCTGCTATTTTTAATTTTTGTCTCCCTTCTTAGTAGGGGTCAACTCTTAAAGAAGAGAATTTGCTCCTATAGCAAATTCTTTCCTTTTAGAATAGACCCTATTTTAGAAGGGCTACTTTATCCAAGAAAGTAAACAGGAAGTCACACAAGTTGTTCCCCCTTGTAAAAGTGGAAGAAAAACATGAAGGTTTACCTTTGATTCTAGTTAGGGCCTACTATGTCAAGGAAGTATTAACCCTCTTTATTACTAAATCCGGAAACATTTGTGAAAGATTTTTTGGGGAAAAAGGGTGCATGCAAAGTTTCAAATCACAAAATGCTTATAGCCTAGCCTTTATCAGTCCAAAGATACCAGAAAGATTAAAAAAAAATGCTATATACATGTGAATTGATACCATATAATTTCAATTATATTAAACAATTTACAGTAATATATTATGTGCGGTGTGGTATTGATATATTTTTTTTTTTCAGACTGGAAACTTGGTACGTTTGTCCCAACAGCAGTTGATAGACTGTTCCTGGGGTGAGGGTAACAATGGTTGTGACGGAGGAGAAGATTTCAGATCTTACATGTGGATTATGAAGAATGGCGGATTAACGTCTGAGGAGCAGTATGGACAGTACTTGGCTCAGGTTAGTCTATTTTAGAGTTTATGGTTCTTTCAAGGGTTTGAGTGGCAGGTAGAAAAGTTCTATTAGAGGGTCAGAGTGCCAGATAAGAGAATTGCCTGTGATAATTTTGGGGCATTGTTTTTATTGTTACATAAAATCATTCAAGCCGCGACACGAGAAAACCAACATAGTGGTTGTGTGCCCAGGGCATCAGCCTGGGCATCCCCCCAGTCTAATCAGACTCTTCAGTCTTCATGCAGACAATGAAGATTCTAATCAGACTGGGCGGATGCCCAGGCTGATCTGAGTATGCGCTAGGCGCACAACTACTTTGTTGGTTTTGTCATGGCGGGGCTCATATGTTGTGACTCCTCATTAGAACCAGTTGGCTAGGGTGGTTCCAGTGAAGACCAAGGTGAATCTATTGAAAAGTCACAAAAAGGTGGTTCTAGAGAGGAGTCATACTGCATCTTTATGGAGAATTAACAAAAATAGCATTGAAATACCGCAAGTTTTAACCTTTTATCTGGAGGTCCACTAAGTAGAAGAACACTTAATCTAGAGCTCAGAGTTTGAAAATCTGGGACATGCACAACTGTTTAGTCGTTAAGTGTAGCAGAGGACAGCCAAGACTTATATCAGTCTGTGTCCCTGCAGTCCAACTAAAGATTGTTAATTCCTTTGAGTCCATACATGGTGAGTTTGATTCCTCTGATTTTAAAAAGTTTAATTCTTTTAAAAATTATTTTTTGTCCCACCTGTGACTAGTAGAAGTGGCATAAGGATTATTTTTCCTGTTGCAGTGTCTTTGTGAACCTTGCATAGAGTTTTCAGGTTTAGCTCTGTTTTGTGACAATATGCAGACAAGGGAAACATTGCATTGTGCGGAATATGTAAATCTTAAGTTCTTGTAGGGCATTAAATTTGTTTGTGTGTTGAAGAAGCAAAAATAGAAAAAAATCTTGAGCATTCTTTATTCAAGAAACAATACACAGTTCCGAGCCACACCCAGAATGTCACTCAAAATTACGTGATAGCGTATACCTGGCCAATGTAACAACTTAGCACGTGACATGGTCTCACAAATAAATTGCACGTGGTCAATATTTTACATAAGTCCGTGATTTTACCTTACAGTTAATGGACGGATGTATACCTGTATCAAGAAAAACTAAGACCACTTTTAATAAACTTACCCTGCTTTGCAAGAACAGAATGCATCGGAAATGCATGATGTGCCAACTTTCATGTGTAGGTTATGAGGAGGCTGATTCTTCGCCATAGATGGCCAACATTTAGCAGACTCTTGCAGTTGTCATTTGTTTTTCTGCTATCTTTGTGTAAAGTTTGTGAGACGTAGTAACAGTAACTAAGTAGGCGGAGCTTAGCGGCTAGTCTCGGAACTGTGTATTACATTGTACTGTAAATGATCACAAAAAGTCTTTTCATGTTTTATTTCAGGATGGATTTTGCCATAGTGACAAAGTAAAACCAGTAGCAGTTGTGTCAAGCTATGTGAATATCACATCAGGTGATCAGGACGCTCTCAGGGCGGCAATAGCCACCAAAGGTCCTATCTCAGTGGCTATTGATGCAGCACACAAGTCATTGTCATTTTATGCAAATGGTGTATACTATGAGCCTCAGTGTGGTGAGTATTTCAGTTGTCTAAACAGGGCAAAGTCATGAGAAATATGCCTAGCCGGCCAGACGTTTATTCTCTTTCTATCAACTATATGTTAAGCTAATGATGCTTTGAACACCTGTGGCCATATTCATAAAACGACTTAAGTTGTTGCTATGCTGTTGCTAAGGCTAAATTTCTATGAAGGAGATTCCCTACAACCATGAAATTTGCTCTGGAGGAACAGTCTTTTTCAGACTGTTCCTCCAGAGCAAATTTCATAGTTGTAGGGAATCTCCTTCAAAGAAAATCAGCCTTAGCAACAGCATAGCAATGACTTCAGTCTTTTTATAAATAATGCCCCTTGGCCCTTATCTCCAGTTCTGCCGGGGCCACTCTACTGAGATGCCTCCATGCTCAATTTTGTTCAACTCTTAAAGGAAGAATTTGCTCCTACAAGAGAAAAAATTTTCCTCTAGGATCAAATGCTTCTCTTGGAAAAAAATTCTATTGTTTAAGGGTAGATAATGATTGGTGTTGCAATTCTCGTACTGATAGCCAGGAGGCCTAATGGATTGTATCCATAGTAGCACACTCCTGGCACTCAGTCTGTGTTTAATGGGAGATCCCTTTCTGGAAGGGTTTTGTCACCTAAAGAAGAAATAGAAAGTCTTCAAATTTGTCTTTCATGGAAAAAAAATGGAGGGAAAAATTTGGAGGTGTAGTCATATGCCTTAATTTGAGTTATATCTGTATTCCAGGAAACACGCCAGATGACCTGGATCATGCAGTCCTTGCTGTAGGGTATGGTATAATGAACGGTCAAGCTTACTGGTTAGTGAAGAATTCTTGGTCCACTTACTGGGGTAACGACGGCTATGTACTGATGTCACAGAAGGATAACAACTGTGGTGTGGCCACGGCGGCAACTTTTGTCACTGTATAGAAGTTCTATGTCATTACAAAATAATATAAAACAAACAAGAGCCAGCTTTAAATAAAAAAGTCTTCAAATGATTTGTCTTTCTTCTGTAGCTGATAATTAGATAACTCAGTGAATCAAAATACAGTATTACTGAAAATGGGTACACTTCCAATGGAAGTAGCTCTGTGCCAGTTTCATTTTTGCCTCCCTTCTCCCATAGGAGAAAATTTGTTTCTTTAAAAATAGACCCCGTTTTCACGGGCTTCCTTGCCTAAAAAAAACAAACAGGAAATGAGGCAAAACCGCGGAGGTGTACCCATACACCTTGAGACTTCTTTGCACTTAATACCTATAGAGGATCTTACACGAGTGGTCATTTCATATGAAATTTTTTAAACGAGCCTTTGGCGAGTTCCATAAATTTCATATGAAATGACCACGAGTGTAAGATTCTGTTTATCATATGGCCCTTTAAAATATGATTTCAAACTGAACATTATTTAAATAAGAAAACACATTGTTGACATTGTTGTCAATGACGTTACGTGTACGCGCCAAAGTGTTATTACATGTGTGGTCATACGATTTTTATGACAACGTTATCCACTGAATAACAGTGACGTCATATGATAAAATAGTTTCTATATTGGACTTTTCTATGGCAAATGGTGCTTAAACATAGTAGTGCAATTTTATATGTTTGCTGTTCCCTTACACAAGGAGCAACATAGGGGAGAGGCTGAACTCTTTTATAATCACTGTTGAGAAATTGTCACTCTCAAAATAAACATATCAGAATTTGATGAAACTATCAGATATAACATTTTTATTACTTTGAATTAGATGTTGCAAGTCAATTTGAAATGGCTCAATTTCTATAGGTTATGTGCTACATTAAACGAAATGTAAATGATGCTTTTGAATAATTAGAAGTCAGAAATTTTTCATTTTGACACAGTCTCCATGTTTTCCCATTTTAACGAGATTTTACCTTATTCAGTTATAAGATGGGGACTTCCACTTCCAGAATAACATCAGATATGTAAATCAGATTTGTGTAATTCAGGTATCAGAGAGGGTTTATATTCCAAAACAATCCCGAACATTTTTGGGATTGTTTTGGAAGGGGAAAATCCTGTCTTGTACCCAAATGAATGTAGTAACACAACATAGAAAGAAGTGTTTTTTCTAGATTGTACAGTGTCAAGCTATCCTAGATATTAAGAATATTAAGACCATATTTGTGAAACAGCAGCTATTTAAATAATTCCCAGCTCACAGAAAAAAATTGTGTTACATAATCTTGTACCATTGTTATTTAAAGAGATTATTTTTCTACTAATTGTTAGTATGATGTTTGTCTACCAGAGTCTGAATGTTTGAATGTATGTTTTGTTTGTTGAAAATTATTGTTAAAAATGCGTATGGAGTTAAAAATGCTTATGGATACACATTCATGGGAGATACCTTCATGTTTTTGCTCCATTTTTCCAAAGGGGGAAAACTTTCGTGACTAAATGTTTGCTTCCCTGTATAATGTAGCCCTTCCAAAATGGAGTCTATTCTTGAAGAAAAGAATTTGCTCCTCAAGGAGCAAATTCTTACCTTTAAGAGTTGACCCCAATTGATAAGGGAGTTAAATGTGAAAATGGTAGAGTTGCTTCCTCTGAAAATATACCCATTCACCATAATGTGGAATTATTTGCCTCTCTTCTAAGAGGGACAAAAATTTGCTATTTCTAGAGAGCAAGAGAAGCTGCCATTGTAGAAGGGATTCATATGCCAGGGAAATCCTAAAGCTGTCTTTCTTGTAAATACATGTCACAAAGAGTTGATCCCCATTGGGAAGAGTGGCAAAAATGGCAGATTCTTCCCCTGGAAGTGTAGCCATTCATTCTAACATCTTTTAATTCATATGTTATTGTGAATTGTTTCATCATATTATGCACCTAACAATAAAGCAAACAGATAAGGTGTATGGACACACTTTCAGGGGAAGCAACTCTAGCATTTTCTTCTTTGCTACCCTTCGCTGTTTATCAAAGAATTTGATCACAAAAGTTGTTTCTCTTTGTAAAAATGGCAGAAGAACATCGAAGTGTACCCATTCACATTAAAATGTGTTAGAAGTGGTGATGCAACTGCATATATCTGCTGTATTTGAATGAGAATAGTTTAGCTCTCTTTAAACAGTAAATAAACATCTTTACAAATGCGTAAGAATGTCTGAATGTGCCATTTTATATCCCAAATGATAACTTAATATAAATGACGGTCAGTGATGGTGTATACTATTAATCTTGTGATTGATTTTTGCTTGAGAGAGGGAGAGGGCATGTGTTTTGAAATGAGATATTGATTTGTACATTCCATTTTATTGATATCACGGGCCTAGCCATTCATGTTTCCTACAGTCTGCTTATTATTTACCCAGTTGCCTACTTGCAACATTAACCAATATACCTAGTTTACAAGAAGCAACATAACTGATAGACAGAATAGACAAAAGACTTGTTTGGTTCTTTCTGTACATGTAACAAAAGCTGTATTTTGCTGTTCCAGGCTGTTCCAGGCTAAAAGTTTGGCATTCACCACAGCTTGAAATGTACAATTCCAATGCATAATATTTGATTGCATATGATTTTACCGTAAAAAATCAAGATATTGGGACATTTAAAATAATTATTGTGATTGTTGAAAAATGGAACAGTTTGGTTTTACAGTGCACTTACCTGTCCAAAAGCTGGAGATGGGATGGCACAAAATGTAGACCCTGATCAGACTGCTCCTAGAGGAGCAGTCTGATCTGGGTCTGCACTGTTTTCTCAGCCCTATCTGTCCCAATATTTAGAATTTTTACAGTACATATGCAATATGATTATGTTATGAGATGCAGAGTAGCCTACCTAGACCACTGTTGATTTGCTGATTGATTTTTTATGAGTTTCAAAAACAACTGAAAAGGTACCAAAAACTGTACTCAGACATGGAGCCGAAACCTTTAAATAATTTTTTTTTGTAGACAAGTGTAAATGTTTGCAGTTACAAGAGTGTTTCAATAAACAGCCAACTTCAGGTATCTATTTAGGCTTGGTATTTGGCAATATTTCATAGCTAAGACCCATATGAAATGTTTATCTGCAAGTCTTTTAGAGCAAACAAGAAAAATTTGTTTTCAGTTATTCCCCTTTATCTTGATTTCAAATTTTAGGACATCGAAAAGATTAAAGTTCATTTTCCCTGTCAGTTCTACTTAAATCATAATACTGTCTACTGTTGGCATTTATGTTCAACATACCTTAAGGCAAACTATAAATTACAGAGCTCTAGATAAGAGGGGGTATTTGGTGATAATTAGAGATAATTTTTGTTAATTCTGCATAAAACCATATGTTGTGACCCCTTATTTGAACCGTCTCGACGAGACGGTTCAGATGAGGGGTCACAACATATGGTTTTGATGAGAAATAAGAAAAATTATCCTTAATTATCATCAAATACTCCCTCTTATCTAGAGCTCTGAATTAGTAGGTAGTATTTACGATGAAGGGGTATATAAGTAAGTAGGAAGTGCAAGTTTACCCAGCTACTGTATGCATTTCATATGATACAAAAGACTGATTCTGGATATTTATTGACTCACTATAATTGCACATTTTACTTACAAATGCCATGACTTGGATATCTTCAAACAATTCTTTATAGTGTCAGAATGTTGTTGCTATATTTTATACTGTTTTGGAGTTAAAATAAATGATAAGAAAATGTAAAAAATTACATGGCTGTTATTTTTTATCCCCCATATTGTTGAGCCCTATGTGTGACTATGTCACTTGAAGTGAATGACATAAGGTGCTAGGTGTGTGCAACTATGGATATGTTCTGCCGAGCCGCCTGGGGAACATTGTTTCAAGAATTGAAACAACAAAACAAAACAGTCCTAAAGATCTAGATCTGTCTTTGGGATTGTTTGGGAAGGGAAAACTTCCGACCTATAACTGAAGAAATAGGGTACACTCTAGAAAATGATTGTTCGCCACTAAAAGGTAGCTAAAATAATAGACTTTTATATAATACCATAATGTGCTTAAGCTCTGGGACACCTTAAACATTGATTTTCCATTTGTTCCAAATGGAAAATCAATCATTTTAGGCATCCCAATATTTTGCTTAAGTATTGGGCACCTAAAACAATTAATTTTCCATTTGTTCCAAATAGAAAATCAATGATTTTAAGCGTCCCAATATTTAAGACTACTAGGGAATTTTGCTAGCTTTTTACAAGGGAGACAATTTTAAAAGTATTTGTGATCTAGTTTATGAATCCCTTTTCAATGTTGGGCTCCTGTTGAATGAGAGCTATTGCAGGAGAGCAAACTCTAACAGATATCCTGCTGTGCAGCTGGAAACAACTCAGACTGATCTCCCTTGAAGGCATGTACATACACCCTGCAGTATATGGAAACTGCCTTTTTAGCAAAGGGAGACAATTTTGTGACTTCCTGTTTACTTCCCTGGATGACAAAACCTGTCAAAAAGGGTCCATCCTTGAAGGAAAGAAGTTGCTCCTACAGGAGCAAATTCTTTAAGATATAGGAGCAAATTCTTTATGAGTTGATTTCCACTGAGAATTGGGGCAAAAATGAAAATGGCAGAATTGCTATGATTGAATGTGTACCAATTCACCTTAAAAAGCTTTTTGTTAGCAAAACTTCTAGGGCCCACAATTTTTGGCACATTTCCTATTTCCTAGTGCTTTAGAATTCACAACAAATGAGCCGCGACACGACAAAACCAACAATGTGGTTGTATGCTGCGCACAGACTCAGATCAGCCTGGACATCCGCCCAGTCTGATCAGACTCTTTGCTAAATGCTTAAAGGGTAGCTACGGGTCTAAGCTACCTTCATGCGGATAGCGAACACTCTGATCAGACTGGGCGGATGCCCAGGCTGATCTGAGTCTGCGCTGGGCCCACAACGACATTGTTGGTTTTCTCGCATCGCGGCTCAAATGCTTTTTCTTATGGAGAGATACAGGTATAGTAGATGCTTACTGTATAAACTTACATGGTATGTCGAAATATGAAAGCAGGCTTACTTTTTCGTACTTCACTTTATCGAATGATGATTTATTTGTGTATATAGTTTCATGGAGAACTATGAAACAGGTTTAAAGTCATGTTTATAGTTTGGCTGAAATGGCAAAACTCCATCAATAACTAGAATTATGGTTCCTGTTTTGTGGGGGTGGCCATGGTCGGGCAATGGAGCTGGGTAGCTGTCAGTGCCCGCGGGTGTCCTACTAATTTTGATAATAGGGGAAGGGCCTGCTGTGCCTACAGTGGGTGTGGGTGGAGGTTGTTTTGGACACTTTTCTCTCCCCTATCATATCACTTTTCTTTCTCCCTCTCTCTGGGAGATGGTGCGATATGAACTGAAATACTATCTCATAGAGCCATAAACCCAAAACAAACCAAACAATCCTGTTCTTGTGTGTGTGTGTGTGGGGGGGGGGGGGGGGGGGGGGGGGGGGGGATAGTTCAAGTTATAATCCTAATCAAAACAAAGGATGGCACACCGTTTAATTTTATCTATGCATTAATGTAGTAATTAATGTAGTATGTTCAGACACAGAAATTTTATTGCTGCTGCCTAGGATTGACCCCCTGAACCATCGGGTTTATGGAGGTTTCGCCACTAAACAAGTTCGCCATCGGAGGTTTCGCCACTAAACAAGTTCGCCACTTTGAGGTTTCGCCCCTTGAGAGGTTTCGCCCCTCGGAGGTTTCGCCACAAGTAATGTAAAAAGGCATTGGTCAGAAACGGATGCAACCTAACTTACTAAGTCCAAAAATTAATAGTGCTTTGACTTATCTGTATGTTTTCAGCATCAAACGGTATAAAAGCGTTTTCTCGGGGATCCATAACACAGTGCTGAGTTCTACAACTCATGGATGATGTTTCCAACATGACTTCTGTTCCTCCAACGCCTACAGTCTTTTGCACATACTCTATCTGATATGAGTGGCTCTTGGTGCAAGGATACCAAACTGGTGCTTCATGTTCCAGTTTTTACACGCACAAGCGTTTTCTATCCAACTTTCATGGCTCTTCTATGTCAGAGCGGAATTCGGGGACAGAAAAAACAAGGACTGTTGCTTTTCACGAAATGTCATATACGTGTTAACCCCAAACTAGATTATCTAGGTGTAAGAAAACAGCACTATGTGTGGTTAACTATATTATAAAGCAGTGTAAAAGGAATGAGCAGTAACTGATACAATTAATTTCCATAACCCACCCACGACACCAAACGGGGGAAAGATAACATTAAGTATGTCACTGGTAGTAAGAAACCACAAGCGGATAGCAAAATGATCAGCCCTAGCCTAGGTAGTTGGTCACATGGCTAACCACATCACTTAAACGTCTATTTGTCCATTTTCTATTTAGTTTAAGTTTAAACATATTTTATTGCCAAAAACAACTGACAAATGGGTCGGACCACAAGTTCTAACAACATTAATTACGGTCCTCCCCATTACGGTCCTCCTCTTTTCATTTTCTATTTCATATACGTCAAACATAGTTCAGAATAAAAAGGAGACTATCCAAAGTTTAGAATATTTTTCATCAATGTTAATTCATATGAGAAAGACTAAAATGTGGCGAAACCTCCAAAAGCAAAAATGTGAAAAGTGGCGAACCCTCTCATCCAGGTGGCGAAACCTCTTGTGGCGAACTTGCAGAGTGGCGAAACCTCCATCACCCAACCATCGGCAACAGAACAATTGTGGTAACCATTGATTCGCCTTGCTGCTGTGAGTTTCACCACAGGTCATCTTATAGATGGATTTTAAGCAAGCAGGCACAAACACAGTTCTTGAAATTAATACAGTGAAATACTGCATATCGCATGCTAACCCGGTTCTCCAAGTAAGGAGGAACAAGAACTGCAACAACAACAACAACAACAACTGACGTTTCCGGTGAAGGAAAATGGCGAACAGAACCGTAAAAGATGCGCATTCTGTAAAAGGAACTAATCCTCAGTATCTGGTTGAGAAAATCATACGAACAAGGATATACGAATGTAGATACTGGAAGGAAGAATGTTTTGCTTTATCAGGTAATCTTTTAACTAGAATTTTGCGGAAGAAATACTCATTGTCATGTGATTTCGTGGCTTCATATGTAAACCTGGAACCCAATCTGAATCACCGCACTAAACAGCTCAACCTGGTCACCCATCCAGGTACTAGCCGAACAGCTCACAACTCTAACCATGTTGCCATAAAAGCATGCTTCTGCTAGGCGCTAGTAGTGGTATTTATAGACCTGTACACAGGGCCCTTTATAGCTTCTTACATCGCTACGTCTTTAGCTTCATGAAGCGTAACAAACCCTTTTCCTTTTTCCATTTACGCCTTAACCCCAGAAGGGGACACAGACGGTGTACTTTTGTACACTCCGGTGTTGCAGGATGAAAGCCTACATATAACCATGTAGCTATAGTAGGGATCTTTAACCTGCACAGGGGATGACTCTCCCTGCACAGGGGGCCTCCAGTTAACGTCCCGATCCGAAGGACGGCACACTTGTTAGCATCATCCCTGCAAATGATGCTAGAAAAACGCGTTCGGACATAGGAAGATTTCACCTCGGGTTAGGCTCGAACTCACGACCTCTGACTTCAGAGTCAAGTGCACTAACCACTGAGCCACCGCTCTTCATAATACAAACCTCAGAGGATCGGGACAATGGTATTTATACCCATTCACTACACTACTCCCTCCTTTTTCGTGAAAGGGTTCCGGAGCACCCTGTAGCCACACAGTCCACATAGCTCCCCTTTAATCCCTCAAAGGCAGGGCAGTAGTCTCCTGTGAGCTTGTCAAACATGCTGCCACCAATGTAGTAAACCTGGACACCAAACCACTACACCAAGCAGCTTAACCTGGGTCACCCATCCAGATACTAGCTGAGGTAAACATTGCTTAACTAGCAGTGTTCAACAGTCCACAACTCTAACCACATTGCCATAAAAGCATGCTTCTATAGTGAGGCGCTAGTAGTGGTATTTATACCCATTCACTACAGATCAGTTCAATGATTCAATTGAAGCCACAGGTACTCGTTTCATACAATATGAGCCACATCCTTACTAAAATTGTTTTAACTTCCTTCTACCAAACTTTTCTTTGATGCGAGCAGCTGCACATAATCCTCGCGAGAGGGTGATGCAGGATACATAGAAAAAAAAAAGAAGAAAATACCCTATATAATAGGGTATTTGGTTCATACTGAATGAAACGAGTGTCTGCCCATCTCCAGAATCAAGTAAAATTATGGCCTTCCACATGGTTTTCAACTCCACTGGATAGCTTTAGCGGCCTCCATGGATCCACTGTGCATGGATCAGGTGGTAGAGCTAGTGCTTAGGGAATTGGGAACGGGAGGTTGTGGGTCTGAATCCCAGCTGGGCCATACCAAAGGCATAAAAAAGGTACGAGACCCTTGGCTGACCCTCGCCTATAAAGGGTAGTCTAGGAAGATAGAATGAAGTCATCAGGTAGGTATAATTTGTTAGTGTATACCTTGTCGCAATTAAAGTTCTACTGAGCTTATGTTGTCTGTTTCTAATATGCAATGTTAGATAAAGCTTCTTTATAACTTACTTGATAACTTACTTGATCCACCGGTGAATCACTTAAGCCCCTATGGGCTTTTCTTCACCACCAATGTAGTTACTTGTAATTTTGGGTGTCCCGATTTCTACTTCTTATTAGGAATTGTATGTTGCTCTTAAAAATGTCACTTATAACAGCTACTAATATATGCCACATCCTGTATTAACATGCCACCCCCATTTAACAGATGTCCTCAGTATTATAATGTAGAGAATTCCATTCCTTATCCAATCTAGACTTGAACTCGTTCACTGTGCTAGACTTGACAACACAAGGCGATAGACTATTCCATGGACTTATAACACAAACAGCAAAGGAATGTTGCCTGAAACCTTTATGACAATTTGGTTTATATAACTTTAAATGATGGCCCCTAGTCCGAGATATGGAGAAGGTAAACATGTTTTCCACTGAAACATCCTCAAAGCCCTTCAAAATTTTAAATAGTTGGATCATATCTCCTCGTTTTCTGCGGTAATCCATAGAGAATAATTTCAAACTAGTTAATCTTTCTGTATAGCCTAAACCCTTCAATTCTGGTACCAATCTTGTTGCACGTCTTTGTACATTTTCTATCAATTTTTTATCTTTCTTTGTAAATGGATACCAAATCACATTCCCATAGTCGATAATGGGTCTAACTAAAGTTTTGTAGAGCTTTAAGAACAAGTCACTGTTTATATATATAAAAGATCTCTTCATAAGTCCTAAAATTTTGTTAGCACGGCTAAATCTTTCATCTTTTTATTTGTTTTTTTTTACGATTACGCGGTCGCAAGATCTGCAAGAAGATTCTGACATCACATTGATGCTTAAGTTTACTGCTGGAAACAGTCATTTGAATTACTCAGAACCTGACTTTTCATTGCAAGGGAAAACCCCACTGAAACATAAAACATAGAGAAGATTACAGGTGCCATTAACCTGAAAAATTACCGTAAAAATTCTATATATTGGGACAGTTAGGTCTAAGCAAATCGTGCAAAACCAGATCAGTCTGGTCAGGGTTTACACTATTTGCTGTCCCATTTACATTTTTTCGACATTACTGCACTGTAAAACCAAACTGTTCCAATTTTAAGACAATTATGGTTATTATTTTTGGCGTCCCAATATTTAGAATTTTTACGGTACTCAACAGCACTTCTATATAAACTTGTCTGTGCTTTTTAAATTAAGTAATTACATGTATACAGAACACTATTCACTCTCCTGCTAAAAGATAATAAGTTCCTCTATCAGAATGTTTCTCGGTTTTAGCTCGCCTGAACGAAAGTTCAGAAAGAGCTATTGTTGTCACCCTGGTGTCCGTGTTAGCGTCTGCGTCTGGATTGGATGTTTTGGTTAAAGTTTTTTAAAGACATATCTCCCTAACCCATGGATGGATTCTTTTGATACTTGCACTGTAGTTAGATATTGGTCCAAAGTTTAACAGGGTACCATCCCCACCCTACTCCTTGACCTTGATGTCAAGGTCATGGACTTAGAAAATTGGGAGGTTTTTTTGGACTGGATGTTTTGGTTAAGTTTTATATAGCGCAATATCGCCTTAACCAATGGATGGTTTCCTTTGATACTTGCACTGTAGTTAGATATTGGTCCAAAGTTTTCCAAGGTACTACACCTACCCCCCTCAGTGACCTTGATGTCAAGGTCATGGACTTAGAAAATTGTCTTTTTATTGATTGGATGTTTTGGTTAAAGTCTTTTAAAGACACATATCTCCTGAACCCATAGATGTATTCTTTTTATATTTGCACTGTAGTTAGATATTAGTCCAAAGTTTTACAGAGTACTACCTCAGCCCTGCTCAGTGACCTTGATGTCAAGGTCAGGGACTTAGAAAATTTGGTCTTTATTAAAGTTTTCTAATAGCATACTGATTCATAATGCTTGGCAGAGATTTAGTTTACACTTGAACTGATGTTAGACACTTTTTTGAGTTATTACAAAACACTATATGCTTACCCCACTGGATGACCTTGATGTCAAAGTCATGGACTTTGAGTTTTGTCTTTAAGATTTTGGTTAAAGTTTTATATTAATGAAGACATAATTTCACGGTGCCATGATGGACTCAGTTGATACTAATACTTGGACTGATGTTAGATAATGGTTCAAGGTTTTTATAATTCTAGCTCCCCCCCCCCCCCCCACACACACACACATACACACACACACACACACACACACACCTTAGTTCTTTGACCTCAAGCTGCTCATGGACTTTGAAATTTCATGTGGATTTTTTTTTTTATTTTAATTTTATTTTAAAACTTATTTCTGAAAAAGCTTTTGTTTATAAATGTGTTGTCATTATGGACCTGCTTGCCTGAAGTTTTATGCATAACAGTCCACACCACCATAGACACTGTGTGATGGGCAAGCACCTATGCAGGCGAGCTATGCTGTTAGGTGACAGCTCTTGTTAATTTATCATATTACGGCAATCACAGCATTCTTAGCTGATGTTGGGTGATCAAATACACATTCCGATGAGCAAAATAATATCTACCAACAATCTACTAGTACCAACATCTATATACTTTACAAGAAAAAATACTTTCTGCAACCTGATATACGGAAGGTATTTGCGCATTTTAGCTCAGTGCTAGTAAAAAAATTGTTTGATTACACATCATTAATAAATAGCAAAAACAATCTAATCGTCGAAAACCAGGAGTGGCGGCGTATGGCGCTCATACATTTTATAGGCTTGGTTGTATAGCAGATCATATGTAGCACTTGGTAAATAATAATTTTACCAACACGCAATGAAATAAAGTCAAAGTAGACATTAGAAGTCACCTAAAAGTCTTATTTTTTCAATCCCTGATTTAGTTGACCAATCTTTTAGCCTTTTCCAGGCATAGTGTCAAAACATTTGCTTTTTCTGTGGACTTGTTTAAAAAATGCTAAAAACAGGTGCTGTTGTTGGGGCATCTGTCGTCATTAATATTCCACAATACAAAAATATTTACTGAATACAGTGATATTTCATTATAGCGGAGCTACTTGTTGACAAGGCCATGGAACTGCGATACGTCGGAGGTATATATAGTGGGAACATAAAGCCAACACCATTCCTATGTCTTATCTTAAAGATGTTACAGATACAGCCAGAGAAAGACATCATTGTGGAGTTTATCAGAAATGAAGATTTTAAGTTAGTATATAATAGCTGAGATATTGTATTTGGAATTGTACAGCTCCGGATAAGAAGGGGTAACAGGGATAATTCAAAGATAATTTTTCTTATTTCTTTATGAAAACATACATTGTGACCACTCATTAAAAGCGTCTCGGCAAGACAGTTCTAATGAGGGGTCACACTGTATGTTTCAATGGAAAATAAGGAAAATTATCCCTAAATTATCCCTGTCACCCCTTCTTATCTGGAGCTCTGTGTAACAGTAAATGAATCACATGTTGCAAAGTTTATATCCATGACAAAAGATTTAAAGATTTGCTCCAGATAAAAAGGGGTAACGGATAATTGAGTGATGGCTTTCTGTAGTTCTCCATAAAACATGTGCTGTGACCCCTCAATACATCTGTTTCACTGAGACAGTTTTAATTACAAATCATCACATACGTTTCGTTGAGAAATAAGAAAAAATATGTTATATTTATCCTCAAAACCCCTGCCACCTTATCTGGAGCTCTTAAGTTGCAGCTGTCTGTCAGCCTTGCTTGTTTCTCTCAACACTTGCTTTGTATACATGTAGTAATTTAAATACATTAAAGCAGGGGTCAGCCCAGAGCTTTAAGACAGGGAGAAGTTTTGGGACATTTTCTGCAGTTGGGTCCAAATTTTGGATTTTCCTTTATGTTCTATACATTTTCACTTCTCCCTCAGCTCAAAATAGGGAGAAGTCAGGCAGCTCAGGGAGACTATTTCTCCCATATCACCCTCTAGGCTGAGCCCTGAAAAGTTGGAGCACCTTAAGTTATAAGCAGTTACTGAATTTAAAATTTGAAGAAATTAATTTTACTGTCTGTATTTCTGGCAGTTTGAATTGTTTACAAAAACATGCAAATGGTAATCAGTGCAAACCCTGTCCAGGCTGATCCTTAAGATGCAGTCTAATCTGGGTCACTGGGTGTGCACTAATGTATACAGAGTACCGGTATACAGAGTACCGGTATGAACCTTGAAGAATGAGAAGGTAGAAGCTTAGGGCTCTTGAATGCACAGGCTGGTCTTTACTGTCCCAGATCTCCAAGTAAGGTGCAATTTAAAGCTAATTCAGAGTTAATTTTTGTCAGGTTCTCCATAAAAAATTCTGTCATGATCCTGCTTAAGAACCACCTCAGCAGAGCCAAACATTTGTGTTTTTCAGTCAAAAATTATTTGTCAATGCAACACTTTTAAAAAGCATTATCGGGATGTATGTTTCTTTTGCATTAAGGCGCATGGTGCACCTCTATTTTTTTCACAAGTTGTTCAAAGACAGGGGGAAACTTTTACTATAACTTCCTGGTTGCTTCCCTAGATGATTGAAACCTTCCAAAATAATAGGGTCTACTCTTAAAGGAAAATATTTGCTCCCCAGAGAGCAAATTCTATCCTTTAAGAGCTTACCCATTGAAAAGAGAGGCTAAAAAGAACTGGCAGAGTTCCCAGTGCTCTAGGTAAGAAGGGGTAACAAGGATAATTTAGGGATAATTTTGCATATTTCTCCATAAAAACATATTTTGTGACCTATCATTAGAACCGTCTCGGAGAGACGGTTCTAATGAGGGGTCACAACATATGTTTTCATTGAGAAATAAGAAAAATTATCTTTAAATTATCCTCATTACCCCCTCTTATCTGGAGCTCTGGTTCCTTTGCTTGAAAGTGTACCCATTTACCTAAGGACAAGTTTTTGTGTGGTACTGTAAAACACTTATATTTGGCGGCAGGAAAATTTGGCGGTCTTTAAAAATGGACCTTTTGGCGGATTTTTATTTTGGCAGATTTGTGATTTCTGGAAAAAAGTGATTTCTGCTGACATCATAATGCAATTAAGTCTGAGTTCTACATTATCAGAATGAATACAGTAATTACAATTATTTCTATTATCATGCTGTGACTATTAACAGTAAATTGAGTTCTGTGTTCCTTCTGATTTAATCAACTTGGCTTTAAGAACTAATGAGAATGGCATGTCTAATAAACATTTTCACACTTTGTTTCCTTTGCTTAGGCTCTTCTTTTATACTAATATATATAGGATGTATATTGGCTGTGATATTATGATAATTATGATAACGATCGATATGTGTGTGCTGTACAGTACCGCTACATCATCGTGGTTTACTGTTTTGTTACTTATATGTAACTTTGCGATCAGAGTTTAATAAAGTTGAGTTGATCATTTTTTCTTTCACGATCATCAGTTTAAATTGGCGGCATTTTAATTTGGCGATTTTCTTCCTTTCCACCAATATCGCCAAAATAAAGTGACCGCCAAATATAAGTGTTTTACAGTACGTGCCTCATATTTGAATTTGTTTACAGATATGTGAGAGCACTTGGAGCAGTGTACATGCGACTAACAGGCACATCTATGGATTGTTATAAGTATATGGAACCCCTCTACCTCGATTATAGAAAACTGAAAAGGCAAAATAAAGATGGAGGTAAAACAGAGTTTTTAGTACTTTTCATTACTGTAATGATCCTAAGTATTGAGACAGGAGTTTCTGAGCAAACAGTGTACACCCAGATCAGACTGTTTCTAACAGAGCAGTCTGATCAGCCTTCTCTGTGAGCTTTATTCATACATCTAGTATATATTTAAATACCATTTATCATATGATGGATCTGAGAGTGTAATAAAGCCATGCATTAAAAACGATGATCAGCTTGTGGATTAAATATGCAAATTACGTTGTAGCGTTATGTATTTATGTCCATAAAAAACATCGTCTTTTCTTATGATGAAATTTTGACATTTTAGTGCAAAATTTGCTAATAAAATGCGATTTTAGTGTCCTATGATAAATAGAATCTTGCAGTCGTGCTCCTGTATTATTGAATTTATTAAACTCATTGGGTGAAAAGATCGGCACAGCCTTGAAACTAATCTTTTTCCCCAACTTAATAAATTCAATAATAATTTATTATTATTAATTTTTATTATGAGCACTCATGTAAGATCCTCTATAGCACCTTACCTTGGAGTAAAGTATTTTAAAATGTATGTGTATGTTAATTTCAGTCTTTGAGCTGGTGCATATGGATGAATTTATAGATGAGCTGCTACGAGAGGAAAGAGCATGTGACATCATCCTTCCCAGAATTCAGGTATACTGTCACACTAATTATATTTTTCTTTGGTTATAAGGCAGGGTTACCCCTTCTAAGACAATCTCAAAGATCTAGATCCATCTTGTAAGATGGATCTAAATCTTTAAGATTGTTTTGGAAGAGAAAACCCCATTTTATAGCTAAATTACACAAGACTGAGTTACATATTTGCAGTAATTTTGAAAGAGTATATTCTCGTCGTATCACTTAGTAAATATGGTAAATATAAACACACTGGTGCAGGTTAGATCAGACACCTCTGCAATGCCACTGGCTCAGATCAGTTAGCATTTAAAGTGCGATTTTTGAGTTTCACACTCAGGTAGAGCATAATATATTCTTTAATAAGGATTGTATATGAAGTACACACACCTAAAAAATATATGCATGAGGTCGTGGTAGCGTCTTATATTATTGTTTTTGCAGAACTAATTTAATTTTCAAAGGTGCTACTTTTGAAGCAAGTGTCAGACTCACCTGGTGTGAGGTACATACAGTATCTGATCGACTTGCTCAGAAGAAAATTGAAGAAACCTATATTTTGTTAACATTCCATACATTGGTGTACAG
The DNA here is from genome assembly GCA_963989385.1 of Ctena decussata. Taxonomy (NCBI): domain Eukaryota; kingdom Metazoa; phylum Mollusca; class Bivalvia; order Lucinida; family Lucinidae; genus Ctena; species Ctena decussata. The sequence continues at coordinate 80,402,477 of OZ022501.1, read as the reverse complement.
TACATGTATTTTCATGTATACAAACTTCTTTTGCATGTATTTGACTATAGGACTAGCTTTCATATGCTGGTATGCAAGAGCAGTCTGCTTTGATGGCAGGAGCCCACAGACTGGCTGGGTCTTCAGTGTTGGTATAGGACAAACAAGAAAAATCTTTGAAAAAAAAAAAGATAATCGGCGCAGATTAAATGGAAGTGTATTTTGTAATATGTCTGTAGGTAAAAGTTGACAAAAACTTCCATGAATGTGACTTAAGTGAGGCATGTCGGTAGGCACTCACAACCATAATTTTGACTCTAGGTAGCAACAATACTGAGCTGTCCAAATGGGCCGCGGTGAATCTTGAAATTGACCTGATTTCAAAACAGTTACCAACATGATGCACTGTTTGTTTGTGTTTATTAAACCGAAAGTAGAAATCAAAAGTAGATTTACGACGAAAAAACATTTTGAATTAATATCAGACAGAGTGCTAGTATTCACGAAGTGCAGTACGATGGGAAAAAAAGAAGATTAAATATTCATTGACCTTTGATAATATTGGCTAATTTTAACATACACGTTATTTGACCAATGAAATCATGAGAAATGTGGAACAATATTGAAATTATACGAGGCTGTGCCTTGAAAAATGGCAATGTACAGGCCATGAATACAGAAGAGCCCCACTTTTATAATGGGGCTCTTCTGTATTCATGGCCTGTACAGTGTACTCCTGATCACAACAATATTTTGGAAATAAGACTTATCATATCATGGCTCTCACTAAGACTAAACTATAGAGGGATTTAATGCACATTTGCCTTATACTCCATTGTTGTTTAGTCGCAGTATGCTATTCACATATAATTACATACCCTTTGATTTTCCTTAGAATGATGAACCTATTTCATAGAAACAGTGTTCATACTTCCATGAACAACAGTTGGTCTTGCATCGTTGTCGGTACGCACATGTAAACAAACGACACCATTGGCCGTTGTAACCTTCTATATGACGTCATTTGACATAAATGTAATTACAAGAGACAAATTTCGTAGTTTGGAAGTTCATGGAAGTATGAAAACAAAGGGTCATGTGTAAAGTTAACATGAACACCCTTCAGGCGTCACTCTTTTTGCACATGACTCATTGTGTTCATACTTCCATGAACATTAGAAAAATGAAATTTATTTCTTAAATAACCCTGTACCATTTTAAGGACTCTTATCATAACATAATAAGGTGACAGTATTAAATTACCTATGTAATGCTAATTGCAGAAGAGAAATGTGTTAGAGGAGAGTAACCAGTTAGAGTTAAGAGTTAGTGCCCTTGATGAAGATATTGAAGATATGGAAACATCAGATGAAGAAGATATAATAGTAAGAGTTATTGGTTCTTATAGTGGGACATATTACTTAATCAAATTACCAGTTTATCACTAACAGTGCCAAAAATGAAAACAGTTACATTTGCAAACTGAGTAAATCCAGGTGAGGTGGCTTATTACGAGCCACCTCATCTGGATCTAAATTGTTTGCCCTCTAGTCTATGAATTCTCAATATGATATAACTTGGACAAAACATTTATTGAAACTTTGCAGATGTAAATTTTGTTGTATGACTTTTTGTCTCTCAAAAGGTTAAGCAGAGAAAAACTGGCAGATAAGGAAAATAAAGTAAATAGTCAAAGGAAACTAATATTTGCAAAGGGAGCTAATAAAGTTATCTCTCTCTGCAAAATATTCCATTTCATTTATTTACGCAAAGGGAAACAGTTCAGATAAGTAAATGTTTTGCAGTGAAAGGCAATTTACTTTCCTCCCTTAGCAAAATAGTTGCTATGATACAAAGGGAAGCAATTCAGATAAAGGAAAGATACATTTTACAAGTGAAGGTAGTTTCCTACTTATACATAATCTTTGCCTTCCATACCTCTGCTGGTTTCTTCCTTTTCAAAATAGTTATTTCCCTTGTATTTATTAAGGGAGATTGTCTAGCTAAAACTTCAGATCTTGATAAACAAGTCACCTAAGGGACTGCTTAAGACAAGTGTCTCCTTTATACAGTTTCTTTTGCCCTGTATTTCTGTAAAAAGTGATCACACGTGCAGATTTGTCTGTATTTTGATGCTGGTGAGCAATGTATTGAATGTGCTGCAACAGTTGGAGCTCTAGATAAGAGGGAGTATTTGGTGATAATTAGGGATAATTTTTGTTAATTCTGTATAAAAAATATGTTGTGACCCCTCATCTGAACCGTCTCGATGAGACGGTTCTGATGAGGGGTTACAACATATGGTTTCGATGAGAAATGAAAAAAATTATCTTTTATTATCATCAAATACTCCCTCTTATCTAGAGCTCTGAACAGTCTGTACTTTAGTCAGTGGTAATTTGAATTTGGCAAAATTGGCACAATACTCGTAGCACTGCAGATAAGCATACCTGTCAACTCTCCCCCATAAATAGGGAGTCTCCCTATTTTGGGAGGCACTCCCACTCTCCCTCCCTCCTTTGCCAAAAATGGCCAAATCTCACTATTTCAAAGACATCTCCCTATTTTATGTTTGAATTTTAAGATTTGTTTCTTTATATAGTATAAATTTTCAAATATATCTCCCCCATGAAAATTGTCATGACTTTTGGAGCGTGTGCAGTTTTTCTTTAAAAGTCTGCTGAAATGGTCATCTTTACGCTTTCTCCCCCATGAGATTTTCTAAAAGTTGACAGGTATGGATAAGAGAGGAGCCTCAGTAGCTCAGTCGGTAAAGCGATGCCCCGCTGGTCTAGCAGTCTTGGTTTCGAATCCAGCCGGTGGTGGAATCTTTCCAATCCTTAAATGAGTTGCATTGCACACAGCCTTTTATTATCTCCCATCATCTTGATATGACTGAAACAGTGAAAAGGGACGTAAAATTGCATGTCACCCACCCTTATAAGAAGGGTTAACAGGGACAATTTTCCATGTTTCTCCATAAAAACATACCTTGTGATCCCTTATTAGAAGTGTCTTGCAGAGACAGTTCTGTATGGAACAACATATGTTTTCATTGAGAAATAAGAATATCTCAGATTTATCCTCAAACCCCACCTTATCTGAAGCTCTGATACCCTCAACCTATGGGAGATGACTAGACAGGCTTAGTCTGCTGCTGAGTGTGATCTGGGTCTACACTGAGTCTTCATCAGGAGTAGTCTGATCTTGATCTATTCTGTGTGTTTATGTGGCCCCTATTAATATATTAAATTGAACTGTTGTGCTTGAATTTTGGGCTAGAGACTTTACAAATAGGGTCAACCCTTAAATGAAAGAATTAGGAGCAATTCTCTTCTATAAAAGGTGAACATCATTAAGGAAAAAAGCAAAAATTGAAACATGGCATAGTATGCTTCCCCTAAATGTATATCCATAAATGTTTTATTAAGAAAAAAATCACATTTTAGGAACCACAGAGAGAAAGTGGAGAGAAAAAGAAAAGTTATAAAGACCTAGATAAACCGACAAGAAGTCCTTCACCAAAATACAAACGGTCACCATCACCTCATCACAGGTAAGTGAATTTAAATAGCGATCAGTTAAGCATTTTGATTATTCTGTGTGCTGCGGTCAACGGCAGATATCAGGAAAAAGTAGCTATTGGATTCAGTCATATGCAAAGTCAGTGTTTCAGATTTGAAGGAAGAACAGGGATAATTGTGGGATATTTCCCATATTTCTCCACAAAAACATATGTTATTACCCCCCCCCCCCCCCATTAGAACTGTCTCATCGAGACAGTTCTAATGAGAGGTCACAACTTATGTTTTGGTGGAGAAATATGGCAAGACTATCTTAGAATTATTCTCAACTGGAGCACTGGATTTAATCATATGCAAAGTTATCTTGGTCAAAAATATACCTGGAGCTATCCCAAACATAATGCTCTTTCTTTTCGTGAAACTATGTATTAACAGCTGTATCATCAAAATTTGAACCCAACCAGCAAACTGTTATATTTCCATAATGACTATATTTGTTATGGTGAGAAATTTTATTTTGAGATACAATTGATTATTATTATCTCAACCACTGATATCTTAAATTACCCTCTTATGTAAAAGTATAAAGTTTGGACACATTTCCTATTTTTCTTTACATTTCAATTCCTGTTATCTGAAACTCCTGATATCTCAAAGTAAATTTTCTGGGACCAGAAAATTTACTATGATATATCAGTTGTTTGAGATGAACTGCGACTTCGAGTTGTCTATAGTTGACTGTATTGTGACTATTTTTGACTGGCTTTAATGGACCATATTGCCATAAAGTATCATACTATCTGAATTCTTGATGTATCATCTTGTACACAAAAAAATTATCATTCTTTACACAGAGACAGAGGTAGAAAAAGATCCAGATCAAAAGAAAGAGAAAGGGAAAGAAAATCAGGTTGGTATCTGTAATACATGTACTTTCAAAATATAGAGCTACAGCTATTTTTGCCTCAACATATTCTGAGCTTTTATTTTCTGAGAATATCAAAAACCAGGTAATATCTAAATACATACATGAAAGGGGAAAAACAGACTAAGAATAAAAAATAAATAACTACCGCTGTTTATAAAATTGCAGAAATATGCAGATATTAAAAACTGGCAGAAGTTTCCCACAATATAGTAGTCTTGTGCATATTTCCTGAATTATTAAATTCGCTTGTCTGGCATTTATTATTCCATAAAATTATTGTACTTGTTGTTTCTGGTTTGCATTACTATTGGTGTTTAGGGCTTTTCCAGGGAAAATTACATCCTCAGAACTGGAAACTAAAGTTTTGGTGGTGGGAGGTTGAAGAGCCCTCACAGAAAAGTTCTGGTCCTGCCCAGGGAGGTACTTTTATCTAGATAGCCCTTAACTGGCCCTGAGGTTATAAAACTTTTTTCATGCTCAACTCAGCTGAGCATGAAATTTTCTCTGCTGATAAATATGAAAATGCCAACTAATGTTGGCATTTTCATATTCATAAGCAGAGAAAATCTCATATTTGGCTAAACTGAGCAAGAAAAAAACTGTACTTATCAGTAAATTGCTATTTATTAACAGGTAAAAGTTCATGCTCAGCTGAGTTGAGCATGAAAAAAGTTTTATAACCTCGGGGCCAGTATTGGTCTGAATTTCACTTTCTATAGTTTTGATACTGATAGTGGTAGGGCTTTCATTGTGTTTTTTTTTAGCTCACCTGAGCCAGCGGCTCCGGGGGAGCTTATAGGATGGTAAGGCTCCGGCGTCCGTCTGTCGTACGTCGTCCGTCGTCCGTCGTCCGTCCACACTTTCAAACAACTTCTCCTCTAAAACCGCTTGGCCAATTGCAACCAAATTTCATATGTAGCCTCCTGGGACCTTAGGAACGAAAAGTTGTTCAAACGGTCCTGGTCACATGACCAACATGGCCGCCAAGCCCATATATGGTAAAAAGCTAAAAAAATCTTCTTCTCCAGAACCGATAGGCCGATGGCCTTGAAACTTGGTATGTAGCATCGGACACGCGAGTACTACCAAGATTGTTCAAATTATGACCTTGGGTTGACCTTGACCTTTTTGACGGTAAGGTCAAATTTGCTTCCTTATGCTTTTATATGGCAAAATGCTGCAACATAAGATTTCTCGTAAACTGTTGAAGATTTTGGCCTATAAATTGGTACATACAGTCATCTTAATGACTACATGAAGATTTATGAGTACAAGAGGTCAAGGTCATTCTTTGACCTTTGACCCAGAACTCTCATATTTTGACAATATCAAACAATCTCCTCAAAAACAACTAGGCCAATTGTAATTAGATTTCATATAGATCTCCCAGGGGTTGAGGGAATGAAAATTTGTTTATACGGTCCAGGTCACATGACCAACATGGCCACCATGCCCATATATGGTAAAAACCTTTAAAAATCTTCTTCTCCAGAACCAGTAGACTGATGGCCTTGCAACTTGGTTTGTAACATTGGGTACGCAAGTACTATCAAAATTGTTCAAATTACGACCCTGGGTTGACCTTGACCTTTTTTACGGCAAGGTCAAATATCGGAAAATGCTAGAACATGAGATTTCATGGTAAGTTTTGAAGATTTTGGCCTAAAAATTGGTATATACAATCATCTTAATGAGTACATGAAGATTTGTGAGTACAAGAGGTCAAGGTCATTCTTTGACCCAGAAATCTCAAATTTTGACAATTTCAAACAATCTGCTCTAAAACCACTGGGCCAATTGAAACCAAATTTCATATAGAGCCTCGAGGGGTTGAGGAAATGAAAAAAAATTCTAACGGTCCTGGACACATGACCAACATGGCCGCCATGCCCATATATGGTAAATACCATTAAAAATCTTCTTATCCAGAACCAGTTGACCGATGGCCTTGAGACTTTGTATGTAGCATTGGGTACTTGAGTACTATCAAGATTGTTCAAATTATGACCTTGTGTTGACCTTGACCTTTTACAGCAAGGTCAAATATGGGAAAATGGTAGAACATAAGGTTTCATGGACAGTTTTGTTTAAGATTTTGGCCTAAAAAATTGGTATATACAGTTGTCTTAATGAGTTCATGAAGAATTATGAGTACAAGAGGTCAAGGTCATTTTTTTGCCTTTGATCCAGATCGCTATTTTGACATTTTCAACCATTTCCTCAAAAACCAAAGAGCCGATTGTGAACACATTTCATATAGAGCCTCCAGGGGTTGATTGAATGAAAATTTGTTCAAACAGTCCAGGTCACATGACCAACTTGGCCACCATTACCACTTATGGTATAAATCTTTAATATTTTTCTTCTCCAGAACCAATACACCTATGGCATTGAAACTTGGTAAATAGCATGGAGTACTAGAGTACCACCAAGACTGTTCAAATGGTGACCTTGGGTTTACCTTGACCTTTTTTGTGGCATGGTCAAATATGGGAAAATGCTAGAACATAAGATTTTATGGAAAGTTTTGAAGATTTTGGCTTATAAATGGTATATATGGTTGTCTTAATGAGTACATGAAGATTTAGGAGTACAAGTGGTCATGGTCATTCTTTGACTTTTGACCCAAAACTCATATTTTGACAATTTCAGACATGATAAGTAAAAGCCACCTTGCCAGTTGTACAGGTGAGCGATTCAGGGCCTCATGGCCCTCTTGTTTGTTAATCCCGCTTGAAGCTATTGAGTGGGATTTGTAATAATTTAGGGAGTTTGTATTATTTGTAGTATACATGTGGCAACTTCTAAATTTGCATTATGGTCTTTTATTTGCAGATAAAAGACACAAAGATAGAGATGGTGATAGGTAAGTCCAATTTCTGTGAGATTTCAGCTCAGGTTGAACTATGCTGACATGTTGAAGTAGCACTCCACATGAGAGTTGTAGCAGATGATGGGAGGTATCGACTTTCACAACAGATGTTCTTCCAGAAATACATCCGATAGTTGTTAATGAAAACAAAGAAAGTCTTGATTAGACTGCATGGCTGTACAGTGTTATCTGTATTTTCAGTGTGTGCACATGGTCTGTTGGCCATAGTTTATTGCAAGTCTGAACTGATAAGATGCTGTCAGATGTCCTTTTTTCTGTTATAAGTAAAACTGTTAAATATAAGCTGTTGGGAAATCAACACATTTATGTAATGTACAGGGATTGGAGAGACAGCATGCAGTGATACGTCATTTAATATCAAAGAATTTCACTAAAAAAAATGCATGGAAATGGGCACCTGTTTTCACACAATAGATTAAAGGCAGGATTTCTGAACCCCCCGGTAGAGGATTAGCTACCTGTATGAGGCAGTAAGTGGGTGTGGCTTAGTAACTGTGCAAATAGGACCACTGACCTGTTTTAGCCAATAAGAGCTGCCAATACTTTCACAGGTAAATACCCCAGCAAATCAACAGCCAATCAAATTAGAGATAAATCTACAGGAGCTACTGTAGATGTTTACCCTTTGGTGGCTATTGGAAAACTGAGAATAGGTAGTTAATTTTGCCTTTTATAGTCCACTCCTGCCTTTAAGGACACAAGAAAGGCTGCCAAAACCTACTTTGTATTCTCTTTTATATTCTATCTAAAAATACAGTAAAAAAGATAAAAACAAATTAAAATAAGATAAATCATGAAAACTAGAAATAAGATAAATCATGAAAACTAGAAATAAGATAAATCATGAAAACCAGTTTTCTTTGGTAGGTAACACATTTAAAGTTTCTTAATGAAATTGAGTTCTGTATTTATTCAGTTAAAAGAATGCTGTTTTCCCTTCCAAAACAACCCCCAAAAACTATATCCATCTTATAAGATGGATCTAGATTTTTGGAATATTTTGGTATGAGTAACCCCATCTTATAGCAGAATTACATAAGACTGCTTTAGATATTTGGGGTATTTGTAGAGGATGAAAACCATGCCTTATAATGGAATGTCTTATAATGTAAAGTGTGAAGTTTCAGATTTCGTTATACATGTTTTTAGGAAACATAGCCATAGAAGTAAGCGTGAGCACAAGGACAAGGATGATCGTCATAAAGACAGACACAGAGACAGACATCGTGAGCATCGTCATGAGAAGTCTGATAAAAACCTGTCCAAGGAAGAACTGGAGATACAAGAAGCTAACGAACTTCGAGCCAAACTTGGAATGGCTCCACTTAGACAATAAACATTTACAGATTTTTTTAATGTGTCCACTAAAGGGGGCTCACTCTGACTGGGAAGTACCCTATTGTGCATAAATATTGGGACACCTAAAAACAATTAATTTTTCATTTGGGACAAATATCTAGTATCTACCATAAAAGGCGAAAGTATTGGGACACCTAAAAACCATTAATTTTCCATTTGGGACAAATGGAAAATTAATGGTTGTAGGTGTCCCAATACTTTTGCCTTTTAATTTGGCTGCCTTCTTTTATGGTGCTACTTTTAAAGGAAAAAAAATGCCCTCTGGGGAGAAAGAGTGAATTTGGGTTTACTGTCCCACCAACTCATGGGTCATACGGAGATAGGATGTAAGGTTAAATTCTCATCCGAAAGGCCAGAGCTTGGGATCAAACCTGCAACCCCATGCAAAACTCCTTTGGGAGCAAATTGTTTCTTTTAGGAGTAGCCTTTAAGAGGGATTTTGAACACGAGGACCAAACATTATTTTCTTTTACAGTGATTTTCTTTTGACTGCTGTCCCTCTAAGGTGTATACATAGATCTTTTAAAAGATGCAAACTTAGAGCGGAGGGTGAGGGTGAAGGTTTGGGCCCAGTAAAACCGGTTTAAACCCCTCAGTAGTTATTAGACCGTCCCAAGGCGGTACTTTCGTTGTGGTTGCATTTGTTTTATGTTCGGTTTCTATAATAAAAATAGAAAATAGGTAAAAATAGTTGTTAACTGTTTTTGCGTATAATTTGCTTAGTCTGTTGTAACCCTTCTGTTGGTCTAAATCATTTAATTCTGTAAAGATAGCTGAGTTACCACCTATTTGGGAAAAAGCTGCTGACTTGGCTTATCATTTGTAATTTATTGTTTGTTGGGATGTCATTGTCAATCTTTCCCTTTGATGTTGGGGATAGGGTTTGGGATCTGATTCAGTCAGTTCCTGAAGTGTAGTTACTCTTTAAATTAAACTACATTTCATTCTAAAATATTTATAGTGGATGATTTAGAAAATGTATCTTTTGCTCTGCTTCGGGCTGCTAACAGCAAAAGGAGCGGCACCATAGGAAAGGCTATATGTGTAAGAATTGGACATAGTTAGAGCAGATAAGAGCTCAGATAAGGAGTTTTGAGGATAATTTTTAGATCATTTCTGTTAAGACTTCGTAATACGTAAAATTGTCATCCATAATCAAAACTGCTTCAATGAAAGATAACGCATACATTTTGAATGAGACAAGGTTCCAAAATTATCCTTAAAACCGATCTGATCTAGACCTATGCAATCAGTCACATTACACATGGAGTCTGGTCAAGGTATCTATGGGTCTACCATAATGATCCTAAGTTCGGACAGATAGGCCTGATAAAACAGTACAGACCCAGCAGTCTGATCAGGGTCTACACTGTTTGCCATTCCGTTTGCATTTTTCGGACACATGACTTTTTGATAAAGCTGTCTTGTTCAATTTTAAGGTGATCTCAGCAATCTTTTCAGGTGTCCGAATTTTTAGGATTTTTACGGACAAAGTTTGATGCAGCTGGTTTAAACATATTTATTTAGCTTATTCAGTTAACATATATATATATATATATACATGTATATACAAGTAAGATATCAGTACAAGCTATGGGATTAGAACGGAAGCGATGTGCTTATCGAGTTCTTCTCCCTAACATGAAATGTTTGTACGGATTATGGCGGATGTCTGTATCTCGTAGAATAATGTTAATATTATAAACCAAATTTAAAATTGAAATCAGCGTTTGAAAGAAGAAGTTAACAAAAAACCTAGTTGTTAACAGAAGGATACATATGATAGCTTTAACTCTAAGCCTATATATTATCATGAAAAATTGAAAAATTAAAAAATGGTCACAGATCAAGGTGCAATTCCAAAAACAATAAAAGGGTAAAAGGGATGTTTGTTCGAGAAATGTTTGACAAACAGGAGTAAGAGAGTAACAAGTTTTCGAGAGAGGAGGGAACTATGTAAAAGGAACACTACATGTAATAATGTTGTCTTAGGGAAGCAGCACAAGCTTCTATGGATGTGCACCCTCCTGAGCACCTTGCACAAGCTGTAAAACAGAGCACCGGTAACTTGTGATCAGATAGGATGTAAACATCGACAATGATCCATTCTTAATCCTGATATACACTGCTGCCTTCTGTGCAGCCAAAAATTTGAGATTTTCTGATTGATGCCTTTACCTGTATTTATTAACTACAGTAATGCGATGTTCCTCGCAATTAAGGTGTATGGGTATTTTTCCATTTTTTAAAAGGGACACAATTTTTGTGACTTCCTGTTTTCTCTGTGGAGGACAGAATTCTTTTAAAATGGGGTCTACTCTTCAAGGAAAGAATTTGATCCTGAGGGAGTGAATTCTTCCCTTTGAGAGTTGGCCATTATTGAGAAAGGTAAAATGAAAATGGCAGAGTTGCTTCCCCTGTAAGTATTCACCTTAAAATCTCACCTATAGTAGGTGGGACAAAGCCGTCCTTCAAAAGCCTGTGAACTGAGGTTTTCAGTCTAAATTATTTTATGAGTAACTGTTATACCATAGTTTGGTTGCCTATACGAGGAGGTAATCCACAAGCTATAGTGAGTGGATTATCTCTTGTGCAGGGAGACAAACCATGGTATAAATATTTCATACCACCCTCATAAGTGTAGACATTGCACCTTACGAAATATTCTGTTTAGGGTTGCGTTTTCTGGCAATGATGGTTTGAAGCCACTTATGAAGATCTAGTTTAAAGGTAGACTTCAGACAAATTTTTGTATGGCGGGTTGAATAGTTGTAAATAAATAACCTTTAAATTCTATTGCATTAGAGTTTCTTGTATCCCTCCAACGTTATAGCATTGCACTTGGTTTGCTAGAATAATTCACCATTAAGGTCAATCTTGAAAGGGACCTTCATAATTGGTGTAGACCAAGATCAGATGTTGCAGCATGTGGCGTCTTCTGATTGTGGCCTACAGTTCGATTTAAACGGGAATTGGGGGAAATAAAAAAAGAGAATTGAAATCAAATCTCAACCCTGTTTTATCATATGACATCGCATCTGAGAGGGTAATAAAGCCTTGCATTAAAAACGATAATCGGCTAGTGGATTAAATATGCAAATTACGTCGTAACATTATACATTGACGTCCATAAAAACGTCGCATTTTCTAATGGCGAAATCATGACTTTTTAGTGCAAATTTTGGTAATAAAATGCGATTTTAGTGGCATATGATAAATAGAATCTTGTATTCATGCTCCTGTATTACTGAATTTATTAAACTCGTAGGGAAAAACCGATAAGATGCTCGGCAAAGCCTTGCACCTTATCCTTTTCCCTAACTCGTTTAATAAATTCAATAATACATGAGCTCTCATGTAAGATCCTCTATATACTGGAAATCAATCTGGCCATACTGAGATGTTGCAGAGTCCTCTAGACACTTTAGCTCTATTCCCTAACTGACTCCTGTTAGGTTCTAACACTTTTGGTAAAAATAAATCCTGGACCTATAATGTTTCTGTGACACCAAACTAAAAACAAATTCAGCTGAGCCCATAGAATCTTAAATACCATATTAATCCTATTTAACGCCCCCGCGGGCGTTGCATTTTATGAACGGGGGCAGGGGCATTTAGCGCCTAAATAAGCAGTAATTCAGCCTTTGCCTTAATACCTCTAATAAACTGTATTAAGGCGAATGGGTATGCCTTCAGAAGAAGTAACTCTATTATTTTTGTCCCCCTTCTCAGTATGAGTGGGGGTCAACTCTTAAAGGAAAAAATTTGCTCCTCAAGGAGCAAATTTTTTCCTTTAAGAGTAGACCCCATTTGAAAGAGCTACTCATCCAAAGTTAAATAGGAATTTATGCGATTTAATGTGACAGTATTTTCAGAAGAGGCAGGGGGAATTTAATAGAGCAGGGGCGTTTATTTAAAAAGGATTAACACGGTAAATTCACTCATGTATTTGATGTAATGGATAATGTTGAGATGGTAGGATGATAATGGAAGGCTGTGCAATCAAACTCCAGTCACTGTGTGAAGAATTCTGCCGTTAAGAGGGATTTAAATACGGTACTGCTAGCACTGTTTACCATTGCTTAACTATGATACTAAAAGGCTTTTATGAGTTATGCAAAGTTAAGATTTATTTAGAATTTTCAAAAAAGAGGTAAAAATATATTAATTTTATGCACTGTTTTTCTCGTCCTGATACTTCTAGGAATTTGAGTACTGGTCTCATTTTTATGCTCCCAACTTTGAAGATAAGGGGGCATATTGCCTCTTGGTTGTCCGTCCGTCCCTTTTTAGCATCAAGTTAAACATCTTAAAATTGCCCATGGAATAAATAGAGAGTTAACTAAATTTGACTGGTATACTTTTTGGAACAAAGTTACTTGTTAATGATTCAAATGACAATGTTTAATCCGTAGCTAGTTTTTGTTTGGTATGTTGGAAAAGAGAAATGAAGTTGTTTACTATTTTTATGATTTATTTGCATTGTTTTTTTCTTCAAAAAAAGTTCAATATTAAACAATATTTACAAATACACTTTCAATAACAGATGCACTATAGCACTTTTCATGCATTTCATACATGTACAACTTCATAAAAGCCATTTAAAATATTTAACAGTCAAACCCTAATTATTAAGACAAACGCCTTGGTGAAAAGTGAAAACACAGGTTAGACTGCATGACTGTCTGCCCTGATTGCTATTTGGCCAACAGTTTGTAAAATTTATCTCATTTGCCCCAATGGACATGCCCTAATTCTACTGTAAAGGTTCAAAGTATTGGAGGGCTGAGCAAACAGTGTGGACCCAGATCAGGCTTTGCAGTCTGATCAGGGGCAGGCTGATCAGGGGTCTACAATGTCTGTCATTCCATCTGCATAAACAAGACACTTTCCTGCATTGTATAACCTACCTGTTTCCATCAATCACAGAAATTATGTCGGGCATCCCGATTTTGGGAATTTTAACAGCAAGATGGAGGAGCTGACTTTGAAGTTTTATGTCCTTTCCAACACTATTTCAATCATATCAGGCTGATAGAGGGCGTCCATGAAGGGCTTTGTGTAAAGAAGCTGTATATAAGTGAACAATCTCACCTCCAATGGGCTCAAACATGAGTCACAAACACTAACATCTCAGCCGCACAAACATTTCAAGATGGAAGAGGAAATTACTGAAATTGGTAGTGTAGGGCTTATTGTGTCTGAATAATTAGGGTTATCATGGCACCTCTTCAAAAGAAAACTGTCAGTTTCACTGAAAACAATCTGCTCTATCTTTGCAGTAATTCTGTACATAAACATTTGAGCCGCGACACGACAAAACCAACAATGTGGTGGTGCGCCCATAGCAGACTCAAATCAGCCTGGGCATCCGCCCAGTCTGATCAGAGTCTTCACTGTCCGCGTGGAGGTAGCTTGGACCCTCAGCTATCCTTTAAGCGCTGAGCGAAGAGTCTGATCAGACTGGGCGGATGCCCAGGCTGATTTGAGTCTGCGCTGGGCGCACAACCACTTTGTTGGTTTTCTCGAGTCGTGGCTCATTTTAAACAACTTTGTCCTTGCAAATAAAAATTCATGCAATATGTCTTCAGAATATATGCCAAACAGCATGGCTAAAATAAAGACTTGGAGTTACAAGTCAGTCTTCCTTATTCACATTAGTCAACTCCAGATATCTCAAACACTGATATCTCAAAGTATCTTCTTATATCAATGAATGTATTTCCTGTTCTTATTTACATTTCAACTCCTGTTATCTCAAACTACTGATATCTTAAAGTTAATTTTTTGGTACCAGAAAATTTACTTTGAGATATCAGTAGTTTGGACTGAAGTTCGTTTTCGTGATATCGAGAGTTGACTGTAAGTTATCTGTAGAGCCTGACACAGACCTCTACACAAGGAGCGGTTTTGAAGATAAATTTGCATTTTTCACCCAAACCATATTTTGTGACCTCTCATTACAACCCTCTTGGTAAGATGGTTATTACAGGTCACAACATACATTTTTAAGGAGAATTAATTGAAGTTATCCCTAATTATCAGCATATACTTCCTCTTGTTGGCTTAGAAATCTAAGACCTATCAGACTGAATCTTCACTGACCAATCAGTCTGAATAACCATTCAGACTGAATATTCACTGACCAATCAGACTGAACACATTCACTGAGCATTTGGACTGAATATTCACTGACCAATCAGCCTGAATATTTACAGACCATTTGGACTGAATATCAACTGACCAATCAGATTGAATATTCACTGACCATTTGCACTGAATATTCACTGACCAATCAGACTGAATATTCACTGACCAATCAGATTCAAAATTCACTGACCAATCAGATTCAGTATTCACTGACCAATCAGACTGAATATTTACTGACCATTCAGATTCAATCTTCACTGATCAATTCAGAGTCGATATTCAATGACCAATCAGACTGAATATTCACTGTTCACATAATATTGTATGGCAAATTCTCTCATGACATGGCGTGTATGGTAAAACCAGATAACTGATGATATTTGGAGGATTATTTTTCTCACTTTTCATTGAAAACATATATTGTGACCACTCATCTGAACTGCCTCCTTGAGGCAGTTCAGATGAGTGGACTCAACATGTGTTTCTATGCAGATGCTAAAAAATAACCCCCAATTACCAAATACTTCCTCTTATTTAAGGCAATGAATAAAGCATAAAAAGATAAAGGATGAGGTTCTAATGCAATGTTTGTACTTTGAAAATAGGAACACTATTCAGAACTATCATTAAATTTTCATTATCTTGAGCCCTTCATTATGCTCAAATTTCACCATGCAAGCCTGAAAACTGGAAAAAAACACTGTTTCCTTGCATATCTTGACTTTTAACCCTTTGACTTTTTATTCCACTCCTCATCATCTTAAAGCATGTTTTACAGTGAAGAAACTGCATGGCAAACAGCACAGACTCTGATTAGTAATGCTGTCTACCTCACCTCCTATCATTGGTTCAAATATCTGCTTATATTTCATTTTTAAGACCCTGATCATACTGTGCCTGGGTCTGCATTGTTTCCAAATTCTTTTGTAAGCCTTCTGCAGGTTAAAACTTATCAAATCTTACACACTTTCCTGATACAGTAATGATACAAGAAGTCATTTTTGAGCACACACTATCTTCCGGCTAAGTAGATTAATGAGTAGTTGACCATTCCAAATGATGCTTAAATACTCTCTGCACACCAAGACTGGTTTTTGTCATGACCTGTTTGAAATGAGATTCACAAGAATTTGTGCAAGGTGTCTTGTCATGTTGTGACATGGTTTTACATAAAAATAAATGAGTGTTGGACACAAGACTCAGAAACAGTAACAAAATCCCTAAGAATGTGTCAACAAAATTAACAAATTTGAAAAGCTTGGACACTATTATTAAAGTTTGATTACCATACTCTTCGTAGGTATCTACCAAACTGTGTAAATGTCAAATATCTGTGATTTTCAGTTATGGTATGTGTTCTGGACATGTTCAGGTATTACTACAATAACAACAGTCAACAAATGAGCCGCGACACGAGAAAACCAACAATGTGGTTGTGCCCCCAGCGCAGGCTCAGATCAGCCTGGGCATCCGCCCAGTCTGATCAGAATCTTCGCTTTGCGTTTAAAGGGTAGCTAATGGGACTAAGCTACCTCCATGCGGACAGTGAAGACTCTGATCAGACTGGGCAGATGCCCAGGCTGATCTGAGTCTGCGCTGGGCGCACAACCACATTGTTGGTTTTCTCGCGTCGCTGCTCAAATAGTAATTTCTGGCATACCAAGATCCTGATCATCTTAAGGTGAATGGGTATACTTTCAGGGGAAGCAAGTCAACCACTATCAGTTCTGACTCTCTTCTGAACAGGGTCAACTCCTCTACCAGAATAGAGGCAAAAATGAAAACAGAGTTACTTTCCATGAAGGTGTATCCAGTCACCTCACACTATGTGGTTGTACAGGATGATTTAAGGTTTTGCTGGCTGCCCATATTCAAGTATGTCTGCAGCCAGATTAAATGTAATCATTCAAAACTCTTATGTACACATATATAAATAACTATTTATCACAACCATCTGGCACCTCTAGCACTTTCAATTCTATAGTCATACTTATTAACATTAAAATACAAAAAGATGTGCGTCTTCTTCCACATCGACCGAAGATTAAAGGCAAAAGCTCAACTGTAAAGAAATTTTGAAATCCCATGAACAAAACAGAAAATGAATATCTGGTGAAAACCTAATGGCTACTGGATGTACTTTAAAAACTAAAGGCAGTCTGAAACTCTAAAGAGCCAAGAATAAGCATAACTGCATGAATGCCATAATTCCAAATGTAACAAGAGCACCACAAGTGGGGCAATATACGCCCGTTTCTGAGTGAGTTTGGGCCCAGTCAGTACCTTAGGCAGATCTAAGGGATGGAACTTCAAAAAATAAGGAGAAGGAGACAATTATTCTTTTATTAGACATAGTCTCAACCTAATACACATTGCCATAAAGTTCTGTCAAAATATTCTATATGGTTACCTAGTAATGACTTGCACAAGAATAGCCGTAGATATTAATCAAAGGGACATAACTCCAAAAATAAGGAAGGGGGAGCAATTATTCTTATATAAGACACATTGCCACAACCTAATACATATTCCTATAATTTTTCATCAAGATACTCCTGGTCCACCACATAGTCTTACTATATATCAAGTTTCAGCTCGATCCCATGTAACCTGTAGGAGTTATCTTTACAACAGAGAGATGGACGGACACCAGCGCCATAACATAATACATCTCGTTTTTCAAATGGGCGTATCAAAAGAGAAACAATTCATTTCTTATATTACAATACCATTCTATTTATACCATTGCATTTGATATTTCACCAGTTTTAAAGTGATCTTAATTACATTGCACATTTTATTTGAAATGTAAAACATGCTGACAATTCATTACTGCCAAATGAAGTAACCTGAAAGGCTACAGAAAACCATGGGCAGTAGCCTTGACTTGATGTGGCATGAATAATTGCAAATAAAAATATAATCCTGATCTTGTTTACCTCGGTGCTGTACAGAGAACAGCCTTACTGAGCCCAGGCCCCGAGGTTTTAAAACTTGAGAATAATCTCAAACTCAAAATAAAGCACACTGATTAGCTGCTTCCGAGGACATGCTCGGAAGCAGCCAATCAGTGTGCTTTATTTTGAGTTTGAGATTATTCTCAAGTTTTATAACCTCAAACCCAGTTCTTATAAATTCTCTACAGCATTTGAAAGTTTCAGAAGATAATACATCATTTAAATAACCCCCCAATTTCCATGAAGTTTTCACCAAACTTTGCCACCTTTTCTAACTTTTTAAAACTCTATGTGTATTTTGTGAGCTTTTGGCTTTAACATTCACTCAAAAAATGTACAATCTTTTATAAAACACATGGCAACATGAATTCTTCACTACTGTAGAACTAGACCAATACCAAAAGTATTCTGTATGACTGGGGCCAGCCCATCAATTTACAGATCTAGAAATATCTGTCAAATACATCCAGACAATGCTTGTATAGGCTTATTAAAATTTCAAATACAGTCATTTGTGCCTGGAATATTGCAACTTAGCCTAAAAGCTCAAATGATTTTGACAAGAAAATTCCAGCAATGTTGCAGTTAAATCCATTAATGACGTGTGCACTCACCAACTGCATAGTTTGGATGGGTCCCTTTCAAATGCAATGAGTGTCTGACCTAATCTTATTTTTCTTCTCTTAGATTTTCATATTTAATGTAAACAGTGTAGCCCTGATAAGATCACACATTCTGGGGAGTCTGATCTGAGTCTACATTGTTTGCAAAGGTCAATTATGTGACACTGGCCATTAATGGGATGCTAGACATAAATGGATTCAAACAGTGAGTTCAAATTAGTGGGTATTGGCCTCATTGTGGGACTGATTCACTGTGGGACTGATAAAAGGATAGGAGGAAAACCATAATTTTTAGCCAAATTCAAATTCAGCTTCAATGTTGGAATTAGTCCATTCTTGTGACTGACTTTTGTTCAATTTGTTGCAAGTATGAATTTGTTTCTTTTTTTTTTGTTTTTTTGTTTCATTATACAATCAAGTATGCAGAGCGATAACTTGCACTCTTGAAATTTAACTCTTAAAGCCCAAGAAATGAAAAAAACTGCATTTATAACAGTGTAGATCCAGATGAGGTGGCTCTTAATGAGCCACCTCATCTGGATCTACACTGTTTGCCCTTTACTATTTGAATTTTTTAACGTTATAGCTACAATGAAACATTTTTTTGAAATTTTGCAGATGTAAATTCTGTTGTCTGCTTTCTGGCACTTTAAGAGTTAAAAAAGTATCTTTTGATCAAAGCTATCAGGTGTTCTCTTCGTAAGTTCCAGTCTTTCTCAAACTGCTGACTCTACTGACGATGAAGGCCCAGCTTTTGCTATAGATTTTGTTGCAGACGGCGAAGCAGTCGCTGACTTGGATGGATTTACAAGTGAGCTTGGTGGGTCTAATTTTTTCAGCTCTTTCTTCAAGCTGTTGAATGCCTGCGATAGCTTTGAACTTTTGCTGTTACTGGATTTTACCCATTCTCCAACTTCCTGTAGGAACAGAAAAATGCTCTTTATAAAGTACTTGTGACAAAATTATTATAAAACTGAGTCTCTGCATAAGTTAAACATGGTCCTATTACAAAACAAGAGGCCCACGGGCCACAAAGCTCACCAGATCTCTAGCTCAAAATTGCTTTCAAAACTGCTGTCACATTTGTACAGGCTAATACAAAATATACTACTACAAAGTCTCAGTCTGACAGTCTGTTGAGTTGATAACAAAATATATAACTGTTTTCCATATTTTGATTGCAGTAAAATTTTCCCCATTGTATGTCAATGCAACTCTAATTTGCCATAGCAACCAAACAAAAGAGCTGATTCTCATAAAAGAAAAACACATAGTTTCACTTCCCCAGCCCAAGGATACTAAAGATAAACTCAGCCCAATCGGCCTAGTGGCTTCAGAGGGGATCATTTTTTAAGGGATTTTTTTCCTTCTTTTGCTTTATGGCTTCCATGACAACCAATAATAAAAAAGGAAGTGGACCAAAAACATATAGCTGATAGAAGACTTCTCAAGAAACATTTGTATAAAAGTTTTGTCAACATATCTGCAATGGCTTGGCAGTAAATGTGATTTTTCAATTTTCCCCATTATAAGTCAATGCAACTCTAAGTTGCCATAGCAACCAAACTAAAGGGCAGATTTTCATAAAAAACACAAACTTCCAATTCCCCAGCCTAAGGATACTACAGATGAAATCTGGGCCTTATCGGTCCAGTGGCTTCTGAGGAGATAATTTTGTAATTATTTTTTTTCCATTATTTTTGCATTTTGGTTTCCATGGCAACCAATAAAAGGAGCAGTGGGCCTAAAAACATCAACGCTAACAGAGGACTTCTCAAGGAACATTTCTATAAAAGTCTTGTAAGCATATCTGCAAGAGCTTGGCAGTAAATGCTATTTTTCAATTTTCCCCATTATAAGTCTATGGGAACTCTAAGTTGCCATAGCAACCAAACTAAAGGGCAGATTTTCATAAAAAACACAAACTTTCAATCCCCCAGCCTAAGGATACTACAGATGACAGCTTGGCCTTATCGGCCCAGTGGTTTCAGAGGAGATAGTTTTTAAGTATTTTTTTTACTTTTTGATTGCATTTTGGTTTCCATGGCAACCAATAAAAAGGCAGTGGGCCAAAAAAACATACAGATGATAGAAGACTTCTCAAGGAACATTTCTATAAAAGTTCTGTCAACATTTCTGAAAAGGCTTGGCAGAAAATGCCATTTTTCAATTTCCCCATTATAAGTCTATGGGAACTCTAAGTTGCCATAGCAACCAAACTAAAGGGCAGATTTTCATAAAAAACACAAACTTTCAATCCCCCAGCATAAGGATGCTACAGATGAAATTTGGGCCCAATCTGCCCAGTGGCTTCAGAGGAGATGTTGTTTAAAAGTGTTGACGGACGACGACGACGACATACGACAGACGACATACGACAGACGCCGACGACGACGGACAACTGCCTATCCTATAAGCTCCCCCGGAGCCTTCGGCTCTGGTGAGCTAAAAATTGCATTAACACTGTGTCCAACCTGTTTGGGCATTGTCACAAAACAAGAAAACTCTTCTAATGTTTACGCAGCTACAAGCATGGCAGGAAAAGCAATATCTATGTTTCACTTTCTGCTAGTCGAAGGCCAGAAACCTGTGTGGTTTGATCAAAGTATTTGAGCCGCGACACAACAAAACCAATGAAGTGGCATATATGCCCAGTGAACACTCAGATCAGCCTGGGCATCTGCCCAGTCTGATCAGAGTCTTCACTTGCCACATGGATCTAGCTTAGGCCCTTAGCTATCCTTTATGCACAAAGCAAAAACTCTGGTCAGTCTGATCAGAGTCTTCACTGACCATATGGATCTAGCTGGCTCAGGCCCTAAGCTCCTTTAAGTACAAAACAAAAACACTAATCAGACTGGGTGGCTGCCCAGGCTGATCTAAGTCTACCCTGGGTGCACACATGCCACTTTATTGGTTTTGTCTTGTTGCAGCTCATTTGCTGTTTGTATGTGTTATGGCTGATGTTCAAATATGTATGTAGACAATTCAATCACATGCGAAAGAGAAAGTAGCAATACAGTAACAAATGCCCCTGAAGATGCCTTAAAACCATTCTTTGACCTATTTTGACCTTGATGTTGACCTGAGGTATGAAATACTTCTAAGTCCAGGATTGGCACTTATCCCCACTTCAAAATTCCCTGATTTTCCGACCTGGAAAAAAAAGTTTTCTAGATGTTTTTCCCTGACTGTGGCAACCCTGAAGTCAGTTATCTCCCATTAAAGTGTTTATACATCTTACGGACATCTTTCATTAAAGCAGAATTTTACCTCTAGTATTCTGTCTTTCTTCATGTAGAAATGTGTCTTGATCACATCCTCAAAGCCTGGGTGGGGGTGCTGTAGCTGAGCTACCATGGCATAGTTGATATTATTGGTCCGCACACCTAGCAACCAAGAAATGGTTACAGTGAGTTTTATATAAATAACTATCCAGATCGAAATTTCACCTCCCAAATCCGCTGATAAGTGCAGTCTGATCAGGTTAGTTAAGTGCACTTCTAAGATACCAGGCCCCGAGGTTATAAAACTTTTTTCGTGCTCAACTCAGCTGAGCATGAAATTTTCTCTGCTGATAAATATGAAAATGCCAACTAATGTTGGCATTTTCATATTCATAAGCAGAGAATATTTCATACTCAGCAAAACTGAGCAAGAAAACGACTGTACTTATCAATAATTTGCGTTTTATTAGCAAGTAAAATTTCATGCTCAGCTGAGTTGAGCATGAAAAAAGTTTTATAACCTCGGGGCCAGATTTATTACATGCCTTGACCAGACCACATGAGTCAGCACAGTGGTATCAGTACAAGCACTACAGAAACTTTTCAAGGGCCACAAATTAGCATAAGCCAGGTTACAGCTTTGTAACTCATTTATAATGAATGCTTCATATGATAAAAACAGAACAGGTTTTGTGCTGTCATGGCTAACTGTCTGCTTTTATATCCAGTTTAAGGTATATGGGTACACTTCAGGAGAAGAAACTCTGTTATTTTCATTTTTGCCTCCCTTCTCATTGGGTGTTGACTCTTAAAGGAAAGAAAGTGATCCCAAGGAGCTAATTCTTTCCTTTAAGAGTAGACTCCAGTGTGTAAGGGCTTAGTCCCCAAGGGCAACAAACAGGAAGTTATGATAGTTATTCCCCTTCGTAAAAATGGCAGAAAAACATGGAGATGTATCCATGCATACACATTATTATAATAGTAACTTGATTTAGTGTACTGTATCACGTTGAGTGGATGAGCTCGTACCATCGGGCAACCCGAAACGCTTACGTCGAGGGTGACCCAATGGTATGAGCTCATCTACCTGAAGTGATACAGTACACCAGATCAAGATACTATTATAATAATTTGTTTATTATATACCTTAAAGAACAGCCAACCATTCTTACTTGCCTGCGCTAATGCAGCGATCTGGACTCGAACCTATGTGACAGAGGTATGCAGCTAGTCGTGGAACAAACATAACCGACTGAGCTATCGAGGCGCGCCTTTTGACATGTTTGTTGACCTTAAGCAACAAGTCCTGTTTCTCTGGTACTCGTTTCGACGATGCACAATAAAAATGACGCACCTGAAGCTGGAACTCAGACATAGCCTCGTTTTAATGGATCGTGATACAGATTCAGAAAACGTTAGTTTGATACGGCTTTCTGCATCAGATGGCCAGAAAACAGACAGTTTAAGGGTGTATCATTGATAGGTATATAATAAATATAAATGATATACTTATGATGTATATAATGTACTTATGGCTGGGGAAGCAGCTGCTTTACAAAATGAACTCTGTAAATTACCTGTTTCACTATGTATCGTAATATGCTTGAGAATTGGGACACCTAATATAATTAATTTTCCAAATGGAAAATTAATTATTTTTAGGTGTCCCAATATATAAGCACAATATAGAATATTTTGAAAAAATGAAAACAGGACTCACCAAGATTATATTCTGCGCTCATTTTCCTGCCAGCATCAGTGTTTATGTACTGCTCATACCCAGGTTCATTGAAATAGGGGTCAGGGACCATGATTAGGGATTGTATAGATATGAGCACCTGCAAAAGAGAAGACAAGTGAAACATTATTCTGCAATAAATATTCTGTCTTAAACAATAAAACAACACCAGTCCTGTTTTACTGCTGATAAAAGGGCGTTTCAATGATAATTCCGAGAATTTTCTGTTCATTCTTTGTAAAACATACAAAGTGGCATCATATCAGAACTGCTTCAATGAGGCAATTCTAATGAGAGGCACTACACTACGTCTCTGCTTATTAGAGTAATAAAAAAATCACTTGAATGATCCTGTTCATCCAGAGCACTGAGCTAACCTGAACATTAGTACAGAATAAAAAGATTTAGAGTTCAGTGCCCTTTCAATGGTATCTCACAGAGCTCTAGCTGAGAGGGAGTATTTGAAGATAATTGAGGGATAACTTTTCTAATTTCTTATTGAAACCATAAGTTGTACCCCTTACCTGAAATATCTCATGCAGACCATTCAGTGGGTTACAACAGGTGTTTTTACACACTACTAATGACAATTATCCCTAATTATCATCAAATGTGCCCTCATAACAAGAGTCCTGGTTTCTGTCATTGTTAAAGATGCAGAAATGGGTGAGATGATGAGCAGAATAAATTAATTTATCATATGACGTCGCATCTGAGAGTGTAATAAATACATGCATTAAAAATGATAATCCACTAGTGGATTAAATATGCAAATTATGTTGTAACGTTATACGCTGACGTCCATTAAAATGTCGTGTTTTCTAATTGCAAAATCGTGACGTTTTAGTGCAAATTTTGCTAATCAAATGCGATTTTAGTGTCATATGATAAATAAAATCTTACATTCTTGCTAATGTATTATTGAATTTATTAAACTCGTTGGGGAAAAACGATAAGATGCTCGGCATAGCCTCGCATCTTATTGTTTTCCCCAACTCATTTAATAAATTCAATAATACATGAGCACTCACGTAAGATCCTCTATGTCATCTAAACACTTCTGAAGCACTCATGTAAGATCCTCTATGTCATCTAAACACTTCTGAAGCACTCATGTAAGATCCTCTATGTCATCTAAACACTTCTGAAGCACTCATGTAAGATCCTCTATGTCATCTAAACACTTCTGAAGCACTCATGTAAGATCCTCTATGTCATCTAAACACTTCTGAAGCACTCATGTAAGATCCTCTATGTCATCTAAACACTTCTGAAGCACTCATGTAAGATCCTCTATGTCATCTAAACACTTCTGAAGCACTCATGTAAGATCCTCTATGTCATCTAAACACTTCTGAATAATCATAATCAGAACCTGCAACCCCTGCATTATGAGTCACCAACAATAACCACAAGGCCAATATGACCAAACACACCTTGGAAATATTCAAACTAACTAAAAGTATGTTGTTAGTTAACTCTAAATCATATTCTTGCACAAAAGATAAGGATATCCGCGTGCTTCCCCTGTACCTACCAATGTTATCTCACCCATGTTATCTCACCCAGGACCGGATAAAAATCACGAGCATTCAATGCATTGGTAGTGCTGGAGGTCACATATCTGCGTCGTCAAGTGACTTTGACTATTTAGATGATGACATTATGAAGACGGCAAAAATGACGTCAGTTTATGCACGCCAGACGTTGACGGAAAGAACGGAATGGCGGTCGTTGAAAGCGGCACCTTCTTTCAAAATCAAATAGAAACCTCTCAAGCATTAAAATTTCGCATTTTAACAAGTTCTGAAGTTAAAACAAAATGCGGTGTGCAAGAAAAAGTATCTATCATTGGTGTGAGGTGTGGATCTATCATTGGTGTGAGGTGTGGATCTATCAACGGTGTGAGGTGTGGATAGAAAAATCCGTTACTCGGGATCACTGTTCGGCATCACTCGGCAAGCCTCGTGATGCCGAACAGTGACCCTCGTGACAGATTTCTCTATCCACACCTCACACCCATGAAAGATACTTATATTATCAAACAGTTTGTACACAAAAACACTGCCATTTTTGCCAAAAAACATGTCAGGAGCTTTTCCAGCAAAAAAATTCCTCACATTTTTTCAACACAAATATTAGCACACTGATGTAAATGTACAATAAAGCTTAACAAATCCTTGACTGGTGACTTTGTTAAGCTAATGATGCTTTGAACAACAAGGCCCTGAGCTTTATTATTCTTAACAATTTTTGCACTGTAAATGTGAACTTCAATACCTGAAGAACAGTTGAGGTTTTTTCATTCCATTCTTCTCCATTCTGACCTTGCCAGGTACCAAGTAATGATAAACAAACTGTGCCACAACTGGAAAAGAAGCAAATATCAGACATGTTCAGGGTATACATTATTTACCATTCCATCTGTATCTTTTAGACACACTATTGCATTGCAAAATAACACTGTTCCAGTTTTAGAGAATTACGGACGCTATTATTGGTGACAAAATTTTCAAAATCTCAATGACTAATTTTTAAGGTCCCAATTTACAGAATGTTTACAGTAATTTCATTGTTAGAGCGTGTTTTTAACCCACTGCATCCTGGGTATTTTTAGTCATCTGCTGAAATTGTCGTCTGCATCAACAATCAAGAATATTTTGACAATATTGGTCTAACCAACTCTTGTAGAAATGATGTCTAGGCAGCAAACAGTTTGGATCTCAGATCAGGCCCCACATTTGTGGGGCCTGATCTGGATCCAAACTTTGTGGGGCCTGATCTGAGATCCAAACTGTTTGCCCATATACCCCAAAGGGGTATCCCAAATGGAATGGGTTAAGGCCATTCAAAAAGAATTATATGACTTACTTGTATAAATTTGGGTTAAATCTGACGGTTCCATTTCCTGTTGTGTGCATGTTGACTTTCGGGGGAACCAGTGGGTAGGATTGTGGGAAATATATATCAAACACAAAACAACCAGAAGAATAAGGTGTGCCCTCTGGCCTGAAATACAGAAAATAGCACCATAAAGAACCTTTGTTCTACATTTTTCTGCAATTTGCACTTCTATCTGCAACCTTGCCCTTTAAGTTACAATTAAGTAAAGTCAAATCAGCATGCCTTTTACGACCTTTCTGCACTTTTGCCCAATGACAGCAACATGTAAATATTCCAAGATACTGGATTAGTACTCTCCAGGCATAGTTTGACTATGTGGTTGGTAATCAGTAAGCAATTCACTGGTTGTGTCACAGGTCATCTCCACAGACCTGCCAGGGTGGGGCTCTTCAAACATGCTTCAGTTCAGCAACTCAGTATTTGATCAGTGTATATAAAGGTGCTTTAAGATATGAAAACCTTGCAGCCATTATGGGTTGATAAATGGGCTAGGCTTGTATATTGGACGGCCCTTGTATATGTAACAAGAAATGTTACAGTGTGTAACAAATGCCCCCGAAGGCCCCTTAAACTGACCTTTGAGTCCTGGTTGTGACCCTGACCTTGAGTGTCGAGCCTGAGTCTTGCACATGACATACAGAAGTTTGATTCAGGAGTTTTAAAGTAATTGAGGATAAATGAGTTAACCTTTGACCTCTGGCTATGACCTTGACCTTGGATGTGGAAATGTATGTCTTGTGAATGGCAAATCTTCTCAGTAGGCTTTATCTTTCTGTAATGTTTGCTATGGTACTTTTCTGAGTTATTGCAGAGACATGATTTGACCTCTGACCCAAGATTGTGACCTTGACCTTGGATTTGGTAGCATAAATATTGTGTATAACACATCTTCTCATTATGGTTTACCTTTCTGTGAAGTTTGATGAAAGTCACTTCAGCAGGTTTCAAGTTATCGCAGAGGCAAGATTTGACCTTTGACCCCTGATTGTGACCTTGACCTTGAACGTGGTAACCTAAATCTTATGTGTGACATACCTTCTACACCTTCTCATTATGCTTCATCTTTCTGTGAAGTTTCATTCAATTTGCATCAGTAGTTTATAAGTTATAGCTGAAACACGATTTTGAGACACAATTTGACCTCTGACCCAACTGTGACCTTGACCTTGGGTGTAGGGACCTAAGTCTTGTGCCCGACACACCTTCTCATTATGCTTTATCTATCTGTGAAGTTTGATCAAATTTGCTTCAGTAGTTTTAAAGTTATCGCTGAGACACGATTTTTAGACACAATTTGACCTTTGACCCAATCGTGGCCTTGACCTTGGGCGTAAGGACCTAAGTCTTGTGTGCGACACACCTTCACAATGTGCTTTATCTATCAGTGAAGTTTCATCAAATTTGCTTCAGTAGTTTTAAAGTTATAGCTGAGACACGATTTGTAACGGACGGACGGACGGAAAGACGGACGGACTGACGGACGGACGGACGGTGCGATTTTAATATGCCACCCGAAGTTCCTTCGGGGGCATAATAAAAACTGTACTCTGATATTATGGACATTTGTAATTAAACCATTGGTGAAAGGAATAAAATGAGGGAAAGTCAAAGATTGTGCAAAACTATTTTGAGATTAACCCTTGAAATGCCAAAAATGAAAACTGTTGAATTTGCAAACAGTGTATATCCAGATAATGCAGCTCATCGGGAGCCACCTCAGCATGACCTACACTGTTTGCTCTCTAGTCTTTAAATTCTCAATACATAGCTTCAGTAAAACATTTTAGATGTTGCAGACATGAATTAAGTCTTCTGCATTTTGGCACATTAACGGTTACTCTACACAAAAGAATGTGAGAAAACAGAACAATTCAAAACAAAACACAATTCCTTACCCTGTGATTAAGGCTTTCATGAGTGAGATCTTTTCATCATCCTACAAATTCAAAGCTAATCATTTAAGAAATTATAACAATCACAGACATGTTAAGTTTTGAAAATAATAATGAGGTAGACAGCGCGTGTGAATTTGTTGGGCGAGCGCCGAAGGCGCAAAGCTTTGCTAGGGGGGTCCGGGGGCATGCTCCCCCCCCCCCTGAAAAAATTTAGAGAAAAGGGTACAAAATGGTGCATTCTGAGACCTATTTTGAGCACTTTTTGTCTATCTTTAGACTCCTGTTCATGGTTAATTATTCCTTATGGTAAGCCTTCTCCTACTATTCTATGACCAAAGCTAAATGTAATACTGAGAGGTCAATTTCATAGCAGATATATGACAAAAGTATTGGTCCTTTTTACAAAATCTTGCCAGTGCTGGATATTTCAGAAAAGGTTAGACTCTGACCAGTCTGCACAGATATGCATGCTGATCTATGTATTTCCTTTTCAATATGCAGTAAGGTACATTTTCACACCACCCCGGTCTATGCGAGGACGAATGAGTGTGGTCCGAATGTCATAATATACAGTTTAGAAAATATGACTTGTATTATCTGTGGTGAATTTATTACGGCAATTACACCTGTTTTCTTTATCCCGCATCTTAAAAGCTACAGAAGCCATGAGTCCTTCGTATAAGCTCTGAAAAGGCAAGCGGGTAGAAGCGATTGCGTGACGGTTTGCATCGGGGTCGAACACTCTGGAAACGAAAGTAAACTGTGCAAGATTTGTTATGAACGTTTTCATTGGACCGATATTTGAAGGATATCTCTTTTCAACTAATCAAAACAAGTCTCGTAACAAGCCAGTTCAAGCGTCTATTGATATTGATTGACATTTGGTATACCTCGGCATTTTCCGCTGGATTTTACAAGCGCGGATTTTCAAAAAATTCAAGCACGGGTTTTTAAAAAGTTTGACCAAAAATAGGGATTTTCATTTTTCGGGAGTTTTGTCTCAAATTTCGTGAGGCGTGAGAAAAGCTATTTTTTCGAGTCTCCCGCCATTTTCGGGAGACTTAACATGTCTGCAATCAGAAATAGCATCAAAAAGAATGGTGTTTGGAAAGTACATCTGTGCGAATTACAGACAACTCTGACCAAAGACAGCTCGCCCCAAGACAACTCGCCTCAGTAAAATCTTGGACCAAGACAACTCGCCCCATACTGCAAGACAAATCACCCCATGTTATATGACAACTTGCCCCATCTGCTTGGAGCCTTTGCTGTTCGCACACATCAGGTATGAACCCCAAGCAATCTACTGATACAAAATGAAAACTGTTGCTGGATTGGATGGGTCTGTAGACTGGTTTGAGCTGTGCTATTCACAAATAGGATAAGACCCCTTTCCATCTGACACAGTTTACTTATCAGAACTTTCTAATCATGATATTCTCAGTATAGCTTTCCTGAGTTTAATTCTATCCCAAACATGAAACGAACATACATATATGGGCAGTCAGCATCTTGCAAGTTATGTCTTTTAGGACTAAATTTTAAATACAATGCATTGATCTGATCCATCCTACTACCTACAGATACACATAAAATATGATTCATATGAATAAAAATAGCTACCTGAAAGCAGAATCAGTGAGAATAGTTCTAGACTTACTGTTCTAACAAATATACCAGATGATAGTTCAAGCGGCAAGGATCTTGATAGTGATGATAGTTCTTGTACAATTCTTATCACCTGGAAAAGAATTAAACAATTTCACTAAAGAGAAGTATTGCGAACTGGGAAATTTTCATGCATACTGGTGAGTTTCAGCAAATGTGCAGGCTGATTGGAATTGTGACTTAAGGACCCTTTTTCATGCAGGGTCAAGCGAATACGCTGACTGGTTATGGTGTCCTGCTATAACAGGTAATTACAGTACTGTAAAACACTTAAGGTGGTGATTTATGGTAAATGTAAAATCTGCATAAAACCATAAAAAAGTAATGTATCTCCCTGAAAGTTAGCAGACTTCTTATTTTTGTTGTTCTTTACAGTTTAGAATACAAAATAGAGGTACATGCTGCTTAAAAAAAAGTGTTTTGATAAGGAAAGATCAAAGGGTAATTTTCTGCAAATAAATCTGAAAAAAATAATATTGTTATTGAAAATATATGTAGTGCTGAAGGTGCATTATTGCATAATGAAGAGCATCCTAGCAATTATTTATTCCAACTCTTTCTCAAATTGTAATGTAGACTAGATGAAAACGGTAGCTTTTTCTCAAATGTTCAACCATGTACAAAGTAAATGTACACTGGACGCATTTATTAAATACAGTCGAACTTCACTGACTCGAATTCGGAAGGCTCGAACACCATGTTTCGGTCCAACTGACTTTCCAGTCCCGGCAAAATCCCTATTCATTTTAATTAAACATGCCACACTTGGCTCGAACAACGATGGCTCGAACGCTCGAACCCCAAGTCTGGTTCCTAGAAACCACGTTCTATGTAAAAAATACCGATGGCTCGCACCTATTTCCTTGTAAAACATTTCCAAGTTTAATGACCGGACTGAATGTAGATCCTACCGATTACAAGTGTTGGTCATCCGGTTTGCTACGTCCATGCTTATCTTGATCTTTTTATATTGTAAATCAAATTATAAACATAAGTTTCTATGTTGTTTTGTTTTATCTACCTGAAAGTGCAAAGGTTCAAAGAGTGACCGATCAAAATACAGAAAGTTGTCGTAGCTATGATAGAAAAACATAGTACATAAAGTTGGATCATGTGGAGCTGGTCTTCCATAGCTGGAACTACCGATCGTTCGAACTTTTTTTGGTGGTCCCGGCGAGTTCGAGCCATCGAAGTTCGACTGTATAGGGTAGGCAAGCATACCTATGTTAACACCTACAGTATAAACAATACAATACTGACATGATCAGTGGTGTGTAGATGAAATTGTTCAACCTTGTTAAAATAGTCTCACCTGTGTGTTTTGACAAAAAAATTTGGACACAGACTGCATCTTTTATCATCTGCTCAGCCTGATAATGTGTGAAAGAGTTTGAAAAAATAATTGCTAGGACCCTCTCCATTATGCAACAAGGTACTCTAAGCACTAAGTATATTTTCAATAACGATATTATTTTTTCAGATTTATTCGCAGAAAGTTACCCTTTGATCTTTCCTTATAAAAACACTTTTTAATATTAACAAATGCTGCATTTTGGGATTCTAAGTTATGAGAAACAACATAAAGAAGGCATCTGCTAAGTTTTGGAAAGATCAGTGCTATGGAGTATTTTATGCAGATTTTTGTCTTTGTCCCAAATCAGTGATTATCACCACCTTAATTTCTGTGGTATCAAACGTTTGTGGTTTAATAAAAATGACATACTGGTGCATATTAGTTTTGGCATTCATGATGTATTCTGGTTCCAGATAATAAAGAAAATTTGATGCAAATTTGTAACATTTTTTCTCACATTTTTATCAAACTATTCATTGTGGCATCTATTAGAATCACCTCATCAAGGCAATTCTAATGGGATGCCACAATGTATAGTTTATTGGAACTGTACAGAAAACGATCTCAAATTTTCATTAGATACCCTTTTATCTGAACCTCCAATATGGTGTTTATATGTAAATGTATTGAAAACCAAATATTGGCAGATTTATATTTTAGCCTGCTTTGCCCTAACCACCAATATTGCCAAAATTCAGTACATGTAACTGCTAAAAGTTAATATAAGGGTTTTACCATAATGATAGTCTACTTCTAGCCAGCCTTATTAACTGTATATACATGTATATGAGTTGAATTTCTTTATAACCATTTGCAATATATCAGAAACTTACTTGATTTGACTGAAAAACTTTTGAAAAGGATGTAAAGCAAGTCATCTATCCATCCATTCTAGTACTACTGAAATCAGCTGTGCTAATAGCTTTGCAGCAAAAAGTGGCAGTGTTTCTGTATACAGCTCATTTGAAAATGTAATGTCTCCCTAACTAATGGAACCATTAGTTTGAACAACTGAGTCCTGGTCTCAGTGAAATGAGCCGCGACAAGACAAAACGAACAAGTTGGCATGTGCCCCAGCAAAGACTCAGATCAGCCTGGGCTTTTGCCCAGTCTGATCAGAACCTTCTCTGTCTGCATGGAGCTAGTTTAGATCCTTACCTACCCTTTCAGCACACAGCAAAGACTCTGACCACACTGGGCGGATGATCTGAGCCTACGCTGGGCGCACATGCCACTTTGTTGGTTTTGTCATGTTCAATCATTACCTGTGTTTGAGAAGCTTTCTGGCTTATATGCGAAATGTACTGACTCTTGTAGTGATGTATGCAGCTCCCTTCCACTATATGTAAAAGCAAAACATTAAATTACTAGTGCAATTTAAAAAGTTCATACATGTATGAAACGTCATTTACAAGACAGCACATTATCTAGGAGTAGCCACGTCATTTAAAAGAGAACACATTATTCAGGAGTAGCCATGTAATTTACAAGAGAACACATTATTCAGGAGTAGCCATGTTATTTAAAAAAGAAAACATTATTTAGGAGTAGCCACGTAATTTATAAGAGAACACATTATTTACAAGTATCCATGTCCTTTACAAAACAGCACATTATTTAGGAGAAGCCGTGTCAGTTACAAGACAGCACATTATTTAGGAGAAGCCGTGTCAGTTACAAGACAGCACATTATTTAGGAGAAGCCATGTCAGTTACAAGACAGCACATTATTTAGGAGAAGCCGTGTCAGTTACAAGACAGCACATTATTTAGGAGAAGCCGTGTCAGTTACAAGACAGCACATTATTTACAAGTATCCATGTCATTTAAAAGACAGCACATTATTTAGGAGAAGCCGTGTCAGTTACAAGACAGCACATTATTTAGGAGAAGCCGTGTCAGTTACAAGACAGCACATTATTTAGGAGAAGCTGTGTCAGTTACAAGACAGCACATTATTTACAAGTATCCACGTCATTTACAAGACAGCACATCATTTAGGAGAAGCTGTGTCAGTTACAAGATAGCACATTATTTAGGAGAAGCCGTGTCAATTACAAGACAGCACATTATTTACAAGTATCCACGTCATTTACAAGAAAGCACATTATTTAGGAGAAGCCGTGTCATTTACAATACAGCACATTATTTAGGAGAAGCTGTGTCAGTTACAAGATAGAACATTATTTACAAGTATCCACGTCATTTACAAGACAGCACATTATTTACAAGTATCCACGTCATTTACAAGACAGCACATTATTTAGGAGAAGCCGTGTCAGTTACAAGACAGCACATTATTTAGGAGAAGCCGTGTCAGTTACAAGACAGCACATTATTTACAAGTATCCATGTCAGTTACAAGACAGCACATTATTTAGGAGAAGCCGTGTCAGTTAAAAGACAACACATTATTTAGGAGAAGCCGTGTCAGTTACAAGACAGCACATTATTTAGGAGAAGCCATGTCAGTTACAAGACAGCACATTATTTACAAGTATCCACGTCATTTACAAGCAGCACATTATTTAGGAGAAGCCGTGTCAGTTACAAGACAGCACATTATTTACAAGTATCCATGTCATTTACAAGACAGCACATTATTTAGGAGAAGCCGTGTCAGTTACAAGACAGCACATTATTTAGGAGAAGCCGTGTCAGTTACAAGACAGCACATTATTTAGGAGAAGCCGTGTCAGTTACAAGACAGCACATTATTTAGGAGAAGCCGTGTCAGTTACAAGACAGCACATTATTTACAAGTATCCATGTCATTTACAAGACAGCACTTTATTTACAAGTATCCATGTCAGTTACAAGACAGCATATTATTTAGGAGAAGCCGTGTCAGTTACAAGACAGCACATTATAAACAAGTATCCACGTCATTTACAAGCAGCACATTATTTAGGAGAAGCCGTGTCAGTTACAAGACAGCACATTATTTACAAGTATCCATGTCATTTACAAGACAGCACATTATTTAGGAGAAGCCGTGTCAGTTACAAGACAGCACATTATTTAGGAGAAGCCGTGTCAGTTACAAGACAGCACATTATTTAGGAGAAGCTGTGTCAGTTACAAGACAGCACATTATTTAGGAGAAGCCCTGTCAGTTACAAGACAGCATATTATTTAGGAGAAGCCGTGTCAGTTACAAGACAGCACATTATTTAGGAGAAGCCGTGTCAGTTACAAGACAGCACATTATTTAGGAGAAGCCGTGTCAGTTACAAGACAGCACATTATTTAGGAGAAGCCGTGTCAGTTACAAGACAGCACATTATTTAGGAGAAGCCGTGTCAGTTACAAGACAGCATATTATTTAGGAGAAGCCGTGTCAGTTACAAGACAGCACATTATTTAGGAGAAGCCGTGTCAGTTACAAGACAGCACATTATTTAGGAGAAGCCGTGTCAGTTACAAGACAGCACATTATTTAGGAGAAGCCGTGTCAGTTACAAGACAGCACATTATTTAGGAGAAGCCGTGTCAGTTACAAGACAGCACATTATTTAGGAGAAGCCGTGTCAGTTACAAGACAGCACATTATTTACAAGTATCCACGTCATTTACAAGACAGCACTTTATTTACAAGTATCCATGTCGTTCACAAGATAGCACAATATTTACGAGTATCCATGCCATTTACAAAACAGCACATTATTTAGGAGAAGCTGCGTCATTTACAAGACAGCACATTATTTAAGAGTAGCCACGTTATTTACAAGACAGCACATTATTTAAGAGTAGCCACGTCACTTACAAGACAGCACATTATTTAAGAGTAGCCACGTCATTTACAAGACAGCACACTATTTAAGAGTATCCACGTCATTTACAAGACAGCACATTTTTTAAGAGTAGCCATGTCAGTTACAAGACAGCACATTATTTAAGAGTATCCATGTCATTTACAAGACAGCACATTATTTAGGGAAGTTGCGTCATTTACAAGACAGCACATTATTTAAGAGTAGCCACGTCACTTACAAGACAGCACATTATTTAAGAGTATCCATGTCATTTACAAGACAGCACATTATTTTGGAGCAGTAGCCGTCCATCAGATTTAAACTCCCTGGTAACAACTTATGCCTTCCTTTCAGAAAAGAGGCAAATACCTTTTCAACTTGAGTGCCCTCTCCTGGCACAGTATAAAATCACCTTAATACAGCTACTTGTGGACAAACAAACAGATCAGTTCAGAGGCACCCTAACATGAAACTGACAACTATCTGAGCTACAAATAATGTGCAGTTTTGAGGATATCAGTAATTGCGAGATACAGTCAACTCTCGAATATCTCAAAGTCGAACTTCAGCCCAAACTACTGATATCTCAAAGTACATTTTCTGGTACCAGGAAATTTACTTTGAGATATCAGTAGTTTGATATAACAGGAGTTAAAATATAAATAAAAATAGGAAATATATTCTTTGATATAAAAAGATATTTAAGATATCAGTGTTCGAGATATCGTGAGTTAACTGTAATTTTTTTTTATTTCTCCATGAAAATGTATGTTATGACCCATCATTAGAACTGTCTTGGCAAAACAGATATAGTGAGGGGTCACAACAATCGTTTTTATCATATGACGTCACTGTTTTTCCGTGGATAGCACCGTGTCATACAAATCGTATGCCCACACGTGCAATAACACTTTGGCGCATATACGTAACATCAATGACAACGTCCATGTCAACAAAGCATTTTCTTATTGAAATAATGTTCAGTTTTAAGGCGTTAAAATCCCGTTTTAAAGGGTCATATGACAAACAGAATCTTACACTTGTGGTCATTTCATATGAAATTTATGAAACTCGCAATTTATGAAACTCGCTGAAGGTTTGTTCCATAAATTTCATATGAAATGAGCACTTAATTAAGATCCTCTATGTCTCACTATGGCATGGCTTGCAAGACAGACAATGAAAACTTACATGGTATATTACATGATTGGAACTGTAAAGGTTTAAGGCTTTCTTTGTACTGGGTCTCTACCATCAAACAATGCTGAAAAAATAGTATGAGAGAGCATTTAATATACAAAATAATATACATGTACTCTACAAAGTTTATTATGACGAGGTATGTTCAACAACATGGGGGCTTGCTTAGTTCTCGCCCTTGTGCAACAGATGTATACTGGTACCAAGCTGTACACAATTTAAAACTTTCTGTGCCCTTAAAAATGGGGTCACCGCCATAAAAAACTAATCAATTCTTTTCCCTGGACCAATAATATATCTGTGCAAGTCAGGAGATATGGTGTAGACAAGCCATTTTTCATCCTTTAAAGACCTCCCGTAACCTTCAAAATGGGGTCAAGGTAACCAAATTCAGATCAACTCTTTCCCTATTTAATGACATATTTGTACAAGTTTGGTCAATATCCATCTGCTACCCTTAAAGTGCACTGCCAAGCTACCCCAGCTGCTGAAAAGATCCTCACCAAAAAATGGTCACATCTTAACCCCTCCCCCCTTCCACACACATCCAGCCATGCTGGTATATGCGAGTGATCAGACATAAAAACTTAGAACCGTCTTAGAAGATCTAGACATTTGGTGTTGTTTTGAAATAGAAAATTCTGTCTTCGAACTGAATAAATATGGTACATATAATTGAGCTGTGACCCAGTGAAGACTCAGATCAGCCTGGGCTGCCACCCAGTTTGATCACACTTCGTTAAGAGCTCAAAGTGTAGCTAAGGGTCTAAGCTACCTCCATGAGGACAGCGAATGCTCTGATCAGACTGGGCGGATGCCCAGGCTGATCTGAGTCTGCGCTGGGCACACAACCACAAATTGTTGGTTTTGTCATGTCGTGGCTCATATACCTTTTCATCCATCTGTATAGGCACTTCCCCACTCGCACCCTCACCATTTAACTGTATCGTACCTCCAGTGTTACAACGGCATCGAGATTTTAAACCATTTTTTGATACAGCATCTACAAATAATGAAATTTTTTTCTTTACCACATCACAATAATTTGCAATGTCACTTTTCTCAGAAGTTCTAACATCCAGATGGATGTATGACTTTTAATTTACGTCCTTTCCAACAGTATTTCAGACACATCAGAATCATGGGAGGGTGATAATGAATGCTATGTGAAATGTATTTGCCTCCAGTTGGAATCAAACCCTGACTCCTAAACACCTTTTTAACTTGCTTCTTAAGTAACTGACTTATTTGCTTGTTGATAATATGCCATACATTTTGTACTGTTGTTTTAGTACAGAGAATCTCCTCCACATACAGTTGATTTAACAGCATTTGCAAACTTCATTTAAAATACATAAGATCTGTTAAAAACAACTAACTTTCTTATGTCAAAATGGGTATCAAGATGTTCTGCCTTGTTCTTTGTTGCTTCTGTCTCTGTGATTACTGATCAATGAAACAATATCTGTGAACATTTTCAAAAATTTACAATTTAAATTCAGGGGAAGCAACTCTGACAGTTTCATTGATTGATTGATTTGATGCTTAACGTCAAACAGCTATGGTCATGTCGGGACGGTCAGTTAACCTAACCACACTATTCCTGGGCAGGCTTAGACCTCCTAAGCGGTTAACCGGTACTAAGTGCACATACTTTTGCCAGTAACTGACAACTGCCCTTCTTGAATCAGCGGAAGGAGAAACGAAAGTATGTGGCCAGACCAGGTTTCGAACCCAGGACCCCTGACTTATGAGTCAGGTGCCCTACTGATTGCGCTACACGCCCCGGCAGTTTCATTTTGCCTCCTTTCTCAACAGGGGTAAACTCAAAGGAAATAATTTGCTCTCTAGGAGAAAATTCTTTCCTTTAAGAGTAGATCCCTTTATAGAAGGACTTAGTACCCAGAGAAAAATGGAAGTCATAAAAGTTGTCTCCCTTCGTTTGAAAAAATGGCAAAAACAATAAATAAAAAAATAGCAGTGTACTCGTACAACACCAAGTGAGCAGGTATAAACAGACATACTTACGAATGACTAGTTTAAACAGCACAGTAAACTCCCTGAAAACAGAAACAACTTGAAAATATAATACCATTGACAAACAAACTTTTTATACGAGCTGCTACATGACAAGACTAATAAAGAGGAATGTGCACACAGCAAAGTTCAGATCAGCCTAGGCATCCATCAGTCTGAGCAGAGTCTTCACTTTCGCCATGGAGGTAACATAGACCCTTAGCTACCCTTTAAGCACAAAGCAAAGACTCTGATCAGACTGAGTTGATGCCGAGGCTAATCTGAGTCTTCACTGGGCGCACATGCCTATTTGTTGGTTTTGTCGTGTTGCTGCTCAATTTTAATATATTGTATGTAAATTAAAAGACCTCTGATCCGATAAAAATTTATTTCTTTGTTAAAATTTGAACTCCCTCTTATTACATGTATATACATATTTATGTTTCTACATACAGTGGAACTTCAATGGCTCGACCCAGGGATTTCCCTAGACCATTAAGGCATATCACTTGCAACATGCTTTCCTCTTCCAATTACCTTTGCCTTAATTTCCAATGAAAATTATAAAAATGCTATTATTTTCATTCCTTAGCAAATGAAGTTGTTTTAAATGCATTGAGGATCATCAATTAATTCTTTATATTTACATTCTTGGTGTTTTTACTGAAAAGCCCTATAGTAAACCATTGGAACGTAATGTAGTTTACATTCCAATAATTACATTCAGACACGCGACGTCAGTGACATAAAGAAAAACAATGGCTCTCTACAACCTGATTGGACGTCAGCAACGTCATGACGTCATGCATACCGTTCTGCTGTTAGCAGAAAAAAATGCGTGTACATGTTTTACTGCTTCAATTTTGGCAATTATATAAGATTTTTCATGAAAGATTTGATTGAAACGGATGTAAATATAAGCAATGAACTTAATTTTTCTGATGTTTATCGAAGTGTAAACTACATTGGGTCACTAGCAAAGTTTACATGAACCCCTTCGGGGTTCATTCACTTTGCACGTGACCCAATGTAGTTTACACTTCGATAAACCTCAGAAAAATGAAATTCATTCCTTAAATAATGTAAATTTAGGCTAATTTGGACAAAGCATTTCTATATTAAGGATTTCAAAAATTGATCAACAAGTCAAAATCTGATGTTTGTGTTAAAAGCGACATGCCTTCTAATATTTCTGGGGAGAACACTATTGACCCCTGA
This sequence comes from Ctena decussata, assembly GCA_963989385.1. Taxonomy (NCBI): domain Eukaryota; kingdom Metazoa; phylum Mollusca; class Bivalvia; order Lucinida; family Lucinidae; genus Ctena; species Ctena decussata. The sequence goes on along the minus strand of OZ022501.1, from coordinate 80,363,089 downwards.
TGGCTCGTTAACCCTGCCTGGCTAGAACTCTTTTCTTGGTCCCTAGAGGTCAATTTATATAGAAACTAACCCTAGATGGCTAGAACAACCCTTGGCTGGAACTAATTTTCATGGTCCAAAGCCTGTTCGAGCCAATGAAGTTCTACTGTATCACCAATCCTATATGAGTAGTGATATACAAACAACTGTTTTGCCTTTAACTGCCAATGTCACAATTTGGCAAAGAAGAAGCATTAAGCCAACACACAATAAACAGGTAAAAGCTAACAAAGCAAAAGATAAACAAAGAATAATGTCATTATTTTCTTCTATATCCTGAATGAACAAACTACCTTGCAAGTCTCTCTTCATCTGAGGGACTTAACGTAGCTCCTGAAGGTATATTAGACTGATGTTGTCTCCGTCTGAAGGCTTTGTCTTTCAGTATCTTCTCCATGGAGAACTTTGCGGGTTTAAATATGGCGTCCGAGTCGCTGCTGTCGCTGTCCGAACCATCGTCTGCCTGCAGATAATGGTCCGGCACACAGCCATTGGCTGGCTTTTGGATATGTTGGATTATCAAGGATGCCTGTAAAAATATACAAGGATCGTGAAAATTTTAAGTATTGGGACAGACAGAGCTGAGCAAACAGTGCAGACCCAGATCAGACTGCTCTGATTAGGGTCTACACTGTTTGCCTTTCCACCTTCACACTGCACTGTAATACAAAACTGTTCCATTTTTAGGACAATTATGGAGATTATTTTAGGTGACCTAATTTTTCAGAATAAAAATATATTTGTAATGCATAATTATTGCAAAAAGTGTAATCAGTTAAGATTCCTGTCTGTGAGAAGTTTTTATCTGAACAGGGCTATATTAAACTGTTTGTACATGCAATTTTTACTCAAATGCTCTTAACGTCCATCAGTAATTACTAATGAACCATGACACAACAAAACCAGGAAAATGGCATGTATGCCCAGCTAAGACTCAGATCAGCCTGGGCATCCCCCCCCGAGTCTGATCAGAATCTTTGATGTGCACTTAAAGGGTAGCTTAGGGTGTAAGCTAACACCATGAGGACATCGAAGACTCTTTTCAGACTGGCTGAATACCCAGGCTGATCTTTGAGTCTTTGCTGGGGGCACATGCCACTTTTTAGATTTTCTCATGTGGCATCTCAAATATCAGAATGCATAGCTGTCCATGCTTCTCTATGTGTCTACATATACATATTGCATGCCATATAAAGCAGATTTTGTTGTGTTTTTTTATATCTAACTTAGGGCTAGATAATGTGTATATGATAAGATTTTTCAACACTGGATAAAGCTGCGGAGACTTAGGTATATTTTCATTCAGTTAATGCAAAAGATCAGCCTTCATGTAAGGACTTGATATTAAAAAAGTTCTTACATCAAGGGGGATCACTTACCATCTTATCTAGATGTTCCAGTAGCTGATAAACTGACACTGTTTGACCTGGGAGGGCACATAAGAGGGGTAGAAGATCCTTGCGATATGCTGCAATGGAAAGGCATACTACATAGAGAACAAGAATTCTGTGGCATTCTGTGTCTTGACTGTCTGCACACTGTCACAAAAACAGAGTTAAACCAGGTAACTTTACTAAAGTTTACACCTCCACCCATACCAGAAAGGCAATACTTATGTCAAACTTTCTGGAGTCTCAGGTAAGACAACTGAAAACAATTGAACCGCGACACGAGAAAACCAACAAAGTGGCATGTGCGTCCAGGGAAGACTCATATCAGCCTGGGCAGGTGCCTGGTGTGACTGGAGTGTTTGCTTTGCACTGAAAGGTTAGCTAAGGATCTAAGCTAACTCCGAGCGGACAGCAAAGATTCTGATCAGACTGGGCGGATGCCCAGGCTGATATTAGTCTTCGCTGGTCGCACATGCCACATTGTTGGTTTTGTTGTGTCGCGGCTCAATTAAGGAATTGCACTTTCATGATATAAGAGTCTATACATAAGACGGGTTTATGTATGTAATTCTGGGAAATTGTTTATCACCAAATAATAATTTATCACCAAAAACATATGACCCCTCATTAGAACCTTGTAACTGTGGAAGTTGTAATGAGGTTTCACAACATCTGTTTTATGGAGCATGAAGAGGAGTTCTCCGATAAATATCCTCAAACCCCTCTCTATCTGAATCTCTGTCTTGTTAAAGTGAATGGGTACACCTCCAAGTTTTTCCCCATTTTAACAAAGGGGAACAACTCCTGAGACTTCAAGTTTGTTTATCTGGATGATGACCCTTTCTAAGGGATCTACTCCTGAAGTAAAAAATTTGCTCCTGGGTAACAAATAAAATTCTTGCCTTGAAGAGTTGACCCAAAGGATCTACTTTTACAGAAAAGAATATGCTTCTACAGGTTTCAATTCTGTCCTTAAAGAGTTTAAATTGATACAGAAGAGAAACAAAGATGAAAGTGTCTCCCCAGAAGGTGTACCATTCACTTTTAACAAATCATCCCATCCAAGTATATGAGCCGCGACACGACAAAACCAACAAAGCGGTTGTGCGCCCATCGCAGACTCAGATCAGCCTGGGCATTCGCCCAGTCTGACCAGAGTCTTTGCTGTCTGCATGAAGGCAGCTTAGACCCTTAGCTACCCTTTAAGCGCTTAGTGAAGAGTCTGATCAGACTGTGCAGATGCCCAGGCTGATCTGAGTCTGCACTGGGCGCACAACCACTTTGTTTGTTTTCTCGTGTCGCGGCTCATATCTACCTTGTGTACTCTAAATGTTGCGATAGAATTGTCCAAACAAAGTGCAGACCCATATTAGACTGCTCTTAACCCTATTGCACTCAGAACGGCCAAAACTCTATGGAGTTTTGGCCGTTCTGAGTGCAATAGGGTTAAAGGGCAGCCAATAGGGTTTGCAATTTTCCAATTGTCATAGGAAAGATACCCTTCCAAGATATATGACTTTGTCAAAATCTGAAGATAGAGGAGTCATTTTAAGACATGCTCCAAGATTCTGTAAACCTGAGTGTAAATGCTTTCAATATTGCCCATATGAGTGTAAACGCTTTCCATATTGCCCAACGGGTAAATGATTTATAATCATCCTGCAAAGGCTGTGGGTTTTTGTTCAAGATCAGCCTACATCCTAATTTGTCGCTGGTCTTTGGATTATTCCGTCCTCATGAACAAACAGTGTATACTCAGATCCTACAGGAGCACTCTGGTCATGGTTTGCACATTTTGCCCTTCTGCCAGCAATTTTTGACTTGCTGCCTGATAGTAAAATCATGTTCAAAATTGAGACTAGAGTAATTGTTAGTCTAGTCTAGTCTTGTCTATCTCATAACCTTGCAAGGTTGTTGGGACACCACAGATGACTTTACAAAAATCCCTTTCCACCTAGTCCTGTTTTAAGCTGCCCTAGATGAGCTGGCCAAGCCTATCCCTGGTCATCATATCCCAATAGTTCCCAATAGTTAGAATTGACTGATTGATTGTTTTGGGTTTAACAACCCTTCGAGACAGTATTTCAAACTATATTGGCCGTCTCCCAGAGAGAGAGAAAGAGGAGAAATGATAGACGAGAGGAGGAATGTCCAAACAACCCACCATCCGCACCTACTGCAAACACAGTAGGCCCTTGCCCTACAATGTTCCAAATCAGTAGGACGCCCCGGCACTGGAAGTTACACACAGTACCATCGCACCACCCGACCACCCCCAATAGTTAGAATACTCAGATAACTTACCTATTTCTCTTATCACATTGACTATCACAGTATAAACCTGAAATGGGAATGAAATACATTCTTTAAACCATAAGACTTTAAATGGAAGGAAAAGGGAGTAAGGAGGATCACTGACATGCATTTCTGCCTCCCTTCGTACAGGGAAGAATTCATAAGAATACCGTAAAAATTCAATATATTGGGACAGTTAGGTCTGGGAAAATCATGCAAACCCAGAGCAGTCTGATCAGGGTTTACACTATTTGCCACCACATTTGAATCCTTTTTGGACACATTGCTGTATTGTAAAACCAAACTGTTCCAATTTTAGGACAATGATGGTAATTATTCTTGGTGTCCCAATATTTATAATTTTTACGGTAACCTTATAATATCAGAAAGAGAGAAAAGACGTAGAAAACAAACTGTGCTTGGTACATTTGTAAATACAACCCTCTTTTAAGTAACAACATCTTTAGTTTTGAACAAATGGGTCCTGATTGTGCAGGGTAGTCTGAGCCAGCACTGTTCCCATAACAGACAAGTCAACAATGCTCCAAACTGCCAACATTATTTTTTTTCTGTAAAATTATGATAACAGGAATTTGCTGAACTGATTCTCAAATTTTCTGAAATGATTCCCAATATTTCTTACCAAAATCAGAAAAAAAAATGAAAGAAACTATGACCTACAATTGCTACATTATATCTGAATGCTCTCAGAACAAGGACGGCAATATCTTCAGTTTCAAGAAAGATTGTTGGGAACAATTGCTAAAAATTTTAATATGCAAAATATCTGTATCCCAACCCTCCCAAAATTAAAAGTAACTGGTTCCTTATATGAACTAAAACACAGTGAAAACTGAACTCATACCAACAATTTTTCTTTGTTGAGGCAACATATCTGACAGAAAAAAGTTCATCACTGAGCATTTATATACAGAAATCTCACTAGCAAGGTACTGCACCTGACAATCTGCTTTTTATGTTTTTAACCCTTAAAGCACCAAAAATGAAAATTGTTGAATTTGCAAACAGTGTAGATCCAGATGAGGTGGCTCATTATGAGCCACCTCAATAATGAGCCACCTCATCTGGATCTACACTGTTTGCCCTATAGTCTTTGAATTCTCAATATGATATAGCTTGGACAAAACATTTTTTCATAATAAGCCACCTCATCTGGATCTACATTGTTTGCCCTATAGTCTTTTAATTCTCAATATGATATAGCTTGGACAAAACATTTTTTCATAATAAGCCACCTCATCTGGATCTACACTGTTTGCCCTATAGTCTTTGAATTCTCAATATGATATAGCTTGGACAAAACATTTTTTGAAATTTCTGCAGACGTCTGCTTTTTGGCGCATTAAGAGTTAAAGCTTCCTAGGTTACTATTAACAAATAACATACAACAAATATGGTGTTTCGAAAATGTTGCAAACTTTTCATTAATTTCAGTTACCTAAATGAAAATATTTAACTTTCTCTGGCTTCATCCTACTATCTCTTCTTGCATGCACTGACTAGTAATCGCATTTTAAATGGATGCAATCACTAGATGCAAATTACTTGGCCAATGTGAGCAACAAAATATAGTAGGTGTACAGTGTTAAAATCCCCACAGAAGTTAAACATCCCCACAGAAAGAGGTCTGCCACTGATGAACTTTGCAGGGTTTACAAAACCTTATACAGTCAACCCTCTTTATAACAGCACTCATTACAACAGCAAAATTCTTTATAACGTCATTTTGATATGCACAAAATGGCTTTATTGTCCAAAAGATGTATTCTTTATAACAGCAAATTCAGTTTAACGTCAAAATGTTTGGGAACAAATGGTGTCCTTGTAAAGCTGGTCCACTGTATTCATAAAATTTTGCATGGTACTAAAAACTTACCACAGAATGTCGACTGATCTCAAGAAAAGAATCAATCTGTAAATAATTCTGAAAGAAACCAAAAATATGGAAATGGAGATTAATTGGAATTCTACTGCTAATGGCTTAACTCAGAGCCTTAGATAAGAGGGAGTATTTGGTGATAATTGGGGATAATTTCTGTTAATTCTGCTTAAAAACATTATGTTGTGACCCTACATCTGAACCGTCTTGACGAGACGGTTCAGATGAGGGGTCACAACATATGGTTTCGATGCGAAATAAAAAAAATTATCCCTCAATTATCATCAAATACCCCTCTTATCTAGAGCTCTGCTTAACTAAAGAGCAGTAGACAATAATTCTAATAATTTTCCTTATTTAACTATGCTGTTGACCCTCATTAGACCTGCTCGGCCTGAGAAATGCTCTGCTAAGGTAGTTCCAATAAGGAGTGATAATATATACAGTTGACTCTCATTATATCAAACACTGATACTTCAAAGTACTCTCTTATATCAAAGAATACAGTTTGAACATATCACTATTTTTCTTTCCATTTAAACTCCCTCTTATCTCAAACTACTGGTATCTCAAAGTAAATTTTCTTGGGCCAGAAGCATTATTTTAAGATATCAGTAGTTTGAGATGAACATCCACTTTGAAATATTGAGAGTTGATTGTATTGCCTCATGTGAATCTATGATGGGGTTGAGGCCAACACAAGGAAACCTCAGGCCAGTTTTCAGGTTATTTAGTCTTATTCGAGGCTTGGCGAACATATAACTTTAATAATTTGAGAACAAGCCGGAGATTTCCTTGTCAAGGCCTCAACATTATCATTGATTATTCTTCTCAGTCTATTTTTCTCAGTCATTAGATTCTAATAAAATACAGTAGCCATTAAATGCTAAACCTTTTATTCAGGCCATTACTATATTTCTATTAATACTTCTGACATGTTAATTTCATCTTGTGCATGCATTTTACATGACTGACAGCTAAATAGGAATCTATAGTGACATTTTCTGCACAGCAATTGCTGTCAATTTCATATTGTGCATGCAATTTACATGTATATGGAAGGTAACAAGTAGCATTGTTGAAATTAACATGGCTGGACTGTATTAAGCAATGATTGACGGACTGTGACAGATTTCAGAGCCTAGGCTGAGACAGCATGCCAAGATAAATAAATCTCAGGCATCTTTAGAGTGGGATAGTTTGAAGTATAAGCAATGTCTCAATGGTAACTATAGGCAATGTACTGACAAAGTGCTTCCTACCTCCAGGCAAGGTATTAAGGCAGAGCCCTCCAGAACGGAGTAAATGTCATCCACGTTATCACCATCTCCACCGCTGAATCTAGACACCGAGCAGGCAGCTTGGTCATCTTTAGAAGTACCGGCTTTTGGGACGAGTTCAACCTTCAGTGTGCGTAGCTCTTTCAAAATGTCTTTCAATGCTGATTCAATCTGTAAATGTATATTTACAACTACGAAAACGGCAATTTCCTTTTTCCGATTTTTCTCTCGTCACATACCGTCTCAAACTGAACAACATTTTAAACCATTATGCCTTCACAAAAGCGGCGAATTGATCAAATCACAAAGGCGCCGGTTGTCAAAAACAGCATCAAAGTTTAACCGCTAAGCTGTCAGGTAGCGAGAGAAGGGCGGAGCTTGAAATGGACAGTCGCTAATTATAGCTCTACCCTAACCGTAGACAAACATGAAGTAAGGTCCTCTCCGATGACTTTAGAAATTTAATTGTCTACAAAATTACTGAGCTACAAAATTACTTAATCTTAATCTTACAAATGTGTTTCAAAGCAATTTGGAATTGATCAACATTGGGTAAAAATATTTGGATTCGATTCTGTGTGACTAGATCGTACAGACCATTGCCACATTCTGGCGATAGAAACGGAAAATATTATGCGCTGTGTATATGGAATTACACCAATGGCTTGAAAAGGCGACTTTCAACATGTTGGGTAGCTACGAGTTTGAAATGCAATGTGTTAGTATTAATATTTTATTGTAAAATGTGGCTGAAATAATAAACAAAAAAAAATCAGGACAATACAGACGTTTTCAACTTTAACAAGTTTGATATATATTTTCATACAAACATCCAGGAGCAGTCTAATCTGGGTCTTTTTTGCACCGCAGTATCCGAATATTATATGAGCCGCGACACGACAAAACCAACAATGTGGCTGTGCGCCCAGCGCAGACTCGGATCAGCCTGGGCATCCGCCCAGACTGACCAGAGTCTTCGCTGTCCGTATGGAGGTAGTATATACTCTTCGCTACCCTTTAAGCACTTAGCAAAAAGTCTGAGCGGACCAGGCGGATGCCCAGGCTGGTCTGAGTCTGCGCTGGGCGCACAACCACTTTGTTGGTTTTTTCGTGTCGCGGCTCATATGCTGTATTCCATCATTTCTGTGGAACGTCGTGTATTTTCCAGCTGGCATAGGCTTTCAGTGTCATGATTTTAAATCAGTTTTGACACAACCTCATCTTATAAGCCATAAGTTAGACTTAACCAGGGGCTGCTGCTTAGTGAAAACGTTTTATTCTAAGAAAACGAAAAACGTAGTCACGGTGCTTCTTATGGTCAGCTCAGCGGAGGGTCCAAAACTTATTAAGCCCTGAAAGCTCAAAAGGTTAAGGCTGCTGATCTAGTGGTACCGGGTTTAATTCCTGCTGGAGGCAAAAATCTTTTAAATCGTAAAAGGGGTTCAGTTGCGCACCCCCCCCCCCTCCCCCCCCCCCAAAAAAAAATCGTCGAATAAGACCGAATACTGTTGAAAAGGACATAAAATCTCAAGTCATCCATCCATCCAAAACTGATTGTTCGTGTTCTTTATATCGGAAAATAATAAAATGAATACAATTGAAGCAATATATAGAAATTTATTTTCCCCTTAAATATCATTTATCCAGTTCCATTCATCAAATGGTGGTGACAGTCGAATTCCATTAATCAGATAAATGGTAAATAAGATTCTAACTAACTTTTCTGTTTGGTCTTCTATTTTTCCAAACTGAGAGCAAAATACTGGATTTTGGAATATCAGAATTTATGAAGAATTGTCGCAACAGAAGAGAAATCATCGGACCATGCTTTATTTACCACTTCTGTTTCCCTTAAACAAGCAGAATAGTATGATTTTAATATACTAAATTCGTAAGTTAATATGTTCTGAAAAGTAAGTATACTTATATACATAATTTTCTTTAACAATTTCATTCCGCCTGGTGTCTCTATTCCTTTTTTTTTTTTTCTTGTCCTATATATTTTCTAGTTTCCCCGATGTGTTGACGAGACGTTAAACCCGAGTTCACTGGGTCACTAACAGATTGTTCCAGAAAACTTACAAGACTTTAGAAACAGAAATATGCTTGAAATTGAAGGTGCATGGGTAAACCTTAAGGTTTTCACGGGGCATTAAAGGGGAACAGCTTTCATGACTTCCTGTTTGCTTCCCTGGATGACATTGCGCTTCTAAAATGGCGTCTACTCTAAGGAAAAAATGTTCCGAGAGGAGCAAAAAAGCTTTCCTTTAAGAGTTGACCCCTATTAAGAAGGGAGGCAAAAATGAAACTGGCAAGAATTGTTACCCCTGAATGTGTACCCGTTCATATAAACACCGACCAGCATGTGCATTATACAATTCTGGCGTTTTCCTTCTCCCCTTTTACTTGTGTATTATCGGAACACTGTCGATTCTATGCTGCAAGAGCATAGGATCCCTTGTAGACTTGAATTCATAGTAAAATGGTCAAACCGATAGTAAACATTTTGTCAAAGGTATTGATTTGCTGTAAAATTCCATGCATTCTGCCATATTTGCCAAAAGGAAGAATTCTTGCAACTCTCTGTTTGCTTCTCCTGGGAGCAAATTATTCCCTTTGAAGATAAACTTCTCGCTATTTCACCATTTCCAAATGTTTCTACCGCATTTTCGTTATACATTGTATTGTCATATCTAAATCCTGGGTGAAAGTTCATAATTTGTTATGCTTTAAGAATATAGATTAAAAAGATAAGTTCAAATCGTACATGCAAATTAGCCAAATCGTGAGCTAGTAAGAAAATCATTATTAGGTTTTGCGATCACGAGATGATACCCGGTATAATGTTCTCATTTCCGCACGTGATGTTTACATCAGTCAATTTTATTTGAGCCGCGACATGACAAAACCAACAAAGTGGTTGTGCGCCCATCTCAGACTCAGATCAGCCTGGGCATCCGCCAAGTCCGAGCAGACTCTTTATTAAGCGCTTAAAGGTTAGCTGAGGGTCTAAGCTACCGCCACGCGGGCAGCGAAGACTCTGATCAGACTGGGCGGATGCCCAGGCTGATCTGAGTGCGCTGGGCGCACAACCACTTTGTTGGTTTTCTCGTGTCGAAGCTCATTTAGCAGACAATTACAAGATTTTGAAAGCGGTCTGCTATTCTTCCATATTTGTCAAGCCACATACAAGGCAGAAAAAGAGAAAAAATATAGGCCTATACATTTTTTTCTACACAAAATTGGTTTTGGTAGGCCAGGTAACAGCTTTTAAACAACTGGCATATAGAGTTGGAACAGCTTTGTTTAGAACTGGAATTCTTTTGCAAGAAGTTCAGTGTGAGAGTGACAGAACTATTTCTTAAAAGAATTATTGTTATCCTGATGCTCAAAACAGCTTCATATCCTTGCAGTTTGATCGGTATAGTTACTGATCTATTTCTCTCTTAATACTCTCATTCGATCATATCTGATCATTACCTGTGGTAGAGGTTCTCAGCTGAATTGTTCCGGGAAATACTCTGTGAACCACCGCAACCCTTTAAAAGATTGCGTTTACACTAAGAAGGGGGATTATCACTCTGAGCTGGGATTGATCAATTCCCGTAGGGCTACACAAATGAGCAGTGCAGACCATGATAAGGTCCAGTGCTGCACATATGAAGGGCTAATTTGTTCATATTTCTCCACAACAACACATGATGTGACCCTTCATTGGAATCGTCTCGTCGCGACGGTTCTAATTAGGGCTCACAACATATGAATTATCCTCAAAACCCAATCTTATATGGAGCTCTGCAGTCCCGATAACGGGCGAATAAACAATAATCTCCAATCAATCAATATATTTTGAACAGCCAAGGTGATACATGTATCCGAAATCCTGTTCGGAAATATTTCACTAAATTTCAGTCGTATAATTGAAATAAATTCCCTTGCACCACAAAATGTTGTTTTGCATTGTTTAGAGAATTAACATGTACAAGATCGATAAAATTGATAGGTTAGATTTTATCAAAAATAGCCATCAGAGGAGATGGCAAATCCCCCGACCGAAGACCCCCATGGGCCTTGGTAAAAAGGGTGCACTTCAAAACACATATTAGTAACATATTGTCGTTCTTTTATGCTTCTGATTGACATTAACTGTTAACAGATGCATGATTATCTAACACTCAGACTAAAACAGTATGCTTGACTGCTAAAAAGAGGTAATATCTCAAACAGCCACCATATACACAAATGTATAGCATACGATACAGTCAACTTTCAAAATGTGTGAATAACTTCTAAAGTACAAGCCCTACAAATCTAATTTTGAGCTCTCTAGTAAGTGAATTTGGACAAAGAATCCAAATCTGGAATTTTTTTTTTTTTTTTTTGGGGGGGGGGGGGGGGGGGGGGGGGAGGGGTGCGGGGGAGGGGTCACGGGAATGTGAAGGAGTAAGAGAGAGTTAGGAACACTGATAAGATATCACAGCATGATCATCAATATTCTAAAAGGTACACAGTTATTCAAATTCTGGAGCTGGCCAGGGTTATACAGTTATGGAGCAGAGACTCAAACAGCAGCTCAAACTACCAAAGGGAAATAATTCACTGAGTCTAAAAGTGTTTACGGACGGACGGACGGACGGACGGACGCCAGGCTCATCGCTATATCCCCCGAACCTTTCGGTCAGGGGATAAAAATAAGAGGGTAATATGTTCCGAAATGTATTTCTGTTTTTATTTGTTTTTATTTGAAATGGTGATCTCCGTCGCAAAACAAATGAAATACAATATTAACCACTCAACGCTTGTCAATAAGAAAGACTATGAAACGGCATTCGCCAGCGTTGATAATCCGATGCGACTGTCATACTGACAAACAGATCAAGATCAGTATAATGATTTGCTAGAAAAAAAAAAAGAAGATATTTGCTTGTCACATTGCGGCATGTACGCAGTGATCTTGTGTGCGTCAGTGTTCGCGCGTATTTTTTCATACAGTATTCTCATGTATATCAACAATAAACATTTCAATGGGAAAAGTTATTATGTAAAGAAAGAAGAGCCCAATTATTATCACTTCTGTCATCAAACTAACTAGCTTATTTGATTTCCTAATTTTTCCAATCCGTACCGATGGCTTTCTATTTGTTGTTCTCCATTCTGTGTGTGTGTGTGTGTGTGTGTTTAGTTTACTCCTTGAAAAAAAACTTAGCCAAGTCAAAGAGGGACTGGATACTTAATTCGGTATTTTTTATTAATCTGTTCCCTGAATCTAACACCGCATACTGCTGCAGTGTTGTACATCAGTCTTTAAAACCGTATCCAATCGAAAGGTCAATGGGCGGGCCAGACAGACTGTCAAGCTACAGTAAGGCGGTGCGATGTAATAATAACTGTTAGACGGTGATCGCTTTGATGCTATTTTTGACTGCCGGTGTCTTTGTGTCTCGATCGAGCTGTCATTTTCTTGAAGGCATAACGGTCTCAAAATGTGTTCGGCTCATGTCAGTATGGGATGATTGAACAAGTAGCCCAAAGGGCAACAATTGCTCACCTGAGAGACATTGTAAACCTATAGGGATATTTAAGATGCTCAAGGGCAGCTAACTCCACAGTCAGTGGTCCAATCAGGCTGAAAATTAAACTCATCCAAAACATTATGTATGCCCTCATTTAATATATGCAAGTTTAAAAAGTATCCGATCAAGAGCACAATAGACAGAGCTGTCAAGGGCAGCTAACTTCGTAGTGGTTGGCCTGATCTGGCCAAAATTTGAACTTGTTTAAGATATTATGCATTATCTCATTACCTTCAAGTTTGAAAAGGATCGGATCAGTAGAAACCAAGAATAAGTGGCGACATTGATTTTTTGGATGCTCAGGGCAGGTACTCCATAGTCAGTGGTGGGATCCAGCTGAAATGCAATATAATCCAAGCTTTTATGCATATCCTCATTACCTGCAAGTATGAAGAGGATCCGATGAGAAATGAAAATGTGATGACGTTGTTTTCTCCATTATAAGACTATGGGATTTTTTTCAAACGCTCAAGTGCAGCTAACTCTGTAGTCTGTGCTCGAATCCGGCCAAAGTTTGAACTCATCCAAGCTCTTATGTATGTCATCATTACCTGCAAGTATGATAAGGATCTAATCAAAAACCTTGACTGCAGCACCCTGAAAGTCAAACTTGCTTGAGATATTGTCATGCCCTACATTTGCGTGAAGTTATTTTAAAATCTGCTGAGAAGTGTAGGTGCTAGAGTGCTGACAAAGTTTTTCTAAAAATAGCCACAGTGACCTTGACCTTGGGCGCAGCATCCTGAAAGTCAAACTTGCTCGAGATATTGTCATGCCCTACATTTGTGTGAAGTTATTTTAAAATCTGCTGAGAAATGTAGGTGCTAGAGCGCTGACAAAGTTTTGCTAAAAATAGCCACAGTGTCCTTGACCTTGGGCACAGCACCCTGAAAGTCAAACTTGCTCGAGATATTGTCATGCCCTACATTTGTGTGAATTTATTTTATATTCCATTGAGAAATGTAGGTGCTAGACCGCTGACAAAGTATTTCTAAAAATAGCCACAGTGACCTTGACCTTGGGTGCAGCACCCTGAAAGTCCAACTTGCTCGAGATATTGTCATGCTCTACATTTGTGTGAAGTTATTTTAAAATCTGCTGAGAAATGTAGGTGCTAGAGTGCTGACAAAGTTTTTCTAAAAATAGCCACAGTGACCTTGACCTTGGGCACAGCACCCTGAAAGTCGAACTTGCTTGAGATATTGTCATGCCCTACATTTGTATGAAGTTATTTTAAAATCTGCTGAGAAATGTAGGTGCTAGAGCGCTGACAAAGTTTTTCTAAAAATAGCCACAGTGACCTTGACCCTTGGCGCAGCATCCTGAAAGTCCAACTTGCTCGAGATATTGTCATGCCCTACATTTGTGTGAAGTTATTTTGAAATCCGTTGAGAAATGTAGGCAATAGAGCGATGACAAAGTTTTTCTAAAAATATGTGATGACATTCTTTTCTCCATTATAAGACTATGGGATTTTTTTCAAACGCTCAAGGGCAGCTAACTCCGTAGTCTGTGCTCGAATCTGGCCAAATTTCGAACTCATCCAAGCTCTTATGTATGTCATCATTACCTGCAAGTATGATAAGGATCTAAGCAAACACAGTTGAGAAAACGTGATGACGCCATTTTCCCCATTATAACCCTATGGGATTTTTTTCAAACGTTCAAGGGCAGCTAACTCCGTAGTCTGTGCTCGAATCCGGCCAAATTTCGAACTCATCCAAGCTCTTGTGTATGTCATCATTACCTGCAAGTATGATAAGGATATAATCAAAAACAGTCGAGAAAATGTGATGACGCTGTTTTCCCCATTACAACCCTATGGGGGCTATCTGTTGCCATGGAAACCAGAGTTCTCAGCTGATCTGCACCAAAACCTAATGCAGCCTTTCCCCCACCCCAATGATGCTTCAGATAAAATTTGATTGCAATCAGCCCGCTGGTTTCTGAGATATTTATGTTTGAAAGTGTTGACGCACCCACCCACCCATGCACCCACACACGGACGACGGCTCGACTCCCATCCTATAAGCTCACCTCTGAGCCTTCGGCTCAGGTGAGCTAACAATCGAATAAAGGAAATTGCTGTTTGCGTGGTAGTACGTATGATAGCTGTAAAAAGTCTAAGCAATGATACAGATAGGTCTGAGTAAACAGTGCTGGGCCATATCAGACTGCTTCTGAATGTTTGCCCTTCCATCTGCATCTTTTGGATGCAGAGCTGCATTGTCAAACCAAACTATTTTATTTTTAACAGTTTATTCATCACATAATACTTGATGTTTCGGCTAATCAAATCCTTTATCAAGAAGGTTTTTCTTTCAATGCTACACTGTCTTCATATTGCTGATGTCCTCCATTTTGAATAGTTTTGTTATGGACAACGTTGTCACGATGACATGACGTCGGATTCCTGGCATCAAAACGTCATGACATCCTAACAACATTGTCCATAACAAAACAATTAAAAAAAGAGGACATCAGCAATATGAAGACAGTGTAGCATTGAAAGAAAAAAAAACCTTCTAGAAAAAGGCTTTGATTAGCCAAAATGATGAGTATTATATGATGAATAAACTGTGAAGAATAAATATATAACAATGATTGTGCGATAATAACAAACTATCTTAATTTGAGAACAATTACGGTAATTACTTTAGGTATCCCAATTTTCAAATTTTTTCTGGGACCATCAGTAGTTTGGGATAAACTTCGACTTTGAGATATCAAGAGTTGACTGTATTTGAATAATCAATGGACTACCTTATTATCTTTTTCTTTCTGTGCTGCAATATATGCATCAATGTCCCAGCCTGAAAAAAAATAATAGTATTAGCAAACTGAACGCATAAAAACTTCAAACTTTAAAGCTGAGGCAGACAAAGGACTCCATGATGAAAACATTTTCCCTAAGGTAAGTTTTCCTTAGCTAAATATCTACGACAGCCTCTTTGTCTTGTATACCTTTCTAAGACCAAAATGATTGCAATGCTGATTTTTGTTGTTTATTATACACGCATAGTCAAACTTCAAACTTTCCCATGGAGTGAATGAACTGTGTTTAACCAAAACAAATACCTATCATACATACTTGTTCAAAAGACAACCCAAAGTAAACACCCAGATTGTGGGAATGTTTGTAAGACAAGACACATCATTTATTCAGGGTAATGAATAATAAACTTTTTAGACTATTCAAGAACACAGCACAGAGAAATGATTTATTTTTTGATAAAAGACCTGGGCCCAGTTGTTCAAAGCATCGTTAGCCTAACGAGCTCGTTAAGAGGTCAACTCGTTAAGTGTTTTACAACTTTATAGCCAAATACACTGATATTTTTTGTTGAAAAAATGTGAGAAGCTTTTGCAGTGCAAAAGCTTCTCACATTTTCTCAACAAAAAAAGGCATATTTGAGATATTTACTTCTGAAATTTTAACGTCTCGTTAACTAACGATGTCGTTACTTTTGAACAACCGGGCCCTGGTGTCTAACAATGATCAAAAGTTTGATAACTACCTGGCCTGTTATTATGTCCAAATCCTACCCCTTTGGCCCAGTATTCTTCTACGCTCTTCCCATCCTTGGACTTTCCAATCTACAAACATTGGAAGAAATATATGAAAGACAAGGACAGTATATGAAGATAATCTAGATAAGGTGGAGTTTTGAGGATAATTCTGGAATAATTTATCCTAATTCTCATATAAAATGTATGTTGTGACCCCTCATTAGAACTGTCCCAGATAAAGGGGTAAAAATGCACTTTATCGGATTTCATATTTTAGCAGTTTAGGGTCAAACAAATAAACATTAATTTTTTGTGGTTTTTAATTTTCGCAGTAAGTCACATGCGCAAAAAGAAACAAGAATTCCGCGGAATGCTATGTCGCACCTGCATTGTGCTTCTACAGTAGCAGAGGTCATGGTGAGAAGAAAGTGAAAGCAAAAACTGAAAATTAGAAAACCGAAATAGTTTCAGGCAAGGATTAATCTGACACAAATTTTGTCAAAATCCATCTATTGGATCTTAAGGTACTGCCATTTTCATGTTCGTGCTATTTTTAGTAACAGTAGATGGCAGCCATCTTGGATGGCCAATTTGCCAGATAAAAAGTGTAATAGCTATATGCAAGGATCATTCTGACACAAAAGTGGTCCAAATCCATTCAAGGGTTCCTGAGATATTGTCATATGCATGTTTTGCTATTTTTAGTAACAACAGCTGGCGGCCATCTTGGATGGTATATTCTCACGAATTTGAAAAAAAAAAACAACTTCAGGAATAATTCAGATTAAATTTGAGCAAAATCCATATAGTGGTCTTGAATTTATTGGCTTTCAAGCAAAATTTGGACTCGTTAACCAAAAGTAGGTCACTGTGACCTAATTCCACAACAGATTTTTTTCGTTTTCATTATTTTCAAAAATAAGGTCCTTCTAATGTTCCAAGCAAAATTTCAGCCAATTATACAAAGTGATTCCGGAGAAATCGTTGATTTTGTTGTTTTGCTATTTTCAGTAATGGCCGCCATCTTGAAATCTCGACCAGGCCGAATTTCTCTAAACTGAAGCCGTGTAGTCTGGATATATTCCATATGAAATTTGAGAACCATGGGTGCAGTGGTTTTGGAGAAAGTAACTTCACAAATCTTAAAGCCAGGGTCGACGTAAATGTGAACGGAATGACAGACATACGGACGGAATGACGGACGAACGGAAAACCGGACACCTATATCGCACCTTGCTAAAGCAGGTGCGAAAAAAAATGCTTCTTTTTTACTTGAGCCAGTTCATTCATCAACCTACAGCAGGGTTGCTGCAGGTTAATGAGAAAACTGCCTCAAGTGAAAAATACCAGCAATTACTGAAGCAAACAGAAACAAAATATACGGACACTGTGATACTTTGTAAGAAACAGGAAATTATTTTGCAATTTTAATATTTGTGGTTTCTAAGTGACCGCGAAATACCACAAAAAATGGAACATGCGAAAATTATCTTGTATGCGGTATATGCTATGGTACAGCATTTATTCAACTATTTCCATTTCTAAAATGACCCCAAGTTGCTATAAGATGTTATTTTCTCTTCCAAAACAATCCTAAAAGCAAAGAACATCTTCTAGGATCTTGATCATACTTAGATAAAAAATTGAATCTATTTAAGAAGTTGTAAGATGGTATAGTTCTGAATTTTCCATTCTTCATTATTGAACTACAATTTATCTAACAAGTTCTATATTGGCCTTTGCTCAATGCATAAAGACATAACTAAATTCACACAGTGGCCTGAGTGTGTCTGATTCACAAACTGGAAAATGCACATGTGAACAACACGGGACCAGATGATCAGAGGTACAGATGATAACAAACATAATATCAATTTACAGCAGTTGAAATAGGGCCTGACCAGCCTGCATAAAAGTATGTGCCTACATGTATAATAGGATTTTCCATATGAACCAAAAGCTCCTACCTGCATAAATGCTGTGTTCTTAAGCTCCTTGATTTTATCTTCATCCAGAGTGTACACCTGATTAACTCTTGGTGTGATCTCACTCACCTGGAGAATGAAGAAATACCACAATAACTCAACAGATGTATGGGTATACCCTAATGTTTATCCATCTTTTTTTTTCCAAAGAAATCAACTTCTGTGTTTTCCTGCTTGCAACTCTGGACAACAACCCCTTCCAAAATGGATCTATTGTTAAAAGAAAGAATTTGCTTCTAAAGGAGCAACTGTTTTTCTTTAACAGCTGACTCCATCTGATAAGGGAAGCAAAAAATTGCTATTGCTAACATTGGTTAACCTGATCATGGATGCCAACAAGGATGCTGAGGCAGACGATATCACAAATGCTAACGCACTAAGAAGCTGGGGCGACAGCATAAGCTCTCCTTTGCATTTGCCAAGTTGCGCTAAAAATGGAAGATTTGTTTTCCCTAATAGCCTACCCATTCACCTTTAAAGTTAGTGCCTGAGAAGACAGTGCTGTCTCTGATCAGGGTCTGTGATGTTTGCTATTTGGCCAACAATTTCTGAAACAGGGCCAGAAAGAAAAAAAAACTTTTAGCTTAAGAGACCAAGCCATCCTAATTTTTATTAATAATTTTAATAAACTTGGCTACTTTTATCAGCTGTAATATTTAATGAATTCATAATTTGTACATGTTGGCTTTGAGACAATGACATATTATAATAACTGGTGACTTCCTAACCCCTTAAGCCTAACTAAATATATAAGTTACTCGTACAAGCCACAAGCAGCAGGATTTTCTGTTCCTTACTGCAAGAGTGCCAACAATGCATAAACATGTCCACAAGCTTATTTTAAAGCTCATGGGAAAATTCAAAGACTCCTAGAAATGCAACACTATGATTGGAGGTTGTAAAATCGTGGGAGTTGTAAATTCATGGGTGTCAGTGATTTGCATAGTATTCTTGCGCAAAAGAAGTTTCACTGAGTATTAATTCTTCCAACACTTAACCATGCATAAAGGTTTTAGAAAATGCCTAGAGCCAAAATAGGGAATAAAACTTAAAAAAAAGTTTGATCCATAACATTTTGCTTTTACGCCATCTTTTGCTATTTCGTTTTGTGCATACCTGAAAAGCGGCCATTTTCTAATCTCGGATATCAGCCTGAGAAAACATTGCAATGATTACTGATTTTGTACTTTCCTATGAACAGTTTGCCCTAGTATGGGCAAAAAATTTTAATGCAAAACTGTTCTCTTATTTGATTACTATACCAGGGGTCCTTATCTGCTTTTTATTGAAAAAGAAATTGTTATGTTTTAAGAGTAGGGCTGAATCCAGGCTCGCATTTTTTTCACAGAAAATCGTTCTGTGCATACTGTTGTTTTATTCAGGTCGATATACCCATACAGTGATACAGTGAATTTCAACTCGTTCTGTTCAAGGGCTATGATGCTACAGTTATAAATGTATTAGTTGTAGGAAAGTCAATGTAGGGCTTCATGAATCCTATCTGAATGGATGGGTATCTTCCTTTAATGATTAATATCTGATAGATTGGATTATCTATAATCTGTTTAAGACTAAAAAGTTTAAAAAAGCATCTACGTAAAGAAAATAATAAACAAGTGACCTGACGTGGGTACGTTGATTTTGTATCACGTGGCGGAACACATCCACGAATTTACAACCCAGTGACATTTGCTACAAATAGATCACTCAATCACATGCGGATGAATTTTTTAACATTGAAATGCTATTGCTTTGCATCGAAACTGTATCAGGTTATTCATCTAGTTTTGTGGTCGAATAATGTCATAAGAAAATATCAAGAAATTATTTGACATGTGACTGTCATGTGATTTAGTTCTTATATCCACGATTATACCACCTTCAAGGCTATAATATGAAACCATCATGGAAAGGATGGATTTGATGCTTTACAGCCTTTTTCATTTTAAACCAACAGAATTGACAGGATTACATGACAGTAAAATAAACCATCCAAGGCAGATTCCAAGCTCATGACTTTGCAAACCGAAATCTGAGACACTTAGACTTCAGGCTTCTAAGGAGCACTTCCCTCTTATACTCTCTTCTGAATGACATAACCTATTCTGATCAACACAGCCTTTCTGAGGAGACCAAGTAGCTAAGGGGATTAAGTGCTGGCCTGCTAAGCTAGTGATCCAGGTTTGAATCCTGCTGGAGGTGGAATTCTTTTCAACTGTAAACAGGGCTCCATTGCACAAAGCCTTTTATTATCACCTTTTCATCAGCTCATTGTGTCAGACTGAAATGCTGTTGAAAAGGCCATAAAACCACAAGTTATCCATCCATCTATACACTCTATTCTGAATGAATTCTGGAGTAGAATTGCCAAATTTACTAGAATTTCTCACCTGAGCTAATGTAAGAAGATGATGTTCTATATCCAGGTAAGGGCACCTGGTGAGTTCATTCCTGTCGTAGTCTACCTCTATCCGGGCCCACTGTTGGAGAAATGACTTGATCCCCTCTATCACTGACTTCATGTCTTTAGCCGGGGACCAGTAGGACAGCTGTAGTAGCTCTATGTTGGTGATCCTCTGCATCATGCCACTCTAAAAACAAGAGTTGTCAGAAGACAACGAAGCGCGCCTAATGGGTGCCTGACTCTCAAGGTTACAAAGTATCCTGACTCAAAACATTGTTAACATAGTTAACCAGAGGTGAATGTGGTAGCTAGTGCACAAATGAAGTTTGCATCAGAAGCTAGACTAAGTCAGTTGTTCCCTTTGGCATACAGGGCCGACTTGTATGCCACTATCTGGACACTTTGGGGACATTGAGGGTCGGGTCCTCGTGCACCAGACGGAGAGATACCAACTCAAATCTAACTTATAATGCCTCATGGTGACAAAGGGTGGTTCGTAGCATGGGTTTTCACACCACCTTTACCCAGTACTAAGTCGGTCTGATGACACCTCCTTACCCTTTGCAGACTTCTCATGTTTCCTTTGGCCCCACCCCATAACCTCACCCCTAGCCTGAACCAGCTGTCAAAGCCAGATCTCCATATAAACTATTTCATCTGTGATCATTATGTCCAGTTTCTAACTCTCCAGGGCAAGTAATGGTACCAGACTTATGATTTTATTCCCATTTTGCATGTGTTTAATATGACCTGTTATACATTCTGACCACTGGCCCCACCCAGGGGAACTCTACCACAAAGTCAAAGATGTTGGTCTGGGTAAGTATCAAACTACATCTAAACTTTGTAGCATATATGGTATTGAAGTTATGAGCTCGAAGAGAAATGCATATTCATATTGCATACTTATTAAATAGTGTTAAAGGTATAAGGCAAAATCACTCAACCATGAATAAAAGGTCAAGGACACAAGAGTCTGCATGGATGCTTTGCTGCTGCTGCAACCCAATGCTCCATGGAAGGTCCTGACCAAATACAAAGCAGGTAGTGATCTATAAATAGTATATCATTCGCAATGTCAGGCTGATCCACTATGCCAGGTATAATGTTAATTCATCAAATGGTGTAAGAGATATAAGGCAAAATCAGTAGACCGTGAATAAAGGTCAATGGCACAGGAGTTAGCATGGATGCTTTGCAGCAGCTGTAATTGTAGGGATATGTTTTTTGTTCAAGTATCAACTCTCTTTTCTCAAAGGTATTATGAAAATTGAAAATATTGCCTTCAAAACAGTGCCAAACAGCAAAGTCAATCAACCGTAACATATAGGTCAAGGACACACAATTGTATGATGCTGCTGCTGCAGTCATATGGATGTATATATGTACCAAGTATGATGACTGTAGCAACTGTAGTTTGTAAAATACAGAGTTAAACATCGAGTTAAACGCAAAAGTTAACATTGGTTAACCTGATCACAGACGCGGACGAGGACGCTGACGGAGACGCGAACGCGAACACGAACGTGGACGCTAACGCTAACGGATACTCGGACTACGACGCCGGGGGTATCACATAAGCCCTCCTTTGCTTCGCAAAGGCGCGCTAATAAGAAAGAGAAATGTATCAGTGCTACTAAGGTGTATGGATATAGTTTCATGTTTTTCTTCCTATTATTTCAAAATTTTCAAAGGGAGACTACTACTGTGACTTTTTGTTCGCTTCCCTTGACAATGAAGCCTTTCCAATATGGGATCTACTCTTAAAGGAAAGAATTTGCTCCTGCGGGCAGGAGCAAAATTCTTTCCTTAAAGAGTTGATCCCCATTGAGAATGGAGGCAAAAATGAAAATGGCAGATAATTTCTCTGAAAGTCTACCCATTTACCTTAAAGAATGCAAGTATTATACAGAGTAACAGTAGAACTGCAATGGCTCAAACATGCTTGGTACTATGAAAATTACTTTTTCAGCCAAAGGTAGTTCAAGCCATCCAGGTCTAGTTTCTATATAAACAGACCTCTAAAGACCCAAGGTTGATTTCTAACCAGGCAGGGTAAATGAGCCATCAGTGTTCGAGCCATTAAAGTTCTACTGTATTCCACACTTGTTTTCCTCTATATATATAGACTGACATATATAAGGAAATGACCTTTTTTCTTTCATATAAAACCATCTATATAGAAATAATTCCAACTCTTACCTACATGTATACACAGTAAAAGAGATATTGTGATATTGTGAAGTTCTGATTTCGTGATTCTCATAATACATGTAGTACTGTTCTAAAATGTTTTCCTACAGTTTCAGGATTTTTTTTTTGCCAATATTCCCCTGAAATTTCTGTAGAAGATTCTCACCTGTAATCTGGGCCTTACTAGCTTCACCAGAGGGGGATAAAATGGGAACAGATCTATCTCAAATGTCTGAAATATAAAACACATCTGTATATATACATTGTGCACTGTCAGAATTTCCTTGGCAAATTTTGTGTTGGTGTAAATTGTAAATTAAATGTTGCTTTTAACTTTCACATGAAAAAACATCAACAAAAAACAACTGATTTTAATAACAGAAACAACCCAATATACATCTGATAGGAAGTGAGACAGTTGACAATATCCACTGCTGTTACGCAGCAAATTTATTCACAACCATTAAATAAATATCCACTGCCGTTAAGCAGGAAATTTATTCACAGCCATTAAATAAATATCCACTAGTGTTAAACAGGAAATTTATTCACAGCCATTAAATAAATATCCACTGTTTAACAGGATTTTTTTTCACAGCCATCAAATATTCAGCAGATACTTGATATATAGAGCAGAGTATATGATATAGGCTTATTTAAGCTGCAAAGCTTACTACACTTGAACCTGAAATGTGAATATTTACTCTCATTTCACTGGGCCGCATAGCGCAATCGGTAGGGCACCTGACTTATAAGCCAGAGGTCCTGGGTTCGATACCTGGTCCTGCCACTTACTTTCATTTCTCCTTCCGCTGATTCAAGATAGGCAGTTGTCAGTTACCGATGAAAGTAAGTGCACTTAGTACTGGTTAACCGCTTAGGAGGTCTAAGCCTGCCCAGGAATAGGGAGGTTAGATTAACTGACCATTCCGACATGACCATAGCTGTTTACCGTGGACGTTAAACAGTAACACAACAACAATTGAATCTCATTTCATGCACATTTATTATATTTGGGAACTCTCTGTTCTGCACTGCTGGTACCTTCAGAGCTTCAGATAAGAAAAGGTAACAGGGATAATTATGAGACAATTTTTCTTGTTTCTCACTGAAACATATGATGTGACTCCCCATTGGAATCATCTTGCAAAAAAGGTTCTAATGAGGGGTCACAATGTATGTTTCAATTCAGAAATATGGAAAATTATCTCTTAATTATCCCTGTTACCCCATTTTATCTGAAGCACTCCAACTTTTTTTTTTCTTGAGATAGTCTACAGTAAATACTTCATCCTTTAAAATGTTTAAGCATAATATCAGCAGATCTAATAATAGTAGTAACTTTGTGAATCGTTCATTTACTCTGTTCTAATGAGAAGACACAACATACATTTTTATGGAGAAAAATGGAAAATTATCCCTAAAGTATCACTCTGCTGTTACCCATTCTTATCTCAAGCACTGAGTCACCTTTCTCACTAGGAGCAGGAGCGGCTGTAGCGTAGTGGATAACACTCCAGACTACCAATCAAGGGGTCGCAAGTTCGATCCCCCGCTTCTCCGGTCATTCCGATGAGACTTTAAACCGAGGTCCCGTCTCCATATGACCTCGTTGTTGGTGGGACGTTAAACCCGAGTTCACTCACTCACTCACTCACTAGGAGCTCATCCTGCCCCTGAAGCTACAATTTCCTGGGACAGACCATAATACACTGCAGAAAAAACCCCAAAAAAAACTAGTCTACAAATTCATGCAACTACAAATGAATCCTCTTTCGCTCACCATTTCCATCTCTATATAGTCATAGCCATATTTCTTTTTCACTTCACCAAGTTCTCTGGATAAATCACTGCAAGAACAGAAATCAACAATCACCAATTCTGTTCAGTTTCTAATTTCATGGTAATCTCCTCTCCTTTGCTTTTTAGATAATACTCCCCAAAAAATCAAAGCGACTGCTCTGCCCACGTCTTTGTTTTCATAGTCTTTAAAAAGCTTCTATAATGCTACACCATTTGTACCCAATAAAAACAATTAACAAGAATTCCGCGAATTGCTATGTCGCACCTGCATTGCGTTTCCACAGTAGTAAAGACTATATAGTTAAAAGAACTTTATGAAAAATGGACAAAAATGCTAGGGTCAACACAATTTTAGATGTAAAATTTTACTAAGTCAGAAGAGCTTGAAATATAGGCAAAGGGTAGGAATAACTGCAACATCCCTCGTGAACATTCTAAGAAGAAACTTTATGCCAGGTGTGATGGCTACAGGTATCATACTTTCATACGAAAGGACTAAAGCGCCAGGGACGATATATATTTTGGGGTTTAAAATTTTGCAAAGTCAGCAGAGCATGAAATATATGTAAAGGGTAAATTAATTGCATCAGCTCTCAAGAACATTCTAAGAAGAAACTGGACGCCATGTTTGATGATTCTAGGTATCATAAATCGTGAGAAATGGACTTAAACACTAGGGTGGACATAATTTTGAATATAAAATTTTACTAAGTCCGCAGAGCATGAAATATAGGTCAAGGTATAAATAAGAGCAATAGCCCTCAAAAACATTCTTAGAAGAAGCTTTATGCCAGGTTTGATGATTGTAGGTATCATAATTTGCGAGATATCTACTTAAATGCTAGGGTCGACGCTAGGGTCGACGTAATTGTTGGTGGCCTGTTTTACAAAGTCAGCAGAGCATAAAATACAGGGTAAGGGTAAAAATAAGAGCAACAGCCCTCAAGAAAATACAGGGTAAGGGTAAAAATAAGAGCAACAGCCCTCAAGAACATCCTAAGAAGAAGTTTTATGCCAGGTTTGATGATTGTAGGTATCATACTTTGCGAGAAATGGACTTAAATGTTAGAGAGCCTAGGGTCGACGTAATTGTTGACGGACGGACGTACGGACGGACGGACGTACGGACGGAATGACTGACGGACGGACGGACGGAAAAGTGAACTCCTATATCGCACCTTGCTAAAGCAGGTGCGACAAAAATTGATTTTGTTTTTGAAGAATCTATTTCCTTTCATCTTTTTTTCTGTTTTCTTTGTAGCTTTCTATTACAAAAATCAAGACCTCCAGTCGCTGTATTGTGAAAACTTAAAAAATACCTTCTTTCCATGTATTCTGAACAAAACTTATCTTACCAAGGCAGTAATTCAGGTTGGCATGGTGTTAAAATATACTCACCTCTCCTTCTCAAAGTTAAATAATTTGACCTGCCAGTGGTATATGTTGTCCTGAATGGGTTCAGCTGAGAAACCACAAGTCTGAAATAGATTGTAATACCAGAAAAACTCTAAGTACAACGCAAAACTGCATTGTTAAACCAAAGTATTCAACTTTTAGGGCAGTAACGGCAATTATTTCAGGTATCGTGTTTTTTAAATTTTTACATTACATATATGCATATAATATGCATTAGTGGGTATCAACTGAGGGGTGTGATACAAAGAGGTTACCACATATATTTGAGCCGAACACCACAAGAACAATGTGGCATGTGCGCACAGCAAAGACTCAGATCAGCCAGGGCATCTGCCCAGTCTGATCAAGGTCTTTACTGTCCACATGGAGGTAGCTTTAAGCTACCCTTAAAGTACACAACAAAGACTCTGATCAGACTGGGCACTGCCCAGGCTGATCTGAGTCTTCCTTGGGCGCATCTGCCACTTTGTTGGTATTGTCATGTCACGGCTTGTATGGTGTGTCTATACAAAAAAGTTTCAGACCAAACTGTGGGGATGAACACCCTATTGTGTGTCTGACAGCTCTGTTAGTTAAATAGAGGATCTTACATGAGTGCTCATGTATTATTGAATTTATTAAACGAGTTGGGGAAAACGATAAGCGGGGTTATGCCGAGCATCTTATCGTTTTCCCCAACAAGTTTAATAAATTCAATGAATGCAAGATTGTATTTATCATATGACACTAAAATCGCATTTTATAAGCAAATTTTACACTAAAACGTCATGATTTTGCCATTAGAAAACTCGACGTTTTTATGGACGTCAACGCATAACAATGCGACGTAATTTGCATATTTAATCCACTAGTTGATTATCGTTTTTAATGTATGGCTTTATTACACTTTCAGATGCGACGTCATATGATAATAGTTGTTCTAAATATAACTTTAAATAGTCAATGTTCATTTCACTCTAAAGAAATTCTTTCTGTATTCCACTCTCTTTATAGAATATAATGCAAGATTTATAGGCCTTCTTATCCATTTCACTTGATTTAGAATACCGTATATACGGTAATTTTCGCAGTGTTCCATTTTTCACGGTATTTCGCCGTTGCTTAGAAACCGCGAATATTAAAATCACGAATAATTTCCTGTTTCTTACAAAGTGTCTTCTGTAGACACAGTGTTCATATATTTTGTTTGTGTTTGCTCCTGTAGTTGCTGGTACGTTTCACTTGAGCCAACTATTTCATTAACCTGCAGCAGCCCTGCTGCAGGTTAATGAAAGAACTGACTCAAGTGATAAGAAATAGTTTTGCTTTTCGAGCATGTTGCTAACCGCGAAAATTAACAAGAGCTGTCGCCTGACAGCATAGCTCGCCTGAATTGGTGCTTGCCCATCACACAGCCGCTATGGTGGTTTGGACTGCTATGCATAAAACTTCATGCAAGCATGCCCATAATGAAAACACATTTATAAACAATAGTTATCGGGTGGGGGCTATGTGGACTGCTATGCATATAACTTCATGCAAGCATGTCCATAATGAAAACACATTTATAAACAAAAGCTATCTCAGAAATAAGTCTTAATATAAAATTAAAAATAAAAAAAAACGAAATGAAATTTCAAAGTCCATGAGCTTGAGGTAAAAAAAACTGACAGGTGTGTGTGTGTGTGTGTGTGTGTGGGGGGGGGGGGGGGGACCTTGACCCATTATCTAACATCAGTCCAAGTATTAGTATCAACTGAGTCCATCATCGTGGCACTGTGAAATTATGTCTTCATAAATATAAAACTTTAACCAAAATCTCTAAGACAAAATTCTAAGTCGATGACCTTGACTTCACGGTCACCCAGTGGGGTAAGTATAAGGTGTTTTGTAAAAACTGGAAAAAGAGTCTAACATCAGTTCAAGTATAAACTAAATCTCTGCAAAGCATTATGAATCAGTATGCAATTACAAAACTTTAAAAAAGACAAAAATTTCCTAAGTCCCTGACCTTGACATCAAGATCACTGAGCGGGGTTGGGGTAGTACTCTGTAGATCTAACTACAGTGCAAATATAAAAAGAATTCATCAATGGGTTCAAGAGATATGTGTCTTTAAAAAAACTTTAACCAAAACATCCAATCAATAAAAAGACAATATTCTAAGTCCATGACCTTGACATCAAGGTCACAGAGGGGGGTGGGGGTAGTACCTTCGAAAACTTTAGACCAATATCTAACTTTAGTGCAAGTATCAAAGGAATCCATCCATGGGTTAAGGAGAAATTGGGCTTTATAAAACTTTAACCAAAACATCCAGTCCAAACAAAACTACCAATTTTCTAAGTCCATGACCTTGACATCAAGGTCCCGGAGTGGGGTGGGGGTGGTACCCTGTTAAACCTTAGACCAATATCTAACTACAGTGCAAGTATCAAAAGAATCCATCCATGGGTTAAGGAGATATAGGTCTTTAAAAAACTTTAACCAAAACATCCAATTCGAACGCCGACGCGGACGCGGACGCGGACGCTGACGCTGACGCCGTGGTGACAACAATAGCTCTTCCTGAACTTTCGTTCAGGCGAGCTAAAAATCGCAAAAATTAAGGTTTATGTTTTTGACCCTCAACCACGAAAATATGGACCCACGAAAATTACCGCGTATACGGTATTTCATCAATCAACTATATAAACAAACTCTTGATTTTGTAGTCTTTCCTTACAGAAAGCGATTGTGTCAGTTCCTGATCATTGCCTTATTACCAAGCTCCCGCCCATCACAGCCCACAAAATACAGTATGCGTGGTAATTTTTTGCGGGTTCAAATTTTCGCGGTTTAAGGAAAAACATAAACATTAATTTTTGCGATTTTTAATTTTCGCGGAAAGCAACATGCGCAAAAAGCAAAGTTGCTTCATTTTCACTTGAGCCAGTTCTTTCATTAACCTGCAGCAAGGCCGCAGTTTAATGAAGAACTGGCTCAAGTGAAAACTGTACCAGAATTTACCAAAGCAAACAGAAACAAAATATATGGACACTATGCCAACTGTAAATACTTTGTAGAAACAGGAAAATATTTCGCGATTTTAATATTCCCGGTTTCTAAGTGACCGCGAAATACCGCGAAAAATGAAACACAGCGAAAATTATCGCGTATACGGTAGATGGGCTGCCTGGTGCTTCTACAGCAGAGCTGCAAGTAGCTGTAGCAGGAACTCAGTGTTATTTATCTCTGGATGGGTGAATTTTGATTGGTTGATTTGATGCTTAACGTCCACGGTAAACAACTAAGGTCATGTCGGGACGGTCAGTTAACCTAACCACACTATTCCTGGGCAGGCTTAGACCTCCTAAGCGGTTAACCAGTACTAAGTCCACATACTTTCGCCACTAACTGACAACTGCCCTTCTTGGATGGGTGAAAGTACATGTCACGAGGCAACGTCTTGACATGACCGAAGTATTAGTTACTGGGAGAGTAAACAACAAATCAACAACAACAAAAAAGCCGTCTTAACATTTTTTTTACATTTTTCTATCCACTTACAAAAGCTTGAATTTTAAAATTTCATGAGGAAATGGAATTGTGATTTACAAGACATGAGAAATGCAGTAACCATCCTTACCTCTTCGTGCTCCATTATGGTAACAAGATCATTTGTGAGGATACCAAAGGCAGCATTGCTACTGAAGATTTGTTCTGTCGTCTTACTGTCACCGGCATGACCTGCAAAATTAAGGAAGACAGGTATGCATTCAGGGGAAGCAACTCTGTCATTTTCATTTTTTGCCTCCCTCCTCCATTGGGTCACTCTCAAAGGAAAGAATTTGCTCCCCTAGGAGCAAATTCTTTCCTTTAAGAGTAGACCCCATTTTGGAAAGGCATCCGTCATCTAGGGAAGCAAATAGGAAGTCATAAAAATTATTCCCCCTTGAAAAAACTTGCAAGAAGAAAAAATCATGGCAGTGTCACATACACCCTGAGACTCAACAAAAGAAAACTTACTACTGTATAAGAAAGGTTTTCCTCTCCAATACAACTCCAAAATCCATCTAATAAGAGGAATATTGATTTTTGGGACTGTTTTGGAAGGAAAAGCCCATCTTGAAGCAGAATTACTGATAAGACTGACTTAGATACTTTGTCATTTTAAAATAGAAAAAAAGTCCTACAGCCAAATTATAACTTTTACAGGGATACAGTCTAACTCATTTTCCATAGGAGCAAGCTGGGCCCCTAAAAACTGAAAATTTGTCGCCCAGCCAGAAATGTAGGGGCCCACATTTAAAACGTGAGAATTTTTTATTCAGAATCTGCACGAGAATTGCGCCGTTTCCGTAGGCTTTGTAGTAAACCCTCCTTTCTTCAAGGTTTTGCTTCCTTTTAGCAACTGGATGTGAAACACCAGCGATGTATCACCACATTATGTGCGAAAAATTTACAAACGGTCAAGATCTTTAGCTGTCAAATGAAGGCAACCATGTTGTTTCTCCATAGTGAGTAAAATCCAACACACAAGTATGACGGAACACAGAATATTCAAAGAAGATATCGGCGCGGAAATTAGCAATGCGCTTTGAGTTGGCAGATTTTACTCCAAGCTGAAAACACGCCAGACACTCTGACAGCTGACGATCGCAAACAGTCTTTTTATTTTTAAGTGCCCAGCTGATTTTTTACTCGCAGTGGGCGACCGCTACTCTGTATCCATGTGTTACCATATCTTTATGGAGAAGAAAGCATATCCACATATGACTATCATACCCTCCAATTCTATCAAGAGTTCTGTACCTTGTTCTTGTTTCTTTTTCTCTAAGATCATCTCTCTAACTAATGGCTCTTTCTTAGACCATCTCATCTGAAACAAGGATCAAATACAAATTAAACTAAATGGAAATGCTTTCACCGTAGTAACTCTGTCATTCATTTTTGATTTCTTCTCAAACAGACAAACAACAAAAATCTGTGCATATCTTAACCAGACTGCACATTTACATATAGAGATTCTAACAATGTGGTTGGTGTGTGTATATGTAAATGTGAATAAGTGCATGTGAGAGTGTGAAAAGGGAAAAGCCTGGTTTAACTGTCACTGTGCTCATGTGGGGACTCAATTAAGTCCTTGCCCATGCATTTCTGAGTAGCTTTAAATGTTTCAGAAACTTTTCTTTACCTTTTTCCTGGCTACAACAAGGTCCCACTCTGTTGTGAAAGCTTCTTCTTCTCCAACCAACACCTCCTATAAAAATAAAATTCTTCATTAACGTGCAAGTCATTCACCTCTGAGTGAGATTACCCCAGTGCTCTGAATAAGAAAGGGTTGATAACCCCAGTGCTCCAAATAAGAAAGGGTTAGAGGGATAACAGAGGAATTATTTTCCTTGTTTTTCAGTAAAAAACATACATTGTGACCTCTCATTAGACCTCTCACTGAGACGGTTCAGATGAGGGGTCACAATGTATGTTTTCATGGAGAAACAAGAAAAATTATCAATGAATTAGCCCTGTTACCCCTTTTAATCTTGAGCTCTGGATAACTCTAACCAAACATATTTACCTCCCTTCTTATTAAGGGGCTATAAAAGGTGTATGGCTACTGCTCCATGTTTTCTGTCTTTTTCACAGCTTTTGTGACTGCCTAACTGCTTCTATGTGGAAGAAACACTTCCAAAATAAAGTCTTTCTTAAATGAAAGACTTTGGGATGTTTTGCATATATGAAAGATTTTGGGATGATTTTGCATTATAAAAGACTTTGGCATGATTTTGCCTATATGTGGATCTTTTTTTCAGTCATAGTACACGCAGCAGAAGTTGTTTCCAATTTCTATCTGTCATCCACGAGGTATCCAATAGAGTAAATGCAGACATAAAAAATCTGCAACTCTCTTCAAAGTGAATTCATTTATGTGTCTCTTACCTCCTTGTCATGGTCAGCTTTATCACTGCTGTCATTAGGCATGTCCTATTCTTCCTATAGATAAACATGTTTAAACATGTTCTACTTAAATGTTTATGTGTCTCCTACCTCATTATCATGGTCAGCACTATCACTGCTGTCATTAGGCATGTCCTCTGCCTCCTATAGTTAAACATGTTTAAACATGTTCTACCAAAATGTTTATGTGTCTCTTACCTCATTATCATGGTCAGCACCATCGCTGCGATCATCATCCATGTCCTCTTTCTCCTATAGATATACATGTTTAAACATGTTCTACTTAAATGTTTATGTGTCTCTTACCTCACTATCATGGTCAGCACTATCACTGCTATTATCATCCATGTCCTCTGCCTCCTATAGTTAAACATGTTTGAACATGTTCTACCAAAATGTTTATGTTTCTCTTACCTCATTATCATGCTCAGCACTATCGCTGCTGTCATCATCGTTGTCCTCTTCCTCCTATAAACATTTTTAAACATGTTCTACTTAAATGTTTATGTGTCTCTTATCTCATCATCATGGTTGGTACTATCACTGCTATCATCATCCATATCTTCATCCTCCTGTAGTTAATCATGTTTAAACATTTCTACTTAAATGTTTATGTGTCTCTTACCTCAGTATCATGGTCAGCACTATCACTGTTATCATCATCCATGTCCTCTTCCTACTATGGTTAAACATATTTTAACATGTTCTACTTAAATGTTTATATGTCTCTTACCTCATTAGCATGGTCAGCACTATCACTGCTATCATCATCCATGTCCTCTTCCTCCTATGGTTTAACATGTTAAACATGTTCTACTTAATGTTCAAATGTTCATGTGTCTCTTACCTCATCATCATGGTCAGCACTATCACTGCTGTCATCATCCATGTCCTCTTCCTCCTAAAGATAAACACATTTAAACATGTTCAACCTAACTGCTCAAGTACTGGTAGTCAGTAGTGAATACTAAACATGGCCCAGTTGTTCAAATTTAATGACGTAGTTAGTTAACAATATATTAAAACTTCAAACATATTCAACACTACGAATTTTTAGCCAGTTTTTAAGTGAAAATTTTAGTGCACTTGATTTTATCTGTTCGAAGACTTTACAAATCCTTGACTAATGACTTTAAGCTAACAATGCTTTAAATGACATGGTCCTAGTTTTTCCTTACCAACTGATAATTTGATTGAGTATACTGCAAAGACTCTTTGGTTTACATTTAAAGGAGGGTAAAGTTTTAATAGCCTTGTGAAACCTAAGTGGGTGTTAGAGGCCCACCCTATCTTTGGCACAACCTGAAGCAAGATGTAAATTTTACAAAAAAAATCATGTAGGTTCTTCATTAAGACACTTGACTGACAGTGAAAAGATTGTCTGTGAACTTGCTTCCTTTAAAAGGAGTGAGATTGATGAAAATCACAATTATTTTGCATAAAATGAACAAATAAATAGATTAAAAGTGTGTGAAATAATATTTAACAGCTTAGTTTTCAGTGTTTAACAGTTGCTGCAATCTATGCCAAGAACCTCTGCTTTGTGCTGGATAACATTTAAAATGTCCTGCTTTGTGCTGGCTAACATTTAGAATGTCCTGCTTTGTGCTGGTTAACATTTAGAACGTCCTGCTTTGTGCCAGTTAACATTTAGGACGTCCTGCTTTGTGCTCGTTAACATTTAGATCTCCTACTTTGTGCTTGTTAACATTTTAGCTACAAGTGCCAAAATTTTAAACAACATAAAGAGTCCTACCTCTGAGCTTGTGTCCATTTTTATAGCTGGTTTCTCTGAGCTTGAATACAGTGACACTGCTCTGGAACAATAAAATGTACAAGTAGGCGACAAGATAGTGTAAAACTTCTAAAAATTGGGAAAAAATAATTAGCGTAATTGTCCTAAAAATCAAATGGTTTGGTTTAACAATGCCGTAATGAATCCATAAGATGCAGATGGATAGACAATCAGGGTAGACTCTGATCAGACTGCTCCTTTAGGAGCAGCCTGATCTGGGTCTGCATTGTTTGCTCAGACATATCTGACCCAATGTACCATTCAAATTAGTAGCACCTTTGGCAAAGGATGATACTGAAATCTCTAACAGCTGCAACTTGGAAATTTCTGGTGGACACTTATTTTGTCATGCAGCGTCACAGAAGAAATTTGCAACCTTCTGAATTCAGATTCTCATAATGATTTTGAACTTTGCAACAATAAAGATAACAAACATTTCATGATGATGATTTAATTTTCATAAGCTGATTTTTTCACACGTAAAACTTTCTCTAATATTTCTCTGTTTGTGATAGGGATTTTTCAAGAACCAGTAACCTTCCAGAGCTCCAGAATAAAGTGGGATTTTGAGGATTTTTCTTATTTCTTATCAAAAACATATGTAGTGACCCCTCATTAGAACTTTCTAAGTGAGACGGTTAGTACCACCTATGTTTGTTACGGTGAAATAGAAATAAATTATCCCTAAATTATCCCTGTTACTCCTTTTTACTGGAGCACCGGTATTCTAAGTTCACTGAAAAACAGTTCCAAGAAACTTACTTGTTTAAAACATCTGACAAGCTCAATTTCTTCTCCTTGTCTGACAGAAACTAAAACAAACAAAAAAAAATACTGATGAATATCATACACACCTCCAGAATGAAACATATGGTAAAAATGCAAAAAAAATGGAGTGCCTAAAATAATTGAGCCACAACATAACAAAACCAACACAGTGGCATGTGGGCCACACAAAGACTCAGATCATCCTGGGCATTTGCCCAGTCTGATCAGAGTCTTTGCTGTCAGCATGGAGGAAGCTTAGACTCTTAGCTACCCTTTAAGCATGTGGCAAAGACTCTGATCAGACTGGGCAGATGCCTATACTCTTGTAATTGTCTATACTCTTTCTCTGCCTATGATCTATGTACGGCATTTAAGAAGCTAGTTTCAATGTAATATTTACATTTCCAGTGTAATACCATAAGCAAACCTACAAATTCCAAAGTATTTCAGCCTTCAGTAACTACATCAGTTCATGCTACATGTACATGACATAACAGCAAAAGAAGTAACCCCCGAAAGGGATTTCACTGACTGAAAAAGTCACAAAATGCAATGCCCATGGGGCACTTAATAGGATTAATACAGTACTTACCTGATTCAATGCATTTGCCCAGGCGCTTATGACAGAATCAGATTTCACTGAGAAAATTCCATTATGATCTGGGTATCCTGAAAAAGAAAGAAAAAAAAAAATACAAAAAATAAACAAATAAACTTAAAACTTGTCGGTACATGTAAGAGGCATATTTATCATATGATGTTGCTGTTATTGAGTGGATAATGTCGTGCCATAAAAATCACATGACCACACATCTATTAACACTTCGGACTTTTGGTGCATACATGTAACATCATTTAGGACGACCGTGTCACCTAATCATATGATGTTGCTATTATTCAGTGGATAATGTTGTGTCATAAAAATCACATGACCACACATGTAATAACACTTTGGTGCATACATGTTACATCATTGAGGACGACCATGTCACCTATGCATTTTCTTATTGAAATGATGTTCATTTTGAAGATGATAAAATCCCATTTTAAAAGATCATATGATAAAGAGAATGTTACATTTGTGGTCATTTCATATGAAATTTATGAAATTCACAAAAGGCTTGTTTCATAAATTTCATATGAAATGACCCTCTCTGTGTATATTTGCTGTTTTCTTCATGTGAGCTAGGGACTTCACAGCCTAAGATGTAAGATTTCAGATTTTTTTTAAAACACACATACTCTTGTTTATCTAAATCCCTAAAAGTCTTCCAATTACAGGCCAACTTCGTTGTGTCAAACTTGCTTATCTCGAAAACCTTGCTAGTGTCGAAGTGATCTCCCATTCCCGAACATTCCCCCCTATATAATATTGCATTTCGACCTCCGTTGTGGCGAACTCGCTTATAACGAAAACACTGCTGTGTCGAAGTGATTTTTGATTCCCCTCCGACACTTTCCATGAGTTTTACCACTGTTTGTGTCGAAGTCAAAATATGTATTCAGAAAAAGATCGCCGAAACGACGAAAAGAAAATGACGTCCATTTTGTGTAGACGTTTTGCGGTAATGAAAAACCTGCATATTTTTGTCTTTAAGCAAATTGGTACAAACATCGAACAATAACAATGAAAAAGAACGATTTACCGAACAACTGTCTTTAATTGATCGCAGTTCAATCAATTATCCCAAATTGTCCAATAATTATCCAATGATTGCGTGAAACGATGCAGACATTGTTTTGTTGATCAGCTGTTTTTGTGTGTAAGTTAATTGACCTTGAACCACGTATACTTCACAGGTCAGGTGCGTTCGATTGGAAAGTTCAGTCAATTAGGCGCCTTTGAAATTTAATTGATTGAACAGTATTGAGTGGTGCTCTTTGATGCGCGCTATTACTAACATTCTTTTTAGTTGTTTGCCAAACTGTTTTAATTCAAAATGTAAAATAAAACTAAGTGAAGTGATTTTTCTTGTCTTTATTTCAATCCCGTTTTCAGTAGAAACAGTTTTACTACCTTCGTGCTGCACACGTTTGGTAGAAATACTGACTCTACGAAAGTTAAGATATTGTACATATTTAGAACAAAAATTTTGGTGACGTCACAATTCGCCTATCTCGAACTTCGGAAAACTCGAAGTGGGTTCTCCATTCCCTTGGAATTCGAGATAGCGAAGTTGGCCTGTACATGTAATTCATATTATCTGTGACCTGGTAGAAGAAATCTTACTCCAAAGAAATGGTTTTCAGGATATTGAGAGAATTTCTGTTTGCTACAACATTTGTTGACTTTCTGTGTCCCGGCTCAATTATTTTTTCATCCACATGTCCTGACAGGCTACCCATAGCAAATCCACTTGCTCAGAGTCAGTTTAGCCCTAAGGGCTGTGAGATGTTAACTTGTCCCACCAGAAAATGGAAAATGTCCAAGACGTGGGACTATCCTTATGGCTCAGCCCTGGGCAAACATGATATTCCAGTCTTATCTGGAAGTTAGAAATTCAAACGTCTGCAAACAGTTAGTCAAGCTACCGTATCAAACCCTAATAAACATCAATGCTCACTGCCTCTTTTCCAAAACATATGTTGTAATGACCTACATGTACTTACCTCTGTGTTTTCCATCAGTTTGAAACGAAGGAACAACATGAATTCCTGTTTGCTTCTCTGGAAGATGTGGCTCTTCCAAATGGGGTCCACTCTTCAAGTAAAGAATGTGCTCCTCCAGGAGCAAATTCTTTCCTTTAAGAGCTGACCCCTATTGAAAAGAAGCAAACAAAAGGAAAATAGTAGAATTACTTTAGCTCAAGGTACATGTATATCCATTCACCTAATACTGTTTAAGTTATTAGAAGTATTTTGGCAATGGCTAATTTATTTTTCTTTAGGCTCTAAATAATGCACCTCTTTTGTAAAGTGCAATGCTCCCAGGGCATTTAATAGAGTCAATATGGTATACAGAGTTCAAATAAGTTTGTTGATTTTCTTCTGTATCCCTTCTTATTTTATAATATCAGTACTTATGCCATAAATGTCTGTTGACTGTTTGTATTTCTTCTTTTACTAAAGAACTAAAGTTTAAAATCATTTTCTATAAAAAACCTACGTTGTAACCCTTCATCAGAACTGTCAGAGACAAGAAGTTTCTAATGGGGCATCACATGTCTAAAAGGGAGTAAGAAAAATTATCCCAATGTTATCAAATACTCATCTTTCTTGGGCTTCTGACTCACCATTAGGAATCTGTAGTTTCACTTCATACTCGCAGCCTAGTAGAAGATTCATACAACACCCACTGCTTCCTCCCTGTGACACCTGGAGAAAAGGAAAATTCATAATATAGTACCACACCTGGTATTTGAAATAAAGTTACTGTATGATAAACATCTGGGTCCATAAACATCTGGGTCCAGTCATTGAAACTAACCATTTTGAACAATTTTGTTTGTTTTTTCATACAAATTGTACGCAAAATTTTTGCCATTTTTGTCAAAAAAGTTTTGATGAGCCTTTGCATTGCAAAAGCTCCTCGCCTTTTTTTCAGCATAAAATATTAGCACATATGATGTTATGTGCACATTAAAATGTAAGGAATCCCTGACCGATGGTTTCATGAAGCTCAAGTTTCTTTGAACACATGAGCCTTTGTGGCCCACCAATACTTCCTTTTTATGCAAACGGCAAACAGTGTAGATCCTGATCAGACTGCTCCTTCGAAGAAGTCTAACTGCATCTACAGTGTTTGGGTAAAACCGGTCTGATTAACTTCAATACAGGTAGAAGAACCCTATACGTGATCAGCTTTCTTTCTAATCCCAATGTTGAATTATATACTACATGAATATATGTATGTTCCATTTGAAAAACAAATAAAATATGTTCAAAGTTAGTTTTAGGTTTCATTTTAAATCTACATGTATATCGTAATAATTGACCATCATAACTTTGTGCCTGTCCTTTGTCTTTAGATCCACATGTATAAGTTTTGACTTTCTGAAAGAAAACATAGTCAGACCTGTCATAAGCAAGCACCCAAGGGAAATGCCAAAACTGCTTGCTTAAGGCAGGTGCTTGCTTGATACAGGTCAATTAACACTGAATGTGCTATTGTGGAAAATGAGATTTTGGTCTTTTAAGACAGGTTTTTGCTAGAGATGGCCTCTAAGACAAGTTTGACTGTATGTTGTTACCTTCATTAGACCTGCCTCGCTGATACAGTTCTAATGAGGGGTCACAACATATCTTTTTTTGAAAATAAGAAAAATTAGTCCTATTAGTAGCACTGCCATTACAGAAACAACGTAAGCCATACAAACTGACACTACTAACTCATGTGATTATATTTTCCTCTTTGCTACAGTTTAAAATAATACAGTGTATTACAGGGTGTGCGTTGCAGGCCAAGTTGGGCAATGACTTCGCCTTGAGGCTCAAAACTTTGCCCTTAGTTTCCCAAAAAGCGAAGTGCGAGTTGCCCAGAAAGGGTCAGTAAAATTAATAAATCCATCAAAATGGCAGGTGCCAGTATATCACTTCTGAATGGCAATTAACCCTATTGCACTCAGAACGGTCAAAACTCCATGGAGTTTTGGCCGTTCTGAGTGCAATAGGATGAACATGGCGTTTTGGCCGTTCTGAGTGCAATAGGGTTAACAAAGCTTCCTCTCATTTATCAGCGCTAATTGTGTTACTGACCCTGATCTCGATAGGTGTTGTCGACATCAACTCGAAAAGATTAATGCCCCGGCAAAGCCAAAAGTAGGATGTTTAATTCAGTAAGAGACGAGGGAAAGAGATTGGCGTGAGTCTGTAGTATCTTCCTTGTCATAGTCTAAATTAAGGATCGGAAAGATTTCCATACAAAACAGTAAAAAATCTAATCTAATCTATGGGGTTATAATGGCTATTTTCTATCAGATGAAGACTAACATTATGAAAGCGTTATTGTCAATCTAGAACACATATTTTATGATAAATATAAATATATTTTGAGCCCGTAAGGTGCCGTAGGGTGTTGTGGGGTGCCAAGTAGTACCGTTTAAGATCTGCATGAAAACAGAATAGAACAAATACACGCACTCACGTATGCAAGCACATATACACACGCACACATATTGGTGGCAGGTGTAAAGCACATTCTGATCATGGTCAATATGTGTGGTATTTATGTTATTGTATAAATTTGTCATCTTTCAGCTAGGGCAATAGCAAGAAGAGTAAATATATAGCCAAGGCACAGACTCTTAATATCAGAGATTCACTGGTACATTCAGTGTTGCAACACACCAAGATACAAGATACAAGATACAAGAAGCTTTATTTAGAGTCAACATTTTTGTGTACATAATAACATTAGCCATGGGCTATTTTGTCGACAAACATGATAAGAAAATCTGTACATGTATACACATTATAACAAAAATCACAGATTAAGAAAGCTATATCACAGTCCTGAAAGCATAGGATTACATTAAATTCAAATAATAGAGACTAGTATGGTAAGTCTAAACTTCAAAGACACCGCTAGACACTGACAATCAGTGGCATGTGCCAATTTGTACAGGTGTGTCATGAGGAAAGATACTTGGAGCATATGCAAAGAGAATTGACATCGGTCAGCCAGAAAATTCAGTGTTATAGGAGTCTTCCCTGTTCACATCAAATGTACATGAAAGCTGACGGAAGCCAATAACAAGCAGTCTGCGCTGATGTGCAAGTTTATCTGTATCTGGACCAAGAACAAAGAAATTGATGACAAGGGCATAACTTTAAGTTTTGCGTCTTAACTATGCTAGAACATGAATTTGTCACTTCATTTTATTTCTTTTGAAGTCGCTTGGCTTCAGCTGGATGGCGGTTACGTCGCTCATTTTTTTTGCCAAGGTACACCCTGGTATTATTATATATGTTTTAGGTTGTGACGTAGTAAAGTTACATATTGATTATTTTTGTCTTACAGCTATTGTTGTTGTTGTTGTTGTTGTTGTGGTATAAATTCTGCCTTTTTAGGCACACCTCGCATAAACGAGTAGAACTTTGGGGGTAATCCACCACCACTGAATATAAAAGTAAATGTCAACACACTAAAATATGTCCAGTCCACCACCAATACAACTAAGAAATCAAAGTCAGTCACTGAAAAGTAAATAAACACCACCACCAGACACCTTCCAACATCAAATGCTGAGATTACTGAAGTTTAGGAAGACCCTGAACGGCCTTACAGAGCTGTTTGTGGACTGCCCAATGTCCAGCTTGGCACTCTCTGCTGCAGTATTTAATAAATTTGCAGCCAGTGCAGCGTTTTAGGCTACCTGTCTGTCCAGCTTTTTTACACTTTGCACAGTAATTGGGAGTGTTATCATCCGGCTCAGTATAATAGTCCTGGGATGTTAACTCTTTTTCCACACTCAGAACAAAAGAACTATCAGAAGAGTGAACCAGTTCATTTAAATCACTTTGATTGGATATATCATCAGAATCTAAACGACTGGAGCTGTCTTTACAAACAGCAGAGTTTGCAGAGCAGGGGTTTTTTTAAGCGCGGGTCCGTTGGCCCGGGCCCGTTGATTTTGGCCTCGGGCCAGTTAAATCCAACTGTAGCAGGTCCGTCAGGCCAGTTGAATTTCGGGGAGTCATTTCGGGACATTCAGTTTGTTTCAAACTTGAAGCGAAAACCATCTGAAAACCAGTCTACTTTCGTTTTGCTACGGATGATTTCATTGGACGATCAGAAATGTTTAATCCAATGAAATTTCTCCTCGCATTGCAAATAGACAATATGGCCGACCGATGAAGTTTGGGGATGAATCGCAGAAGTCACATGTAAAAAAATGGACCCCAAAGGACTTCTGCGCTTATTTCAACCCCCGCCATCTAAAAAACAAAACAGCTGCTTAAGTCCGATGAAGAAAAAAAGCCACCCGAGACAAATACGAACAGTCTGGCCGCCATCGGTACTTTCAACCTGGGTGGCTGACTGAATTCAAGTGCCTGAAGTGGCTCGAGTTTGATGATGCCCTAGGAATGAAATGTTCAATTTGTAAAACTAGGGACACAGTTGGCTCTTATGTTACTGGATGCACCAATTACAAGAAAACCTCACTGCTATATCATGAGGTATCAGACTTGGCTTAATGGGTTAATTATCTTAAACATTCGGATACTAAACAACTACAGATAAGACTGGATATTTGGTGATAAAGGATCATACATTTTAATGGTGCTTTATTTTATTGAATATAATTAGTCCTGTATATTCCGCATTGGAAAAATAGTCGGGCCAGTTGAAAATTTGGATGGCCAGTAGATTTTCCGGCCAGGTGGCCCTGCAGGCCAATGGCATTTTGGTCCCTAGGAAAACCCCTGGCAGAGGTATCCAATTCAGATTGAAAGGAGTTATCCTGTTCACAAATGGTCTCTGCTGGCTGTTGCTGGGCTTTCAGAGGAGAAGTTTGGGCAGATTTCTTCTTTTTCCGAAACCTCTGTCTTCTGGAACGATCCCTAGCGACGGTAGATGGGGATTTCTTCTTCCGCTTTGGTTTCCTCAATGGCAAGTCATCGGTAGAGTTGTCCTGATGAATTACTGCCTGACGTCCAAAAGCAGTATGACCGTCCTTCAATGGCGTGACATTTTTGGCGGCAAAAATCCTGACCGCTAGTGAGAAGCCCTTCGAGTTTTTGGTTAATTTCCATGAAACTGTCGGGTCATTCTTGTCTAAAACGTTGATGCAATCCAGAAGAGTTTGGGGAATCACATTGGGAAGCGGTTTATCCAACTTGTCCATTGTCTTTCGCCAAAAACTTATCAGTGCTCAAAAATATGTCATCCATTTTTACGGTGATCCGGGCATTTTATTTTACTCTCGTTGAATGTTTGTTTTAGCAGTTGGTTCAAAAGCTCGCAGGAGCATATTTTGATTTGTTGTAACTTGCCGATTTTTATCTTATGTAGTCTGTATGTCATTGCTACCTGAAATGTCAGCTGTCGTCTGTCTTTTGTCTGATTAAATGACAACTGATATACATTTCTAGCGTTTGTAAGAGAAAGTCTGTAAAAATAGAAGTGACTGGGTTCGATAGGTTCAAAATAGTGAATACGCATTATAACTGAGTTGACAGTACCTCCACAAGAACAATTATATCTGAAGTATTTTTCTTTTGCCATTCTTCGAATTCACTTGTAGCTATGTTCACTATTTCAGCAGAAAAAGAACAGGCCATTTCTTCGTAATCATATGCTGAAAAATCGGGTTTTCTAAACAGGAAGTAAATAATTATAAACCGAAACGACCAGGAATTGATATTATAGGACTGTTAAGTTAAATCGTAGATCGGGTGCTACTAATCACCACACGGCACCCTTTAACACCCCATGGCACCCCGCGATTTAAATTATTTATTGTTATCACCTATTGCATAACGGAATATGGCAAGGATGTTAGTTTATGCACAGGCGCTTGAAGTTCTATGCTATGAAACATATTTCAATGCCGCTCAACATCTAGGCTTTGAGCCATTTTGAAGAAATGGCTAGGTGTGCAAGCTTGTGTTCGACTCCATTACGGTCTTCAATTTCCGGTGTATCAACGTCGCACAGCAATGTCAACAGGTTCTATTACGGGAAAAAATTAAGTGATTCTGCGGATAACGATCTTCTTAAATTTACAGCTTCCTACTCTGTCCTATCATCAAACAACAAAATCGCCGACCAGACTGTACCGATGTGCAGCTACATCTATCTACATCTACCAATTAAGTGCATGGCCAATATTGGCATAGTCGCACTGTGAACAACCTTAAAACATTCGAGCTGGGAGGTTCTTATGTACAGTTAAAATCAGATAAAAACATGTGGTTCACAATCACGGTCTTAGGACATCTGCACTGACAAGGAGCTTGAAGTCATCCAGAGTCGGTGCAGATATGACCTTGGCAGGCAGACCATTCCAGAGACGGACTGTTGATGGAAAGAAGGATCCCTTGTAGGCGTTGATGGAACAAAATATTGGCAGGAATCGTTGATGGTGTCCACTTGTTGCTACTCCTGTGGCTGTCAGGTACTGGCCTGAAGGGATTTCAACGAGGTTATTGACGATCCTGTACATCACTGTGACTTTGCTCTGGTCTCGCCTTGATTGAAGGTCCTCCCATCCAAGTTCTTGCAACATTGAAGTGACACTGCTGGTTCGGCGGTAGTCATTGCAGCAAAACCTGGCAGCTCGCCTCTGTACAGACTCCAGTTTGGCTATGTTGGACTTTGTCACTGGGTCCCATACCGTCGAAGCATACTCAAGCTGTGGACGAACTATGGACTTGTAG
This sequence comes from Ctena decussata, assembly GCA_963989385.1. Classification (NCBI taxonomy): domain Eukaryota; kingdom Metazoa; phylum Mollusca; class Bivalvia; order Lucinida; family Lucinidae; genus Ctena; species Ctena decussata. The sequence continues at coordinate 80,319,497 of OZ022501.1, read as the reverse complement.
CATTTGGCCTTAACATCCTTTGGGCAGCTTGAAAGATTTCTGCGAAGGAAAGCTGTAGTCTGGTTGGCCCTTTTCGTCACTGCATCAACATGGCTGTTCCAGGACAGTTTACTGTCTATGGTGACTCCAAGGTACTTTGCTTTTGACGTTTCTTTCAAGGTCTGTCCATGAATGCTGTAAGAGGTTGGTATGACATTTCGCTTGTTGGTGATCTGGATGTGTTCACACTTGTCTGGGTTAAATACCATCTGCCAATCTTTTTCCCATTCCTGTAGATGATAAAGATCTCTCTGTAGTGACTCTGAATCTTTCTGGTCTCGTATAACTCTGTACAGCAGACAGTCCTCTGCGAAGAGTCGTACTGAAGAGGAAACTCTTGAGGGCAGGTCATTGATGTATACCAGGAACAGGAGAGGTCCAAGTACTGTACCCTGTGGAACTCCAGATGTGACAGCGGCAGGAGAAGATGTCTTCCCATCAAGGACTACTTGCTGGTTCCTATCTGCGAGGAAACTTTGGATCCAGGATAGGTTCTTGTCTCTGATGCCGTAGTGATGGAGCTTGACTGCCAGGCGATGGTGTGGAACTTTATCGAAGGCCTTGCTGAAATCCAACAAAGTAGCATCAACTTGTTGCCGCCTGTCTAGTCCAACTGCGAGGTCATGTATGGTGGTGATGAGCTGTGTCTCACATGATCTCTTCTTCCTGAAGCCGTGCTGGTAGTCACTCAGAATCTTGTTGCTTTCCAGAAATTTCATGAGATGACTCTGTACTATGTGTTCCATGACTTTGCAACAACAGGATGCCAGTGAAACTGGCCGATAGTTAGCAGCCTTGCTCTTGTCTTCTTTCTTGAATAGAGGTGCCACAAAGGCTCTTCTCCAGTCATCAGGAATCTGACTTTGTTCGTAGGAAGCTTGATATATAAGTATCAGGGCTGGTGCAATGAAAGAGGCCATCTCCTTCAGGAATCTTGGTGAGATCTGGTCTGGGCTACCAGCTTTGTGTGGGTTCTGGCCATCAAGCAGTTTTTTCACTCAATTTACCTGAATATTTAGGGATGGCGCAGTATTAGCTGTGCTAAATCCCATGGTAGGCACTGAAGTGTTGTCTTCTTTGGTGAAGGCACTGACAAACTGCTCATTCAGGATCCCAACCTGGTCTGTGAGTTCTGAATAGTTGATGCCATCTTTCTTCAATGGGGCTACACCAGAGCTGTCGCACTTCATATCTTTGATGTAGGCGAAGAGCTTTTTGTTGTTGGAGCCTGGTTCACTTATCATACTGCTAATGTAGTCATCATGGGCACTTCGACATGCTTGCTGGGTTTCTTTCTGGATCTTCCTGTAACGATGCCAGTCAGCCTGTGTCTTGGTAGCACATGCTTTCTTGAAGGCTCTTTTCTTCCTTCTTGAGAGACGACGGATGTCACGGTTACACCATGCTTGGCTGAATCGAGTCGACGTCAATTTTGAAGGAACGAATGTATCAATGCTCTCAATACACTTCTGTCTGAAGCCGTTCCAAAGCACATTTACCGGTGTGGAAGTGGAGAAGTCCTTGGTGAATTTCTCGGTGAACTTTGCCAAGTCCTCTTCCATGGCTTGCTTGTTTGCCCTCTTCCAAAGGTAGACTTTCCTCTTCACTGGCTTCTTGCGTGCAGGTAAAACATTGCAAGCTAATCTGCATCTTTAAGGTTCGGAAAGTCAGTACATATCCAGTCAACATATGAAAATTTTACGCCAACATTACTGCGTAGTTTTGACGTTGTTGACACGAACGTCATGACGTCATTTTCATCATGTTCGTTTCAAGTTTTCACTCGTTAGAAACGTTTTGATCGGAATTAGAACAAACCTAATATTGTAAATACATGGAAACGGTGATATACAACGACACTGGTCATATTTAAAAGAGTAATTGAATGATTTCGTGATGTGTGAATTTCAAAGCGGACAAGCACATGCTCAACTTTGGCGCAGCACAATAAACCGGAAACCGGACACCGTAATGGCGTCGAGATTTTCTGGCAAATTTTGAATTTAGGATTACAGCACCGCATTAACCATAACTGAACAAATTTAGCATGTTTATAGATACAGTTTGAATCGATGTTTATAGTGAGAAGTTTGCTTTTGTTCGGGTGTTTCTAACTGGCAGTTTTAGCAGTCAAAAAAAATCGAGGCATTTTTGCTTGCATACCTGTCCATTTCTTACGAAATGGCCTATAGACTGCGTCAAGTATAAAGGGTTTTTTTTAGCATAGAACTTCAAGCGCCTGTGGTTTATGTATTTAAATTTGTTTTTGTGATAGTTTAGGTCATCAACCTTATTTCAAGCGCTTACATTAGTGCATAAACTGACGCTTAGTACTCATCAACATTCCTTAGCAATTTTATCTGCCTTTTAGTTCACCTTTATCCATTTGTATCCAGGCCACACCACGGGTAGGTGCTCCTTTCATGCCCTATTTTTCATCATTGCAGTAAATGGGTACCTTTTTCCCCACGGGGGAGGGGGGTCACTTGGTCTTTAAAGGGGTACAGATGTGCCGCTGGATCTCTGATAACCCGCCCTATTCATGTATAACACAAATGCCAAAATATATACCTATCCATGTATTTTGTATCAAATTTGGACTCTATTTAGGTCATGGATTTTTAAGCCTTAAGAAAATTCAAGAAATTAGTATGCTGAGAACATTTGTTGTCTTTGTAATTGATATGTGTTTCTTTTTGATAACAAAAAGCAGATAAGCTGGCTTTTATATACAGAGCTTGGAGAAATAAGACCTATTCGTGTATATTAGTCTGTAAAATCATACCTATTGATGTATCTGGCTGATCAAAAAAAGTAGGGCTATTCCAGCGGCACATATATACCCTGCTTTATAATGGAAGTGACCCCCCGTGTTTTTCCCAGAGAATGATAAGGCAGCAAAGGAGAGGGATGGGCTCCGCATTTCATATTATATGCCCAAGAACCTCTAGCCCCCACTGCCCCTAGGTCAACCAGGCTATGGGAAAGCTTTACCTGTATGTGTGTTTGTTTGTATGTATGTATGTATCCAGTGACATAGGTGGTCACTAATCCATCCATCCATCCATCCATCCATCCATCCATCTTCGGGGTTATAATGGCTATTTTCTATCAGATGCAGACTAACATTATCGTAATTGTCCAATTTTATGATAAATATACATATATTTTGGTGCCATGGGGACAGTGGGGTGATTAGTAGAACCATTTACGATCCGCATGAACATAGAATAGAACACACACACACACACACACACACACACACACACACACACATGCACGCACGCACGCACACATCATTACTCGGCTAAAAGTTAGTTATTATAAAATTATGGCCAATTGGATTTAAGGGTCTAGTCCAGTTTAGCAAAGTCTAGCCTATCCCACAATTACCTTGCAATGTCGTTTACATGGATGGGGGGGGGGGGGGGGGGGGGGGGGGGCGGAGGAGAGAGAGAAGGTAGGGGCGGGGTGGGGAGGGGTGAGTACCAAGGATTACTGTAAGAATCTCTTTCAACTTGGTCAGGGTATCAGCTGCCCTTGTTGTGCTGTGCTGGCAAAGTCTATCCCTGACGCTGCTTTGAATTGTTTGTCTCCCAATTGCTTCTTCTGTCAGCCCCTTCTTTCTTTATTCTTGCACTGTGTCGTGTTGGGTCGTCATCGTCTTCTTTGAGCCAGGAAACCATGAGATGTAAACAAAGCAGAAGTAAGACGTTCGCCGTGTTCTCTAATGGCTGCTTGGATCTTTTTGTGAACGTAACATCTTATAAGATACATGGTTACTGTACCTATGTTACATGGTCAGTTACCTTCGATAACATCTCATCTCATAGACATGTTTTTTTCTAACTCATCATTCAAGGCCCATGTTTACAGGCATACAGTAATGGCTATGGAGTGCACCAGTTCCGTCAGCTTTGTTAGTGCTTGTGTATTACTTGGAAGAATCCTCAGAATGAGAGCCATCACATAACACAACTGCTCCAAGCCTTTCTACTAAGGGAATGGTTGTTGTTGTTGTTGCCGTGTTATTGTTTAATGTCCGCGGTAAACAGCTATGGTCATGTCGGGACGGTCAGTTTAACTAACCACACTATTCCTGGGCAGGCTTAGACCTCCTAAGTGGTTTACCGGTACTAAGTGCACTTACTTTCACCAGTAACTGACAACTGCCCTTCTTGAATCAGCGGAGAGGGAAATGAAAGTAAGTGGCTGGACCGGGTATCGAACCCAGAACCTCTGGCTTACAAGTCAGGCGCCCTACCGACTGTGCTACGCGGCCCGTCACTAAAGGAATGGTAATTATTTATAACGTCTGTGTGTGTGCGGGGTGGGGGGAGGGTGTAGGAATTTTCAGGAGATCCACATTTGTTTGCATGACCCAGCAACTGATATTAGTTTTCTTTGTCCGAACCTCCTACTATCGTGAAAAATAAAAGTTTGACCCCCCCTCTTCCAGGAAAAAAATCAACAGACACACAGAATAGAAATAGAATAAGCAGGGGAAGGCTGGTTCTCAATCCCACGCTACTGTACAACAAGTTATCATCAACCTGCATACAAAATATCGCTGTTCTAAATTGCAATGGCTGCGTCGAAATCTTTGACAAAAATTTCATTATTCAAAGTAAAGAGAGAAAAAAAATTGGACAAATACAGCAAAGAATGTACCAGTATGCCTGGTTTGCAATCCAACGGTACAATAAGTCATTATCAATATGAATACCAATATTCTACCTTAAAGGGTTGCTGTAAAATCTTTTACAAAATACTGCATTATTCAAAGTTAAGAGAGAAAGAAAATCGGACGAATACAGGGAAGAATCAGAGGAGAAAGCGGGTTATCAATCCCACGATACAAAAGGTTGTCATTAACCTGCATACCAAATATGACTGCTCTAGCTTGCATGGCGGCACAGAAATCTTTGGCAAAAAAGAAAATCGAACCAATGCAGGGAAGATTAAGCAGGAAAAGGCTGGTTCTCAATCCCACGATACAAAACACCGCCATCAACCTGTATGCCAAATATGGCTATTCTAGCTTGTACAGTTGTGGAGAAATCTTTGACGAAAAATTCATTATTCAAAGTATGGAAAGAAATACAGGGAAGAATAAGCAGAAGAAGTCTGGTTTTCAATCCCACGATACAACATACCGTCATCAACATGTATGCCAAATATGACTATTCTAGCTTGTACGGTTGTGGAAAAATCTTTGACAAAAGTTTCATTATTCAAAGTATAAAAAGACAGAAAATCGGACAAATACAGGGAAGAATAAGCAGGAGAGGGCTGGTTCTCAATCTCACAATACAACATGTTGTAATCAACCTGCCTACCAAAGATGACTACTCTAGCTTGCACGAATGCATGGAAATCTTTGACGAAATATTTCATTATTCAAAGTATGGAAAGAAAGAAAATCTGAGAAATAAAGGAAAAATAAACAGGAGAATGCTGGTTCTCAGTCCCACGATACAATAAATCGTCATCAACCTCCATGCCAAATATGACCATTCTAGCTTGTATGGTTGTGGAGAAAGCTTTGATGCAAAAACTGACTAAAAGGGGAAGGACGAATGGACTGACTGACGGAAAGACGGACAGACAGATGTAAACCAGTATACCCCCACTTTTTCAAAGCGGGAATATAGTAACAAAGAACCTTTCAACAGAAACATACAGATAATAATAATAGACATTACATTGTATACCCTGATCCAAAAGAAATGTCAGGGCGGAGTTATCTTTGTACCTTCCCCTAGACTTTACTATTGAGCAAAAAGGAGCACAGGACAAATACGCTGCTCACTCACCGGTAACAAAAATTATTTACTGTAACAAAACTTGCAAATACAATGTTAAGTGTTATGCAACAGCTGGACAACCATAGTCGCACGTGGCTAGCCATATTACCTGTCCTTGTAACAACGTCGATCAAAAAGGGATCGACTGATGACTTGCGACTTTACGTCCTTTTCAGCAGTATTTCTGTCATATCAGGACGATGGGAGGGTGATTATGAAATGCTCTGAGGAATGGAACCCGATTTACGATTGCGAAAGCCTCCGGAAATCGAACTCGGGACCGCTAGATCAGCAGGCCGGCGCTTCACTCACGACTGATCAGATACACAGGCTGATCTATCATTTCATTTTTTTGGAGCGGCTGTAGTGTAGTGGATAACACTCCAGACTACCAATCCAGGGGTCGCAAGATCGATCCCCCGCTTCTCCGGTCTTTCGGATGAGACTTTAAACCGAGGTCCCGTCTCCATATGACCTCGTTGTTGGTGGGACGTTAAACCCGAGTTCACTCACTCACTCACTCATTTCCTTTTCGCACATCCAATAAGGTATCTTTTCAGGCAACGCCAATCATTTACTATTTAAATTAACCAGATCAACTGCGAGGATGCACAGACTGACCTGAGTCATATTTGTTCACACTTTCAATAAGTTCCGCTTTTTCAGTGTTTGCCATATACATAGATAGGGATGAAATGAATGCACAGGCTTATCTGAGTCTTTGCTATTCGCACATGCTATCTTAGTACATGTAAAGCCCAACTCTTGATCTTCATGTATGATCATAAGGCCTGTAATGTTCGCAAGCCAAGTGTACTAAGTCCACTTCGTTCCTTACGAAATAAACAAAATAAGAAGCAAAGTGGACTTAGCAGCCTTTGCTGGCAAAGTTTACAGCCTGTGTGACCAAATTCACTTTGTATATTCCTTATGATCCAAATATCGTCTATGTAAACGGAGATGCAGCATTTCCTCATGAGCCAAATATACTGAAAGGATTTAAAAACTTCCACCCATCAATTTTGAATATCTCAAAAATAAATGCAGTTACGTCCACCAAAATTTTACAGCATATATATTCTCTTATACCTGATTATATCAATATACCGAATCTGAAATCGTTCAACCGAATCGGTCAGGAACAAGCACGTGCTCCTCGTGATCTTAGTACCGTTTATATACGGATGAATAGCTTCATTTATACAGTTTTCTGATGAAACATTTATCTTACAATATCAAATTGAATTTTAAAACTTTGAACTCGGTCAGTGGCTTTATTTAGCCTACCGCGCCTGATAATCGCAAACAGGCGCAGAGTTTTTGGCCAGATAAATGCTGAAATTTCATAAAGTGACGTCGCGGAACAATTGTATGCGTTAATTACGGCAAATTACAATCTCAGACGACGTGCACTATTTACAGGAGCTCAAAAGACCGTCAGAAAAGCACCTAACCGAGATTAAAAACCAGAGGTCATGACGTTATCTACCGTCGACGCCGTCTCCGTAATAGGCTTTGCGCGACAGCGTCATCCGCAGTGACGCTGGCAAATCGACGTGGATGACGTCACAATATTAAGACAGTAAGAAATGTTCGAAAAGAGTGTTGCATAAGTTAACACCGGCATCGCCTTATGCATTTTAGTGACGTAACTCTCTTTTACTGACGTCATTTAAGTAAATGATACAAATAAACTGCGAAATCTTTAAATTTGATAAGTTTTAAGCATTTTGTCATTAAATAGTCAACACTGTCATGAGTGAACAGATCAGCAGCCAGCAATAAAAAGTGGAAGTTTTTAAATCCTTTCAGTATATTTTCTTTTCGAACGTACATAATGTACAGGCTTGTTTTTCTTCCAATTTCAAGTGATAAAAAAGGACCAACAATGTGTTATCATGTCTGAATCCAACAAGCACAAAATAGGAAAAAAGCTGATTATTATATAGGGAGGATGCGCAGGCTGATCTGATGCTTCGCTTTTACACCGACAATCAGCACATTGTATGACTAGCATTATTTTGGCATGTCTCAAGTATTGCAGTTGCGGCAAAACAGCCAATGGGAACAAACACGCTGAAAGAACGTATTGATCAATGTTGACACGATGTTGCTTTCAGAATCAGAGTGCATCACAGTTGATAGGACGTTCTTTAACATTGCACCTGGTTGTATTCGTGAAATGTTTCCGACTTAGGCACTATGCTGACTCTTATTTTAAGGTTTTTCATACAGGTATAAAATCGTCGGAAGCGCAGTCTGCTAAACCTGGCTTACCTAGTCCGAATCCCACGGCGACGGAATTCGTCACAACGTAAACGGCGCTTCCATGCGCGCAGAATATCATTATCATCTTAATAAAATGCACCTTCCTTCTTACTTTTTTTGTATCAACATAGATACGTCTTTCATACACGACAGTAAATGTGGTGACAAGAGGTACAATAACAATGCGTTATGCTTAGTGAACTTGAACAAGCCTGCAAATTTATTCTACCGAATCTTCTAATGGACTGATCGAATTGGACAGTGATTGCCAGCGCCTAATTGTTACCGCCCTGACATTTCTTTCGGATCAAGGTATATCATTACTAGTCTTAGTTAAAGGGTTTTGTGGGAGACACCGTGGCCTCGTTAGTCCCTGCAGTATGGCCGTTTCTGGAATGGTTTCCGGTTTGTCGGCCGAGGCTTGGTTGAGCTTTCAGGTACCGGACTTTCGTTATCGCTGGCTTTTTCCGCTGGTGCATGGATGTGGCTGATGTGTTGTGGTGGGCGGGTGATGCTTACTACCCGCGGGCACTTGATCGCACCTCTGTTTTGGGGTCCATGTCAGTGGGTCTCAAGCATTCCGAAATTGTCTATGTTTAAACGATAGTGGTCAAAGTACCCAAATCATGGCTTACGAGTTCGGACTTATGATTTGGGTACTTTGAAAACTGTTATTTAGTCTATCAATATGAACACGCAGACTGTCATTACAATCGCGTTTTTTTTCAAAGACTGTTCTCTGTGATGGTGCATAGTGGCAAAGTGGTAGTGCACCGGACTCATGATTAAAATGATCTGAAGGTTGAATCCCCCAAGGTCCCTTCCACTGTGACCTTGATCATATCCAGCAGTGCTGTTTGCAGTATGTGCAGTGAGTGCGTGCGTGAATTTTGTATTTTTTGCACGTTGCAAGCTATGCTGCACCAGGGACATGGGAGTAATTATGGAGGAAGGGGGTTTGGGGGAGAGGGGCAAAACCCTGCAGAAACCAAATGATATTGGAAAATCAAAAGTACAAGAGGCATATCATTTCATGACCCTACCAGCATCAGTCCATAAAATATACTGACCCCCATGCCCGAACCCCAACAGCATTGCAGGGTTTCAAATTGCAACCCCCCCCCTAAATTCCTCCACCCCAACCCCAGCTGAATAATAATTACCGTTTCCTTAATGCCATCGGGAAACCGTATATTGGTACAATGTAATTGTTCTGCCTCCTGTGCTGGCCTTCCATCATGTTTTTTTTTTCGAAGTTTCCGGCCTGATACTTTCGAAAAAAATGTAGAAGATGGTTGAGTGACAGAAGGCATCATTGCCTGTTAGGGCTTACCCCAAAGTGCTGATGACGTATGTTTTGACTGATCGAACAACTGGGTTAGGTAAAAACAAATGCTGCAGCTCCATGTACGCACCACATGTGTATTTCAGTAGAACAGCTGCAAAGTTTAAGATAACTATGACTGCAATATGACAAAAATTTACTTCCTTGACCTAGAAAATATTTAGAAAATAAATGGATATATGTATTACATGGATGTGTTGGTTTTGAAAACTGCACAAAACTAGATTTGTGCAGTATAGCACCTGGGCCATAAGAAGAAATATTGATAGGACATTTAAGGAATGATATGTGCATGCATATATCTCCAAAAAGATCCAGCGACATGAACATACTGAAAATACCCATTTCAACCTGAACTATTAACAAATTTCAAGGTGGTGATTTGTGGTATAAGTCCAAAATTCTCAATAAAACCATAAAAAATTATTGTATCTCCCTGAAAGTTAGCAGACTTCTTACTTTTGTTGTTCTTTACAGTTTGGAATGAAAAAGAGAGGGACATGTTATTTAAAAAAGTGTTTTTATATGAAAAGATCAAAGGGCAATTTTCTGCGCAGAAATCTGAAAAATAAAATCCGTTGTTGAAAATGTACTTAGCTCTGAAGATACTTTGATGTAGTAAAAAGAGCGTCCTAGCAATTATTTGTTCCAACTCTTTCTCAAATTGTAAGGTAGACCAGATAAAAACAGTAGCTTTTTCCTCAAATGTCTGATCATGTATATAAGTGCATGTATAGTGGCTGCATTCATTAATACAGGTAGGTCAGTTATACCTATATCATACTCACAGTGTAAATATTACATTACAATGACCAAGACAGGTGCATTATTGAAATTATTCAACCTTGAAAACAGACTCTACTATGTATTTTAAGACAAATATTTTGGACACAGGCCACATCTTTTTTTATCTGCGCAGCCTGATAACGTGCAAACAAAATGGAAAAATAATTGCTAGGACGCTCTTCATAATACATTAATTTATGTTCAGACCTGGTTACATTTTCAATAATGATGTTTTTTTTAGATTTATTCGCACAAAATTACCCTTTGATCTTTTCTTATATAAATCCTTTTTAACATCAACATATCCTGCATTTTGGGATTCTGAATTGTGAGAAATAACATAAAGAATGCATCTGCTTAGTTTTGGGAAGATCTGTTGTATTTTCAGCATTTTATGCAGATTTTTAACTTTGCCCCAAATCAGTGATAATCACCACCTTAAAGTGTGTATAAACTAGGCACTGAATACGTAAGGAAATCACTCTTAATTTAAGGCAGTGGTCACTGACTTACGCTAGAGTACTTTAAGTTAAAGTGGTCAATGTATCCAAATTATTAGTCCTAACTCGTAAGTCATATAATCATTGACCATTCTACATATTTAAGATACACAGACATGGACTCAAACACAGAGGTGTGATCAGGTGCTCCCGAGTAGTAAGCATCGCCTACCTATTGTAATACACCAGCCGTATCTATGTTTTTGTGAAAAACGTCAGTGAAAACGAAAGTCCGCTGTCTGGAAATTATGAATTATTCTAACACTGGTCGTCTATAAAGCCAATGGTAAAATCTAGTGATATATTGCGTGACAAATCACTGGGCAGACTAGTGTGACGTTATATTTAGCGCTATTCGGACGTCATTTTGATTCGTTCGGTGACGTAAATTTAAAGAGTAAGTACACTTCAGGAACTGACTGAATCAGATCCCAAACCCTATCCCCAACATCAAAGGGAAAGATTGACAAACACATCCCAACAAACAATAAATTACAAGTGATAAGCCGAGTCAGCAGCTCTTTCCCAAATAGATGGCAACTCAGCTATCTTTATTGAACTAAATAATTTAGACCAACAGACAGGTTACAACGGACTAAGCAAATTATATGAAAAACATTTAACAATTATTTTTACCTATTTTCTATTTTTATGATAGAAGGATTAAACTGAGAACACAATAAATTAAACAGCACCGAACATAAAACAAATGCAACCGCAACAAAAGTACCGCCTTGGGACGGTCAGTAATAACTACTGGGGGGTTTAAACCGGTTTTACTGGGCCCAAACCTTCACCCTCACCCTCCGCTGCGGTGCACACAATTAGTTGGTAGTTCGGTTCGTATGGAGGTCCCCTAACTCATCAGAGAGTCATCACGGTCAACAATTAAGATCAAGAAAAGACCGTGATGAAGCAAGGATGAGGACTCGACAGCCAAAACGTGTTGAGACACCCGGAGATCCGTGGGGCGTCAGCAACACCACTGGAGTACTGGAGCAAAAGAAGACCACCAGTTGAAACCCGGTGGGCCGAGAAACAGACAAACATCCGGCCCCAACCAACTAATATATAGCTTTATGTAGGGGCTATCATAGAGTCTGAACCCCGACCCACCGGCGTGCAATTAAAGAGGACAGCAAAGTTGTCAACCGTGATTGGGTTAACCACTAAGCATGCAGACTGTCGCATTACATCTGTGTTATAGCCAATGCGTTTAAATCGTATGATAATTTTCTTAAATTGATCGGGAAATTCTGTTTTCCCTACGATTTTGCGTAATTTATATACTAAGTCACCATAAAATCCAGGTTCCGATAGGCCTTGTTGCAAAAGTGACCTTAACCCTATATTATATTTAGAAACCAATTCAAAGTGTCTACGATAAAATTTAGAAAAAGCTTTCCGAAGTTTATGATACCGATACCCCTGCTGTGAAAGCTTGGCAGTCAAACTCCTATTACGAACATTGAAGTCAGCCAGATGACTAGACACCCTAGCGAAGCGAATAAGCTGAGAAATGTAAACACCATAAGAAGTGGTGCGGGGAACATCACCATCCAAAAACGGAAAATTAACAATGTCGAAATCAAAATCATCGCGTTTGTCATAAATTTTAGATGAAACAAATCCATCTAAAATAGATAAATGTAAATCCAAAAATGGGGCCTCGGTATCAGAAGTATTTGCTTTATTTAACTGCAATTCAGCAGGATAAATTTGACTAACCATTTCTTCAAAATAAGGGTTGTCAATATTTAAAAGGTCGTCCAAGTATCTAGACGTTGAGTTGAATACTTCAATGACATGAGCTTGAGTATCATCAGAAAGAGACATCATAAAGTCTCTTTCATAGCAAAATAGAAACAAATCTGCTACAAGAGGAGCGCAATTAGTACCCATTGGAATTCCTATAATTTGTCTGTGTAACTTAGTCCCGAATCTGATGAAAATGTTATCTAGAAGATATACTAAAGCATCACAAACATTTTGGCAAGACCACATTTTAAACCTTTTTTGGTCATCGGAAGTAAAAAAGCATGTTTATCATTGCAAGCAAGATAAAGAGCACCCTCTCTCTGAAAAGTAGTCTCAATTAAATTTATTAGTTTCTTTTTTATTAAATTATGGGGCAAAGTTGTATAGAGTGTAGAAAAATCGTATGTAGACAAACTAGACGCGCGATATCCTCTAGACTTCAGTTTATCAAGAACCTCGGTAGAATTTTTAATTGACCAAAACAAATTTTTTGCTGACCGTTCCTAAACTTTTTCACAGTACCTAATTACATGAATTTTGATAGCGGTAAGGCAAGAAGTTAATAATTTGGAAAGTTCAGTAGTGGTACAAGCACTAGAATTAGCAATAAACCTGGCTTTATATGGTCGTTTATGAAGTTTAGGTAACCAGTACATCGTAGGAAGCTTGTCCTGCCGTTCCTCTACATTTACAGAAAACTTGAGGGCTATATCATTACAGTGCCTAAAGACAACAGACTTTTCGACTTCTGAAGTCTCTTCATAGGCCTTAGTGCCGCCAAGTTCTTGTTTCAATGTGTTCATATAGTGTAACCGTCAAACAACGACAACGTTATTTGCAGCCTTGTCTGCTGGAACCAGAACGTACTTACTATGAAACTGCTGGATACCCAACTTCAGGTGACGGAATGTTGATTTAGGTTTAGGCGGCAAAAGATTTGTGTTTTGGGAATAGAATTTAATACGTTTATCCATTACATTAAAAATATTCACCTTCCATTCCTTTAAGACATCAGACTCAACATGTTCCCGCTTGCACCATCGATTACCAAAATCAGTTAAAGAACAGGCTATATCTTCCCTACATTTTTTGAAATCAATACGGTTAGGAAATCTATATTTTGGTCCCTTCGAAATAATGTTACGAATTCTTGAATCTGAAATAATATTAAGATTCCCTGTAATGACATGGCCAGCGGCAGGATAGATAAATTTGGAGTCCATACAATCTCATGTATCGGGTGTATTTGTGTGAACATCAAGATCTGAGACCAGTTTATTAAAGTTAAATATAGTGTTTCTAATTGGTTTGTTATATTTATAACATATGATAGGTGGTTCCTTATTCACGAAATAATCCGGGATCGATGCAGTTACAGACCGATCCTTAAAAATACTTTGTAGGTCAATAAAATCAATTCCTTTATTTATAAAAGGAATTTCCACGAGGATAGACGGTATAACGTCGTTTTCTCGCATCAAAAGCTTACGAAATATATGTACAGCCAGATTTGTATACACAAAATGACAAAAGTAAATGAAAGTCACGCATGGTAAATCGAATGAGCAGCTCTTTCCCAAACAGGTGGTCATTCAGCTATCCTATCTGAAAACAGCAGCAAAATCTTTTTTTTTTCTTTTACCTATTTTCTACTTTGAATTGAAAAACAACAGAAAGCAAATGAGCCCAGTAATATTGCACACAAAAATAGGCTAAGGCCGGATTTCACGTCGCACTTGGTATACGGATTAGCATTCGGAACACCAAAATTTTACACTGCATTTTATGTTAAAATAGACCACGGACTTGCTAATCTGTGTTACTACTGTGACGTGAAATTGTATCGATTGACTGGGAATCTGAAAAGGAAAAATGTATTTTTAAGATCTGGTGCAACAGCCAGTCGATACCCGGCATACGTACGCTAGGATGGAAGGACACCAGCAAAAGAGAGGTTGTCAGGTACGGCCAAAGAGGAATTGTCTGTGGTCATCTAGCAATGTGGTCACCTGAACAGCTGCTCATTTTGCTTTCTGTTTTGTTTGTCAATTCAAAGTAGAAAGTAGGTAAAAAAATATTGCTGCTGTTTTCAGATAGGATAGCTGAATGACCACCTGTTTGGGAAAGAGCTGCTCATTCGATTTACCATGCGTGACTTTCATGAACTTTTATCATTTTTGTATACTTCTTTCCCTTTTGGTTTTGACTGCGGGATGTTGGAGCTAATTATATAATTTCCTGATCACTGACGGGTAGGTAATTCACAGACATCGAAAGCTGTCCTTCCAAGATCGAGTTATTGTTCAGGAAATTTCCAGTTTCTAGAGCACCAATAACGTGCAAAAATACATCTGGTAAAATATCAGGATGGTTAAAGTCCTTTCCATTATGTTCCATAATATTTTTATTTAGAATCCTGAGAGAGCTTATTTCACAAATCTTTCTATTGCGGCCTTCACAACATGCATTAAGCTGATGTAAAGTCTATGACGTTATCATCTCTCGCATATGGCGCGGGTGGCTATGGGTTTATGTTTATCATTTGAGATCGGTGGATATATTCTTAGAGATCAGAAATTTTTGTTTGGTTTAGAACTCATATTCTAGATCACCGCTTTTCATTCATTCGGCCCTTTTCGAATAATCAGTCTTTAAGTGTCGGTTACTGCATGGCAGATCTTAAATATCTTAATAAATTCAATACTATATAAAAGTGTACAATAAATTGTAATAGGAAAACTATTCTATTATACTCTGTTTTAAATCGACTGCCTTATTAAAATAGAAAAATGGTACTATGTTTTTTTTCTGGCTTTCGTCACCAGATAAGGGTCACTTATGAGGCTTCAGTAGTCGAGCTTCGAAGTATGGCCCATGTTCCTATTTTGAATGTATCCTCTGCTCTTGAAGGAACTCTTTTAGATTTTAATTTATCCAAAATTGGATAATACTTAAGCATGACCGCTTTGCTAACCATAGCACCCAGTGTATTTTTGCATATACATGTAGTAGTAACAAATCAAAATTGTTCCAGAATCAGTGAAAACAGCTAAATACAGATGTATGCAATCAAGCAAGTAAAAAATATCAAATAATTGCTCAAACTCCAATTTACTTGCAAATGTCCTCGGCATGCAAAAGAAAATCAATTAGGTATCCTTAGAATACCATATGTTGATTTTGTGAACTTTTTAAGAAAAGAAGACACCTGTTTGCTGGTACTGTAGTTTAAACATATTTTATCAAGACAAAAATACAAGCAGTTGAGTTGGACCGCAATTATAAGGTCTAACAACATTAGTGACAGTCCTTCACACACTGGTACTATAGGTAGGTATGCTGATGTTTCTCTACCTTTCACACCAGGAGACTTCATGCCTTCTCTTTGGAGAGTTCACTACTAGGTATTTTTCGCACCTTTTCATCCAAAGTCATTTTCCTACCCTGTTGCTGTTCGCTGTTGCTCTTCAATTTAGTGTTAGTTATACCCCCGCTTTGAAAAAGTTAAAAGTTTGGGGGGGGGGGGGTATACTGGTTTACATCTGTCTGTCCGTCCTTTCCGTCCGTCCGTCCTTCCGCTCGTCCTTCCGTCCCCTTTTAATCATTTTTTTCATCAAAGACTTTCTTCACAACCATACAAGCTAGAACAGTCATATTTGGCATACAGGCTGATGACGACATGCTGTATCGTAGGATTGAGAACCAGCCTTCTCCTGCTTATTCTTCCCTGTATTTGGACAATTTTCTTTCTTTCCACACTTTAAATAATGAAATTTTTCGTCAAAGATTTCTCCACAACCATGCAAGCTAGAGTAGGGTAGGCATATTTGGTATGCAGTTTGATGACGACATGTTGTATCGTGGGATTCAGAACCAGCCCTCTCCTGCTTATTCTTCCTCGTATTTGTCCGATATTCTTTCTTTCCATGCTTTGAATAATGAAATTTTTCGTCAAAGATTTCTCCATAACCATGCAAGCTAGAGTAGTCATATTTGGTATGCAGGTTGGTGACGACATGTTGTATCATGGGATTGAGAACCAGCCTTCTCCTGCTTATTCTTCCCTATATTTATCCGATTTTCTTTCTTTCCATACTTTGAATAATGAAATTTTAGTCAAAGATTTCTCCACAACCATGCAAGCTAGATTGGTCATATTTGGTATGCAGGTTGATGATGATATGTTGTATCATGGGAATGAGAACCAGCCTTCTCCTGCTTATTCTTCTTTGTATTTGTCCAATTTTCTTTCTTTCCATACTTTTAATAATGAAATTTTTGTCAAAGATTTCTCCACAACCATGAAAGCTAGATTGGTCATATTCGGTATGCAGATTAATGACAATTATTTTATTGTGGGATTGCAAACCGGCCTTCTCTTATTCTTCTTTGTATTTGTCCAATTTTCTTTCTTTCCATACCTTTAATAATGAAATTTTTCGTCAAAGGTTTCGTCAAATGCCAAGAGTTGCAACTGTTGTGAACATTTATGTACCGACTCTACTATCACTTCATCTGTGAATGGTAGGACTTTTTCAGTAATTAACGATTCTGATTTGGATTGAAAATCAGAGAATCTGATATATGTTTTAACTTGAAACACACAGAACTGTAATATGCAATATGTTGGACAAACTTGTCGTAAGCTGAAGACTAGATTTGGTGAGCACTATCGTAAGATTTTAAAGGCTAAAAAGATAGATACTTTTCTATACCAACATTTTAAGCGTACTGGTCATTCTCCTGATAATGTTTCAGTACAAATATCTGAGAAGTTATCATATGATCATAATTCTTCTGCTCGATTCAATAACATAAAAAGATTCGAAACTGAATTAAAATGGATAAAATTATTGCAATCAGCTTCTCCACTTGGTTTTAACGATAACATCTACCATGAGGGAAATATCTCTAAAATGCCAGATTTTGATGTGTTTTCTCTTTTAGAAATTCGAAAACGTAAATCCAGATCTCATGGTATAAGACAAAAAGGGAATGATAAACGTAAAAGATGTGCTGCCAAAAAATCTAACACTTCTCTTAATGATTTATCAACAAAATTATTGGAACATGGCCGACATGCTATGCTTTCAATTCTTAGTTCCCTACCCATTCCAGTCTTACGCAAATTGGATATAGAGGCTAATAGGTTTTACGATAGAAATCACCAAATGTACGAAGCGGCACTTCTAACTAGATGTTATACTCAACACGCTCTCCGTCCACTAATTGATTCTGAAATCAATCATAAAAGAAATTTCATTAAAATCCCTTTCATTAACAAAGGTATTGATTTTATAGATTTACCTAGTATATTTCAGGATAAATCTGTTACATCTTCCATACCTGATTATTTCCAAAATTCTGAACCACCTATTATTTGTTATAAGTATAACAAACCGATTAGAAGTATCATATTTAATTTCAATAAACTTGTGTCTGATCTTGACATCGATGCTAATACTCCTGATTCATGAGATTGTAAAGATTCAAAATTTATTTACCCATCAGCAGGTCATGTTGTGACTGGAAATTTGAAGATCATCCCGGATTCTAGAATTCGTAACATTGTTTCTAAGGGTCCTAAGTATAGATTCCCTTCCCATATCGATTTCAACAGATGTAGGGAAGAAATTGCATCTGCATTAAATGATTTTGGTAATCGTTGGTGTAAACGAGAGGGTGTTGAAAGTAACGCTTTAAAGAAATGGAAACTAAGTATCTTTAATATTGTGTATAAACGTATAAAGTTTTATTCACACAATACTAATCTTTTACCTCCTCAGCCTAAATCTTCCTTTAGATATTTGAAGCAGGGTATCCAGGATTTTCATAGGAAGTATGTTTTGGTTCCTGCTGACAAGGCCGCAAACAACATTGTTGTTGTTTGTCGGATGCACTATATTAAGACTTTGAAGCAGGAACTTAACGGCACCACGGCTTACGAAGAGACTTTTACAGATGAGAAGACTGTCGTTAATAGCCACTCAAATAATTTGCCTTTAAAGTTTGCTGTTAACGTTAAGGAACGCCAAGACAAACTTCCTACGATGTATTGGTTACCTAAGCTTCATAAAAAACCGTATAAAGCTAGATTCATTGCCAACTCTAGCTCTTGTACTACTACAGAATTATCTAAATTATTAACTTCTTGCCTCACTGCTGTGAAATCTCGTGTCATTTGGTACTATGAGACAGTGTATGAGAGGTCAGGGAAAAATATGTTTTGGTCTATAAAAAATTCTGGTGAGGTACTTAGTAAACTGAAGTCAAGAGGGTTCCGTGCGACTAGTTTGTCCACTTATGATTTTTCTACTCTTTATACCACATTACCCCATAATTTAATAAAGCAAAAACTTGTTGATTTGATTGAGAGGGCCTTCAAAAAGTTCTCCAAAAATGAAGATACCCTTTATATTGCCTGTAACGATAAGAAAGCGTTTTTCACTTCTACTGACCGTAAAATATATAGAGGATATAGTCTTTGGTCATGTCAGAATGTATGTGACGCCTTATCATATCTCTTAGATAATATTTACATCAGATTTGGTAATAAGTTATACAGACAAATTGTTGGTATTCCGATGGGTACAAATTGTGCTCCTCTTGTGGCCGATTTGTTTTTATTTTGTTATGAAAGAGATTTCATGACTTCTCTTTCTGTTGATAATCAAGCTGATATCATTGAGGCATTTAACTCAACCTCTAGATATTTAGACGATGTTCTGAATATTGATAATCCTTATTTTGAAAGCATGGTTAACCAAATTTACCCACCTGAACTTAAATTGAATAAAGCTAATACTTCAGATACCGAGGCCCCCTTTTTGGATTTACATCTATCTACTTCTAACGGTTTTGTATCTTCTAAAATTTATGATAAACGTGATGACTTTGACTTTGATATAGTTAATTTTCCATTTTTGGATGGTGACGTTCCACGTCGTCCCTCTTATGGAGTGTATATTTCTCAACTTATAAGATTTGCTAGAGTTTGTAGTCATGTAGATGACTTTAATGCTCGTAATAAATGTTTAACTGCTAAACTTCTTCAACAGGGCTATCGGTATCATAAGCTTAGAAAGGCTTTTTCTAAATTCTTTCGCAGACACCATGAATTGGTTTCAAAATTTGATGTCGGATTAAAATTTCTTTTACACCAAGGCCTATCGGAACCAGAATTTTATGGTGACTTAGTATACAAATTCAAAAAGATTAAGGGTAGGACTGATTTTTCTGATCAATTCCGAAAAATAATAATACGTCACAAACGTATTGGCTATAATTTAAATGTTATGCGACAGTCTGCATGCTTAGTGATTAACCCAATCACGGTTGATAGCTTTGCTGCACTCTTTAATTGCACACCGGGGGATCGGTCGTCAGACTCTATGATGGCCCCGACCTAAAGCTATATATTTTAGTTGGTTGGGACCGGAGCCTTTTTGTCTGTTGCTTGGTCCACCGGGGCTCAACTGGTGACCTTCTTTTGCTTCAGATTTCCAGTGGGGTTGTTTGGCAGGACAGGGATCTCCACCTGTCAGACGGCCCGTTGTATCTGTTGAGTCCTCGTCTTTGCTTCTTCATGGTGTTGAAATTTGATTTATGTGTTTACCGTGATGATTCATTGACGAGTTAGAGGGTTATCATGCGAACCGAACAACCAACTAAATGTTTTGTACCACTTCAGAAACTGAGGGTGAGGTTGGGCCTGTAAAATCGATTTAAGCCCCCCCAGTAATTCATTACTGACCGTTCCAAGGCGGTAGTTCTGTTATGGTTCTTTGTTGCCTGTTTTTGGTGTCAGAGTTTCTGTGATGTTTTACCTTATGTATGTTATTATTATTTTTGGTTCGGTTTGGGTTGCTGAGTGGCCACCTTTTGGGAACAAGCTGCTCACTCGGTTGGCCATATGTTCTCTGTATCTTGATTATTTGTAATCTTAGTTGTTTCCAACTATGGTTTGAGGGCTGGATTTGGATTTTGATTGTTTCAGTTCCTGGTCTTTGCATACTTTTTACTTTCTCCACAACCGTGCAAGCTAGAGTAGTCATACTTGGTATGTAGGTTAATGACATAATGACAACTTATTGTATCGTGGGAACGCAAACCAGCCTTCTCCTGCTTATTATTCCCTGTATTTGTCCAATTGTCTTTCTTTCCATACTTAGAATGATCAAATTTTTCGTCAAAGGTTTCTCCACAACCATGCAAGATGGAGCAGTCATATTTGGTATGCAGGTTGATGATGGCTTCCTGTATCGTGGGATTTAGAACCAGCCTTCTCCTGCTTTATCTTCCCTGTATTTGTCAGATTTTCTTTCTCTCTATACTTTGAATAATGAATTTTTTGCAAAAGATTTCTATGCGGATATTTTGTATGCAGGTTGATGATAACTTGTGGTATTGTGGATTGAGAACCAGCCTTCTCCTGCTTATTCTTTCCTATATTTTTCCATTTTTTTCTCTCCTGACTTTGAATAATGCAATTTTTGTAACAGACTTCACAGCAACCATTCAAGTTTGAATGTTCATATTTGGTATACTGACTGATGAAGACTTCTGTATTTATTAAGTTTTCTTTCTGGCAGTGGGACATCATTTTATTCCATATTACATAGAAAGGGATTTACATAGAATATTGATATTTGGTATACATGGTGACAATGAGTTCTCTCTCTATGCTTTTTGAAACGAAAATAACATCATTTGATTTAAGCAGTTAAACGGGTGTGGTCGGATTCTCCGACAGTTCTAGTTAATCACTCTTGTAATAGTTCTCATTCAGAATGTAGAAATTTGAGTTATTTTGAAAATAATTTTTCGCTTAAGCCAGTACTAGGGGGCGTGGCTAGTGCCATTGTAGTGTACCTGGGTGGTAAGGCAATAAGCACAGACTGGTACTGGTCATTTACGTTGGGCGCCATTTGTCACGGACTCTTAAAAATCTCCATGCCGAGACCGAGGATCGAACCCGGGACCCTTCGATCTAAAGGCGGACACTCTACCACGTCGCTATAAAAGCCGGCTTTTATCTCGACGTGGTAGAGTGTTCGCCTTTAGATCGAAGGGTCCCGGGTTCGATCCTCGGTCGGAGAATAGAGATTTTTTAAGAGTTCGTGACAAGTGGCGCCCAACGTAAATGACCCACATGTGCATTAGAACTCCTTAAGTCTCATTTCCAGTGATTCTTGTAACTCCTGAGAATTCGAGGACGAATTCATTATGGCGGAGGAGAATGTCACAGGGTATAGTTTAGGTATATAATACACTTGTACTGCCTTGCGGTACAAGCCGGCTTTTATAGCGACGTGGTAGAGTGCTCGCCCCTAGATAGAAAGGGTCCCAAGTTCGATCCTCGGTCGGGGCATTGAGATTTTTTAAGAGTCCGTTACAAATGGTGCCCAACGCCAAATCCAACCTGACCCCTGTGCAGTAATTCCTCGAGCCTATTTCTATATGCAGCTCTTTAGCCTGGAACTTCGGGGACGAAGTCCAATTTGGTGGGGGAGAATGTCACAGGGTGTATGTAATTAGGTATATCATACACTTGTACTGCCTTTCTGTATAAGCCGGCTTTTATAGCGTCGTGGTAGAGTGTTCGTCTTTAGATCGAAGGGTCCCGGGTTCGATCCACGGTCGGAGAATAGAGATTTTTTAAGAGTCCGTTACATACTATTTAATACTACTAAGCTAAAGCATGTTAACTAGACAAGGTATATCAGAACTCTCCCGCATCTAACATACATCTACTATTATATTCAGTGAGCTAATATTACAACAGAGTATAATTGTTTATGAGACAGTATATCCCTTTTTTCCTCAGACTGAAACTTATGTTTCTACATATTTCTCACGGTCAAGAAACCCCTAAGTTATTCATTTCTGAAATAATGATAAAATTTATCTCAGATGTCAGGAACACCTTCCTTTGCCAATTACCATGAAGTTCTTATCTGTCAATAACTGTCACTGTTTACAGTTGTACTTAGAACACCAACGAATTTATTTTTCCATTGATAATTAGAAGCAAACAAAATTAGGCCTCACCAAATAATTTTGTGTTTCACTATAAGTTTTCGGCAAAGTATTTCAGTTTTATCTCCTTTATGACACTTGAACAGTATTTGTATGAATATGAGAATATTTAAACAGATACATCCATCCACACTGTACATACTAGAAACAAAACATAAATCACATAAAATGCAAAGCACTACTGAAAGATTATCATGATTATGCTTTCGAAATGAATACATTTCCAAACGTCTCACATGTCTCACTAAACTAGTGACTAGTCTTTCGAGCTCTGTTACTTCAAGTCGTCACGTAGTCCTCAAGATACTTTGGTGGTCTGGTATCCCGTTTCGGCCTAACGATCGTTTCCGATGGCATCCTCTCGGTTGACGCCCATCCCGATTCACGTCACTCTGTCCCGTATTATCGTTTTCCTCGTACATTTGACGTGTATAACGTTTCGTTTCAACTCTCCACCGTTCTTTCCCTCCATTACGACTTGATTACCAAATTTATTTTTGGCCATATTCGGTTCCGATTCTTACCGTGTAGACAGTTTATGCTCATGCTTTTGTTTTAAAAGCACTTTGTCTCCAGTACGAATGTTTGACAGCACAGCAGCACGTTTTTGATCTGCGAACTGTTTTCCCTTCTCTTTTTCGAGACTGTCCCTATCGCGTACTCCTGTCAAATCAGTTTCAATGTCCATCAGATATGGTAATTTAGTTCTGAGCTTTCTTTGAAACATTAGCTCAGCTGGACTCTTCCCAGTCACAGTATGAGGAGTAGATATGTATGCTAACAGATACGAGTCTATTTCTTTTCTCCAGTCAGCTTTATCAACCTGCAATGTTTTATTGCTCATTAAAGACTTCTGTTTTGCCTTTCAACTTCTCCATTGGCTTGAGGAAAATATGGTGAACATAAATTTTGTTCTATTCCCTTGTTCTTAAGGTAATCTTTCATTTCCTGAGAAACTAGGTGAGGTGTATTGCCACACGTAATTGAAAGTGGTAATCCATGAGATGTGAACATTTTGTCCAAACAGTTAATGATTTTCGAAGATGTGATATATTTCATCAGTGCAATTGCATACCATCTGCTATAATAATCTACAACAACTAACACATTGTCTTGTGAAGGAAATGGTCCCATTAAACAAGTGCGAGATGTTGCCACGGTCTTCAGGTAGTTTTGTTCTTGTCATTTGCTCGGGTTTTGTTGGGTGACCAACTAATTGGCATGCATGACACTTTCTTACGATTCTTTCTGCCTGAATGTCTATTCCTGGCCACCATACTGGTTCTCTTAATCTTGTCTTAGTTTTTACTATTCCCTGATGACCTTCATGTCCTAATTCCAGCACAGTTTTCCTCAATTATGATGGTATAACAATTCTAGTTCCTCTCAACACAAGTTTACCGATAACTGATAGCTCTGTTTTCACATGTTTGTACTGAGGTAAGTCTTTCCAATCATCGTTTTTATTGCATGACGTAACGCTTTCATTTCAGGGTCTTTAATTGACACTAGTTCAATATCATGTGCTGTAAATAGACTTGGTACTGCATTTATTGCCATAAATCTTATGTATTCCTCTGCGACTTTTGATTTTTCAGTGTTTACCGTGATGATTCATTGACGAGTTAGAGGGTTATCATGCGAACCGAACAACCAACTAAATGTTTTGTACCACTTCAGAAACTGATGGTGAGGTTGGGCCTGTAAAATCGATTTAAGCCCCCCAGTAATTCATTACTGACCGTTCCAAGGCGGTAGTTCTGTTGTGGTTCTTTGTTGCCTGTTTTTGGTGTCAGAGTTTCTGTGATGTTTTACCTTATGTATGTTATTATTATTTTTGGTTCGGTTTGGGTTGCTGAGTGGCCACCTTTTGGGAACAAGCTGCTCACTCGGTTGGCCATATGTTCTCTGTATCTTGATTATTTGTAATCTTAGTTGTTTCCAACTATGGTTTGAAATATAAAATTTACATTATTAAGAAAATAATAAGCATTCTATTTAGGAAATTTTGGTTTTAGATAGCTCAAAAACAGGAACATGTTACAGACTTGATTTTGAAGATTTAGATAAATGCATGCTCATGTCAAAGATTAAATGTATAATTAAGAAATTTTGGTTTAAATAGTTCAAAAACAGGAACATGTTACAGACTGGATTTACAAGATTTAGATAAATGCATGCTCATGTCAAAGATTGAATGTAAATATGTGGTACCATATTCATATTTACAGTGTCTAAAAGATGTGAACATGTTATTTAGGAAGGGTTATAATTAAAATAGTTAAAAAAGAACATTTTCAAAATCTTTATGTATATATTGTCAGGAAAACATTGACCGAGCTTGCAGGGATGTTAAGAATTCGATAAGGGGTCCAAAACATGTTGAGCATTGCATTTAGGGAGGATCAGAATTAAGTATGGTTAAAAACATAATCTAAATAAGATTGCTAGGTCAGATTCTGATGTGAAAATATAAACTTGAATATGAATATGCACTGTTAATTAAGTTTGACCTTGTTTAAAAGTTAGATATATATGTACAGCAGAATTGCCTATAATAGTACAAACATATTTCATATGGATAATGTTATTTTATTGTATACCCAGGTAGAGTTATGATATGATATTTAGGTGATTATAACAAAGTGTACAAAGTGAATATGAGTCTACATATAAGCATGCAAAGGCATGCATAAGTATATATAGATATATACTATATACTATATACTAATGACAAGGTCTGAATGCATATAATAGATGAAAAATGAAAACAAGTGTAAAAACAAACAACAAAAACATGGCTATGTTATATTTACCTACACAAGCATATTATTGTGAAAAGTTGACATTATTAAAAAATTAAAGAAGATCATTTGTCAAAAAGGTAATGTTTATATTGGTAGGAAAAATTTAACATCAGCCATAGGGATGTTAAGAAAAAGGTAAGGTGTCAAAGCTATGTTAAGCATGTAATTAGAGACTGTTAGAATTAAGTATGGTTAAAAATCAATATAAGATTGTTTGGTCGGATTCTGATGTGAAAATATAGACATGTACAGTCAACTCTCGAAATCTCGAAGTCGAACTTCAGCCCAAACTGTTGACATATCAAAGCAGATTTTCTAGACCAGAAAATCTGCTTTGAAATATCGGTGGTTCGAAATAACAGGAGCCGAAATTTAAATAAACATAGGAAATCTATTCTTTGATATAAGAAGATACTTTGACATATCAGTGTTTGAGTATCAGTGTTTGAGATATCGCGAGTTGACTGTATATGAATATGCATTGTCAATTAAGTCTGAACTTGGTTAAAAGTAGATATCTGTACAGCAGTATTACCTGAAATAGTACAGTCATAGCTCAAATAGATAACGTTATTTTATTATATGGTTAAAAATCAATATAAGATTGGTTGGTCGGATTCTGATGTGAAAATGTAAACGTGTACATTCAACTCTCGATATCTCGAAGTCGAGCATTGGCCCAAACTACTGACATCTCAGGGTTAATTTTCTGTAACCAGAAAATTTACTTTGAGATGGCTGTGGTTTGAGATAACAGGAGCTGAATTTTAAATAAAAATGGGAAATTTATTTTTTGATATAAGAAGATAGTCTGAGATATCCGTGTGTGAGATATCGGTTTTTGAGATATCGGGAGTTGACTGTATAAATATGCATTGTCAGTTAAGTCTGAACTTGTTTAAAAGAAGATATCTGTACAGCAGTAGTACCTGTAATAGTACAGTCATAGCTCAAATAGATAATGTCAGTTTATTATATACTCAGGAAGAGTTTAGATATAATACTTAAGTGCTTTTACCAAAGTGTACAAGGTGAATATGAGTTTACATATAAGCATGAATAGACATGCATATATATATACATGTATACTGTAAATATATACTAATGTCAAAGATTGTTTACATATAAAAGATGAAAAATGGAAACAAAAAAGAAAAAGCAGTTTTATGTTATATATACCAACATGAGCATATTATTGTGAAAAGTTTATATTTATATAAGCATTACTGAGGGAACATTTGACTTAACATTTCAGGTTTATGTATATATTGTCAGGAAACAATTGACATAGGTTGTAGGTAAATTGATTAAGCATTACAGAAAATACTAAATGGTTGAAATTCCCAGTAGTCTGTCCACTCAACAAAACAGGGTGTTTTTTTTTTTTTTTTCATTGCAGCTAATATTGCAGCTGCTACTGCAATAGCTTGTATCTACTATTACAAATATATTGTTTTGGCTTAATCTACAGTCTGTGTCTTGTGTGGATTGAGATTTTGGAAGTTTCATCTATATTTATATGTTTTGCAAGCAATGGGGACTGATATTTCTAGTAGGTATACATAAGATCCTATATCACTGTTTCTAAAACAAAACTGCTAGCTTCTTATGTAGACCAGACTGAGAGGTGTTACCTATGAATTGCTAAGAAAACTATGAAGTTTGGGGGACTAGACTTCCGGTTTGGTGTTGATGGCAGTGATATTTTGACATATCAGTGTTTGAGATATCGGGAGTTGATTGAATATGAATATGCATTGTCAATTAAGTCTGAACTTGTTTAAAAGTAGATATCTGTACAACAGTATTACCCGAAATAGTAGTCATAGCTCAAATAGATAATCTCATTTTATTATATGGTTAAAAATCAATATAAGATTGCTTGGTCGGATTCTGATGTGAAAATATAAACATGTACAGTCAACTCTCGATATCTCGAAGTCGAGCTTTGGCTTAAACTACTGATATCTCAGGGTAAATTTTCTGTAACCAGAAAATTTACGTTGAGATGTCGGTGGTTTGAGATAATAGGAGCTGAAATTCTTTGATATAAGAAGATACTCTGAGATATCAGTGTGTGAGATATCGGTGTTGAGATATCGGGAGTTGACTGTATATAAATATGCATTGTCAGTTAAGTCTGAACTTGTTTAAAAGAAGATATTTGTACAGCAGTAGTACCTGTAATAGTACAGTCATAGCTCAAATAGACAATGTCAATTTATTATATACTCAGGAAGAGTTTAGATATAATACTTAAGTGCTTTTACCAAATTGTACAAGGTGAATATGAGTTTACATATAAGCATGAATAGGCATGCATATATATATATACATGTATACTATACATATATACTAATGTCAAAGATTGTTTACATATAAAAGATGAAAAATGGAAACAAAAAAGAAAAAGCAGTTTTATGTTATATATACCAACATGAGCATATTATTGTGAAAAGTTTATATTGATATAAGCATTACTGAGGGAACATTTGGCATAATGTTTCAGGTACATGTATATATTGTCAGGAAACAATTGACATAGGTTGTAGGTAAGTTTAGAATATATAAAGAATTTAGAAGTGGAAACCTTGGTTATTTCATAGTGCAGGCCAGTTTCTGATGTGAACATATATGGACATGTAGGCATGTATGGGCAAATGCATTGTCAGATAAGTTCTAGCTTGTTTAAATGTCTACATGTAGGATATCTTTACAACAAAACTGCCTATGTAGTACAATCAGAACTCTAATGGAGTATAATATCTTACAATATATAATGCTGAGCTCAGATATATAACAATTGCTTCTAAAACCAAATGTGCAGGGCTTTTGTGGTGTAAAAAGATTTCCATCTTTCTGCCAAAAATCTGTAGAGATAAATATTTGCCACAAAATTCAAGTCATATTGTTAAGAAAAAACAACAACATGCCTTTTGTTTAGGTAGTTTTTGGTTTTTAGATGTTGGAAAATAAAATAAGAGCAGATTACAGGTTTGATTTTGAGGTGAATATGAATGTGCAAAAAGGCATGCATAGATCAATATTTACTCACGTTAAAGGTTGAATGCAAGTTTTTATTATAATATTTATACAGTAATGGTTATATGGTACAGTCAGATTGCAACTGGGCCATGGCAGCCTTTAATATACCCATGTTAAATTTATTTAGTTGAAAACGGGGTTAAGTAAGATAGCTGGCCAGATCCTGATGTGCAGATGTTTTACATGTATGTACATGTATATACTGGCAAATGCACTGCCAGATAAGTTTGAGCTATGAAAAGGTTAATATGTCAGATATCTTTACAACAGTACTGCCTATATAGTACAGTCAGAACTCAAACGGAGTATGTTATCGTACGATATATCCATGTAAAGTTCAGATATTTTATTGTGGTATCTGTTACAAATGGGCAGGTATTTACTGAAACAAATCAATTTGATAAATCAATATTTTTACTAGAAATCTCTTAAGATATAGAGGATCCTACACGAGTGGTCATTTTATATGAAATTCATGAAACGAGCCTTCGGCGAGTTTCATAAATTTCATATGAAATGACCACGAATGTTAGATTCTGTTTATCATATGACCCTTTAAGGTTGTATTTTAACGCCTTCAAATTGAACACAACTTCAATCAGAAAACGCAGTTTTGACATGGGCGTTGTCAATGACGTTACGTATACGCGCCAAAGTGTTATTGCGCGTGTGTTCATACGATTTTTATGACACGAAGTTATTCACTGAATAACTGCGACGCCATATGATAAAAGCTAATTTGCCTTAACATTAAGTTCCTGATCAGGTAGTTTTGCTTTTAAAAGATTGACAATATCATGAAAACATTACCGGATTGAGTCGGGTGCTTGACACATGGGCATTCCAATGTACAGGTATATCTTTACTCATGCCAAAGGTTGAGTTCATAGGATAGAAGCTAGACGAAAACTACATTGGTAAATACAAGTTACAATATTTATGTTTATGATGTCAAACAATATGCTATGCATGCTACTCAGAAATGTTTACAATTTAGTGTAGCTAGGAACATTATAAAAAACATTTTGGAGGTATGCCAAATTCTTTTGAGAAAATATATTGATATTTAAACATGTATATGTATATGCACTGTCAATTAAGTTTGAGAACGATTTAATATCAGATAACTAGTTAACATTACTACCTCCAGAGCTCATATGGAGTATATTATCTTACAATATACCCATATAGAGTTTAAATACAATCATGCTAGAGGATTTGTGAGAACATGTGCAAAATACTGCAGATACAAACAGGTAAAATCAATTGTTAGTCTGGGAACTGTTCAGATAAATAAATTCCAATGAGAATTTATTACAATAAAGTCAAATATTGATAACAACAGTATGTATAATAATTTCCAGTAGACTGTGTGATATCTGTTAAACTGTAAACTGAGGTTTATCAGAAATGGTTAGAAACTGATCTGTAAATAGGTATGGAGTTTGTTGTGTATATAATACTAATTATATATGTTCTTGTACAAATATTAATATTAGAGGGTGGTCATGGAATGACCGTCAGATGGAAGATAGATCATGGTGTATGCATGGTCTTTTTTGCCAGAATGTGGTAGCTGTGTATGCGTGAATGAGTTCGAGGTAAGATACACTAGAGTGGAAGTGCGAGAAATTTTAACTTCTATTCTTTTTTTGTTTTGTTTAGTTCTTTTGTTGCATGAGGAAAACACTGACAAATTCATCATAGGAGTATATAATTGTGTAGATAAAGAAGTAATCTTAGGGCAAAAATCGTTAACTTGTACTACAGAGATAATACCAAAGAGGCATATCTTAATACTACAACATGAAACTATAAACATACTGAATTGCATAATATTTCTGTGAGAAATGGAGCAGCATAATCAGGTCAAGATATCAACTTCAAATGTAAGGGGATTGCATGAGTCACAAAAGCGTAAGGATATATTTCATTATTTGAGGAGCAAAAAAATTCAAATCTGTTGCCTGCAGGAAACACACTTCACTGAAAGTTTGGAGCCATATATTAGAGCTGAATGGGGAGGAAATGCGTATTTCAGTTCTTATACATCAAATGCTAGAGGTGTTTGCATTTTATTCAATAATGATTTAGAATATAAGGTTTTGAAGATAAAAAAAGACGGAGACGGAAACTTTATTTTACTGGATGTAGAAATTGAAGATAAGAGGCTAACACTGGTTAATGTGTATGGCCCAAATGAAGATTCGCCAGACTTTTTCAGAAAAATAGCTGATCTTATAGAAGAAATGGGTAATGATACATGTATTATATGCGGGGACTTTAATATTGTTCAAGACCAAGACCTAGATTCCTTTAATTACATTAATGTTAATAATCCTAGAGCCAAAGAATGTGTTTTATCAATTAAGGAAGAATTAAATTTAATAGACCCTTTTCGTGAACTGAATGAAACTGATAAAAGATATACGTGGCGCAGACCAAACCCGCTAAAACAAGCACGATTGGATTTTTTTCTTGTTAGCGAGCACTTTATGCCTAGTGTACAAAATCACAATATATTACCGAGTTATCGGTCTGATCACTCGACCGTAGTATTATCTTTTCAACTAAACGAATTTAAAAGAGGGTGTGGTCTTTGGAAGTTTAACAACAGTTTATTAAAAGATAGCGACTACATAAAAATTGTTAAAGATTGTATTCAAAAAGTGAAGCAGCAGTATATGATACCTGTCTATGACTTAGAATACATTTTAGAAAATGATAATAATCTAGAGTTTACAATTACAAATCAGCTGTTTTTAGAAACCTTACTAATGGAAATAAGAGGGAAAACTATTTCATATGCATCATACAAAAAAAAGGTAAAATGTTTTAGAGAACAAGAATTAGAAAAAGAAATAAAACAACTGGAAGAACTAGAAAATATGGATATTGAACAAATTAATGATAAAAATCAGAACTAGAAAATTTGCGTAAGGAAAAATTACAAGGTATAATGATAAGGGCAAAGATAAAATGGGCCGAAGAAGGCGAAAAGCCGACAAATTATTTCTGCAGTTTGGAGTCGAGGAATTACATCAGTAAAACAGTAACAAAAATTGAAAAAGACGATGGTAATATAATAAGTAATCAACAAGATATTCTAAAAGAAGTTAAAAGTTTTTATTCAGACTTGTATAAAGTTCAAGACAGAAATCCTGATACAAATTATCGAGAAGTTTTAGATAATCTAGATCACCCTGTTTTGACACAAAATCAAAAAACTAACATTGAAGGCGAAATTACTGATGATGAAATAGCATTTGTATTAAATAACATGAAAAATAACAAGAGCCCCGGCTCAGACGGATTTACTGTGGAATTTTTTAAGTTTTTCTTTAAAGATTTGAAAGTGTTTATTAAACGTGCAATAAATGAAGGTTATTTAATGGATAAGTTTTCAATTACACAGAGGCAAGAAATCATCACCTGCATACCAAAAGGAGATAAACCAAGACAATTCTTGAAAAACTGGCGTCCTATTACATTACTAAATGTCATATATAAAATTGCTTCAGGGTGCATTGCTCAAAGATTAAAATCAGTTTTACCGAACCTTATATCATCTGACCAAACAGGATTTATTAACGGGCGATATATAGGTGAAAACACTCGGCTCATATACGATTTGATTAATTATACAGATGAAGAAAATATACCTGGGCTCTTGTTAATTGTTGACTTTGAGAAAGCGTTTGACTCTTTATCTTGGGAATATATTCCGGAAGTGTTAGATTTTTTCAATTTTGGTCCTTCTATGAAGAAGTGGGTTTCCATTCTTTACAAAGATATTTCGTCTGCAGTCCTCCAAAGTGGTTTTCTTTCAGATTTTTTTCAAATAGAAAGAGGTTGTAGACAAGGTGATCCCTCATCCCCATACATCTTTTTGCTATGTGCAGAGGTTTTAGCCTTGATGCTTAAACAAAACAGAGACATTAAAGGAATACAAGTTGGAAATATTGAGCACATATTATCTCAGTTCGCTGATGATACTACTATTATATTAGATGGATCAGAACTGTCTCTTGAAATGACCCTATTTACTCTTAATCTATTCGCAAAGTTATCAGGTTTGAAAGTAAATAATTCAAAAACAAGAGCTGTCTGGATAGGATGCAAAAAGTTCTGTGGTGAAACTTTCAATCATCGATTTAAACTAAATTGGAACCAAACTAATTTCGATATACTAGGAATAAAATTTTCTTGTAATCTTAATACAATGATTGAAATTAATTACAAAGTAAAAATTAAACAAATAGATAATGAACTTAGACAATGGTCG
This sequence comes from Ctena decussata, assembly GCA_963989385.1. Taxonomy (NCBI): domain Eukaryota; kingdom Metazoa; phylum Mollusca; class Bivalvia; order Lucinida; family Lucinidae; genus Ctena; species Ctena decussata. The sequence goes on along the minus strand of OZ022501.1, from coordinate 80,286,819 downwards.
AAAAGAAAATTAACCCCGTTTGGCCGTATAACAGTTCTTAAAACACTGATAATATCAAAATTTAACCATCTATTTATATCTTTGCCTAATCCTAGTGACGAAATAATTAACAATCTGCAAAAGAAATTCTTTCAATTCATTTGGCAATCGGGGAACGATAGAATAAAACGAGAAGTATTAATGCAGGAATATAATATCGGGGGACTAAAAATGATGAACTTGAAAAATTATATATGTGCATTAAAGTCAACGTGGTTAAGACGGTTATTAACAAACGATTCCAAATATAAAACAATTTTCGAAATTAAATACTCAAATATTAAAGAAATGATAAATAGTGGGCTTGAATTTACACGTCAAATGTTGAACAATAAAATTAATAAGTTTTGGAATGATGTATTAGAGGCATGGATAAAAATTTGTGAGAAACAAAATCCTATAAATGCAGAGGAAGTAATGTTAACAAATATATGGAATAACACAGACATAAAAATTGATAATAGGGTAATTTTTTACAGACGGTGGTATGATAAAAAAATTTATTTCATTAAAGACTTACTGAATGAAGATGGAAATTTGATGGACTTTAATCAGTTTACAAATAAACACAATTTACAAGTAAATTACATACAATATTTTGGTGTTAAATCTGCCATAGAATCTTATATACGAAAAACGGGAATAACAATGACTACGGATTCGTTACTTAATTGTTCCCTACCATTTAACATTAAATTATTATTAAAAAGTAAGAAGGGTTGTAGAGATATGTATGAATTATTGAATAAAAAGGAAATAATTACTAAAAGTCAAATTAAGTGGAACAGAATATTTGGAGAAATACAGCTAAATTGGCATCAAATTTACAGTATTCCAGCTAAGAGCTGCAGTAACACAAAAATACACTGGTTCCAATTCAGAATACTCCATAGAATCTTAGCTACCAATGATCTACTTTTAAAATGTAATATCAAACAAGACAATTTGTGTAGTTTTTGCAATAATTTCCCGGAGAAAATCGAGCATTTATTCTGGCAATGTAACATTGTAATGGAATTTTGGGAACTTATTGAAGCATGGATATACGAAAAAAATAATTACTTATTAAATGTTGACAAACAACGTGCGATTTTTGGCATAACAAACGTTAATGAATATACAAAGCCAATAAATTATATTTTGATTTTAACAAGATATTATATTTATAAATGTCGCATTAGTAACAGACAACTAAACCTAACAGCATGGAAACAAGAGGTTAAATCTTTCATACACATCGAAAAAATGATAGCGATTAAACAGGATCGTTATAGTAAATTTATGAAGTATTGGGAGAAATGGTTACAGGTTTTTGAAATAAATTGATTTTCAAGAATGAAAATAAAGATATACAATGCATAATTCCTACAGAATTTATATCAAATATTGAGACCAAAGTGTAAAGCGTGATGAAGTCGATATAATATGCACTGATTAATAGACAAGTAATAGTACAAGGGAGGTTACTCTACTAGTTGACGTGAGTGGTTATTTAGTGGTGAAGGCCGGCCAGTTTAAATTTGTAACCGTACTAGCGTTACAAGTATATACTATAAAATACTTAATAGTTACGGTTTGGTATAGGTACATCTTCATCATTTAACCATACTAATTTAGATTACTCTTTTTCTTTTCTTTTATTATATGTTTTCTAATGGACCCGGCTGTTTGGGGAATGCACAGCAGGCACACAACGTCAGAATGGCGCCGTACTGACGTCGATACGACGTTATTACGTCGCATCGACGTCATTACAACGCCATTTCAACGCCAAGTGCCTGCTGGGTGGTCAGCTCAACGAGGTCGTAGGTTAGGGACTCTTATACATCCCGGATTAAGGATGCGGATATTTCTGACTTTAAAAAATGAGCAGAGCCTTAGAATTGCATTATTTTTTCTTTGATATAAAGTGACAGTGTACATTTGATGTTTTGATAGCAAACGTCGTAGCTACTTTTGAACGACGGCCATGACTGTTAATGGTGAACCATATCCAATTACCTTAACTCATTCGTGCCTGGTGGTTTAGTCCATCCACAAACCAGATGAGTGCATACATCATATAGGGGGGTCTGGTGTATTTATACTTCATAAATTTATAGAAATTGGTAAAGAACTTATGCATACAGTGTAAACCCTGATCAGACGCTCCGTTCTGCGGCGTCCGATCTGGGACTGCGCTGTTTGCTTGTGTCCATTTGTATGAGACGTTAGGCACTAATGAGCTGAGGTACATGTACCTCTCGGCAATAATTAAAATAGTCTTACCTTTAATTGCAATAATCCAGAATGTACCGCGTTGAAAAAACAATTGTTGTCAACGTGGAACATCGTGAAATACCACACTTGTTATAACATGTATAAATTGTCAATGCTCAACGAAGCGCTAAGCGCTATTCTGACTACAGTAGCACTCCATAATTAGATGTAGTTAGATTTTGTATAGTCCTTTGTTTTCCTGCTGCTTTTTTTTTCAGTCGGTAAACGTAAAATAATGTACTATGCAAAATAGGGAGTCTCTTCATCACTATTTCGGATAAAACATAAATTTGTTGTATAGGATAATATACATGCACGAAAGACAGGGTATATGCCTTGATGAAAAGGAGATGACAATTTTGTTATATTATAGTTAGAAATTTTGAAAAATTGTATTTATATAAAATGTTGTATTATAGATTGGATTTGTCAGAGGAAAATAAAATAAATTATAAAAAAAAAAAACTATGGTTTGAGGGCTGGATTTGGATTTTGATTGTTTCAGTTCCTGGTCTTTGCATACTTTTTACTTTTACCTGTGTCAGTCTCGATAATGGGTCTACTATATTAGTTTTTCCCGCCTTATATTTGACAGTAAATCTGTATGGCTGAAGTCTTAAAACCATTCGCTCGATCCTCGCGCTCGGCTTTGAAGTTTTGCCGTAGATTACTTCAAGCGGTTTGTGATCTGTCAGTAGCTCAAAGTCAATTCCAATTAAATAGATACTGAATCTTTCACAAGCCCATACTAATCCAAGAGACACTTTCTCAGTCTGAGAATATCGTTTTTCAACATCGGTTAATGTACGGCTTGCATAGGAGATTATTTTCTGTTCTCCTTTTTGTTCCTGAATAAGTATTGCTCCTAGTCCAAGAGGACTAGCATCTACGATCACTATTGTCTTTGTTGCATTTGGGTCAAAATATCCAAATGTGTCTGCATTTGCGAGCCTTTCTTTCAATAATTTGAAAGATTTTCTTTGCTCTGTACCCCATTTGAATTCGACATTTTTCTTTGTCAACCGACGTAATGGTTCTACTACTGTTGCGAGATCCGAAATAAACCTTGCATTGAAGTTTACAATTCCTAGAAAACTACGAACTTTTGAAGCATTTTCAGGTTCTTTCGCATTCAAGATTGCTTCGACCTTGATTTCCTCAGGGTTATTCCTTTGCGCGACAATACATGTCCCATGAAAGCTAACCTGTCTATTGAAAATTTACATTTTTCAGAGTTTAAGGTTAATCCCCTTTTTTCAAACGTTCAAGAACTTTACATACTCGCTGATCATGTTCTTCTTTTGTTTTCCCATGCACTATGATGTCATCTGAGATGTTACGTGCGCCTTCGCATCCTTGTAGAACTTGTTCTATCACGTGTTGGTACATTTCACTTGCTGAAGATATTCCGAAATTTAATCTTTTATATCGATATAGTCCTTTGTTCGTAACGAATGTAGTAATATCTCTTGATCCATTGTCCTTTAACATTATTTTGTGATACCCTACTCTTAGATCTAATTTCGAAAAAAAAACGTTACTTCATTTAAATCATGTAGAATTTCATCCACTGTTGGAATCGGATGTCTTTCTCTTTGTATCGCTTCATTTGCTCGTCTCATATCTACACAAACTCTTACATCGCCGTTTGGTTTAGGTACAGCAACCAGTGGTGATACCCATGGAGTAGGACCGGAAACATTTTCTATAATATCCTTGGCCTCAAGTTCTTCCAACTTTTTCTCGACTTTTTCTCTGACTTTGAACGGTTATCTGCGAATCGATTATGCAATTGGTTTTACATTTTTGTCAATATGGATTGTCAATTCATAATCGTTTAACTTTCCAACACCATTAAACAGTTCTGGGTATTTTTGACGAAAAATATTGTCAGATTCCACAGCATTGATTTTAGATGTAGCAGGACCAATATGTAAAATGTTCAGTTCAGTTTCAGTTTTACAGCCTAAAAGAGAGCCACAGTTTGTATTTATAACTAGGAATTCAGCATTTTTTCTTGGTCATTGATGGAAATGTTAGTACTAAATTTTCCAATCACTGGTAGTGGTGATCAAGATCCATATGCATACACTTTTTTGTCACATCTGTTCAGTTTTACCGATGATTTAAGAGTTTTCCAAGTTTTTGAGTCAATTACGTTGCAGCTTGCCCCACTGTCAAACAACAAATTTATCGATTTTCCTGCAATATGTACATTGGTAGTTGCAAGTTTGTCACCAATAATGAAAATTTTTTCATCATCCGATTCATCACCAGAAGCACTTTCAACCCAATGAACCTTAGATTTTCCTTGTTTGGCCTTGTCCTTTTTTCAGTTTGGTTTTACAACATATTCGAAAATGTCCTTCTTGCTTACACCTGTGACATCTCATACCCTTTGCCACTAAACAACGTTGTCCTGTGTGTCCAGAACGACCACATCGTGAACAAAATATTTATCCCTGACGTTTATATGTTTCTGTAGGTTTTCTCCCTTCCTTCCTGACGCTTATAGGTTTCCGTAGGTTTTCTCGTGTCCGTAGGTTTTCTCCATTCATATTTCAGTTTATTAACTTCTGAAGACGATTTTGATTCCATTTTTGCAGCACACATATCTGCAGCTTCATAACTCCTGCCTTTGTCTAGCAGTTTATCCAGCTTCAGATCCTTTTCTCGTAGAGAACGTCTCCTCAAATCATAAGACTTGCATTTGTGTATAATTTGATCTCGTATAGTGTCCTCCTTATTGTCACCAAATTTGCACGTCAAAGCTAATTTCTTCAGCCTTGTTGCATATTGTTCTACAGTTTCATCTTCTTTTTGAGATGATTGACGAACTACATGTCTACCATAGGGAACGTTTGCCTAAAGTTTTAAATAAGTGTTCAAACATTGGACTGCCTTGTCATAACCGTTTGCCTCTCCCCTATGAGATAATGTTTCGAAAATTTCCTGCACGCTCGGACCCACCATATGTAAAAGGAATGCTCCCTTTTGTGTTTTCTCCGTTACTCCTGATCCTGTTGCGAAGTAAATGAAGCTTTTCATCCAAGTTGTCCATCTTTGTCCCAAAATTGTTTGGTCACCCGTGTTATCAAACGGTTGAATACTCGGCATATTTATTGCTTTCGCCATTTTAAATCAAGCACAAATAATAATTTAATCCAGGAATCAACAACAATTTAATTCAAGACACAATCGATTAGAATTTTATCCATCAACACATTTGGAATTTAATCCATCTAGACAATTGGAATTTAATCCAGAATCAATCAGCAGGATTTAATCAAACTGGTATATGGAATTTGATCCACTGGAAATTAATCCAAGAAACAAACAAGCTGAATTTAATCCTTTTCGATTCGATCTTCATGGAATTAAATCCTTCTGAATTTGAACTTCACGGAATTTAATCCTCCTGAATTTGAACTTCACGGAATTTAATCCTTTTCAAATTCACGAAATTTAATCCAATTGAAAAGTCAAGTTACACCCCCTCTCCCTCCCCCAAGGGTATTGAACGAAACGTCCCGGAATTATGGGAGGAAAATGGGACGAAACGTCTTGGACGAAACGTCCTGGGACGAAACGTCTCTGACGCGAAACGTCCCGCAGCCATCTGGAGCCTGATATCCTTCAGATAACTTTTCTTGTTATCCTCGTCGCCATCGTAGTGTACCTGGCTGGTAAGGCAATAAGCACAGACTGGTACTGGTCTACTATTTAATACTACTAAGCTAAAGCATGTTAACCAGACAAGGTATATCAGAACTCTCCCGCATCTAACATACATCTACTATTATATTCAGTGAGCTAATATTACAACAGAGTATAATTGCTTATAAGACAGTATAGTCATTACTAGTCATGAACAGATTCAATCAAACCGGGTCTGCTATTTTCTGTTCTTTGATGTATTCCTTTCTTCCAAAGGATCTTACTATTCAAAACTTATTTATATTTTTTTTAAGAATTGATTTTTAAGTTGAGTTTTGAATCGATTTTGAGTTTGACTATTAGAATTAAATGTTTAATCGAAATTTATCTTCTCCATGTATAGAATTAGATCATTACAAGAATTTTAAATGACGAAACACCCATAAACCCTGTAAGTAAAAAATAATTTCTTGACTCACGATACTAGAAGAACAATATTCGTTTTTATTTAATCACTTTTCTTTTATATCATTAAAATATTTCATCTCATCAACCCGATAGGCGACAGACTGGTATCGAGGGTACGGAATATGTTGAAGTTGGCGACAATTTAAAGGTCCAGGCGTCCAAATGTGTTCTATTCTATTCTAGTTTAGAGTGATTCGAAGGACCGCTTACTGCGTGCATTTCGGCTATTGCGGGTCCTAAGAATCCTTGCGGTTTTATACTTAGCTCCGAAAGCCATTTCCGGTGTTTGCTGTGGCAACTTGTCAGTTAAAATGCATTGTGTAAGTTGGTGTTTGCAAGCAGAATACATGCTCCATTTAATGTGCGAAGGTCTTATGACACGCTTACTATCTTTAGAAACATTTTAAAGAAAATCTGTTGCTGATTTTTATGATAATGATACAGTAATACGTCCGTAACGACATCTTGTATTTGTTCCCAAAACACTACCTGTTTGTGTTGCTTCGAAAACAAACTCATATGCCTACCTCAATTTCAAAAGAAGGCTATGGGGGGGAATGATGAAAGAATAATTACAGAGGTGTGGAAACAAACCCTCAAAAGCCATAAGAAAACATTTCTTTTCAATGAGGATTGTAAACCCAGGGAACAATCTTCCAGAGGATCATCATCATCTTCATTAATGGCAAAAGAGTAAAATAAGGGACTGATGTGGATCCGTCGCCTATAATGCGCGGAATCCACAAACGATGCTCATTTCTATGTACAACAGATATTATTATATAAATCTACGATAGGTCGAGCAGTGTTTTCCATAGTTTTACGCCATTTTGTTCCAATTTCCTTCCGTCTACCTTCTGTAAACTTGACACACATGACCTTAATACTCGTCAATTTAAGCATTGCAAGACTTCTTTCACATGCATATGTATCTTGCTCTAGATGGTGTGGATGCCTTCTACTATTTTCACCACATTTCAGGTAAAACTGTTTCTTTTCGAAGCGACAGTTTTAGAACATACTAACGTCGCCATTTTGACATAACGCACGCTCGTGTGTAATTGTCTTTTAGAAACCAGTCCACGTCATTTGCATATTGATTTCCCACGCTTTATCATTTCGGGATATCTCGGCTTCATTTTTGTGAACGAAAAAGACCGAATCTACCCAAATGAACAGTCCTGAGCCTATCAAAATCGAGGTCAATTTTACTATAATAAACAAATGTTTACTACCGGTTTGCCACTTAGTAGCAAAAAGAAGAAAAAAAAGGGGGTGGTGGGACTATCGATTCATTCAAGATTACTTCCCTTCCATCAACCTTATTTTCCACGTTTTGAGTCAAATATTCACATGTGGATACCTCACCTTATAAGGGAGGAATCCACATTTGATCAAAATCAGAAATGAAGCAAATATCATCAATGTGGATCCCACTTTGAACATTCTTAAGCCTTGGCCCAAAAAGTTAAGAAAATAGAAGGGAAGTAATCAAGATTCCTCTTATATGGGAGGGATCCACATTTGATAAAAATCAGAAATTAAGCACATATCATCAATGTGGATCCCAAGTTGATTTACAGTCAATACACCAACATTCTTAAGCCTGGGCCAAAAATTTAGGATGAAATTGGAAGAGAAGTAATTAAGAATGCAAAAAACATTGGAAGGAAAGTATTTTAGAATGTCCGAGGCCAACATCCAATCACAGATCATTGACTTTGTGCAGGGAATCCCGATCTATAAATAAATATATCTCGTGACCTCGTGCACATTCCCGCAGTTTATGGACTGGTACATCGTCTAATTACTTCCTCAAATTTTTATGCACGCGGCATATTTCGTTAAACCGGTCTATTTTTCGGACTGGTTTGCCATTGTTTTATCTTTCAATAAGGTAGTTCGGAATAGGTCAAAATGGCGGACGTTCAACATGTGAAAGAAGCCACGGAAACATACTACACTGCTCGATTCTTTATGACACTATATGGGAGTTCATGATAGATATTTTACTATTTTTGGAAAGTTAGACTGTTTTTCTTTCTTCAGACGGCTTTTCCCGCTGTATTTACCCTTACAGGCGACAGATCCACATCAGTCCCTTATTTTACTCTTTTGCCTCATTAATTGCCTCCCTCAGTACTTGAGTATTCTAGCAATGTGGTGGAGAGTGCTCACGTGCCACGGATAAAAGAGGTATGTACAACAGTAAAAACGGTTTAAAGGTTAAAAACAAGGCGTGGCAATCAGAAGGTGAGGGTGGCCAGCTGGTTCTGGAAGGCTTCCAGCATTTTCTGGCTCACAGCAGTCTGAGGAAATTGATTCCACAAGACGATGGTCAGAACAAAAGGGACTCTTTTTGTTTGTGATGCGGATAACCTGGCACTTGTCTATGCTGAAGGACATCTGCCACTTTTGTTCCCACTCTTGGAGTTTATCCAGATCTTCCTGAAGCTGATGACAGGCGGCGTTACTCTGTACCCTCCTATATAACAGGCTGTCATCGGCGAAGAGTTTGATCTCCGACTGGACGCATGCTGGCATGTCATTTATATATAGGCCAGGAACAGGAGAGGACCCAAGACTGTGTCTTGAGGGACACCTGATGTAACTGGAGAGGGTGATGACTTTGAGCCTTCGATAATGACCTCTTGGGTTCTGGCAGACAGGAAGTCTTCTATCCAGTTTAGGATGTTCCTGCACACGGTCAAAGGCTTTGGAAAAGTCTAGGAGGATGGCGTCAATCTGCTGTTTGTCATTTAGTCCTCTGGCTAGGTCATCAATGGTGAGAATAAGTTGAGTCTCGCATGACCTGCACTTCCGGAAACCATGTTGTCTGTCAGAGAGGATGTTATTTCGTTCAAGATGAGATATGATTAGGGCTTCTACGTTTACAAAATATTGTAAACGTTTACACAACAGCTAGAAAACGAAACGATTCCGTTTAAACAACCATTACAGTTGAAATCTTATTCTTCGTATCGGACATCTATAAGACGCCCCCCATACCTTTATGATTATAATTATGTTACCAGACTGTGTCATCCAACAATGCGCTTTCATTTTCGGGGGTCAACTCAAAGTTTACAGTAACCGATGGTATTAAAAAAACGTATTTACAAATTGACCAATTTCCGATGACGGCAATTATTTTGACCGTATTTGATAATTACATGGATTAGATTTATAAAACATCGGACTTAATTATCCTGTTAATTGATAATAACTGTCAAAGTTACAAGCTGCAATTATCTCACCTTCGCGGTAAGCTTAGAAAAACACAGGTACCAAGGTAGTCCTAATCTTTTTTATTGCGCAGCACGTGTCATAACTGTTGTTGGCAGACATTACCTTGCCTTTAATCTGTACCTTATAAAATTAGCTGCCGATTATGACGTAACAATTTTCTGGCAAAACGTGTACATGTCATGCTTTGCATAAGGTACACAGAAGTTAGAAAATAAAGATTTTAATAGACGTTTCCGAGGACACCGTCAAGTACAGATTGGCCTCTGACGACTGTGTAAGATATTATAACTTGTTGGTGAACCGGGTGTTCAGGTTCGGTTAAACGATGTGTGAATTTTGTAAACGTTTAGCACATATACACGAACCGTTACCGTTTATCCATGTAAACGTAGAAGCCCTAGATATGATGCTGGTGTGGATGACGTGCTCCAGGATTTTACAAACAATGAAGGTGAGCGAGATTGGCCTGTAATTGGATGGGAATGAATGATTTCCCTTCATGAAGACTGGAGTGACTAGGGCTTATTTCCAATCCAATGGGATCCTGCCACTGTCAATTGAGATCTGGAAGAGATAAGCCAGACCAGGAGCTAAGCCAGGCCAGGAGCTAATTCTTCTACCATGTCATAAATTCAACAACAATAAACCAGTTTAAAAACAGATTTGACAGGTACATGGGAGCCAGCATGTACTCTTTTGAACCGGAGAATTTAATTCAAACGAGAGGGGATAATATAAGCTTTCAACCCTAATATGAGGTAATAGGTAATAGGATTATCTATGCCAGATTTCTATCTATTCTGCAATACCCTGAAGAACGCTAGACTGTAGAGATGCCCTCGATATTAGGAATCAGAATTGTTTACTGGTGATATGTCCAAGGACAATCATTCACCAGGAGGAAGGATGGAGGGAAGGAAAACTTACACAAGAAAATGGCAAAGCACAGCTCATTCTAACTGGTACCTATAAAACTAGAAACTCAACAAAACGGAATAGAAATTGGAAATGGAACAATATCTGGAAAAACAACAACATGAAAGTGTCACAGAAAAAAAATCATGGCATATTAATGCAAAAGGAAGACTAAAAAGCACCATGTTTATCCATATACATGATGTGCTTTGTTTTATAAAGTTACTGGATATTTGTAAGATTCAATACATTTTAAAAGGGCTCTAGGGTAAATTTAATAGTTTGACAAACTGAGTTACCTGTGTTTACGCACTTTTTTGGGAGTTGATTTGATTTGGTCTAAGGGTGTTTTGGTTGGGCATCTTTATTTTCTTCTATTACTATAGTTCTCTTTTTTTTTTTTTTTTTTTATTTGAAAATTTAAAAATAATGTTAATAGCTATTATTATAATTAGGGCTACAGATATTTTGAAATCCAAATCGGTCCGCAGGGCCGATGAGTACTAATGACAAATCCAGTTTGGGACAAGTTGTAATTCTGAAGTTTACTTTTTGTTTTTTAAAGTTGATACGATTCTGTCAGACAGTACAAGGTTTCTATGGTTCTACTTTGCATGTGCCGGTTCGTTTGATTCAGGTTGGGAGCATAGTGGCCAAACAGTTAGCCCACGAAGATGCACTCTCCCATGGTCATTGTACAAATAGCATAAAAACGAAAGTAAACAAATAATGGCCAACTTTCTTTTTGAAACTCAAAAGCGGCACAGAAAACATGCTTTTTTTTATACAAATGCACCCTTCAAGAAAACTATCGATAGCTGAAGGAACTATCGCCGATAGTCATGGATATTAAGTTTTCCTATCGATGCAGTACTATCGGCCAGCCTACTATTGCAATACATCAATGGTCCAATGTATCGTTACACTCCTACCGATGACGTCATACGAACACATGTGTTCCACAATCCAAAATAGTCACGAAAATTAATGACTACACTGTGTGTTCCGCAGTCCAAAAAAGTCACAAAAACTAATGACTACACTGGAGGGCTTATAACCCGGGTGCCGGGAGACATAAAATCGAACTGCGTTATAAGTGATATCGCGGTCTAACAATATCGGCCCTTAATCCCCCCACCCACTAATGAAAACCCCATGTTTACATGTTCGTAGCGCTCATTTAGCCATAACCAGGTAGATAAACATATATACTGCTTGCCAGACATAAAGGAAATCATCGCTGAAGTAGCCATTTAGTCCACATGTTCTTATGGCGAAAAATGCGATTCAAAGCCCAGAGACAAAGTCAGACTGAAAGTGAAAGTAGGCATGTCGTACCAATCGGACATCCTTGCCGATATCTTAGATATATGGAATTGTCTGAAGTGTTACGATTGACGTATTACTGTATGCAAGTTAATTCCCTTGAAGTTCTTATATACTTGCAAAAAGGTACCTTCAGACGAATAAAAAAAATACTTTTTCTGCGCGAGAAATGATGTTGGCTATAAAAACCTGATAAGCCTGCACATAATCAAGTCAGGTTTAAATTTTCTTTTTGCGAGTCAAATTCTTTCCTAATGCTATCTTTGAAAATAAACAGTAACTTTACTTTGCACAACCATTTTCCGTGCGTCGGCATGTGTATAATATGAGTTGTGTGCAAAACCTTCGCTGCTGGCCGGAATTATGACATGCTCTAATTATCGAAGATTTCTAAAAACATAATGATAATCAGTGTTCACACTTTGGCAAGACAATCAAGACTTTGTTTATCTGAGATAACTTTTGACAGCGGCGCGTGAATATTGGATAATTATGGACAATTAATGGTAAGCCACATGGCTAAAATCCAGGTAATTGTGTCATTATACATCGGCAAATTGTGTTTACTCGGACCGAAAAAAATATGCATTTTGATACTAAATCGTTTTTTCGAACTCAAATTCGGTCAGAACAGACAAAAATTCGGATTTTTGTAGCCCTGATTATAATTATTATTATTTTATGCCGTGGCACATTGTATAATCTCTTCCACTCTTTTCGGGTCTGTCAGCTCCATACCTATGACCTGGGTTCATGAAAATTAATTGAATTATTGGTTTAGACACCAACAACTGTATCTATACTGCTCAGCAAAAGATTTTGCCTTTGCTTTTCTCCTCACTAAAACGATTTCAGAATATGTTCCTTGGTTCCCAAAACTTAAGTTATCCTTCCCTTGGTTTCATTGTTGTCATGCTTAGGATCCTCCTGTCCTGTACCCATTCCCAAATTGCCTTACAAATCACAAAATGAATCTTTAAGGTAAATGTAATAGGCAGGGTGCGAAGTTTTGGAATTTGGAATTTATCTTTTCCTCAACACAAATTTTTCTTAAAACAATATGTATTGTGGTTTGAACCCCCTCGCCAGTCCCTTACCATGCCCTGTATCTGTCCTGCTTTAATTTAACAACATACTAACATCTAATATAGTCTAGTGAGTAGTCTAGTGTATTCCATGACCGTGTAAGGTTGTTAGGGCACCATTGACAGATTCTCTGGTCTTCAGTTGCCCATAGTTGAAAGGGATTATGTATTCCAGGTTACTGTCTGTATATCTTTCAGTCTGCTGTCCATTAAATGTAAGGTTGGTGTTGTTCCATTATGAAATTTTCATTAATTGATCATCAGAAATAATCAGAGGATTCATTTCCATCAATATTCGATTATATGTCAGGAGTAGTGGTATCAGTGTCTGGGACCATCGTGATACATGTATGACTGAAAAATTGTTGAAAACTATGCTAGTACCACCTTATTCAATTTCTATATTTATGGAATAAGTGACACATCAAGGCATTCAAGGGGAAATGTGTCTGACAATGTTTATATTTTTTTCTAAATAAATATGATCTGTACTTGACAGTAATAGGTGGGATAAAGTTATAATATTTCAGTTTCTAAGAGTGCATGTGCTTCCAGCTAGTTTTATATATGTATTCTTATGATATTATTAGACAGAGCAGTAATTACTGTTTCTCACCTATTTAACAAATGTGGCAAACAGCCACTATCGCAACATGTCTACATTTTTATCGCACCTGCTTTAGCAAGGTGCGATATAGGCGTCCGGTTTTCCGTCCGTCATTCCGTCCGTCTGTCCGTCCGTCAGTCCGTTCACATTTACGTCAACCCTGGCGTTAAATATTAATTTCTCCCAAACCACTGCACCCATGGTTCTCAAATTTCATTTGGATCATGACCAGACTGCAAGACCTCAGAATGATAAAAATCAGCCCGGTCCAGAATCCAAGATGGCCGCCATTGCAACAAATTTCCGTTCACATTAATTTTACGTTAACCCTGGCGTTAAATTCTATTAAATTAAAAACCACTGTACCCATTGTTCTTAAATTTTACATGGAGCATGACCAGACTGCAAGACCTCAGAATGATAAAAATCAGCCAGGTCGAGAATCCAAGATGGCCGCTTTTGCAACAAAATTCTGTTCACATTAATTTTACATTAACCCGGGCGTTAAATTCTATTAAATTAAAAACCACTGTACCCATTGTTCTTAAATTTTACATGGAGCATGACCAGACTGCAAGACCTCAGAATGATAAAAAGTAGCCAGGTCGAGAATCCAAGATGGCCGCCATTGCAACAAATTTCTGTTCACATTAATTTTACGTTAACTCTGGCGTTAAATTCTATTTAATGAAAATCCACTGCACCTATTGTTCTCAAATTCCATATGGAGCATGACCAGACTGCAAGACTTCAGAATGGTAAAATTCAGCCAGGTCAAGAATCCAAGATGGCCGCCATTGCAACAGAAAAGCGCTCACATTTACGTTAACCCTGGTGTTAAGGTCTATATTTAATAAATTTCTCCAAAACCACTGCACCCATGGTTCTTAAATTTTATATGGAGCATGACCAGACTGCAATGCTTCAGAAAGATCAACTTCAAATCAGCTTCTATTTCAGAACCACTTGGTATATTTGGTTGAAATATTGCATGGAACATCAGTGGGCCATGACCTCTGCTACTGTGGAATTGCAATGCAGGTGCGACATAGCATTCCGCGGAATTCTTGTCTTTGATTGCCGTAGTCCTGAAATCAAAATAATCCCACTCATGCAAATAAATGTTGCCATGGAATGGATAAATTTTCCTCCTAAACAGTTCTTGTTTGGCTACAATTGGAGCAAGGAATTTTCGGGAATGTACAAGTATAATATTCCAATTGAATTGAAACTACTGGCAACACATGACCTTTAGTTAGTTGAAAACTGGGCCTAAGTCTGACTTTGAAAAATTGGAAAAAAAAAACCCCCTAAAATGTTTGCCAAAGAGCCATAGGGATGACTGATTTTGAAAAGGCAAATTCAATTATTTGATCATCGGAACAACACTACATTACTCTCTGTCCATATGTCTGTGAGCATTTCGTGGCTGTCTGATAACTTGAGTATGTAATGAAGGAATTTCCCCGTGATTGCTTTTGCAAGCAGGATCAATAGGGGTCACTTTCCATTGGTGTCAGTGTTGTCTATGTTGTTGTCAGTGTCCTTGTTGTCATTGACAATGTTTACCCATTTTCTAGATGAGATGAAAAGAATTTTTGTAACAAAACTTCACATAGGCTTAGATCATGACATTGTTTCCACAAGAATTGTAAAACTGATATCAAAATAATAACATGATCACAATTGTGTTATCTGCCCCTCACACAGAGCTATACATAGTTTTAGAATGAAACAAAACCTGATAAAATCAGACCTGGTGTATCTAGATGAAATTTCACAGAAATGAATGAAATAATATGTTTTCTGTTTCAATCAGTGTTTTGTCCACCAGTTATCTCCCCTTGCTCCAGGCTATATGAAATCAGTTTAAAGGAATTTTTCTGAAATTTGCAACTTATTTTCAGGTTTTTAACCCTTCTTGTTTATCTTTTGATACAAGTTTAAAAGCCTTTTCAAGGATATTCCACTTATGTTCAGAATCTGAATTATTCATTGATGATATGTCCAAGGACAATCGTTCATGGGGACCTGTGATCAGGGAAGCTAGTCCCCAGCCCTTACAAGGGAAGTAAACTTAGTAACCAAATCCTCTGCACACCCAGCAACAGAAATAAGGAAATCTTCAAGGGAGTTCTAATCTCTAATAGTCTGGGGGAAGAAACTGGACATGTAAATGTCAGTCCCAGCCATTTGTGTTTGAAATGCCGACAATAATTATGTCTTTCCCCTTCAGGGTCGGGAGACATATTGTTTTTCCCCGGGCGTCTGTCCGTCCGTCTGTCTGTCCGTCTGTCTGTCCGTCTGTCTGTCACAAATCATGTCCGTTCTATAACTTGAAAACCGCTCAAGCTATATTCGCGAAACTTCATATAAATATCAATCAACATGAGGCGACGTGCAGAGTGCAAGAATGGTAACTCTGGCATTTATACTTTTTGAGTTATTTCCCTTGGAACTTAGTCCATCACAAAATTGTGTTTCAATCGTGTCCGTTCTATAACTTGAAAACGGCTCAAGCTATATTCGCGAAACTTCATACAAATATCAATCAACATGAGACGACGTGCAGAGTGCAAGAACGGTAACTCTGGCATTTATACTTTTTGAGTTATTTCCCTTGGAACTTAGTCCATCACAAAATTGTGTTTCAATCGTGTCCGTTCTATAACTTGAAAACCGCTCAAGCTATATTCGCAAAATTTCATTTAAATATCAATCAACATGAGATGACGTGCAGAGTGCAAGAATGGTAACTCTGGCATTTATACTTTTTGAGTTATTTCCCTTGGAACTTAGTCCATCACAAAATTGTGTTTCAATCGTGTCCGTTCTATAACTTGAAAACCACTCAAGCTATATTTGCGAAACTTCATATAAATATCAATCAACATGAGATGACATGCAGAGTGCAAGAAAGGTAACTCTGGCATTTATACTTTTTGAGTTATTTCCCTTGGAACTTAGTCCATCACAAAATTGTGTTTCAACTGTGTCCGCTCTGTAACTTGAAAACTGCTCAAGCTTTATTCACGAAACTTCATACAAATATCAATCAACATGAGGCGATATGCAGAGTGCACAAATGGTAACTCTGGCATTTATACTTTTTGAGTTATTTCCCTTGGAACTTTGTCCATCACAAAATTGCGTCTCAGTCGAGTCCGTCTATAACTTTAAAACCATTCAAGCTATATTCATGAAAGTTCATACAAATATCAATCAACATCAGACGACGTGCAGAATGCACTCTGGTGTTTATACTTTTTGAGTTATTTCCCTTGGAACTTTGTCCATCACAAAATTGCGTCTCAGTCGAGTCAGTCTATAACTTTAAAACCATTCAAGCTATATTCATGAAAGTTCATACAAATATCAATCAACATGAGGCGATGTGCAGAATGCAAGAACCATAACTTTAGCATTTATACTATTTGAGTTATTTCCCTTAGAACTTTGTCAGTCACAAAATCGTGTCTCAGTTGTGTCTGCTGTATAACTTGAAAACCATTCAAGCTATATTCACGAAACTTCATACAAATATCAATCAACATTAGAAGAATTGCATAGTGCAAGAACCATAACTCTTGCATTTATACTTCCTGAGTTATTTCCCTTGGACCTTTGTCAGTCACAAAATCGTGTCTCAATCGCTTTATTACTTAAAAACCGGACAAGCTATATTCACGAAACTTCATACAAATGTCAGTCAACACTAGACAACCTGCAGAGCACAGCATTTATACTATTTGAGTTATTTCCCTTGGAACTTTGTCATTCACAAAATCGTGTCTCAATCGTCTAAGGTCTATAACTTGAAAACTGTTTAAGCTATATTCATGAAACTTCATACAAATATCAGTCAACATATAAATACACGACGTGCAGAGCACTGTAACTCTTGCATTTATATTTTTTGACAAAAACTAAATATGAATATCAGTCAACATTACATGACATGCAGAGCATAACAACTATAACTCTTGCATTTATACTTTTTACTTATTATGAATCCCTGCTTCAGGGTAGGGAAACATATTGTTTTTTCCTTGGCGTCTTAATGACTGATCCTTTTGACATCAAAAAGGGGGGAGACATCTGTTTTTTCGTAGGAAAACAATTCTAGTTGATTCCTGGTACGCCTGCTTTGGGAAACAAGGTCATTTATAGGTGTTCTGGCTGCACCCTTCAGACTTTTGCAAAGCATTATAAATCTCTCTTTTTTTCAGAGATTCCCACCTAAGTTTCTTGAGAATGCCAGTCATAGATCTATTATCCAACATTACAAATCAGCTGCCCTTTTCTGCACCTTCTCAAGTTTATCTTGAAGAGGATGTTGAGCTGATTGTTTAACATTTTGGTTTTGTAGTGCAGCAATGTGCCAAAAGATGGAGGTTGAATGAAAAACAGTGTAGACCTTGATCAGACTGCTCCTCCTTTTTAGGAGAAGTCTGATCCAGGTTGCACCATTTGCTGAGAACCTTTTGCTCCTAAACTTAGAATTTTTACACTACTCCAGGATTACTAATGATTAATATTGGGGGTTTCGGGTAGTGCGATGGTGCTGTGTGTAACTTCCAGTACCGAGGGGTCCTAATAATAGGGCAAGGGCCTATTGTGCTTGCAGTAGGTGCAGGTAGGGTTTGTTTGGACAGTTTTTTCTCTCATCTATCATTTCTCTCTTCTTTCTCGCTCACTCTTTCAGACAGCCCAGTATTGAATGAAATACTGTCTCTAAGGGCTGTTAAACCCAAAACAATCAATCAGTCAACCTTTCAATTACTAATATTGATGTCTTCATTTTTTATCACAGATGTGGCTATAGCATGGCCAAAGTTCGAGTGTCACACACACCAGCAGTAACCAACAAAAACATGAGAGCAACCACACCACCAGCCAGGAAGGAGAGGAAATGGAAAGCTTTTCCGGGAAAGAACAAATTTGCTTGTAATGGGCGCTGTATGTGTGCTCCTGACTGGCAGGGATTCCTATGTTGTTTGGCTCTGGTGGTTATAACAGGTATACACAGGGTATAAGCGATTCCGCTAATTTTTTCTTCCTGCAGAGACTGTACATCATATTTGGCTTCCGCCGAGACTGTCTGCAATCTCTTGCTTCCTGCCGAGACTACTGTACATGATAAATTGCTTTCTGCAGAGACTGTCGGTTTGATTCCGCGAGGCTCTCGGCAGGAAGCAGAGTCACGCAGACAGTCTCGGCAGGAAGCCATTTTTCGAGGACAGTAGTCCCTGCAGGAGGCAAGAGTTCGCGGACAGTCTCGGTGGAAGCCAAATATGATGTACAGTCTCTGCAGGAAGTGAAAATTAGTGGAATCGATTATACCCTGTGGTATGGTTAAGTTATAAATTTAAATGAAAAGTGGTTATAAGGTGAAGAGGTACACTTCCAAGGGCAGCAACTGCCATATTCATTTTTGTCTCCTTGCTCAATAGGGGTCAATTCTTTCAGAAAAAAATTTTGCTCCTGTAGAAGCAAACTGTTGTCTCCTTGCTCAGTAGGGCTCCACTCTTTAAGAAAAGAGTTTGCTCATTTAGGAGCAGATTCTTTTGTCATCTGGGAAAGCAAACAGGAAATCACAAAAATTGTCTCTCTTTGAAACTCTCACTATTGGTGGAAAAACATTTAAGCATACCCATTCACTTTAATGGTGGATATAGACAATACTATGATCAGGTTGTGCAGTTGCATATATAATTTACACGATATTGATTCCCCATGATTTCCGATTTTGATTTCTGATTTCTGTCTGCCACAGAAGGCCTTGTCATCAAGCAAATGAAATATGCATAAGTGGTTTGTTTAGAAAAATAACAACAACAGATTTAACAGCCAAATGATATCGTCCAGTTTGCTGCACATGGAAAAAGTGCAAAACTGACATGTACTGTCAGCGTCTCAGTCAGATTTTTACTTTTAAATTATCACATTGGCATACCTTGAGCAAGAAATTCAGACGTGAGCAGTGAAAAATAAGTATAATATGGGCATTAAAAATGCATACTTTCTTTTGCCTCAAAGTGTAGATGCATTTGATGCCAATAATGTTAAAAAATATATATTGAAATGGGCTGTTTAGAATAGTATAATGTTATTTAACAGGAGTTGAGATGTTCTGTTGATTTGTAGAACAAACTTCCTTAGCCCCTTGTATGTAAATCATACGTATTTCTTCCTTTCAGGAGCCTTATTTTTTGCCCTTGACTGCCCTTACCTAGCTGTCAAGGTCACACCAGCCATCCCTGTTATAGGAGGACTGATGTTTATCTTCATAATAGGAACCCTCCTTCAGACATCTCTTATTGACCCAGGAATTATTCCGAGGGCAACCCTGGCAGAGGCCCTGGACACAGACAGAATTCACCAACAAGAAAATCCTAGCCAGGAGACCAACAACCAAAATTCTTATGTATCATATACACCACCAAGATATAAAGAAATAGAAATTCAGGGACGCACATTTAAGCTGACGTACTGCCATACGTGTCAAATGTTCCGACCCCCACGTTCTTCCCATTGCAGTAGATGTAATAATTGTGTTGAGAGGTTTGACCATCATTGCCCCATGGTGGGAAACTGTATCGGTAAAAGGAACTACAGATATTTCTACATGTTTATTACATCAACCGCAATTATGTGTGTATATGTCTTAGGCTGCAATATTGCTGTGATAGTGCTGAAAGCCAATGAAACAGATGTTGGTGAAGCTTTCAAAACTTCCGTTGGCTCTATTATCGAGGGCATTGTTTGTATAGGATCTTTGGCCTCTGTAGGGGGTCTTTCTTGTTACCATAGTTACCTCGTTGCTATGGAAATGACAACAAATGAAGACATTAAGGGAACATACAGTCAGAAAAGATTTAAGAATCATGTAAATCCCTGGAGTCATGGAAACTGCTGCTTTAACTGCTGTTATGTGCTATGCTCACCGAGACACCCAAGCCTTATAGATAGGAGAGGCTATATTGAAACAGTTGATGAACAGTCAGCCCAGCAAGGGTATCAGAATGCAGGATCTGATGTCATGCAAGTGTAATTACCCTATATATATTCAGCTATAAGACGGGGATTCCATCTCTAGAATGACACCTAATATCTGGATGAGTCATACAAAATTCAGCTGTGAGATGGGTTTTGCCTTCCAAAGCAATCCCAAAAATCTAGATCCGTCTTATTAGACAGATCTAGATTTTTGGGATTGCTTTGGAAGAGAAGATCTCTCCTGTCTTATAACGGAAAAATAACATGGTAAATATTTGCAGAACTGTAGAGAGAATAATTCTAGGATGTTTTTTCTTATTTACACATAAAAACATATTTGTGCCCCTCATTAGAACTGCTTCATTGAGGGTGGTGGGCTAGTGGCGTTAGGATGAGTGAAGATGTCTGAAACTTTTGGCTATTGGGTGTCCTACAAGTACTAGCTTAAGGTAAGGCAAGAGTCTGCGGTGCTTTCAGAAGGTGGGGGATGGGGCTCTTTGGACTTTCCTCACTTCTTCTGCTTTCTCCATCTGGGAGATGGCTCAGTACAGACTGAAATAGACTGAAAAACTGTCATAAATGGCTGTTAAACCCAAAAAACCAACCAAGTCTCAGTCAGGCAGTTCTGATAAGAGAAAAACAACATGTGTTTTAGTAGAGAATTATGAATAAAAACCTTGGATTATTCTCAAAACTGTGCTTTAGTAGAGCCCTTTGTTTAATTTAATAGAAATGGATGATATCAAAATTGGGTCAACTGTGATACTTAGAAGTCTGACAGTCAGAATGATGCTAACTTCTGTAAACAGCTGGAACATCCGAAGATAGCTCAGAAACATACTTAGTGGGAAATATGTTGATAGTATCATGCCTGGTAAATGCTCAGTTCCACTTCCACCTGGTTGTTGTGGTTGTTTTATTGCATGGAAAGCAGCTGTGGTCATGCTGGGACAGTCAATTACACACAATTCCTAGGCAGGCTTAGACCTCCTTAGCGGTAAACCAGTACTTGGTTCACATACTTTAGTCAGTAACTGACAGCTGTGTAAGGAGAAACGAACGAATGTGGGGGGACTGGGTGTGGAACCTGGGACCTCTTTCATTGGCAAGCTCTTGAGAGACGTGCTACTGACTGCTCTACCGGGCGCAGCCATTTCAACCTGGAAATTATAAGTTTAAGCTTTGCCAGCTCCAGAAAAGAAGGGGTAACAGGGATAATTAATTCAAAGATAATTTTCAATGTTCCTTCATAATACCATAATTATGTTGTGACGCCTCATTAGAACTGTCTCACCAAGAGGATTCTAATGAAAGGTCACAACATACATTTTGATTGAGAAATAAGAAAAATTATCTCAGAATTATCCTCGAAACCTTACCTTACCTGGAGCTGTATTAAATCTGCAAGTGGATGGCCAAAATATAACAAAACTATTTGACCCATATGTACATAAAGCATATTTGTACAAAAGTTCGGCATTGTATACGATAATCTGGTGGATTTATGACAAAATCCTGAAAATGGCCAACCCATAACTCTGTTTTGGCCACTTTCAAGAGTTTTGTAATAATTGCACCTGTTCTTTTACTTTAAAACCAATTTGCTGTGCAAATATGCTTTGTCTGCATAAGAGTTGAATAGTATTGTTATAATAAGTTCTATTTTATGTATTCATTTGAAGAAGCTTGAATTCTTACTTTCAACGTGGGAATTGAGTTGAGCGTTTACCAGGCATGAGCCAACAAGGCATCTTAAAAAGTTGGAGATAATTCATATAAAGCCTGAGATGCCTTTATTATTTATGTATTATATATCTGAAGTAGGAATAAATGGTTAAATAGCCTTTCTTAAAGTATGTGTGAGAAAGAAGAGCTGGATATTTATTTCATTATGATTGTTAAAGATTTCTGTGGCTAAGGCAGTCCACTTCCCATTTAACCCATTTCTGCCTAGCAGCCCATAAAAGGAACAAGGACATAGGCAAACAGTGCAGACCAAGGGTCTTCACTGTTTGGATATAGTTTACAGGAATTTCCATAAATATGAAGAAATATGGAAAATTATCACAATTTTTGCTGTTTCCTATTCTTATTTGGAGCAGTGCATTCTGAATTGGACAAATGGCTAGTAAAAACTAAATAGGAAGAGTTCATTTGACAATCCAGGTCTGATGTCTTAAAATGAGATTTGAAGAAAATAGAGACTATCACAAAATTTATATGAAGAAATAAATAATATTTAAAAGTGCAGCTGATGTTCATCTCTTTTTAAAACAGACATTTCTTAAATTTATGGAAAAATATACAGAAATTAAAATTATCATGCAGTTATGGTCAAATATTCCTGTTATCTAGACCTAGGAAGAACAATTTGTTAGCAAAATTGCACCAAAATGAGCTGTGTCATGTGTCGGGGGAAATGGCTAGTTTTAGTAGAAAACTGTGTCTTATTAAGCTGTTTGGGTACACCCCAATGCTTTCCACCATCTTTACAAAGGGAAATAACTTTTGTGACTTCCTGTTTCCTTTCCTGTCAGCTGTAACCCATCTTATATGTGATCTATTCTTAAAGTAAAGAACTTGTTCCTGAGGGATTCTGTTGAGAAGGGAGGCTGCCCTTGAAAGTACTATTTACATTAGCTGGGAAACTCATGCCTTCTTCATAGGGGTCACATATGAGCTGCGATATGACAAAACCAACAAAGGGCATGTGCGCCATGCAAAGACTCAGATCAGCCTGGGCCTAAAGCGTCTAAACGACCTCTATGTAGACAATGAAAACTCTGATCAGACTGGGCGGATGCCCAGGCTGATCTGAGTCTTCGCTTGGTGCATATGCCATTTTACTGGTTTCTTCATGTTGCAACTCATATAAGAAAGAATGTGTAGTTTACATAGAGCTAGATATAATACAAATTTTTATAATAATTTTCTCAGAATTATGTAGACAATTGCATGAATCAGGTTTATACTATATGCATGTTGATATTTTTATAATGAAATATGCTTTTGTTGTGGAGCAGAAAAGTGTGAAAAAGTATGTTTTGATTTAGAATATACATTTAAAATTTGAAACATGACAACATGACAACAGTTTCCCTTCCAAAACAATCTCATAGAGCTAGGTCTGTCTTGTAAGACAGATCTAGATCTTTGGGATTGTTTTGGAAGAGAAGAGAAGAGAAACCCCATTTTATAGCTGAATTCCACAAGACTGATTTACAAATTGTGGTACTTTTGGAAAGATAAATTCCCATCTTATTATCAAATAAATATGTGAGCTGCGACACGAGAAACCCAACAAAGTGGTTGTGCACCCAGCGCAGACTCAGATAAGCCTGGGCATCTGCCCAGTCTGATCAGAGTCTTTGCTGTGCGCATGGAGGTAGCCTTAACTCTTAGCTACAATTTAAGTGCACACGAAAGACTCCCATCAGATTAGGCGGATGCTCAGGCTAAATTGAGTCTTTACTTGGAGCACATGCCACTTTGTTGGTTTTCTCGTGTCGCGGCTCATATGTTCTTTCAGCTTGCAAGACCAGTGAGCAAACCAAATGTGATAATGCCCTGTTAGTTGTCTGTTCATCTTAACCTCTTTTCAAAACTACAATGAGTCAAAGTTTAAATTTTTTCATGAAGAATCATTTAATTGTGTCTGTCAAATTCCTTCAAGATAATTTTGTGGAATATTTTATTGTGAGATGTCACTGCAAGCTGTTTATAAGTATGTCAATACATCTTTGTCTATTGTCTCTTTGAACAGATACAAATACACATGGTTTCCCTTTTTAGCTCGCCTGAACAAAAGTTCAGGAAGAGCTATTGTTGTCACCCTGGCGTCGGCGTCCGCATCGGCGTCGGCGTCCGAACTGGATGTTTTGGTTAAAGTTTTTTAAAGACCTATATTTTAACCCATGGATGGGCAAGACACTGCAGGCGAGCTATCCTGTACGCGGACAGGTCTTGTTTTGTGTGTCTGAGTTTTTTGTCCCCACTAAATCAGGGCTCAGCGTAGAGGGCGATTTGGGAGAAATAGTCTCCTTAAGCTGGCTGACTTCTGCCTATTTTGAGCTGAGGGAGAAGTGAAAATGTATAAAACATATAGGGAAATCCAAAATTTGGACCAGAACTTCTCCCTAAAGTCCAGAAAATGTCGCAAAACTTCTCCCTGTCTGATAGCTGTAGGCTGACCCCTGTAAATCATCAAAATATTTCTAAATTTTGTTCCTTGATTTCTTTGTCATGTTGCTGCCATAGCCAAAGCTCAGATAAGGATAGGTGTTGAGTATAATTTTGAAAAAAACTTTTCTTATTTCTCGACAAAAACATGTTGTGATCCCTCATTAGAATTGTTTTGTCGAGAAATTTTGCAGAGGGGTTACAGCATCTGTGAATGCTGTTTCTGTGAAGAAATATGGAAAATCATATCTGTTTCCCTTTCACATGTAGACAGAGCCCTAGATCAGAGGGAGTATTTTGTGATAATTATGGATAATTTTTGTTAATTCTGCATAAAAACATATGTTGTGACCCCTCATCTGAACCGTCTCGTCGAGACGGTTCAGATGAGGGGTCACAACATATGGTTTCATTGAGAAATAAAAAAAAATATCCCTCAATTATCATCAAATACCCCTCTTATCTGGAGCTCTGGTAGAGCACTATTGCATTACAACTGCTGGCAACTATCTAACTGTGTTAAGTATGTTTGTAAACATCTGTCTTTTTCTGGCTGCTTTAGTTTGCATGACAGATATTTATGCCAGAATGTTTTGTTATTTTCGTTTTGTTATTTTGCTTGTGTACTAGCTGCAGACTTATTCTTGTACATTGTGGTGCAATAGTATTTCAGCTAGTATCTTTAAGAGAAAATTTATACATGTATAAGAGTACTTTGAGTTTGGCTGTAGTACAAGTGTGAGTCAAAAATAAATCAGCCTAAATGATTTTTAATTGACTTTCAAGGCCATGACTTTCACATTTCTTGTAACACAGTATTTAGGCATGTGTCTGAACTTGTATCAATATACCTTATCCAGAGGAGTAAACAGGAGTTTATTCATGTTAATACAGAGCTCTAGATAAGAGGGGTAGTTAATGATAATTGAGGGATAATTTTCTTTATTTCTCATTGAAACCATATGTTGTGACCCCTCATCTGAACCGTCTTGTTGAGACGGTTCAGATGAGGGGTCACAACTTGTGTTTTTATCCAGAAATAACAAAAATTATCCCTATTTATCACCAAATACTCCCTCTTATCTAGGGCTCTGTAATATAACATTATTTTGGGAAAAGAGGCAGGGGGCATTTATAAGAGCAGAGTTGATAATTAGGATTAATACAGTAGCTCTTGGAAAGAATTTGCTCTCTTGGAGCAAATTCTTTCCTTCAAGAGTTGATCTCTACTGATAAGATAGGCAAAAAAGTTGAGTTGCTTCCTCTGAAAGTAAACCCATTCACCTTAATACTGTTTATTAGAGGTAATTTGGTAGGGGCTGATTTACTAACTTTTAGGCTGTAAATAACACCCCCCTTCCGCAAAGTGCAATGTCCCAGGGAGGTTTAATAGGATTAATACTGTAGATTCATTTAGTGATATTGGATAGTAAATGTAGCGAGTGAAAAAGGCTTGCTTTTCATCTGAACTGGAATGCAGTACTGTATTGTAATTTGTTATTTTTTTTTTTAAAGGGAAAGTAGGCAAGGAAATACATTATAAATGAACCGCAAGTGGTCATTTCATATAAAATTTATGAAACAAGCCATGAGTGTAAGGTATTTGTTTATCATATGACCCTTCAAAATTGGATTTTATTGCCTTCAAAATCATTATTTTTATAAGAAAACCCATTGCTGACACAGTCAATGTCAGTGATGTTACATGTATGGGCTAAAATGTTATTGCATATGTGCTTGTGTGGTGATACCTTTTTCATGACATGATGTTATCCACTGAATAACAGAGACTTCATATGATAAATAGTTCTGCTTCCGGCAATTTCATTCTTAGAAGATGAAAGCAGGTCTTGATGTCTACTAGATGCCATGACCGGACACACTGAGATAAAAGTTTCTGGAAACTGTGGAGCCCCTGATCACACTGCAAGTTGCAGTATTATCAGAGGCTGCGTTGTTTTCCATTGGCAACAACATTTTTTCATGCAATAAGGAATGGTAAGATAGGCTTGTGCAAAGTTTTAGTATAATTAAGAATAATCATTTAAAGTGTCCAATATTTATATCAATGGTTCCATGAATGCATATTGGGTGCAGTCAGAATTCTACCACCAGCAGCTTGTGGGGAATCAGTAGCTTTTGGCACACTTTTGTAGCCACAGGTAGCTATTTGGCTGCTTGAGTAGAACTTGCCCATTGGGCACTCCTTGTTGAATCAACATTGAATCAACCTTGATTGGTCATGATGTTGGAGTCAGTGTCATGATGTTGATTCAATGTTGATTCAGTGTTTGAATCAATGTTGAGTCAGAGTTAAGTGCGTGCAGGGTAGGCAGCATTGTTTGGCAATTTCAAAATAGCATCCCTATATGAGCAGCGACACGAAAAACCAGCAATGTGGTTGTGGGCCCAGCGCAGACTCAGATCAGCCTCGGCATCTGCCCAGTCTGATCAGAGTCTTCGCTGTCCACATGGAGGTAACTTAGACCCTTAGCTATCCTTTGAGCACTTAATAAAGAGTCTGATCAAACTGGGCAGATGCCCAGGCTGATCTAAGTCTGCCCTGGGCACAGAACCACATTGTTGGTTGTGGTGTCGCAGCTCATATCAGGAAGCAAGTGAGTAGTGCTGAAACTATGCTGACTATACTAATGACAGCCATAGCATTAGAGAAGCTTTTGATTGAAGTAACTTCGTTTAAAGTTACAAATATGATGATTGAGAACTTCGTGCTACAAACTGGTTGCTGATGATACAGACAACTACAGGATCTGTCCAGAATACAGCCCTATCTTTGGTTTCTTTGGCTTCAGAAGGCAACATCAGCCACCTGTTGGTATAAATGATCTATAAATTATCAGTTATATAATGAAGGGTAAACAGTGTTTATTACTTCAGGAAAATATGTATCTTGTTTTGAAGAAGTTGCTTAAACAGGATGGATGATCAGGTGGTTTTCATGTCACAGGAAATACTGGAAATTCCAGTACACGGTTGCTTCGTGGTTAGATTTTTCAGGATAACTACTTTGTTGCAAAATGCAGTCTTATAGAATAAAGTGCAGTAAATGTGTGCGCTTAAGTCCTTTTATTTCGTGTTCTTCTTTTTACTGAGAGTTTACTTGTTTTCCTGTTAAAACCTCCCCCAGTTTTGGAGCAACAACATCATTCACGTGCCACAGCCTACTTTCGGTTTCCGATGTTCGGGGACGATTAAATATGAAAACTATAAAACTCACTATAAAATCGTAAATATCATCTGAAAGTACTCATGACTACACATTCACTGCACTGCATTTTGAAAGAATGCATACAGAAACAATGAAATTGTTCAGAATGATGTAAGAAAATGACGCAAGAAAGCATGTGATCATCCACCCTGTTAAATGTGGAAGTGAAATTTAAGTGGTATCACATGGAAAGGTCCCTAAGTGCATGTAATAACGAAAGACTTAGCCTGTACATTAGTGGAGTCTGATCAGCATCTTTTCTGTTTTCATGGTAAAAGTTGACATGTGGGAATCTGTATTGCAAAAGAGAAGAGCCGGATCATTCTGCATTGAGGTCATCAATGAAAACTGTTGGTTTGCTATGGTCCTATCTACCCAACAATGTCAACAATATGTTGCCATAATGAGGAAAAGATTTCTTTGTATCCTATAAAGTTCACTTCCATATTAAATAATTTCGGCTAATCTCTTAACCCATTGCATTCTGGGTATTTTTGTTGTCTGCCATTCTGGATATTTTTAGCTCACCTGAGCCGAAGGCTCACAGGTGAGCTTATAGTATAGGCAGGCATCCGCCGTCCGTCGTCCGTCTGTCAATGTTTTCAAACGACATCTCCTCTGAAACTACAAGGCCCATTGTTACCAAATTTCATATACAGCATCTATAGGCAGGGGGAACCAATAATACTGTTTTTTATCCAAATCCCTTTGGAACTTTGGTTGCTATGGCAACGTAAAGTTTCCATTGACTTGTATGGGAAAAATTGAAAATTTGCATTTATTGCTATGTCACTGTAGATATTTTGACAAATCTTTTACAGAAATGTTCCTTGAGTAGTCCTCTATCAACCACATGAAATTTCTATAAATTACACAATTTGGCTGGTTGCCATGGCAACCAAATGGTTAAAAATTAAAAAATCTTCTCCACAGAAACTGTGCATCCAATAAAGCTTAGGCTTCACAGAAAGAATCTTAGTACTAGCCTCTATAAAAATACTGTTTTTCTTGGCAGTTGCTCTAGCAGTTTGGTTGCTATGGCAACTTACAGTTGCCATTGACTTATAATGGCAAAATAGAATATTTGCATTTATTGCTATGTCATTGAAGATATTTTGACAAAACTTTTATAGAAATGTTCCTTCAGTAGTCCTCAACCAATCTTATTAGATTTATGCAAATTGCACAATTTGGCTGGTTGCCATTGCAACCGAATGGTTAAAAATAGAAAAATATTAAAAAATCATCTCCGCAGAAACTGTGTGGCCAATATAGCTCAAACTTTACAGAAAGAACCTCAGTACTAGCCTCTATAGAATTACTGTTTTTCATGGAAACTGCTTCAGCAGTTTGGTTGCTATGGCAACTAAGAGTTTCCATTAACTTATAATGGGGAAAATGGAAATTGGCAATTTTTGCTGTCTAACTGCAGTTATTTAGATTTTTTTTCTACAGAAATGTTTCTTGAGTAGTCCTCTACGATTTATATGAATTTTCTCCAAATCGCTGAATTTGATTGGTTGCCATGGCAAAATATAGGGTAAATTTTCGAAAAAAACAAACAAACATCTTCTGCTCAGAAGCCATATGGGGGATGAAGCTGATATTGTGCAGATGTGTTGATGACAGTAGCCTCTACATAAATTTTATTCTTTTTCTTCCAATCCCATAAGAACTTTGGTTGCTATGGCATCTTATAGTTTCCATTGACTTATTATGGGAAAAATGAAGCCATGAGGGGGATGAAGCTGATACTTAGCATACATATTGATAACATTAGCCTCTACCTAAAGTATGTTTTATATTATTATTGCCCGTGTGAATTCGTTGCTATGGCAACTTAAAGTTTCCATAGACTTATAATGGGGAAAGTGGACATTTGCTATTTATTTCTGTGTTACTGCAGATATTTTGACAAAAGCTTTACAGAAATGTTCCCGGAGTAGTCCTCTACCAGCCATATGAATATTTCCCAAATACCTGATTTTGATTGGTTGCCATTGCAGCCAAAGATCTTCTTCTGAGAAGCCATTATGGGGGGATAAAGCTTTTTTTCATAAATATTTGTGATATTATCCTCCACATAAATGGTGCTTTTTATTGCTGTTGTACATGGTGTTTTGTTGCTGTAACCTCAGTGCTCAGGTGAGCGATATAGGGCCATTGGCCCTCTGGTTTGTTGTCTGCTGAAATTGTCATCTGCATCAAAAATCAAGAATATTTTGACTATATTGGTTTTACCAACTCTTCTAGAAATGATGTCTAGGCAACAAACAGTTTGGATCTCAGATCAGGCCCCACATTTGTGGGGCCTGATCTGGATCGAAACTGTTTGCCCAGATACCCCTAAAGGGGTATCCCGAATGGAATGGGTTAAAGGAGTTAAAAGTGTCCTAAGGAGCTGTATGATCAGAGTCTGCTCTGTTTGGAAATTCATTTTAATCACTACCAATACTTCCTAGCCACTGAAAGAATAAAAAAAAAAAAACATACCTACCTACACACCTGAAATATTTTAAATACGAGCAGAGCAAACATTAGATCTTCTTAACTCTTTAAGCCCCAGTGACGCAATTAGCAAAATTTGCAAACAGCGTAGATCCTGATGAGGCGGCTCACAATGAGCCGCCTCATCTAGATCTACACTGTTTGCCCTCTAGTCTATGAATTCTCAATATAAAAAGTCTTGGACAAGGCATTTTTTTAATTTTTGCAGACGTAAATTTTGTCGTCTGCTTTTTGGTAATGAAAGAGTTAATGACAGCCTAGGCCCAGTTCTTCAAAGCATTGTTGGCTTAAAGAGTTGTTAGTGAAGGATTTGTTAGATATTCTAGTACAGCAAAAACTCAAGTGTGCTTATATTTTCGCTGAAAAATTGAGAGAGGCTTTTGCATTGCAAAAGCCCCTCACAGTTTTTCAGCAAAAAATGTCTGAGGTTTTGTGTGTAATATGTTAAAAATTTAACGTCTCATCAACTAAAACCATTTTTCAATTTTGAACAACAGGGCCAAGATGTACAAGCTGATTGAGTCTTGGCCACTGGCACATGCACATGTATTAAGGTTTCTTTTCAAGTGACACCACTGTAGTGTAAGAGTATTTATTGACTTTGACTTTCTATTTTTGTAGGTAAATATATTATCATGTTATGAACTAGGCTTCTTGTTCTTTCTGTCCTGTAAAAACACTACCATATTAACAAAAAAAACATATTTTTTTGTAATCAATCAATCAATCACTGGGGTAATGCAGTTAACGTATCCTATAAAAGGCACTCTTCGGACATAATCTGGGCTATAAAAGCAATTAAAGTCTTAGACACTTACAGTCATCAAACCTGGCATGAGGTTTCTTCATAGAATGGTCTGAAGGGATGTTGCGTTTATATTTAGCTTTGACTTATAGTTCATGCTCTGCTGTCTTAGTAAAATTTGACATCCAAAATTTCTTAAACCCTAGCGCTTCAGTCTACTTCTCTTTAACTGCAATGCCTACAGTCACCAAACGTGGAATAAGATTTTTTTCATAGAATGGTCTCCAGAGCTGTTGCACTTATTTTTACCCTTGACCTATATTTCACGCTCTGTTGAATTTGTATATTTTACATTAAAAATTAAGTTTTTGCTATTGTTCAAATGTTTCTATCTAACTTCAGTGCATATGATAATTAAACATGGTATTAAGTTTCATTTAAGGATGTGTTGCAAACAAGGAAGACAATTTTTGCTGTTTTACTATTTAAGTTACCTTCATGTGCGATAAATTTTGTGTCCGGGCCATAACTTCTCAGCGCATAAGGAGTCCGGTAGCTCAATGGGTTAAGTGCTGGCCTACTGATCAAGTGGACCCGGTTTGAGCCCTGCTTGAGGCTTGAATCTTTCCCACTGTAAACAGGATTCCATTTGACACAGCCTTTCATCGTCACCCTCCCATCATCCTGATGTGACTGAAATACTGTTGCAAAGGACGTAAAATCGCAAGTTATCAAGGCATCCACCCTCAACGTATGGAATTTAACAATGAAATTTTACACATGGATTGAGCTTATTGAGACCATATGTAGGGAACAAGGAAGAAAACTCTTGTTCTTTTAGTTTTTGAATCATCTGCCCTTTCCAAAATTTTTTGTTGGGGCTGTAACTCCTAAACCATATTGAATTTAGCCATGATACTTCGTTGATGGTTTATCTATTAGAACAATTTGTGACAATATCACAAAGAGGTATGACATCATTTTAGTTTTTATCTGCCCTTACCAAAATTGATGTCACTGACATAAATCATTAACACTTTGGAATTTATTCATGAAACTGCACAGATTGTTTTATATCAAGAAGACATGTTGCAAACAAGGAACACAAACCTGCTCTTTTAGTGTTTGCGTTTTCTGCCCTTGCCAAAAATTTTGTGTCTCTGCCATTGTTCCTGTATCCTGTGGAACATAGCAATTAAACTTGACAATGGTTTAGCTTATCAAGATGATCTGTCGAAAACAAGGCAGACAATTCTCTTTGGTTTAGTCTTATATGCCCTTGCCGAAAATCTGTGCCTAGGCCATAACTCCTGAACTTTTACAGTTTCACAGATGAGTTTATTTAACCAGGACTATATGCCCCACATGAGACTGACAACTGTCACTATTTTAGGGGTTGAGCTATCTTCCCTTTCCGAAATTCCATGTCTGGGCCTGTCACCATAACACCTATATTTTATAGAATTTATGCATAAAACTTCACAGAGGACTAGCTTAGTGTGAGGATGTGTAGCTGCAGGCTGGGGCATCCGTGTCACATGAACAATTTATTGTAATTTTTTTTTTAAGCTCACCTGAGCACGAAGTGCTCAAGGTGAGCTATTGTGATCGAAATTTGTCCATCGTCCGTCCATCCGTCCGTCTGTCTGTCCGTCCGTCCGTCTGTCTGTCCGTCCGTCCGTCCCTCGCCAACAATTTCTTCAAATGACATCTCCTCCTAGACCAGTGGACCGATTTCTAAATAATTTCGCACAAATGCTCCTCTTATAGCCCTGTGCCAAAATTGCTAAAATGGTTCCGCTCCACTGAACAAGATGGCCGCCAGAGCTAAAAATAGAAAATCCTTTAAACAACATCTTCTCTCAAGCCAGTGGATGGATTTCAAAATAATTTCACACAAATGTTCGACTTATGGCCCTGAACAGAAATTGCTAAAAGGGTTATGCTCCACTGAACAAGATGGCCACCAGAGCTAAAAATAGAAATAAAACCAGAGCTAAAAATACAAATAGATCTTTAAATGACCTAGAGGGCACAGTTTTGATCCAATCTTCATGAAACTGTCAGAATAATAATCTTCATGAAATCTAGGCCAAGTATGAATCTAGGTCGTCGGGTCTAAAACTAGGTCACCAGGTCAAATCTAAGTAAAATCTTGTGTACACTATAGGGGGCACAGTTTTTATCCAATCTTCATGAAATTGTGTCAGAATGTTTATCTTTATAAAGTCTAGGCAAGATTTGAAGAAAGGTTATGTCGGGTCAAAAACTAGGTCACCAGGTCAAATCTTGGAAAAACCTTGTGAACACTCTAGAGGTCACAGTTTTGATTGAACGTACATGAAACTTTGTCACAATAATTATCTTCATGAAATCTAGGCCAAATATTTAACTAGGTCGTGTTGGGTCAAAAACTAGGTCACCAGGTCAAATATTAGTAAAACCTTGTGTACACTCTAAAGGGCACAGTTTTGATCCAATGTTCATGAAACTTTGTCAGAATGATTATCTTCATGAAATCTAGGCCAAATATGAAACTAGGTCATGTAGGATCAAAACTAGGTCACCAGGTCAAATTTTAGTAAAACCTTGTGTACACTCTAGAAGGCACAGTTTTGATCCTATGTTCATGAAACTTTGTCAGAATGATCATCTTTATTGAAGCTAGGCCAAATTTTGAAACTAGGTCATGTCGGGTCAAAAACTAGGTCACCAGGTCAAATATTAGTAAAACCTTGTGTACACTCTAGAGGGCACAGTTTTGATCCAATGTTCACGAAACTTTGTCAGAATAATTATCTTCATGAAATCTAGGCCGAATATGAAACTACGTCATGTAGGATCAAAAACTAGGTCACCAGGTCAAATCTTAGTAAAATCTTATGTACACTGTAGAGGGCACAGTTTTGATCCAATGTTCATGAAACTTTGTCAGAATGATTATCTTCATAAAATTTAGGCCAAATATGAAATGAGGTCATGTCGGGTCAAAAACTAGGTCACCAGGTCAAATATTGGTAAAACCTTGTATACACTCTAGAGGGCACAGTTTTGATCCAATGTTCATGAAACTTTGTCAGAATGATTATCTTCATGAAATATAGGCTATATATGAAACTAGGTCATGTAGGATCAAAAACTAGGTCGCCAGGTTTGATCTTAGTAAAACCTTGTGTACACTCTAGAGGGCACAGTTTTGATCCAATCTTCATGAAACTTTGTCAGAATGTGTATCTTCATGAAATCTAGGCCAAATTTGTAACTGAATAATGTCAAATCAAAAATTAGGTCACAAGGTCAGATCTTAGAAAAACATTGTGTACACTCTGGAAGGCACAGTTTTGGTCCAATATTCATGAAACTTCTTTATCTGTTTATCTTCATGAAATCTAGTACATGTTTTAAACTGGGCCATGTTGTATCAAAAACTAGGTCACTTGGTCAAATCTCAGAAAAAATACTTGGTTACACAAAAGAGGCTTCATTTTCCGTTGCATCTTTGTGAAAATTTGTGACAATGTTTATCTCCATGAAAAAGTTTGAAATCGGAGTATGTCAGGTCAGTAACAAGTTCACTAGATCAGAACTTAGAAAAACATTGTGTACACTCAAGAGGGCACAGTTTTGGTCCAATCTTCATTAAACTTTGTCAGAATAATAGATTGGAAATTGCAGAATTGCTCCAATTGAATCACCATCAAATAGATGATCTCCCATGTTATTTCACCATAACTCAGGTGAGCGATTTAGGTCCATCAACGACCTCTTGTTTTTTGCTTTTTTTTGGGTGTGCTTCATCCAAGAGGAAAGGGTCTAGTGGTTAAAAGGTTTGGAAGTCCCTCATCTGAAACTGAATATTCATTTACTTTACAAGCACACCGTCTAAAAAGCGTATACAAGTGTGTATTATATTTACTCAGAAAAGATACAGTGAGAAATATACAAAGGTATATCACTACAGCCTTGTGAAAATACATGTAAAATAAGATTCTATGAATAACAAACCAATTTTGGTCACCAAGAGCATGCTCTAGGGTGCTCCGAGCGTCTTTCTTAAACACGCTCGGGAACCACATAAATTGGAAAGTAGATAGATATTAAAAGTACGCACGTGCTCGCAAAAAAGTACAAACTCAAAGTATATAGAACTGGAATCGAAACTCCAATACCAACAACAAATATGCATATCAACACGTGCATCCGTACAATCTGATCAGCACATTCGACATATTACATGTACCTGACTCATACATATTACAAATCACACTTCTATTCAATCTAAGCCGATTATCTTTTTTAAAAGATATTTCTTGTTTTCTCATCATATTATGCGCATTTTTCTTGCCAAAGTTATTGATTGTGTGAAAGATGTGAATAATAAACCACTATAGGAATCAAACATGGTTTTTCATGCATTAACGTTTGCCAGGTCCCGAGGGAGATGTTGGAAACCGAGGCCGAAGGGACCTGGCAAATGTTAATGCATTGGAAACAAATGTTTGATCGCTGTTATTGCATAAATTCAATGAATTATTCGTTAAAATTTGAGAAAAAACTTGGCACTATATCTTGTCACCGTTTGACAGCCAACGCGCTGGTACATCTCTTTACTAATATTCGTCTTCCGGGTCCAAGAGCATTCAGCTATTCAAAATGGCCGCCATCATTCTATTCAACCTCAATATTTCAAAAAATTGTCCAAGATGGTCGTTGCAGTTGATGCAAAATAGATTGCAAATTAATCAACAAAAAATAGATACCTTGAGCAATAATTTCCATGCAGAACAATTAAGCCTGATCCATTCAAATACCATCCTGCAGTTCTTGATTGCTGAAAGCTTGAGATGCATGTTTTCTTTAACACTTATTTACTCTCCATTTGGCGTCGCAAGAATGTAAACAACATCGCTTTAAACCTGAGTCACGACGTTGACGTCAGATTACATTTAGGAATGATGACGTCATATAGGGGCATACTTAGGTAGCGCACCACCAATTTTTGTAATTCGACTAAAACCGGAGAGACAAAGTTGCATGGCGGATTTGTTTAGTGGCCCGGCACAAGCATAATGAAAGTTCTGTCATCGTGCATCAACAGCGCATGCAAAACCCTTGTTGAAACACATTTTTTCGCCGGCTGATGCACGGCTGTTTAAAATACCTCTCGGCACTGCTTTTTATGCAATAATGACGAATCTTAGCATGCGTCAATGACGTTAAAACGTTATTATTCGTTTAAATGTGCAATGATTTATGGGTGCTTCAGTTCAATGGAGAATAACGAAAGACCAAACTTGAGAAATTAAACTATGAAGTTTCTTCAATGAAGTGCAACGTAAAGTTCTGTGAGATAATGATGACGTTAGTCTAGGTAGCCTGGAAGAATTTTCTTTCAGAATTGTTAGCGGTAGAATATTGGTAGATACCAAACAAACACTCGAAGGCGATTCAAGAAATAGTGGTGTTTTAAGACGATAACGTGAAGTCAAGGGAAAACGTCAAATTTAAAAACTTTTTAAACCTCATACTCGTAGCATATTCAAATGTTAAGCGTTTCCCTTAATAGCAGCCATCATTGTGGTTTTGGTTTTTGAACGTGATGTTGTATACAATGGTCTTAAAAACTGACGTCATGGTAGTAAAAACGCTGCAATTAATCATTCTAAATTTTACCTGGCATTCCATCTCGGGCGATCGGCGCTTGTATCTTGACGCAATAAAGTGACAATAAAAGCATAATATGGTGGATTTGGCACATGCAAAACAATTGCAAAATCTATTTTGCATAGTATATGTAAAATTTTATTTTAACAATAAACATCAGATCTATTAAAAGTGTGTTGTAATTTGTGGTCCTCATTAAGACCGCATCGTTGACCTGGTTCTAATGAGGATCACGTCATATGTTAATTATATCAGAACTTATGGTCTTCATATATACTGTCTGTCAAGTTATCAACTATGGCACTGTCATGTTTAAATACTTGTTAATAAACTTCTATTGCAACTACTAAGATAGAAGCAAATGAGTTCCATAGCCACTTGGCTCGTTAACAAAACATTTGAGCCGCGATACGAGAAATCCAACAAAGTGGTTGTGCGCCCAGCGCAGACTCAGATCAGCCTGGGCATCCGCCCAGTCTGATCTGAGTCTGCGCTGTCCGCATGGAGCGGCTTGGACGCTTGGCTACCCTTTAAGCGCAAAGCGAAGAATGATTAGACTGGGCGGATGGCCAGGCTGACCCGAGTCTGCGGTGGGCGCCCAATCACTTTGTTGGTTTTCTCGTGTCGCGGCTCATAGAAAAGTGTTAACTCAGCATCCATTCTGGAAGTATACCTGCTCACTGGGCATGCTGTTTAAAGAACTAATCTGTTATATCAAAATATATATTTTATTCATGTATCTTTTATTTCTCACCCATTGGACAAGAATATACCGTTCTATAGCTGTCAGAGATGTTTCTATCTCGGTCTGCTGTCTCAAGCCTAGGCTCGGTAAGCTTTCTCAATTTTACTAACTTATCATCTAAATTCCAGCAACTACATGAATCATGTACATTGCATGCAGAATGTGAAATTGACGAAATGACAAGTCACTGCAGAATTCTAATTAACGGTCAGTCATGTAAATTGCATTTTTAAAACACGACATGACTAATAACAGAAAATTAGCTGGAACAGTAATGGCCGTAAAAGTTTTAACATTAAATTGCTTTTGATAATGGGTGAGAAAAATATTCAGCGATGGTGTTGAGACGTCAAGCTCATGCTTGGCAAGTCTGGGACGAGACAAAATAATCCGAAAATTAGCCTGAGATTTCCTTGTCTTCATCGCCATCATAGATAATACTATTCTCTATCTGCAGTGATACAGATCTGTCTACTGTCTCTCAAATCTAAGCCTTTGTTTTCAGAACTATTTATTTAGGTCAAACTACAGAAGAAAGACTCTCAGCTGACACGTTTTTTGGTTGGAATTGGCGCACACGACAATGAGATATTTGGAGGATTTATTGTAACACATCGACAGTGGCGTATCAAGCTTATCTTTTTCGGTGAGTAACGTTTTACTCCTGGTTCCTCCAGAGTGTATTACCTGCACTATTTTGGCATCGCGGTCACATACCAACACATTGTCGGCGTCGTCCACAATTACTGTGTTTGGCGTCTTCATACCGTCTGAATATCTGTAAAGTCCGTGCGCATCTTTAGTAACACATGTAACATGCCCATCCGAAAAACACCCTCCAGAATAAAATATCTTAGAACCATCAGCATTCAAACACAGAAAGCGTGGATTTCCTCTGTATGCAAGAGGAACTGACGACAACAAATTTCCAGCCTCTGAGTAGATTCGTATACCGTGAAACTCTCCAATTACACAGCCTTTGCCCTTTATGATTTGGCCTTCATCTGAAATACATACATACATTTTTTTGTTTTCTACTTTAATACCAAAGCACATACTATTAATATTATAACGTCCACCAATCTTAACACCTGGTTTGATTACTATCAGCTGTAGCATTCTTTTTTCGGGTATAGAGACAATTACAGTTTTCTCGTCAAAAGGAGTCACGTCATACGGTTTCCCATCCACTTTCAGTTCGAACTTTATATTCATATCTTCGTCTAAAACCTTAACTTTTGCGTTTTTGTTATCACAGATGCAAAGCTGACTATCTGCTGTAAGACAACAACCTGTGATTTCTGGAACACATCCGTCAGTGCGTGTCTTCGTACCAACCTGTTTAACACATTCGAGTGATTGTATGTCCCAGAACGAAGCACGGGGTGTCTCAGTTATGTGAGTTTTGTTGTTAGCTTCCTCCGAACTGTTTTCTTCCGAACCAAAAAGACTAGAGACAGTCTGAATAAACTTAGACATCTGTTCATCTGGCAAAGCGGGAAGTCTATTCGTTGGTCCGTTTCTTATTTTTTCAATAACACTTTCATAATCATTTGCTACATTTTTAGCCTTCAGCAAAGATAAGAACAGTCGTTCTCCCTCAGAGCTATCACCTTTCTTTCCAAACAATTCAAGCTGATCATCTACTTGTTTAGAGATACATTTACACGCTTCTATGTCTGCTTCTAGTTTCTTCATACTTATCTCCTCATGCTGTTGGAGCTGACTCTCATAGTTAGCAATGAGTGCAGCCAATTCTTTCTGCACACGTGTGATAATACTTCTCTTCTCCTTTAGCTCATTAATGATGACATCCTGACCTCTTCTTTTTTCAACTATAACATTATTCGTGGTTTCTTGAAGTGCAGTCAGTTGATCCAAAGTAGTCTTAAGTTCTCCTTCTAGGGCTGTGTTTTCACAAACTTCTTGTAGTTTCTTTACATCACATTCACTGTGTTTTATTGCCTTACAGTATCTGCAAA
This sequence comes from Ctena decussata, assembly GCA_963989385.1. NCBI lineage: Eukaryota > Metazoa > Mollusca > Bivalvia > Lucinida > Lucinidae > Ctena > Ctena decussata. The sequence continues at coordinate 80,247,163 of OZ022501.1, read as the reverse complement.
ACACTGCGTCGTGCTCGTGACAGTACAGTTCTACACTCTGCGTGCTATGAAGCTCACACTGAACTGGCGTTACTGGGTTTTTCTCCTCTGCCATGTTGTGCCACGTCTTTTCTCTGCTCCTGTATGACTTTCACATTTAAAAATAATAGATACTGAACATGCTGATTACAATACTTTGAACTCGTTCTGTTTATTAACCTCAAACATGATGAATCTATGTTCAAGGTCTTATTCGCGTATAATGTTTTCTTTCCTTTCTGAGAAATGAAAGTGAAAATACGAGCAATACACGCTTTCATTAGTGAAACACTCTCTGTAAAATGAATTTCAACAGTGTAAAAGTTGATATTTGCAAAGTTACAATACTAGGGTAAAACACGTTAAAATCAATACAGTTGTCAAATAAAACAATCTGGGTAGTTTATATGAACACAAAAAAGTATAAAATCCATGCACACTAAGAATATGAAAGTTTCTGACACTCTATGATCCAAACGTAAAATATTTGTGGTTATATACACAAGACAGTAAAATATTAAAATCCAAAACTTCACTACTGGCGGCAAGATCTGCTTTTTGTTAACCGATGGGCGACAACTGAACAGGCTACTATTCGTGCGGAAAGCCGAGAATGTTTAATATTCCAAATAATTACTTTGATAATTTGTTGATATTTATAATGGTGTGAAAGTAAAGGTTTGCTTGTACGGCCCTGTCAAGAATATTTCATTTATGTCGAGAAAAGGGCTATAAAATATATTAGATTTCAACCCATCTAGTAGAAAATTTCACATTGTGTTTTCAAATTATATAGACTTCCTGACGTCGATTATGGTTGATGCCAGCTCACATGGTATTTTCATATTATATAGACTTCCTGACGTCGATTATGGTGGGTGCCAGCTCGGCACCCACCATAATCGACGTCAGAAAGTTTATATAATGTGAAAACACCATGTGAAATTTTCTACTAGATGGGTTGAAATCTAATATATTTTATAGCCCTTTTGTGAGTTCGCCCCCAGACTATTTAGGAAAGTTGGGCGAAATATCAGAGCTCTCGTGGGAAAAAACCCTTCAGCAAGCAAAATGTGGCGTTCTCACTTGTGCGTCGGCCGAGACTCAAACCCACAGCAGTTGGGGGACCTAACGCTAAAGAGTCAGCGTGTATCAAGTACAGGTGCTGGTTTGAAAATGCCTGAAATATACTGGAGTATATTTTACTATATTTTAGCTTATTATTGTTATTATGTCTCAGTTTTCTTATTGTATATATCATATCAGTTTTGTCGTACCAACAAATGAGTCGTATGGTTACAAGCTTTTTGGTAAAGCTACTACTTGATGAAACTCTCAAGTGAACATTGTTTTCACATCAAAAGCAATTATTGGTAAAATCTGATTGGCTGTCTGTGAGTTGTTTTTCACAACTTTGTATATGATCTGAGCTTTCTTTGTCACTTATTCCTTGGCTTTGAAACATGCAACATGTATGATTCGTGGCTCTGAAGATAAATTTTGCATAAAATTCATCCATACATTTGAAGTTGCTCTTTGAAGATGTAGATTCTGTTTTCAGTTAAAAGGTATGTAGTTTTAGGCATAAGAATAGAATTTGTCAGAATTCGGTGAAATTTGAATTACGGGTTAGTCAGTTTAGAAATGTCTGAATCTTTTGCCAATTTAATATTTAAAATCACTGCATGAATTTGGTTGCTTTCCAGCGCACAGAGCCAGTCTTCTACAGCACAGCACAGTCACAGCACTTGTCCTTGTGAGAATGGAGGTGGTCTGAATTCATTTGTCCAGTGAGTACCATTTTTGTATTTTATGTGTTTGTAAATAGTGGCAATAATAATTTTAAGCATTGATATCAGTGGATTCGAAGTCTGGGATCAAATACTTGTTATGAGCATTTGATATTTATAAGCAAACTATTTATTCTGCTGGCTGTATTGTTATATACATGTATTACAAATTTACTGATAAGCACAGTTTATTCATGCTAGTCTTGCATTATTGGCTGTGTAATAAGTGTTTTAAAGCTGTCTGTATAAAAACTGAAGTGTATAACATAGAAGTGGGTTCAGCGTCCAAAGATAATCATTTCAGTTATTGTAAGTGATCAGGAGTTTGATTTTAAGCATTTATGACTGTTCTCTCCGGATAAAGGATGTTGTCTTGTTAGAGTCAGGATTCTGATGTTGATTTTTAGGAATATGGAAAATTATGCAAGACAGCCTAGAATATATGCACAACATTATGATGTTAGATACTTCTGTTCCATGCATTATGTTTTACTTACAGATGATAAATGCATCAGTTATATATAACTGTACGTAATGAGTAGCAGAAGATAAAATGGCAAGTTTTCTGTTCTGCGAATAATGAATTCATTACGTCATGGATCTGTAATTGTCCCTTATATTGTTCAGAGGTGAGAAGTTTAAATATGGTGGCTAAATGCATCTGTGAGCATAATTAAGAGAAGAAACATTGCAGTTAGTTTCAGGACTTATTTTTCCTCCTGTGACATGATTCTATAATTCTACGTCCTGAATAAACTCTTTGTAAATAGAGAAAACTCTTGACTTCATCCTTTCATTTCTTGTGGCATGACTTTTCTTGTGGCTTCTTCCGAGCTAGTTCTGGGTGGTTGAGAAAGCATAGCTACAAAAACAACGTGGCCTTCCGCAAGCAAAATGTGGCGTTCTCACTTGTGCGTCGGCCGAGACTCAAACCCACAGCAGTTGGGGGACCTAACGCTAAAGAGTCAGCGTGTATCAAGTACAGGTGCTGGTTTGAAAATACCTGAAAAGTCTTACACGCTTTGATTATTCTTTTATTCTAAGGCGTTTTTAACCCTATTGTTTCGTGTCTACTTGCACAGAAGGTCGAAAATTATTTTTTTGCAGCACAGCCGCGTATAATTTCAGTATGGTTCCACATTTCACAAGACTTCATTGGTCAAATAACGCGTATGTCAAATCTAGCCAATACTATCAAAGGTCAATAAATATTTAATCTTAGTTTTTTCCTGTCGTACTGTACTGCGGGAATATTAGCACTCTGTCAGATATTAATTCAAAATGTTTCTCTTGTTTGTAAATTACAATAGAATTATTATCGAAAACACAGATATTCAAAACTTTCTTTTTTTCATTGTAGATCTACTTTCGATTTCTACTTTCGGTTTAATACACACAAACAGACAGTGCGTCATGTTAGTAATTGTTTTGAAATCAGGTCAATCTCAAGACTGACCGCGGTCCATTTGGAATTCCAAATTGGACAGCTCAATCCCGAGATAGGTCATTGTCGCCAACCAGTGTCAAAATTACGCTTGTGGGTGCCTATCGACATATAGCTTACTTGAGTCATATTCATGAAAGTTATGGTTAACTTTTCGCTTAGAGACATATTAGAAACCAGACTTCCATTAAATCTGCACCGATTATCATTTTTTTTTTCTTTTTTTGAAGATTTTTCTTGTTTGGTAATTTGTTGATATACTAGGTCAAAAAAGTTCCTATACATAAAATTTCTTCTGTTGCTATTGCAATTGCAGAAATTAAGAACATATATAGTTTACTAATTTCAAAAGAGTATCCATTTGCCTATTGAACAAACTTATTTGTTTTGGATTCCTCAGATTAGACATGCTACAAGGGTCGTTTAAATATGCAAGGGGTAATTTTTCATTTTCACAGAGTAACATCATTAAGATTGCTCAAGTTCACACTTTTTAAAATTGGTTTGTGAATAATGATTTCCCAGAATCTGCGTTCCGTACACTAGAGCAAGGCTTTAGGTAAGGCTACTTGCCAAAGAAATCAAAATTTGACCGCTTCTCATACGAGAATTTGAACCACAAGCCAGGGTACTGTGATTCCTTTAAAGACTGTTAAAGTGCCACTTTCAGTGGGATTTCCATAGGAAGTCGAAATCGTAATGGCTAGCGGGCGTGTAACAATCTTTCCAATTTTGTGATTATGCCATAAAAACAATGATATAACAAAAATGTTTATGAAGGAACTTTGAAAAAAGACTGACAGGTACAGTAATAATGACGCCTTGAAAATCGCTATATTTTTAATTAAAAGGGAGATAATCTGAGATTTCGAAGAATTTAAACCCCGCCTGTAAAGCCTGACTGCAAGACATTAAACATTTTAAGTGTTTTTCGAACTTCCTGCATTAAGGACTTTTCTGTGCAATACAAAATTTATTCCTGCACACGCGCAGAAATGAGATGCATTCCAATTGACTCCTATCGAATATTGCCAGATAACTCTAATGTGGAAAAGTATGGGTTGACAATTTTCTGAGCATTTTGTTCTTTGGCGTCTCCCCAAACATACATGAGCCTCAATTAATTCCAATATGCACTTAGTTCCTTGAAAATATGGCCGATAGTTGGTATCGTTACTTTTTTGACCGAGTATATTTAATCGTTGTTTAGTCAGCTGACCAACAGCTGTGCGATTTTCACTGCTCCGAAGCATATTTGCACGCAGTATTTGAAATTAATGTGTAGAGTACATGGTCTTCATCTTTTTGCCTTTTTAAAGATTTTTTCGCGGGGCTTCAATGACGACGCACTGTGTACATTCTGCAGGGCACAGTAAAAGGAAAAAAGGAAAACCAATAACAACAACAAAAAAACATAAAAAGAGGTAGACAGAAAAAGACTTAGAGTTGGGAAGACAATATTAAGGAGTGGACAGGGATGGACTTTGCTAGCACAAACTAGAGCTGCTGAAGACAAAGGTGGAAAGGTATTGTTGTAAAGTCATCTGCGGTGTCCCAACGGCCTTGTAGGGGTATGGAATAGACTAGACTCATGACTGTGTATTTATTGAAGCACCATTACAACGCACAACTGCGGTTTATAAATCGTATCTGACCGTATTGGCTAGTCTGGCTACAGATCCTATGCTCAGTAGGGGAGAGTCGGGTAACTTCGGACAGGGGATAAATTCGGACAGTGACATTGTTGTCTTTATATTTCAGTTGTTTGGAACTTAAAGGGAAATCACCCTATAAAAACTGCAATTGAGTTTTTGTTGAAACTTCATACAGTGGTAGAATATTATATGGTGAGTGAAACAATTAAATAAAAAAATGGGGTCACCGTACTACTTTTTGAGATAATGCAGCGCCATCTATATGCCTGTGTGAAGCATTTATATGTCTGTCACGAAGACTTTATCCGAGAAAATAGACGTCCGATCGTTTCGAAATAAAGATTAATTAACTCCTCTTTCTTGTCTCTTTGTTTGAATATCAAAAGTGGCATCGTCGTATGCCTCATTATATGACGGTTGCACCAGTTTTCGGGGTATTAACTGTTTATTCGCAACATAAAAACTGTGTGATAAACAAAGATCACAAACTGATAGTCTGTATGCATATAAAAATATGTGTTAAGTAATATGTAACTTACATTTCATGCTCGCATGTCTCCATATTTACAAAGTTGATAAAATCGAAACAGATGCTCAACTGAATCTGCTCTTCGAAACGGCCCCAGTTTTCGGGGTTTGTTAAAGAACTCGCCCCCAAAGTATATAAGCTGCAGATTCTTCTGATAGCAACTGCCTTCGGGAGACCTGCAATTCTTTAGCATGTAGACACGGTCGTTGAATTATCAGAAAAAAGTTCATAATTGAATTAATCGCCATATCATGTTCGTCGGTACTTTCCATAAACTTTGCAGTGTTTCCAATATGGCCGCTTCCACGGTCACCAACGAAGACGTCATGGATGATGTCAAAACTAACGTGCTCTCGCGCGGCAATTAGTGTATGATAAAACATGCTGATTCAACTTTCTATATGCAAAATTAATCGTCTGTAGACGTCCTCGGATAAAGGAGAGGTATAATCTATTAGAATGCCCCGAATTATGGAGCACCCCGAAAACAGGGGCGAGTTGCATAACGCTAGCGCTACGTAGCGCTCGCTAGCAATTGGCTATGCAACGGTACGTTACAAAAAAGCGCTTTGTAGCGCTACGTGGCATCCCCGTGGCTGCCTCGCGTAGCGCTTTTTTGTAACATACCGTTGCATAGGCAAAGCGCTCTGTAGCGCTTTCTGTTTACGTGTGTTTAAAGGTCAATTACGAAGAAATTGTATAAATGCTTAATTTTGAAGCAAATTGATAGTGGACAGAGAGGGGATTATAATGCTACAAACGGCATAGAAAAATTCCTATCCGTTCAAAAATTATGCAATTTAAAAAATCCCACGGCTGTTTTTTCCTACATGACTTATCTCCCTTACTTTTTAAAGTATTTGTAACCACAATGCACTATTCTGTGATGTCACTGATGATTTTAATTTTTTAAATGAATTTTAAACTAATTAACAACCTTTTATCTAAAGATTAAATGATTGTTATCTTACAGTTTTGATTATTTTAATCTTTGTTTATTAGCTGGGTAATTTATTGGGAATGTTCATCCACAAATTTAAATTTTATTCAAAATTTAAATTAAATTTAGAAAAATTTAAAAACAGATTTTAAAACATTTTCTTTTACTTCAGTACACAAAAGTCATTGTCAGAGACCTAATTAACAGATCTAAAACTACTATGTTCAGTTATATATACTGATAAGCATGTAAATTGAAATTTAACAAATTTTAATCAAATATTTAAATTTGAAAATTTAACTGCTTAAATTGCAAATATAAGCAATATTTTGAATTTGGGCAGTTGTTATTAGTGTCACCAATAATACAACACAATTTTTTACCATTTTAGAATGTTCAACAGGAAAATATTTGACAATTTAAAAATTTTAAATAAATTTAAATTTCAGTGTTCATCGATGACGTCATCGAAGGCCTCATGAATATTAATGAGGCAGCTCAAAATGACTGTCAGATGTCATAAAATTTACAAATTCAACTCTTTATATCTCGAAAACTATTAATGATAATTTGATGCGGTTTTCGATACCCAGTTGCTTAGAGGAAATTGCTTTCATTTCTGTAATAAAAAAGCACCTTAATAATTGACCTTTAAACCGAGGCAAATTTCACTGTGCAACGCACTGCTACAGAGAAGCGCTTTTTAAAAGCAAAATCGTTGCATAGAGTTGGCAAAGCGCTACATAGCGCTATTTTATACCGCTTTCGTTAAGCAACTCTCGCCAGGTACATCGACCATATAGGTTATTTTCAGTTTTTGATTTCCCGCCATTTTCCATTATTGGTAAAAACGTCGAATTTCTCAATGTAAAAACTTCCACAATTGAAATTTTCATGTACTTTTGATATAGTTAAGGGATGATCTACCCCATGCAAATAAGCAAATAAAAATATAGGTCATCGGCCAAATATTAGAGTTATGGACCCGGACCCGGTTGTATCAAACTTTAATGACAAATTAAACCGTCATTAAACCGACATTAATTAACGCGTTATTAAATTCGGTTGTATGAAACTTTTAATGACGCGACTTCGTCATTATCTCTTCATTAACTTAATGATGGTCTGGGGGTATCTTTAAACCGTCATTAAGCAAATCAAGATGGCCGCCATCGTCCGATTCGACCTCGATATTTCGGAAAAGCGACCATTTTAAAGATAACATGGTCGATGTAGAATGCGAAGGAGATGGAAATTCGTGAAAAGAAACCAGATACCTCGATCTGCAATCATTTCCATGCAGAGCAAGAACCTAAAGCCATTCAAATATCATACAGCAGTTGTTAGTTATCCAAAGTTTGCTACATTTCCTTTAAAAACTTGCTTCTTCCCCGTTGGCATCGTAAAAATATGTAAACATCATTGAAGTCCTATTTGTTTTGAAAAGTATCGACCAGCTGCTTACGAAATGATGACGTCATAAGACAAGAGGCAGCGCACAATCAATATCTAAGGACTTTTGATAGAACTTATGACCCGATTTGACTTGATGACCAATAAACTCTATTGAACTAAACTTTCTAAGGTTGTTGGAATTCTGGGAGCCTACACACCCACTGGGTGGTTGCTTAGTCCCGATAGGCGGTGATTTTTTCTGACAATCGTCAACGATTTTTTCTGACATTTGAATAAACGATGTGTGCCTACAGCGTGTACCCCTTTGTATGCACGACAACCCATATGGGAGCCTACACATCGAGCTTAAAACGTTGAGCTTGAGTTGTGTGCCTGCAGGATAAGCACCTCTTTGTATGCTTGACATTCCCATACCTGGATCCTACACATAGGGCACACAACGATGAATCAACCTCGTGTGCCTGCAGGGTATGTATCTCTTTGTATGCATGTCACTTTCAGTCTGGGAGCCTTCACATCGGACACACAACGTTGTTCATCGTAATTGCAGGACATGTCTCCTTTGTAAGATGACATTCCGATTCTAGGAGCCCGAACATGGGACACACAATGTTGAATCAATGTAGTGTGCCTACAGTATACGGACCCCTGTATGCATACGATCCCAATTTTGGGGTGCCTTCATATCGGGCACCCAACCTTCAATCAACGTCAAGTGCTTGCAGGATATGTACCCTTTGTCATATGACATTCCCATTCTTTGACCCTACACATCATACACACAACGTTGATTCAACGCTGTGTGCCTACAGGGTATGTGCCCCTTTATATACATGACATCCCCATTCTGGGATCTTCCACATCGGACACTGAACGACCACTCAACGTTGCGTGCCTACAGTGTATGTATCTCTTTGTATGCATGACATCCCCGTTTTGGGAGCTAAAACATCGGGCAGACAACGTTGAACAAGTGTCGTGTGCCTGCATGATATGTACCCTTTATCGGATGACATTCCCATTCTCGGACCTAACCATCGGACACACAACGATGAATCAACGTTGTCTGTCCAGCAGGAAATGTGACCATTCATATTCATGACACCCCATTCTGGAAGCCTACATATCGGACACACACAGTTGATTAAACGGTGGGTATGTACCCCTTTGTATGCCTTTGGGAGCTTACGTCTGGGATACACAACGTTGAACCAGCGTTGTGTTCCTATTTGTATGCATGATATTCCCATTTTGGGAGCCTACACATCCGTCTTACAACGTTGAATCAACGGTGCGTGCCAGCATGTACCCCTTTCTATGCATGACATTCCCATTCTTGGAGCCTACATATTGGGCACACAACGTTCGATCAACACTGAATCAACGTTGATTCAACGTCATGAAGCTGAACCGACGTTGAATCAATATTGATTCAACGTTGTTTGCCTGCGGGGTATATACCGTTTTGTGTGCTTGCCCATAAACTATTGCTGTACCACTGCTTCCAGTCTACTGTTTTCTTTCAACTTCAACATTGACTTTGCGCACGTGCCAGAGTTTGAGCTAAAGCTTGATGTGTGCGCGCATGCTGTATGCTCGAAAAAACTATTTTCAGTAGGCAGTAGATATTAAACAAGACACAACAGAAATTAAGCAGTTTGCCACATAATTTGCCGTACAAAAAAGGTACACAACCAGCATTTGTGCATGCTTTTCGCACGAGTAAAATTTGTCACAGTAGACAGTGCACTGGAACACCAGAAAGAGGTACACAGGAAAAGTTGTACATCCCTGCGAAAGATAAAATACTGAAGTTGTTCGGAAAGCCATCAAAATGGTATAAATTCATGGAATATTTTACTGTAAGTTATCTCTGAAAGGTTTTCACAAGAGTTTCATCCTTTTAAACAGCCGTATTTAGCCAGTTTTAAACTAATAAAATGAGACTCGGTTTCTGACAAAAACTGTTGCAAATTTTCTTGGTTGGCAATCAAAATAGCTTATATAACATCATAAACTTTATGTGACGATAGTCAGGGGGTGGGGGGGGGGGGATTATGTTTTGCCCCTGTCCGTTCCGTCCGTCCGTCTGTCTTGCCCTCACGCATAAAATATTTGTATAATCAGAGTTTTCAAGCAATCATTTGAAACTTTGCAGAGATGTTACAAGCATATTGAAGATGTACATGTGACGTTATTGGGATTTAAAAAATAAGGTTTACAAACTTACGGCGTTTTCGACTTAGACAATTTTGAGGTTAGGCCTAAATATTGGGTAGCAACTTTGTGTAATCAACCGCTCTCCCAGTTTTGAGCCAATAAATTTGAAACGATGCTCTGATCTTACAAGCAAATTGCGATGAAGATGTGCATGTGACTTTTTGCAGACGAAAAAATAATTCTTGACAAATAATGGCCATGAGTTTCGACTTATTTGTCACAAGCATATTGAAGATGTACATGTGAGTTTTTCTAGATTCAAAAAAAAAAAAAAAAAAAAAAAAAGAAAGAAAGAAAGAAAATAAACTACTGCATTTTCGGCTGACACTGGTATAGGTAGATTTTTTTTTCTTCTGTAAAACGTATGTTGTGCCCTCTTGAGAATCATCTGGCGATGTTGAAGCGACTCACCAGTCGGTTCTGGTTGGTATTGAAAGATCTTATGGGATAAGAAAAAAAAATCATGTGCTATCCAATGACTCGCGGCGCGAAACTACTATTTGTACCGACAATTTCATGAAGAGACAAGGGGAATAATACATTTGAATACTTCTGATAACAAGAACATATGAGTCGCGACACGAAAAAAACAACAACAAAAAAAACAATAAAGTGGTTGTGCGCCCCGCGCAGACTCAGATCAGCATGGGTATCCGCCAAGTCTGATCACAGTCTTCACTGTCCGTGGTTGTGCGTCCAGCACAGACTCAGATCAGCCTGGGTATCAGAGTATTCGCTGTACGTATGGAGGTAGCTTAGACCCTTAGCTACCCTTTAAGCGCTTAGCAAAGACTCTGATCAGTCTTGGTGGATGCCCAGGCTGATCTGAGTCTACGCTGGGCGCACAACCACTTTGTTGGTTTTCTCGTGTCGCGGCTAATATTATTTATAAAAATAAATCATGGTGCACACCAAAGTGTTTGCTATAGCATCGTCACATTCCCTAGATATTCGTTCTTTCTTCCGAAACAAGTTTCCAAACCAGGGGTCGGGCCTACCCACGAAGAAGACAATGGACTTGTCTACTTATCCCGAGATAAAATATTTTGGTAAATTTATTCTGTTGTCGATACAGTGCTTTTATTAAAGTATAGCATGCAGGCCAAGCCCTAGCCTCCAATTTCAGAGTCCGCATCCGATGATAGAAAAAAAATATGAAAAATTTATCCAAGCCAGGTTTGACGATGAAAAGAATGAAAACGAGATTTGCTGATGAATCATTTACCATTTACAGTGTGTATTTCTGGTATATTTTGCCCTCTCCATGAAAAGGAAAAAGAAAAACAGGACCTGTCCGCGGTACAGGATAGCTCGCCTGACAGCGCCTTGCCCATCACATAAAAAACTTTAACGTAAAACTTTAACATTTTGCTTACGCCGACGCCGTCGCCGCCGCCGGGGTAGTGCAATAGCTCCTCCTGTACATTCGTACAGGCGAGCTAAAAAAAGATCTAGATCTTCTGCTTAAAACCGTAAATAAATTACTGGTATGCCGTCGTTTAGATCACCTAATTCATATGACGTAAATCTGTGACGTCCTAAATAGAACCGAGTGATCACTAGCAGGGGAGGCAACTTTTATGACTTCCTTTTTTTCCTCGGCTGGCACGGCCCTTTTGGAAGGGGCCTTTATAGTAAAGCAGTTTTTGTTTTTCGCTCTTTCCTTTGGGAGTTGGTCCCGGTTCGGAGTGGCGACAGGCTGATTGGGGTTGTTTATGTTGCTTCCCCTGAAGGTGTACCCATTCACCTCAATGTTTACTTATTTATTTATTTTAGGGGATGGTCGAGTCAGGCGATGGTGCTGGGTATTTTTCAGTGCCGGGGCGTCCTACACATTTGGATAAGAGTAGGGCAAGGGCCAACTGTGCTTGCTCGATATAGACTGAAATACGGTCTCAAAGAGCCGTTAAGCCCCATACAACCCACCAATTCTGCAACTGTTTCTGATTTGATTTGATCGTTTCGAGGAAGGGAGAACGTTGCGATTAAATTGGGATATAGTTTTTTATTTTTTTATTTTCTATTTATTTATTATTATTCTTTTCTATTTGTTAAACATTTTAACCAATATTAAATGTTATTAAATCTGCGGTGCGATCAATTGCAGAAAAAATATCAAGCACTCAAGAATAACTAGATAATACTGGTGGGGAAATTTTTTAATTGCTTAACCAGTGCGCGAAAATCCAATTAAATAGCACGCAGTCTTAATAACGTCACGTTATGATGTTCCGATGACGTCAGATTTAATGACAAACTCGTCATTAGCGCATCATTAACTTATGACGGTTTAATGAACGTTTGATACAACCGGACTTAATGCCGTCATTAACTAATTTGTCGTTAGGACTTTAATGATAGATTAGCGGTTAATTTGTCATTAGTTTAATGACGGTTTGATACAACCGGGTCCCGGTTGTATCAAACCGTTATTAAACTAATGACAAATTAATCGCTAATCTATCATTAAAGTCCTAATGACAAATTAGTTAATGGCGTCATTAAGTCCGGTTGTATCAAACGTTCATTAAACCGTCATAAGTTAATGATGCGCTAATGACGAGTTTGTCATTAAATCTGACGTCATCGGAACATCATGACGTGACGTTATTAAGACTGCGTGCTATTTAATTGGATTTTCGCGCACTGGTTAAGCAATTAAAATATTTTCCTACCAGTTTTACCTAGTTATTCTTGAGTGCTTGATCTTTTTCTGCATTTTTCGCACCGCAAATTTAACAACATTTATTATTTTGGTTAAAATGTTTAACAAATAGAAAAGAATAATAATAAATAAATAGAAAATAAAATAAATAAATAAAAACTATCTCCCAATTTCATCGCAACGTTCTCCCTTCCTCGAAACGATCAAATCAAATCAGAAACAGTTGCAGGATTAAATTAAATAAGCTTGTTGGTAAGTTGTTTGGGGTTTAACGGCTCTTTGAGACCGTATTTCAGTCTATATCGGGCAAGCACAGTTGGCCCTTGCCCTACGCTTATCCAAATGTGTAGGACGCCCCGGCACTGAAAGTTACCCAGCACCATCGCCTGACCCTAAAATAACTAACTAAATAAATAAATAAATAACTTTCAAGTATATTATATTAAGGTGAATGGGTACACCTTTAGGGGAAGCAACATAAACATTCCCAATCAGCCTGTCGCCACTCCAAACCGGGACCAACTCCCAAAGGAAAGAGCGAAAAACAAAAACAGCATTACTCTAAAGGCCCCTCCAAAAGGGCCATGCCAGCCGAGGGAAAAAAGGAATTCATAAAAGTTGCCTCCCCTGCTAGTGATCACTCGGTTCTATTTATGACGTAACTGATTTACGTCATATGAATTAGGTGATCTAAACGACAGCATACCAGTAATTTATTTAGGGTTTTAAGCAGAAGATCTAGATCTTTATTAAGCTCGCCCGTACGAATGTACAGGAAGAGCTATTGCACTACCCCCGGCGGCGACGGCGTCGGCGTTAGCCAAATGTTTAAGTTTTACGTTAAATCTTTTTATGTGATGGGCAAGGCGCTGTCAGACGAGCTATCCTGTACCGCGGAGATGTCTTGTTTTTCTTTTATCTCTTTTTTCCTTTTCAGGGCAAATATACCAGAAATACACGCTGTAAATGGTAAATGATTCATCAGCTAAATTCGTTTTCATGCTTTTCATCGTCAAACTTGGCTTGGATTAATTTTTCATATTTTTTCTATCATCGGATGCGGACTATGAAATTGGAGGCTAGGGCTTGGCCTGCATGCTATACTTTATCGACAACAGAATACATTTACCAAAATATGTTATCTCAGGACCAGTACACAAATCCATTGTCTTCTTCTTGGGCAGACCCGATCCCCGGTGTGGAAACTTGTTTCGGGAGAAAGAACGAATATCTAGGGAATGAGACTATGCTATAGCAACCACTTTAGTGTGCACCATGATTTATTTACTATCGTTATTTTTTATATAAATAATATGAAACGCGATATGAGAAATCCAACAAAGTGGTTGTGCGCCCAGCGGAGACTCAGATCTGCCTGGGCATCCACCAAGACTGATCAGAGTGTTTGCTAAGCGCTTAAAGGGTAGCTAAGGGTCTAAACTACCTCCATACGGACAGCGAATACTCTGATGCCCAGGCTGATCTGAGTCTGTGCTGGACGCACAACCACGGACAGCGAAGACTGTGATCAGACTTGGCCGGTACCCAGGCTGATCTGAGTCTGCGCTGGGCGCACAACCACTTTATTGTGTCTTGTATTTTTTTTCGTGTCGCGGCTCATATGTTCTTGTAATCAGAAGTATTCAAATGTATTATTCTCCTTGTCTCTTCATGAAATGGTCGGTACAAATTGTAGTTTCGCGCCGCGAGTCATTGGATAAAGCATCTTTTTTTTTTTTTAGCCCATAAGTTCTTTCAATACCTATCAGAACCGACTGGTGAGTCGCTTCAACATCGCCAGATGATTCTCAAGAGGGCACAACATACATTTTACAGAAGAAAAAAAATCCTCCCATGCCAGACTGATGTCTGAAATGTCTGCCGAAAATGCAGTAGGCTATTTTCTTTCTTTTTTCTTTTCTTTGTTTTTGAATCAGGAAAAACTCACATGTACATCTTCAATATGCTTGTGACATCTTTGCATGGTTTCAAATTGATTGCTTGAAAAGTGTAGCTGAATCCATAAACGTGCTATCCTATATTGAATACTAATCTAAAATTGTCCAAGTCGAAATCATGGCCGTTATTTGTCAAGAATTATTTTTTCGTCTGCAAAAAGTCACATGCACATCTTCATCGCAATTTGCTTTTAAGATCAGTGCATCGTTTCAAGTTCATTCTCTAAAAAGTCGGGGGTGGGGTGGGGTGGGGGGGGGGGGGGTCGGCGGTGGATTACACAAAGTTGCTACCCGATATTTAGGCCTAACCTCAAAATTGTCTAAGTCGAAAACGCCGTAAGTTTGTAAACCTTATTTTTTTAATCCCAATAACGCCACATGTGCATCTGCAATATGCTTGTAACATCTCTGCAAAGCTCCAAATGGATTGCTTGAAAACTCTGGGAGGATTTGATTATACAAACATTTCATGCGTTAAGGCAAGACAGTCGGACGGACCGAACTGCCAGGGGCAAAACATAATGCCCCCTGACTATCGTCACGGCGGCCTGATAAAGTTTATGATATATATGTTCTGCGCAAAGTAGGAATCGGTACAATTCCGGAATTGTCCTGCGCAAAGTAGGAATTCTCACTTTGTTGCGCAAAGTGGGAATTCTTACCTTGCGCAGGACAATTCCGGAATTGTCTCTGCACAAAGTAAGAATCCTGCGCAAAGTAAGAATCGGGACAAAGTGAGAATAGTTAGAGAGTTTAAAAAAAAATATGTTTGCATTTATTTGTTTGATATGGTCATTTTTTTGTAATATTGAAGTTCTTACGGACTAGAATATATGAGCCTCTGTTATTAATAATAACTTTCAAGACTGTTTACGGGACTGCTTTGTTTTGGAAAAATGGCCGCCCCTATGTGATGTATGCAATTGCGAATGCGCTGAAATCGTACCATTACGGTGTTTTAAACACGCGGAGGGGTAATAGATATAGTAAAATTCAGATTCCTTATAATTTCAAAGTCAATTTCCTGTTACTTGTATCAAATGAATATTCGATTCTCACTTTGTCCCAAAGATTCCCACTTTGCGCAGAGACACTTACCTGTTGGAAAGACCATCAAATCCCTTGCGCAATTCTAGAATTGTACCGGTACAATTCCGGAATTGTATCACAAAGTGAGAATTCCTACTTTGCGCAAGACAATTCCGGAATTGTACCGATTCCCACTTTGCGCAGAATATATATATATAGGCTATTTTGATTGCCAACCAAGAAACTTTGCAGCACTTTTTGTCAGAAGCCGAGTCTTATTTTATTTGTTTAAAACTGGCCAAATACGGCTGTTTAAAAGGATGAAACTCTTGTGAAAATCTTTCAGAGATAACTACAGTAAAATATTCCATGAGTTTATACCATTTTGATGGCTTTCCGAACAACTTCAGTATTTTATCTTTCGCAGGAATACAACTTTTCCTGTGTACCTCTTTCTCGTGTTCCTGTGCACTGTGTACTGTGACAAATTTTACACGTGCGAAAAGCATGCACAGATGCTGGTTTTGTACTTTTTTGTACGGCAAATTATGTGGCACATTATGAGCTGTGTACTGCTTACTTTCTGTTGTGGTTTGCTTATTATCTACTGCCTATTGAAAATAGCTTTTCGAGCATAGAGCATGCGCGCACACATCAAGCTTTAGCTCAAACTCTGGCATGTGCGCAAAGGCACTGTGGAAGTTGAAAGAAAACAGTAGACTGGAAGCAGTATACAGCAATAGTTTATGGGCAAGCACACAAAAAGGTATATGCCCTGCAGGCAAACAACGTTGAATCAATATTGATTAACCTCTTGATTCAACGTCGGTTCAGCCGGGCCACGTAGCGCAATCGGTAGGGCACCTGACTCATAAGTCAGAGGTCCTGGGTTCGAAACCCGGTCTGGCCACGTACTTGCGTTTCTCCTTCCGCTGTTTCAAGAAGGGCAGTTGTCAGTTACTGGCGAAAGCATGTGCACCTAGTACTGGTTAACCGCTTAGGAGGTCTAAGCCTGTCCAGGAATAGTGTGGTTAGGTTAACTGACCGTCCCGACATGACCATAGTTGTTTACCGTGGACGTTAAGCAACAAATCTATCAATCAATCAACGTCGGTTCAGCGTCATGACGCTGAATCAACGTTGATTCAGTATTGATCGGACGTTGTGTGCCCAATATGTAGGCTCCAAGAATGGGAATGTCATGCATGGAAAGGGGTACATACATTGCTGGCTCGCACCGTTGATTCAACGTTGTAAGACGGATGTGTAGGCTCCCAAATGGGAATATCATGCACACAAATAGGAACACAACGCTGGTACAACGTTGTGTATCCGAGACGTAAGCTCCCAAAGGCATACAAAGGGGTACATACCCTCTTGGCCCACACCGTTTGATCAACTGTGTGTGCCCGATATTAAGGCTTGCAGAATGGGATGTGGTCACATTTCCTGCTGGTCAGACAACGTTTATTCAACGTTGTGTGTCCGATGGTTAGGTCCGAGAATTGGAATGTCATCCGACAAAGGCCTGAAAGGGTACGTATCATGCAGGCACACAATACTTGTTCAACGTTGTCTGCCCGATGGGTAAGCTCCCAAAACGGGTATGTCATGCATACAAAGAGATACATACACTGTAGGCACGCAATGTTGAGTGATCGTTGAGTGTCCGATGAGGAAGATCCCAGATTGGGGATGTCATGTATATAAAGGGGCACATACCCTGCATGCACACAGCGTTGAATCAACGTTGTGTGTATGATGCTCAGGGTCAAAGACAAAGGGTACATATTCTGCAGGCACACGACGTTGATTGAAGGTTGGGTGCCCGATATGAAGGCACCCAAAAATTGGTATTGTATGCATATAGGGGTCCGTACACTGCAGGCACACTACACTGATTCAACATTGTGTGTCCCATGTTCGGGCTCCTAGAATGGAATACCATCTTACAAAAGAGACACGCTCTGCAGGTACATTAGGCCTACGATGAACAACGTTGTGTGTCCGATGTGTAGGCTCCAAGACTGAAAGTGACATGCATACAAAGAGATACATACCCTGCAGACACACTACGTTGATTCATCGTTGTGTGCCCTATGTGTTAAATCCAGGTATGGGAATGTCAAACATACAAAGAGGTGCTTACCCTGCAGGCACACAACTCAGGCTCAACGTTTTAGGCTTGATGTGTAGGCTCCAATATGGGCTGTTGGCATACAAAGGGGTACATACGCTGTAGGCACACATCGTTTATTAACGTTGTGTGCCCGATGTGTGGGCTCCTAGAATGGGGGTGTCATGCATATGAAGGGGTGCATCGTTGATTTAATGTACGCAGTTGTGTAGACCCCAAGATTGCGGATAACTTACAAAGAATACATTTCCAGCAGGCACACAACGTTGATTCAACGTTGTATCATCGACGTGTAGGCATCCAAAACAGGATGTGATGCATACACATGGCTATGTAGCAGGCACACAGCGTGGATTCAATGCTGTAGGTGCGATGTATAGGCGCCTAGAGTATGGAATATGGACGTCATGCCTACCCTGCTGGCACACAACGTTGAATCAGTATTTAATCAACGTTTGTTTGAAACTTCGATAGCCCGGTGTGTAGGCTCCCGGAAATCCAACAACCTTAGAAAGTTTAGTTCAATATCTAGTTTATTGTCCATCAAGTCAAATCGGGTCATAAGTTCTATCAAAAGTCCTTAGATATTGATTGTGCGCTGCCTGTTGTCTTATGACGTCATCATGTCGTGAGCAGCTGGTCGATGGACCTCAATGATGTTTACATATTTTTACGATGCCAACGGGAAATAAGCAAGTTTTTAAAGGAAAATGTATCGAGCTTTGGATAACTAACAACTGCTGTATGACATTTGAATGGCTTTAGGTTCTTACTCTGCATGGAAATGATTGCAGATCGAGGTATTTGGTTTCTTTTCACGAATTTCCATCTCCTTCGCATTCTACATCGACCAAGTTGTCTTTAAAATGGTCGCTTTTCCGAAATATCGGGGTCGAATCGGACGATGGCGGCCATCTTGAATTGCTTAATGACGGTTTAAAGATACCCCCAGACCATCATTAAGTTAATGAAGAGATAATGACGAAGTCGCATCATTAAAAGTTTCATACAACCGAATTTAATAACGCGTTAATTAATGGCGGTTTAATGACGGTTTAATTTGTCATTAAAGTTTGATACAACCGGGTCATGGAAGGAAAACCACTTTTATTTCGCGCGGTTTTCATATAAACGCGTTGACGTCAATGTTTTAACGCGCTGACGTCGCTTTCTATCTGGCGCCATAAAGGGCCATATTGACAACGCTCTGACCTTTCGATGCTTGTTTATAGCAATACAATGTAATCCCCTATTCATTTTCAGCAATGTCCTTATGTCTCGAAACATCTATAATACTAAATAAACGAAGTAACGCATAAACTGCAAAATTGGTGGCATTTTCAAGCGTAATTTCTATACTGGTTCTTTCGCATATTGCTATCATTGATAATTTCGGTCAGCGTGTGTTTTAGTTTCACGTAGATTTAAAGAATTTGGGAATTAAATTCGTCTATCATTTTAAATTCTCCCAAGTATTTTTCTAGAAACTTCGACTATTGGTCGAATTATTTTTTCAACAATGGGTGCGTTCGAGTGAAATTATTGTGTACTCGAATACACGTTTAAAATTAATCCGGTCGTTTCGGTTCTGCGTCGTTATATCGGCGCGCTGCTTAGCAAGTCCAAATTTAGCAGGTTCTAATGCAAAAATCCGACCCATGAACGTACGTCATTCCCCATAAATAACGATTTATTTTTGTATTTTTGCTCATATGTCTAAACGGATGAAGAACTAAATGGTCATAGTTCCGACGGCCCCGGCTCGAAACGACCCATTTTCTTCCAGAACGATAGTCAATACGAGTAGCCAATCGAACTCGCCCATTGAAGAATAAAGCTCAACGCACATGGTCTTTCGAAAAGTTGGACGGACACACGGCGCCAAGTGTGTGCGGCTATGGTTACGTACCGCTGAGCCACTTGGGGAACGTCGTTAGGAGAATTTAAACTGAACTGAACTTTCGAAAAGACAAAAATTAAAAATGTCTAAGGTTAACACACATGCGCCAGGTAAGAAAGGGTATTTTTTCCAGCGAAGCAGACAAATCAATTTCAATGATTCAACGAAGCTAAATAAGCCTTTAGTCTTCAGAGGGCGTGAATATTTTCCCCCAAAACGTTCCAGGACCCAATTTTTCCAGAAAAAAAAAATACCCAGGACAGGTCACATAACCAAGATGACAAATATTTATTATGGTAAAAAATTTCAAAAATCTTTTCCCCCAGAACCACGTCGGGCCGCGTAGCGCAATCGGTAGGGCACCTGACTCATAAGTCAGAGGTCCTGGGTTCGAAACCCGGTTTGGCCACATACTTTCGTTTCTCCTTCCGCTGATTCAAGAAGGGCAGTTGTCAGTTACTGGCGAAAGTATGTGCACTTAGTACTGGTTAACCGCTTAGGAGGTCTAAGCCTGCCCAGGAATAGTGTGGTTAGGTTAACTGACCGTCCCGACATGACCTTAGCTGTTTACCGTGGACGTTAAGCATCAAATCAACCAATTCTCCCCCAGAACCACAAATCCTATGATCTTGAAACTTAGCATGTCGCATCAAGGACTCA
Organism: Ctena decussata; assembly: GCA_963989385.1. Classification (NCBI taxonomy): domain Eukaryota; kingdom Metazoa; phylum Mollusca; class Bivalvia; order Lucinida; family Lucinidae; genus Ctena; species Ctena decussata. The sequence continues at coordinate 80,226,802 of OZ022501.1, read as the reverse complement.
AAAGCTCAACAAAATTTATATACATGATGACCCTGGGATGACCTTGATCTGTTTAACGGCAAGGTCAACTTTTGAATCACTTAGGTTTTTCTATAGGAAAAAGTGAAAAAAGTTGATTTTTTTTTAGAAACAATGCAGTCTGCTACCTGAAAGTTTGTAGATGCAGACAACTAATTAGGTAAATGAAGCTTTAGTGAGTACTCATGGTAAAGGTCATATCTTCACCTGGGCCTAAGGCCATTTACATTGAAAAATTAAAACTCGCTTTTTTATATAAACTTGACCATCATGAAATATTTCCGCGCTTGCGCGGGCTCTTTTCTAATACAGTTTATACTAAACTGTCGCCTTCAAAGTTTTTTCGTATGCATGCAGACAACACATTAATGAGAGAAATTTCAAGGACTGAAACTAGGCAGCATGTTCATTATTGTTTCTCATAGAATATTCGAACTTCTTTCAGGGTCTAGATTATATCCCATTTATATTTGATGAGCAAGCTCATATGCGAACATTGAATATTGGACCCGGCCACTGCCCGACTTGTATTTTCACAGAAACATCGGCAAAGCTTGGTCCGTGGTGCATGATTTCAATTTATCATTAGTGCTAAGACCAATTTTCTAGGATGCTCTGCCTGATATTTTTCCCCGTTCGCATCGACAATCTATGAATCCTATGGAAAGTCTAGGGCAATTAGTGAAAAATAAGAGTTTCGCCGGCTAGCTACGCTTCTCAGAATCATTCTGAAACTTTGCAGAGTTCATCTTCATGGTCTGCAAATGTGCATGTGACTTTGGGGTTATGGTAGAATAATTTTATTATATTTTTGCGTTTGGAACGTTGTAATTTTCAGGCTGCATGAGGAAGGTCTAGCAGACATGAAGACTGAGTTACTTCCCTTGAAAAGGCTCTCTCCATCAGCAGAAAAAAATCTAATAATAAATGCTTAGATCAGCGCATTGTGGGAACTTACCTTAATGACATGACCTAACAGTAGAAGCTATTAGCTTACATGCGCATTTGCTCAGCCTGATCTCCGCTTTCACTGTTTGCATAGGTATTTCATGACTCAAACCAAGGGTACTAAGTTATGCTTGAATTAAGTAATTACGATATTCAAAAACATTTGCAGTTTTCACATCCTCTCTTTACCTGACAGATAATTCCTAAAAATTTACACACTACCCCAAAACAATTGGCGCTTTCTTTTCCGTATAAAATTCTTCAGCCCCAATTTCGCCATTTTTTTGTCCAGGTTTATATATTTACCATTTTCCTGTCGCAAAAAAACGTCATACGTTTGTTTCAACAAAGCGTCCATTTAGGTGCTATGTTGTCTTCGAAAGTGATGTAAACGTTTTAGCGTTACGGCAAACGACGTCATGATAACTATAGCAGAAAACAATGACGCTGCGTCAAAATGTATGCGCACGAACATTGAGGTGATTTCCCTTTAAACAAAAATATGTGGCCAAACAGTGAAAATCCTGATGAGACGGCTCATTATGAGCAAACAGTGAAAATCCTGATGAGACGGCTCATCATGATTTTCACTGTTTGCAATGGTATGTCCGAATTACCCTCCTGTCCGAAGTTACCCGACTCTCCCCTAAATCCCAGTGCTGCAGAAGAACAAAGCAATCTGACCAGCAAAGAGTGATGAACTGATTCGGCCAGAGCCAGACTACATTTGAACTTAAGTTTGCCTAAACAATGCGTTGAATTTCATTAATCAAGTGAGCGGTGGCAAGGTTGTAAACATCGCCTGATAATTTTCCTGCTAAAGGCTCTGACACATATTAACTACTTTAGGTTTCGCTTAAGAAGCAATAATGTTAGAGTTATCCCCTTGGTCTAGTATGGCAGGGAAGAGTAGCGGGTAGGGAATAGTTGAGTAGGATGGAATCCAGTCTGATGGTAAAAATATATTATTTTTTTTATTTTCTAAATCGTTATAGATGACCTAAAGACTTACATCAAATATGTGAGTTTTTAGCTGCAACGGGTTCTTGAATGACAAATAAGTTTTAAGCGAATGTCAACTGTTGAAAGCACTTTAGTATCTGCACGGGGCTGATTGTCAGACTTCTAGATCCGACTTAGGGTTCTGACCGGGGCTGAAACAGGCGTATGTTGCCCTGCTTACGGTGCTCTTGTTCTTGTTTTTTCCTTGTAAACCAGTTGCTTACTTATTCTTTTGATGCAATATAGCTTTAAGACAAAATTTATACATGTAGGCTATTACAATACAATACAATACAATACAATACAATACAATATATTTTATTGGCATTAAACATAATACAATGCTTTTAGCCATAACGAACACATGAGTGAGTGCAAGTAATACAACATTTAGCTGAGAAGCAATTATAGTGTATGACACCAAAGGCAAAATACACAGTGTAACATAATACGTGTAAATATTAGATTATATAATCTGTGCAGAGTTTCGTTTTCTGAATGCAAAATAAATAAACTTGCTAAGGTTGCGTAAAGTTTTCTTGGAGGAGGTCGACATTAGCTGATCAAATTTATTAAGTGTCGGCCAGCTACAGAGGTAGTTTTTGAAATATTTTCTGCGCAGTTCAGTATAATGAGGACATACCAACAAAAAGTGAAATTCGTCCTTTATTTTTCGCATGTTACAAAAAGTACAGAGACGTTCTTCTTTGGGTACACCATTATATCGTCCTGTTTCGATGAAAAGTTTATGCGAACTTAATCTAAATCTATTCAGGGATATTTTATACTTAATTTCACGAATAGAATCTAAATATTGCTCAGTCCGACATTCTTTTTTATACCTTCAATAGAGATTTAATTTATGAGACTCGTTTACAAAGAAAGCTAATGATAGATTGATTACATTGGTCAAGTTTTACAAACGTTGGCGAATTTGAGGCATAGGAATACCTAGTAGATGATCTTGATCGCGCCATATATTTGAAAAGCCAAGTTGCTCTAGCAAATACTTTATATGAAACGCCCAGTTAAGACTATGATATGTAATGCCTTGATCTGCGTCGTTTCGCAGCATACCGTATACGGAACGTAATAATGGGTCTTGTGAATTAATAAGTTTCGTCCAGTAGTTTAACATTCTAAGCTGACGAAAAACAATAAGCGGTTTTCGGCCTAATTCCATATAGAGAGCAGAAAGATTAGTTGAGCGTTTAACACCTAGTATTGATCGATAAAAACGAGTATGCACTCGTTATATTTCATCTGCGTTATTGTAACCCCATATCTCGGAAGCGAAACTAAGAACAGAACCTACGAGTGAGTCAAATAGCTTAAATTTGTCCATGATAGGTAATTCGATATTTGACAGCGTTTTGTACATATTATGCAAGGAATATGTGCCATATTCAGCAATACATATTTGAGTCCTGTAGAAATTTCCGTTTTTATAGAACATAACACCTAGATAATTGAATGAATCTACGAGTTCTAACTCATGATTGTCATAGTAAAATCGTTTATTAACAGTTCTGCCTTTTTCAAATATCATTATAACTCTTGTTTTTTGTGTATTGACATTAAGGTTTCAAACTGAACTATACTCTTGTAGTTTATCTAACATAGATTGTAACGAGTCTGGTGATTTTGAAAATGGAAAAATGGAACGGCATCATCTGCGAACAAAAGCAGAAATATATTAATATCATATATAACTTTCACACAATTTTCTTCATTAATATTTAAATTTATAGCTAGGTCGTTAATAAAAAAGATGGAAAGAATTGGGGACAAGGGGTCCCCCTGCTTGACACCGTTATGGGAAGCGAAGAACTCCGAATATTTTTATGCCCCCGAAGGAACTTCGGGTGGCATATTAAAATCGCACCGTCCGTCCGTCTGTCCGTCCGTCTGTCCGTCCGTCAGTCCGTCCGTCCGTTACAAATCGTGTCTCAGCGATAACTTTAAAACTACTGAAGCAAATTAGATGAAACTTCACAGAAAGATAAAGCATAATGAGAAGGTGTGTCGCACGCAAGACCTGGGTCCGTATGCCCAAGGTCAAGGCCACAACTGGGTCAAAGGTCAAATTGTGTCTCAAAATCATGTCTCAGCGATAATTTTAAAACTACTGAAGCAAATTTGATGAAACTTCACAGAAAGATAAAGCACTATGAGAAGGTGTGTCGCACGAAAGACTTAGGTCCCAACGCCCAAGGTCAAGGCCACGATTGGGTCAAAGGTCAAACTGTGTCTCAAAATCGTGTCTCAGCAATAATTTTAAAACTACTGAAGCAAATTTGACGAAACTTCACAGAGAGATAGAGCATAATTAGAAGGTGTGTCATGCACAAGACTTAAGTTCCTACGCCCAAGGTCAAGGCCACAGTTGGGTCAAAAGTCAAATTGTGTCTCAAAATTGGCTCTCAGCGATTACTTATAAACTGCTGAAGCAAATTTAATGAAACTCCACAGAAAGATGAAACATAATGAGAAGTTGTGTTGCACATCACATTTGGGTTGCCAGGTTCAAGGTCAAGGTCACAATTGAGGGTCAAAGGTCAAATCTTGCCTCTATGATAGCTTTAAACCTGCTAAAGCTAATGTCATCAAACTTCACAGAAAGGTAAACCATAATGAGAAGGTATGTTACACACAATATTTATGATCCCAAATCCAAGGTCAAGGTCACAATCTGGGGTCAGAGGTCAAATCATGTCCCGGCGATTACTCAGAAAAGTACCAAAGCAAACTTTAAAGAATGATAAAGCCTAATGAGATAATTTACGATGCACAAGACATAGGTTCCCACACCCAATATCAAGGTCATAGCCAGAGGTCAAAGGTCTAGTCATCCTCAATTACCTAAAAACTTCTGAAGTAAACTTCATTTAACCTCATGAAAAGGTATAAAACAGTGAATATGCCACAAACAAATTACGGTTCTGTTGCCCGAAGTCAGGATCATGATAAAATGGTAACGTAAAGAAAAGTAAAGTATAACGAAGTTATGTAAGGTGCGACATTTAGGTTCCCGCACCCAATGTCAAGGACACAACACAGTTTGGTTAGTGGTTGAATTAAGTCCCCTTGAATGCTCTTAAACTTCTAAAGTGCATTTAAACATTACAGTAAAGTAAACAGAAATGAGAATGTATATCATGTGCAAGACTCAGGTTCTATGCCCAGGGTCAAGGTCACAACTAGGGCTCAAAGGTCAGTTTAAGGGGCCTTCGGGGGCATTTGTTACACACTGTAACATTTCTTGTTTTTTTATATTTTACGCAAAGTTTTACTGACTCGTACACAGCTTTTAGCGCATTGACCATCATTGTACTGTATCCATCGCGTAGTAATTTATACCATAATACAATGTAACTTTCTGTCAACCGTATCAAACGCCTTTTGATAATCAACAAACGTACAGTAAAGCTTATTATTATTACTAAGCAGTTTAGTTATTAATGAATGAAATATAAATATGCAGTCTACAGTAGACTTGTTTTTTTGAAACCCAACCTGGTTATTTATAATCTTTTCGTTTTCTGATGCCCATTTCATTAAACAATCATGTAAAAGTTTTGAGTACAGTTTAGAAAGAATATTTGTAAGTGCAATTCCACGATAGTTATTAGTATCATCGACGTCCCCTTTTTGAAAATTGGGGTAATGTAGCTTTCATGCCATGAATGAGGATAAGAACCTGACTGGAATACTGTGTTAAAGAGTTTCGTAATAAAAGGTGTTATAATATCAGCGTTAGATTAAAATAATTTCCGAGATAAGGCCATCTAAGCCCGGCGATTTGTTAGATGCAAGCGACAGTATAACAGTTTTAACCTCATCAGTGATTTTTTTTTACAAATTTGGTTCTTTGCATCCTGGGACCCATTAGGCCAGAAATCTTTGCATCCCAAGCTCAAGGTTGTGCATCCCCTATGAACTTGTTGAGTATAAAAAACTGTGCATCCCAAATCTGCATTTTCAAAAAGAAGCATTCAAAGAAGCGAATTTGTAAACAAAATCACAGAGTTTAGATACCTAGTGATTTTTTTACAAATTTATTTAAACCAATCCCAGGACCCACAGCCACAAGGCCAGAGAGCTTTGCATCCCAATCTCAGGTTTCTGCAACCCTTCTTAGACATGCTGATAAAAAAATGTGCAGCCAAGTCCGTTCGGTATCATAAAAGCCAGACTGAACTAAGATATCAATGGACTAGCTGTTACAGGCAATATTTTGCTTCAATTCTTTGCATCCTGTGGATGCACATCTTTCAAAATGTTGCATCCTCAGCAAATTGTATGCATCAAAAATGCAGGATGCAGAGGTAAAAAAATCACTGCCTCATTTTGCAAAATTTCCGAATCCAAAGTTCCGTTTAACTGATATGGAGGTTTGGATTAAGATTTCTATTTTCCTGATTTTCATCATCTCCAAAAACTTCAGATAAATGCTCGAAAAAGTCATTTGCCCTCAGTTTTTCAGAACCGGTTTTATTTCTAGCAGTATTTCCAAAAAGCTTTCGGTTAGATTTAGCCATATTTGAGATCTTTTGACCTTCATTTCGTTTGTATTTGGTTTTCGCTTTGCGTTTTATCTTGTTAAATTTTGACCTGCATTTTGTAAAATTAATTCTGTTCTGTTGAGATCGATTATGAGAAAACAAGCGTTTTGCACGATTGAAGTCTGTTTTGGCTGAATGACACTCTTCGTCAAACCACTTGTTTTCTTTAATCGGCCTTGAAATTTTATCTGCAGGTACATTTTTTCCAAAATATCTGAGCAATTGTACAGTGAATCTAAAATTTTTCCCAAAACTGTTAATGTTATCTTCGGTACTGTCTCGCTCTAAGGATAACTAAAAGATTCAACTATACCGGTGAGATTAGAAATACTATTTCTAATGTAGTCAACATTATCATTATTCCAGTTTAACTGTCTGGAGTATGTTCGCTCAGGTATAGAGTCATAAGTACTGCTCGTCCTCGGTTTACAGATCAACCCAAACGAGATTCCCGCATTATCGGAGAACTCCGTAACGTCGCATATATTTAAGTTCGAAATAGTTTCAAAGTCTATCAACGGTACTAGCAGGTAATCCACGACACTGCAGCCTTTTTCTCCGTAAAACGTGAAATCCCCAACGTCTTTGTCCAGACCTAATCGTCCATTTGCAATTAACAAATTCGTTGTTTTACATAATTCTAGTAATCGCCTACCGTGGGCATCAGTCACGTGATCTTTATTGACTCGTGTTGGAATATCTTTGTATCGTATACTGTCATCGAGTTCCGCCTCGATATAATGATCATACAAAATGAAATCGCTGTTACATGCCGTTCGACCGTTGAAGTCCCCGGAGACAATAACTTTTCCAAAATTTTTATATTTTGCAATGTCATGTTCTAATAATTCAAAATAGTCAATGTCTTCATGCCAATAAATTCTACAATTTTTTATCTCTTGTATACAAATAGCCAATGAAAGTATCCTCATTGGATTTCAGTAATTCACTACTGATTTTTAACCAGAGTAAACCGTAATCATTTTTTCAACAATGACACATAGTCTTTCAGCTCTGACTTGTAGTAAACAGAAATACCTCCACTGTATCTACCCTTTGTTGTGCCCAAAGATTTACCCGCAAAATACATGGTCACAACAATAACCTTCGATGTCAAAATTTGTCAAATCATTTTTACTTAACCATGTCTCACCAAGAAAAATTATATCAAAACCATTGATATAGTTGATGAAATCTATATCAGTTAATTTCCGTTTAAGGCCCCATACATTCCAGGATAGTAAGGATAGTTGCTCCTCGTGACCTCACTATGTAGACGGGCGGTTGGGTTAGGTGGATTAGACGAGTTTGGCGTCTCATACAGTCGGCCGTTGACGTATAATTTGGCTAAAACAAAGTTGCCTCTATTACCTTTGGCCAGCTCAGCCTCGAAAACTGAATATAACGGTTTACGTTTTTCCAGCACGTCATGTGGCTTTAGCGTGTAGTGTTTATTTCTAAGTGTTGCCTTCAGCTCGTTGGCTTTAATTCTTATCTTTTCTCTATCACTGTATCTGTTGAATTTCACTACTACCGGCCTGACAGATCCGACCTTGACTTTTCCTATCCTGTGAGCTGTGTCGATCACGATGCAGTCGACAGTATCATGAGGTAGCTGCAGCTCATCTTCGCAGAACTGCTTTACTTTTGCAGAACAATCTTCGGCTTGTGTTTCCTCTAATCCGAGGAAAAGCAAGTTTTAGCGCATACTTCTCGCTTCTAGTTCATTTAATTTATCTTGGACTTTTTGTTTTTGTGCTACACAGTCTGAAGCCCTCTTTTCCAAGACCAAAGACTGTTTCTTTAATGAAATTATAGAGCTTTTAGCTTCCCTCAGCTCACTCTTTTGATCTTCAAATGAAGAATTAAGAAAATTAAGAAATTCACGGTTTTTTTTCGCAACTTTTCACAACATCCTCCACTTGGTTAACTTTGGTCTCAAGAGTTTCTGCCTTCCTATGTATAGTATTTAGAATTTTCTCTATGCTGCTGAGCTTGCTTAGATCCTTTTTCATTTCTGTCATGCTTTGTAACATTTCATTTGCCCGATCAGGTCGATAGTTCGAATTAATAGTCATTTGGCTACCCATTTGGCTACCCATCTGCGAGGGGGTTGCGGTGGGGGTGAGTACGAGAACATCATTGGCGCTGACGGTTGGCTTTGCATATTGTTAGAAGCACCTTGCATATGCATAAATTGGCCCTGCATATTCTGTAAACAAGGCATATTAGAGTTTTGTGTATTCATATTTTTACTGTTTGCGCTAATAGTCAATATCTGAGAAGTACTCACCCCATCACACTGATACATTCTTTTCATTGTCCCCTTTTGATTTCACTCGACGCTATTTGCGTTTCGGTTGAACGCCGCTCTGTGGGCTTGTTTTTATGACCCCGTCACGAAGTGGGGAGGGGCATATAGTTTTGCCCTTGTCCGTCCGTGCATACGTCCGTCCGTCCGTCACACTTTCTAGAAATGTTCTTGTCTCCGCAACTTCTCCTACAGTATTTGAAGCAGGGAGTTGAAACTTGCCACACAGTTCAGACATGCATTAAACATTTGCATAAAGGAATCAGAACTTTGATTTAGGTCTTTACTGCAGAATCATGTCCCCTTGATAAACATGCATTATTTTCACCATATTTCACATTTGTAGTACTGTTCTTGTCTCCGCAACTCCTCCTACAGTATTTGATGCAGGGAGTTGAAACTTGCAGCTCAGTTCAGACATGCATTGAGCACGTACATAAAGGAAACAGAAGTTTGTTTCAAGTCTTTATTGCAGAATTATGTCCCCTTGAATAACATACATATTTTGACCATATTTCACATAATATTTATGTAGTACTGTTTGTGTCTCCACAACTCCTTCTACAGTATTTGATGCAGGGAGTTGAAACTTGCAACACAGAATGACATACATATTTTTACTGTATTTCACACTTTGTAGTACTGTTCATGTCTCTGCAACTCCTCCAATAGTATTTGGTGTTGGGATTTGGAACTTGCAACAAAGTTCAGACATGCATTGAACATATGCATAAAGGAAACAGAACTTTGAGAAAGGCCTTTTTTGCAGAATTATGTCCCCTTGAATGACATACATATTTTGACCTTATTTCCATGGCTCATATACAAGCTCACCTTTTGTCATAGCTCTAGTGGCCTCATTCATCAACCGACTTGGATTTACATCACATCTATATTGTGTATTGGGTATGACAATACCTCGAACATGTTTGCATTTCAGGTTGGTAGGATCAAGGTCAAGGTCACAGTTGATATTTTCAGAAAAACTTGGGCATTGCTCTAGCGCTTTTATTTATGGATCGATTTTGATATAACTTCATATAAATGTTACGTATAACAGTATCTTGAATAAATAACCGTTTCAGCTCCGAGATCCAAGGTCAAGGTCACAGTTGCTATTTTTAGGAAAAACTTTATCATTTCTATAGCCCCTTTATTCATTGACAATTTTGATGTAACTTCACCCAAATGTTTAGTGAGGCAATATCTTGGACAAGTTTACAATCCAGAATTTTTGGGTCAAGGTCAAGATCTCATTTGCTATTTTTAGAAAATACGTTGTCATCCGTCTGGGATAATTTTGACAAAACTTGACACAAATATTTAGCCTGACAATATCTGGGACAAATTCACGTTTCAACATTGTAGGTCCAAGGTTAAGGTCACATATGCTATTATAGGTACATGTAAATCTTTTTCATGGTTCTAGCGCCTTTATTTGTTAACTGATTTTGATATAACTTCACACAAATATTAAGTATGACAATATCACGGACGAGTTCACCTTTCAGGGTTGTATATCCAACATCAAGGTTACAGTTGCTATTTTTAGAAAAAAAAACTTTGTCATCCCTTTAGCACCTTTATATATTGACAGATTTTGATGTAACTTCACACACATATGTTTTAACACAGTACTATGTTTTAACACATTACTCATCTAGTGAGGCATATGGCGGGGGCATTCATCACCATTAGTGATTGTCTAGTTTTACCAGATTTTCGACCCGACATCAAAATCAATCATTGTATATCCAAATTATATCCAAAAATTACCCCAATATCTAACAGAAAACCAAGTTTTTTATGTATTTTTCTCCTAAGTCACAAACATGACCAGCTCACTTAAGAACGATAACTCAATATTAGAGTATTTTGATTTTGGCTACAGAATGAGTGAGCGTCAAAAATAAACCAGCCTAACAGTTTTCTGATTGAACCACAAGGTCATGTGATCTATTACGCATGGTGAGTCATGTGTCTAAACTTACATAAATACGAATTCGTTGTTCCACATTTCACAAGATTTCATAGGCCAAATAACGCGTATGTCAAAATTTAGGCAGTTCATAGTTCTAAGATGCTAATTAGCACCTACTTAATTACTATGCACTGGCCAGTCAGAAGTGCCACTGACTGGGCATTCAGTGAGAGGTAAGATCAAACTAGAATTGTTTTCCTACGAAAAAACAGATGTCTCCCCCCTTTTTGACGTCAAAAGGATCAGTCATTAAGATGCCAAGGGAAAAACAATATGTTTCCCTACCCTGAAGCAGGGATTCATAATAAGTAAAAAGTATAAATGCAAGAGTTATAGTTGTTATGCTCTGCATGTCATGTAATGTTGACTGATATTCATATTTAGTTTTTGTCAAAAAATATAAATGCAAGAGTTACAATGCTCTGCACGTCGTCTCTTTATATGTTGACTGATATTTGTATGAAGTTTCATGAATATAGCTTAAACGGTTTTCAAGTTATAGAACTTAGACGATTGAGACACGATTTTGTGAATGACAAAGTTCCAAGGGAAATAACTCAAATAGTATAAATGCTGTGCTCTGCAGGTTGTCTAGTGTTGACTGACATTTGTATGAAGTTTCGTGAATATAGCTTGTCCGGTTTTCAAGTAATAAAGCGATTGAGACACGATTTTGTGACTGACAAAGGTCCAAGGCAAATAACTCAAGAAGTATAAATGCAAGAGTTATGGTTCTTGCACTATGCAATTCTTCTAATGTTGATTGATATTTGTATGAAGTTTCGTGAATATAGCTTGAATGGTTTTCAAGTTATAGAGCAGACACAACTGAGACACGATTTTGTGACTGACAAAGTTCTAAGGGAAATAACTCAAATAGTATAAATGCTAAAGTTATGGTTCTTGCATTCTGCACGTCGTCTGATGTTGATTGTATGAACCTTCATGAATATAGCTTGAATGGTTTTAAAGTTATAGACGGACTCGACTGAGACGCAATTTTGTGATGGACAAAGTTCCAAGGGAAATAACTCAAAAAGTATAAACGCCAGAGTGCATTCTACACGTCGTCTGATGTTGACTGATATTTGTATGAACTTTCATGAATATAGCTTGAATGGTTTTAAAGTTATAGACGGACTCGACTGAGACGCAATTTTGTGATGGACAAAGTTCCAAGGAAAATAACTCAAAAAGTATAAATGCCAGAGTTACCATTTGTGCACTCTGCACACTGCCTCATGTTGGTTGATATTTGTATGAAGTTTCGTGAATAAAGCTTGAGCAGTTTTCAAGTTACAGAGCGGACACAATTGAAACACAATTTTGTGATGGACTAAGTTCCAAGGGAAATAACTCAAAAAGTATAAATGCCAGAGTTACCATTCTTGCACTCTGCACGTCGTCTCATGTTGATTGATATTTATATGAAGTTTCGCAAATATAGCTTGAGCGGTTTTCAAGTTATAGAACGGACACGATTGAAACACAATTTTGTGATGGACTAAGTTCCAAGGGAAATAACTCAAAAAGTATAAATGCCAGAGGTACCATTCTTGCACTCTGCACGTCGTCTCATGTTGATTGACATTTATATGAAGTTTTGTGAATAAAACTTGAGCAGTTTTCAAGTTACAGAGCGGACACAATTGAAACACAATTTTGTGATGGACTGAGTTCCAAGGGAAATAACTCAAAAAGTATAAATGCCAGAGTTACCATTCTTGCACTCTGCACGTCGTCTCATGTTGATTGATATTTATATGAAGTTTCGCGAATATAGCTTGAGCGGTTTTCAAGTTATAGAACGGACACGATTAAAACACAATTTTGTGATTGACTAAGTTCTAAGGGAAATAACTCAAAAAGTATAAATGCAAGAGTTACCATTCTTGCGCTCTGCACGTCGTCTCATGTTGATTGATATTTATATGAAGTTTCGCGAATATAGCTTGAGCGGTTTTCAAGTTATAGAACGGACACGATTTGTGACAGACATACGGACGGACGGACAGACGCCCGGGGAAAAACAATATGTCTCTCGAACCTGAAGGGGGGAGACATAATTCTGCCATTTGGGGGACAAGTCCAACAAACACACTGGAAATGATTAAAATATATAGTAAATTCTTACCTAAATAACTCATTAAAGGCCCCATTGCTCTATCAGCATGAAAAATTTTATCATGGGTAATTGCTGCAAGCTTCTCACTATAGTTTAGTAATTATAAATGACCGTGATTAGCCAGCTTTAAAAAAATAAAACATCATTGACTTTCACATAAAAAGGGTTTGGAAATTTATTTGGGTCATTTTAGTTGGCAACTAAAATGACCTACTTTCGATTTCATAAAATGGTAAAAATACAATGTACAAGCGTGAGTCCCAATCATTATCCCGCCTATGTTTATATAGCATTGGTAGACGGGAAACCAGAACGGGAAATTGTATTTTGTGGAGCGATTTGTTATTTTTCAAAAACTTGTTTTCTCTACTTTTTACCAGTTATATGACTCAATATATGCACAATAACCCACGTTTTATTACCAAACGTGAAGGCTGAATCGCTCTTTACTTTGAGGTTATGAAATGTTATAAATCTCAGTGTGTGTAACAACAATTAGCCAAAACTCTTCTATTGAATTGAGAGAGAGAGAGAGAGAGAGAGAGAGAGAGAGAGAGAGAGCAACGACTGTTCAGTGTTCAAGTCATGTTTGGATGTTTAGTTCCAAAAAATCAATACAGGCATCATTCCAGACTAAATTTACATTATATTACTGTATAAAAACACATCTTTGTCTCATTTGTAGATATATCTGTGATCAGATAGGAATTCGTTAACTCTAAAAATGATGTAGTACGTGCTGCTCGACCCCACCTCCCCACCCCGGCCGCCCAACCTCATTCCATCCCCGCCCGGCTTGTTTCTTTTTCACTTGGAAGTATATACCACTGGTAATTGTTGAGCAAATTATAAAATCAGATTGTAAATTATTTCGAAAACTAGACAAACAAAAAGACAAGAAAGAAAAAACTCTCTTACTTCGTACCGGGTTCTACTGAAATTATCTGGTAAATTCATGTTCGACGTAGTTATCCGTTTACATGGCATGCCGGCTGCCTATAGTTCTAGGTAAGGGACGAGTCATTTATTATCAGGTGGGGGGGTCGGGTACATTTTCATACAAGTCCCCAAAATTTTTCCGACCCCCCCAGTCTTACCAGAATTTTTTTTCTGACCCCCCCAGATAGGTGACAAAAAAGTTTATGACCCCCCCACCATCCCAACTCCCCAGCTACCCTTCACCCACATACTGCATTACCTTTTTTTAAAGCCAGATTGACCTTAATCCAACCTGTATGAAACACAAAGAACATTTTCTTACTTAGACAGGTTGATAAATCATGCACATAAATGGTCTTTAACTTTTGTCAGCATATTTTGATATTTCCCACTTTCTCTCCCTGCATATGGTCATACAGAAATCTGTTGTTGAATGTTCAATAAACCTGTTAATAATAGTAATAGAAGGGGGTCTGGGGGCGCAGCCCCCAGAAGCCACAATAGCTTTGCTGATGACAAGGCAACTGGAAAGCTGATATCACAAATGCAGGCATTAAATAATCCAGAACAAAATCATCTGGTCTACATGATTTTATAGCCAATTGCATACTGTCTTACTAGCAAATTTATGAAAAATATCTTTTTTTGATATGAAGTGGTCAAGTTTTGTGTGTCAGTTCTATAAATGTCTCTCAGCTTGAGTAAAAGTTAACAAGAATATAAGTAAGGGGGTCTGGGGGGCAAAGCCCCCCAGAAGCCGAGACCTTTTTAAAAAAAGAAGACTGATGGAAGAATTCTGACCCCCCCCAATATGCCGAATAAAATATATGACCCCCCCTGCTCCATGGCTTTTTTATTTCCGACCCCCCCAGTACATCACCAAAAAAAATTCCGACCCCCCCTAAATGTACCCGGCCCCCCCACCTGACAATAAATGACTCGTCCCTAATATGAATACGTCATCATTTTCAACGATGACGTCACAACAGTGACCTAATAAATTTTTTGACAGATAACAGATGACTGTTTGAAAGATAAAGTTTGAAAAGGATATTATTGTCATAAATCGGAGTGGCAGGTCAAATTTGTACCAATGCCAATCAGGCCAGCAGTCGGGTGAGGTACGTTCTACCGGTTTGTAGTCTATTTTAGCTCACTAACCTCCGTACTTTTTCTCCTATTCAAGTTTTTAGTAATCTGAGTTAATGTTTGACAAGCTGTCGACCTTAATTTTCTGTCTAAATTGTGGCTGGCCGGCGAGTATTGCTGGTGCACATATCACTTGCAAGACCGTTTTTTGAGCGTTAAAACCACTGATGCCATCTTTCATTTTGCAAATTAAAAATGTTCCAAAACGATATTGCTTGAAATTTTACATGCACAAAGAAGAAATAATAAAGTTTTCGATGGCATGGGTGTGCGCATTGGAGAAAGTCCCGGCTCTCTGTAAATAATGTTTTATGTTGATGCAAGTTTTCGGTAGAACCAAGATAGTGTGTTGTACTTTGACGATGAATATTTTAGCATTTCGAGCAATTTGTTCTTCTTGCCCGCAGTATGAATTACCCTTTGTGTAATAAAAAAGCATATAAATAAATAAAAAAGGGGAAAAAAGGAAAAGAAATTGTATTCCTTTCATTTCCCAATTGTTGAAACCGGGCCATTACAGTAAGGTCCTGTTTATTTATAGCCTGTTTACTCTCGGTAGAGGCGCGGTAGTCGAATGGTTAGAGTGGCTCGGCTATTGTACAGAAAGTCACCGGAAGAACGTGAGTTCGCGGCTCACCGTCGCCATCCGATGACTGCAAAACTCTCTCTGTCAACCCAGCAGTAAATGTGTACCTTTTTCGAATTAGGGAAGGATAAGGCAGCGAAAGGAGAGAGATGGGCTCCGCCTTTCATCAGCTGTGCCCAAGATACAGTGGGTCTCTAACCCCCACTGCCCCTACGGCTATTAGGCTATGGGAAACCTTTACCTTTACTCTCGGTTGCTACACAACAGTGTGTAGTTAATTTGAGCTTGTTATCGGCATAGGGGTAAAAATTATACAAGCTCTATAGAGTACGGTAACCAGCTGGGCAATTGATTCATTTGGGGATATCCCAATTGAAGAGAATGTTGTTGTGTATTCAGAGCATGAACGGTGACACAGAAACATAGAAAATAAATCTATTGCAATTGTCAGCTGTTCAGCTATGTCTAAAAGGAAGATAAATGACTTTTGTTTGCCTATCAGTGGCCTCACCTGTCAGCACAGAAGCAGATCATGTGTCTGATGCTGAATCTGAAAATGTTGAGAAACAACAGGCGAGTTGTTATCCTGGGTTCTTGTGAATCCGTGGGTATAAGAAAACGCACGCGATAATTGCGGTAGATAGAACAGATTTCATTTCTTCTACTTGCCTATAATTTTCTTGCATATATATGCTGTTAAACACAACAGACTTTCTGTTGTTTACCATTGCAACTAACTGTCAAAACGTTTTTCAAAATGGAGGTCACTCACCTTTGTAAGCTGTGTACTACGTCATCAGTTTCCGCTAGTTATACTGTTCATCAAAAGTAAGGCGCCACAAATGACAAGAACTTTCAAAAACTCTAGAAACTGGAACAACTGGAACAACAAATGTTTACAGAACATATTTACAGTGAGGTAAGTGTTTATTTTGTTTTTTACGGTTTTTCTGCCCCTCGCTTCTCTGAACACTCAGGACAGAAGAAGCTGTCTCCCAACCGAAGGACCTTCATAGGGGTGCAATACACAAGGTGTACCCATCTTTGGCAAGAATCACAACATCCCCATTTTGTGAACACTAGTGAAACAGCATTGCGAACTTCCGATGGTGTAAACTTTTTACAGACACAGCACGTTTCGCTTTCTGGTATTGATTCATCACTGCTCGAACAATCTTCACTGACATTAACATCTTTAGTACTGGGAAATTTAGAAACACCCGAAGTTCCCTTGGTAGGCTTACATGGTTTAGACTTTCTCTTAGGCACAGATTTAACTTTTGGAGACTTAGACATAGTAGCTTTGGGATTTGTTTTCCTACTGACAGGCTTTTTCTTTGATGATTCCATGTGACATATGATTTTTCAGTTATGTTTTCTTCAGTTATGGCTTTGCCACTTACAACTTTGCTTAATGTTTTCCTGACTTTTGTTACTTGCACATTTTTAAGTAATTCTCCACCTCTTTTTTCCAGGAAAGATCTTGCAGCTTGATCATCTTTGGTATGTTCAGGCTGTGGGTCTGGAACAGGAGCACATGAAGGAGGACACTGTTCTTCTACGGGTTCTGAAGATTGGAATGACAGAGAAGGAGCAATAACAGTATCGCCAATGACTGATGGGATATATAGATAGATTCCGCACCTCTTAAAGGCACTTTGAATATTTGCCGGCGACAGAGCAGCAGCATACATTTTACAGGCAATTTTACAAACGTCATATCGAGTAACTGCGTGTCCACCAGATTCCCTCAAGTAGTTATGACAGGCAGAGTTCCATGCAACTTCAAACGGACCATAGCAGCTGACATCAAGTGGCTGGAGTAAGTGGCTGCAGTGTGGGGGATAGTATGGTTGTCTCTTGCCCATTCTATCAAAGGAAGAGAAACATGGCTCTTATGACCATCATAAAGCACAAGTACATAGGAGTCTTCACTGCGTGCAGGCAAATACTTAATTAGATGCTCCTGCATATACTGGCTGAAAGTTTCAGTGTTAGACAAGCCTGACTCAGACATAGTTCCGGAGGCACCGGCAGAAGCTCCTTCGAGCAGTCTTTGCTGCATTCTTTTGCCTGGAAAAACGAAGAACGGTGGCACCTGTTGTCCAACACCATTACCCCCTCCGATCACAGTTGTTGTTTTGGATTTGCCTCCTGTTATGGCTTGGGCTTTATACTGGGATCCAGTGACAATTCTCGGGGCTTATATTCTGTTGAAAGACCTTTTCCATCAATGTTAAATATGCAGTTGGGTTGTCTTTAAGGTTATACTTGTCAAGAATCTTTCCAAGCTCAGTGAAGTATGCATCAATAATGGGTCTTGTAGCGCTCCGTGCCCGAGCAATCTCCAAGCTTCTTGGCTTTTTTTACTTTCAACTCTGGTCATCGGCCGAGGAAGTTATACAACCACTGTAGGCTTAGACGGTGAGATTTATCACAAAGGTCTAGATGGTGAGCAAAATCTGAGGCTAAGTTTATTGTCTCTTGTCTGGTATAGCCATAACCGATTTCAGCCATAGTGGTTAAATGTTTGCACAGAAGGGCCTCTTGTTCTAATGAAAACAGGGGAGAAGGACCAGACTTCACAGTGTCAACATTTACTTTTCCTTCAACTCTATCTTTGAGGGTGCTTGTAGGGGCTCCAAAACGTTTACCAGCCCTTTCTACTGGAATTTTTTCTTCAAATACAGCGTTGTAGGCATCTGACAAATATTCTGGTGTGTACGTGCTTCTATAGCTGCCCCTTTTGGAAACATGTGCCTGAAAAAATGGGGTGAACCTAATGAAAATGGGCCTTCAATCAGGGAGTAAGTTACCAAAGATAAAAAAATGAAAATGAACACAGTGATAATAGGGAATGGGATGCAGGGGATAGCAGAATGACAAATCTCCCCTATTATCACACTATTCATTTTTAATAGTGTACAAAAAGAAACTGATTTGTAAAATGGCAAGTGCAATAAAGCAGTTCAGTACAGAAAAAAGTAGTTTAAAAGACTTCAGCATATGCTACATGCTGTCTCACTTATTTTCAGGCCACCAGCATGGATGTTATTACTTGATAGCTGGAAAAAAGTAACAGGGGCCAACATGTCTTATAAAGGCTTTTTTATCAACCATAAGCAAAATTACAGCAGCAACATAAGACCCCCACATACATGTTGCCTTACTTTTCTGCAACAGTGTAGAAGGTACTTCCTAATCACGTGACCTACATGTACTTAGTCTCCGGTAATGGAGCAGACGACAGTGTGTAGAGGTTGTGTAAAACATATTGTGTTGAATGGAAAAAACGTTACTGAAGATAAGGCAATATTGGGAATAAGGAAATAGTTTGAAAATAAGGTGGGAACTTTATTTGTTTTATGTCTTTACCTTTTCTGATTTCCATCTTTGCTGGGAAAACTTTGGCGAACGGACTTCTTGTTTGTTTACTCTTTCCACGTGACAGCTGCGAGAATCGCGCGAGATTAAGCGAGAGATAAACAAATTTCAAGCGTCCACGGATTCACAAGAACGTCGAAAACGGAGGGAGGGAGGATAATAAATGGAAGGCTTAGAAAGAATACGTTTTTTTAATAAAGCTAGGTACTAAGGTAGGCCTTCAAGTTTGTGTCCCGCAAAATTTCAAAAATGTGTGGGGGCATTCCCCCTGTAATTTAAATTCCTGGCAGCATTTCTGGCCGCACTTTATAAGATTTTGATTCAAATGTTTCCTTTGTTTGTAAATTTACTATGGAAATTTTATCGAAAACAGATGCAGATATTCAAAGCTTTCCCTTTTTTCAGTGTAGATCTTACCTCCGATTTCTACTTTCGGTTTAATACACACAAACAAATATTGCATCATGCAAGTCAAATGACCAACATGGCCGTCATGCCCTTAAGATTCATTAACCGATGGCCTTGAAGCTTGCTATGTAGTATCGGGTTATCGAGTACTACCAAGATTGTTCAAACAATAACCTTGGGTTGCCCTTGACTTTTCAATGACAAAGTACAATTTGCTTTATGGTGCTTTAAGATGGGAAATTGTTGAAGAATTTGGCCGAAAAATTGATATGTACATCTATGTAAATGAGTACATGAAGATTTATGAGTGTAAGAGGTCAAGATCACACTTTTACCTTTGACCAAGGTCACTCATATTTCGACAATTTTAAACATCTTAATAGCCACCGGGCCAGTTGTAACCAAATTTCATACAGAGCCTCCAGGGATTGAGGGAACGAAATTTTGTTCAAATGTTACAGGTCATTGACCAACATGGCTGCCGTACCCGTATATGATAAAAACCGTTAAAAATCTTCTTATCCAGAAGAAATTTACGGATGGGCTTGAAAACTGGTCTGTAGCATTGTAGAGTCGAGTACTGCCAAGATTGTTAAAATGATTACCTTGGGCTGACCTTGACTCTGTTACATTTGCTTTCTGGTATGTGTTTTTTAATGGGAACATGCATAAACATCAGTGTTTATGGAACTTTTAGACGCTTCTGGTGCAAACAGTTGATAAATACAGTCAACTAAATGAGTTCATGAACATTTTGGGTAATAAAGGTCAGGGTCATTCTTTCACCTTTTACCAGTGTCTTTTATATTTTGACAGTTTCCAACTATCAGGTTTGTTCAAATGATGATCCTAATTGATCTTTTATCTCTTTACACAGGTTAGCGATTCAGGACCTCGAAGCTCTCTTTTTTTTATCTTTTGTTAATTTTTGTAAGTCCTTCGTCCAAGAGGAAAGGTTCTAGAATAGAGGTCTGGAAGTGGCTCTATTTGGTTACATGTTTACTCCAAACCAGACTTCCAATGCAGTACCTAACTTGTAAACAAGTGTAACCTGACGAGGAGAAATATACCAAGTGATCACGAGCTTAGCCGCTGTATGGTAGAGTCGGGTTATTTCGGACAGCAGGTAAAGGACCTCTGACAGTTGTAATGTAAATTTGCCTATAAAAGTGGTCAAAAATCAACTTTCGATATACTTCAAAATTTCAACTTAAATGTATTCCTCTGAACTCCTTCTTGTTGGCACAAAAAGAAGTTTTCGGTTACGAAGCAAACAGACTGAGATTTTTGGTGTAAAAAGCACGTTTTTATTATTGAATATATGGAAAACAGGAAACGTTTTATAAAGATACTTCCCCCCCCGTGCCTCAGCTAGCCACTTTGCATGCATGTGTGTCCTGTCAATATGCACATTATGTGTGAGTGGCAAGCTGAGGCACGGTGGGGGGGGGGGGGGGGAAATGATAGTCTACAGTTGAAAAACTGAAAAGTGGGTGGGGTAACTAGACCCTCTGCATATGAAAATAAGGCTAGCATACTTTTTATTTACATATTATTGTATGCTACAATGCAATTATAGTGTTTCCTTTATTTTAAAAATGTTTAACAAAATAGAATTCAGTAAATATGAAAAATCGAAAATTTGATGGATTTTGGATGACTGAAAATTTCATTTACCCTTCTTCTGAAAGTCAGTGCCAGTTAGTCTGCAAACATGATATTTCTTCAAAATTAGTATCGGAACTTCTTTAAAATGCTCAAGTCTACAAGTTAATGCTAAAATCATCAACATTGGCCTCCCATGAAAGCTGCAGTAATTTGTCGAAAATAGTCAAATTTGCATTGAAACTGTCAGAGGTCCTTCAGACAGTGACATTTTTTAGCTCACCTGGGCCAGAGGCTCCGGGGGAGCTTATAGGATGGTAAGGCTCCGGCGTCCGTCGTCCGTCCGTCGTCCGTCGTCCGTCCGTCGTCCGTCCGTCCACAATTTCAAACGACTTCTCCTCTGAAACCGCTGGGCCGATTGTAACCAAATTTCATATAAAGCCTTCTGGGACCTTAGGAACGAAAAGTTGTTCAAACGGTCTTGGTCACATGACCAACATGGCCGCCATGCCCATATATAGTAAAAACCTGAAAAAATCTTCTTCTCCAGAACCAATAGGTCGATGGCCTCGAAACTTGGTATGTAGCATTGGGTATACGAGTACTACCAAGATTGTTCAAATTATGACCTTGGGTTGACTTTGACCTTTTTTACGGTAAGGTCAAATTTGCTTACTCATGCTTTTATATGGCAAAATGCTGCAACATAAGATATCTTGGAAACTGTTGAAGATTTTGGCCTAAAAATTGGTACATACAGTCATCTTAATGACTACATGAAGATTTATGAGTACAAGAGGTCAAGGTCATTCTTTGACCTTTGACCCAGAACTCTCATATTTTGACAATATCAAACAATCTCCTAAAAACCACTTGGCCAATTGTAACCAAATTTCATATAGGTCCTCCAGGGGTTGAGGGTATGAAAATTTGTGCATACGGTCTAGGTCACATGACCAATATGGCCACCACGCCCATATATGGTAAAAACCTTTAAAAATCTTCTTCTCCAGAACCAGTAGACCGATGGCCTTGAAACTCAGTATGTAGCATTGGGTACTCAAGTACTATCAAGATTGTTCAAATTATGACCCTGGGATGACCTTGACCTTTTCACGGCAAGGTCAAATATGGGAAAATGCTAGAACATGAGATTTCATGGTAAGTGTTGAAGATTTTGGCCTAAAAATTGGTACATAGAATCATCTTAATGAGTACATGAAGATTTTTGAGTACAAAAGGTCAAGGTCATTCTTTGACCTTTGACCCAGAAATCTCAAATTTTGACAATTTCAAACAATCTACTCTAAACCACTGGGCCAATTGAAACCAAATTTCATATAGAGCCTCGAGGGGTTGATGGAATGAAAATATTTTCTAACGGTCCTGGACACATGACCAAGATGGCCGCCATGCCCATATATGGTAAATACCTTTAAAAATCTTCTTCTCCAAAACCAATTGACCGATGGCCTTGAGACTTTGTAAGTAGCATTGGGTACTTGAGTACTATCAAGATTGTTCAGATTATGACCTTGTGTTGACCTTGACCTTTTGCAGCAAGGTCAAATATGGGAAAATGGTAGAACATAAGATTTCATGGTTTTGAAGATTTTGACCTAAAAAATTGGTATATACTTTTGTCTTAATGAGTTCATGAAGAATTATGAGTACAAGAGGTCAAGGTCATTTTTTTACCTTTGATCCAGATTGCTCATATTTTGACATTTTCAACCATTTCCTTAAAAGCCAAAGGGCCAATTGTGAACACATTTCATATAGAGCCTCCAGGGGTTGATTGAATGAAAATTTGTTCAAACGGTCCAGGTCACGTGACCAGCTTGGCCGCCATTACCACTTACGGGATAAATCTTTAATATTTTTCTTCCCCAGAACCAATACACCTATGGCCCTGAAACTTGGTAAATAGCATGGAGTACTAGAGTACCACCAAGACTGTTCAAATGGTGACCTTGGGTTTACCTTGACCTTCTTTGCGGCATGGTCAAATATTTGAAAATGCTAGAACATAAGATTTCATGGAAAGTTTTGGAGATTTTGGCCTAAAAATGGTATATATGGTTGTCTAATGAGTACATGAAGATTTATGAGTACAAGTGGTCATGGTCATTCTTTGACTTTTGACCCAAAACTCATATTTTGACAATTTCAGACATGATAGGTATAAGCCACCTTGCCAATTGTTCAGGTGAGCGATTCAGGGCCTCATGGCCCTCTTGTCCTTTATATGTCAGTTGTTTGGAATGAAAACAAAAAAAGCTGGGCTAATAGTGAAAATCCTGATGTGGCGGCTCATTATGAGCCGTCTCATCTGGATTTTCACTGCTTGCAATGGGTATGTCCGAATTTACCCTATTTCACCTATGAACGCTCAAAGCGGGCGATTCGCCACTTGTGAAACAACTGTTTTTTTTTTGTTCATTCGGTGAAATAAATCAACTATACGCTCGTGCTCTACTTCACTGCCAGAAACTTTGAGCATACTATGTACGCGTATACTATGTATGCTCCATTAGACCGAGATGAATAGTGAAAATAACTCTGCTCTACACATGCAAGGCTTCTGCTGGTATTTATTTCAAGTACATTGTTTTCTGCTACAACTTTGTTCCATACTATATAAAGAAGTTCGTTTGGAGTTGGCTGGTCCATTTTCTTTTTCAAATTCATTTAGGTATCTTATTACACTAAGGTTTACAATTATGTAAAATACAAAAGCAGCTATAAAGCGCACGGTTAAAAGTATCATCTCCTACAGGTGAAAGGTAGAATCCATGTTACCATAAACATTTGAAAAATTTGCACGACCAGAAAATCACCGCAAATGTCCTCAAAAGAGACAGTCTGGTTTAACAAGTCAGCAATGCGTCAAAAATATACATATGCAACTGGAATGGCAAACAGTATAGACCCTGATCAGACCGCTCCTTCAGGAGCAGCCTGATAAGGATCTGCACTGTTTGCTCTAACCTATCTGTCCTAATATTTAGAATTTTCACGGTATTTTACGATGCAAAGCAAGTCTTGCTATTCTATGTCTTTAGTGAAAGAATTGCATTGAAGTTTTGTTTAATGATAAACAAGATCTCTTTAAAAATACGTGTACCTAGAATCATTGTAGCCCTCTTCAAGACCGCCTCGCCGAGTGAATAATCTCAGAACTCGTATCCTGCAAGTGAATTTTATCTGTTTATTTATCGACTATGACACTGTCATGTATATCTTAGAAGAAATTTGTAGGGAAACATAAAAGTTTCGTCATTCTCTGAGCTCAGTAAGTGTTCAATTATCTAATGATCTGGAAGTATCCCTGCCTTTAAGGCCTGCTGTTTGACGAGCAATTTGTTATGTATATCAATCATGCTTCATTCATAAAGTCCTCTTTAAATTTATATTTCTGTCCGCCGCGATACAGAAATACTTAATATCTAAAAATCTAAGCCGTTGTTTATTTAGCTTAACTCCAAATGAAAGACACTAAGCTTACACGTTTGCCCTGTGGAATCGGTGCAAATGACAACGAGAACTTTGGAGGCTTTATTGTAACACATCGACAGTGGCGTGTCAAGCTTAGCCTTTTCATCGACTAAAGTTTTACTTTTGAGTCCACTGGAGTGTATTACCTGCACGACTTTGGCATGACGGTCACATACCAACACGTTGTCGTTGTCGTCCACAATAACCGTGTTTGGAGTATTCAACATGTTGTCCGAATATCTGTATAGTCCGTATCCATCTTTGGTAACACATGTAACATGCACATTCGGATACGACCCTCCAGAATAAAATATCTTAGAACCATCAGTGTTCAAACACAGAAAGCGAGGATTTTCTATGGTAGCAAGAGGAATTGAAGACCTCAAAACTCCAGCCTTTGAGTAGATTCGTATACCGTAAAAATTTTGGGCTACACAGCGTCCTTTTACGGTTAGGCCAGCGTCTGAAACGCATGCGTAAATGTTTCTGTCGTCTACTTTAAGACCGTAACACATATTATAGGCATTAAAACAATTACGAATCTTAACACCTGGTCTTATCGTTATTAGCTGAAGCACTCTTCGTTCTGGTATAGAAACAATCACCGTTTTCTCATCAAAAACAGCGACATCATACGGTTTCCCATCCACTGGCAATGAGTACGTAATATTCATGTCTTCGTTTAAAATACTAAATTTTGAGTTGTTGTAATCACAGATACAAAGCTGACTATTTGATGCAAAACAACAGCCAGTGATATCTGGAGCAGTTCCGTCTCTACGAGTCGTTGTACTAGCCTGTTTAACATATGCGAGTGATTGTATGTCCCAGAACGAAACGCTGGGTGCCTCAGTCATGGGAATTTTGTCATCAACTTCCTCAGAACTGTTTTCTTCTGACCTAAAAAGACTTGAGATATTCTGGATGAACGTAGACGCCAGTTCATCTTGCCAAGCAGGAAGTCTGTTCATTGATCTCAGGGGCGTAACTAGGAACAATTTCATAATACGCACAACCATGTTTTTAATCTCTACTTCTTGAAGGGAAAGCTAGTATTTCAGCCACTTTGGTAATTGGTATTGTAATCTTGTCTAATTTTTAAATTTTCAGCATGCAAATTTGCAGGTGCGTTTTGAAATTTTGTCAATTTTGACAAAATTTCAATACGCACTTGCGTATTTGCCGTATACGTAGCTACGCCCTTGGATCTGTTTCCAATTTTTTTCAACAACACTTTCATAATCATCTGCCACCTTTCTTGCCTTCAGCAGAGACAAGAAGAGCCGTTCCCCAATATTCCTATCATCCTTTTCTTCCAACAATTTAAGCTGATCATTTACTAGTTTAGCGATACATTTACATGCTTCTACGTCTGCGTCTAGTTTCTTCGTACTTGTCTCCTCATACTTTTGGAGATGAGTCTCATAGTTAGCAATGAGAGAAGCCAGTTCATTCTGCAGTCGTGTGATAATATTTCTCTTCTCCTTTATCTCATTAATGATGACATCCTGCTTCCTTCTTCTTTCAACTAATACTTTATTCGTGGTTTCTTCAAGTGCAGTCAGTTGTTCCAGAGTAGTTTTAAGTTCACCCTCCAGGGCTGTGTTTTCACAAACTTCTTTAAGTTCCTTTACAACACATTCACTGTGTTTGATTGCCTTACAGTATCTGCAAAATACTGCGTCGTTGCCATTGTTAGAAGCAGGGGCTGGAGATGTTTAGTTGGTAGTAACTTTCTTCAGAATGAGTTTACAACATGTAAAACAGCATGACTTGGTTTTTTAATATGATGTATGTAATTAAACATTTATTTATATGACTTTACCATCCCAAGGTCAAGGCCAGTTTCAAAGTCAAAGGTCACATTCGTAGAAAAAAAATAAATTACAGGTACATTTTTATCCTTTTAATATTTCAATTTGTGTTTTAAGATGCCCTTTTATACTTCATACAACACTTGTATGAATAGTCCTTCAATGTTAAAACCAAAAAGTGGTCTATCATTGGTTACCATGGACACATACAGGACAAACCACAAGATGATGTCTGATTTAAAGACTGCATCCATTGCCAGAAACAGGAATTTGAGGTCTTAAATAATTTACGTTTTCAAAACGAATGGTTTTACAACAAAGAAAACACTAAAATATTTATATTTTCTTAATGTGAAAAGAGTTTATCAAACATGTATAAATGATGCTCTCAGATATCAAGGGGAAGGCCATTTTAAGGGTCAATGTCAAAATGATTGAAATGTCAAAATTGTAGCAGCTGTGTTCAAGTAAAGTCTCAGTATTCCATTGTATATTGCCTTTCGTTATTCCAAGCTACTCGTCTATGAATAGCACTTAGTAATCTTTAGAGTTTCAGATTCGAAAGTGCCTTAACATTGGTTACCATGGATACACATTAAGGGCTTTAGCCCGTAACAGCCCAATATAAGTTACCGATAATTGTGTTTCCTAACGATCATTATGATCTGATAGCAGAATCTCTTTGTACTTTGTTTATTATATGCATTTTCCACATCAGATCATATCTAATTGTTAAAAATTTGTTGCTTATTTTATAGTTAGCTACTACTGGTAGTAACGTAAATAACTAATTTATAACATAACCAATTACAGTTCTAATTGTCTACTTACCTGACTGTCCTCAGAAAAGTCGTTTGAATGAAATATTCTGATAGTACTTAAAAGTTATTGAATGACACTTTTCTACACTGAAGCCAAGCAATTGTAGCCTTTTATGACCTGTGTTTTGAACGTGATAAAGAGTAAAGTCTCTCAAGTTTATAATAATTTGCGACTTAACACATTTTAAGGACATACGGCTGTATTTAATCTTTTCTTCATTTCATAAGCCCGAATCAACAACTTTGATGACTTGATTTACAGCTACCAAATTTTACTGCGCTTTTCATGGTATTGATAATATGAAATAGGCACCACCTAAATTGCAACCAACCTACATTATGACTCCAGTAAAAAACTGAAACAAATTTTTTAGCACAGCTGCATAGATAGCTCCTTTTGTTATGAGATTGATTAATTGATTGATTGATTTATTGATTGATTGATTGATTGATTTTACCATTTTCTGTCGACATCTGAACAACACGTTCGTATCACGAGATATTAAATAAATGATAATGAAATGAGAATAAAAAAAGTAGGCCTTGGCAAGAGACAGAACAGGGGACAGGTGTTTTGAAGAGAGAGAGAGAGAGAGAGAGAATGGTACCACTGCCAACCGTAAAACCCTGCACAGTATTGGCAGCCAATGGTGCCACTGGCAACCGTTGGCACCACTGGCAGAATAGCCAGTGCCACCACTGGCAGTTCTTTGGTAGAGCCAATGGCGCCAATGGTACCATTGATAGAGCCGATGGCGCCTATAGCAGCATTGCAGAGCCAATATTTTTCTGTGCTTAGAAATTTTTAGTTTTTCTAATTTTCTTTCATTATTGTGGGGAAAAATTCTCCTGTGTCAACTCGAGTGTTTATGACGGGTTCAATAAATTGCCATATTGAAAGACGCAAATTTCCCGCCCCGGTAATTTTTCCCACGCCCTAAGTTGTCTGCAATATTGGCAGCCAATGCTGGTTTCAATGGTAGAGCCAATGGTGCCAATATTGAAACTCAGAGCGCCATTGGCATGTCAATAGTGACATTGGCAAAACCCCGAACGCAACCAGTATTGGTTTTGACGTCACACATAAAAGATGCAACGTCACACTGGTGCTTCATCCAATCGATTACTAGATTATTTATATAACTGAGGGAAAACCGATACTGGCGATAGGCCTAGTAGTGGAAGCCATAAGCTGTTTTGCATCTCTCCGTCAGCCTTTGTCGTCTCTAGACAGTTTCTAGTCAGTTGTAAAGCTTGCTAGCTACATCACGTGTGCACCTGCCTGCTGCCGACCTAGAAATATAATGCGTGTCACCAATAAACAGATTCCGAGCTGCCGCAGTTAAAAGGTAAGGTTTTTTTTTTTCTTCGAGCTGTACGGCCTTCTAGCCGAATATTCTGACGGCCATCATAGGATTTTTTTTTTGGAATTCAGACGCGTGTTGCCAGGGAAGTGGCGGCGGAAGTTCAGGAATTTATTTTCGTCCAATAAAAATGCCAGCGTCTCGATTCTCCATAGAAAGAAAAACGCCGACCGGAAATTCAGTGACACAAAAATTTCGAAGCCTTAGTGGTACGGGACAGAATAGAATAGAACAGAAATATGCCTTAATCGTAAAGCAACCAACTCTCGTTGTTTGCCGCCTTCGGCGGCAAACAACTCGTTGGTTGGTTGCTATAAGTGGCATCTAGTTTTGAGCATAAAAGGAACATAACTCAGCTTTAAATATATAAAGATTACAGCTGTCGCTCTTGCATGCCAGCATTTTCATATGTTGGCGGTAACAGCGAATAACATTTACACACTTAGATGAAACAAAAGCTTCAGCAGCTTTTACTTGTTGAGTATGAAATTGCATTATTACAGGTAATCTGTATTTATACAAGATATGACTATAAAACTGCAATAATACAGTTATCTACTAGAAGTCCAATAGATATAGTAGGCATAAACGAAATATTGAAGATTGTGAGTATAGAATGCATGTCTATCTGCCAGAAGAACTGTGAGGGCCTTCTTGCACAGTACACTTAGTTCTTAAAAGTACAGACATATTTTACGTTACCAATGAAAACAACGTTGCTCAGTTGAAAATAACAGTCTAAATAAACAAATTATACCATTGTTTCAAAATTCTCTATGGAATTTCTATCACATTGCTTTACCTAGTCCATTTATATAGTATTTAATGTTTAAGTCTCGAGTATGATCTTGAAAGGAGTACAATATGAGAAACATAGAGAAAAGGAGACATGTGGAGTCGTACCATCCACTCTTGTGGCAATATGGCGTTTAGCTATGAGAACTAATTTATTTTATGAAAATCATATTTCACGCCGTTGTTCCTTTTTCTTCTAGTCTGACAATTGCTTATTTAAACAGTTTTTTAACGGTCTCTTCAGCATGGAAACGGGAGCGACATTAAATTTGTTAGTTTTGTTTTATTTTTAAGTGTTCCACGAAGTTCTGATCACCAAATGAATCGCAAAAAAGAACGATAGACCATCATCTTGCAGGGCAATGTACCTTAGTAATCCACTAAATTGTAGTTGTACATTGCATTTTGGCTAAGGAGAAAGAGCAGAAAAGGAACAAATAACGTATATAAACAAGTAGCCCAAAGGGCAACAATTGCTCACCTGAGAGACATTGTAAACCTATAGGGATATTTAAGATGCTCAAGGGCAGCTAACTCCACAGTCAGTGGTCCAATCAGGCTGAAAATTAAACTCATCCAAAACATTATGTATGCCCTCATTTAATATATGCAAGTTTAAAAAGTATCCGATCAAGCGCACAATAGACAGCTGTCAAGGGCAGCTAACTTCATGGTGGTTGGCCTGATCTGGCCAAAATTTGAACTTGTTTAAGATATTATGCATTTCCTCATTACCTGCAAGTTTGAAAAGGATCGGATCAGTAGAAACCAAGAAAAAGTGGCGACATTGATTTTTTGGATGCTCAGGGCAGGTACTCCATAGTCAGTGGTGGGATCCAGCCGAAATGCTAACTAATCCAAGCTTTTATGCATATCCTCATTACCTGCAAGTATGAAGAGGATCTGATGAAAAATGAAAATGTGATGACTTTGTTTTCTTCATTATAAGACTATGGGATTTTTTTCAAACGCTCAAGGGCAGCTAACTCCGTAGTCTGTGCTCGAATCCGGCCAAATTTCGAACTCATCCAAGCTCTTATGTATGTCATCATTACCTGCAAGTATGATAAGGATCTAATCAAAAACCTTGACTGCAGCACTCTGAAAGTCAAACTTGCTCGAGATATTGTCATGCACTACATTTGTGTGAATTTATTTTAAAATCCGTTGAGAAATGTAGGTGCTAGAGCGATGACAAAGTTTTTCTAAAAATAGCCACAGTGACCTTGACCTTGGGCACAGCATCCTGAAAGTCGAACTTGCTTGTGATATTGTCATACCCTACATTTGTGTCAAGTTATTTCAAAATCCATGGAGAAATGAAGGTGCTAGGGCGATGACAAAGTTTTTCTAAAAATAGCCACAGTGACCTTGACCTTGGGCACAGCATCCCGAAAGTCGAACTTGCTCGAGATATTGTCATGCCCTACATTTGTGTGAATTTATTTTAAAATCCATTGAGAAATATAGGTGCTAGAGCGCTGACAAAGTTTTTCTAAAAATAGCCACAGTGACCTTGACCTTGGGCGCAGCACCCTGGAAGTCAAACTTGTTTGAGATATTGTCATGCCCTACATTTGTGTGAAGTTGATTTAAAATCCGTTGAGAAATGTAGGCGCTAGAGCGATGACCAAGTTTTTCTAAAAATAGCCACAGTGACCTTGACCTTGGGTGCAGCACTCTGAAAGTCAAACTTGCTCGAGATATTGTCATGCACTACATTTGTGTGAATTTATTTTAAAATCCGTTGAGAAATGTAGGTGCTAGAGCGATGACAAAGTTTTTCTAAAAATAGCCACAGTGACCTTGACCTTGGGCACAGCATCCTGAAAGTCGAACTTGCTTGAGATATTGTCATACCCTACATTTGTGTCAAGTTATTTCAAAATCCATGGAGAAATGAAGGTGCTAGGGCGATGACAAAGTTTTTCTAAAAATAGCCACAGTGACCTTGACCTTGGGCACAGCATCCCGAAAGTCGAACTTGCTCGAGATATTGTCATGCCCTACATTTGTGTGAATTTATTTTAAAATCCATTGAGAAATATAGGTGCTAGAGCGCTGACAAAGTTTTTCTAAAAATAGCCACAGTGACCTTGACCTTGGGCGCAGCACCCTGGAAGTCAAACTTGTTTGAGATATTGTCATGCCCTACATTTGTGTGAAGTTGATTTAAAATCCGTTGAGAAATGTAGGCGCTAGAGCGATGACCAAGTTTTTCTAAAAATAGCCACAGTGACCTTGACCTTGGGTGCAGCACCCTGAAAGTCAAACTTGCTCGAGATATTGTCATGCCCTACATTTGTGTGAAGTTATTTTAAAATCTGCTGAGAAATGTAGGTGCTAGAGCGCTGACAAAGTTTTTCTAAAAATAGCCACAGTGACCTTGACCTTGGGCACAGCATCCTGAAAGTCGAACTTGTTCGAGATATTGTCATGCCCTACATTTGTGTGAAGTTATTTTAAAATCTGCTGAGAAATGTAGGTGCTAGAGCGCTGACAAAGTTTTTCTAAAAATAGCCACAGTGACCTTGACCTTGGGCGCAGGATCCTGAAAGTCGCACTTGCTCGAGATATTGTCATGCCCTACATTTGTGTGAAGTTATTTTAGAATCCGTTGAGAAATGTAGGCAATAGAGCGATGACAAAGTTTTTCTAAAAATATGTGATGACGTTGTTTTCTCCATTATAAGACTATGGGATTTTTTTTCAAACGCTCAAGGGCAGCTAACTCCGTAGTCTGTGCTCGAATCCGGCCAAATTTCGAACTCATCCAAGCTCTTATGTATGTCATCATTACCTGCAAGTATGATAAGGATCTAAGCAAAAACAGTTGAGAAAACGTGATGACGCCATTTTCCCCATTATAACCCTATGGGATTTTTTTCAAACGCTCAAGGGCAGCTAACTCCGTAGTCTGTGCTCGAATCCGGCCAAATTTCGAACTCATCCAAGCTCTTGTGTATGTCATCATTACCTGCAAGTATGATATGGATCTAATCAAAAACAGTCGAGAAAACGTGATGACGTCGTTTTCCCCATTATAACCCTATGGGGGCTATCTGTTGCCATGGAAACCAGAGTTCTGAGCTGATCGGCACCAAAACCTAATGCAGCCTTTCCCCTACCCCAATGATGCTTCAGATAAAATTTGATTGCGATCGGCCCACTGGTCTCTGAGATATTTATGTTTGAAAGTGTTGACGCACGCACCCACCCACGCACCCACGGACGGACGGACGACGGCTCGACTCCCATCCTATAAGCTCACCTCTGAGCCTTCGGCTCAGGTGAGCTAATAATTTATTAAGCAATGTTTAAATGAACCACACCTTAAATAGTAAAACAATATAGCTAATGCATGCTAATGCTGTGTTAAAATACTCATCTAAATTACCATTCATCTCCCTTTGCGTACACGATTTCCCGCTTATCAAACTTTGTTGGTACCAAAATACCAAAAGAAAATGACATTTTGACAGTCTCAAACAATTACTGAAGGAATATGTTTAGAAAAATAGTCTATTGTGATAGAATACTCATGGGGAGTGTTGAGAATTACCTGACTGGATCTAAGGAGGTAACGTTGCAGTAGAAAATGCAGCAAGGAGACTTATGATAAATCACTCTGTGTCTCATGTCTCATTAATTTTAGTATTTCCTGTTGTTATATTTTATAATAATGGAATTGCTATGATCTAACGAATGAGCTACATAAACAGATTGATAGTGTTGATTACTGTGTAGGAGGTAACTAAAATACAAATAACAAGAGGGCCATGGTGGCCCTGAATCGCTCACCTGAGCATTAATCAGTTCACTGGCTCTGGTGAAGATTTATAAGAGTTTTTACCATACTAACATTTGACCTAGTTTTTGACCCGACATGACCCAGTTTCAAACTTGGCCTGGATATTGTAAGAATAAACATTCTGACATGGTTTCATTGAGATTGGATCAAAACTGTGCCCTCTGGAGCGTATACAAGGTCGTTCTTATATTTGACCTAGTGACCAAGTTTTTGACCCGACACGACCCAGTTTCAAACTTAACCTAGATTTCATTAAGATAAACATTCTGACAGAGTTTCATGAAGATTGGATCAAAACTGTGCCCTCTAGGGTGTACACAAAGTTTTTCTAAGATTTGACCTTGAGCCGACGTGACTCAGTTTCACAGGGGGCTTAGATATATGGACAATAAACATTTTGACATAGTTTCATGAAGATTGGATCAAAACTATGCCTTCTAGTGCTTACATACTGTTTTTCTAAGATTTGACCTAGTGACCTAGTTTTTTACCCCACATGACCTACTTTCAAACTTGGCCGAGAGTTTATGAAGATAAACATTCTGACAAAGTTTCATAAAGATTAGATCAAAACTGTGTCCTCTAGAGCGTACACAAGGTTTTTCTATGATTTGACCTAGTGACCTAGTTTTCGACCCGACATGACCCAGTTTCAAACTTGTCCTACATATTATGAGGATAAACATTCTGACAAAGTTTCATGAACTTTGAATCAAAACTGTGCCTTCTAGAGTGCACACAAGGTTTTTCTAAGATTTGACCTAGTGACCTAGTTTATGACTCGACATGACCCAGTTTCGAACTTGGCCTAGAGTTTATAGAGATAAACATTCTGACAAAGTTTCATAAAGATTGGATCAAAACTGTGTCCTCTAGAGCGTACACAAGGTTTTTCTATGATTTGACCTAGTGACCTAGTTTAAGACCCAACGTGACCCAGTTTCGTTCTTGTCATAGATACCATGAGGATAAACATTCTGACAAAGTTTCATGAACTTTGGATGAAAACTGTGCCCTCTAGAGCGTACACAAGGTTTTTCTAAGATTTGACCTAGTGATCTAGTTTTTGACCCAACATGACCCAGTTTCGAACTTGGCCGAGAGTTTATGGAAGGAAACATTCTGAAAAAGTTTCATAAAGATTAGATCAAAACTGTGTCCTCTAGAGCGTACACAAGGTTTTTCTATGATTTGACCTAGTGACCTAGTTTTTGACCCGACATGACCCAGTTTCAAACTTGTCCTACATATTATGAGGAAAAAAAATTCTGACAAAGTTTCATGAACTTTGGATCAAAACTGTGCCTTCTAGAGCGTGCACAAGGCTTTTCTAAGATTTGACCTAGTGACCTAGTTTTTGACCCAACAAGACCCAGTTTCGAACTTGGCCTAGAGTTTATAGAGGTAAACATTCTGACAATGTTTCATAAAGATTGGATCAAAACTGTGTCCTCTAGAGCATACACAAGGTTTTTTCTATGATTTGACCTAGTGACCTAGTTTTAGACCCGACATGACCCAGTTTCAAACTTATCCTAGATATTATAAGGATAAACTTTCTGATTAAGTTTCATGAACTTTGGATCAAAACTGTGCCTTCTAGAGCGTACACAAGGTTTTTCTAAGATTTGACCTAGTGACCTAGTTTTTGACCCGACATGACCCAGTTTCGAACTTGGCCTAGAGTTTATGGAAATAAACATTCTGACAAAGTTTCATAAAGATTGGATCAAAACTGTGTCCTCTAGAGCTTACACAAGGTTTTTCTATGATTTGACCTAGTGACCTAGTTTTAGACCCGACATGACCCAGTTTCGAACTTGTCATAGATACTATGAGGATAAACATTCTGACAAAGTTTCATGAACTTTGGATGAAAACTGTGCCCTCTAGAGCGTACACAAGGTTTTTCTAAGATTTGACCTAGTGACCTAGTTTTTGACCCGACATGACCCAGTTTCAAACTTGGCCTAGATTTTATGGAGATAAACATTCTGACAAAGTTTCATAAAGATTGGATCAAAACTTTGTCCTCTAGAGCGTACACAAGGTTTTTCTATGATTTGACCTAGTGACCTAGTTTAAGACCCGACGTGACCCAGTTTCGAACTTGTCCTACATACTATGAGGATAAACATTCTGACAAAGTTTCATGAATTCTGGATGAAAACTGTGCCGTCTAGAGCGTACACAAGGTTTTTCTAAGATTTGACCTAGTGACCTAGTTTTTGACCCGACATGACCCAGTTTCGAACTTGGCCTAGATTTTATAAAGACTTACATTCTGACAAACTTTCATAAAGATTGGATCGAAACTGTGCCCGCTAGAGTGTACACAAGCAAAAGTTGACGGACGTCCGTCCTGACGTCCGGACGTCCGGACGTCCGTCCGGACGTACGACGGACGACGGACATCAGGGTATCCCAAAAGCTCACCCTGAGCACTTCGTGCTCAGGCGAGCTAAAAAACAGTAGTTTATATGTATTTAACCTGTTGCATATAATATTACATTTTCATTTCTTAGAGTTTCGGTAACGTTAAAAGGAAAATGAGTGAGGCCATAAAGTACTGCAAATGTCAATACCTTTATGTTTCATTGTAGAGACATAGTAAACGTTAAATATTTGATACATGTGATAAATTGATACTGAAGCAAGCACCACATGCTAGCCAAAAACCGTTTGAATAAATTTTCCACAAAATTGATCTAAAATGATTTCAAATGAAATTATATGCAAATTACAAAGCCATTACGTCCCATGAGCATTTATATAAATACAAGTACAAGTATATACAGGATGGCAAGCAACACAATACAAAATAATAACCCCAAATGTATATATACAGTTTTATGTAAATTTCTTATTTACTACTTATATTTTCTAAAAGAAGCGCTTGAATACTCAAATACTATTTGACAGAGAAATTATGTTTATAAAGACAGAAACTACCACTATCGTACACCAAAAATGCTGCGGCAGGTAACGCGGATAAACCTGTTTCTTACAAT
Organism: Ctena decussata; assembly: GCA_963989385.1. Taxonomy (NCBI): domain Eukaryota; kingdom Metazoa; phylum Mollusca; class Bivalvia; order Lucinida; family Lucinidae; genus Ctena; species Ctena decussata. The sequence goes on along the minus strand of OZ022501.1, from coordinate 80,190,667 downwards.
AACGAGGTTTCATTTTTAACTGAAAAGCTTTTTTTCAATAAAACACTTAATTGTCATATTATTTACATAGTATAGTTTGAAATGCTTAAACAATGTTGTTTCTGCACGTTAAGATTTGATACAGATTCGTCAAGTTTGTTTGAATCCTTAAGTCATACATTTTATTCTTTCTTCAGAAGATATTGGCATTTTAAAATATATCTTATTCAAGTTCTTTTTTCTTTTAATTTTTCAATTATTTCTAAGATATACCTGCTCCGATAATGAGTGATAGGACCACACTGTATACATTTCCATTTCACTGATTTATTCAGTTTGTGTCAGCTTATTTATTGGTATTTTGAACTGTTGTATACGTTATACATTTATTGTGATTGTTGATTTAGATTACCTTTAGTTTGTTTTTATATGGAATATTAAATAACCAGTACTTAATATTTTTGACTCTAGGTTTGTTTTATAACTCTTATAAATCATTCTACGTCAAGTTATATGTTAGATAGTCTGCTGTGATAAATGAGTAAAAACAAAATTATCACCATCTAAACTAATTCTACTGACTGTAGAGATGATAAAACTTGCTGAACAATTCTGTTTTAAACAATTTTAAACCTATTGGAGGGAAAAGGTGATCACTTTCCTCTGCCTAGTATCCACTGTCCATTCTATATTTCTTATGCATTATTTCTCATGAGTTTTCTTTTCAAAAAGAATTTATGAAACAAAGTATCTGATAAGCTGTTTTGAGCAAACGCTCCGTTGGCTAGAGAGCTTATACATGCCAAAAGATTGTATTTCATATTCAGATATTCGAAAGTCACTCCCACAGGAATCCCCCCCTTGGGGAGGTAGTATACTGAGAGCTCCTACAATGCAGGCATATAATTGGTAATACAATAACAATACAATACAATATGTTTTATTTGGCATTAAACATAATACACTGCTTTTAGCCATCGCAAACATATGAGTGAGCATAAATAGATACAACATTTAACTGAGAAGCATAAGTGCCATGACATCAAAGGCAATATGTGCTAATAGAATATAACGTATATTACATTATATGAAACTACGGAGCATTTCGTTTCTTGAATGCATAATAGATAAATTTGCTTAATTTGTTTAAAGTCTTCTTGGACGTGGTAGATATCAGCTGGTCAAATTTATTCAGTGTTGGCCAGTTACAAACGTAACTTTTAAAGTATTTTCTTCGTAGCTCTGTATAATATGGGCATACCAAGAAAACCGTGATATTCGTCTTCTATTTTTCTCAAGTTACAGAAGTTACAGAGGCGTTCTTCTCTGGGTAAACCGTTATATCGACCTGTTTCAATCAGTAGGTTGTGTGAACTTAGTCTGAATCTACTCAGGGATATTCTATATTTATTTTCAGAGATAGTATCTAAATATTGCTCCGCCCGACATTCTTATTTATGTCTTCGATATAAGGTTAGTTTATGAGACTCATTTACGGAAGTAACACATGTAATACCTTGATAACACTGATCGAACAAGCGCTGACGAATCTGAGGCCTGGGGATACACGCTATGTGACCTTGATCGAGTCATACGTTTGAGCAGCCAAGTCGTTCTGGGAGAGATTTTATGTGAAACGCCCAGGTAAGATTATTATATGTGTTACCGTGATCTGCATTATCTCGTAACATACAGTACACTGAACGTAATAATGGGTCCTGCGACTTCATAACTTTCGTCCAATAACTCAGCATTCTTAGCTGTCGAAAAACAAGAATGTGCTTTCGGCCTAATTCCATGTATAGAGCAGAAAGATTGGTTGAGTGCTTAACACCTAGTATTGAACGACAAAAGCGAGTATGTGAGACGTTCTCAGTTAAGCTGGGCCATTAGCTATTAATTTTGTCCTTCGTATAACCTTTCTTTAAATTACAAAATAACGGTCCTGTTTACCCTCTGACAAGTAGCCCTCTGTCTAAAGAAGTAGATAAAAGTACCAAGACATGCTTGCATTTCGTTAGACATTTTTAACACTGGTTCGAATAATGATACCCTGGTTTAACAGGCGACGTTTTTAAAAGTCGCAATATTGCCGTTGCATAGATATGAACGCCGCACGGCTATAAAAGATAAATCACTGCTTAAAATCGAGTTCTATTATTAAATTCAGGTGATTTCTTATATTTTTCCCCGCTTAAACAATATCTAAAGGGTAGTTTTTGCTACGAAAAGAGACTGGGAACTAATGTCGCAAATTTTATGTAACCTACGTCACAGCGGTAAATTCATGATACATGTACTAACTAAAATGGCCCGGCATCATAAAACTTACAAGATCACACGAAGAAATATGTGTTCCTCAAAATTTTATATCATTTGTGCAAATTTGCTCCATTTTGTATATTTTACTCGACGTCAAAATACATTACCCCAGCATTTTTCCGTAAGAATGTAACCTTACGTCACGGGCTTTTTTTTAAACTGAGCAAAGCAATCGCTCTGAAACTCATGTGCAAAATCCTGCCTAGTAACACCTACAAGATGGCGTGCTTAGATTTCATGCACTGAAACATTAAATGGTATAAAAACGTTAAAAAGTGTACTGTAACCTACGTCACAGTAACCTACGTCACAACGTCACTAAGACCAAAAAGCGTTGACGTCATTTGATTAAGCATCGCTTCATAGAAAACCCCTTTCTTCTAAAAAAGCAAAGAAAAACATTTTAAATTGAAAGCAGCCAAAATAATCAAATGTCAGTAGATTAGTAAATGTGCAATGCTACGCATGTCAAAGAAATCGTATGCGACATCGTCCTTCAACGTATCCAAATAACGTCATAAAATACGCCATTTCTGATTGTTAGGGTATGTCTCTAAACATGGTTTGTATTCCATAATCTAAAACTATTACCTGAAAATATTTTAAAGCTTTGAAGCAGATATAATGAGCATTATGGTCGTGATTTTTTCCTTGAATTCTGGCATGGTTGTATATATGGCCATTTCTGTCCGCGAATGGCCCTGCTTAACTGAGAACGTCTCCTGTACACGTTCTATATCATCTGCTTTATTGTAGCCCCATACCTCAGATGCGTAACTTAAAACAGAACCTACTAAAGAATCGAACAATTTAAATCTTTCAACCATCTTATGGTGTCATTTATCAAGTAGCTTGCTGTACGAATTGCAGATTTCTTGATGTCTAATTATTGTTTGTTGAAGATAATTTTGTTAGGCAATCATTACCAATATTTTTTACCGTATTAAATTGGTGCAAACTGAAACCTACAGAACAGGGGATGTTTACTATTATCATTTCTATTTTTATATGGAATTTACAGCCCTTGCAAGAGTATCCAGTTATATCGAGTCAGTCATGAAGCAAATGTGAGCGAAAACCGAAATCCCGGGTAAACACCATCTTACCTTCCATAAGCAGGACGTGAGAGAGGCCTTCGTACTTGTGCGCTGGCCGAGGCTACAACCTACAGCGATGGGATCTGATGTTTAAGATTCAGCACTCTTGACCACTAGGCCACGGAAGCCCGTTATTATTCTTTTCATTATCAATTTTATCATCATCGTCCTCATTATTTTAATGCGTTCAGTTCAGACTAAGTATTTATATCAGGTAATAAATTATCTAGTAAAAAATGAAACTATCATTTTCAAAGGCATCTTTTCCAGACCAAATGGCATATGGTCGAAATATTTTTTTTATATGTAACGTAAATTACCCGCAAAATTGAATATAAAGGGTTTCTTAAAACTCAAAACAAATACTATTAAAAAAATGCATGCTCAAATTATTCTCCATTTTTGCAAACTGTTCTTCCTAATAGCTTTTAATGGTAACGTATTTATAACAAGCTGTAACAAACAAACACCTCCCTGCAAGTCAGCTAACTAATGTATAGAATACTTGCCAATTATATCTGCCAAAATTTCCCTCGAGAGGAGGTAAAGTACTGTTAGTTTATTGCCTATAGTCAACAGACCTTAGCACAAAACTATACATAACCACCAGTTTTCGCGACTCAATTCTGCATTTAAGAACATATTTCTTGTATACTTTGCCATTAAAAGGTACTTCCATTTTTTTGTTAAATAAAGGAATATACATGACATATTGCAACCTACCATCTTAAGTGCTGATAAATGAGATAATTTTGCAGACATAAAAGAAAATTGCAGGTGATAGACCAGATTTTAACACATATTTAATATTTGACCTTGAGCATGACCTTGATCTTGATATTTGGGTATTGCCTCTCTTAATCCATAAACAGACTGTTATTTTGTAATAATATCCACGGTTTATTTTGACTTTTACGTGCTTCTTGAAACTCATTTGCAGGCCTTACAGTGACAACCCTGTTTTTCTAAACTGGCCGCCATCTTGGATTTCTTGGCACTTACCAACGTAGGACAATGTATCCAGGACGTTTCACACACTTCACTTCAGCCCATGGCGAACAATATGATATACAACAATGCTTGTTATACTCTTATGACCACCTACCCTATGAAATAAGCCTTCCGATAGCCGTAGTAATTGGTCTGTTTACGTAATGAATTTCGATCCGGATATTGTCTTATGGCTGTATTCTAAGGCCTCACTCACCTGTGAGTGACTCAACTTTAGTTTAAACAATATTTTATTCAATGAATAACTACAATGTAATAACATAATAAACATACAGCGGGATTAGATAACAAGCTTTGCAACTTATGGACATCTTCTCCCGAGTACAAAACATTTACATGAAAAATTGAGTGTACATAGGACAACATTTAGAAAATACTGTTCAAAGTACAAACAGATGTGTATAAAGTACCGTTTACATGACATCTGTTTGAAAGAAAAATCTAGCGATTAGTTGAAAATAATTCTAAAACAGAAAATATATCAAAATAAAGATAAATAGATTATATACTGTAAAACACTTATATTTGGCGGTCACTTTATTTTGGCGATATTGGCGGAAAAGAAGAAAACCGCCAAATTAAAATGCCGCCAATATAAGCTCATGATACCGAAAGAAGAAAAAATATTATCAAGCACATGATCCTATTTCCTCTACCAAAATATCAAAGCTAATACACATCACATATATATGCGCAAAAGAAGATGCTTCCCAAACAACAAGAGGGAGGAAACGGAGTATGAATATGTTCTCACCATACTAATTAGTATTTCAATTAAGTTGATTAAATCAGAAGGAACACAAAACCAGTTTACTTTAAACAATTAACTACCCAAACTGTAACATGACTATCATAATAATTGCTTTTATTTTAACCAACATGACAATATAGAGCTCAAATAAAGAGCAAAATACGACGTCAGAAGAAATATTTTGTTCTTGAGAATCACAAAACCGCCAAAATAAAAATCCGCCAAAAGGTCCATATTTAAAAACCGCCAAATTTTGCTGCCGCCAAATATAAGTGTTTTACAGTAGATATACATAAAAATCTTCTGTCCCGAACTGCCCCCCACCATGCCCCCCCCCCCCCCCCCCTGCTCTCAAAATTTGCAGGTATATGCACACAGCGGATAATGACAGCTCGGGTTTAACATTCCATCAACACAGGCTGCATTGAGACGCAACCTCGGTAAGTCACTTCCGAAAAACTGGAGAAGCGGGGAGCCAGACATGTGATTCCTGGATTGATACACTACACAACCGCCACTCCTACCAAACGCTGGAAGAGGGCCGATATGCTGAAAAAATATACAGCTGAAGTTATGGTAATACGTGAAGTTAGGTTGGAGCAGCAAATCGATTGGAAAGAATTATAAAATCTTGAACCGATCTAAAAATACTTTCATTCTGGTCAAAAGAAAAACTTGCATCTCCACAGAGTAAAGTTTTAACAGGAAAGTGCAAAACCTCAGCCATTGTTTGGTTACGTATTTGATGATAGTTAGGAAAATCAGTTAAGTAATGCTTAGTAGTCTCAACTTCACCACAAGAACATGATGGACTATCAACCAAATTCTTGTGATAAAGGTGAGATCCTAAAGAGCTGCACTCTAGTCTTAATCTGGTATGATATATTTGAGCACGTCTATCGCCAAAGTAATAATATTCAGGTGGTTTAATGCGTCGCCCCGAAATGTTTTTCTTAAAATCATTCAGTGATGTACTATTCCGTATTAATAAAGGGAGATTATTCCATAATCTTATCGTGGAGGGAAGAAATGAATTATAATATAAGTTAGAGTTAGAATGGATAGTGTTAAGGTTGTTTGAGTTACGAAGCGAGTATCGTGAAGTATCTTGGACCAGTGGTGGTACAAGACGATTAAGGTATTCAGGGGCTAGACCGTTCATCATTTTGTAAAATATGGTTAGTTTTTGAAGCTCGCGGCACTTAGCTAATGTAATGAAACCAGTTTCTTCATAAAGTTTAGAGATGCTGCATAATTTTGTAGCGCCAGTTATAATTCTCATAGCCTCAATTTGTACAGCTTCAAGTAATTTTTGGTCTTCATTACTGCAATTGTCCCAAACTGCCCCACTATACTCCAAAATTGGTCTAATAAATGAAATAAACATTCGTTCCAAAGACCTCCGATCAATTTTGAATTTAAAAGCCCTTAATATATTGATACTTTGCCAAGCTACAGTTGTAATTTTAACAATATGAGCATTCCAACTACAATCATTAGAAAAAGTTATTCCTAAGTGGCTGGTGGCGGTGATCAGTTACTTCAGTTATGGGAATATAATTCATTGCTAGTTAAGGATGAATAGGTTTATTACGTTTTCTTAAGAAAATCATAGACTCGGTTTTAGATGGGTTAAAGTTCACTAACCATTGCTCAGACCATGCATGCATACTATTAAGATTAGAAGTGAGAATATTGGCAGCTGTAATTGGGTTCTCAACTTTGTAGCCATGGGGTGGATTATCCCATTGAAATTTGAGCAATATTCAGGATTAACTCAATGAGTGTAGCTGGAGTGACGTTCTAGAATACAGGCGTTAATTTGACGCTCCGATATGAAAACAACAACAACAAAAAACCTGATATATCGTTGACCTTTAAATAAATTCTTTTAGAGCAAATTAGTAATGAACGAATGTAAACTGTTGAAAATCGTGTATTAATTTTTTTTTTCCAAACGTCTCAGGGGCCCTGGTAGCTCAGTTGATTAAGCGTTGGCATTCTTAACTAGCGGGTCGGTTTCGAATCGGGGCTAGAGGCGGAAAACTTTTCAACCATATGATGTCAACGGGGCTCCAATACACAAAGCATTTCATATAATTCCCCTCTCGTCGTTCTGGTTGATTTAACACTATTGAAACAGACATAAAATCGTCCATTATTCATCCAGGTTTTAGGCAGCCGGGCACACCTCTCGTCCATGCTAAAGTCTTCGTTTATACGGAGATTTAAGAAATTGCGCTTGAAGAACCAACCTCAGTTATTGCATTGATATCGTTGTCACACACTCTTAACAGACATGTTTCAACAGACATTAAAATGCAGTTAAAAGCCTGCGCGCGACTTGCAATATACTCGAAATTATTCCGCCACGCAAAATCCTTGTTGTTGTTCTAATTCTCATAACGATGTTCTTTAGTAGGCTCAGCGGAATGTATACATAAGAGTCTAGTTACCTTACACATCCTTGCACCGAGTCTGTCCATCACGTTAATCGCTTTTATATATCGCTCGATCCCGGATATTAATAGAAAGGTACACTCACGCTTTGACTGTCGAACGGTCACAAAATACATGTATAGTGCAATAATTTTCAAGATAGTTAACGAACATTTCGTTGAATTTATGCAATTATAGCAATCAAACAAATTGTCAAGGCAGTAAAACCTTCGCCAGCTCCCTCGGAAAATGTTGAAAATCGAGGGCTTCGTATTAACGTTCGCTAGGTTCCTGGCAAACGTCAATACATGAAAAATCATGTATGATCCCTAAATGGTGCATTGTGATGATACTTGAACAAATGCACAGCGCAGTTGCAATGAAAATCTTACTGAAGTCATTGAATGTAAGACCAGTTACCAAAAATATAAATCTGTTGCAAACTATGTGCAAATATGCTTTAAATTGCATAGCAATCGATTTGTTGATATAAACTATAACTAAAGTCAACACAATATCAAAATCATCTAAAATTTGTATGTTTTCGACCATCCGTGCGAAGAGTTTCAAAACAACTATACTGAACATCAAAAAAAAAACGCATACAAGTTTAGGTTCTTTTTTCTTCTGTCAGCTGATATATGGCTTTAAATCACATATAGCAGAAAATACTACTGACGTCTGCCAACAATATGAATTTAGCCTCTTGCAAAATAAAGAGTTATCTCAATTTATCGTGAAACATTAAAAGTTGTTGTAAGAGTTGTCTTTCTTTTGGCAGTATAAAAAATTGTTTCCAAACCGCGGCTTTTTTGTGTGGTTAAGAAAAAACGTCGTTTTTTTACCATGGTATTCTTCTTAGGAACATGACAGCAGTTTGAAGTTTAACACTTGTCAAATTATCTCCCTTGCATTTAAACAAATAGCAAATTGGGAAGTCCAATAACATCAAAAGCTCTGCAGTGCTGCGAAAAATTTCTTTGCAAATCTTTATATTTTACTCTTGTAAATTCATTTAACCGCTCCGCATGAATGGTTTCTGTTCTTTTCAAGAAATACAGGGTGTTAAAAGGTCTATGGGAAATCCAATGGTAGGCCAGTGTTACTGTTTATACTGCCAACTTTCACCTGATTGTTTCTCTAAAACGCAAGGCTCGATTGCTTTGATTTTTTCGCTGTTCTTATCCTTGCTGCGGACATTATTTCTGGAGAAAATAACTGGCTGAGCATTTTATGGAATTAAAAATTCAGCTTCTGAAAGTATGGTGACTTGAAGTTTAACCCCCATCACAAAAGCAAGCGTTCTGGTCTCTAAAGTTTATGGAATATCGATGCGTTAAGCTGCTCATTCTGTTGGAATATCATAGACAAAGTAACTTAAAATGTCTAAATAAGAGCATATACTTATTCCTTCAAATAAATTGGGCGTTTACATTGTATGCGTTTCTTTTGGTGATCAGTATAGGTTAGAAACACCTGTTAGATTAATAAAATAATCTAAGCATCTAGGACCGGCCTTTCAGCCATTTAAACAGGCACCCCTACTTAATAGAGTCTACAAGCCGTCACCAGTGCGATCTGTGATTGTGTGTGTGTGTGTGTGTGTGTGTGTCGCAGATCTTAGTTTTCAACCACAAACTTTATCCGCGCGCTAATTTCAACCGCGTCAAGGCCAAATTGATTTTTTTTCTCAAAAGATTCATAGTATAGTATAACATGAGTAAGCCAAAATACATACCCGGTTTGTATCGAGTCACGTATTTAGAACACAAAAAATATTAGTGTATTCATAGTACAAGTACAAAATATTGATGAAACGAACCCAGCAGGCAAGCGACGTTGAAACAACGTCGTTCTGTGTAGATACGACGTATAATTAATTAGGATGTGCCCGTTTATATAGTTCAGGGATTTTACAGTATAAGTAACCAAGGACTAAAATAAATCTAGGTAAGTATGTTTGGAAAAATAGCAATGTTTGAGTATTAACAGTGCGTGTGGGACTGGGGGCGAATTTCGGAATGCATATTTAGAACGAGGAGGATAAGCATGTAGCGTGTTATCTCTTTCGTTTTGCAGGGCTTGAATACCACTGGAATATGTCTTCATGAGCCGTGTTGATATTTCACCGGATACGTCAAGAGACAGTGTCACGGCACAAACAACGGTGTTACAACATCCAGCGGTCTCAAAGATCGTCAGAGTGAGAAAATGGAAGGTATTTCCCGGCAAAAATACTTTTCTCTGTGATGGTATATGTATTTGTGCGCCTGACTGGTATGGTTTCCTGTGCTGTCTGATTATCTATGTAATTATAGGTAAGTTTTTTTTTGTTTTTTTTTTTTGCGTCGGTTTGGTTTGTTATCCCTCAGTAAGCCAGTGTTACAAGCTCGACCACTCGGTACATGTGTCGAGGTGACACGCCGGCGTGCGCGCGCGCGCCGACGCAGTCACCTCGACGAAAGAATGTTGGAGCGATGATCAAGGGCCGTATTCATAAAGCCACTTAAGTCGTTGCTATGCGGTTGCTAAGGCTAAGTACCTATAAAGGAGATTCCCTACAACTATGAAATTTGGTCTATAAGACTGTTCCTCCAGAGCAAATTTCATAGTTGTAGGGAATCTCCTTCAAAGAAATTTAGCCTTAGCAACAGCATAGCAACCACTTAAGTTGTTTTATGAATACGGCCCCAAGACACGTCACCGAATTTGAGCCACAGCAAAGTTTGCTGAAAGACTTTGTCATCTTGAACCTTCTGTAATGATTTCACCCATCAGTTACTAATATCTATAAGACTGAGGGTTACTGTTTATATGCACGAGACAAAAATAGTCAGGACGCTGAAGCCGAAAAAATGGAACTTTAATGCCCCGGCGATTCGAAAGGAAATTTTTACCGAATTAGATAAGCACAACATTTGGGCTTTATGATAGGGTATGATGTGGTCACTAAAATAGGATCCCGTGCTTTTAATTACCCCTTTTTACCCCTACCCCCTTTAAACCTTAATTTGCTCAAAATGAAAACGCTATAACTCTGTCCATTGAGAGGTGCACTAAAATTTTCTGAATAAATCATGAAATGACGTATTTGTGTGCAAAGTATCAGTTTCTGTAATAATTTACAAACTGCATGCTTAAAATATTAAGAAAACCGGTGTATACACATATTTACACAAGGGTAATTCATCCTACCAATTGTTGGTGTTTGAAGGTTCTAAATTTCATTTTAAATCGCTCCTTTCAGATTTTCATCAATCTGCTCATAGAATTATAGGGCAGCTGACTCGCAAAATATACTCTGATAATGACACTGTACTCTGTACTTCATAAAACGTTTCTCGTTGGAGTCTAACCACCATCATGGATCCCGTTTTCCCCAGACGTTCATTTCAATTTGAATTTCATTTTGAATTTTTCCCCGTGCTGTGCAGTTTTTTTACAAGAAAACCAGCCCAACCACATCTGGGATTGCAAAGGCTTTCAACAACTTGCGCATTCACATTATCACTTCAGCACGATCGTTACATACGTTACTTCATATAATTTTGTTAAAAAGAATAATGAATGAAGACGATTCAGAAGATATATAAAGATGTAGAATACAAAAACATGACCATAACATTATTTGTTTTACTGCATTAGAGTATACTTTCTAAAATTTGTGAAAAAAATTTCGAAATGTTTTTCATAGCAAATTAAATACAAATTATATATGTTACTCATGAAACGAAAATAATAAGTAAAATGAAAAGATGTTTCAACTTTAAATCATTTCGTTGTTCAAATATGTTTTTGAAAATAGTGCTTTTAAACTCTGCATTTTTCCCTTGTCTTAAAAGATAATTCATTACTTTATATACATGTAATTGGTATTTAGTGTGCCAATGAAGTATTTTGACATCTGTAAATATGTTAAGTTTGATTGGCACTAACGTAATGATGGACGTATCAAAATTGAAAAAGACAATGTACTAACAAATATTTGAACTTACTGACAGGCGGGAAAATGAAGGCATTCAAATTTATGTTCAAACAATAACCATTATCAAACGTCATAGTTTGAAGAGTAATTACAACGTTAACTACTTAGATATCAAAAGAAGCTATTCAATAATATGCATATGGTAGATATTAGCAGAGTTGTGGGATCACTGTTTCCTCCAGTAGGTGGTTAGACCCATTGTGAACAGTGTAGGTGGTTAGACCCATTGTGAACAGTGTTATTTTGCAAGTTCGTACGTCTCTCCAGAGAATAACACTCGTTTACATGTTGACTATCTTAATTTTGTTTCTTGTTATTTTGTTACAGTGTATTTATTAGATATGCATGCAGACCCAAGTTTACGTAAATGAGATGTAGAAAACGTACATAGAAAAATGTTAATAAAATTACCAAGGAAAGGCCACAATTACAAAACACAGCCCACCCAAGACACCGAAAGAAGATGGGAAACATGCATATGTCACAACCGAACAGCACATCTTTGGTAACAGACACTCCATTCCAACACAGAGGAACTGTTCATAAGTAAACACCAAAAAAAAAAAAAAAAAAAAAAAAAAAATAAAATAAAAAAAATACAGAGTACATTCAAACATTTAATACATCTAATTTTACCTATTTTCTATTTTAAACCGCCAAACAAAGTAAAAAGCACATAGGACAGCTATACAGGCGAACACAAGGCAAGAAAAAATAACCAATGGGATTCGCATATAGAAGTTTTCATATTTGTATAGCCAGTTCTACATAATCTACCAGGGGCTGTAACTAGTTTTATTCGCGCAATCTCACACTTCCTTCTGATGCAGCAAAAACACGTAGGCGTTGCGTCATTAACATGCCATTGGATGTTTTTAGATATTTTAACACGTGAAGAAAAATGAAGTTTGAAACGGCTAAGACAACAATCATCATATGTATATCACGTATATAACAGAAAAAATAAAAAACATCAGCACAGAATTCAGTGTCCGAATAAATATGTAAAATGAATTATTCTTACTAAACATCTTGTATAATTACTCATCGTAAAATCTTGCCTATCGTAGACTTAACTGCTTGAAACAGTTTGAATCAGTGTGTGCTGCACTGGCTATACCAGGTGAATACTTATTAAAACTTAATTTCTAAGAAATCTAACATATGCCGGAAAACTTCGATATATGAAGAATACATAGCCATAGATGCTACAGCCATTGATTGTATTTAAAAGTAGTTAAGGCACATGACCATGAAAATAAATAAATAAGAAAATGAGATTGTTAGAGGTATTTATCTTCTGTTTCACGTATAAAACGCAGCTTGCGAGGGCCTTAAACTGCTTGGTGAAAATAGCGACAAACTTCTGTTAACAGTATTTCTTAAAACATATCTGAATACCGTATTTATAAGAATTTCCTGGGAGTTGGTGAAGTTTGCTGATTAGCTGTGATGTAACGGAATACATTTTGTATAAATGTTATCTACGTTTATTCTACGTTAATTCAAGTAGTAACATAGGCAAATGACAAGGAATCACGCAGGCTTTAATTTTTCTAATATTTAAAGATGATTTTAAAAGAGGATATACTAGCAAACGAAAACAAAACGATTCTGCCTTCATTTTTATACATTTTGGGAATATTCTCATATGTAACGTCTATAACCGAATGTTACGGGCTTAATCCAAAATGGATAGAAAGCTAATAAGTATCAGTCGTTAGTAGTATAATAGGCTTCTTCTAAAACTTATGTCGTTTGCTTGAAACTCCGCTTCAAATGACATAAAAATAAAGAGAAAGGCAGACGATCATTTTTAGTATTTCTTTGGTACCCAGTTATCTCCCCTTATTTTACATCCTGGATCCTCTTTTCAGGACCACATCATACCCTAAGTTAAAGTTGGGATGATAAACTTTCATAATATACCAAATTCATCCTTTCGAATTGTCGGGGCATTAAACTCGAAAAATAGGCCCTTTTTGAATTTCAGCGTCCTGACTAAAAGTTTCATGGTCATTATGTTGTTGTGTTATTGTTTAACGTCAACGGTAAACAGCTATGGTCATGTTGGGACCTAACCACGCTATTCCTGCGCAGGCTTAGACCTCCTGAGCGGTTAACCAGTACTAAGTGCACTTACTTTCACCAGTAACTGACAACTGCCCTTCTTGAATCAGCGGAAAGATAAATGAAAGTAAGTGGCAGGACCGGGTATCGAACCCAGGACCTCTGGCTTATGTCAGACACCCTACCGACTCCGCCACGCGGCCCGGCATTCATGGCCATTAATTATATAAGTTGCTAAGAAAGTTATAAGCAACTATCCTGTACCGATTAAATATCAGAGCGGCGACATGTTAGAAGATACGGAACAGCATGCATGTACGAGCAGAAGACTCCTGTGAGCCTGTCCATTCACAAAATCACAACATAGTCTTCTGAGCTCGTATAAGCAATCTGTAAATCCTGAAAAAATCTGTAAAGTGAAAGTGGAAGCTTAAGGTTCTTGTGCTTTTCAACACAAAGCTCATTTTTAAAATTACTTGCAGGTGTTTTGTTCTTCACGTTCGACTGTCGATACCTCGCCGTCCACGTCTCCCCTGCCATCCCCGTGGTGGGCGGTGTGCTCTATGTCTACATTTTGGGAGCTTTATGTGCTACCTCACTCACCGACCCAGGCATAATCCCCAGGGCTTCATCCGCAGAGGTCGAAGACAAACAGAACTTTCAAGAGAAAGAAAACCTGCAAAATGGCGTTGCAGAACCGCCGAGATGCAAGGAGGTCGAGATCGGTGGGCGGCAATTTACATTACAATATTGTAAAACATGTCATATATATCGCCCACCAAGATCAACGCACTGTAGACATTGCGACAACTGCGTGGAACGGTTTGATCACCATTGTCCAATGGTCGGAAACTGTATAGGCAAAAGAAATTATCGCCATTTTTATCTTTTCCTCTCCTCAGTTATAGTCTTCGCGGGATATGTGTTAGGGTGCAATATTTCTGTGATAGTGCTGAAAGCCAAAGATTCCAGTGTCAGTGACGCGGCTAAGGATTCTGTTGCTACCATCATTGAGATGATTGTTGCCGTGGCGGCCTTGCTTGTTGTTGGAATCTTTTTCAGTTCCCATAGTTACCTGGTTGCTACGGAGACGACAACGAATGAATTGCTCAAGAAAACATATAGCACCCGAGAACATGATGACAACAGGAACCCTTACCGACACAAATTCTGTTGTATGAACTGCTGTCATATTCTTTGTGGTCCAAAACATCCTAGCCTTATTGACAGGAGAGGTTATGCTCAAGTTATTACTGGACCAACATAAATACATTGTAATCGGCAGTAATAGTTCTATACGTTTACTGACGCAGACTGATCAGTTTCTTTTCTTTTCCCTTACACATGGTAATCCTGAGTAACAAAAACGCAAAAGATAAGACTCTGGTCAGTCTGAGTGATATATGATCATGCTGATTTAAATATTTATTATACACATATGGCATATGGTCCCTTTGCACACGACGCCAATCAACGACTCATGATAAATGTCGAGTTTGATGATAAGTCTCAGATGAAAGTAAATTGTTGTGGCTCCACTTATGGTTCCCAACAAAAGGGCCGCGACACGAGGAAACCAACAATATGGTTGTGCGCACAGCGCAGACTCAGATCAGCTTGGGCATTTGCTTAGTCTGATCAGAGTCTTCGCTAAGCGCTTAAAGGGTAGCTAAGGGTCTAATCTATCTACATGCGGACAGCTATGACCGTCTGATCAGACTGGGAAGATGCCCAGGCTGATCTGTGTCTGCGTTGGGCGCAAAACCATTTTGTTGGTTTTGTCGTGTCGCGGCTCATTAATGTTTTATGAAGAAACCCAAATCTCTGTCTCTGTCGCAAACTGATCATAAAAAGCCTTCATCCAGAGGTTTGGGCCCAGTTGTTCAAAACTAATGACGTTCTTAGTTAACATGACGTTATATTTACAAACAGATTGCACGAAAAAAGAAAAAAAAGAAAAGGGGGAAAAAGAAAAAAAAAAGAAACACTGCTATTTTTACCCCAAAAAGCTCACATTTTCAGCAAAAATATAAGCACATAAATGAGCCGCGACACGAGAAAACCAACAATGTGGATGTGCGCCCAGCGCAGACTCAGATCAGCCTGGGCATCCGCCCAGTCTGATCAGAGTCTTCGCTGTCCCGTGTGGAAGTAGCTTAGACCCTTAGCTACCCTTTAAGCGCTAAGCGAAGAGTCTGATCAGACTAGGCGGATGCCTAGGCTGATCTGAGTCTGCGCTGGGCGCACAACCACATCGTTGGTTTTCTCGTGTCACTGCTCATTCGATTTTAAGTGTACAAGATGACTTAACGAAACACTGACTAACGACTTCGTTAAGCTCACAATGCTTTGAACAACTGGGCCGTATTCATAAAACGACTTAAGTCGTTGCTATGCTGTTGCTAAGGCTAAATTTCTTTGAAGGAGATTCCCTACAGCTATGAAATTTGGTCTGGAGGAACAAGACTGTTCCTCCAGACCAAATTTCATAGTTGTAGGGAATCTCCTTTATAGATATTTAGCCTTAGCAACAGCATAGCAACGACTTAAGTTGCTTAATGAATACGGCCCCTGGACCCTGATCTGTTTGTGTGCTAAGTCAAGGTCTACGTTTTGTGTAAAACGAGTTCATCCTTCCAACAACAGTTTGACCTTGAGCATGCACGGAGAATAGCACCACAAACAGAAGGAAATCATAGTCTGGCATGGCAATCTTCACAGGGTATAATCGATTCCGCTAATTTTCGCTTCCTGCAGAGACTGTACATCATATTTGGCTTCCGTCGAGACTGTCCGCGATCTGCCGAGACTTCTATACATGATAAATGGCTTCCTGCAGAGACTGTCCGCGTGAGTCTGCTTCCTGCCGAGGCTCTCGACAGGAAGCAGAGTCACGCGGACAGTCTCTGCAGGAAGCCAATGTTCGAGGACAGTAGTCTCTGCAGGAAGCAAAAGATCGCGGGCAGTCTCGACGGAAGCCAAATATGATGTACAGTCTCTGCAGAAAGCGAAAGTTGGTGGAATCGATTATACCCTGTGATCTTGTCTTCGATCACTTATTACTAATGCTAACTAAACAAGGGGTTAACTACCCTTTAAACATCATTACCTCATAATGCTTGTGTACAATTAACAGTCTGGAGCATTTCTGTGACAACACAAACTACAGCAAGTGAGCGGGGGATTGGGTATACCCTCGGTCAGTGCCAGCCACCGCGTAATAAACACAAACTTAAACACAAAACTTTATGACAAATCTTATATAAGTTTCAAGGACCAAGGGCTACAATCTTTCTTGAAAGTTAAGGTCACATTTATTGAAAGGAAGGTAATTTTGAGCCACAAAACACTAACGTTAAATAGGTATTTTTCGAAATCGTTTTTAATGTTTTAATCGATTGACTACATCTCAAACAGGTAACCAAGGTAAGAATTTTAAATATATTAGAAAGCTATGAGTATTAAACCCAGTTTTGAATTTTCAGACCTTAAACTTAAGGTGACCTTAACTATAAAGAAAGGTTGTAATTCTGGGCACAGGTTTCGAGGTTATAAAATTTGAGAATAATCTCAAACTCAAAATAAAGCACACTGATTGGCTGCTTCCAAGCATGTGCTCGGAAGCAGCCAATCAGTGTGCTTTATTTTGAGTGAGAATGTACTCAAGTTTTATAACCTCTGGGTCAGGTCTGTGACGGTGACCTCAGGGTAGCATTTTTTCCGAGATGACTTCAGCTAGTATATTTTGCCTTTAGGAAGTTATCTTTGCCCTCTATCAACAAGCTCTGTTCAATTACACCGACATTATAAGCAACCAACTATAACAAACATCCAAGAACTAATTATTGATCCTTGGCCCCACCCAGGGACCCTGTCCTGAAACATAATTGCAAATACTATAGCGATATCATGAAGGATAGGATATCAGACATGCAGATACTTCCTCTTCACCGCCGAGCATTACTCCGCTAACACAAACAGAATGCTTGTTTGGCTATTAGTTCGTCTTGGTTTATTTGAATATCTGCGAAACGAATATTGTTGTCATAACCAAGGTGATTCCTGCAAAAGAAATAATAATAGTTATAATAATAATAAAACCTACTAGACTTTTATATGCAATGTTTTAAGGATGTAAAAACTAGAAAAGTGTCCATTAGACACGGATGTCCCCGCCTAGTGCCCTAAGTAAGATGGCGCCTTGTTTAAGGTACTGGCATTTGTAGCATAACTAGGTTCACAAAGACAGACTTCTGTGGTACATGTTTTATTGTTTTCCTTGGGCAGATGTATTGTGCTTCTTGGATCAAGAGAAGTGAGTGTGTGTGTGGGGGGGAGGGGGGGGGGGGGCTTGGAGAGGGGGGTGTCAAGACTGATATGTGATGACATTCTGTATCTTATCGCAGAAATGGATGCAATGCAACTTTCCAAAAGAAGTAACCCACAAACAGGTAACTTTTCAAAAACTAACAACGGAAACCATTCTTGTATGAAATGAAGTCGAAAAAGGGCCATAACTCCCACAATGATAGACGGATTTTACCCAACATCGAACTTGACCTGTATTTAATGATTATATAGCTGTGTATGAAATATGAATTCAATACACCAATGCTTTCAAAAGATATTGAACGGAAACCATTTCGTACGTACGTACGCTTCGTACGTACGCTACGTACGTACGGACAGCGGTGATACTATATGCACCCCCTCCATTTTTAATGGCGGGGGGATAAAAAAACTTTCAACTTTTTTATGGTAAAGTCATATCTGCTTCTAGAGTTTATGTGAGAAATACTAAAACATAATTGAGCCGCGACACGAGAAAAACAACAATGTGGTTGTGCGCCAAGCGGAGACTCAAGTCAGCCTGGACATCCGCCTAGTCTGATCAGACTTCGCTAAGCGCTTGATGGGTAGCTGAGAGTCTAAGCTAGCTTCATGCGGACAGCGAAGACTGTGGTCAGACTGGGCGGATGCCCAGGCTGATCTGAGTCTGCGCTGGCCGCACAGCCACATTGTTGGTTTTGTCGTGTCGCGGCTCAATTATTGGGTATACAAAAATTCAAGATGGCATATACAGTCCACAAAATACTGCATGAAGATTCCTAGGTACCAGGGGGTCAAGTTCATTCATTGAGCTTTTACCAAGGTTACTCATACTTCAGCAGGTTCAAACCTCTTCTCCAGTAAAGCCACTGGAATGACTGTAACCATATTTCATATGGAACCTGCATGGGTCGATTTCAAGGAAGATTGTCGAACGGTCCTGGTCACATGACTAATATGGCTATTCTATTCTATTCTATTCTATCCCATAACCTTACTAGGTCGTTGGGGCACCACAGATGACTTCAAAACAATCCCTTTCCACCTTGTCCTGTCTTCAGCTGCCCTAGTTGAGCTGGCAAAATCCATTCCTGTCCACTCCTTGATATTGTCTTCCCACCTCTTCTTCTGTCTACCTCTTCTTCTTTTTCCTTTCACTGTGCACTGAAGAATAGTCTTTGCTAAACCAGAAGACCTTGAGACGTGGCCAAACCACCTTAGTTTCCGTTTCTTGACCAGCATAAGGAGTTCATCATATTCTCCAATGGCTGCTTGGATCTTCCTGAGAACCTCCTCATTGGTTATATGGTCCTTGTACGAAATGTTCAGTAACCTTCGGTAGCATCTCATCTCAAAGGCCTGCGTTCTTTTCTCTAACTCTGCTGTCAAGATCCATGATTCACAGGCATACAGAAATATGGAAATGACAAGGGAGCGCATAAGTTTCACCTTTGATCCAAGAGATATATTGTTATCTCTCCAAATTGGTTTCAGCTTAGTAAGAGCTGAAGTGGCTTGTGCAATCCTTGAGAGAACCTCCTGTTTTGAGCCATCATCTGAGACAACTGCTCCAAGGTATTTGAAGCTGCTTACGGTACCCAGCTTCTGCCCTTTTACCTTGATCTCCCTTTGGATGCCGTCTGCGCTGTTCGTCATCAGTTTGGTCTTCTCAGTACTGTCTCCATCTTATACCTTGTGCAGGTTTGGTCGAGACTTTCAACTAGAGCTTCCAGTTCCTGCTTTTCCTCAGCTAGAGCATCTATGTCATCGGCAAACCACAGATTGGTTATGTTTCTGCCGCCTATGCTAACCTTTCCTTCATGTCCTTCCAGAGCATCAGACATGATCCGTTCGAGAAAAAATGTTGAAGAGGGTGGGTGACAGAAGACATCCTTGTCTTACTCCAACTGTTGTTCTGAACCATTCTCCTGTGCTGCCATTTATCAGGACTGCACTTGTAGCCTTGTCGTATAGCTGCTCAATGGTGCGAACTAGATTTGCACTGATATTGTACTTCCGCATGGTGGCCCATAAGGCTGCATGCCATACCCTGTCAAAGGCTTTTTTGAAATCAATGAAGACATGGTACACATTCTGCTGATGTTGGACATACTTTTCACATAGGATTCTAAGGTTGAAGATCTGTTCTGTGGTGCTCCTTCCTGCTCGGAACCCAGCCTGTTCCTCAGCGATTATCTCCTCGGCTTGTGGTTTAAGCCTGTTCAAGATGACTTTCAGCATGACTTTGCTTGAATGACTAATGAGGCTGATGGTTCTGTAGTTTTGGCAAGAGCTGTAGGTTGCCTTTTTTAGGGAGCGTAATAATCAGCGACTGAGTCCATGGGGTAGGCCGTTCTCCTGTTCTCCAGATCCTGTTACAAATATCTGTTAAAACATCAATCATGGTCTCCCCGCCAGCAGGAACAAGTTCTGCTGGTATATTATCAACTCCGGCAGATTTCCCTTTCTTCAGTGCTGCTACTACAATCTCAAACTTCCTCACGAAGATCGGTTGTTGATCTTCTTCTGGGGCTGATTACAGTCCAGAACCGCATTGTTTATGGCTGCCACACCCAAATATGGAAAACCTAAAATTCTTCTCCAGAAATAAAAGACTGATTACCTTGAAAATTAGAATATAACAATGGGCAGTCGAGTCCTATTGATCACCCTGGACTGACCTTGACCATTTTTATGGAAAGTTCGAGTGTGTTGCCTTGTGCTTTTACTGGACAAAATACAATGCAATGAATATTGTTGGAGATTGTTGAAAACTTTAATTTTAAAGTTAGTGTACAGAATCTAGTAAACAAAGTACTTGAGGATTTTGAGAACTAGAGGTCAAGGTCTTTTTATCAGCTTTCATCAAGTCACTCATATTTAAACACCTTCAGTCATCTCCTTCAAAGCCACTGAGCCGATTGAAGCAAAATTTTACATGGGCCTCCACTATGAAAATTTGTTCGAATGTTTGAATGATTAAGATCTCATGAACAGGGACAAAAAGGACAAGCATTCCATGGAATGCTATGCCGCACCTCCATTGTTTCCAAAGTAGCAGAGGTCATGTTGGGAAGAAAGTGAAAGCAAAATCTGAAAATCAAAAAAAAAAAAAAAAAAACAAGAAAAAAAACCAATTAAAAAAAATAGTTTCAGGTGTTATTCTAACACAAAATTTTGTCAAAATCTAGTGGCCAGTGGTTCTTAAGGTACTGCCACTTTCATGTTTGTGCTATGTTTAGTAACGGCGGATGGCAGCGATCTTGGATGGCCAATTTGCCAAAAATCTTAATGTAACAGCTATAAGCAAGGATCATTCTGACACTCAACTGGTCCAAATCCATGCAGGGGTTCCTGAAACATCATGTTTTTAATTTTTTAGTATCGACAATGGCGGCCGTCTTGAATGGTACATTCCCATAAACTCGTAGAGAAAGAAGAAAAAAAACTCCTTTCAAAACTCATTCTGATTGAATCTGAGCAAACTCCATTCAGTATTTATCGATTTATTGGCTTCAAGCAAAATTCAGACTCGTAAACCGAAAGTAGATCACTGTGACCTAATTCCGATTTTTTTTCATTTTCATAATTCTTAAAAAGAAGGTCCTACTGATGTTCCATAAAACGTTTCAGCCAAATATACCTAGTGGTTCTAGAGAAAATGTTAATTATGTTGTTTTGCTATTTTTAGTAACAGCGGCCAACTTGAATTCTCGACCGGGCTCAATTTCTGTAATCTGAAGCCTTGTCATCTGATCATGCTCCATATATAATTTGAGGACCATGGGTGCAGTGGTTTTGGAGAAATTAACTGTACAAATCTTAACGCCAGGGTTGACATAAATGTGAACGGACTGCCGGACGGACGGAATGACGGACGGAAAACCGGACGCCTATATTGCACCTTGCGACAAAAATTGACACCTGATATTATTTTAATCTTGAGTGAGGATGGTCCAAATATTATTGCTATAATATTCTCCCCCTCTTCTCCCTCCGTCATTTCTGTTTAGAATAAAGAGAATCAATGAATTAAAAGTGTTTAGAATATTAACGAAGTCAACACTGGTTGACGGTCAAAGAGTGACCTTGACCTCTGTTGCTAAAATACTCGTTTGTCAACAAGTTCCATAACTCTTATTTTCAAGCATTTTCCCAAATAAAAGCACCAGATAGCAAATTTGACCTTGCCATAAAATATGTCAAAGTTTACCAAAGATCATAATTTGGACAATCTTGGACCAAAATCTGCAAAACTTTTCATGAAATCTTGTGTTCTAGTGTTCTAGCATATTCTCATATTTTACCTTGCCGTAAAAAAGGTCAAGGTCAACCCAAGGTCATCATTTGACAATTTTTAGCCCAAAATCTTCAAAGTTTTCTATGAAATCTTACATGTATGCTCCAGCATTTTGGTAGTACTCAAGTACCCGATGCTACATACATATACCAAGTTTAAAGACCACCAGCCAGGTGGTTTTGTAGAAGATTTTTAAAGATTTTTTCCCTATATGGGCATGACGGCCATGTTGGTCATGTTGGGTACCGTTTGAACAAATTTTGATCTCTCAGCCTCAGGAGACCCTATATGAAATTTGGTCACAATTTGCCCAGTGGCGTTTGAGCAGATGTTGGAAACTGTTAAATATGAGAGACCTGGGTCAAAGGTTAAATAATGACCTTGACCTTTTGTACTCATAAGTCTTCATGTACTTATTTAGATGACTGTATAAACCAATTTTTAGCCCAAAATCTTCAACAGTTTCCAAGATATCTTATGTTCTAGCATTTCCCCATATAAAAGCATTAGAAAGCAAAGGACTTCTATGATTAAGGCGAGGATTTTCCCCATTAGACAGGCGAGACAGGTTCGAATTTTCAAAAGTATAAAGTTGGAATTTTTTCTTAGCAGAGCTTCCACAAATATCAACTGGAGCTTATGTCTTCAATGCGGGCTGAGTAGTGTAATCGGTTACCTGTTACCTGGAGAGAGTATTAATGTGAATGCAGTTATTTCCCTTAGACCCGGGGAGCGATAGGCATTAATCGATATTTGGAATGTCATATCGATGTTCATATCCCAGGACAGGCTTCTCTGAAGCCGGTTTTGTTATCACTGTGTTAACAATACGAATGCGCTGGATGAAAACATTTTTAATTTTTAACAATGTGGATTTTCATTTTCTTTTTCTCAGATCAAATCAATTTACTTTTTCAGTTGCTCCTTCTCGTTTTAATAAATCTCGTTTTTCCCCTCTCTCTGATATTTAGGTCAAATTTCGTAAGAATTGGCGAGAAAATAAATCTGATTATTGGTCAGTTTTGACAGCGGTTTGCATTATTTTTTTTTCGACAGTAATATCTTAAGAGAGTAATACAGTGTATGTATCTTCGTGTCTCCTGATTATGAATGAGCAAATCTGCCAGTCAAAAATACAATTCTATGGATTCTAAGATTCTACCCTGAGATACACAAAACATATTTCGGTTTCTTTGATAAAAACCCCCTACCACACTCAAATAAATTTCAATCAAAAACGTGAGAACAATTATCAGATGATAAAACAACCGTTATGAGAATGGAACAACAACAATTTTATAAGATAGTACTTAGTGAAGTAAATGTTTTCATGTATTAGGCGTCGCGTGAATGTGGGCCTTGAGCCATGCCTGTGCAGTACACGTTAATTTGCTAGAAGTCATGAATAGTATGCACAAGGGGGAGAACCCAGGTCGGACTGCGCAGACGCGCAAGCTGATCTGGGCCTTCCCAACTCGCACGGGCCATTGGGTACCATTCACGCGAGGACAGTTATACATATGCTTCAATTCTCGTTATGCATTTGTGATTGAGTATGTTTTTTGTCTTTATTGTATCTGACGTATTTGGCTATGCCGCCATGTGTCTTATCCATAGAATATACCTATTGCTCCTCATGTTGTTTACACATGTAAAACTGAGAGTAATAAAGAATTTGAGAATTTGAATTTGAACATTAGCAATTATGATAATAATAGACTGATCGAACATAATAGACTGATCGAACATTACCAAAAAATATGTAATTGGTTTGCAAAGTTTTTTTTTTTTTTTTTTTTTTTTATCTTATAAAGGGATTTTTAAAACTACAAGTAGTCGATTAACTGTCTGTTCATTTTTGATGGTCACGTGTAGGAGTTACGTGACTTCTTTCTCTTTTTTCCTTTCTTGTGTTCATTCGTTTATTCTTTCTTTCCTTCTTTCTTTCTTAATAGGACAATATGAATATTATTCCTTTCTTAGTTAGATCATAAAAGCACATATATAAATACATAAACAAAACACGAATACCAAGAAATGAAGTGGTTAGCCTTTGAGCAATATAGGCGGATTTGGACTTAAACTATTTGAAACTATTATGAGCGAGGTTGTTTCGAAACGCGATTTTCTGTATGTTTAGAGATTGATGGAAGAAACTTATAGTATACTTATTTTATAATGAATTACATCAATGTAAACCTTATAAAAATCTCTCAGTGGTGATAACTTGTAAAGTTGTATAGAAAATCCGATCATTTTCAAATTTTAGGCTGAACATAGCTTCTTAGGCATTTTCGACATTATTCTTATATAATTTCATGTGACTGAAGCTTCAAACTTCAAAAGCCGATGGAAGTATCAAAACATGAAGTTAATTTGTATATATTTATACCATATTAACGGACAAAGACTGAAGTTTATGATCATAACTTATAAAAAATTGTCGTAATATCATATATGTATTTAATTTCACATTTTATATTATATTTCTATGTAATTGCATATAACACTCGACAGTATTTGAACAGGTAAGCTCTCGGATAAACCCGTAAGTCGCTATCGGTAGTTTCCGCCATATTGAAGCATTAAGTTCCCTATGTGTAAACCGTATGAAATCAGATCATTTGTGATTCAGTCCCATAGACATGGGGAGATAATCCAGTCTGACCCTACCTACCCTAAATTCAAGGTTTTTGCATACCTCATTTTTTTGAGGTAATAAAAATATTGAAATCAGTCATTCATTCCATACATTTTTGTCATAAATGCATGCTAAATACACACATATAACAATACAAAGCAATGATTTCCTTCTTGATACGCTTGATTGGCATTTAAACATGCCAATCCACAGTTAAACTTCCGATCAAATCGGCCAAAAGAGAACGCTTCACTATAACTAAAATACAAGTACTCCCCCCCCCCCCGTGGCCCAGCATTTCCTTCATGCAGCAGACTTATGCGATGCAAATACGCAATATATATGAGTGGGAAGCTGGGTCACGGGGGGGGGGGGGACGATACTCAGTGAGCCAAAGAAGAAGAATGGCCAACAGTAGCACTGTGATCTTCAAGGATTATATTGTGTACCATGACCTTGAAATGAGGTCAAGGTCACATACATATAGTTAAAACTATCCAGTGTTGTCTGTTATCTAAGTAATGTGCCTCACATAAAGGTGAAATGTATACAATAAATCATTATTTCAACGATCAGTTAGAGAATAATTTACAATTTATCTCAACAATGACGTCAACGTCAACGTATGTTTAACGTACTTTACATAGACACAAACACCTGAAAATTCATTTGTCATGCAAGTTACATGTCATAGTCAAAAATGCAAAGCAAAAGTCAGTGATAAGTATAACTTTTTAATCATGGGGAAAATTCACGCCTTAATCATAGAAGTCCTTTGACCTTACTGTAAACAAAGTCTATAGAAACGTTCAAGGGCAACTACCTCCGCAATGGAAAATTGGATCTAACTGAATTTCGAACTCATCTGAACTCTTGTGCCTGTCCTCGTTTGCTGCAAGTCTAAAAATAGATCCGATCAAAAATAATCGAAACAAGCTGGAGACACTATATTTTTTGACGCTCAAAGGCAAGTAATTCCACGATAGAAATTCCGATCTCGGAGAATTTCGAACTTGTTCGAGTTCTTGTGTCTGTCCTCGTTCCCTGCAAGTCTTAAAAAGATTAAATCAAAAATGACCGAAAAGGCTGGAGAGACTATATTCTTTGATGCTCAAGGACAAGTAACTTTGTTACGATAAATCCAATCTGGTTAATATTCGAACTCATCCGTTTCTTCTTGCATGTCATTGTTTCTTGCAAGTATGAGAAACATCCGATTAAAAATGAGCAAAAATTGTGGAGACACGATCTTCCCCGTACAAAGTCTGTAGGAATCCTCTAGGGCAACTAACTCCGGAAGGGAAATCAGAACTGGCTGAATTTCGAACTTGTCCGAGTTCTTGTACCTGTTCTCGTTCTCTGCAAGTCTGAAAAATTCCGATCAAAAACAGCGGAGAAAACCTGGAGACACCATTTTTCCCATTTTAAGTCAATGGGAGCTATTGATTGCCATGGTAACCACAATTTCGGCCAGACATGCATCAGAGCCTAATGCAGCATTTCCCCCTGCCCAGTAATGCTGCACATGAAATTTAAATTGAATGGCCTGGTAGCTTTAGAGATATACTCATTTGAAAATGTTGACGAATGGACGACGGACTATGGACGGATGGATCGACGGGCAGAGCCTGCCTATCCTATAAGCTCCCCGGAGCCGCTAGCTCAGGTGAGCTAAAATGTAAGAAAAATACTTTTTATCAAGATAACTACATTTCTTTACCGAATTGTTTCAAATATTCTATATTATAGATGATATGATATGAGCCGCGACAAGAGAAAATCAACAAAGTGGTTGTGCGCCCAGCGCAGACTCATATCAGCCTGGGCATCCGCCCAGTCAGATCAGACTCTTCGCTAAGCACTTAAGGGGTAGCTTAGAGTCTAGGCTACTTTCAAGCGGACAGCGAAGACTCTGATCAGACTGGGTGGATGCCCAGGCTGATCTGAGTCTTCGCTGGGCGCACAACCACATTGTTGGTTTTCTCGTGTCGCGGCTCATGTTATGATATTTACCTGAGATAGCACTGGCAACATTTCCATCATTTGACACAATATGTAATAAGCTGCCTGCCCTGAATACCATGTCCGTCTCATCGTCTGTCTGTTCATCTACACTTCTTTTCTTGTAACCACAGGACTACAAAAATATGAAAATGAAATCTCTAATCTGATTTTGATTTAATAAGGTAGGTGTAAGAGAACACCTCCACGTTTTGTGGATTTTTTACGAAGAGAAACAACTTTAGAGGGGCACTCTGTTTGCTTCCCCCCGCGACTTAGTCCTTTCAAATTAGGGTCTACTCTTAAGCACATTTGCTAGGAAATACTTCCTACACTGGAACCTGTCTAAGACTCGGTGTATCTTCTATTTCATATATAGGCTCACCAATGGTGAAACAAAAAATATACATCATCGTGCAAAATTTCAAGAAATCTGAACTGGACAGATACACCCCTAGACTGCTCTCCCGAAAATATCATGAAACAATCCAAGAGATAAATATAAGTTTCAAAAATGAATTTATATTACTTTAAGGTGGACGATCCCGGAAGAACTCTGTTCTTGCTTGTTTAAAAAACAAACAGAGTTATTGTTCATCATCAAATCCACTAACTGTGGAGTATATACAGTTATAATATACACTTACAATATCTACCGTAAAGATCCTAAGTTTTCGGGCACATAGGTCTGTACAAACAGTGGAAACTGAGATCATACTGTTCCTTAGGAACCAGAATGATCAAGATCTTCACAGTTTCCATTCCATCTGCGCATTTTTTGTCGACATTACTCTGTGGTAGAACCGAATAACAGGAAAATAAATAATAGGGCAAGGACCAGCTGTGCTTGCAGCAGGTGCAGAATTTGGGCAGTCTGTTTTGGGGATATTTTGAACTTAAACATTGTTTTTCTAGGAAACGAAACGGTGAAATGTTTGTTTTTTTGTTTTATTCTTTAACATACGATGTAAGTTTTACTAAAATAATATGCATTAGCATGCCCCATCGATTGATGATATTTTTCATGACGTTTTTCATGAAATTCAATTTTATTGCATTTTTTCAAAGAATGTAAAAATATACTTATTAACAAGAAAACTGCAATTTTTTGTTATCAGTTTGTTTCAAATATCCTATATTACAGATTATATGATTTGCTGAAATGAAAGTGCATTCATGTGCTAGAGATATGAATTTTAATGGAAAATGTGTAAAAAAAGCATGTAGAAATACAAAATATAGTTTATTAGGAAAACAAAACGGTGAAAATTGTTTTTTTCTTACCCAAATGTTTTATAGCTCTTTGGGTTATTTAGACGGTATAATGGTTTGAATGCCCCGCCAATATTTCTATTCAGTATTCGTCTACCTTAAATCACTCAGTCAAGTCAGTATGATATAGGAAAAGACACTCCTGTTCATCAAAGGCTTAATTACCACACTGCTACAAGATGTTTTTTAAAATCATTTTTAATTACGATCCGAAAAATCCTCAAAAATAATTAGCTTTCTGCAATATTTTGGACCATACAGAAAAACGCTACACTGCAATTCTAACCAAACACGTCTTATTTGAAAGCACAACTATTCAGCGAACAGAAAACTAAAAGAAAAGCAGAGGTCATCGAGCTTATTTCTTTTTTACTTGACAAACTTTACCCCTACCCCCACATAAATCACATGGAAAAAATTACATTAAATTACGTAAAAAATAATGTAACACATTTAGATGAATTTCATGGTTGCACACCATAAGCTGTCATAGTATGAATAAAACAAATCATTTTGGAAATTTATAATCCCACAGGATTAATCACAACTTGAATAAATGTCAAAAAAATAAAATATTGCAAACATTCCTAATTTTACTATTTTCCTAAAGTTTAGGGTTAATTTTAGCACAAATAAAGGTAAAATGACCAAGAACTATTATTTATACATCAATATTTTGCCATTTCTGTATCCATTTATAGTAAAATATTGACCCTAGTATGACTTTTATTTTTAAGGATAACATAAATATGGCGATTTCCTAGCAAATGTCTTTAAAGGAAAGAATTTCCAAAGGGAGCAAAATTTCTATCCTTTCATTTTATTCTCCTTGAGAAGGAGGGCAAAGGTGAAAATAACAGAGTTGTTTTCCCTGAAGTGTATCCATTCACTTAAGGCAATGAGATGAATGTACTTCTTAGTGTTGTCATTAACCCTTTTAGACTGGAAACCCGTTTTAGGGACATATGCAAACACTGCAGATCCAGGTCAGACGCCGCAGAACACAGGGTATAATCGATTCCGCTTATTTTCGCTTCCTGCAGAGACTGTCCGTCGTATATTGCTTCCGCCGAGACTGTATGCTATATTTTGCTTCCTGCAGCAGAGAAGAACGGTTTCTGCAGAGACAGAAATGACATCTTCAGGTAAGGAAATTGCTTTTATGTTCTCATATATGTTCATTCCTGTCAGAGCTATTTCACATACTTTATGAAACAAATACCTTGAAATTCCATCCAAGAAAAATTCAAAAGAAGGTCATATTTTAGACTTACGTGTTAGAACTATGATATTTCTACCCACAGTATATAATGGGCTATTCTGTTGAATTATGCAGCATTTTTCTGTGCAAAATATGTATTTTGAATTCTTTTTTGAGACGCCATTAGACTTCACTTCTGAAAGACTTCCAGTTGTTAACAAAAAGAAAAAAACAACAACAGGCTACATCTTTTTTTATCAGTGCAACCTGATAATGTGTGAAAATATTGGAAAAAACAATTGCTAGGACGTTATTCTTTATGCATTAAAGAACCTTCAGACCTAATTTTATTTTAATAATAATTTTTTTAAAGATTTTTGCGCACAAAATTACCCTTTGATCTTTTCTTATATAAACCTTTTTTAACCCCAACAGTCCTGCATTTTGGGATTCTGAATTTTTAGATAGAACATAAAGAAGGCATCTGCTAAGTTTTGGAAAGGTCTGTTGTCTTTTTGGCATCATATGCAGATCTTTGTCTTTGCCCAAATCTGTGATTTTCACCACCTTAACTCGGAGCGAATATGCGATTAAACAGAGAATAAATTACTGAGAAAAAATGACTGGAATATGACGAGGTCACAATTTGGGCCCAGTTGATAAAAGATCGTCAGCTTAACGTAGACTCATTAAGTCTTTTAGTACATTAAAACAAGTGTCCTTAGATTTTCTGCTGAAAAAAAGAGAGGAGCTTAGTCAGTGCAAAAGCTCCTCTTTTTTCAGCAACAATATAAGCGTCACTTATTTTTTTCAGCAACAAATGTCATTTTTGCGTTCGCTACGTTTGAAATTTTAACATCTCGTTTGCCCGTGCCACCGGTGCTTTGCCAATAATTTAAATTTAGTAAACCAAAACAACTGTAGGTCACTAAACGTGATACAGTCGTATTTTGTTATACTTTTTTACACAAACAAAAGAAACAACACCACTAATAATATTGATGGTATGATCAGGTGCCAGTGCCTCCTACATGATAGCAACATTTAAGTTTTTTCTTTAAACAAACAATATTTCCGAAATAACTTAATTCAGCGTTATAGGTCGTTTGTGGAAAAGTGGAGGGCAAAAAAAAGTGATTTAATTTATTACTACTCGATAAATTTTAATGAAACTTTGCATACCTTAATCTATTACCCATACAAACTCAGGCAAGGAAATTCAGAATTTTCTGACAGGTAAATAAAAAATAGTCAGATCAACTACATGTTAAAAATGCATCTTACCTTTGAGATCTTACGCTTGGTTGGTGCAGTTTTTGAAACAGCCAGTGTTGTAAGACTATTAATATGCATCCCTTATTCGGGCATTTACTCCCTATTAAGGAGAAACATACAAGATAATCCTTTCCAAGTGATTGACCCATTATTGCTATTTAAGCCTCTTGTTTACCTGATACATTTCAGACCCTATGGTA
Organism: Ctena decussata; assembly: GCA_963989385.1. Taxonomy (NCBI): domain Eukaryota; kingdom Metazoa; phylum Mollusca; class Bivalvia; order Lucinida; family Lucinidae; genus Ctena; species Ctena decussata. The sequence continues at coordinate 80,159,794 of OZ022501.1, read as the reverse complement.
ATTTTTGAATGAATACTAGCATTAGTATAATAACTGAAAGAGCAAAGATGGCTGTTTACCTTTAAGGGTTCCTCCCATGTAAGAATGGCATAAAATTGTGTAGAAAAATGGTAACACTTAATAGAGTAACTTTTTATCTAAAAGTAAAAAAAATCGGAATTTCCTTGCCTGAGTTCGTATGGGTAATAGATTCATGTATGCAAAGTTTCATGAAAATTTATTCAGTAAAAAAGAAATTAAATCAAATTTTTCCCCTCCACTTTTTCACAAACGACCTAAACACGTGTTAAGAAGCATTTTTCGTGTTGTATAACTTACAAGATCACAGCCTGTAGATGAGGATGGACAGACCTTCACAGTGCAGTCGAAATAGAGGTTATTACTCTGGTAGAACCTAAATACATATAGCTGAGTCCATATTCTCTTGATGTGAGGAATTGAGGTCAGCTCGTTGTCAAAGTGGTCTCCAATAAGACTGGAATCAGTTGTGCATCTTGAGAAAAGAAAAACACAAAATTGAGCCGCTACACGAGAAAACCAACAATGTGGTCATGCGCCCAGTGCAGACTCAGATCAGCCTGGGCATCCGCCCAGTTTGATCAGACTCTTCACTAAGCCCTTAAAGGGTAGCTAAGTCTTAGCTACCTCCCTGTGGACAGTAAAGACTCTGATCAGACTGGGCGGATGCCCAGGCTGATCTGAGTCTATGCTGGGTGCACAACCAATTTGTTGGTTTTGTCGTGTCGCGTCTCAAATGGGAACACAGCACTGCATCGTCAATTTTATGGTCGCATATTTCGTGTCACGGCGATGTAATAGATTTTGAATCATCATACATTTAGACTTTGAATCATCATACACTTAAATCATGAGGTAAAAGCTTTCCGTAGCCCAGTACAGCGGCCAAATTGCTGATATTGAAAACATAGGTTTGTGATAGTCTAAACCGACTGTATGATATTTTTAAACTGTGTCCGTTTTGTGATAAACAAATGTAGGAATCTGAACTCGCGGGGGGAGGCTATCCTCACTGATCCCCCTCCCCTGCCCCTTTCGAACTGATATTAGAATCAGTCTTAGTCATAATTTGCCCAAGTAGGAGTGTCATAGCTGTAAAACTTACCCATCAGTCACAATTTCTTTACTGATAGAGCCACTGCTTGTAGTTCCAGAATACGCCGTACATGTTGGCCTTGCATTATACTCCGCTGGAAAACAATGAACCTGGATTAGTTAACCCTTAATGCGCCAAAAAGCAGACGACAAAATTTACGTCTGCAGAAATTTAAAAAATGTTTTGTCCAAGCTATATCTTTGTCCAAGCTATATCATACTGAGAATTCAAAGACTATAGGGCAAACAGTGTGGATCCAGATGAGGTGGCTCATTTTGAGCCACCTCATCTGGATGTACACTGTTTGCGATTTCAACAAGTTTTCGTTTTTTGCGCTTTAAGGGTTAAGTATAAGCAGAAGCTTATATCATATTTTAAATGTATATCAGTGATGTTAACCTGAAATGTTGCGCACACAATGTCATGGTACCTACTGCCAAGTGGGGACGGGTCCTTAAAACCATGGAATGAAGGAACGACGGAAAGGCGGATTCTCTGTCCCCTTGCCGCTTTTCTTCAAAAAGGTGGGGAACAAAAAGTTTATGTAGGGACAAACATTCTAATCTGAAGCCACACCAGGCCGTTGTTTTTCTACATAACTCACAGCCGCAAGCTTCAGGGGCCGTATTTATGCAAGAATTCCGCGGAATGCTATGTCGCACCTGAACTGTATTTCCACAGTAGCAGAGATCATGTTCAGAAGAAAGTGAAAGCAAAAAATGAAAATTAAAAGAAAACAAAATAGTTTCAGGCATTATTCTGGCACAAATTTTGTCAAAATCCGCCCAATGGTTATTAAGGTACAGCCATTTCCATGTTCGTACTGTTTTTAGTAACTGTGGATGGCAGCCATCTTGGCTGGCCAATTTGCCAAAAACCAGAATAGCTATATGCAAGGATCATTCTGACACAAAATTGGTCCAAATCCATTCAGGGGTTCCTGAAATATAGTCAATTTTATGTTTTTGCTATTTTTAGTAACGACAGTGGCGGCCATCTTGGACGGTACATTCCCATAAATGTAAAAAAAAAGAAAAACTCCTTTTTTAGAATCATTCTGATTAAATCTGAACAAAATCCACTCAGTGTTTATCGATTTATCGGCATTCGTGCAAAAAAAACAGACTCGTAAACGAAAAGTGGGTCAGTGTGACCTAATTCCCCTCCAGTTTTTTTTTTCATTTTCATAATTTTCAAAAAGAAGGTCCTATTGGTGTTCCATGCAAAGTTGCAGTTATACCCAGTGGTTCTAGAGAAAATGTCAATTAAGTTGCTTTGCTATTTTTAGTAACAGCCGCCATCTTGGATTCTCGACCAGGCTGAATTTATGTAAACTGAAGTCGTGTAGTCTGATCATGCTCCATATAAAATTTGAGGACCATGGCTGCAGTGGTTTTGAAGAAATTAACCGTACAAATTTTAACGTCATGGTTGACATAAATGTGAACGGACTGACGGACGGACGGACGGACGGAATAACGGACGGAAAACCGGGCGCCTATATCGCACCTTGCTAAAGCAGGTGCGACAAAAACCACCTAAGTCGTTGCTATGCTGTTGCTAAGGCTAAATTTCTTTTTTGGAGATTCCCTAAAACTATGGGAATTTGCTCTTGAGTCTTGTTCAGACTGTTCCTCCAGAGCAAATTTCATAGTTGTAGGGAATCTCCTTCATAGAAATTCAGCCTTATACCCCCATTCCACTGGACGGCGCTTTGGCTGCGCTCTTGGCGATCATGGCGCTTCTTTAAAATACTCGAGAACGCAGTAGAAGCGCCGGCAAATGCTGGAATTTGGGACTTGTGCGCTTCCAATACGCTTCCAGTACGCTTCCAGTGCGCTCTTGCTACGCTGATCACGATGCTGCCGCGATATTGTTGCGCTTCTGCCACGCTCAACGGCCTCCAAGGGCGCTGCTACTGCGCTGTCACTACGACAAAGGTTTTCAAGCTACGCTTAATCTACGCTTATGCCGATGCGACTGCGATCATGCTACGACCTAAGTGCTGGAGCTGCGCTCATGCTGCGATTGTGTTGCGCTTTGTAACCGCTTCTATGTAAATCGGCGGAGAATCGGGTCCAGCAGAAGTTAGCCACCAGCCTTCAAACAATATTGATAATATAAAAATTCCAGTGGCTATGGCCAAGCTGGCAATCATGAACTAGTGACTTCGAACAACTCGTCTTGTTCTTCTTGCTGTTCAGGCTCAACTGGGGCCTCTGCTCGGCGTTCTAAAGGGCGCCTATCTGGCTCAGTTTATAGAGCAAGAGCCTGCCCCCCCCCCCCCTGTCAAAAGCAGAAGGCGAAATCCACACCCAGACCTGGTCAGAAGACTATTTTCACGCAGCCTTTACCGCAGGAGAGGGTATTCCAACTCCTGCTCCTGGCAGCCTGCATCTTGAATGAAACGTGAGAATCGAGTTATGAAACGTCGTGGAAACGCGGCGTTTTCATGCCCAGATCGCCATAAGAGCAGAGGAAACGCAGATAAAGCGCCAAGAGCGCAGCGGAAGCGTCGTGGTCGCGCTATTCATAAATAATAGGGTCGCAGCGGAAGCGGCAAGAGCGCAACGGGAGCGCAAAGAGCGTAGCAGAAGCGTAGCTGAGTCGCAGACGAATCTCACGGCGCTGTCGGCACGATCCCGCTGCGCTGGTGCTGCGTTGCTCCCGCTGCTGCTGCGCTCATGAATTTCGAGCTACGTTCTTACTACGCTTCCGTTGCGCTTTGAGTCCACGGCGCTTCCGCTACGTTTATTTTGAACAAGGTCAAAACAAGCGCCGTGACTTGGCGATCATGCCGCTTCTGATACGCTTTTGTTACGACCTAGAAGCTTCTACTGCGCTGTTGGCGCTTCTGCTACGATTCATGGCGCTTTGACCAAAATTTTAGAGCGCAGTGGAAGCGCCGTCTAGTGGAATGGGGGTATTAGCAACAGCATAGCAACCACTTAAGTCGTTTTATAAATACGGCCCCTGAACATTTTCGGCAAAAGACTGGCTACTCGGCATCCATCCTCGCTGTGACAAATCTCGTATTCGATGAGGAGTTACGGCATCATGCGAGATTTTTTGGGGAGTAACGGGATGAAATGAAAGATTTGCTAAAGAGTAACGGAGAACGAACTCTGGTAAACAGCGTAAACAGTCGGTAATTTTCGTATCGGGTTTTTAATGCATTTTTCGTAGAAACCCTTGGAAATGTTTCATTTGAATAACGCGGCTGCAAACTCTAACGTCATTTTTACAAATTTGTTTAGCCACGATGACCAAGTAGTTTCGGCTATATGGCTCTTTTACGTTTTGTAACAGCTCTTTTTTGTTTCGTAACAGCCCCGGAAAAATAGTTAACCAGGGGTGAAATACAAGAAGAGATCATTTGCCCCCTGCAAGAAAGAATCATACGAGATAAGCAGAGGAGTGAGGGAATCATAATTGAGCCGCGACACGAGAAAACCAACAAAGTGGTTGTGCGCCCAGCGCAGTCTCAGGTCAGCCTGGGCATCCGCCCAGTCTGATCAGAGTCAACGCTGTGCGCATGGAGGTAGCTTAGATTCTCAGCTACCTTTTAAGCGCTTAGTGAAGAGTCTGATCAGACTTTGCAGATGCCCAGGCTGATCTGAGTCTGCGCTGGGCGCACAACCACTTTTTTGGTTTTCTCGTGTCGCGGCTCATATGCGGTTTGCCGACTGCATTTTGCTCTCTCTTCAATTTTGAAGTGTGATACAACTGAAAATTTCTTACCTGGAATGTCGATGGTCCAATATAACGTGTCGCCGACTTTCGCTGAGCTGGTAGGATTTCCCGAGGCGCTGTCAGTCCGGAGATTCGATGTTACCACGAATGAAGGCGTAATTGCATCCGGAGTGGTGGCTTGTACACTGGAAATAAGAATGAAAACTAACTACATGTACTTATATGTGGATTAAACTTAAAAATACTATTAATATGTGGATAAACTGGAAAAAATGAACACTAAATATTAATATGTGGATTGTTCACTGTTCATTCCTATCAGCGGTAAAAACGTCTAAAACGTAAAAACACTCTAATCATTGTAAAATTCGGTTCAACCTTCACGTTTGCTTGCCGAGTGATCTCGAGTGACTGATTTTCTATCGGCTCCTCACACCTATGACAACTACTTTTTCTAGCATACATTTTGACTTGTAATTTCTATTTAATTTGTCATGTTGGCGAAATACTAGATGAGTTGCAGTAGCCAACACTGGCGGCCCGGCGGGAGCAGTCCTCCTTAACCTTCTTTTACGAAAGTCTGCAGCGATTGACAAAACCTGATAGATAAAATAACTAAACCCTGCACGTAGGCCGAGACACTCAACATATCTCGCAATATTCAAGATACTTGACATATTCCGACTCCTTCAAGCATTTTTTCCACATACCATTCCTCTGAGGAAAGGTCTTTCCGCTTCTGTGGTCTCCGCAGAGCAGTTTAAAGGGTTCATTGAAGACTCATGTTAGAGGTACGTTTAAGCATGCCTCTAATTTGCTTCTTGTAAATAGTTTTATGACCCATCCTTTTTTTTAATGCTAAATTCTGAATTTAGCACCGCATGGTCAAATGTCACTGAGTCGATATTATTATGCGGTCACTACTTGGTCCATTTACGCAGGGTCGAAAACAAGCGATTTTTTGAAGTCATTGTTTGATTTAAAAGACTGATTCATAAGGCACTGATATTTTGTTGTTGAATCCATCACATTTTGGATGCTTAATCTTAAATAATATATGGACTTTTTCCATAAAATTCGGGTACAAAAATCATTTCATAAAGCGTAAACATAAAAAAGTTCTGCATCCATTTAAACGGCATACTGTATTACACATTTTGTTTACTTACTAAAGAAAAAAGACAAGTTCATCAACAGTTCAGGGGTCGTATTTATAAAACGACTTATGTGGTTGCTATGCTATTGCTACGGCTGAATTTCTATGAAGGAGATGCCCTACAGCTATGAAATGTGCTCTGGAGGAACAGTCTTTTCAGACTGTTCCTCCAGAGCAAATTTCATAGTTGTAGGGAATCTTCAAATTTAGCCTTAGCAACAGCATAGCAACCATTTAAGTCGTTTTGTAAATGCCGGTATGCCCTACAACAATGAAAAATTTTCAGACTGTTCCTCCAGAGCATTCCGCTGATTCAAGAAGGGCAGTGGTCAGTTACTGGCGAAAGTATGTGCATTTAGTACTGGTTAACCGCTTAGGAGGTCGGAGCCTGCCCAGGAATAGTGTTTACCGTGGACGTTAAGCAATAAATCAATCAATCAGTCAATCCTCCAGAGCAAATTTCATAGTTGAAGGGAATCTCCAACATTGAAATTTATCCTTTGCAACAGCATAGCAACGACTTAAGTCGTTTTATAAATACAGCCCCTGGGTACAAATTTCGACAGAATGTCACGCTTCAGATTTTAAACATTTTGCGCCAAAATGATTCACTGGGTGGGAAATTGAGGTCGAAATCTTTCGTTTATCAACCTTGCAAACATGTGTCGAACGTAATAACGAATGATATACACAAAGAAATACTGGAGGTGTGCGAAGCCAGGCACAGTGTGAAACCATGTCCTCTTATTCTAATATCGCATTTTCTGACTTAACTTGACATTTAGTTTAACTTTTATGATTTAACGTCGAGAGATTATGCCATGATGTTTAATAGTCAGCAGGCAATTATCATATAATAAAACAACTATAGGACTTTGTTTCGGTGAATACAGTTTTACATGTATGGAACTCAAAACTTGCGTCGATCAATATGTAGTTTGCAAGTCCGTAAAACAGCGTATTCACTTATAAAGGTAAAATGCTACAAACTGGCACTGAGTTTTGCTTTTCTTCATTCATGACCCCGATCTGGGTTCGAGGTTATAAAACTTGAGAATAACCTCAAACTCAAAATAAAGCACACTGATTGGCTGCTTCCGAGCATGTGCTCGGAAATTTAAAGAGTAACTACACTCCAGGAACTGACTGAATCAGATCCCAAACCCTATCCCCAACATCAAAGGGAAAGATTGACAAAGACATCCCAACAAACAATAAATTAAAAGTGATAAGCCGAGTCAGCAGCTCTTTCCCAAATAGATGGCAACTCAGCTATCTTTATTAAACTAAATAATTTAGACCAACAGACGGGTTACAACGGACTAAGCAAATTATATGAAAAACATTTAACAGTTATTTTTACCTATTTTCTATTTTTATGATAGAAGGATTACACTGAGAACACAATAAATTAAACAGCACCGAACATAAAACAAATGCAACCGCAACAAAAGTACCGCCTTGGGACGGTCAGTAATAACTACTGCGGGGGGGAGGGGGGGGGGGGGTTGAACCGGTTTTAATGGGCCCAAACCTTCACCCTCACCCTCCGCTGCGGTGCACACAATTAGTTGGTAGTTCGGTTCGTATGGAGGTCCCCTAACTCATCAGAGAGTCATCACGGTCAACAATTAAGATCAAGAAAAGACCGTGATGAAGCAAGGATGAGGACTCGACAGCCAAAACGTGTTGAGACACCCGGAGATCCCTGGGGCGTCAGCAACACCACTGGAGTACTGGAGCAAAAGAAGACCACCAGTTGAACCCCGGTGGGCCAAGAAACAGACAAACATCCGGCCCCAACCAACTAATATATAGCTTTATGTAGGGGCTATGTAGGAAGCAGCCAATCAGTGTGCTTTATTTTGAGTTTTGAGTTTAAGAATGTACTCAAAGTTTTATAACCTCTCGGCCTGACTTACGTGATACCAAGTTGCTCTGTTACAGATCGACTAATTCCAGCAGACGCGATCTCATTGCAGCCAATAGTAAACGACTTAATTGCCTGTCCACCAAATAAACCATTGTCTACGTTAGTGCGGTTTGAGAGGAACAAAGCAATGGCTGCGTCCTGAAATGAAATACAATGTTAGAATGCATTTCTTGGTATTGATGGATGGGTGATTTGCAATTTAACGTCCTTTTCAAGACGAACCCCTCCCCTCCTCCCACATACATACATATATCGATTTTAGCTACTTTTTTGCGGTGAAATCTAGGATACCAATAACAGCTGACGATTTTAGAATTTTAATGTCTAGAGGTGGTCAAGTTAGAATTGTAAGAGAAATCCATTTTCGGAATGTAACTGATGTGTAAAATACAAGGAATAACTTTCCACTTTTAAGTAGTAATATCCCTTCGGCATCTGCATACGGAGTTTATGTCTCTCAGCTAGTCCACTATGCTAAAGCCGGTTTCAAATACATGTATCAAGACTTTGTGGAAAGAGGGAAGCTACGCTACTTACCCGTAAACTGTTGACACAGGGTTATCACAAAGTGAAGCTTGTGTCGACAGTTAAAAAGTTTTATGAGAGACACCAAGACCTCGTTGATGTCTACAATGTGCCCGTTTTTAAACTTATTTCCGATTTGATGGCATCAGCCGAAGCTTAGTTAGGCTTTCGAGTACCGGACTTTCATTTTCACTGACTTTTTTCTCTGATACATAGATATGGCGAGTGTATTATAACAAGCAAATTCGGTGAATTTATATCCCCCGCCGAAGTGGCCCTGATTTGTTTATGGTTTATTTTAAGTTACATAAAATTTCATTCACTGATTACTTAGTTATGGCTGAACTTGTGGGTTGTAAATAAAATCAAGGGCAATAACCCTGGGATAAGTGAGATATAAGCTGAAGCTGTTACACTTGTCTCAGCATCACTGCACAATGATGACACATTTTTTATTCAGTTTCAAGAAATTTTGTTCACCGATACCTAAGTTATGGCTAATTTGTGGATTTTAAATCCATTCAGGGGCATTAAATCATGTATTAATGCAGCAATTATGACAAAACTTAATGTGCACTGCTGTGTCATGACAGTACCTAATTATTTTAAGTTTCATGAAATTCCATTTATTGGTTACTTAGTTATGACTCAATTTGTTTATTTTAAACCAATTCAAGGGCAATAACTCATTACTTACTCAAGCAATTCCGAAAAAAACATAAGATGCACCAATGTGATATGGTGATACATATTTAGTATAAGTTTCATAGAATTCTATTCATTGATTACTTAGTAACGGCTAAATTTGTCAACCATAAATTGATTCAAGGGCAATAACTCATGCACTACTGATGCCCATCTGAGGAAATTTTATGTGCATAACCGCATTATGGTGATACATATTCAGTTTAAGTTTCATGAAGTTTTGATAATTGGTTACTTAGTTATGACTCATTTTATTAATTTTAAATCCATTAAAGGGCAATAACTCATGCATTACTGAAGCCAGTCTGATGAAACTTCACGTGCATCAGCGCGTTATAGTGATATATATTTATTTTAAGTTTCATGAAATTCCGTCCAGTGGTTACGTAGTTATGGCTCCGGACGGACGGACGGAAGGACGGACGGACAGACAGAAGGACGGACGGACGGACGGACGGACATGGAGAAAACTATATCCCTCCGCCTTCGGCGGGGGATAATAACCAGGTAATGCTTACTCACGCCTACCAATCGCTCTCATGCGAAACCACGGTTCAGAAAGCTAATCCATGAGAGGAGTTCCCGGTTTCGCAGTAGTGGAGCCAAAATCGTAAACAAATTTGACATCGGCAAAGAGTTTTAGGTATCTATTTTCTCTGAAAACTATTTATGCAAAATATAAAAATGCTATTTTGTCACATATAGATTGTTTCTTCGGCACTTGAAAGGATTAGGCACATTGTCTTGCATTTTTCCAGATATGCATTTAGTACGGCGGAGCATGTGTTCATGGTAAATCTCAACGATATATACATGTTGGGAAAAGTCGCATTCTCTTGCTTGGTTTAAACATAGTTTATTTGTAAATACTATCACATAACACAAATACAATCATAAAGTACACAAATAGGATTCAGAAAGAAGCCACAGGCTTATATAAATCTGTCTCCTGAATAGTCAAATTGCAAAATATATTTTAAGGTGTTAGGTAAGTTACAATTTAAAGCTATTAACCTACTATAACAATATGAAATGTTTTTAAACACAAAGAAAAAAAACGAGAGAGAGAGAGAGAGAGAGAGAGAAAGAAAGAGAGAGAGGGATAAACATCAAGTTGGCATTGATAGCATACCGGCAATGTACTACACGTTTAACAGCAAACGTATTGAAGAACTGCACTAAAGAAATGTTATATCAGGATTACGATATACTCCGATTTTTATTGTTTCCAATCTTTGAATGAATAACGGTGGCTAAATTCAGAGTTCGAAAGTATATGCGCCGTTGACATGTCCGAATACATATTCCGCTCGGTCGACCCTGAAAACCAAAAAAAAAAAAAAAAAAAAAAAAAAAAAATCGGAGTATACGAACCTGGTAATAATGAACTAAAAGTATAAGTCACAAAAATGAGTAAGAAAAACATATAGAAGGAGAAAGTAAGAAGCTCCTCAAGCATGAAAACGCCTACTTTCATCTATAAATCTTTGCACCGCAAGGAAAATCCTTTCGTTTGTATGGTTGTCGAGATGACTGTCTCCTGAAAGCAAGACATTCAGACTTGGGGTACAATAAAGAGAAACGCAATTTATCATGTTGGTACGGATATGCTGATATCTAACACAGTCTAACAAGTAGTGTTTTGTAGACTCAACTGAGCCGCAAACACAAAGTGGGTCATCAATTATGTTTTTCGAAAATAGATGTTGGTTTAAAGAGCTACACCCTGTCCGTAATCTTGTATGTTGTATTTGTAGGAATCTAGTGCCAGTATAATAGTATTTAGGGATTTTATGGACATCTTTGTTCAGTTGAAATTTAAAACTGGTCAAGGAGGTTGAATTTCGAACTTCTACCGGGAGCTCATTCCAGTCTCTTATAGATGAAGGGAGAAAAGATTTATAGTACAACTGCGTTCTTGTTAATATCGGCCTAATATTTTGCGAGTCGCGTAAATTATACGTTGTGCCTTCAAAAGATTCTGGTACTAGTGAAGATAGATAAATGGGAGAAAGATTATTTTTCATTTTATAAAACATACATAATTTGTGTTTTGATCTTCTAACTTGTAGTGATTCCCAGCCTGTTTCGCGGTTTAACATATCAAGTGAAACTAATTTCGTTGCCCCTGTTACTACCCTAGCTGCTTCATTCTGAATTTTTTGTATTGCATTTACTTCATATTGTGTGATATTATCCCAAACGATATCCGAATATTCCAGGATGGGTCGAATAAAAGAAGTATATATTATTTGAAGAGATTCCCTATCGAGTAAAAATTTTAACTTTCTCATAATATTTAATCGTTGCCATGCTTTAGAGGTTATGTAATCTATATGTTCGTGCCATGTACCATCATTAGAAAGAAATAAGCCTAAATGTTTGTGATGTTTAACTTCTTTAATATGTTCATTGTTCATTTGTAAAGGCGGGTGTATATTTGCAATAGTTTTTGTTGACAAAAGCAGGGATTCAGACTTTGAAGGATTGAATTTAACAAGCCAAGTTTCAGCCCACTTATGAATAGTCTCCAAATCTTTATTAAGGATACTAGCTGTTTCGTTTGGATCATCAACTATAAGATATAAACTCGTATCATCAGCAAACAGTTTCACATTAGCATTAATATTAATTACAATATCATTTATATATAATAAAAATAAAAGAGGACCTAAAATAGAGCCTTGAGGAACCCCGGCTTGAATATACTCCCAATCAGAACTTGCTCCTGGTATAACGACCCGTTGTTTCCTGCCGGAAAGATAACTGGACAACCATAGTAAAAGACATCCTTAATTCTCACATTATTTAATTTAAACAGAAGCCCCCTACGCCAGACACGATCAAAAGCTTTACTTATATCACAAAATATTGCCCTTACTTCCTTTCCCTCATCTAGAGCTTTACAAAATACATTATAAATTTCAACAAGCTGATTAGTAGTAGAATCCCCCGGGACAAATCCAGACTGTAAGCAAGTAATAATATTTTGTTCGTTAAAGAAGTTGAATATATGCTTATGTATTATTTTTTCCATTACTTTACTTATTGTATTAAGTAGGGATATCGGTCGATAATTTATGGTTAGGGATGGGTCATCTTTTTTAAATAGTGGTGAAACGTTAGCTTCCTTCCATATACTAGGACAAACACATTTTGATAGGGAAAAGTTAAAAAGATCACATAAGGGCTGGGACAGAGGGGTAGCTAGCTCTTTAAGGATCCTATTATTTATAGTATCAGGGCCAGACGATTTTCCTAATTTCAAAGTTTGCAAAACAGATTTAACTTCAGCGGGTGTGACTGATATGCTATCTAAGACAGCATTACCTTGGTTACCTATGTCAGGAATAGTTGCATTCTGATCATCTAGAACTGTTTGGGCTACAAAATAGTCATTTAGAATATTAGCTTTGCATTTTTTCAGATATGCATTTAGTACGGCGGAGCATGTGTTCAAGGTCAATCTTAACGATATATACATGTTGGGAAAAGTCGCATTCTCTTGCTTGATTTGTGTCTCTGACCTTGTCAGTCGAAAAGAAGTGAACAGAACTACATTTGTACTGTATGCGTGAATCCAAACGTTTAAAGTAAGCTTTTTGCGATGGACAGTTTAGCATATAGAAAATATACGCAAAAACTTGGCATCGTCAGCCCGGTTCCGCATGAGATAATAGAAAATATAAGGAATATTTATGAGAAACAAAAACAGTTTCTGAACAATAACTGAATCAAAACTAACATGAACTCTGTGATATATCATTATTTTATACATTGCAGATGACTTATTTTGGGCTGTTTTTATTCCCTGTGTGTCATTTATAGGCCTTTTACAAACCCTCTTTCAAACCCTCTTGCATGACTCAAAAACAGACAAACGAGGATTAAAACAGCCAGAAGGTCATCAGCCATGTATAAAATAATGATATATCACAGAGTACATGTTAGTTTTGATCCAATTATTGTTCAGAAGCTGTTTAGGAGTTTGATAAAAATCCTTATATTTCTAATATCTCATGCGGAACCGGGCTGACGACGCCAAGTTTTTGTGTATAATTTCTAAAATCTAAACTGTCAAACGCAAAAAGCTTACTTTAAACGTTTGGATTCACGCATACAGTAGTTCTGTTCACTTCTTTGCGACTGACAAGGTCAGAGACACAAAATCAAGCAAGAGAATGCGACTTTTCCCAACATGTATATATCGTTAAGATTGACCTTGAACACATGCTCCGCCGTACTAAATGCATATCTGGAAAAATGCAAGACAATGCGCCTAATCCTTTCATGTGCCGAAGAAACAATCTATATGTGACAAAATAGCATTCTTATATTTTGCATAAATAGTTTTCAGAGAAAATAGATACCTCAAACTCTGTGCCGATGTCAAATTTGTTTACGATTTTGGCTCCCCTACTGCGAAACTGGAAACTCCTCTCATGGATTGGCGTTCTGAACCGTGGTTTCGCATGAGAGCGATTGGTAGGCGTGTTACTGCTCGCGCAGGGGCGCATCCAGGAATTTTGGATAGCGGGTTCAAATTAGCTGAGGGGGTTCGATTTATGCAGTTTGATCATTTTTCCTGAAATTCCCCATGAAAATAAGATACCGGTAATTTTGGCTGAGAAGGGGGTTCGTTTGAACCCCACGAACCCCCTCTGAATCCGCCACTGTCGCGAACACCTGATCACACCTCTGTTTTGGGGTCCGTGTCTGTGTATCTAGAATATTTCGGAATTGTCAGTGTTTAAATGACTTAGTTCGGACTTATCATTTGGGTACTTTCTTTTGATCCAACTCAAAATTACACAGCTAATTATAACACACACACACACACACACACACACGAACCGCCCCACACATCTGTTGACCTCTTAAACTACTTTTTTGCGCCGAAATCTAGGATACCCATAAAAGCTGACAAGTTTACACTTTTGATGTCTAGAGGTGATCGAGTTAGAATTGTAAGTGAAATCCATTTTGGAATGTAATTGGTGTGTATAGTACAAAAAATCCGTGGCTCACACAGTTTAACTAAATTAAGCCCTACTAAAATATTATCATAGCCTTTACAGTATTCACTGATAAATCAGCAAAAACTGAAACCATTGCTTAAGCTTATCACTTTCACTGAACTTTTATACAAACTGTTTCTCAGCAGGCACATAACTTAAAGACGTCGTATCGACGTAAATTCTCACTTCTGAGCATTCTGTTAACATTATTTCGTCTCCACTAGTGGCGACGGAACACTCTGCTGCAGAAGAACTGCCTTCATATTGTACAGCCACTACATCTGTATAGATATCCGCATCGGGATTTATCACTTTGATAGTTCCGTTCGGGTAACACGCTGAAAATAAAGACAAATGTTAAATTTCTGTGTACATGTCAGAGAGTAGTTTTCCTCATCCCACCGGAAAATGGCTATGGGAAAGATAACTGGATAACTAAAGTGGATAATCATATGACGTCGCTGTTATTCAGTGGATAACGTCGTGTCATAAAAATCGTATGACCACACGTGTAATAACACTTTGGCGCGTACACGACAACGTCCATGTCAACAATGGGTTTTTTAAAGAAATAATATTCAGTTTGATGGCGTTAAAATCCCATTTTAAAGGGCCATATGATAAACAGAATCTTACACTTGTGGTCATTTCATATGAAATTTATGAAACTCGCCGAAGGCTCGTTTCATAAATTTCATATGAAATGACCAATGGTGTAAGATCCTCTATATCCCCACCTCATAGAGCAACTTTAATCTCATAGTCATTCCCCCTTCCCCGCTTATAGGAGTATTTGATATAAATCAGAGCATTCCTTGCTCATTATAGCTAAATTCCTTTCCCCTTATACACACATACACAGAAGTTGGCACGAATATAAAACTAAGGTCACGCTCGCATGAGCATGCAGACACACACATAAACACACGCAAACGTATGACATCACTCTACCGGTTTAGCTTTCTAGCCAAAAGTTATAGAAAACCAAAGTCCGCGAATCGCTCATCTGAGTAAAACGGTCAACGGTCAAACTAGGGTCATCATTTGAACAAACCTGATAGTTTGAAACTGTCAAAATCTGAGAGACCGTGGTCAAAGGTAATGAATGACCCTGATCTCTATTACCCCAAAATGTTCCTGCACTCATTTAGCTGACTGTATTTATCAACTTTTGCACCAAAATCTACAAGCTCCATGAACTCTTATGTTCTAGAATTGTCCCATATAAAAGTACATGATAAGAAAAAATTGACACTGCCGTAAAATAATTCATGGTCAACCCAAGGCCATCATTTGAACATTTTTTATAGTACTTGGGTTTTCAATACTACATATACCAAGTTTCTAAGCTATCCATCCATTGGTTCTGGAGAAGAAGGTTTTTAAAGGTTTCTACATTTATGGGCGTGGTGATCATGTTGGTCATGGGACCTGACGCTTGCGCAAATTTTAGGTCTTGTAAAATGTTTGGTCCTGCAAGCCTTGAAAGCTCTAACAATTGTCTAATGGCTTTTGAGGACTTGTTTAAAATGTTGAACATGAGAGAATTTTGTCAAAGGTCAAAGAATGACATTGACCTCTTGTACCCATAAACCTTCAGGTACTTATTTAGACAACTGTATATTCCATTTTTCGCCAAAAAATTGCATAGTGTCTATTAATGCTTATGTTCTAGCATTTTCCCGTATAAAAGTACAAGCAAGGAAATTTGATCGTGCCGTAAAAAAGGTCACGGTCTAACCAAGGTCATCCTTTAAACAATCTCGGTAGCGCTCAAGTACTCAATGCTACGTACAAAGTTTCAAGGCCATCCGTCAATTGTTTGAGAAAAAGAAGATTTTTAAAAGTTTTTTTACCATGTAGGGGCATGGCGGTCATGTTGGCTATGTGACCAAGACCGTTTGAACAACTTTTCGGTCCCCTGACCCCTGGAGTCTACATATGAAACGTGGTTATAATAGGCCCAATGGTTTGAGAGTCGAAGTCGTTTAAAAGTGTTGATGCCTTCGGCTCAGTTGAGCGAAAGAGTCTAACGTTTATGTTTCAATAATCTGTTCATAATTATTTCTTCCCAGTCAGACGAACAAACAAGCATACAGAAACACTATCCATCCATCCATCCATCCATCCATCCATCCAAACCAACATACATATGCAGATTAGCACACATTCATATCCATGTAAGGTTGCAGAAGGCGGACACATTGTCCGCACACATGAAATGTTGCAAAAACACGTGTATACAAACATATATATACACTAAATATGCGATTTTCTGTTCTTAGCTGTTTCCCAGAAACAAAAATATGGCAGAGACACAGACCGATACATGCTTACTGCCCTATCTTATATGGCGGTATTTTTGGGCAGATAATTCCCAGTTTTGCTTCTTCATTAGACCACACTGTTATGAAAGAATAAGGAGCAAATTCCACTGTATATAAACGTGTTATCAGCAGCGGAATTTCCAGTTTAGTGGGGAAAATGGCTGAGCAAAAACATTTACAGGAAATTTTTCCTGGGGAAAATTGGCTATATAGTCATATTTCCAGGGGAAAAGGACCTGGTATGATAAGGGCCGTTTTTTGCACCCCCATTCAAATTCTCTTAGGACTACATAGTATTGCTCATCATTCGTGCGTATGGGAAATAATATGTTTCACAGTTCTCAGAATAACATGGTTTCTGACATGCCTATGTTGTTTCGGTAATATGAAGGAAAATTGAAAGACGCATAGACGTCAAAACGACGTCATTTCGACGTCATGTGCCCGCTGGGTTGTTCTTTGTTTCAATAAATGTGCCAATAAGGCTAGCCACATGGTGGTAATCAAAGGCAAAATGAGAATGGCTCAACATATTTGTGCAACTTGTTGGTTGAAAGATAAAGCAAAGCTTGCACATCCAGAATCCTCATCTAGTTGTCCACATACAACAGATTGACTCGTTAGCAAAAAAATTATGTGCAGAAAGTAGAAGAAACTTTAGTTAAGGGGGAACATTTAGGTAACTTATTTCTACCAAAATTTTGGGGGCAATATTATAAAAATGAAAAGGTAAGTATCAATCAAATTCACATTGACAAGAAAGAGATGAGCTTATGTCAGCATTAAAAAAAAAATGTGGCGTTTGCCAAGCTTGCACAGATTTTACGTTAAATGACATAAAATTTTTATTATATGCACAATCTGAGGTACAAAAATCAGGAAAATTCAATTTTGAAGGTTGTAAAATAGCAATTAATAACAGAAAGAATGCATGTTGCATCAGGTCTTGGTTAAATGATTACAAGGATAAACAAGTTTGTGCTTTATTAGAATATGGCTTTCCTACTGGCTTACAACATGAAGCATCTACAGTTCTTAATCAGTCAGAGAGTAAAGATATTTGGAAAATTAAAAATCATAAGGGAGCTGAGGAATTTCCAGATGAAATGAATAATTGTTTTTAAAAAGAAACATTAAATAAAGCAGTTTTGGATCCATTTTCTTCGGGTATACCAATTTCGCCATTAAATTCTTTACCTAAACAAGATACTTCTGATAGAAGTTATACTGGATTTAAGTTTTCCCAGAGGGTTTACGATTAATGACTTTATTAGCAAAGAAGAATATTAAGGAGAAAAAATGGAAATAGTTTTTCCAAAAGTAGACGATTTCATCCAAATTATCAAAACTAAAGGTCAGGGCTGCTTGCTATTCAAAAAAGATCTTCGTAGAGCATATCGGCAGATACCTATTTGTCCTTCTAGAGATAATTCAGTTTGTTTTGTTTGGAGAAATCGTTTTTTTTCTTATACTGTTTTATCAATGGGGTGCAGATCAGCAGCATATTGTTGTCAGCGAGTGACAAATGCTATAACATTTATCTTGTTTAAGATAGGGATTCGGGTTTTAAATCATTTAGACGATTTAGCATCGGCAGAGAAAAAAGAATTAGCAGATTTCGCATATGAAACATTAGGACAAATTTTGATTAAATATGGTATTGAAGAATCCCGTGAAAAAGCTAGTATGCCATCCACAGTTATGACTTTTATTGGAGTTTTATTCAATACTGAAAAAAATGACGGTAGAAGTAACTCCTGAAAGATTACATGAATTTAAATTATTATTGGCAACATGGTTAAACAAGGAAACAGCTTCATTAAAAAACATACATTCATTATTAGGGAAGTTAAATTTTGTAGCATCATGTGTCAGACCAGGTAGGATATTTGTATCCAGAATGCTACAGTGGTTAAAATCTTTATATAAACTTCCTGATGGTGAATATGTCATTCCAAATTATATAAAAAAAGATCTGTTATGGTGGGAATTTTTGTTGCATATTTATAACGGGGTCTCTATAATGATGGTCGAAAAATGGTCTATTTTCATCCGATTCATGTTCAACAGCCTGTGGGGGATTTTAGCAAGGCAACTATTTTCATGTACAGTTCCCTGAAAAAATAAAAGCAAAGCATTATCACATAAATAGACATGAAATGCTGCCAATAATAATTTGTTTACGTTTGTGGATCACTCACTTTCGTGGTAAGAGAATAAAGGTTTTTTGTGATAATTCAGCTGTGGTTACTGCAATTAATTCAGTCAGAACCAAATGTGAATGACTGCAGAGTTGTCTGAGAGAAATTGCATTTAAATGCTATAAATGAATGTGAAATCACAGCAGTTTGGTTGGATACCAAATGTAACAGGCTAGCAGATCATTTATTGCGATGGGCCTTAGATAAAACACATAGAGATCAATTTTTTGAATTAACTAGCTCATACAAATTAGTTGAACATAAGGTAGAGGATAATTTATTTGAGTTTATCAATACTTGGTAATTATTTTTTCCAGAAAAACAGTTACATGTACATAGATTAAAAGGTGAATTGCACAGCACTAAAAGACAAGCACATGCAGAGGGAACTCACGAAAACTTAAAAATTCAATGGAAAAAGTATTTGTTATTTTGTTTCTACTTCAAGTTGACTTATCTTCCAGTGAACACAGACACGTTGAGCTTATATGCCCAATTTTAAGTCGTTCCTTTAAGTCCTCTCAATCAATTAAGAATTACTTAAGCGGGGTAAAAACCATGCATCATGTATTAGGTTATACAACAGATCATATAAATGAATTTTTGATAAATTTAGGTTTACGAGGTAAAGCTAGGTCGCATCCTCATTTAGTAAGAAAGGCTGAACCAGTTACTTCAGAGATATTGTTGAAAATATACATTTATCTAGATGTAAAAAAATCCGGCGGATACTTTTTATTGGTGTTTGTTCTTATTTGCATTCTTTGTATTTGCCAGAAAGTCTAATTTAGTACCGGATTCAATAAAGGATATAAAGAATAACAAAATTTTGTTACGAAGAGACGTTCAAATTTTTGACAATATTCTGATTGTGACTATGAAATGGTCGAAAACAATTCAGTTTGGGCAGAGAGTTTTAAAAACACCATTAACAGAAATCCCTCATTCATATGATACACTGTAATTAGGTTTTAAATTGATATTCCATACTACAGTGCATCATATATGATAAATGATCTTTCTTGTGACCAAGACCTTGGAGAAATACAAAATATTAGTGCCCAGTATCATGTAACATGTATAAATGTCAAAGGTTTTTAACTTCTTCTTGTCTTGGACACTAGAGTGCTAATGTAACTACATGGAGCCTATTGGTATTTGACCAGCATTAATGCTATCATACATACAAGTTTGTGTCTGAAAATAATGAAATTAGGGATAATATAAATGATAAAAAAGGTGTGTGAAAATTCTAATGAGGTAGGATAATTTCACATAGAAGTCTGTGCATCATATAATCAGAAAGCACTTTCCTGGTGCATCCGATAAAGGATGCCAGTTTCATCTTGGGCAAGCTATGTGGCGTAATAGACAGGGGCTGGGACTATCTAAGATATACTCTGAACGTGACAATGACACATCGAAGTGGCTATCACACACATTTGAACTTGCTTATCTTGATCCACATAAGGTAGAAGACCGTTTTGTATTTGACATTATGCATGATGCACCAAGTGACTATGCTGCCTGTGACAAATTCGCCGATTATTTGCTGTCCACATATGTACATTGTATCAACTGATAGTAAATTTCACCAGACAGAGTTGTGGGCTTCCACACCAGAGAACTCTAGAAGAACGAACAACGCTGCTGACGGAAGGTTAATACAGGTAACTCACAAAATATTTGCGCTAATTCGATGAGCAGGGTTTCTGAAATCTATAGAAATTCCTGCGCTGTTTCGATGGCTTTTTTTTCGCTGTTTTGATGAGCACTTTCGCTAATTTGATGAATCACCGTTTATTAGTTGTATGCAAAGTAGAATCGTCAGCATAAAAATCAAGGTATGCTTCATTGATAAAGGTAAGTCATTTATGAACAAAAGAAAAAGAGCTGGACCAAGGACAGAACCCTGCGGGACACCAGCGTTAATCGTGCGTAATGAAGATTTAGTTTGCTTATCGATAATGCACTGTTTTCTGTCAGTTAAATAGGATTTTATCCAATACACAGTTCCGAGAATAGCCGCTAAGCTCCGCCTACTTAGTTACTGTTACTACGTCTCACAAGCTTTACACAAAGATGGCGGAAAACAAACGACAAAGGCAAGTGTCAGCTATGTTTGCGATCTATGGCGAAGAATCAGCCTCCTCATGACCTACACATGGAAGCTGGCGCATCATTCATTTCCGGTGCGTTCTGTACTTGCAAAGCAGGGTAAGTTTATTAAAAGTTTTCTTTAAACAGGGATACATCCCTCCATTAGCTGGTAGGTAAAACCACGGACTTATGTATATTGACCACGTGCAATTTGTTTGTGAGACTATGTCACGTACTAAGTTGTCCTTGCATTGGCCAGGTATACGCTATCACGTGATTTTGAGTGACATTCTTGGTGCGGCTCGGAACTGTGTAGTCAGTGTAGTGAGCTCAAATTTGTAAAAGCCTAGTTTCCGTACCAAAAGCTCATGATTAACAATGTCAAACGTTTTTCTAAATCAAACTAGAAAATGTGTTTATGAAACACTATGCCCCCAACGATATGCTTGCCTCTAAAGAAAGCTCATCCCATAATGTCTTTGTACAATAGGCTTTAATGCACTAAGTTGAAAAAGGGGTTTAACTCGGTAAAAAAATTTACGACTTTTTTTCAAAAGTTAATCAGGTCATCTACACCTTGGGAAATAAATCATGATAAGGGTTATCGAGATATTCTGTTCACAAGGTTCCAAAGGCTAACAATGCATTAAGTTGAAAAAGGGGCATAACTCGGTCAAAAATTTATGCTTTTTTTCAAAAGTTAATCAGGTCATCTACACTATCGGCAATGTTATTCTGCAAAAATCTATGATCCTAGCATCAGGGGTTCTTGAGATATTTTGTTCACAAGGTTCCACAGGCTATGTCAAAAAGAGGCATAAGTCTGAAAAAACATGACAGGCGGAAAAAAGAAAAAAAGAACACGTTCGCTTCATGATTTTCCATACTGATCCTGTGAATAAAGTTTCAAGTTCTTAGCTCTTACCGCTCTTGACCGTATGTTAGGTTACATTTGTACTACAGGCTTCAATGCACTAAATCGAAAAAGGGGCTTAACTCGGCCAAAAATTTAAGATTTTGTTTTAAAAAGTTAATCAGCTAATCTACACATTGGGCAATATTTTCCTGCAAAAAATCATGATCCTAGCATCAGGGGTTCTTGAGATATTTTGTTCACTAGGTTCCATAGGCTTACAATGCACGAAGTCGAAAAAAAGCATAACTCGGTCAAAAATTCATGATTTTTTTCAAAAGTTAATCAGTTCATCTACATATCAGTTCTAATAAGCTGGCAAAGTTTCAAGGCTCTAGCTAAAATACTTTCTGAGATATCTTGCTCACAAGATTTCAAACTTGGATGTAAAAGTTGCGAACGGACGAACGAACTAACAAACAAACGGATTGAATAACAAAAGCTAAATGCCCCTTGGCATAATTGAATGCTGGGGATATAATGATGTTTAAAAGGTAGTTTTTCAGATTATGCTTTTCCCGAATAGATATTTAGTAAAAGAAGATCTACTTACTGAATCCTAGACCTGACCCATCTGTAAATAAACAATTTTAGAATTAGTGATATTATATGGCTACTAAGGTGTGATCGGTGTGTTGGTTCTGGAAAAGATTGTTTTTTTTTTTATGTTTTTACCATATATGGATATGGCGGTCATTTTGGTCATGTGACCAGAACTGTTTTGATACTTATCGCGTCCCTTTACCTTCTTAACCCCTGGAGGCTTCATATGAAATTTGATTTCCATTGACCCAGTTGCTTTTGAGGAGAAGTTTAAAAATTTAAATACGATGCACACTGGTCAAAGGTCGCAGAATGAATTTGTCCATTATAGTTCTAAAATTATCATGTACTCATTTAGATGACTGTATTTACAAATCTATGTAATTTCAATGAACTTTTATGTTCTAACATTTTCCCATATAAAAGCACAAGAGAGCAAATTTGTCCCTGCCGTAAAACATCAATATCTATATACCAAGTTTAAAGGCCACCAGTTTTTATACCCCGCCATACGTTTGTGGCCGGGTATTATGTTTTCACGTTGGCCGTCCGTCTGTCTGTCCCTCCGTCCGTCGTATGTACGTCCGTCTATCCGCATTTGGTTTCCATTTGATTACTTAAGTATTTATATATGGATTTAGTTCAAAGTTTGCATATGCATTTGTTTCAAGAATGTCTCGCTTGGGATTGTTAATGGGCTAATTTTGATCATTTCTGACGGAGTTATGGCACTTGTCAATGTACTTAAAATGGTTTTTGGCCTGTAGTTCCTTCACTATTTGGAATATCATGGTGAAACTTCACAAAAATGATCGAAGCAACAACAGCTATGTGTTACCATAGAAATTTTGTCCTCAGGAGTTATCTGCTCCTACACCGGTGCTATATATATGTATAAAATCTTGAAACAATTTATATAAAATCAGGGTTCGAAGCATTTTTTCTGAAATTTACAGCAATTGATCAGAGTAATAAAAGCCTTCTGTGTTGCTCAAAATTTACCCCATGTGGGTTATCTGTTCCTGCCCCCAGGCTGTGCAGATGCTCAAAATGATGAAAAAATCTATATAAAATTATGATTTAAATAGATTTTTTTTTAAACTTGCAACTATTGATAGAAGTAATGAAAGCCTCTTGAGATTATCAAAATTTTGCCCCATTGGGGCTGTCTGCCCCTGCCCCATGGCCACATACATGTATGAGATAAATAAATCAGCAAAAAATGGACGAGTAAAATTGGTTTGCAGTGGCGGGGTATCACGCAGTCGTTTGCGATGCTTTTATTTAGTTCTGGAGAGGAAATTTAAAGGTTTTCACCATATATGGGCATAGGCCACAAAGCAGCCATGCTGGTCAAGTGACATGGACCGTCTGAACAACTTTTTATAGCTCTCAACCTCTGGAGGCTGTATAAGAAATTTGGTTGCATTTGACCCTGTGGCTTCTGAAGCGATGTATGAAACTGTTGTGATATGAGAGATCTTGGTCAAAGGTCAAAGGATGCCCGTGGCTTTTGTACTCAAAAATCTTCATGCACTTATTAAGGAGACTATATATACACCAATTGTTTGGCCAAAATCTTTAGCATTTTCATGAAACTGTAAGATCCAGCATTTTCCTATATAAAGCAATAAGAAGCAAATTTGACCCTGTCGTAAAAAATGTCAAGGTCAACCCAAAGTCATGATTTGAACAATCTTAATAATACTTTATTACCCAATACTATATACCAAGTATCAAAGCCATCAGTCAGACGGTCTTGGAAGAAGGATTTTTAAAGGTTTCTTTTTGCCATATAAGGGCATTGCAGCCATGCTGGGTTAGGTGACGACCTGGACCGTTTTAGCAAACTTTCATTCCTTCAACCCTTTATGGCTTTATAAGAATTTTGGTTACAACTGGCCCAGTGGCTTCTAAGGAGATGTATGTAATTGTTGAAACACAAATGTCAAGGATTAGCTTGTCCTCTTGTACTCAGAAATCTTCTTTTATTCATTTAGATGATTTATACACCAATTTTTAGGCCAGACTCTTTTATAATGTCCATGGCGTCTTATGTTCTAGCACTTTCCAATATAAAAAACACCAGAAAGCAATCTGTCCTTGCCTTAAAAAAGGTTAAGGTCAAACAGTTATTTTTTGAACAAGGTTTATGCCTTATATGGGCGTGGCGGACAAGTTGGTCATGTGACTAGAACCGTTTTCGCATACTTTCATCTCCTCAACAGGAGGCTCAATATAAAATAAATTTGACTCCAATTGGCACAGTTGCTTTTAAGAAAATGTTTGAAATTGCTGAAATATGAGAGACCTTGGTGAAAGGTCAGCTTAAAACAGGTCAAGGTCACCCAAAGTTCATCATTTGAACTATTTTGTTAGTACGCGAATACCCGATGTTATATACCAAATTTCAATGCCATCGGTACATTGGTTATGAAGCAAAAGATTTTTAAAGGTTTTTACCATATAAGGGCGTCAAGGACATGTTGGTCACGTGACCCAGACAGACCACGTTCGGCACAATTACCTGGATAAACTCTATCAATACCCGGGTATATACATGAGTCGCGACGTGACAAAAGCAACAATGTGGTCGTGCGTCCAGCGCAGACTCAGATCAGCCTGGGCATCCGCCCAGTCTGATCAGAGTCTTCGCTTTCCGCATGAAGGTAGCTTAGTCCCTCAGCTACCCTTTAAGCGCTTAGCAAAGAGTCTGATTAGACTGGGTGAATGCACAGGCTGATCTGAGTCTGCATTGGGAGCACAACCACTTTGTTGGTTTTCTCGTGTCGCGGCTCATATCTTCGAGTAGCCCGAGGGATACTTAGGTATTGCTCGGGTTTACCCAAGTAGTTATGCCAGACGTGCCCATACCCAGCTATCACACAGCTTTGTTATTTCAACTTTGTGTATCTGGTGGAAATTTCAACTTACCACTTCCGCCGCCGTAGCCACCACCACCACCACCACCACCACCAGGTAACAAATAGGTTGAATCGCCGTCTGAAAATATTTACCGTAAAATTCTAACTCAGTGGGCACATATCGTCGAAATGACGTCGTACGGACGTCGATGCGACGTCTTTACGTCGATGCTACTGACGTCAAAGCGGCATCAAGATGTCGCGTCGACGTCAGTTTGACGAGATTACGACATCATGTGCTGACTGGGAAGTATTGGGACAGATATTGCAAACAGTGCAGACACACACCAGACTCCTAATGAGCGGGCTTCAATTACAAATTTGAGTTATCTTCTTATCATCTTAGAAGGAGACGTGCCTCGGCTCTCAGTAGAACCATCTCATCGAAGCGGCTCTAATGAAGGACACATACACACACATTGCAGTGGTAAGAAAAAGTAAATACAATAGGTCACAGTCAAATCACCCAAGCCCAATCCAATCCCGTGTGCAGCTCAGGGGCCGTATTCATAAAGCCACTTAAGTCGTTGCTATGCGGTTGCTAAGGCTAAATATCTATAAAGGAGATTCCCTACAACTATGAAATTTGGTCTGGAGGAACAGTCTTTGTAAGACTGTTCGTCCAGAGCAAATTTCATAGTTGTAGGGAATCTCCTTCAAAGAAATTTAGCCTTAGCAACAGCATAGCAACGACTTAAGTGGCTTTATGAATACGGCCCCTGATCAAGACAGAACAGAAAAGGAACGTAGAATTCCTAGAGGAATCCCCATATGTTGGTCATACCGAATAACCAAGACATGCTAAACTGGATGATTTGGTTGTTTTTTGTAACGTACTTGCACTCGAGCCCAAACGCTAAAGATTAACAGCTTGGCAAATGTGTCTTTAAGAACTTAAAGCATCCATAGTCCTACCAGTGCTAAACATCGTCGAAGCACAAATCATTATAAAACCGGTACAGTCTTTAGAAATGGTGATGATATGTCAGTCGATGTGCCTTTTTGTATCATAAAACAGGCAAAAAAAAAAGAGGAACAAGTGTGTTTTTTTTAAAAGAAAAAAGACACATCTCTCCATAAAAAATATGGTTTTTGTTTCTGTTCCCCGTTGAGCAACAAGAGGCCCAAATGGGCCTGATATCGCTCACCTGGGTATTGTGCAACTGGACCATTCTGATACAAAATTGGTCCAATTCCACTGAGATTTTCTCATTTTCACATTTTGCTACTTTTAGTAACTGAGGCCAACTTGCTTGGTCTTTATATATTTACTTTTGAAACATCTCAATGCAAGAATCATTTTGCCACAAATTTCATCAAAATCCATTCAAAGGTTACTGGGATATTGTCAGTTTCGTGTTTTGTGCTATTTTAAGTAACGGCAGATGGCGGCCATCTTGGAACGTCAAAATGCAAAAAAATCCAAAAGCTTTCATGCAAGGACCATTTTGACACAAAATTGGTCAAGTTCCATTGTTATTTTCTAATTTTTATATTTTGCTATTTTAAGTAACAGAGGCCAAATTGACGGGTCTATATTTGTTAATTTTTGAAACACCTCAAAGCAAGTATAATTTTGCCACAAATTTCGTCTAAATCCATTCCGCGGTTACTAAGATATTGTCATTTTCATGTTTTGTGCTATTTTAGTAACGGCAGATGGCGGCCATCTTGGAATGTCAAAATGCAAAATATCGAAAAAAACTTAATGAAAAGGACCATTCTGACACAAAATTAGTCCAATTCCATTGAGATTTTCTGATTTTTATTTTTTTCCATTTTTAGCATCAGAGGCCAATATGACTGATCTGTAGTTAGTTATTTTTGAAACATCTCAATGCAAGAATCATTTTGACACAAATTTCGTCAAAATCCATTCAACGGTTACTGAGATATTGTCGTTTTCATATTTTGTGCTATTGTTAGTAACGGCAGATGGCGGCCATCTTGGAATGCCAAATTTCAATTAATCGAAACAGCTTCATGCAAGGTACATTCTGACACAAAACTGGTCCGATTCCAGTCAAGGGTTCTTGAGTAATTGTCATTTTTATGTTTGTACTATTTTTTGTAACGGCAGATGGCGGCCATCTTGGAATGCCAAATTGCAATTAATCGAAGCGGCTTCATGCAAGGAACATTTTGACACAAAATTCGTCCAATTCCATTCAAGGGTTCTTGAGTAATTGTCATTTTGTAAGTTTGTGCTATTTTTAGTAACGGCCCCCATGGTGGCCATCTTGGATAGTCAACTGGCACAAAATTGAGATAATTCCATTCAAAGACCGTTTCTGACCAAATCTAACCAGAATTGATTGCGTTTCCTTGAGATACTGACATATGAGCAAAATCGGTCTTGTAAACGCTAAGAAGGTCACTGTGACCTAATTCCACTATAGATTTTTTTTTTATTTTTACAATTTTAAATTCGAAGGTCTCATTAATTTTCCATGCAAACTTTCAACCAAACACACCAAATGGTTCTGGAGAAGAAGTTGATTTTGTTGGTTTTGCTTTTTTTAGTAACGGCGGCCATCTTGGATTCTTGACCTGACCCAATTTTACAATTTTAAAACCCTGCAGTCTGGTCATGATCCATGTGAAATTTGAGACCCATAGGTTCCGTGGTTTTAGATAAGAAGTTGTTTGAAGTTGTTTGAATAAGTCGTTTTTTGACATTGGCATTTGAGCAAAATTACACTTGTAAACAGAAAGTAGGTCACTGTGACACAACTCCGCTATAGATTTTTTTTCATTTTTACAATTTTGAATAACAAGGCTTCACTGATGTTCCGTGCCAAAATTCAGACAAATATACCCAGTGGTTCTGGAGAAGAAGTTGATTTTGTTGGTTTTGCTATTTTTAGTAACGGCGGCCATCTTGGATTTAAACCTGACCCAATTTTACAATTCTGAAACCCTGGAGTCAGGTCATGCTCCATGTGAAATTGGAGAACCATGGGACCAGTAGTTTTACAGAAGAAGATGTTTGAAATTTTGTTTTTAGGTGTTGACGGACGACGCACGGGACGACGCACGACGCACACCGGACGCATTGGTATGAAAATAGCTCACTATGGCCCTTAGGGCCAGGAGAGCTAATAAAATTACGCAACAGCGAGCAAAAATAGGATCCTTTACTAACGTTGTATAATGGTGTATATTTACTATCTATTAAACGCCTGTACCTTGTACTTTTATCTCATGTGCCTTGTATTTTTACCATGTATTGAAGTTTGTGAAATCGAATGTAGGTCACCAAGATATTTTTTCAAATCTTTTTTTATGAAAATCTCGAGGACGTTTTAATTTTTCTAAGCCCGTCAATTACGATCATAAACGATGACGAAACTGTAGTGAGAAACTTGCAGCGATACCTCACGACGAAATATTTCATGCTAATAGAGGAATGGCCCCATTGCTCTATTAGGATGAAAAATTTTATCGTGAGGTATCGCTGCAAGCTTCTCGCCATAGTTTCGTCATTGTAAATCACAGCGATCAGCCAACTTTACACCAATAAAACATCATTGAGTTTCACATAAAAAGGGTTCGAAAATTGATTTGGGTCATTTTAGTTGCCAACTAAAATGACCTACTTTCGATTTCGTAAACAATGAAAAAATGGTAAAAATAAAATGTACAGCAGTGGAGTCCCTTTCACTGTACCGCTTTTATTTATATTGAATCGCTCAACGGGAAACCAGATAAGAAAACCTGCATTTTGTAGAACGAATTGTCGTGTTCCAAAAACACGTTCCTCATACTTTTTGCCAGGTATTTGGATCAATATATCCACATCATCCCATATTTTATCACCAAATGTAAAGATTGAAGCGCTTTTCATAAGGATTTGCGTTTAGACGTTTTAACCACTTATATGACTATGGAGACTTTAATAAGAAGAATTTAAATATATTTATCTGAGTATTTGGAAACGTTTTGTTTTCGAAATGAAAGACTGTACAGCCAAAAATATAAACTCATTATCGTTTGGATTCCCATAATGTGAAGTATGCAAAAAGGAGCTCGAGTCTTTAACTATGGAATAAGTTGCAATCCAAGAAAAAAATGACTAGTATCTTCGATAGCCCCATTTATACAGCTGTAATGCGAATCCCTGGGGCCGTATTCATAAAACGACCTAAGTGGTTGCTATGCTGTTGCTAGGGCTAAATTTCTTTGAAGGAGATTCCCTACAACTATGAAATTTGCTCTGGAGGAACAGTCTTACAAAGACTGTTCCTCCAGACCAAATTTCATAGTTGTAGGGAATCTCCTTTATAGATATTTAGCCTTAGCAACCGCATAGCAACGACTTAAGTGGCTTTATGAATACGGCCCCTGGATGATATAGGCCTTCCGAAATTGAGAAGGGAGGCAAAATGAAAATTACAGAGTTGCTTCCCCTGAAGGTGAACCCATTCTCTTTAAGATCATACTTGCCTGGACAAAAGCCACACAAAGCCGGGCAGTCAAAAGGAACATTTCCATAAACTGAGCACTGGTCTTCGGTGAAACTACACTCCGGGTTGCCTATACCCGCACAGTTTACTGTCATAAAATAAAAAGAAACAAAGTAATTAGTCCCGTTGTAAGAGTTATTTTTGGCATTCTAAGCATTCTCAGACCAGCCTGGGAATTTAGGCACTAGGTTCATTTGTCTGTTGCCAGCCTAGTCAAGTAACTGCGTTTGGCCTCTCAATTACCGGGCCAAGGCGCGCAGTAAGAAATAGTAGTGGTACATCAAAGATAAATATTTCCACAAAAAAAAAGAAAAAAGTAATTGCAGCATTTGGTATACGTCAGATTTATCGAATTTAATTAAAAAAAAAAAGAAATCAGAAAAGTTTCCAAAAACGCAAAATCGGAACCCACGAACTATACAATACGCAGTTACTGGCTTTGTAGTAGCTTTGTACTGTGATTCTCTAGCGCGATAATGCTGATTTGTACATGTAGTTTTTATACAAAGCAAGCTGTGGAAGTTTACCTTATGGCACCGTGGGTTATTGCTGGACCAGCGCGAGTAATACTATATCACTGGGATAGAGTCGGGTAACTTCGGACAGGGGGTTAAATTCGGACATACCATTGCAAACAGTGAAAATCCAGATGAGACGGCTCATCACTGTTTGGCCAGTCATTTTTGTTTTAGTTCTAAACAATTGACATATAAAGGAAACAATGTCACTGTCCGTATAAACCCGCTGTCCGAAGTTACCCGACTCTCCCCTATTTGGAGTACAGTCAGGAACAGCTAAATACCTTCACAAAGGTGGAGCCGAAATTAAAGGAATTTACTCGTATTACGGAACCCCTGAAGGGACATTGCCTTTCCGATATTTATCAGAATACCATTGAAAAAAGAAAATTAGGACGGGAATAAAAACAACAAATATGTAGTTTAAACGACTTATTATATCGTTTAAACGACATATTAGGCCTATGTCGTTTGAACGATATAAAATAGAATAGAAATTAAAACAAGAAAACCAGAGTGGAATTTTATCAAGAAAAATAGAAAAGAAGTTGAAACAAAAAAATATGTCGATATGTCGTTTAAACGACTTATCTTCTTTGCTTTCCAATATTTATAAGAACAGAAATTGAAAAAAAAAAAAAAAAAAAAAATAGAACGGAATTAAACAACAGATATCTCGTTTCAACGATTTGTTGTATCGTTTAAACGCCATATGAAATTAGAACGGAAATAAAAACAACAAATATCTCGTTTGAACGACTTATTATATCGTTTAAACGACATGTTTAGTCGTTTAAACGATATATTAAGTTGTTTAAACGAGATACTTGTTGTCTTGATTTCCGTTCTAATATTCGTGTTTCGATTTCTTTTCCCATATTTATCGTAATGGAAAGTAGATAATAAGTCGTTTAAACGACATATTTTTGTTTCAATTTCTTTTCTGTTTCTGTTGAGTTTATTTCATTTCTGGTTTTCTTGTTTTAATTTCCATTCTATTTTATATCGTTTAAACGACATAATATGTCGTTTACACGATATAATATGTCGCTAAACGAGATATTTATTGTTTTGATTTCCGTTCTAATTCTCTTGTTTCAATCTCTTTTCTAATAAATATCGGAAAGGAAATGTCCCTTCAATGTCCCTTCCGACCCCTGAAGGGACATTTCCTTTCCGATATTTATCAGAAAAGAAATTGAAACGAGAATTAGAACGGAAATCAAAACAACAAATATCTCGCTTAAGCGACATATTAACGACATATCGTGTCGCGGCTCAATTATAATCTTGACACATGGCCTCTCATATACCGTAAATATTCTAAGTATTGGGACAGACAGATCGGGGCAAACAGCGCAGACCCAGCTCAGCCTGATTCTAAAGGAACAGTCTGAACAGGGTCTGCACTATTTGCCCCATTCTATAAGCATCGTTTTGACGCATTTCTGCATTAAAAACGAATCATTTCCATTTATAGGCCAATTACGGTAATTGATTTAGGTGCTCTAATTTTATAATCTTTACGGTATTATGATATGTCATCTTGTACATAATTTTAACGGTGTGCACCAAATATAAAGAAGAAAAAGCACTCACAAACACACTCTGATCCAATATAATACGAAGCATCGTTATAACAGGTACAGCCGCAGGTGTTTACATCCATGGTTCCATAGTTATAGCAATTGTGTGCTGTACAATCTGTTTGGAGACAAGATGTTACTTAATAAGTTAACTTTAAGATGTTACTGAATTACTTCACTTCACACCGACATAATGAATGGAAGTAAAAACTTGAAAACAGAGACAACTCAACGGCTCTTTTTAAAAAATATTTGAGTCACATCATGTGATCTCAAACAAAATGTAAAATAAAAGGTTTGTTAAAATATCTGCAATGGCTTGGCAGTAAATGCCATTTTTTTCAGTTTTCCGAATTATAAGTCAATGCAACTTTAATATTCGTTGCCAAGGCAACCAAACGAAACATTCGATTTTCAGACACACACACACACACACACACACACACACACACACACACACACACACACACACACACACACACAAAAAAAAAAAAACCTGAAAAAACTTTCAATCCCCCAGCCCAAGGATGCTACAAATGAAGTCTGGGCCCAGTCGGCCCATTGGCTTCAGAAGAGATATTTTCTTATTTTATTTTTTTTCTCCATTTTTTTTTATTTTGGTTTCCATGGCAATCAATAAAAAGATCAGTGGGCAAAAACATATAGCTGATAGGAGACTTATGAAGGAACATTTGTATTAAAGTTTTGTTCAACTATCTGCAATGGCTTGGAAGAAAATGCCATTTTTCAATTTTCCCCATTATAGTCTATGTAAAATAGTTGCCATAGCAACCAAACTAAAGTGTTGATTTTCATAAAAATATATACTTTTAATTCCCCCCAGCCCGAGAATACTACAGATGAAATATGGGCCCAATCGGCCCACTGGCTTCAGAGAAGATGTTGTCTGAAAGTGTTGACAGACGACATACGACGACGACAAACAACATCAGACGATGACGGACAGCTGCCTATCCTATTAGCTCCCCCGGAGCCTTCGGGTCTTGTTACATAAATTGGTAGAAGTGTGTGTGTGTGGGGGGGGGGGGGGGGGGGGGTTGGAGCGGCTGGGGGGGGGGGGGGGGGTAAACAGATTTTACAGAATCCAAACCCTCGCCCATAGCTTCTGGTTATTTGGTTGTTTTGACTTTAACGGCTCTCTATGATAGTCTATATCGAGCCACCTCCCAGAGAAAGTGAGAAAGAAAAATGAAATGATAGGAGAGAGAAAAAATTACAAACCACCCCAACCCGCACGTCTGACTCAAGAACCAGAGGTCCGAGTTTCGATACCCGGACCGGCCACATAGTTTCGTCTATTCTTCAGCAGATTCAAGAAGGGCAGTTGTCAGTTACTGGCGAAAATATGTGCACTTAGTACTGGTTAACCGCTTAGGTTGTCTAAGCCTGCCCAGGAATAGTGCGGTTAGGTTAACTGACCGTCCCGACATGACCATAGCTGTTTATTGTGGACGTAAAGCAACAAAACAACAACCACAACAACGAATTGCGAAATCTGGAGATCCCTGGGGGGTCAAATAACACCTCTGACATACAGGAGCAGATGAAAATCACCAGTTGATCCCAGATTTGCCAAGCAACATACATGAAAAGATCTTTGTCTCTATCCGAAAACTTTCGCAACTCTTATTTCGCCTGCCTTTTCCTGAAATTTCTTATGAGGTGCCGTTTTACTATAAAATCTCTATTTTGTGATATCACAAATTCCATTTTGTAATATCATAAAATATTTCGTAATATCACAAATTCCAATTTGTGATCAAACAAAATATTTTATGATATCACAAAATAGAATTTGTGATATCACAAAATAGAATTTGTGATATCACAAAATAGAATTTGTGATATCAAAAAATCATCACCATTTTTTGATATCGCAAAATAGATTTTATAATATCACATATTCGGATTCATAGGGATTTTATGATATCACAAAATCAATTTGTGATATCAATTGATCGAATAAGTGATATCATAAAATAGATTTTGTGATATCACAAAATCAGATGTATTTATTGATATCACATATTCGATTTTGTGATATCACAAAATAGAATTTGTGCTATTACAAAATCTTAGTGATTTTGTGATATAATAAAATCTTTTTTGTGATATCATAAAATCGTTTAGGCATTTCAAAAATAGAAAATTTTACACATTTATTGCTATACAAAACCTATTTTTGATATCAAAAATTGCCTTGATTTTGTGATATCACACATCGTATTTTGAGATATCCCAAAATACATTTAATGATATCATTAAATGAGCCTGATTTTGTGATATCACAAAATGGATTTTGTGTTATCACAAAATAGACTTTGTGATATCAAAAATGCATTTATTGATATAAAAATAGGCTTCTTTTTTGATATCACAAAATCTATTTTGTGATATCACAAAATGAAGCTTATTTTGTGATTTAAAAATGTATTTTGTGATATCAAGAAATCGAATTTGTGATATCAAAAAATAAAATATATGATATCAAAACGGCGCCTCATAATGTCTAGCAGGTGAAATTCCGACCCGTGGGTGAGATTTCCCTATCCTACATGGACTGGCTCATGATGGATTATTTTTCTCCCACTGTTAGCAGATTTTAAACCTCAAGTCGGATTAGGCTATTGAACAGGAAATTTTTGCTATCTAAAGTAAATTTGAGCAGCCCAGTGTGTTTATCGGGGCCTAAAAATGGTGTAAATACAGTTTGCTCCTAATGAATAGACGGAAAACACGATATGTGGACTATTTTATCTTCCAGAGGGCATAATCAAAATGCAACTTAGTCTCTCACGTCACACGCGTCAAGTTTCCTGGCGACGTTTTATAACCGGTTTTAGTTACGTCATTAAAATTGAGTGACGTCACAAGCCTATGATACACTATCAAACGTCATCCGAGATGCTTGCATGTCCATTTTGTTCGTTTAAAATTAAAATATTTGTCAAAAATTGAAAATGTCTGGTTGCTAATGTAAGAACGATGTTGCTAGGTGTAAGATTATAAGTATCTTTCATGGGTGTGAGATGGGGATAGAAAAATCCGTCACGAGGGTCACTGTTCGGCATCACGAGGCTTGCCGAGTGATGCCGAATAGTGATCTCGAGTGACGAAATTTTCTATCCGCACCTAACATCCATGATAGATACTTTTCCTTGCACACCGCGTTTTGTTTTTACTTTAGAACTTGTTAAAGTGCGTAATTTTAGCGCTTGAGAGGTTTCTATTTGGTTTTGAACGAAGGGGCCACTTTCAACGACCGCCACTCGGCTCTTTACGTCAACATCTGGCGTGCATAAACTGACGTCATTTTGCCATCTTCGTGACGTCATCATCTAAAAAGCGAACGTCATTTGACAACGGCGGTGGGTGAGCTCCTATACAACCAATGCATTGACTGCTCATGATTTTTATCCAGTCCTTGGTGAGATAGCATGGTGAGATAAGATTTGTAGGTACAGGGGATCCTTATCCGGTGTGCAAGAAAGAAGTTTCTTATATGAGCTGAGGGCCTGTCTTATATATGCAAAGGTGGAAGAAAGGAAAACGATCGTTCTCCTTCTTCTTATTGGGGAAAATAACAGAAAGCCGTAGCGGAGTACCCATACTCCTTATAATTGAGCCGCGACACGAGAAAACAAACAAAGTGGAATGTGCGCCCAGCGAAGACTCAGATCATCCTGGGCATCCACCAGTTGGATAAGAGTTTTCGCTTTGCGCTTTAAAGGTAGCAAAGGGTCTAAGCTAGCTCTAGGCGGACTGTAAAGGTTCTAGTCAAACAGAGCGAATGCCCAGGCTGATCTGAGCCTTCGCTGAACACACATGTCACTTTGTTGGTTTTGTCGTGTCGCGGCTCAGATACATGTAATATCTGAAAGCCGATGGATTTCCAAAAGCTTGCGCATTTAGAAAAAAAAATCATTTTAGTCGTTAAAGTTTCAAATGGGCATCCACACTTTGTACACTCAAGGTCCGCAGGATAAAATGTAACACACCGCCGCCCAAAAGGCACACAACGTTAAAACATCGATTCAACATTGATTCAACGTCGGGAAGTTGAATCAACGTTGAAAAAGAGATTGTATAACTTTGCGTGACCAGTGGGCGGAGATCTTACATCTGCACACAAACGGGTTGTGAATATTATATTAGCCACATCATGTGATTTCCAACAAACTGGCATTGGTGACAAGCAAAGGCTCTGATCAGACTACACATAAGTACAGTCTTATTGGGGCCTTCGCTTGTCACATCAGCCATCTATGGAAGTTGTCGAAGCCACAGAGCCAATACTGAGGTCTCTGATTGATGAGACGGTGATCTGATTATCACATGACAAAATGGCCACGTTGTTGGAAGTCACATGACGTGGCTCAATATCATTTTTATTTTATTATTTTAATTTAATTTTGACAATGAAAGGTAAAGACATTACCACAGAGGTTGTTGTCGCATGTATCTGGACACTGGCTGCAGCTGAGACCGATAACGTAAGGTAAGTACTGAGTTGGACTCACGTTGCCCCTGAAGCGGAAGAAGAAACATAAAAAATACCCTCCAGGCAAACAACCAATCGGGACACCGCTCGACCAGTTCCGTGAATCAGGCCTTTGAAGTATGTACGGCGGAGGCGTTTGTTGTAAAACGCAACATTTTGTTCGTCGGAACAAGTATACGCCGAAGACTTTGTTCTCTATGTCGACGAACGATAATTAATTCCCGGCCTGCAACCTTTTCAGACATTGCAGGGACATTCATTTCTTGCTTTGAACTGTTGGAAAAAACAAAATAGCCAATTACTGATGCCGAGACAGAAATGATTTTGTTTTCATTATTTACTTGGTGCGATAGCCGCTTTGTTTATGTCTTGTTCCTTACAACACTCATGTGATTTTAGTAGTCCCACATCATACACCCGAGGCTGATTCACGAAAATGGCCGAGCGGTGTTCCGATTGGCAAACAACGTCAAGAGTCGGTGTTACGACATAACGTCACTCTGACGTCAAATTGACATTCTTTCGACGGGTGCTCGCTTGGTAGCTTAGCAGATCTCTTCTATAAGTGGGAGTCCGCTTGACGGTAGCTAAGCAAAGCTCTGCTAAGCTACCAAGCGGTAACCCAACGTCGAAAGGATGTCGATTTGATGTCAGAGCAACGTCAAGGTGTCAACGCGATGTTTAAAATTGGAATTTGATGGTAACGAAAAAGAGGAGGTCTTTATTATCAACATTTTAAATATAATTGAGCTATGACACGATAAAACCAACAAAGTGGCATGTGCGCCCAGTGAAGACTCAGGTCAGCCTGGGCATTCGCCCAGTCTGATCTGAGTCTTTGTTATCCGCACTGAGCTAGCTTAGACCCTTAGCTACCCTTTAAGCCGCAGCTAAGATTCTGATCAGTCTGGCCTACTGCCTAGGCTGATTCGAGTTTTCAATGGGCACACATGCCACTTTGTTGCTTTTGTCTAGTCACGGCTCATATGTTTCAACTTTTTTGGCTCCTTCATAGAACCACCTCTGAACTAGTGATTCTAATGAGGGGTCACGACATATTTACGGTGGAAAAGCAAGAGAAAAGAAAACCTGGAAAGATAAGACGTAAGCTTTTAAATAATCCTTATTCGCAGCTATTACCAATGCCCACCCACGAGATTTAATCACTGTGTAGACTGAAACATATCTTGGCTAATATGAAATAGGCGCCACCTATATATTCCAACCAACCTACATTATGACTAAAAAAAAAAAAAAAAAAAAAACTGAAACAAGAAAATCGAAGCAACTCCGTCCTACAGCACAGAAATCCTGGAAAACTTTTTCTCACCCACTGGACAAGAATATCCCTTTCTAGAGGTGTCTGAGATGTTTCTATCTCGGCCTGCTATCTC
This sequence comes from Ctena decussata, assembly GCA_963989385.1. Lineage (NCBI taxonomy): Eukaryota > Metazoa > Mollusca > Bivalvia > Lucinida > Lucinidae > Ctena > Ctena decussata. Next base: position 80,122,156 of record OZ022501.1, on the reverse strand, counting down.
AGCCTAGGCTCAGAAAGCTGTCTCAAAATGCAAATCATTGCTATATAGTACAGCCCAATTAATTACACAATTAAATTCAACAAATCAACTTGCTGCTTCCCGTCATTTAATTGTATACAAAGTGAAATTGACAGCCAGTGATGTACATGAGGTGTCACTGTAGATTTCTGATTAGCTGCCAGTCATGAAAAATGCATGCACAAGGTAAAATTAACACACCTGTCAGAACTATTAATAGAAAATAAGCTTGAAGCTTATAGGAATGGCTTCAGCAAGAAGTTAAGGTATTAAATGGATATTCTGTTCTCTAGAATATAAAATCAATGATGGGGTTGAGGCCTCGACAAGGAGATCTCAGGCTCGTTTTCAGATTATCCTCGCATAAGACCAAATAATCTGAAAACTTGCCTGAGATTTCCTTGTTTCGGCCCCAACCCCATCATAGATTCTATTATTATCAGTAGTGAAACAAAACAACCTGAGCAAAAAAGACAAACAAACCTGGGGCCAATTATTGAACAAACTTGGTAAGGAACTACTAGGTTATCCTACATACCAAATTTCAGTCATCAGAGTCTTGCAGTGCTGAAGAAGAAGACTTTTGAATAATTGTCTATGTATAACTATGGTTCAAATCTGAGACTCCTTGCTGTGGGGCCATTTTGGACCCTGGGACCACCATTTGAATAAATTTGGCGAAGGACTACTAGGCAATGCTTCATATCAAATTTCAAGAATCTGAGTCAAGTGGTTCTAAAAAAGAAGATTTTTGAATATTTTCTATGTATTTCTATGGTTCAAACCTGGGACTTAGTGCCGTAGGACTATTTTAGAACCTGGAGCCACCATTGAACAAATTTGGTAAAGGACTACTAGGTAATCCTACGTACCATTTTTTGACCCTGGAGCCACCATTTGAATAAACTTAGTAAAGGACTACTAAGCAATGCTTCAGACCAAATTCCAAGCATCTGAGTTAAGTGGTTCTAAAGAAGAAGATTTTTTACTTTTTTTTCTATATATTGCTAGGGTTCAAACCTAGGACTCCGGGGCTGCGGGGCCATATAGATTCCTGGGTTCACTATTTGAAAATACTTGGTAAAGGACTACTAGGTCATCCAACATACCAAATTTCAAGCATTAGAGCCTTGCGGTTCTGAAGGTGAAGATTTCTGAATATTTTCTATGTATTTCTATGGTTCAAACTTGGGACTCCCTGCCGTTGGGTCATTCGGAACCGGGGGCCACCATTTGAACAAACTTGGTAAAGGACTACAAGGTAATGCTTCATTTAAAATTTCAAACATTAGAGCCTTGCGATTCTGAAGAAGGAGATTTTTAATATCTTCATATGTTTCTATAATTCATACCCAGGACTCCCTGCCGTGGGGCTATTTCGGACCCTGGGACCACCATTTGAACAAACTTGGTAAAGGACTACAAGATAATCCTACATACAAATTTTCAAACATCAGACCCTTGCAGTTCTGTAGAAGAAGATTTTTCAATATTTTTCATTATATTTCTATGGTTCAAACTGGGACTCACTGCTGTGGGGCTATTTTGGACCCTGGGACCATCATTTGAACAAATTTGGTAAAGGACTACTAGGCAATGCTTCATTCCAAATTCCAAGCATATGAGCCAAGTAGCTCTAAAGCAGATTTTTAAATATTTTCCTATGTATTTCTATGGTTCAAACCTGGGACTCCCTGTTGTGGGAATTTTTCTGACCCTGGGGCCACCATTTGAACAAACTTGGTAGAGAACTATTAGGCAATGCAACATACTAATTTTCAAACATATTAGCCAGGTGCTTCTAAAGAAGAAGATTAAAAATTATTCTATGCATTTCTATGGTTCAAAACTGGGATTCCCTGCTGTGGGGCCATTTCTGACCCTGAGGCCACCACTTGAACAAACTTAGTAAAAAAACTAAGCAATCCTTCATTCAAAATTTCGAGCTCAGAGCCATGCGGATCTGAAGAAGATTTTTGAAAAATTTTCTGCGTATTTCTATGGTTCAAACCTGGTACTCTCTGCCGTGGAACCATTTCGGCCCTGGGACCACCATTTGAAAAAAAAAACTTGGTAAAGGACCATTTGACAATGCTACATACCAAATTTTAAGCATCTATGCCAAGTGGTTCTAAAAAAGAAGATTTTTGAATATTTTGTATGTATTTCTATGGTTCAAACCTGGGATTCCCTGCCGTGTGGTCATTTTGGTTACTGGGGTGACCATTTGAACAAACTTGGTAAAGGACCACTAGGCAATCCTTCATTCAAAATTTCAAGCATCAGAGCCTTGCGGTTCTGAAGAAGACTTTTGAATAATTTTCTATGTATTTCTAGGGTTCAAACCCAGGACTCCCCGCCGTGGAGCCATTTTTAACCTTGGGGCCACCATTTTAACAAACTTGGTCCTTAAGAAGAGGATTTTTTAATATTTTTCTATGTATTTCTATGGTTCAAACCCAGAACTCCCTGTCCCGAAGCCATTTTGAACCCCGGGGCCACCATTTGAACAAACTTGGTAGAGGACCACTAGGCAATCTTACATTCTAAATTTCAAGCATCAGACCCTTCCAGTTCTGAAGGAGAGGACTTCTGAATATTTTTCTATGTATTTCTATTGTTCAAACCAGGGACTCCCTGCTATTGAGCTATTTGGGACCCTGGGGCTACCATTTGAACAAACTTGGTAAAGGACTACTAGGCAATGCTACATACCAAATTTCAAGCATCTGAGCCAAGCAGTTCTGGAGAAGCACATTTTATTTTCGAACCCAAGACCCCTGCCCCAGATTTAATTGATCATATACGATTGTGAATAAGGTCCTTATTCACAATCGTATATGATCTATTAAATCTAGAGAATCTAAAAACTAAAAGTAAAGATTCTTGACTAATTTGCTGAAATGCGCAGGCGGATTCGAGTATTCGATGTATTCACATGGCATAAGGCATCATTTCAGGCGACGCCAATCACTACCCAGTGTTCACACGAGGTCGAAATGACTTCGTTTCGATGTCAGTTCGCCGTCATGATAGACCAGAGATGCACATACGGCATCGTTTCGCGGCTGTGTGCCTTTCGTCGGTAGATGGGATTACCAGCCTGATAGAGAAGATGAAGAAATGTGGAAAAAAGAGAAAACAACAAGAGGGTCCAGAGGACCTGAATGGTAGTCTTCAATCATCATCAGTTACTTCAACAACTGAATGCAACATACTATCATCTTCCTCTATGGCATGTCAAACGTTGCATTATTTGATATTTTTATATTTGTATTTTATTATCTTTCATTTGTATTGTATATTTTCATAGTTGTATTCAGTCTCTGTTCATTTCTATTGTAGATTTTTTGTTTCAATTCTATAATCGATCATTTGTATTCAGTACCTGTTCATTTCTATTGTATAAGTTTTGTTTATATTCTATATTCTATTATTTCTATTTAATAATTGATGGTTTGTATGCTAGATTGCTCCATTACTATCCATTGACTTTCATTTATACTCCTCGCCAAAAGTTTAGCATAATTATTTGTGAAGTTAGCAGCAGAAATAACTGATAAAGGCGACTTCTTATAAATAAAAAAATGTGTTGTTATGGATCCTATCCGAAGCAGTAATATACAATGGAAACAACAACAGACTTGATTTTTGAATATCTGCAGCTGTTTGGATACACAACGACAAAAGTTAAGGCCACCGTAATTAAAGTACAATGTTTGACACTTTTAAAGTGTGTCCAAAACATCATCAGTTTTATTCTTTCACACGCCAAATTACCATAGTCTGCAAACGACATGTTAAATCGTAACTTGCTACATTGATTGTGTCTCAGTCATTTCTAAATCAGACATAAAAGAAACTCTTGTCAAGACTTGTAGTCTTAATCATTAACAATGCATTTTCCTATGAATTCTTAACATTCTTGTCTTACTGAAAACTCTCGGTCTTTGATACTGGCACTTCAAATTTTATGTGTATCTTACTTGTTCCGTGGTCTCCTGTCTGGCGTGCAACATTTTTTTCCTGGCACGACATTTTATATGCAGAAAATAAAAGATAAAAAACTATTATTTTACACAAAAATGTCAACCCGCCAAAATTCTTTTACCTGTTAATTTTGGACAAAAAATGTCATAGGTTTATGCTTCAGTACTCTACCTTTCCAAATCCATAAATTATATCGTTGTTTAATAGTTTGCTAACTTTCTGCAGAATTTGTAACAAAGGTACCATAGAGCTGGAATATACTAAACTTTTGGCGAGGAGTATATATTCTATATTTTTTCATTTATAGTCTAAATCACTGTATTTGTATTGTATAATTGTGATTTGCATTTAATATTTTCATATTTGTACTAAACTTCTGCTCATTTCTATCCTATATTTCTTCATTTCTATTGTATAGTTTTCATTTGTATTCTGTATTTCGAAATTTACATTCTGTACTTAGTGATGTATATTTGATATGCTCGCATTTGCTTTCAATCTTATTTGATTTCTATTCTAAATTGTTTCATTTCTATTACATGTACATATTTTTAATTTCTATTCTATATTTCTAGATTTGTATTTAATAACTATTGCTTCTATTTTAGGTTTTCCGTTTATATTTGTAAATTGCTTTATTTATATTCTTAACTCGTTGATTTCTATTGTATATACTATGCACAATAAATATAGCAATTTTTTTTGTATGTGTCAGGTCCACCATATTAGGCTTTTAATGTCACTTTACTGCATAAAAATACAAAGGCCGATCATTCGAGATGGACTGGCAGGTATAAGATTCAAGATTGTGCAATTGTAACGTTTTAACTACCGTGACGTCAGTTTTTATGACCATTGTATCTGAAGGATGTTTTTGATCATGTACAAAAGCCAAAACCATGATGAGGCAGCTGGTTTGCTGTTAAAATAAAGGAAAACGCTCTAAAACATTTGAATATGCTACGAGTATGAGGTTTACAAAGTTCGAAAATTTGACGTTTTCCCTTGTTTTTACGTTATCGTCTTAATTTTTTTTTTCTAATCGGTATTTCTTGTATCCCTTTCGAGTGTATGATTGTTTGATATCTACCAATATGATAACGTTAACAATTCAGAAAGAAAATTCTTCCCGGTTACTGAGCATAAGTCAATAGTCTCAGACTAACGTCATCATTTTCTCACAGTTACGTTATACTTCAATGAAGAAACTTCACAGGTAAATTATTCATGGTGTGACCTTTAATTTTAGCCTATTGGTTTTTCTCGGGTTTTGATTCTGCATTGAACTGAAGCACCCGTGAATCATTGCACATTGGACCGAATTTCAACGTTTTAACGTCAACTGCGCATGCTAAGATTCGTCAGTTGTTAAGCTTAACCATATCTTTTACACATTCAATAGCTTTGACAAGAAAACTGGGCATGAAAATGATGAGAAAGACCGTACAAGAAGTCACATGCTTGCCATGTTTATGTTGCTTTTCAATGGGTGCGAATTTCGGCTAATGACCCCTTCTGCGCTTATCGCTTTTCCCCAATATCATTTTTAAAGATGGCTTCTGTAATCCCATGGATCGTAAGCCCCAAATACGGTTCCCTTCAATGCAATTTAATTTCGCTCTGTGTTGCACCTCAGTAATGAGAAAAAAATGCAAAATATAAAAATTTGCTAAATGTATTTTGCATAGTATATATTGTCGCATTTACATTCATTGAGACGCCTATTTATATTCGATAAAAATCTTGCATTTGTATTGTATAATTTGTTTATTTGCTTTGATACGAGGAGCCCCGGTAGCGCTGGCCTACTGATCTAGCGGTCGCGGGTTCGAGCCCCGCCAGAGGCGGAGTTCTTTCCATCGCAAACGGGATTCCAGTGCACACAGCCTTTCATTATCACAAGCCCATCGTCCTGATATGACTGAAATACTGTTGAAAAGGACGTAAAATCGCAAGACATCCATCCATGCTTTGATACGTGGCATTTCATAGGCTAAGAAAAATTGGGATTTCATTGGCTGATAAAAATTGGGTATGTCTAGTTACCGGAACCAATATCAGTCCGGCCATTATAGGCTTACCACCGACATACCAGACGGCTAGAGTAATAATAAATAAATAAATAAATAAATAATAAAAAGGATAAGACTGTTCACGTGACACCCAGAGATTTCTGTACTGCAAATTATTAGGACTGCACCTGTTGCCTTATATAGAGCTGCTCAATGTTGCAAACCATTTATAAAAGAATCGCAGAAAAACTGGTCAAACACTATCTTATAATGAAGACAGCTGGTAGCTGAACAATTACCTTGCCTGTAATCAAACTGTAACATGCCAAACAGCACAGGATTTCCTTAAGATCTCTTCTTTTTCTTTGTTTTCTTTCACGGCTTCTTAAGCGATGAGCTCTCCAAAAGCGCACAATCATAATATATTTCGTGTACCTCGCATTCAGACACACTATCAGATAAACGTCGTACATTTTGGCAAAAATTTGAAACATTAGATCTTGGAAATTAAGTAAATCAGTAGAGAGAGAGAGACAGAGTGAGGCACACAGACAGAAAGAGACAAATAGACAGATAGAGAGAGACTGACACAGACAGACAGACTGACACAGACAGACAGTCAGAGGGACAGTGAGACGCTAGAGTTTTTACCATGCTGCCCTTGCATAAAGTTACTTGACTTCATGAAAGCCTTTTCAGTATTGTTCAAACAAGTATGTAAACACCAGTCAATAAGATATCCTTAATGAATAACAGGTGTCAAGGTTTCGCCACCATAAACCCTATGACTCCCTCAGCAATTACTGCATGTCCCCTTTATTTCTGTTTGAAAAGACTTTTGTACAAGAAATAGTTCATATAATTCCCAATATCTATAACCAGAAAAATCTAGAATAACACGTTTGCTTATATCTCAAATGTCGCCACTAAAATTTCCGGTGGTGGGTTTTGAACACGGGTGCGGGTGGTGGATTTCATACCCGATCCCGGTAACTAGACATACCCAATTTTTCTCAGCCAATGAAATCCCAATTTTTCTTACCCAATGAAATAAACAAATATAAATAAAGCAATTTACAAATATAAACGGAAAACATCAAATAGAAACAATTGTTGTCAAATACAAATCTAGAAATATAGAATAAGAATTAAAAATATGTAATAGAAATAAAACAAATTTAGAATTAAAATCAATCAGATTGAAAGCAAATACGAACACATCAAATATAAATCACTAAGTATAGAATGTAAATATCGAAATATAGGATACAAATGAAGGAATTTACAATAGAAATGAAATCATATTGGATAGAAATGAACAAAAGTTAAAAACAAATATGAAAATATTAAATGCAAATCACAATTATACAATACAAATATATTGAATAAAAAAAAATGTAGAATATAAACGAAAGTCAATGAATGGTAATGTAAAAATCTAGCATACAAACCATGCATTATTAAATAGAAATATAATAGAATATAAACAAAACTTATACAATAGAAATGAACAGATATTGAATACAAATGATCGATTATAGAATTGAAACAAAAAATATACAATAGAAAATGAACAGGGATGAATACAAATGAAAGAAAATCAAATACAAATATAAAAATATCGAATAATTCAACGTTTGACATGCCATATTCCTCTTCATCGGACTTTAGTTTACAAGTTGTCCAAACATAACTGTTATTGGCTGGTAGCCTGGAAGTTTAAGCAGCTCAATTGTATACAGCCCTTGGGGTGCTGGTGCTTGGCAAAGATAATGGCATGTTAGCCTGAAAAGCTTTATAGGCCTTGGGGGATTTGACCGGAGCAGGGGAGGAGGGGAAATGGGAAAGAAAAGGGGGACTGGTACTTGACAGCGGCATGGTGGCTTGTAGAGTTGCCTTTGCCTGGGGTGTTGGGTGGGTGGGCTGGGGAGCGGGGATTAATGCCTGAAAATGGCATGACATAGCGGCTTGCTGTTTTATAGGCCTTTGGCTTCCCGTGGGATGGGGTACGGATGGGTGTGTATGTGTGTGTGTGTGGGGGGGGGGGGGGACAGCCTATATAGGCTTACATGGAAAATAAGCCCCACCCATGGAGGCCATGTGACCCCAGGTCGGGGCCATTTTTGATCCTTGAGGGACCTAATTTGAACAATCTTGGTAAAGGACTACCAGGTGAAGCTACAAACCAAATCTGGAAGATCTGACATTTGTAGTTTCTGATAAGAAGATTTTTTAAAGGTTTTACCCTATATGAGCCTATGTAAAACATGTGACCCCAGCGGCGGGGCCATTTTTGACCCCATGGGCATAATTCGAACAAGCTTGGTAAAGGTTTACCAGATGAAGCTACAAACCAAATCTGGAAGATCTGACTCTTGTATAGTTTCTGACAAGAAGATTTTGTAAGGTTTTACCCTATTAGAGCCTATGTAAAACATGTGACCCCAGCGGCGGGGCCATTTTCGACCCCAGGGGCATAATTTGTGAACAATCTTGGTATAGGTCTACTAGATGAAGCTACATACCAAATGAGACAGATCTGGCCCTTGTAGTTTCTGACAAGATTTTTTTTAAAGATTTACCTCTATATGAGCCTATGTAAAACATGTGACCCCAGGGGCGGGGCCATTTTTTACCCCAGGAGCATAATTTTAACAATCTTGGTAGAGGTCTACTAGGTGAAGCTAAATGACAAATTAGACAGACCTGGCCCTTGTAGTTTTTGACAAGAAGATATTTTAAGATTTACCCTTTATGAGCCTATATAAAACATGTGACCCCCGGGGCGGAGCCATTTTTGACCCCTGGGGCCGGGACATATTTGACCCCATGGGGGCATAATTGGAACAATCTTGGTAGACGTTTTAATAAAACCAGAGGACCAATGGTACTGTAGCTCACCTGGCACCTTCTGTCAACAGACACAATTTGTCATTTCGCTCATTTGTTACAAATTTGAAACCAGTAGCTTAAAAGGTATGCATATTTTAATTTTAAAATCTCAGTGACCTTGAGCAAAGTTCAATAAATGACCTTGACCTTTGATGACCTTGTCTTCATGTATTCATTTAGTTAACCATATTTTCCAATTATTATATCTAGGCTTCAAAAAATCCGAAACATCATCTGTTTAAGCATTTTCCCACATAAAAGTAAAAAGTATGCAAAGACCAGGAACTGAAACAATCAAAATCCAAATCCAGCCCGCAAACCATAGTTGGAAACAACTAAGATTACAAATAATCAAGATACAGAGAACATATGGCCAACCGAGTGAGCAGCTTATTCCCAAAGGTGGCCACTCAGCAACCCAAACCGAACCAAAAATAATAATAACATACATAAGGTAAAACATCACAGAAACTCTGACACCAAAAACAGGCAACAAAGAACCACAACAGAACTACCGCCTTGGAACGGTCAGTAATGAATTACTGGGGGCTTAAATCGATTTTACAGGCCCAACCTCACCCTCAGTTTCTGAAGTGGTAAAAGCATAACATACCAAAGTTGATTTTGCCATAAATTAGGTAAAGGTCAATGCGCCGTCATGATTTGAACAAACTATAATGGGCCGGGTCCTCAATGCTACATTCCATGCCACGAGGTCATTGTGCCTTTGGTTGTGAAGAAGTAGATTTTCGAAGGAATTTTACCATATATGGGCATGTCGTAGACTTGAATGGTTTCTGAGAAATCCACTGCTTAAGCATTTTCCAATGCATCAAAATCGACCTTGCCATAAATTAGGTCACAGTCAATGCACAGTCCTGATTTGTATAAATTATGATTGAAAAATTTGATGACGGACGGGCTGACAGAACGACCTTGACCTTTAGTGACATAACATCTTCAGCTGTTCATTCAGTTGACCATGTATACCCAGTATTGTACCTTAGACTTTAATAGTTTCTGAGAAATCCACTGTTTATGCGTTTTCCCATATAAAAGCCTAAGGTACCGAAGTGGACCTTGTCATAAATTAGGTCAAGGTCACCGCACTGTCATCATTTGTACATAGTATGATGGGCCTGAATGCCCAATGATACATACCAAGTTTCAAGGTCATAGGCCTTTTGGTTCTGGAGAAGAAGATTTTTGAAGTGTTTTTACCATATATGGGCGTGGCGGCCATTTTGGTCATGTGACCCAGACCCGGGGTATAAACTTTCGTTCCGCCATCCCACTAAGACTCCATATGAAATTTGGCTTCAATCGGCCAAGTGGTTTCAGAGAAGAAGATGTTCGAAATTCTTGACGACGGATGGACCGACGGAATGACCTTGACCTTTAGTGACATAATATCTTCATTTGCTCATTTAGTTTACCATGTATACCCAGCATTGTACGTTTCTGAGAAAACCACTGTTTAAGCATTTTCCCATATAAAAGCCTAACGTACCAAAGTTGACCGTGTCATAAATTAGGTCAAGGTCACCGATAGGTCATCATTTGTACAGACTATGATGGGCCTACATGCCCAATGCTACATACCAAGTTTCAAGGTCATAGGCTTTTTGGCTCTGGAGAAGAAGATTTTTAAAGGGGTTTTACCATATATGGGCGTGGCGGCCATCTTGGTCATGTGACCCAGATATCCGGAACAAACTTTTGTTCCCCCGACCTAGGTAGGCTCCATATGAAATATGGCTTCAATCGGCCCTGTGGTTTCAGAGGAGAAGATGTTTGAAAATGTTGACGACGGACGACGGACGACGGATGCCTGGCTATACTATAAGCTCACCTATGAGCCTAAAGGCTCAGGTGAGCTAAAAACTTGATGCCAGGTTTGATGATTCTAGGTATCATAGTTTGTGAGAAATGGTCTTAAACGCTAGGGTTGACGTAATTTTGGATGTAAAATTTTACGAGGTCAGCAGACCATAAAATACAGGTCAGTGGTGAAAATAAGAGCAACAACCCTCGTGAACATTCTAAGAAGAAGCTTTATGCCAGGTTTGATGACTGTAGGTATCATAGTGTGGGAGAATTTGACTTTAACACTAGGATCGACGCTAGGGTCGACGTAATTTTGGATACAAAATTTTACAAAGTCAGCAGAGCATGAAATATAGGTCAAGGATTAACATAAGAGCAACAGCCCTCGAGAACATTCTAAGAAAAAGCATTATGCCAGGTTTGATGATTGTAGGTATCATAGTTTGCGAGTAATGGACTTAAAAGATATGGTCGACATAATTGTTGACGGACGGACGGCCGGACGAACGGAATGACTGACAGACGGACGGAAAAAATAACTCCTATATCGCACCTTGCTAAAGCAAGTGCGACAAAACGTGATTTTCTGCAAAATTACGTAAGTTGACGTTTTGCGCTGCACATGAGTAGTATTTGATATAAACATCTTACAGATTTATTTCCAAAGCATCCGTCAACCGGTCAACATTCATGGGTACTTTGGTATCAGCACCAAATGTCTGCTTATCAGCGCAGTAAATGACATCAACGACATTTAATTCATTCTTAACGGACTTTAAAACTCACATTTTAGCTACACTCGGTTCTGGAAAAGACCACTGTAAGCCGTAAAATACTGTTTTAGTGAATTCATTGCTGTCGGTTTCGAAGTTTGATGCCACGTATTGCATTCCACAAGCGGATATTTATCTCGCTTCAGTGCAGTAACTGTCTAAATATAGTGGATGACGGGAACCACGTTATACTGTCGCGTGTATTTTAACATTTTAAATGCAAAGACTGTATAGATGGTTATCACATGCATTTGATATTTGTTTGCAGTTTTAGTTGTCATTAGTCAGATGAGGCATTTTTAAAGTCCTCGAATATATTATTTGCACATTTTATCGTACATCGGTTTATTTTATAAAACTTATGGATTAGTGAACTGGGGGAAGATCTGCAGTAGTTGACAAGTAATTCAGAGGTCATAATACTCCCCGCATGGATGGAATCCCTTCGCACCTGACTGTTTACCACCTTTCGAGTTGATAATGAAGTAATCACAGGGTATAATCTATTCCGCTAATTTTCGCTTCCTGCAGAGACTGTACACCACATTTGGCTTCCACCGAGACTGTCTGCGAACTCTTGCTTCCTGCCGAGACTTCTGTACATGATAAATGGCTTCCTGCAGAGACTGTCCGCGTGATTCTGCTTCCTGCCGAGGCTCCCGACAGGAAGCAGAATCACGCGGACAGTCTCGGCAGGAAACCATTTTTCGAGGACAGTAGTCCCTGCAGGAAGCAAGAGTTCGCGGACAGTCTCGGCGGAAGCCAAATATGACGGACAGTGTCTGCAGGAAGCGAAAATTGGCGGAATCGATTATACCCTGTGGTAATTCAGAGGCCAGAGAAAAAACGGACAGAATCCCTTCGCAACTGACTGTTTACCAGTTTTTTGAGTTAAAAATGAAGTAATATAGAGACCACAGAAAAACGCGCATTGACAGAACCCCTTCGAACCTGAGCAAAACACAAACACACACAAAAAAAAGAATGCCGCGGGTATTATCCTACCCAACACTTGTGTCCAATTAGACAGTTAGAAAGATATTCGCCAGTAAATAAAGTCGCCGTAGTGATGACAAGGAAATCGCTCGTACGTGCTCAACTACTTTCTTACGTAGGACAAAACTTTGTTGTGCTAGGGGGTACTTATGACCTATTCTAGACCCTAACATGCCGCTCCTACATGTATATAATAAGTCAACAGAGTTAATCCCAACTCGACTGGGCTCACATTTGGAATGAAAACTACACTTACGCTGGTGAGTAGTTACACACAAAAAAGCCAGAAATATCGCTGTTTACACCAGATAGTGGAGTACACACAGTGTAGCCACAGCCGATTTTATGTGAGTTCGCCCAAACAATCTAAAATGAACACAAAAATAATATTAGTTTAGGTTACTTTGCACTCAAAGCGGATCCTCTACGAATAGTATCATTTAACTTAGGGATCTCTTCTGATCCAGAATCAAGATGTACACTGTAAGCATTCAATATCCTGTGACTATTGAAGCCTTGGAGGACCTTCGAACTTCATGACTGCCCACTTCAAACTTCCCACTTCCGATTTCATACTTCTGACTTCCAACTTCTGACTTTCGACTTCGGACTTCTTACAAACTGAAAGTCAGAAGTCGGAAGTAAGAAGATGGACGGCAGCAGTAAAACGTCGGAAGTTAGAAGTAAGAAGTCGGAAGTTGAAAAAAACTAGAATGTGACCATAGGACACTGATGCCCCCGCCTAGTGCCCTAAGTAAGACGGCGCCTTGTTTAAGGTACTGGCACTTGTAGGATAACTAGGTTCACAAAGGCAGAATTGTGTGGTACATGTTTTATTGTTTTCCTTCGGCAGATGTATTGTGCTTCTCGGATCAAGAGAAGGGTGTGTGTGTGTCGGGGGTGGGGGGGGGGGGGGAGGGGATGTTAGAGGAGTGTCATGACTGTGATATCTGATAACATTCCGTATCTTATCACAGAAATGGATGCCATGCAACTTTCCAAAAGAAATAGCTCGGAAACAAGTAACTTTTCAAAAACTAACAAATCGACAAGCCGAAACCATCGGACATCCCATTGCAAACAGTGCAAATCCAGATGAGACGGCTCATAAAAGAACAGGGACAAAAAGCCTCTGAAAAATATATCTGGAATTTTGATATGTTGTAATGCAAAGTGTTAACAGGCAATTTTTGAAATGATATTAAGATTTCACCGATTGAATTTTTCACTAAGTACATTTGTTTGACTCTACCCCCTGTTCCGATAACGTCGTTGTTTTCGTCGTCAAAGGGGGTGGTAACCTTTAGTTTCTGGTAAAATATTTATCTGTTCAGGGAAATTTAATTAAAACGAAAAGACTGAACTAAAATCTTATTCCGTCCTTCAGGGAGAATTGTTTAAAACGTCAGGGGTTCATTTGTCATATTATTTCTTTTGCGCGACGTGATGTCTCGTTAATCGAACCCTTATTAAGCAACGTCAACTACTTCGGAAGAAGCATAAGCGGAAAACGTGAACCTTGACGTGTTCTAACTGGAATGTGATATTTATTCATATCTTCTCGGTTTTCATCATGATATATTTTCTAGGATTAAACGTCGATGTTTTATCGGAAATAACAGATACCGTATACAAGATAATTTCGTGGGATTTCCATTTTTCGCGGTATTTAGCGGTCACTTAGAAATCGCGAATATTAAAATCGCAAAATAATTTCCAGTTTCTTACAATGTATCTTCTGAAGACACAGTGTTTATATATTTTGTTTCTGTTTGCTTCGGTAATTGCTGGCACTTTTCACTTGAGTCAGTTCTTTCATTAACCTGCGGCAGCCCTGCCGCAGGTTAATGAACGAATTGGCTCAAGTGAAAATGAAAGTAGTTTTGCTTTTCGCGCATGTTGCTAACCGCGAAAATTAAAAATCGCGAAAATTAATGTTTATGTTTTTGACCCTTAACCGCGAAAATTTGAACCCGTTAAAATTACTGCGTATACGGTATGTCGGAACCCGTTCTTAACGACCCACTCAATCTGAAGTAAAAGAAAAAACAAAACACTGTCATTATCTAAAGAGTTTACTTTGAGAACTAATTACACGGTAAAATCTTAATATATTTCGTCAATATTCTATTATAAAATTTCATTAAAACGTCAATCAGAGATATATTTTTTCGCAGATGTTTTTTTTTTAGATCTATTTCATTTTTTTACGTAAAAAATGCAAATTTCAACACCAGAAGAAAAGTAATGTTCTCTTCAGTTCACATGTAATGCGTAGAGGTTGGTGGAACTTACAGCACAGCTTTATAGTCCACTTGACGGCACGTACTTTGGTATTGAATTTATTTCATTATCTTAACGGAAAGCAGAACAATTTCCATTAACATGGATAACTGACAGTTATGAATTTTGCGTAAAAAAAGGCAAACTATCACATTTTCACGAAGTTTTTGATGATACACTACTCAAAATATTTAAAAGAGCAGTTGATATTTTCCCATAGACATTACTAAAATATATATCCAGTTCAACGGCCCATAAATTCGACCGCCAGCGGCCGAGAATTTTCCATTCTTTTGCAGCATTTAGAAGAAGGGTCGAAGTTTAAGACAACAAGAAATTCAATAGAACTGATGCCCTAATCATTTCCATGGAACAACATTTGGCAATTTTCGAATTTTCTGAAATTGAGACATTTTTCTATAAGTCTATAAAGTCTCATAAACTTGAGTTACACTAACTCTTATGCTTTCAAACGTTTCAGCTTGTAAGACATTCAGTTTTGTAAACAAAATGGTTGTTTTCAATTGTGGTTGAAATTTTCATGATTTTCATCTGTTTGCCAAATTGCAAGGTTTTACCAAAAATTCCATTTTTCACAAAAATCAGTCCATGGACAGGCGCAGAATAGATATATTGGATCAAAATTAGTGCTGTCAAAAACTTCGAGATCCTCTTTAAAAATTGGCAAATTGATTGGAAACTCTGTGTCTTTGTCTATTGAAAGTAAATGACTCTCAAAGTGGGGATGCGTTGCACTGTCTATGGAAAAATCATTAGGTGCTCCTTTAAATATTTAGAGTAGTGTATATTGAGTTATCCTTTTCATTTTACACCTATTCTCAGAGTAGACAATCAAGTGCCTAAATTTGATGTCTGGGGCCGTATTCATAAAACGACATAAGTGGTTGCTATGCTGTTGCTAAGGCTGAATTTCTTTGAAGGAGATTCCCTACAACTATGAAATTTGCTCTGGAGGAACAGTCTTACAAAGACTGTTCCTCCAGACCAAATTTCATAGTTGTAGGGAATCTGCTTTATAGATATTTAGCCTTAGCAACCGCATAGCAACGACTTAAGTGGCTTTATGAATACGGCCCCTGGTTGTCTAAACCCTCAAAAAAAGTACAACCAACTGCTAGTAAACACTTCCTTTCTATGTAATAGATGTGTTTATTCATTTACAAAAGCAGATTAAAATATTTAATGACAAGATTGTTTCATTGTAGATGGTTAAAGAGACAGAAAATGGAATAAATTGCATGTCTTTTTACATGGTACACATGATTACGTCCTATTTGCCATAAAATATTTGTACTTACACATAAAACGAAAGATCCAATTAGTACATAATATATTTTCATTTAAAACTGCAACAGTATTTAATCTATCACACTTGTTTAGCATTTTCTGTTTTCTTAGCAGCAATGTCGCGAAAATGCATGTAAGCTACCTTCTATGCATCTAAATGAGTAGCAAGCAAGCAATGAGGCCTGTTTCACCCCAATATAAAGTAGTACTTCGTGCATTTATGACTGTTAAAATCAATAAACCACCACATGTACGCATGCACTGAATATCATGTGAAGCATTGTTTTTCTTTGCAATACACATTTATCAGAATGTATAAGGATGTAAGCTACGTTATCAAGGTTTTGAATGAACTATAGGTGACGGGGCCTTTTCCTACAACACTACTAGTTTTGCTTATAGAGGAAGTGAGAATACTAACAAAACCTCTTAGCCAGCTCTCTCCTTGCACGAAATATGCCGAGTCACATCGTATAATGTAAGCTACGTTATGTAAGCTACGTTACTGGCGTTTTTGCGAAATGTCATTGATTCACTTCAAAACTAAAGTATATAAGCAGTGACTCACGCATACCACCCGCCAGCACCACCGCCTGATGAAACCAAATTAATACATACTTTAATGCTTACTTTAATGGACCCATGAAAGGATGGACAGACAGACAATTTACATCAAACCCATTAGCTAACATAATCCACAGCAGAAGCTTTGACGCAACTGTTACATATCATTCTTTGTCTGTGACCTTGACCTAAGGTTTACATGATCATTCAAACAATGTAAATTAGTATATTCACAAACATCTATCCTGTAGTATTTAGCACTAAATACGAAAGAACAAGTTCAATTTATTATCTCTGGAAAAAACTAGAACCACTACAGACCATTTTCGCAAGTATCAATGTCGTACGTACGGACAGACGGACCATGGGCAATTTTTTCCTCAGCCCCGTATAATCTACCTGTAAACGACGATATCGCGTGAGCTTGAAATAGCATTAAATTAGATAGGACATTGACAGTTTTTCTTTATTTTGTCTTCCCTGAATAAAAAATGTAAAATGTTGTGTTAGGTCAATATAGTGCACTTTTTTAGCTGCACATAGATATTTTTTTCAATATTTTAAGTTTACATTTAATGCGGTCATTTTTGCTCTGATTAATATGACCATCATTTCCTAATAGTATATAGGGAAAATAGAGAAAATGAGCAAAAAGTTACTCAGTTTTCTACGTTTTTCTTAAAGCACGGATCTTAAGTCAAAATGTTGTGTTATCCTAGTATTCTACACTATCTTACAAATCTTTTGATATATTTTGTAGGAAAATCAAAGAAATATTAGTGCGGTCATTTTTTACAAACTTAATACTACTCTACATCCAAAAACTGAATTTTCAGTACCGCGCGTGACTATATCGAGGTGAGGAGAATTGTTGGGGACGAATCGGATGGAAAAGGAAAAATAGTTACATAATGGCGTAGCTTTCAAAGTGTCCAAGTGTTTAAGACAAACTGTCTATAAAGTTTGAGATTACAGACGTCATTCAAATACATATGGAAACAGCAGTTACATTACTTGACTCAATTAGGTTTAAACAGATCTGTGAATTAACTTAAAAAAAAAACTGGGAAATAAGCAGAGTTATTAATTAACTAAGTAATATATAGCACTTTTACTGGGAAATCGGTCTGTATCATACTGGTGACGTTTCTTTTTTCATACAGTAAAGACCTCCGCTTAATACAGCTTGACCTCCTACCTATACGGTTGACCTCGTGTCATATTGATTAAAACCTTCGACCTATACGGAAATCCACGCATCCGATTGGTTAAAAGTTCTGGTCACGCGAGGGCGCTCTCCTGGCTGGATGACAGCGGCGTAAACATCAATGGCGGCGGCCAGTTAACTGTGTAATTGTGCAGACGTCATGTCATTTATTGAAGTTTTATCTGACAGAGCTAATGAGAGTTTCCTCATATTAAGGCGCCTTATACTGGCCTCCTCACAAGGTCGATTAACTGTGACGGTATTATTAATTAATAAAAATGTCATTAATCAAGTGATTTCGTATTGGCCCAGTTACAGGTCCTCGGTCAGCTGTATTGGACCTCGGCCTTCGGCCTCGGGCCAATACAGCTAACCTTGGACCTGTAACTGGGCCAATACGAAATCACTTAATTAATAACATTATATTATTAACATATTCATTACTTATTACAGGTTGTTCAAACGTACTTATTATAGGTTGTTGTTGAAACGGCTGTTGAAACATTTTATCTCATTCAAGCAAACTTGCTATCGAGTACAAGAGATATGCTTTCCTGGTTTTGTAAGCTACGCTATCCTTTTCATTTTCATTTTGCGACTTAAAATGCTTGCATTTTTGTAAGTTTATCCTTGCTAATTCTACACATATGAACATTAAAAAACAGTAAATAATAAAATATTCATAGGTATTGTAGTTTCTGAGATCCGATAAAAATTGAAATGCAAGTTAACAAATATTTCGTAAAAAATACATATGAGTATATGTACATGAATTTTTAAAATCCTTATCGTCTGGAAATAGTTGGACATGAAATGTCTTTTTCTGCATGTAAAACAATCATAAATACATAAGTGTATCGTATAAAGTCACTAAATTATACCTTATGCACAGTGTGTACAATCCTTTTATAGAGTAGTAAATAACATAGCTTACTTCTTTATTTACCCTTGACCCCTGTAGTGATTTGAAGTGTCACTAAAATGCATCCTGAGTGAAGAAAGTTTAAAATAGGTTTAGCAATATATATTTGAGCCGCGACACGAGAAAACCAACAAAGTGGTTGTGCGCCCAGCGCAACATGAACACATGAAAATATTTTTTCTATGGAAAAACATTGTTTCTTTATTCTATACATACAAAATTGAGCCGCGACATGACAAAATCAACAATGTGGTTGTGCGCCCAGCGCAGACTCAGATCAGTCTGGGCATCCGCCCAGTCCGCTCAGACGCTTCGCTAAGCGCTTAAAAGGTGGCTAAGGGTCTAAGCTACCTGCATGCGGACAGCGAAGACTCTGATCAGACTGGGCGGATGCCCAGGCTGATCTGAGTCTGCGCTGGGCGCACAACCACATTGTTGGTTTTGTCGTGTCGCGGCTCAGTTTTGTATGTATAGAATAAAAAAACAGTGTTTTTCCATAGAAAAAACATTTTTATGTTTTTATTTTATTGATTGCCTATTCTGAGAACAGGTGTTTAGTCCTTTTCGTCCTTTGAGATCAGAGGATATATTCTGTGAAATCTGAAATTTTGCATTGGTTTAGACTCTTATTCTACATCATCGTCACTGATGAGGCTTGAATAGCCGAAACTTCGTAGTCTGGCACATCTTCTTTCTTCTTAATGTCTTCTCTGCTCTTGAAGGAACTCTTTAAGATTTTAATTTCACTTCACTGCAGCTGGTGTTGTGCCGTGTGGCGGCCGTAAAACGTCTCCCCGTACATCATCCATCGTGCAGATTTTATTTCATTTTCGTCCTTTGAGATCAGAGGATATATTCTGTGAAATCTGAAATTTTGGATTGGTTTAGAGTCTTATTCTAGATCATCGACTTTTATATTATTTGGAACCTTTTTGATACTAGTCAGTCTTTGAATCGACCGCCTAATCAAAATTAAGAAATTTCCGTATGCTTTTCTCTGGTTTCGTCACCAGATATTGTCAGGGTCATGATGAGGCTTGAATAGCCGAAACTACGTAGTCTGGCCCATCTTCTTCCTTCTGAATGTATTCTCTACTCAGGAAGGAACTCTTTAAAATTTTAATTAAGAAATAGGTCAGCTCTAGCAGTGAATTGTTGAGTAATAATTCACTGTTTGGAGGTCAGTTGTAAAATAGATCATATTACAAGCGCGGAGCGCGAGTGATATATCTATTCACAACTTTTTGAAGCTGACAATACAACAGATCTTCCCAAAACTTAGCAGATGCCTTCTTTAAGTTGTTTCGCACAATTCAGAATCCCAAAATGCATGACTTATTGAGGTTAAAAAAGGATTTATGTAAGAAAAGATCAAAGGGTAATTTTGTGCTCAAAAATCTAAAAAATGACTATCGTTATTAAAAATGTAATTAGGTCAAGACATAAATTAATGCGTAATGAAGAACGTCCTAGCAATTATTTTTCCATTTTTTTCTCACATTATCAGGCTGTGCAGATAAAAAAAACGTAGCCTGTGTCCAAATATTTGAGCCCGTGTCCGAATATTTGTCTAAAATACACAGTAGAGTCTATTTACAAGGTTGAATAACTTCAATAACACACCTGTCTTGGCCATTGTAATGTAATATTTATACTGTGAGTATGATATAAGTATAACTGCCCTACCTGTATTTAATGAATGCAACCAGTATACATGCACAAAAACATAATCAGACATTTGAGAAAAAGCAACTGTTTTTACCTGGTCTACCTTACAATTTGAGAAAGAGTTGAAACAAATAATTGCTAGGACGCTCTTTTTAATGCATTAAAGCATCTTCAGAGTTAAGTACATTTTCAACAACGAATTTTATTCAGATTTCTGCGCAGAAAATTACCCTTTGATCTTCAATATAAAACATTTTTTTAAACAGCATTTTGTATTCTAAACTGTAGAGAACAACAAAAAGAAGAAGTCTGCTAACTTTCAGGGAGATACATTATTTTTTATGGTTTTATTCAGATTTTTGTATTTACCACAAATCACCACCTTAAAAGGTGTAGTCAGCGATATTTCAAAGGTGTTCGAGCTCCAGAAAGGAAAACGTCAATACAACTTCAATTTGGAATTTCCATAAAAACGTTATAACAAGCTGAATTTGATTTCTTTCGTGTTTTTCTTTATTGTAGGTTTAATTGAATTAAATTGATTAAATTAATTATGTACATTCTATCTCTACCCAAAATGCACGTAGCTTCAGCATAGTGTCAGGAGAAAATGTTTCTGACAAACGACGTCGCGGCGAAAAACAAAATGTCACAATTACTGCCAAAATACAATTCAAATATATTAAGTACACCAGATTATAGTTTTCGGAAAGAACGAAATGTGTTTAAACTGTTTTCTTGAAACCCACAAATTTCTTTTAAGTATAGCGTTTCATTTGTCAGTCAGTATAAAATTTCTTTTCCCTTTTGCTTGCAGTCTGCATGTGGATTTTAATTGAAATTGGCCAAACGTTTCAGAGTAAAAGTCCTTTTGAATATGTTGACACATAATGTACTAGTGATCTTTGGCTAAGGTCACTAAATGACTTGACTTCTAGAACGCATTGGGTTGAAGTCAATTGCATTGTCATATCACTGAGCGAAACAGCAACAGAAAAATGCACTTTTTCAGCTTTTCCCATTCAAAAGCTTAAGGGACCGACTTTGACCTTGCCATAATATAGGTCAAGAAAACCAAGGGTCATCATTTATATAAACTTTGAAGTACTAGAGTCCCAAATGCTACATACCAAGATTCAAAGCAAGCCAATCAGTCGATCTGGAAGAAAAGATTTCAGTTCAGTTCAGTTCAATTCTCCTAACGACGTTCCCCAAGTGGCTCAGCGGTACGTAACCACAGTTGCACGCACTTGGCGCCGAGTGCCCTCCAAGTTGGAAGAGAAGATTTTTAAAGGTTTTTATTATATATTGGCATGGCGGCCATCCTGGTAATGTGACCTTAAACAAATATTTGAACTTTCTTCGCCCCTTTGCCTGAAGGCTGCAGATGGAAATTTAATTGAAATTAGCCAGGTAGTTTCAGCGGAGAAGTCTTTTCAAAATATTGACAGACGGCGGATGAGTGACCTTTGGCCAAGGTCACCAAATGACGTTTGACCTCTGGATTTCATAGGGTTGTAGTTGACTGCATTTCCATAGCACAGTAGCAACAGAAAACTGCATTTTTTAGTTACTTAAGGGACCAAATTTGATCTGGTCACAAAATAGGTCAAGGTCAACCAAGGGTGATGGTTTTTATGAACTTTGTAGTACTATAGTCTCAAATGTTACATGTGTATATACCAAGTTCAAACCAATCGGTCTAACGCTTCTAGAGGAGAAAAATTTTGAAGATTTTAACTGTATATGGGCATGGCGGCCATTTTGGTCATGGTACCTTAACCTGGAGGCTGCATATGAAATTTAAATAGAAAGTGGCACAGTAGTTTCAGAGGAGCAGTCGTTTGAAAATGTTGACGACGGACGGACGACCGAGGCTACCATCCTATAAGCTCCTCCGGAGCTCCCTGGCTTAGGGGAGCTAAAAACTTAGTGGTATTGTAATGAACTATCTGATATGTTAATGTAATTTACGTCACTACTAGTTGGTTGATTTGATTTGATGCTTAACGTCCACGGTATCACTACTAGTAATAGCTTATGTTGAGAAGCAATCCAGAATTTAATTTTTCTAACATTTAAAGATCATTTTATTAAGAAACTTCTAACAAAAGAAAGCAAAATGATTCTACCTTCAAATTATATGATTTTAACAAAAATACTCATTGATAAAGTACATTATCGATCTTTACGTCTGAAGGGCCTCAGAAAAATGACAACAGGTGTACCCTCCACTGATTAAGTATATATGTGTTGCAAAAATTATCACGAATGGTCATGGGAACTACATAATAATTGAGCCGCGACACGAGAAACCAACAAAGTGGTTGTACGCCCAGCGCAGATTCAGATCAACCTGGGCATCCGCCCAGTCTGATCACAGTCTTCGCTGTCCGCATGGAGGTAGCTTAGACCCTTAGCTACCCTTTGAGCGCTTAGCAAAGAGTCTGATCGGACTGGGTTGCTGCACAGGCTGATCTGTGTCTGCGTTGGGCGCACAACCACTTTGTTCGTTTTCTCGTGTCGCGGCTCAATTATTATGTCCCTGGACTTTCCAGCTGAACTGGCCTATATCACTATTCGGTAAGTGTTACTTATGATAAGGATCATATTGTAAAAGGGTACTGTGCTCAACAGCCTATTTCTCCCGAAGTTTAGAAGATATATGATAATAATGTTTGCAGATCTGAAAAGATAAGTAAATTGCCTTTTAGACAGTAGCATACGTAAGGTCTAATATGGACTGAAAAACTATCAAGAAGAAACGTTTTTGATGGAATTAGCAATTGTAATAGAGTGTAAAGACAAATATCACGTATGTAACGTTATGTAAGCTGAAATGATCTGTCAAACATCATAACTTGTAGCTACTGGATCGTTCTGTTGGAACGTATTATAATTTCCAACATATGAAAATGATTTCATAGCCTTGAAAGTTTCAAAGATTTTCATATGTTGCCTACTTTCTTGATAGGAAACGCTTGTAACAAGCTGTCACAGCGTTACATCACAATCATCGGAGAACTAACATGCTGCAAAATACTTGTAAAATGTTGGGCTTGAAGAAAAACATGGTTCTTAAAACTCCTCATGGGGAGGGGGTGAACCATACCTGGTTTGTGGCCTATATCATTTACATAATGGCAGATTCGTAGACGTACTCACCTGCGTGTAATGGCCAACATTCCCTCCATTTATAGATCCGCTACCAAACGCGAAGTTATTAACCTCAGCATGCCAGAAATCTATTACGAACGTCCAGTCCCACACACTATAGGCAGCCAAGTTTTGTCCTGCATTGTAGCGACCTAGAATGTCAAATATATGTATCCTTGTCAGAACATACAATTACTTCATTGCCAGCAATTAAACAATATATTCCAGGTAATTTCACTTAAATCTCCAGGTAATACTTCAGGGGTACCTGTGAAGGTGTGTAAGGGCGCGTTTACACGAGCAAAGTTTCTATGTCACAGAAACTTTAACAAAGAAAGTATGACAAACATTTTGCGTTTACACGGAGCAAATTATTTGTTAAGGAAAATGTGCCATAGCATCTTTGTCACATAAACTTTGGCAATGAACTATTTGCTGCAGTGTTCACATGACCAAACATTATTCGTCAAAGTTACCTGCAGCGATGAAACAAAATCTTTGTCACATTTTCCACGCTTGTAGCAATGTTCTTTGTTACATAATCTTTAGCAAAGTTCTCCGTTTACGCGGACAAATTTAATTTATCGAAGTTACTTTACCATATATATTTGTCAAAGAAACATTGTCATATTTTGGCATTTACACGAGCAATTTTTCTGTGACAAACCTACTTTGTCATAGAAACTTTGGTCGTGTAAACGCGCCCTAATCTATCAGCTACAACCCAACTCACTATTACCGGTATGTTCCTTGAAGTGTTTCATTTGTGAATACATGGACTCATGCTTCATCATGCTTCATTACAGAAGTCAGGTGATTCAGATAAAATCCCGAAATTACCTAGCAGGCACACAAGGTTGAATCAACCTTGATTCAACCATGTGTGCATAGTGGGTAGATTTTGAAGTTTGAAAACAAACTATATTTCAGCGGAACAACTTAAAATAAGTACGACAAGTTTGCTAGTCTCATATATTTTCCAGATCTTGGGAAAACTGACATTGTCAGCATAAAAATAAGTTAACTGGCAACATTCCATATAAGAATCCGCACAGAAGAATCCCACTAGCCACGTATGAAGAAGTTAGACAACATTTAAAAAAAAAATGTTATGTGCAGATGCTATCATCAGGCGCCGTCTGAAAGCCCCATTTCAGGTAATTTTGCCATTTGAGCGTTGTCATTTAACAAGGACAATAAAGAATATGTGTTTTACAAGATCCACTTGGAAAATAATGTAAAAATGTAAAATAAAGATTACTTACTGCCTTAAACTATGCACAGGTCAACAATGTGTCAACATAAACTTGCCCCCGTGGAAAGGTACAGCCCCCAACGAATGAATTATCAGAGTACAGTGATTCTTATCGGTGCATTTGTCTTCCAATGTAGTATTGGGTTGGGCTGGGATCCCGTCAAACTAGCTTAAACACCCCAGTTATTAATTACTGACCGTTCCAATGTATACTTTTGATGTAGTTCCTTACTGTCATTTGAGCCGCGACACGAGAAAACCAACAAAGTGGTTGTGCGCCCAGCGCAGACTCAGATCAGCCTGGCATCCGCCCAATCTGATCAGAGTCTTCGCTATCCGCATGGAGGTAGCTTAGATCCTTAGCTACCCTTTGAGCGCTTAGCAACGAGTCTGATCGGACTGGGCTGCTGCCCAGGCTGATCTGCTGATCTGAGTCTGCGCTGGGCGCACAACCACTTTGTTGGTTTTCTCGTGTCGCGGCTCATTTGTTCTTTTCATCCATGTCGGTGTTTTCGTTCACCTGTTGTGTGAGTGGTATTTTAATTCCAAAGGCTGAAAGACTATATGTCTGGGTAAGAACTGTTTATTCAGTTTACAGCTGTCTATTTAAATATATTTACATTCTTGGTGTATTTACTGAAAAGCCCTATAGTATAGTTAATCATTGGAACGTAATGTAGTTTACATTCCAATAATTACATTGAGACACGCGACGTAAGTGACGTCAAGATAAACAATGACTCTCTACAACCTGATTGGACGTAATCAATGTCATGACGTCATGCATGTCGTTCTGCTGTAAGCAAAAAAACTGCGTGTACATGTATTACTGCTTCAATTTTAGCGTTTTTTTTTTCATTTTTCATGAAAGACTTGATTGAAACGAATGTAAATATAAGCAATGAACTTAATTTTTCTGATGTTTATCGAAGTGTAAACTACATTGGGTCACTAACAAAGTTTACATGAACCCCTTCGTAGTTCATTCACTTTGCACGTGACCCAATCTAGTTTACACTTCGATAAAGGGGTTCATGCAAACTTTGCTAGTGACCCAATGTAGTTTACACTTCGATAAAACTCAGAAAAATGAAATTCATTCATCAAATAAACCACTTTCCCCAGGACGATGGAAAGGGGCTAATAAAGGGTTGTGTGTAATGGAATCCACCTTTAAAGCTGAAATGATTTCCTTCTCTCTTGGATGAAATACTCATCTTTTCTGTTACGTTTAGCAAAGGCAATTCTGCAGGGCACAGTAAAGGGAAAGAGAAAGGGGGGGTAGACAGAAGAAGAGGTGGGAAGGCAATATTGAGGAATGGACACGGATGGATTTTGCCAGCTCTACTAGGGCAGCTGAAGACAGGACTAGGTGGAAAGGGATTGTTGTAGAGTTATCTTTGGTGCCCCAACGACCTCATATGGTTATGGGTTAGACTAGAGACTAGACTAGAGAGTGAAATAAAGTGTTTACCAGCAGCAATTCATTATTACCCTTCCATATTACACTTACATACATGTATCTTGCTCAATATGACTGGAATACTGTTGAAAGGGTTGTAAAATCGCCATTTATCCATTCATCCATCACAAATAGATAGTCCGCTTAATACTTACCAGGGATTAATCGAGTGTAGTAGGTGTCATGGGCAAAGACACAGTTATCGGACCAAGCCTGGGCTACTAAAGCCAACTCATCATCCCAGCTCTGTAAAAATAGCAACAGAAACTGTGTACACCGCTGTCAGACTGATGTAAGTACATGTACTTGTGTTTGAATGGGGGTGAGTTGTGAATAGAAAAAAATGAATCGAGGGTCACAGTTCAGCATCACGTTTTCTTTTATGACACATTTATTCCTGCGTACCTTCATTTAAAAAACAACAACAAAAAAACAAGAACTTGCTCATTTGCATAATTTTAACGTTTCAGATTTATGTGCAATGGAACCCCGTTTACGGTTGAAAAGATTTCCGCCCCCAGCGGGACTCGAACCCGGACCTCTAGATTAGCTGGCCTGCGCTTAACCTTCTGAGCACCAGGTCCTTTGAAGGGACTGTAAAGATAGGAAACGTGAGACTTCCAGATCCTATTACCGTTTAACTGTTAGTTCCTTAAATGTATGCCCTTGAAGACCGAACCCAACGGTGGACTGGTAAATTGCATTATCCGCAGAAAATAGAACAAGACATGTTGGCGTACAGGATAGCTCGCCTGACAACAGCGCCTTGCCCATCGAATACAAACTTTAGCGTTAAACTTTAACATTTTGCTATCGCCGACGCCGCCGTAGCCACCTCCGCCGACGGGAGCTACGTGCAACATCCCTTCCTATATATTCGTATAGGCGAGCTAAAAATACAAAAACTGAAATTTTCTTCAACATTTTTTTTCCTTTTGTTTTTTAAACCCATTTATGCCCAGTGGACTCGATTGGAAGTCCATTCATCATTTAAGGGGTGCCTGGTATTGTTCATCAAATTTATAGAAATCCCTGTAAATTGTATGCAAACAGTGAAGACCTTGATCAGACGCTGCGTTCTGTAGCGTCTGATCTTGGTCTGCACTGTTTGTCTCTGTCATTTTTATGGGACCGTAGCATTAATGTGTTATAGAGTTTTATGGGACCGTAGCATTAATGTGTTATAAAGTTTTATGGGACCGTAGCATTAATGTGTTATAAAGTGTTATAAAATGGTTTAACATATGACGTCGCATCTGCGAGTGTAATAAAGCCATGCATTAAAAACGATAATCAGTTAGTGGATTAAATATGCAAATAATGTCGTAACTTTATGCGTTGACGTCCATAAAAACGTCGCGTTTTCTATTGGCGAAACCGTGACGTTTCAATGCAAATTTGCTAATAAAATGTGATTTTATTGTCGTATGATAAATAGAATCTTGCATTCGTGCTCCTGTGTTATTGAATTTATTAAACTCGTTGGGAAAAACCGATAAGATGCTCGGCATAGCCTCGCATCTTATCTTTTTCCCAACTTGTTTAATAAATTCAATAATACATGATCACTCATGTAAGATCCTCTATTTACCAGTTTTAGCATGTTGGTGGCTGGTGGGTTCACATTAGCTCGGTGATAGTTATGTCGGTCGACAATCTCTATCTTTTCTGCCTCATTAATATCTACAAATACACAGAAATGAACATCAAACTCATTTATTTGAAAAATTAGTAACTAAGTAAATAAACAATATATCTGTTATAGCATGCATCAGTTTTGGTAATGCTGGCGCAAAATAACCTGTCGCTGTGACCTATATGCATTAATATATGCATAGTGGCACAATTCACTGCGACATAGGAGACAAAGCTTTTATAGGAGAATCACATCTATGCGAATTTTTGCGATTGAATGAATACCATATGTTCATGGAGCGTATTTTAAGCGCTTTCACCAAACTCCTTATCCGCGGTAATTTTCGTCGTGCAATTTTACGATGGCAGCTTCAACACCGAAATTGTCATAACTAAATACACGCAATAAAATATCTGAGAGCGTGTTGTTGTATAAAGCCTGGAGTGTATATGTTTTTACGCATGTTTTGCAGGCGTCAGTTGCACCCCCCCCCCCCAATTCATTGCGACATAGGAGACAAAGCTTTTATAGGAGAATCACATCTATGCATATTTGTGCGATTGAATGAATACCATACGTTCATTGAGCGTATTTTGAGCGCTTTCGCCAAACTCCTTATCCGCGGGTAATTTTCGTCGGGCAATTTTACGATGGCGGCTTCGACATCGAAACTGTCATAACTGGATACACGCATTAAAATATATGAGAGTGTGTTGTTGTATAAAGCCTGTTTTGCCTGTCCTGGAGTGTATATGTTTTTACGCATGTTTTGCAGGCGTCAGTTGCTATATGCATTGCAAGTGCAAAGGAGTACCGGTGCATAACCATGATATGAGCCGCGACGTGAGAAAACCAACAATGTGGTTGTGCGCCCAGCGCAGACTCAGATCAGCCTGGGCATCCGCCCAGTCTGATCAGAGTCTTCGCTGTCCGCATGAAGGTAGCTTAGACCCTTGGGTACCCTTTAAGCGTTTAGCGAAGACTCTGATCAAACTGGGCGGCTGTCCAGATTGATCTGTGTCTGTGCTGGGCGCACAACCACATTGTTGGTTTTCTCGTGTCGCGGCTCAAATATATCGAAAACCGTTAAAACTCTAACTCATGTCTGTTTGAGTTCCGATTCTTTTAAAACTCTGCAAAGACAAAAAGCATGCAACAGGTATGGCCAAGACACTGTGATTCAGGAGCAGAATAAGATATGGACGATCGGATCATAATTTTATCCCCTCGGCCTCATACACACGCACCTCACCTCGCGCTTTGTCCCTCTTGATGTTTGGGTGATATGATATTGAAGTTACTTCTACTTGCAAAAAAAAATCATGTATGTCTTCTTGAATTCATAATATAATGCATCAGAATCGAAATCCTATTGAGGAATGATAGACTTCAGTGTTGCTACTTCTGCGAGTGCTAATGTTTGTTTTGTCTTAGTTTTAATTTTGATTTCTATGTTTCTGAGATAGTACACCTATGAGCTACAAAACTTCCACGCAAACCGAACAGCTAAGTATCTGATGAACCAAAGCAGAACAAAGGGTGAGGCGAGAGTTGGTCGCGACCGAAAACCGGTTAAGAACCCCCCTCCCCGCCCCCATATCAGTTTCATTACTGGCCATCCCAAGGCGGCACTTATGTTTTGGTTCTTCTTAGTTGTTTTGAATGTTGTTTGTTGCTATGTCTGTTATTGATATATCGTTTGTGATGTTAAAGCTAGCCCGGTGACCATCTACATGGGAAATGGCTGTTCACATGGCTTTCGCTGATGATGTCTTTGGTGGGACTAATTTTGTGTTTTTTTTTTCCACATGGTGTTTTGGGTGGGGTTTAAGACAGGCAAAATCTTCCTGCAAGTCATGGAAATGATGTACCTCTCGATTTTCATGGCGTTTTAGTGTAACCTGTCACACTGTCACGAGTTTGGCTACGATAAGCGACGAGTTTATAACTCGCCTGCTGTCGAGGGAAAGTGGAGGAGATGTCGCCATATCTCGTCTAAAGTCGAACAAGCATCGTCATAACTCGCATATTGTCGGGAGGTGACTACGAGAATTTTAAACTGTTTAAAATTCTCGCCGCCCAAAGTATTCTCGAAGCGAACTCGCAACTCACTCGTATATTGTCGTACAACTATCGCACACATTGTCGCCTATTGTCGCACGTTCTCGTGTGTTCTCGCCGTCCCAAAGCGACAAGCGAGTTCTGGCGATATAGTACGATATAAGGCGAGTTGAATACGAGTAGCTGCGACATATAGTACGATACTGTGCCGAATATGGGGGATTCTCCACGAGATCCCTTCGAGTATTGTCGACAACTATACGACAGTTGACGAGTGCTTTACGAGTTCCGTTCGAGTCATGATAATCTTCTATAAATATTAGCTATGTCGTTGTCCCGCAGTTTCAATGTAAACGTCGCTGAGTTAACATCTCAGTATTCATCATACGTTCATATTACGTTTATCAGTGCATGATAATGGCTTCCAAGAAACAGGGAAAAGTTGCAACGAAAAAAGGAGCTGGTACACCTTCCAGAGATACCCCAACGCCACTTCCTAGGGAAGATGTATCAAATGTGGATGAAGTACCTCCAGGGGTTAGGGAGCAGCCCCAAGACACGCATCCCCGTGAGGGCGGTCTTGTGTGGCACTCGGAACTCATATATGAGGCTCTTGTAGCTTTCTCCTGTGGCCAAGTACCTCAGGGCGGTAGCAAGCTTCAATCCCGGTTTCAGGGACTCTCGGTACCACGTGTCCTGTTTCAGCAGCCTAGGAGTAGGGCTCTGCTCAAGCTCTCTGAACATTTCAGACGGTACTCTCAGGAAGTTGCATTGTAAAAAAATTCGTAGATTTTACGTTAGAATAACTAGCAACCAGCTGCTTGTCCATTTCCCATTATTTTTACGGCGTCTGCCTGTAGAACATATTTTGAAGTCTCGATATGGTAGAATTATGTTACCTGACCGCACTCGAAAATATCTTTATACTGTTGAAGGGCTATATGACCAAAACAATACCCTGCTCTGCGTGGTGATTCCGCCAACGTCTACGGGCGCCCGTAAAAATAACGGGAAATGGACTGGCAGCTGGTTGCCAGGTATTCTACTGTAAAATGTACGGAATTTTTTTACAGTGTGGTGAAAGCTTCTTGGTCTTCAGTCCGCAGTTCATGCATCAGACGATCATAGTGTCCAAAGTCTTTTCGCCTCATGAATCATGGTCTGATCCAAAATCTTCTAGGAGCCCTCCTCCTCCTTCTCCTTCGCTGCTGGAGCAGCTGGGCGAGGCCAAGATCAATTTCGGCATCATCTTCCTCCAGTTCCAACAGTAAACGAAGTCTAAGTAGCCTTTGTGGCAGTTGAAGAGTCATGTTTCTCATTCGGTAGCCAATGAGACTATGATCATTGATCTGCGGTATACACCAATTTATGTACACCCAAAATGCTGGAGAACTCGCACAGAAATCGCATTATGTCGCACAAAGTCTAATAAGGTTCGGATGATAACGTACTACGTCGAACAAAGACCGTACTGATATCGCAATAAATCCTACAATATCGTACGAACTCGTACCTTGTCGTACAAAACTCGTATTAACTCGTACAAACTCGTAATGATATCGAACAAGTATCGAAGCATTATCGTAGAAATGTCGAAGATACTCGTACAAACTCGTACTAGTTTCGTACGTTTTGGTCAAAAATATCGAAGAGATCTCGTGCTCTACTCGTACAAATGTTTTGACAGAAATTTATTTTGTAACTCGTGGTCATCCAAGCCGATTTACTGCGAGTTCAATCTCGCCGTAAATCGCCGCTTGTCGCCACAGATATCGTGACAGTGTGACAGGGGCTTAATTACTGCATACATGTACCCGACATGAGTAGGGTATTCAGTTTTCGCTGACGCCTGCAGAGCATGCGTAAAACATATGAGCCGCGACACGACAAAACCAACAATGTGGTTATGCGCCCAGCGCAGACTCAGATCAGCCTGGGCATCCACCCAGTCTAACCAGACTGATCGCTAAGCGCTTAAAGGGTAGCTAAGGGTCTAAGCTACCGCTATGCAGACAGCGAAGATTCTGATCAGACTGGGCGGATGCCCAGGCTGATCTGAGTCTGCGCTGGGCGCACAACCACATTGTTGGTTTTCTCGTGTCGCGGCTCATATACACTCCAGGAAAAGCAAAACATGCTTTACACAACAACACGCTCTCAGATATCAGATATTTTTATTGCGTGTATTCAGTTACGACAGTTTCGGCGTCGAAGCTGCCATCGTAAACTTGCACGACGAAAATTACCGCGGATAAGGAGTTTTGAACAATGCCGAAACCGCTTAAAATACGCTCCTCAGAATCGCATAACCACACGTGGATGTGATTCTCCCCCGATGTCGGAATGAATCGTGCTATTTTGTAATTAATCCGAAGACACATTTGATAGTTTTACCAAATCTATTTAACAACTGCAGAACTCACCCAGGTTAACTGTCGCTTAAAATACCTTACTCCAGCAGAAATCGGAAGAGGACACATCCATGCTATGCTGGAGGGGCTTGTCGGCGAAGATCCTCTTTATTGCGACACTAACCAGGGTCGTTGTTCCAGAAGAGAGAAAGCCTACCATGATTAGTTGCCTGCCATTTCCTATGGTGTTTTTCAGAGATGAGACGAGAACAGACGCGGTAGTGGCGGGTGCGGCCATGGTTTCGTACCGCTTATTCCATCTGGCTTGGGTCGAGTCGGGTAACTTCGGATAGCGGGTAAATTCGCGAAAATCATAAAGAGCTTTCACTGTTTTCCCAGTCCAGTAAAATTTTTTTTTAATTCCAAACAACTGGCATATAAAAGAAACAATGTCACTTTCCGAATTTACCCGCTTTCCGAATTTACCCGACTTGACCCTAAAAACGTTACGAGAACTGGATTAACAACAACAACAAAGAACGTTTCTAACGCTGTAATTGTCCAGAACATATGCATTATGATAGTATATTGTGACGCCTTCCAGGTCTTATGGTGACGAGTATCAATATTTGAAGCTGAAATTACTCTACAGATTTTCATTATGTGTCTTACAACAAAGGCACCTCCAAGCCATCACAGCCTTTACCAGTCTGAGGACTTATGGATTTCCATCACTCATATTTGTGATGGTGAACCATGCGCTTTACATGACATGAACTGACATGATGGCTTGCCATAACATAATTATTGACATTTTTACCACAAGATGTCACTACATGTCCGAAGAATGAAACATGATGGAAAGCCATAACGTTGTTTTCTTCTGGTGTTATGGCTGACCATAACGAAGTAAAAAAAAACCCAAGTACTTTTCTGTCGAGTAACTGGTGCAAAACCTTGAGTAACTCGTAAAGTTAGCATCTGTTACAAAATAGCAAGCATTGTAAATAATTTTGATCGTAACACTTTATAAAAAAAAAAGAAAGTAAACTTGTATTTTTCGTGGAAATAAAACAAGTCAAATGTACAGCAACATTCACCTAATTTTGACCATAATTCTGCAGAACTAACCAAAATACAGACTGTTTATACTGTCACCTAATTTTGACCATAATTCTGCAGAACTAACCAAAATACAGACTGTTTATACTGACAATAGTTAAGGGCTGGACCAAATATCAATTTCAAGTGTAGACAGTTCATACTGAACACTACCAGTGGGTTGAATTGCCATTTAAGTGAGTTGGACTGAAAAACGTAAGAGTTGTGGCTGACCATCACAAATATGTGTGCTGGAAAACCGTAAGTCCCCATACTGTTCATGGGGGCAAAATAAATAATTTCAAAATTGGTTGATTCGAATCCATCCAGTTTACTCTTTGCTTTCGTTATCGTCCTCATCTACCCGACCATTTCCTCATCGGCCCGAAATGACTGAAATTTGTTGAAATGACCGGAGCAATAGAAATAAACCATGCCCCAAGGTTATAAAACTAAGTACATTCTCAAACTCAAAATAAAGCACATTGATTGGCTGCTTCCGAGCACATGCTCGGAAGCAGCCAATCAGTGTGCTTTATAACCTCGAAGTTTTATAACCTCGAACCCATGCCTTACCTCCCGTCATGCGATTGTCCGACTTCATCACACATGCAGAATGGCCGTTTATTATCTGGAATTTTGGGTAACAAGTCTGAAAAAAAAATAAAAAAAAAACCATATGGAATAAGCCGCTCATCGCAAAATAGATGCAAAACGTATCGTAAAGTATCATATTAGGACAGTCAGGTTTGAGTAAAAAGTGTAGACCCATGTCAGCCTGCTCCTAAAGGAGCAGTCTGATCAGGGTCTACACTGTTTGCCATTCTTATATCATCTGTACCTGCATCATTCAGATGCATTACTGCAATGAAAAAACAAACTGGCCCCGAGGTTATAAAACCTTTTTCGTGCTCAACTCAGCTGAGCATGAAATTTTCTCTGCAGATAAATATGAAAATGCCAACTAATGTTGGCATTTTCATATTCATAAGCAGAGAAAATTTCATACTCAGCCAAACTGAGCAAGAAAACAGCCGTACTTATCAGTAATTTGCTATTTATAAGCAGGTAAAATTTCATGCTCAACTCAGCTGAGCATGAAAAAAGTTTTATAACCTCGGGCCCTGTTCACTTTTTAGGACACTTACGGTAATTAATTTAGGTGTCCCAATTTTAAGAGTTTTACGGTCACTACAAATACAGCATAGACTTAAACCTGATTGTAAATCTGCACAGTCTAGCGGGCATTTTCTGTGTGTAGGCTCCTCGGGGTCCATTCAGTATGTGTGTGAACACAAAGGACCTGATCAGAGTGTGAAGCTTGCTGGTTTTACTCCCTGAGTGCCGCAGCTCATAAAAGCAAATTTTAGTAAAAATAAAATATGGTTCTGTGTTAAAATGCTCATCTAAAATCAGCTATCTATTTATGAACTGATAATAATAATTTAACTTTAATAATAAACTTATTTTCTTCTAAAATGCGTGTCCCATTTTTTTTAGGAAAAGGGCTCAAAACATTCTGTTGAATAAGACAAAACTATGAAAAATGTCGCCCAATGGGCAGCAATCGCTCACCTGAGTTCTAGCATGCATTATGCCAAACACAAGGTCAAATATGGGTTATTTAAGTGCTCCAGGGCAAGTACATCTAATGACCCATTCACATGCGCAGATTTACTTACGTAAGTATATTTGCATATAAGTAAATTTGTTCACGTGAGTTAAAGTTACCTGGATAATGCTCTGGGTTTGAATAACCTACTCATGTAAGTTAATTTGCTTACATATGTATTTGCGTTCACATGACGAATTTACTTACGTGATTAAAATTTGCGTATGTGCAAAAAATACTTATGTGAGCAAATCTGCGCATCTGCGCATGTGAATGGGGCATAAGGCAAACTGCACTGTAAAAGATTTCCGTAGATTTTACGGTAGAATACCTGGCAACCGGCTGCCAGTCCATTTCCCGTTATGTTTTACAGGTGCCCGTAAACATTGCAGGAATCATCATGCAGAATAGGGTAAGATAAGACAGGTATTGTTTTGGTCATATAGCCCTTCAGCACTATAAAGGTAATTTTGAGTGCGTCAGTTAACCTAACTCCATCATATCGTGATTTCAAAAAGATGTTCTACCAGCAGACGCCCGTAAAAATAATCGAAAATGGACTGGCAGCCGCACTGTAAAAAATACCGTAGATTTTACGGTAAAATAACTGGACACCAGCTACCAGGCCATTTCCCGTTATTTTTACGGGCGCCCGTAAAATTTGCATGAATTATCAAGCGGTGTAAGATTGGACAGAACATGTGTTGGTTTGTTCCTATTGCCCTTCGACACTATAAAGGTATTTTCGAGGGCGGCCAGCAATCATAACACTGCCATATCGTAATGTCCAATAATGATCTACAGGCAAATGCCCGTTAAAATAACGGGACATGGACTGGCAGCTAGGTGCCAGTTATTCTACCGTAAATCTTAGGATTTCTTACAGTGTGGTTGCCAGGTATTCAATCGTAAAATCTACGGAAATTTTTACAGGGTGTACAATATGGACAAATCTAAACTGGCCTGAGATTTTTTTTCCTGTCCTGATTATTGACAAGTCTGGGCTCGAGGATATAAAACTTGAGAATATTCTCAAACTCAAAATAAAGCACACTGATTGGCTGCTTCCGAGCATGTCCTCGGAAGCAGCCAATCAGCGTGCTTTATGTTGAGTTTGAGAATGTACTCAAGTTTTATAACCTCGGGGCCTGGTGAAGTTTCGATAAAATAAAGACGCTTTACGTGGGAAAAAGTCACTATGCCACTAATCATATGCCTGCCTCTACAAGTGTCAAATTTTTAAGCCTAAAAAGGGGCACAGTTCTCTTACTTTGTATAGAAATGATCTTTTATACAATTTTAAAAGGCTACGTCTAGTGGTTCATAAGTCAAGTAGGTGCTAAGTACAAATGAGCCGCGACACGACAAAACCAACAATTTGGTTATGCGCCCAGTGCAGACTCAGATCAACCTGGGCATCTGCCTAGTTTGATCAGACTCTTCGTTAAGAGCTCAAAGGGTAGCTAAGGGTCTAAGCTACCTTCATGTGGACAGCGAAGACTCTGATCAGACTGGGCGGATGCCCAGGCTGATCTGAGTCTGCGCTGGGCGCACAACCACATTGTTGGTTTTCTCGTGTCGCGGCTCAAATTATCAGAGGAAATAACTGTGTTATCATTGAAGGCAGGGAGTCCCGAGCTTCTTGTGTCCATGAAAATATTTCAAAATATGGGCCTATCCCTAATGTAGTAGTGGTTTCTTCAAGTATCCCTAAAGTCCAGGGACCCTTGTATCCAAATATCCCTAAAATTCCATTAAAATTCCATGTTTTTCAATTATAACCTATATCTCTGCAAACATTTGGCCCGCACCACGACAAAACCAACAAAATGACATGTTCACCCAGCAAAGACTCAGATCAGCTTGGGCATCCGCCCAGGCTAATCAGAGTCTTCTCTATCCATATGAAGCTAGCTTTGACCCTTAGCTATTCTTTAAGCGCAAAGCGAAGACTCTGATCAGACGGAGGGATACCCAGGCCGATCAAAGTCTATGCTGGGAGCACAAGCAATTTTGTTCGTTTTCTCGTGTCGCGGGTCATTTAATGCTGTATCACTAAAACCCTTCAAGGCCTCCTCTCATAAAATAACATACTTGCCTCTGCAACTCC
This sequence comes from Ctena decussata, assembly GCA_963989385.1. Taxonomy (NCBI): domain Eukaryota; kingdom Metazoa; phylum Mollusca; class Bivalvia; order Lucinida; family Lucinidae; genus Ctena; species Ctena decussata. The sequence goes on along the minus strand of OZ022501.1, from coordinate 80,084,952 downwards.
TGCTTTTGTACTCTGTAAAACTGCAAAAAAGATAAATATACAGTACTATAATCCGCTTGTTCCCAAATGCAAACGGCACCCCCATCCCCAATATCTTCCCAAAATTGGTCAGAAGAGGTAGAAGGTCTAATAATTTTTATCCTAATCCTATACATAATAAAATCATAATTTTGTAGACATGTGAGGCTTCGCATGAAAAAGTTTCTTAAAAAAAAAAAAAAAAAAAAAAAAAGACCTAAAATATGTCGTTTTCGCCTCTTAATTTCAAGGAAGTAAAACTTGGCTGTTGGAATTCCTGTTTAGTCCTACGTGTTAGAGCATGTGACCAATGTATACTATCCCTGGCACAAAATTTTCATAATTAATTGAAATTTTTATTCTGAATCCATTTTTTTCCTTTTGGTTTCAGGTGGATATATTATCAAATTTTGAAACATTCACTTTTTACTTGCAAAACTATATGATCGTACTTTAATGTTTATTTACAACATAGTATCATCTGACCAGTGACACCATGCGTTACGTGTGCAGACATGTGTATTTTATTATTTCATTCATTTTCGCCCACAACTGTGGTATGCGTAATAGTTATACCATGGTTTGTCCGCCTGTACGAGGAGATAATCCACGAGCTTTACCGAGAGGATTTTCTCCCGTGCAGGCGTACAAACCATGATATGATATATCTATTTTATATATCTATTTTATACCACCCTTATCAGTGTAGACCTTTCTCATTGTGAAATATTTCGTACTAAAGTTGGCATTTTCATGGTAAGGGTGGTATAAAACGTGTTTACGCTCTTGTCTATCAACAATATTTTTGCTTTTCTAGAAAGCATACGACGCCCTTCAGTGAAACTGCTCAGTTTCTGAATTACTGTTAATGGAAAATATTTTACCAAAGCATCCGAAAATTTGGATTTTTCGTAATCTGTTTTGTAAAGTGATATGAATCATTAGGACATTAGAACATTCGAACTTTCATCATTTTTGAGGCCGGGCCGCGTAGCGCAATCGGTAGGGCACCTGACTCATAAGTCAGAGGTCCTTGGTTCGAGACCCGGTCTGGCCACATACTTTTGTTTCTCCTTCCGGTGATTCAAGAAGGGCAGTTATCAGTTATTGGCGAAGGTATGTGCGCTTAGTACTGGCTAACCGCTTAGAAGGTCTAAGGAATAGTGTGGTTAGGGTAACTGACCGTCCCGACATGACCATAGTTGTTTACCGTGGACGTTAAGCATCAAACAATCAATCAATCAATCAATCATTTTCGAGAAAATTAATCATTTTCGAGAAAATAAAATCCCGTTTGCGCCTGTTTGCACTGGGGAGCAAACGGACTATACACGTACATTCTGGTTAAGTCGTCAGGCTCATTTAGTCGTCACTTTCCTTTCCAACAAATCTCTCCTAGCTTACGTCATGACAGAAGTGGAAGAGCGGCAAAATTTGAAACTACACTGTGTATAAATAATTTGAGCCGCGACACGAGAAAATCAACAATGTGGTGGTGTGCCCAGCGGAGACTCTCCTCAGCCTGGGCATCCACCCAATTCGATCAGACTCTTCGCTAAGCTACCTCCATGCGGACAGCGAAGACGCTGATCAGACTGGGCGGAAGCCTAGGCTGATCTGAGTCTGCGCTGGGCGCACAACCACATTGTTGGTTTTCTCGTGTCGCGGCTCATTTATATTTTCTGTTGCCATGAATATTATTTTTTAATACTTGCCGGATATAAGCTATTAATGATATCATTGATTAGGGGTACTATTTTTCGACCCTGGTCAAAAAGTGGGCGACGGAATAGTGCGAATTTAACGGGGAACGGCGAATGAGTTTTAAAACTTTCCGATGCGGCCATGTGCCACAGTAAAGTGCTTCACCTTGAATAGAATGGTCATAGAAGCGAAAGAGTGGTTGCCCTTGTACCAAAATCCTGCGATCAAATGAAATTTTAACCATAAAGGTCACTGACGACTTAATAAAACATCTGACGACTTGATGTGACATTTTATGTGATCTTGCCTTGACTCTTTAACACTAGATACCGAACTGGGCCCAGTTGTTCAAAGCATCGTAAGCCTAACGAGCTCGTTAAGAGGTTAGCTCGTTAAGTGTTTTGCGACTTTATTACCAAATACACTGATATTTTTTGTTGAAAATATGTGAGAAGGTTTTGCATTGCAAAAGCTTATCACATTCTTTCAATAAAAAATGGTGGCTTATTTGAGATATTAACGTTTGAAATTTTAACGAAACGTAACTAGCGACGTCGTTAGTTTTGAACAACCGGGCCCAGATTTTTATATCGCGAAAATGTTCATCAAAGCTTCTACAAGAATGAATTTTATTTTCGTGGAATTTATCGTTGTGTAAACGCCGGCGAATCACTCACAGGGTACAGTCCGAATGGCCTAATGTTGTTATGCTTGTAAGGGATTCGCCGGCGTTTATACATCAATAAAGTCCATAAAAATAATAATTCATCCCTTATTGTTATATCTAGGCTTTAAACGTTTTCGTGAAATCCACTGTTTAAGTAAGCATTTTCCCATGTAAAAAAAAATAGGAATCAAAGTTGACCCTGCCATAGATTAGGCCAAGGGCAACGCAGGGTTATCATTCGAAAAAAACAAACAAACTTTGTAGACCCGAGTTTTCAATGCTACGTACAAAGTTTCAAGGTCAGAGGCCTTTCGTTTCTGAAGAATACGTTTTTTTTAACGCGTTTGACATATATGGACATGGCAGCCATCTTGGTCACGTGACCAAGACCATCTGAACAAACTTTTGTTTTCCTGTCCAAGGGAGACTCCATATAGAATATGGCTTTACAGAATCTCTGTGGCCTTGAACACAGGCCAAAGCATTACCTTGAACTTTGGCAAAATAATGCCCTCATCTGCTAATTTTGTTTACCGTATACATGTATACAAAATATATTCAGACTTCAACAGTTTCTGAGAATTCTACTGTTAAAGCATTTTTCCATATTAGAATATGACGAACAAAAGTTGGCCTTGCTGTAAATAAGGTCAAGGTCACACATGGTCATCATTTAAACACATTCAGTAAGATCCGAGACCCAGCTGCTACCTACGAAGATTCGACGTCATTGGTTTTCGGTTCTGGAGAAGAAGATTGTTTCTAAGGAATGAATTTCATTTTTCTGATGTTTATCGAAGTATAAACTGCATTGGGTCGCATGCAAAGTAAGTGAACCCCGAAGGGGCTCATGTAAAATTTGCTAGCGACCCAATGTAGTTTATACTTGATAAACACCAGAAAAATTAATACCATTGCTTATACATGTATTTACATTTCTTTTCTATTATTTGACCACAAGTTTGCGTTAGGGGTTAGAGTTGAAGCAGAAAAACATTTATACACAGTTTTTCTACTAAAAGGGGAACAGCGTCAACGACGTAACAATGACGTCATAACGTCGCCTACGTCCAATCAAATTGGATAATTATGGTTTATTTTCACGTCACTCAACGTCATGTACCGTCGCGTGAACCAATGTAGTTATTTATGGAATGAATTTCATTTTTCTGATGTTTATCGAAGTATAAACTACAAAGTAAGTAAACCCCGAAGGCGTTCATGTAAACTTTGCTAGCGACCCAATTTTGTTTATACTTCGATAAATACCAGAAAAATTAAGTTCATTGCTTATACTTACATTATTTTCTATCTTTTATTTGACCACAAATTTGCGCTAGAGGCTACAGTTGAAGCAGAAAAACATTTATAAGCAGTTTTCTACTAAGAGCGGAACAGCGTTAACGACGTCATTACGCTGACTACGTCCAATCATATGCACTGAATCATGGTTTATTTTGACGTCACTAAACGACATGTAACGTCGCGTGAACCGATGTAGTTATTGAAGTATAAACTTCATTACGTTCTAATGGGTTACCATAGAGTTTTTCAATAAGGGCACTTAGAATGTAAATATTGAAGTATAAACTACGTTATGTTCTAATGGTTTACCATAGGGCTTTTCAATAAATGCACGAATAATGTAAATTTATGGTTTTAATTATATACTGATATGAAGGACATCTTGGTCATGTGACCAAAATCATATGAATAAATTTTCGTTCTCTCGATCCAGGAAGAGTTCACGGAAATATGGTATCAATTTTCTAAGTGATTTAAGAGGAGAAGCTGTTTGAAAAGGTTGAAGTGCGACAGACTTTCATTGACATTGACCAAAGGTCAAAGAATGACCTAGACCATTGGCAACATAATACCTAACAAGTTTAGCTTTTGAAAAAGCTTGAGAGGTTATCCATTAGCAAATGAATCTATAGGATGCAAGTGGTAAAGCAGAAAATTGGCAGCAACACAAGTTAATTTTATTGTATTCTTAGATTTGTTGAAGCTGTAGGTAAGTGGCTAGTTTGGCAGCTTTTTCTTTTTGTCTATTGGTGAGCTTCAGTGCTATTAACTTTTGTTAGATGGCCTGTACTGTTTACTAATGGCTCTTCGTAAGTGGACTGTACTCTCTGGTAAGTGCTTGTATTAGGTGAGATTCTTGTATTAGGCGAGATGAAGTCTTCAGGATAAGTTTTACAGCTCATGTCATAGCAATGCTGGAAGGGACCCTGCAGCTGGGTGCGCCAAACTATAGGAGCAAATACTGGTAAATAGTGGAACCTGTATTTAGCGTTAATTAAGCAGAACTTGTTATTGATCTGTACTGTTAAGTGATAACTGAACTTTCAGGTAACTCTTTGTATAGGGTGAGATAAAGTGTTTTAAGATATAAGCTATAAAGATCATGCATTAGCGATGCTGGCGAGAACCCTATAGCAGGGTGTGTCAAATGTAGAAGTACCGGGAAATAGTGGGACCTGTATTTTAGCAAAAGGAAACGGCGTACAAATCGAGTACGAATTCCTATCTTAATATGGTTATCCCCGAGGGGATAACCAAAAAGGTAAAGGTTTCCCATATCCTAACAGCCGTTGGGGCAGTGTGGGTTAGAGACCCACTGTATCTTGGGTACAGCTGATGAAAGGCGGAGCCCATCTTCCTTTCGCTGCCTTATCATTCCCTGATTCGAAAAAGGTACCCATTTACTGCTGGGTTGACAAAGAGAGTTTTCCAGTCGTCGAATGGCTACAGTGAGCCGCGAACTCATAACCATAATGGCGGATGTCGCAACGCAGTGTCTAGAGGAATCGTTGATGCAATTAAAGCTTCAGCATTTAAGGATATGCAAGAAAAAGAATCTACCACGGGTGTGAGGTACGGATAGACAAATCTGTCCCTCGGGTCAATTGTTGACATCACTCGGCAAGCCTCGTGATGCTAAACAGTGACCCTTGGGACAGATTTGTCTATCCGTACCCCACACTCATGGTAGATTCTTATATCTTAGACTTAAAATTCTCTCATATAAAAGCATAACGAACCAAAGTTGATATTGCCATAAATTAGGTCAAGGTCAACATATGGTCATCCTTTGAACAAACTTTCTAGGGCTTTAGTCCTTGACGTTATTGAAAAAGTTTCAAGGTCATTGGTTGTTTTTGTTCTGGAGAAGATTTTAAATTAGGTTTTGACCATATATGGGCATGACAGCCACCTTGGTCATGTGACTAAGACCACCTGAACAAACTGTTCTTCCGCTGCCCCAGGGAGACTGAACATGAAATATGGCTTTAGACTCCGCGGGCCAAGTGGCTAAAGAGGAGGAGATGGTTGAAAATGTTTACCCATAAAGATTTCCGCATAAAATTTGATTTCAGTCGATCCAGTAGTTTCTGATAAGATGTTGAATGTTGACGACAACCAACGACGGAGACCTGGCCATACTATAAGTTTACCAGTGAGCCTTCGGCTTAGGTAAGCTAAGTAAAAGCCATGAAAAGGCAGGTAATCACAGCAGTCCATTTGTAACATTTGCCCACTTGATCACATGTTTCCCTACTTAGAGAGTGGTATATATGTATATTCTAGGAGCTTTAAGGGTGGGTACTTTGCAAAACCTACCTTGCAGTAAAATAATGGCTGCTGACAGGCCGATTTGTACCAGTTGAATATCCATTCTGTAAAAAAGAAAATAATAATATGAATGATATTAGTCTGTTGGTAATGCAGGGACCAAACACGGTTTTTCATGCATTAACATTTGCCAGGTCCCGAGGGAGCTGTTGAAAACCAAGGCTTAAGGCTCCCGAAGGATTTGACAAATACTAATGAAATGAAAAAACATGTTTGAGAGTCAATATTGCATAAATTCAACCACAATGCTACAAAAATAACGAACATTTTTGGGCACTATTTTTCGGCCTCATCGCCATTACGTTTTTTATTACTACGCACACTATGCGTTTCTATAAAAAATCTCTTTTTTTTCAGGCGACAGTCAGCTATCTCGATCTTTTGTCCAATCTTTAACAGCAGCTCACAAGTCCGAATCATATTCACTAAATGTTTCACTTAGATGTCGCCTGCTTTTCATTTTTTGCAATATTCGAATCTTTATAACTCTAGCATGAAAGTCTTTTATTGGTAACTACAACCTACCCGCTTGCTTCTGTACTGACAGAGTATTGCTCTGCAGCTTGCATACGAAAAGTCGCAAAGGCGGTCATTATAGCACGCAAATCGCCTTGCTAATCCATGGTTTAGTGTTTTTTAAAACATTCCTGTTAATAGCGTGTGACTTCGATGCATTATTTATGCAATAATAATTAATGTCAAAACAATAATTAAAGTACTATAAAAAAATCGGCCAATTCTCATAACCATGTCTTCCGCCGGGAGGCTGAAAGGTACGAATTCATAATAAGGGAGAGTCGGGTAACTTCGGACATGGGGGTAAAGTCGGACATACCATTGCAACCAGTTAAAATCAAGACGAGACGGCTCAAATGAGCCGTCTCGTCAGCATTTCACTGTTTGGCCAGTTATTTTTGTTTTAGTTCCAAACAACAGACATGTAAAGGAAACTATGTCACTGTCCGAATTTACCCGCTGTTCGAAGTTACCCGACTCTTCCCTATGCATCCGCTACAATACTCACTACACTACCGCCCCTTCTGGCAGAGCAGAAAAAAAATAATAAAAAAATAAATAATAATAATAAACAGTGCAAGGTCATAATGCTAGTGTAGCGATGTTACAAGTAACGGTCGTAGTGGCCGAGTTCAACATTCTGCTAGAGCATTCATTTTCACACAGGGGCGAAATAACCTAGGTTATGAAACCCAAATTCAGCCATTCCAGGTAAGCCGGTATATGATGATACGCCAGGCGAAACAATATTCGTTCATAAGACCTTGTCACGAAAACAAAACCTTTAGGACGTGCGGATGCACATACGTTCATGGCAGTTTTCTAAAACTCTAAGGTAATGGCATATAAATGAAACTATATTTACCTTTCGACTTCACAAAAAGATGTGTGAGGTGGCACTACACGAAGATTAATCACGCGTGTTGTGCACTGATTCGTGAATAAACTAAGGTTTTTTCACAACGTAAGACTACTGATATTTGACGAGGAATATAAAGGCTCTCAGCAAACACATGATGTAAACGCAACTTTTCTGAAAAGTAGTATTCTGGTTGCGTCTGACCTTATGTTGTAGCGACGTATATACAATGTTATATGCTACTTATGTGTATCAAAAGGACACTGAGTGACGCGGGATTTAGATCTTGTTGTCTTCTGCATAGGAAATCAATGTTGTTCCAACGTTGAAGGCTCGTAAGTCAGAGGTCCTGGGTTCGAATCCCGGTCTGGCCACATACTTTCGTTTCTCCTTCCGCTGATTCAAGAAGGGCAGTTGTCAGTTACTGGCGAAAGTATGTGCACTTAGTACTGGTTAACCGCTTAGGAGGTCTAAGCCTGCCCAGGAATAGTGTGGTTAGGTTAACTGACCGTCCCGACATGACCTTAGTTGTTTACCGTGGACGTTAAGCATCAAATCAACCAACCAACCAACGTTGAAGGTTAAAGGCCCCATTGTTCAATCAGAGGTAAAATGTGTCGTTGCAAGCTTATCACTACAGTTTCGTCATTGTGAATGACAGCGATTGACTATCTTTAAACAAATGAAACACCCTTGACTTTCACATAAAAATGTTTTAAAAATGATTTGGGTCATTTTAGATTCTAAAATTTAGGTTAGTTTAAAATTTCAAAAAAAATATTTCACATTTAAGTAAAATTCTCTCATTAAGGCTACGTAATAAAGCAGGAAGTAAACGTTTGCAGATATACTCAAGATACATTCGTGCTCCTGTATTATTGAATTTATTAAACAAGTTGGGGGAAAAAGATAAGATGCGAGGCTGTGCCGAGCATCTTATCGGTTTTCCCCAACAAGTTTAATAAATTCAATAACACAGGAGCACGAATGCAAGATTCTATTTATCATATGACACTAAAATCGCATTTTATTAGCAAAATTTGCACTAAAACGTAACGATTTCGCCATTAGAAAACGCGATGTTTTTATTGACGTCAACGTATAACGTTACGACGTAATTTGCATATTTAATCTACTAGTGGATTATCGTATTTAATGCATGGTTTTATTATACTCTCAGATGCGACGTCATATGATAAAAGACATTATAGACTCACGTGAAAGGTTTTAGCTGTAATGTCATGACGGACCATATACCCCAAACGGACCAAATGGACTTTTTGGGTGGACCATATTGACCAAAACAGGCTATGGTACTGTGACATGAAAATTTTGATATTTATCCTTTTTATCCAAACTTATGATTGTTTCTAACAGTTTTTTTTTGTTGTGAGCCCGGCGTATTTTGCGGGTTATTAAAACTTAGCGAAAATCCCAACAGTCAGGTAGAATTAGTTCATTTAATCTGAAACTATGTTCTTATATCAACTCTTTTTGACAAGAAAATTAGACTGGGCCACCTTCTCTGAATCAGTCTTGGTCCGTGAAAGTGATAGAAGGGGAGAGTCGGGTAACTTCGGACAGCTGGGTAAATTCGCACAGTGACATTGTTTCTTTTAAATGTCAGTTGTTGGGAACCAAAACAAAATTAACCGGTCAAACAGTGAAAATTCTGATAAGACGGCGTCTCATCTGGATTTTCACGGTTTGCCATGATATGTCCGAATTTACCCGCCTGTCCGAAGTTACACGACTCTCCTCTACGCAAATGTATTTTAACGCATACGGTTTGATTTTGTATCATGTGAGCATTAATATCATGCGTTTTATTCCTGGTGGACCATACTCCTCAGTGCCCCATATTCCCAAAAATTCCGCTGTTTATGTTTTGAACACTTGTTTTGCACCTTCACATAAGAACTCAATGAAAGTAAGAATTTGACACCTATTTGATCAAAATTCAATTGGTAGTTGATGGTTTCATATTTTTCATTATTTTTGGTAACAGCAGATGGCGGCAATTTTGGATGGTCAGTTTGCAAAAAAAATGATATGGCTTCATGCAAGGATCATTCTGACACAAAGTTGCTCCAAATTTATTCAGAAGTTCTTGAGAATTGTCATTTTCATGTTTTGCTATTAAAAGCAGCTGACGGCCATCTTGGGTTGCCTGGTCATATAAATTCGGAAGAACTCCATAAACGGGCCATTGTGACTGACTTTGACTCGGATCTGTTTAGCGTTTCTGAAGATATTGGCATTTTAGCAAAGTTGGTTCGTAAACAGAAAGTAGATCACTGTGACCTAATTGTAATACAGATTTTTTCATTTTGGTAATTCTTGCAAGAATTCCGCGGAATGCTATGTCGCACCTGTAATGCTTTTCCTTAGTAGCAGAGGTCATGGATAGGAGAAAGTGAAAGCTAAAATTGAAAATTAAAAAAGACAAAAAACGAAATAGTTTCATATGTTATTCTGACACAAATTTAATCAAAATCTGCCAAGTGGTTCTTATGGTACGGCCATTTTCATGTTTGTGCTATTTTTAGTAATATTGGCTGGCAGCCATTTTGGATAGCCAATTTGCCAAAAACCAAATTGTAATAGCTATAAGCAAGGATCAGTCTGACACAATATTGGTCCAAAATTATTCGACATTGTGACTTAATTCCTCTAAAGATTTTTCTCATTTTCATAAAATTTCGAAAAGAAGGTACTATTGATATTCCATACAAAGTTTCAGCCAAATATACCTATTGATTCCAGAGAAAGTGTTAATAGTGTTGTTTTGTTATTTTTAGTAACAGCGGCCATCTTGAATTCTCGACCAGGCTGAGTTTCTGTTATCTGAATTTCTGAAGTCTAATCATACCTCAGATGAAATTTGTGAACCATGAGTGAAGTGGTTTTGGAGAAATTAATTGTACAAATCTTAATGCCAGGGTTGACGTAAATGTGAACTGACTGACGGACGGACAGAATGACGGACGGAAAACCGGAAGCCTATATCGCACCTTGCTAAAGCAGGTGTGACAAAACTATAGTCCTATTAATGATGCATGCATAAATTTCAACTGGATATATCCAGTGGTTCTGGAGAAAAGTTGATTTTATTAGTTTTGCTATTTTTAGTAATGACAACCATCTTGGATTCTCGATCAGGCTGAATTTACCATTCTGAAGCCCTGCAGTCTGATCATGCTGCACGTATAATTTGAGAACCATGGGTAAAGTCATTTCAGAGAATATTTCATTTAAATAGACTGAAATGCTAGGGTCGACGTATATATTTTTAAGGGTCGACGTTAATTGTAAACAATCACTGTGACCTAATTTCGCTATAGATTTATTTTTTCATTTTCATAATTCTGAAAACCAAGGTCCCACTTCTGTTCCATGCAAAATTTCAGCCAAATAAACCAAGCGGTTCTGCAGAAAAGGTTTTTATTGGTTTTGCTATTTTTAGTCACGGCGGCCATCTTGGATTCTCGACCATGCCGAATTTTACCATTCTGAAGCCCTGCAGTCTGGTCATGCTGAATGTGAAATTTAAGAACCATGGATGCAGTGATTTCAGAGAATAAGTCATTTGAATGGACTTAAATGCTAGGGTCGACGTAAAATGTGAACGGACTGACGGACGGACGGACTGACGGAAAACTTGATGCGTATATCGCACCTTGCTAAAGTAGGTGCGACAAAAATGTTACTCGATAAAGCCGAAGAGTAGTGGTATAGGCTTTTGACTGCGGATGAAGGTATTGTAGTTTAAGTTTAAGCATATTTTATTGCTATAAGAAGGTATTGTAAGATCGAATACAGTACTAGTATCATTCGTTTTTAGTTATTTTCATTTTTCCCCTTTTCTTTATTTCTAATGTAATTAATGAAAATGTCTGTTTTTACTTCATAATTTAAGACGTTTTTTTTATGATTCAGGGTCCCATAAATTTTCGTAGAGATGTCAGTGTAACGGTTTTATATGATTCCTTCCATTCTCTGAAAATAGTCCTCCTTCTGATACCAGCTGCTTTTATTGTCTGTGGACTATATGAGCCACGACGTGAGAAAACCAACAATGTGGTTGTGCGCCCAGCGCAGACTCAGATCAGCCTGGGCATCCGCCCAGTCTGATCAGAGTCTTCGCTGTCCGCATGGAGGTAGCTTAGACCCTTAGCTATCTTTTAAGCGCTTAGCGAAGGGTCTGATCAGGCTGGGTAGATGTCCAGGCTGATCTGAGTCTGAGCTGGGCGGACAACCACTTTGTTGGTTTTCTCGTGTCGCGGCTCAATAATGATCCTCCTCCAGGTGCTTGGTTTTCCTGAAAATGTTTGATGTAGAAGTAACTAGTATTTTCTTCTGTGGCTATGAGATGCTTTATAGTCGTCACTTTTGTAGATTTTAATATACTTTTATATAGTAGAAAGATAGTGCATCTCGATCAATAGCTAAAGGGGGTGTTCGGGTCAGGCCATAGTGCTGGATAACTTTCGGTGCTGGAGCGTCCTATTAGTTTGGTTGATAATGGGGCAAGGGGTTACATGTACTGTGCTTGCAGTAGGTGCGGGTGGAAGTTGTTTCGATAGTTTTGACTCGCCTGCTATACCTCTTTTTTGGGGCGGACAACTTAGCACTCGACATAGTCCCACAAACAAAAGTCCACGTGTTTAATCTCTCAAACATAAGTCAGTGATTCACCTTGTAGTTAATAAAGCGATGCATACCAGTTTAAAGTAAGCGTGGTTTCGGAAAGGTTTATTACAGGGTCAGATTGAATCGCCGACCTTATGACACGACAGGCTAGAAATTTTACCTATATCGGTGTTACTTTAAGGTGGTGATGATCACTAATTTGGGGCAAGGACAAAACTCTGCGTAAAACGCTGAAAATATAACTGATCTCCCCAAAACCTAGCAGACCTCTTGTTTATGTTATTTCTCATAATTCAAAATCCCAAAATGCAGGATTTGTTGATGTTAAAAAGTGTTTTTATAAGGAAAGATCAAAGGGTAATTTTCTGCGCAGAAATCTAAAAAAAAAATAAAAAAAAAAAAATAAAAAAATAAATGAATTCGTTATCGAAAATATACTTAGTGCTGAGGGTACTTTGTTGCATTACGGAGAGCGTCCTAGCAATTATCTTTTCTAACTCTTTCACATATTATCAGGCTGAGCAGATAAAAAAGACGTAGCCTGTGTCCATTTTTTTCTCAAAACACACAGGTGAGACTATTTTAACAAGGTTGAACAATTTCATATACGCACCTGTCATAGTGTCAGTAATGTATTGTCTATATTGTAGGTGTAATATAGGTATGCTTGCCTACCCTATATTTAATGAATTTCTTTACCTTGTACATGGTTGAAAATTTGAGAAAAAGCTACTGTTTTCATCTGGTCTAAATTACAATTTGAGAAAGAGTTGGAACAAATAATTGCTAGGACGCTCTTCATTATGCAATTGCGTACCTTCAGCGCTACGTAAATTTTAAATAACGATGTTCTGCGCAGAAAACCATCCTTTGATCTTTCCTTATAAAATCACTTTTTTAAGCAGCATGTACCTCTATTTCGTATTCTAAACTGTAGAGAACAACAACAACAACAAAAACAAAAAAAAAAAAAAAAAAAAAGAAATCTGCTTACTTTCAGAGAGATACGTTATTTTTTATGGTTTTATGCAGATTGTTGCATTTACTATAGACCACCACCTAAACGTCTGTTGGGAATAACATCCTAGTGGTTATATGATAGAAAATATGATTTAAATTCTAAAATATCAATGAACAGCATTACAGCCCACTGAACACACAGCCAAATTTGAATCAACATTGATTCAACGTCATGATGTTGAATCAACGTTGATACAATGTTGATTCAGCGTGGTGTTTCTGTTTTGTTATGTCTACATGCTAAGTCATAACCAATCCTTCGCGTTTCTTTCTCTGTTCGTTACCCGGTCTGGCCACATTCTTTAGTTTCTCCTTCCGCTGATTGAAGAAGGGCAGTTGTCAGTTACTGGCGAAAGTATGTGAACTTAGTACTGGTTAACCGCTTAGGAGGTCTAAGCCTGCCCAGGAATAGTGTGGTTGGTTAACTGGCCGTCCCGACATGACCATAGCTGTTTACCGTAGAAGTAAAGCAACAAATCAATCAAAACCTTTCTCTGTTCGGTTTTGCGATTACCCAGGGATATAAAACATGACCACGTGTCGTGAAATAACTCACCGGGTACGCCCCTTGTATAAGACCAGCTTGATATGAGTGTCTGCCTGCAATGTGAACAAGAGGGCCATGAGGCCCTGAAACGCTCACCTGAACAATTGGCAAGGTGGCTTATACTTATCATGTCTGAAATTGTCAAAATATGAGTTTTGGGTCAAAAGTCAAAGAATGACTATGACCACTTGTACTCATAAATCTTCATGTACTCATTAGACAACCATATATACCATTTTTAGGCCAAAATCTCCAAAACTTTCCATGAAATTTTATGTTCTAGCATTTTCCCATATTTGACCATGCCGCAAAAAAGGTCAAGGTAAACCCAAGGTCGCCATTTGAACAGTATTGGTAGTACTCTAGTACTCCATGCTATTTACCAAGTTTCAGGGCCATAGGTGTATTGGTTCTGGGGAAGAAAAATATTAAAGATTTATCCCGTAAGTAATAATGGCGGCCAAGTTGGTCATGTGACCTGGACCGTTTGAACAAATTTTCATTCAATCAACCCCTGGAGGCTCTATATGAAATGTATTCACAATTGGCCCTTTGGCTTTTGAGGAAATGGTTGAAAATGTCAAAATATGAGCAATCTGGATCAAAGGTAAAAAAATTGACCTTGACCTCTTGTACTCATAATTCTTCATGAACTCATTAAGACAACTGTATATACCAATTTTTTAGGTCAAAATCTTAAAACTTTCCATGAAATCTTATGTTCTACCATTTGCCCATATTTGACCTTGCTGCAAAAGGTCAAGGTCAACACAGGGTCATAATTTGAACGATCTTGATAGTACTCAAGTACCCAATGCTACTTACAAAGTCTCAAGGCCATCCGTCAATCAGTTCTGGAGAAGAAGATTTTTAAAGGTATTTACCATATATGGGCATGGCGGCCATGTTGGTCATGTGTCCAGGACCGTTAGAAAATATTTTCATTCCATCAACCCCTCGAGGCTCTATATGAAATTTGGTTTCAATTGGCCCAGTGGTTTTAGAGCAGATTGTTTGAAATTGTCAAAATTTGAGATTTTTGGGTCAAAGGTCAAAGAATGACCTTGACCTCTTGTACTAAAAAATCTTCATGTACTCATTAAGATGATTCTATGTACCAATTTTTAGGCCAAAATCTTCAAAACTTACCATGAAATCTCATGTTCTAGCATTTTCCCATATTTCACCTTGCCGTAAAAAAGGTCAAGGTCAACCCAGGGTCATAATTTGAACAATCTTGATATTACTTGAGTACCCAATGCTACATACCGAGTTTCAAGGCCATCGGTCTACTGGTTCTGGAGAAGAAGATTTTTAAACGTTTTTACCATATATGGGCGTGGTGGCCATGTTGGTCATGTGACCTGGACCGTATGCATAAATTTTCATTCCCTCAACCCCTGGAGGATCTATATGAAATTTGGTTACAATTGGCCTAGTGGTTTTTGAGGAGATTGTTTGATATTGTCAAAATATATGAGTTCTGGGTCAAAGGTCAAAGAATGACCTTGACCTCTTGTACTCATAAATCTTCATGTAGTCATCAAAATGACTGTATGTACCAATTTTTAGGCCAAAATCTTCGACAGTTTCCAAGATATCTTATGTTGCAGCATTTTGCCATATAAAAGCATGAGTAAGCAAATTTGACCTTACCGTAAAAAAGGTCAAGGTCAACCCAAGGTCATAATTTGAACAATCTTGGTAGTACTCGTGTACCCGATGCTACATACCAAGTTTCAAGACCATCGACCTATTGGTTCTGGAGAAGAAGATTTTTTCAGGTTTTTACCATATATGGGCATGGCGGCCATGTTGGTCATGTGACCAGGACCGTTTGAACAACTTTTCGTTCCTAAGGTCTCAGGAGGCTCTGTATGAAATTTGGTTACAATCAGCCCAGCGGTTTCAGAGGAGAAGTCGTTTGAAATTGTGGACGGACGACGGACGGACGCCGGACGCTGGAGCCTTACCATCCTATAAGCTCCCCCGGAGCCTCTGGCTCAGGTGAGCTAAAAATGACCTTGACCTCTTGTACTCATAATTCTTCATGAACTCATTAAGACAACTGTATATACCAATTTTTTTAGGTCAAAATCTTCATAACTTTCCATGAAATCTTATGTTCTACCATTTTCCCATATTTGACCTTGCTGCAAAAGGTCAAGGTCAACACAAGGTCATAATTTGAACAATCTTGATAGTACTCAAGTACCGTATGCTACTTACAAAGTCTCAAGGCCATCGGTCAATTGGTTCTGGAGAAGAAGATTTTTAAAGGTTTTTACCATATATATGGGCGTGGCACATACAAACTTTCCCTATTACCCTTGGTAAATAGTCATTATGTCAGAAACCAACCAAACTAGGACGGTAACCAGATGCCGATTATGCGCAGTAAGCGATCTCGCCACGTGAGTTGCTAAGGAAGCGTATAATTATACGCTACATTCGCCAAAAATGATTTCGGCCGAGAGTATTGACTTTAATGTCAATCTCTGCGCAATTTGAGTGTTTGTTCATTGGCCTAGGATAAGCAAACCTATTTCCTAGTCAGATTTGACATTAATCCAGTTTCCCCTTTGTTACCATAGTTTAATGGGGTATGAACAACGAAAAAGTACAGCGAAATGACATATTATAGGCGTCATGCTTTACTGTCAGATCCTCATTACTCCGCTTTGTTATTTACCTATATGTATGTAAAAGTTTTCTGTAAACCAAAGGATACAGCGATTTAAATGACAAAACCTGCCGCCGTTAACTTAAATGTTATCAGCATGATCAACAAACTTTGAGATGGTAAATCCATGATTGGATTTGACATCCAGAAAGTTTAATTCGTCATATCGATAACTAGTGCCCTACGGGCATTTGTGCATTTGTCCTTTTATATAGATTCATGAATATCGAAACTAGGACAGATAAAGCAGCTAAATACCATTTATTTTTTTATGGCATGATTTTCTCACGTCTGGATAAATAAGACAATTTAAATATCCTTTATCACAAAGCTGACATGTTGAAATTTAAACATCACAGTCGAAGCGCGTGGCAGTTTAGCCCCTGCTGTGACTTCAGGGCTAATGTTTACCTTTTAAACAAGTATGTTTACCATAGCAACAATATATTTTTATATTGTATATTCATCGGAGAAATAGGGAAAAATATTTGTGAACCAGGGAAAATTCGGAAAAGTCTTATTTTTTTTCATTACACCAGATAGATGTGTTTTGTGGATAACGAAGCAGACAGATATAAAGTTGCATTTTAAGGTAAACGTTTACCGAAAATGTATCTTTTCTTTGTTTAAAACGTAATATATTATGTACGCGAAAGGTATTTGGCTAATGCGCACATGAAGGTAATTTCTAAGACTTCCAGGATGCAATGCGCATACACTACCCGCAAAATGTCAAGGGAGGCAACACGAGCTGATTGCGCAACAAAATGGCGGATCTAAATTACCCAAGGAAGTTTGTATGTGCGTGGTGGCCATGTTGGTCATGTGTCAAGGACCGTTAGATAATATTTTCATTCCATCAACCCCTCGAGGCTCTATATTAAATTTGGTTTCGATTGGCCCAGTGGTTTTAGAGCAGATTGTTTGAAATTGTCAAAATTTGAAATTTCTGGGTCTGGGTTTTTACCATATATGGGCATGGCGGCCATGTTGGTCATGTGACCAGGACCGTTTGAACAACTTTTCGTTCCTAAGGTCCCAGGAGGCTGTATATGAAATTTGGTTACAATCGGCCCAGCGGTTTCAGAGGAGAAGTCGTTTGAAATTGTGGACGGACGACGGACGGACGACGGACGGACGACGGACGACGGACGCCGGACGCCGGAGCCTTACCATCCTATAAGCTCCCCCGGAGCCTCTGGCTCAGGTGAGCTAAAAATTGTAAATCTGACAGACAAATCGGCTGACAAAGAGAGAAAAGGCAAACTTATGTTAATGGTAAGATGTTTCCATCTTAATGATCGTCTCTCTCTCTCTCTCTCTCTCTCTCTCTCTCTCTCTCTCTCTCTCTCTCTCTGCACCCCCTACCGCCGTATCTATACGTTATAGTCTCCGCAACCAAATTATAATTTTGAATCAAGAGGCGAGGAGGTATCGGAATGAGCCCGAGTCTATTGTATGTTACAATTTATGATTTCTACTATGTCGGAAAAGTCCGTTTTGACGTGTGTGCTTCGTCAACACAACTCAGAAAGGAGTTGAACAATTTTAACGATGCTTGGTGGGATTATTGAATATGTCAGCAAAATGGGTTGTGAGCAAGAATAACACTCACATTTTTTCTATGCCGCGTAGCGCAATCGGTAGGGCACCTGACTCATAAGTCAGAGGTCCTAGATTCGAAACCCGGTCTGGCCACATACTTTCCTTTCTCCTTCCGCTGATTCAAGAAGGGCAGTTGTCAGTTACTGGCGAAAGTATGTGCACTTAGTGCTGGTTAACCGCTTAGGAGGTCTAAGCCTGCCCAGGAATAGTGTGGTCAGGGTAACTGACCGTCCCGACATGACCATAGTTGTTTACCGTGGACGTTAAGCATCAAGTCAATCAATCAATCAAATCCAAATACGCCCTCAGACACATATGAGCCGCGACAGGACAAAACCAACAAAGTGGCTGTGCGCCCAGCGTAGACTCAAATTAGCCTGGGCATCCGCCCAGTCTGATCAGACTCTTCCCTAAGCGATTAAAAGGTAGCTAAGGGTCTAAGCTACCATCATGCGGACAGCGCAGACTCTGATCAGACTGGGCGGTTGCCCAGGCTGATCTGAGTCTGCGCTGGGCGCACAACCACATTGTTGGTTTCTCGTGTCGCGGCTCATATATTTTAGTTCCTTTGCGGTTTGTAGCTGGTGCATTTGGTGCCTTGTAACATTTAAAACCATTCGGTCAGTCTGTCGTTTAAAATCTTTCAATAACACTTGAGAAGGACCAGGGTAATTTCTAACTGACCGATCTTAGGCGGCACTTCAGTTGTGGTCACTCATTGCAACACCGTCGCGGACGGTTCCGGCCATTGCCGGACCGCTTTTTCTACAAGCATAATATTGATCTTACTCTTTTTCGTTCATTTTTTCTTTCTCTGTTTATTTCAAACTTATAGAGTTTAAGATTTTTTTCATTCCTTGATCTTCTGAAAGATCCTATGAAACATGTATAAGTTACGCCTGGCACACGAATTCTATGACGACAGTCTTAACCCTTAATGCGCCAAAAAGCAGACGACAAAATTTACGTCTGCAGAAATTTGAAAAAATGTTTTGTCCAAGCTATATCATATTCTATAGTGCAAACAGTGAATATCCAGATGAGGTGGGCAAACAGAATAGATCCAGATGAGGTGGCTCATTATGAGCCATCTCATTTGGATCTAAACTGTTTGCAAATTCAACAATTTATTTTCTTTGGCGCTTTAAGGGTTAACGATGGATAGACATATGGCTAACGGCGCATGTTTGTCGGATAAGCTGTGAACCAAAAACGTTTATATTTATCGGCCCATCATTCAGGAGTTGGGCTTTGGGGCTTCAGCACCGCCATCTGGGCTTCAGTGTTATGTATATAATAGGTAGGCCTCCAGATAATAAACAGTATCTGATGATAGTTTCAGATAATTTATCCATGTGATTAGATTAAAGTATATGTTGTGACATCTCAATAGGATCGCCTCGGCGAGGCTATTCTAATGAGATATCACTACATAATACATTTCAAGGCAACAAAAAGACATCCAAAATTCTCATCAAATTAATCCAATAAAGTCGGACATTTCAAGTCCCCCCCTCCCACATGCCCCCGCCCCCACCCAACTCTCCTCCTCCACACACGTGTATCTCTGCACCTGCCATGGTATGGACGCCGATGCTGAGGGTAGAGCAAACGGAATGGAAAAAAGCAGTGTTTAATTTGATGAAACAGGTGTAACAAACTCGTTTTACATGGAGATATATGTTTTTATTTCTTAAATTTACAGAACTTTACAAACATATTTTACATGCAGATATATGTTTTTATTTCTTGAATTTACAGTCATAAACATGTTTTACATGCAGATATATGTTTTTCTCTTCTTGAATGTACAGTCATAAACATGTTTTACATGCAGATATATGTTTTTATTTCTTGAATGTACAGTCATAAACATGTTTTACATGCAGATATATGTTTTTATTTCTTGAATTTACAGTTGCAAATATGTTTTACATGAGTATATGTATATTTTTCTTAAATTTACAGTTACAAACATGTTTTACATGCAGTTATATATTATTTTTTATTTCTTCAATTTACAGTTCATGCATTTGATAAATTAAGAAACATGCACTTGCCATAAAAGTTCTAAGTATTGGAACAGGCATGCAGATAAATCTCTTTTTATTACTTGAATTTACAGGTCATGCATTTGAAAAAATAAGAAACATGCACTTGCCATAAAATTTCTAAATATTGGGACAGATAGGTCTGAGCAAACAGTGCAGACTCAAGTTAGAAAGTTCGCAAATGCGCAGTCTGATCAGGGGCTTGCACTGATTGCTATTCCATCTGCATTATTGGACGCATTACTTAATTGTTAAACCAAGCGATTCCATTTTTAGGACAATTACAGTAATTGAGACGCGACACGAGAAAACCAACAAAGTGGCATGAGCGCTCAAGGAAGACTCTGATCAGACTTGTCAGACTCAAGGAAGACTCTGGTCAGACTTTCCTACCCCTTCAGCGCAAAGCGAAGACTCTGATCAGACTGGGCGGATGCCCAGGCTGATCTGAGTCTGCGCTTGTCGCATAGTAACTTTGTTGGTGTTCTTGTGTCGCGGCTCATTATTATTGTTGTCCCAATTTTTAGAAATTTTCTGGTATTTTAACCACTTTCTACTTATTCTCGAATTCTGTGATAACGTCTTTGATAAACGTATAAACACGTTACAGGCTGACTTTGCAGCTCCACTTTTCTGTTAAAAATAAAGTACACACTTTCCAAGTCCGTTAACACATCATAGTCTGGCATGAAGATCTTGTCTACGTTTACTTAAACTCTAATGCAAACTAAACTAGGGGTTAATTGCCCCTTTTAACATAATAAACATTTTCTAACGGACATGGTGTCAGGAATTACGGAAATGAACCGCGACACGACAAAACCAACACACTGGTTGTGCGCCCAGCGCAGACTCAGATCAGCCTGGGCATTCGCCCAGTCTGATCAGAGTGTTCGCTGCCCGCATGCAGATAGCTTTGACCCTTGGCTACCCTTCAAACGCTTAGCGAAGAGTCTGATCAGACTGGGTGGATGCCCAGGCTGAGCTGAGTCTGCGCTCTGCGCACAACCACTTTGTTGGTTTTCTTGTGTCATGACTCAAATGTATCTTTCCTTGTTCCTTCCTGGATATGACTCCTAGGCCGCTAAACATTCGTAACATCCTCTACACTGTCAAGCATTACTCGGCTAACACAAACAGAACAATTTTTGACTACAGTATATTCGTCTTGTTTCACTTGAATACCCTCGAAACGAAAACTGTGGTAAAAACCAAGGTAATTCCTGCAAAAGAAAGAAATAATAGAGTAAATTAAACCTTTTTATTGCCTTTATATACTATGGGATTGGGCTACAAGTTCTCATAGCAGTAGTAAAGGCCCTCCACCTACTAACAATAGACCCGTTTGCTTTGCTACTACACTACATACACAACGTGTTAAGGCAGGTACAATCTACAGCAAGGTCAAAAATGCTTCCTTTATCATGTTTTCATATGAGAAAATGCTAAACCGGTAGATTTATTTGGCTTGGGTACATACAAATTAATGTTGGCATATAAAAAGGCAAAGGTTTCCCATAGCCTAATAGCCGCAGGGGTTGCGGGGGATAGAGACCCACTCTAATTGGGTCTCTAGTTAACATATATAAGCAACCGAATGAGTACATGAATATTCCAGGTCACTCATATTTCAGAAGGTTCAACAACTGAAACTTAAGTCTTCAAGGCGCGCTAAGTAGTGTAATCGGTTACCTGTTACCTGGAGCGAGTATTAATGTGAATGCGGTTATTTCCCTTAGACCCGCGAAGCGATAGATATTAATCGATATTAGGAATGTCAAATCGATGACCATATCCCCGGATCTGTACAGGTGTTGAACTTCTCTGAAGCCGGTTTTTGTCATCACCGTGTTTGATATTTTATCAGCATAATAACAATACGAAGGAGCTGGATGGATTTTAACAATATGGGTTTTCTTTTTCTTAGATCAAATCAATTTACTTTTCTCACTTGCTCACTTTTGTTCTAATAAGGCTTTTTTCCACATATTTAGGTCAATTTCGTAAGGATAGGCGAGAAAAATAGATCTTATTATTGGTCGTTTTAGTTTCTGAGAACAAAAACGTAAAACAATACTACTTATAATAAATTATGATATTTCGATCCCTCTTTGACGGTCTCAGCTTAACAGAAAGATTAAACCTGGTACAGACACCCATCCACCCACATATTTTTTTTTCTTTTGCCCCGCCCATTGGGGCTCGCGAAATATATATTGGTTGTCTGATGCTTCTGCGGCAGCGGCTGCTAGACCTGAGTGTCATTTATCGCAGGCCGAGTTATTCTAGTAGTCCTACAAATTCAGAGGCATTATCTCGACATGACTAAAATATTATTTTCTGGGACGTTAAACCACCACTCAACAACTTTTTTCTTTTGACTTTCTGTTTTGACAAAACTGTTCAAAAGTTTTATGCACATGCCGTCTTTCGGCTTTCTGCTAAGCTGCGTTATTAAAAAAAATTAGTTAACATATATAAGCAACCGAATGAGTACATGAATATTCCAGGTCACTCATATTTCAGAAGGTTCAAACATCTCAAGTTAAGCCACTGGGACCATTTTAACCACATTTAATACGGAGCCTCCAGGGTCGAGTGAACGAAAGTTCGTCCAAACGGTCCTGATCACATGACTAACATGTCTGCCACGCCCATGTCGCTCACTTGAGTAAAAAGGTCAAAAGTCAAACTAGGCTCATCATTTAAAAAAAATGATAATATATGAATTCTATGTGCTGCATATCAGGTTCAATGTCATGAGCCATTGGGGAGAAGAAGATTTTTTAAAGGTTTTTACCATATGAGCCGCGACACGACAAAACCAACAATGTGGTTGTGCGCCCAGCGCAGACTCAGATCAGCCTGGGCATCCGCCCAGTCTAATCAGAGTCTTCGCTGTCCGCATGGAGGTAGCTTAAACCCTTAGCTACCTTTTAAGCGCTAAAGCGAAGAGTCTAATCAGACTAGGCAGATGCCCAGATTGATCTGAGTCTGCGCTGGGCGCAAAACCACTTTGTTGGTTTTCCCGTGTCGCGGCTCATATATGCGCATGATGGACATCTGGGTCAGGTGACCAGAAACATTCAAGCGAACTGTCGTTTCCCTGACTTATGAAAGTTCCATATGACATTTTGCTTCAATCAAAACAATTGCTCCTTTTGGCGGAGACGCCTGAAACTATTGCAATATGAGAGATCATGGTCAAAGACCAATGAATGACCTTGACCCCTGGCACTCAGAAATTTTTAAGTAATCATTTACTTGACTGGATATATCAAAGTCTTTAAAATATTTGAAGCATTTTCTTATATAGAAGCTCCCGAGAGCAAAGTTGACCTTGCTGTAAAAAATGTCAAGATCAATTCAAGGCAGGTCATCATTTCAATAAATTTGATAGAACTCCAGTGCCTAATGCTTTATACAAGGTTGCAAGGCCATCAATCGTTTGGTTCCAGTGCAGAAAATATTTTTTAAAGGTTAATTTCCATTAACTGTTAAGTTCTAGCATTTTACGCATATTAAAGCCAGAAAGCAAATTTGATCTTGCTGTAAAAAAAGGTCAAGTCAACCAATGGTCATCATTTGAAATATCTTAATAGTTCTCAAGTACCCAATGCTACATACCAAATGTCAAGGCCATCAGTCAATTGGTTCTGGAGAAGAAGAGTTTTAAAGGGTTTTTTACCGTATGGTGGCCAAGTTGGTTATGTGACCGGGACCGTTTGAACAAACTAACATTCCCCCAACCCCTGAAGGCTCTATAAGAAATTTGATTACGATTGGCCCAGTGGCTTTAAGGAAATGCTTGCAATTGTCGAAATGTGAGAGAACTCGGTTAAAGATCAAAGAATGACCTTGACCTCTAGTACTAAGAAAATCTTCTTGTACTTATTTAGATAACTGTATATACCAATTTGTATGCCAAAATCTTCTATAATTTCCATGAACTCCTATGTTCTAGCATTTTCGCATATAAATGGTCAACCCAAGGCCATCGTTTGAACAATCTTGGTAGTACTTGAGTACTCGATGCTACATACCAAGTTTCAAGGCCATCGGTCAGTTGGATTCGGAGAATAACATCGTTAAAGATTTTACAATATATGGGCATAGCAGCCATGTTGGGCATGTGACCTAGGCCGTTTGAACGAAATTTTGTTCCGTCAAGCCCTGGAGGCTCTATATGAAATTTGGTTATAATTGGTCCACTATCTTTTTAAGGCTTTGTTCGAAACTGTCGAAATGTGACAGACCTTGACCTCTTGTACTGTATTAAAAAATCTTCATGTACTCATTCAGATGATTTTTATGCAAAATCTTCTATAATTTCTATTAACTCTTATGTTTTAGTATTTTCCCTTACAAAAGCACCAAAAAGCAAATTTGACCTTGCCTTAGGTCAAGATCAACCCAAGGTCATCGTTTGAATAGTCTTGGTAGTACTTGAGTATTCGATGCTACACATCAAGTTTCAAGGCGTTCAGTCAACTAGTTCTGGAGAATAAGATTTTTAAATGTTTCAACCACATATGTTGTTCATGTTTGTTTAGAATTGCTTTGACCTATTTTCGTTTTCCTTAACCCCTGGAGGCTCAATATGGCATTTGATTCCAATTCCAATTCCAAGTTGCTTTTGAGGAGATGTTTGAAATTGCTGAAATATAAGAGATCTTGATCAAAGGTCAACGAATGACTTGGACCCCTATTACTCAAACCTCTTCATGTACTCAATTAGTTGATTGTATATCCCAACTTTTATACCAAAACCTTCTATAGTTTCCATGAAATCTTATTTTATAGCATTTCCCCATATAAAAGCATTAGGAAGCAAGTTTGACCTTCTCTAAAAAAGGTCATCATTTGTAAACTGTTGTTAGTACTCGTGTACCCGATGCTACATACTGTACTAAGTTTCAAGGTCATAGGTTAACGGTTCTGCAGAAGATTTTTGGAGTTGTTTTATGGAGGCCATGCTGGTCATGTGACCCAGACCGTTTGAACAAACTTTCATTCCCCCGACCCCTGGATGCTCCATGCAAAATTTGGTTACAATCGGCTAAGTGGTTTCAGAGGAGAAGTTGTTGGAAGATGTTGACGGACGACGATGACGACCACGGACGACAGAGCCTGCTATCCTATAAGCTTGCCCGTAGCCTTCAGCTCAGGCGAGCTAAAAACCCTAAAAAAAATCTTCTACTGCAAAACCAAAAGATCGATGACCTTGAAACTTGACATATAGCATCGGGTACTTGAGTCTGTTCGAACAATGCTCCTGGACTGACCTCGACCATTTTCACGGCAAGTTCAGTTGTGTTTCCTTACATGTGCTTTTATATGAGAACATGCAATTGCATTAATGTTCTTAGAAATTGATGAAGACTTTGGTATAAAAGTTGGTTTAATGAATCAACTAAATAAAGTACATAAAGATTTTTTAAGAGAAGAGGTCAAGGTCATTTTTGACCTTTCAGCAAGGCCACTCATATTTAAAAAAAATCAGTCATATGCTCAAAAGCCACTGGGCCGATTGAAGCAAAATTCCATATTGAGCGGGCATGAAAATTTGTTTGTAACAAGAGCCAAAAAGAACCTTGACACCTGGTTTACTTTAAACTAAAGTAGGGTGGGTGATAATACTGTTGCTTTAATATGTTGACCCCTCCGTCAGTTCTTTTTAAATTAAAGAGGGGCAACGAAATAAAAGTTTTTAGGCTATTTGCTAGATAGTAGTCAGTGATTCAGTATCAAACTGGTTGTACAGGTCAAACTTTAATTTTGACCTCAGTGTAGAGTCAGCAATACGTGACATACTGGTGACACGTCATATGAGCCGCGACATGACAAAACCAACAAAGTGGCATATGCGGCCAGCGCAGACTCAGATCAGCCTGGGCATCCGCCCAGTCTGATCAGTGTCTTTGCTTTGTGCTTAAAAGGTAGCGAAGGACCTAAGTTAGCTCCATGTGGACAGCAAAGACTCTGATCAGACTGAGTGGATGGGCAGGTTGATCTGATTCTTCGCTAGGCGCACATGCCACTTTGTTGGTTTTCTCCTGTCGCGGCTCAAATGACGTGTCACCAGTATATCACATACTGCTGACTCTACACTGAGGTTAAAATTAAAGTTTGACCTGTACAACAAGTTTGATACTGAATTAAAAACTGTACATAGAAAATGGAGTGAAGTAAAAAAAAGCGTAGACTGACGTTAAACAAGACGAATAAGATTATACATATCATAAAATTAAATTAAAATTATATTTACCCGAGATAGTACTGGCTAATTTTCTACCATCTGACACAATATGTAATAAGCTGCCAGCCCTGAATACCATGTCCGTCTCTTTGTCTGTATATTCATCTACACTTCTTTTCTTGTCGTCACAGGACTAAATAAATATAAATTCTAATGCACTTACGTATGTAACGCGACGCCTGATTGAATAACGTAAAAAATTTGCGACAGTATATTCTGCGATATACAGTACTGTCGCAAACCCGACGTCATTAAGGTCAAGAATACGTAAATGACAGGCGCAATTAATTACGTGCGTCGCGAAGGACGTTACGTCACGAAATACTTCCTAGTCAATGCTATTTTCAATAAGGCGGCCCCCACCGGACATTTAATAAACGAGTCAAACATGGAAAAACGGAGTTGTAGTCATTGTTTATTCAAGCCCTCTGCTGATATTGCAGTGTTCTTCTTTTCCTGTATTTATGAAGTTATTTCATCAACACAAAATGTATTCCTACAAAATTAATGACAGAGAGAGAGAGAGAAAGAGAGAGAGAAAGAGAGAGAGAGTGAATCAGTCAGACGGACAGACAGACAGAGTGTTTCGTGTGTGTAACAATTTAAGGTTGGCCGCAATACATGTTCCCTTCCCTCCCTACCGAAAGTTTCTGAGCTCACTGGACTTTTTAGTAGACACACATATGAAAGTATGAAAGGCGGAGCACATCCTTCTCCTTTCGCTGCGATATCCTTCCCTGATTCGAAAAAGTTACCTTTTTAATGCCGGCTTGACAAAGAGACTTTTCCAATCGCTGGCTTGCCGAACCCGGATTCGAACCCGCAACCTTCCGAGTTATAACCGAATGTCTCTTATCACTCTTCCGCGGCGCTGGTGGGATTGTGTATCCGAAATAATTAATAAACCAAGTAATTGTGTGCCAGCTGATTTTAGAGCTTTATGGGATCGGATTGTTTATATTTATTATATTGCCGCTTTTTGGGATTTTAACTATGCATATCCTGTCATAAAGACGAATGAATATTTCTTCTACTTGATGTATGGCTTTGCCATAGATACGGCGGGCCTCTTACCCACACCGCCCCTACGGCCACTAAGGTACAAGAAGCCTTCCGTCGATGGTGGACTTTTGCCTTGTAACTTTTTAGTATGATCCTACCATCATCTCGATAAAGGGCGTAAAAGTCAATGTTATCGGACTACCATGAGCCACACCGAAAGAACACGAGTCGGCAGAAAATATACATGCACACAGATCAGCCTGCGAATACGCGTAGTTGTTGTTTCTCATGGAATCATTGTACCAGAGGACAACAAAGGCTCTGGTCAGTTTGGGTGGATGCGCAGGCTGATCCGCTGACCGTACATGCCCCAAGGACCCACTTTATCATGGCACGGCGCATTTACAATGTCAGGGAAACGCAGTTTTTATAGAGGAATTTGGGTTTACTCATAGGGTTTTTCCTTTTTCGTTGCGCGGCTCTTTCGTGTCTGCTGCAGTAAC
Source organism: Ctena decussata (assembly GCA_963989385.1). Lineage (NCBI taxonomy): Eukaryota > Metazoa > Mollusca > Bivalvia > Lucinida > Lucinidae > Ctena > Ctena decussata. The sequence continues at coordinate 80,057,229 of OZ022501.1, read as the reverse complement.
CATATTACTGTCAGAAGTTTGTTTTCGAATTTTATCAATTTTTGTTTACTAAAGCATTCATCATGACAACCCTATTAGTCGCCATTTTTCCGTATTCTCATAACGGTCTTAGCATGCCTTATAACGTCGCCCGTAAACGATTGCAACGTCGCTTATACATGACGTCAACGAATGGCGAAAATTTATACATACCTATGCATGCGTATGAAGCGCTACTGGAAAAACGAACTCGGTCGTCAAGTACTTTCTTTACCTCATTTTAATTGACAGATGATGTGACATAAAATATCAGTTTTTGAAAAAAATCTATGTAGTGGTAAACAAGCTGTGTACGTCTAAGTTTTAAAATCTGAGTATTTTCATCGCTTTTCCATTGCCGTCAATGGAAATGGCCTCAAAATTTCACGTTTTTCAATCTGATCTAGCGACTAAACGAACTCGGTGACCTATCTTTTTAATTGCACATTTCGATGTAACACATGAAAATGCACCCGTGTGCAAAATTTAAAAAAATTCTATGTATGAGCCATTTACGTATTCTTGACCTTAATTAAGTAACGTCACTTCTAATTGGCTGACGTTTGGTTTTACGTTGTTGACAGCGCTTTGACAGTACATTGTAAAATGTAGAAATGTAGAAAAGTGCATTAGAATGGGGATAACTGTATTGAAAATTGTCATTTGGGGAGGTAAATCGTCGGTTTTATGGTCGCAAATTGCGTTTTACGGCTCCGCTTCCGCAAATTGCGTTTTACGGCTCCGCTTTCGCTTCAGCGGAGCCGTAAAACGCAATTTGCGACCATAAAACCGACGATTTACCTCCCCAAATGACAATTTTGAGTACAGTTATCCCCTTATTTAAAATCCCTCATCCGCTTTTGATATGATTAAGGTGTATGGTTATACCTCCATGATTTTCCCGCAATTTTACAAAGGTGAAACAACTTTAGTGCCTTCCTGTTTGCTTCACTGCCCTCACGAACGTGGGTCTACTCTCAAAGGAAAGAATTTGCTCCCGTGGGAGCAAAGTCTTTCATTTGAAAGTTGAACCTCAATGAGAAAAAAGGCAAAAGTACAATAACAGAGTTACCTCCCCTGAAAGTGCATCTATTCTCCTTATTTAAAGGGGGTGCTCCAGATTAGAGATAATTTAATGATAATTTTTCTTATTTCTGAATGAAAACATATGTCGTAACCCCACATTGGAACCGTCTCACCGAGACGGTTCTAATGAGGGGTCACAACATACATTTTTTGCGGAAAATAAGGACAATTATCCACAAATTATCCATGTTCCCCCTTCTTATCTGGAGCACTTTCTTAGTGCCGATTTAAACGTTGCATTTAAGGTGAGGTGGGAGTAATTGACTAAACACATGATTTTATCAGTACATTACAAAAGCAAAGCACTTTCAGAATTCAAAGACAGGACAAAAGCAGCTAATGTAACTTCTAATTTTAAAATGACGACCCTTTCCTAAAGAAATTTTTTAGAACGGTCAGCATTCTCCTTACCAGATCTAAAATTTGGAACGACAGATGTTCTCTCAATTCGATAATTTTGATAATTAAATAGTGGATTAAATATGTTACGTCGAAACGTTATGCCTTGACGTCCATAAAACGTCGAGTTTTCTAATTACGAAATCGTGCAAAATTTGCTTATACATGTAAGGGGCCGTATTCATAAAGCCACTTAAGTCGTTGCTATGCGGTTGCTAAGGCTAAATATCTATAAAAGAGATTCCCTACAACTATGAAATTTGGTCTGGAGGAACAGTCTTTGTAAGACTGTTCCTCCAGAGCAAATTTCATAGTTGTAGGGAATCTCCTTCAAAGAAATGTAGCCTTAGCAACAGCATAGCAACCACTTAAGTCGTTCTATGAATACGGCCCAAGATGCGATTTTAGTGTCATGCGATGACGTCCATAAGATCGTCGTGTTTTCTTATGGCGCAAATGTGACTTTTTAGTGCAAAATTTCAAATGATAAAATACGATTTTTACTCCCATATGATAAATAGAATCTTGCATTCGTGCTCCCGTATCATCAAATTTATTTAATTCATTGGGGAAATACGATAAGATTCTCTCGGCATGGCTTCGCATCTTATCTTGTTCCCCAACTTGTTTATTAAGATCAATAAAACATGGGCACTCATGTAAGATCCTCTATTAGGCCAATGGAATTTTAGAAAATGATGCAATGCTTATTGCCACTCACTGTAAACATTTTACTTACAAGATCACAAGCGCTAGATGAGGACGGACAGACCTTCACAGTGCAGTCGAAATAGAGGTTATTACTCTGGTAGAACCTAAATACATACAGCTGAGTCCATATTCTCTTGATGTGAGGAATCGAGGTCAGCTCGTTGTCAAAGTCATCACCAACAAGACCCGAATCAGAGGTACATCTTCAAAAAAACCCCGAAGAATACTGGTTGTGAACAGGGGCCAAGCAGGCTATGTACAGAGGGACTGATAAAACCTAGCAGGCACATGACGTCGAAATGACGTTACACTGACGTCGCATCGACGTCAGTATGACGTCATTTCGACGTCATGACGTTACACTGACGTCGCATCGACGTCAGTATGACGTCATTTCGACGTCATGTTCCCGCTGGGAAGGAGTAGTTTAATGATAATTTCGGCTATTTTTTATTTCTCCATAAATTAACTCTGAAAAGATAGGTCCTTTACGGGGTCCTTTGGGGGCAGATATTATGTTTGTGACAATTCACTGGAACTACCTTGGCATGGTAGTTCTCTTCAGAGGTCATACAATATGTTCAGAGATCTCCCCAGACCATGCATGCATGTCACTTGCAATATGTTTTCCTCATCAAATTACCTTTGCAACAGGCCTCAATTTCATGTGGAAATTTAATAAAAATAAAATAGCCATCAGAGGAGACGGCAAATCCCCTGACCGAAGACCCCCATGGGCCTTGGCTGACAGGGTGCACTTCAAAACACATATGAGCCGCGACACGAGAAAACCAACAAAGTGGTTGTGCGCCCAGCGTAGACTCAAATCAGTCTAAGCAGCCGCCCAGCCTGATCAGACTCTTTCCTCAGCGCTTAAAGGGTAGCTAAGGGTCTAAGCTACCTCCATTCGGACAGCGAAGACTCTGATCAGACTGGGCGCAAAACCACTTTGTTGGTTTTCTCGTGTCGTGGCTCATATAAGTAATATATTGTCATTTACGTTTCTGTTTGAAATTATCTGTTTAACAGATGCATGATTATCTAACACTCAGACTATAACAGTACGCTCGACTGCTAAAAAGAGGTAAAATCTCAAACAGCCACCATGTATAGGTTGTTTACGAAAAAGTGGAGGGCAAAAATCGATTTAATGTCGTTACTACTGAATAAATTTTCATGAGACTTTGCCTTCCTTAATCTGTTACTAATACAAACTCGTGCAAGAAAAATCAGAATTTTTTTACTTTTAAATAAAAGTTACTTTATTAGTTATTACCATTTTTCTTCTCTATTTTATGCCATTCTTACATGGGAGGTAGGCCGGGCCGCGTAGCGCAATCGGTAGGGCACCTGACTCATAAGTCAGAGGTCCTGGGTTCGAAACCCAGTCTGGCCACATACTTTCGTTTCTCCTTCCGTTGATTCAAGAAGGGCAGTTGTCAGTTACTGGCGAAAGAATGTGCACTTAGTACTGGTTAACCGCTTAGGAGGTCTAAGCCTGCCCAGGAATAGTGTGGTTAGGTTAACTGACCATCCCTACATGACCTTAGCTGTTTACCGTGGACGTTAAGCATAAAATCAACCAACCAACCAACATGGGAGGTAACCATAAAGGTACACCAACCATTGTTTGTTCTTTACTTACTGTTCATTCACAAATTACCATGTGCTCTGAAATGTGTTCACTCACTATTTGATAAACAAGAGGCTTTAGCAATAACAGCCAAGCACTTGAATATGAGTTTCTTAAATGTTTCTCTTTAACAGGGAGTAAATGCCTATATAAGGGATATTTTTATCAGTCTATACAACATTGGGTGTTCCAAATACAACACCATTCAAGAGTATGACTTCAAAGATTAGATTCATATTTTAACAGTACAATCCAATAAAGTTTATTGGACTTAAACAGCAAAGTGTTTCTCGTCCTACAATACCAACTAACATGTAGTTGATCTGACAATATTTTATTTGAGCCGCGACACGAGAAAACCAACAAAGTGGTTGTGCGCCCAGCGCAGACTCAGATCACCCTGGCATCCGCCCAGTCTGATCAGTCTTCGCTGTCCGCATGGAGGTAGCTTAGACCCTTAGCTACCCTTTAAGCGCTTAGCAAAAAGTCTGATCAGATTGGGCGGATGCCCAGGCTGATCTGAGTCTCCGCTGGGCGCACAACCACTTTGTTGGTTTTCTCGCGTCGCGGCTCATTTAGTAATGATCGAAAACTTCTGATTTTACTGGCCTGAGTTTGTATGGGTAATAGATTAAGGTATGAAAAATTTCATGAACATTTATTCAGTAGTAATGAAATTAAATCAATTTTTTGCCCTCCATATTCATGATATTTTTGCAAACGACCTATACACAGATGTATAGCATATGTTGCACTCAACATTTCAAAATGTGTGAATAACTTCTAAAGTACAGGCCCTACAAACCTAATTTTGAGCTCTCAAGCAACTGAATTTAGACAAAGAATCCAAATCTGAAAAAATAGTTGGGGAGGGGGAGGGGTGGCCACCCTGTCTAACCCTGAAGCCGGCGAAACGGTCGAAACGCCGGTTAAACGTGTTTGTAACGCCGGTAAACGGCCGATTCGCTCCAAATCTGCAATGGCGGCGCCCATACCCGGTAAGTAAATTCTTGTTTCTGTGGTGTTTTAGACATGTTTGCAATGAAGGAAATGGTGCCTTCGGTGGAAAATAAACTTATTTTTACCAGATCTGTTTGAATGAAAAGAAATTTCTGTCTGATTTCTCCAAACATTAAATCCGAAATGGTAAACAAGGTTCGGCCATAGGCCGTTCATCAGATGTGTCCCCAAACGGTTCGTACTTTTGAAAATACGGAGAAAATATTAACATTCAAGCTGCTTGCAATGACTTTTAGAGAGCATTTTTGAACACATTTATTGATTATTATAAAATGATAAATTAAAAACGCGCGATAAAAATTTTCTGGCAAAAACATAAAGTAACGCCGATTAAAACGTGTTCAGAATTATGTGACATTAAGTTGCATTTCATTTCAGCTTAATTAGATACGGATTATGTTGCTTATTTCTTGCGTATTTCCACTTAATCTGTCTCTTACATGTAGGTTTCAGCAGTTCGATTACTTCGCATGAAATACCAGGTGTCTTAATGAGAGGCTATTAAACTTAAAAGGCAGGATAAATAAGAATCTTACTTACCATAGGAATAAGCTAAAAAACAAACATACTCTTCCAAATTGCACTATTTTGTCATTTTAATATAATTTTAGTTTCGGAAACCCCATTCCGACGCCAACCCCAAGTGATGGGTAGTTGCGACAGCCCCTCGCTTTTATGCGTCATTTCCATGGCCAAGTACCTCCATCCCCATGATCACATTGTAGGGAAGAAAGGAATAGGGTAGGGGGAACATGAAACTTAATCCACCAGGGCAAATTGCAGGGAAGAGAGGAATATATAGGGTAGGATAGATACGGAGTAAGGAAGACAGTAGGATTATATGCGGGCAGGTATCGAAACACGATAAGGAGCAGTGTTCTCAGACAGTTCAAACAAGAAAAACATTTTCAGTCTGAATCTTCAAATCAACTGGTATTTAGAACTTGTCTTTATTTTTCATTGTGTCAGAAACGGAGTGCCTTGTGTGTGGCGAGAATTTGCTTTCTGCATTTCTCCTTTTAATAACGTTGCTAAAATCGTCTCTTGAACTTAACATTTCAATATCACTTATGCAGTTTGTTACACATAGAGTTATCACTCAAAGTTGACAATTTTAGTTTTATACCAAGTAGTGAAGATTTTCGAATGACCCCTACCCTGTTTGATTAAGATTCATCCAGGCATATGAAACACTACAATTAAAGAATCTGTTTTTGTGCAATTTGAATGGGCTTTCCTTATGTAATCTTTTTCATATTATCAATTCAGACAGGTTATAGACATAACATAACCCAAATATTCATAAATCTTTTGCCACGCAGTGCTCAGCGCTGTCAGCATTCGGGCAGAGAAAGAAAATTGTAGTTTTATCCCCAAGCCGGATTAGATAAATATCATTAATCGTTTAGTGTAGTAAAATATTAGATCAGGAAAAGGGCTCATAGCGGGATGGCTTCTTCTTACAGATAGTAAGAACTAAAAACAAATTGTCAAGTGTTTGTTTACCAAGCCTTATTCAAGCAGACTAAGAGGTACTACCTGAGAGCGGGTCTCGGCGGCAGATGTGTGCAACTATGGTTCCGTACCACTAAGCCACTTCGTTACGAGAAATGAAACAGAACAGAACTGTTAAATGCTACTTTTCTGATAGATACAAAAAGCCTGTCGTGTCGAACTGAATGTTTTAGTCAGAAAGTTATCATCAAGTGTTTTTAATTTATTTTTATATCAAACTATTAAAGTGTCCAATAAAAGACTAAAATAGGCAAGAAATAAGCAATGTAACCCGTATCTAATTAAGCTGATATAAAATGAAACTTAATTTCAGGTAATTCTGAACACGTTTTAACCGTCGTTACTTTATATTTTTGCCAGAAAATTTTTATCGCGCGCTTTTTATTTATCTTTTTATAATAATCAATAAAAGTGTTCAAAAGTGTTCTCTAAAAGTCATTGCAAGCTGCTTGTATGTTAATATTTTCTCCGTATTTTCAAAAAGTACGAACCATTTGGGGACACATCTGCTGAACGGCCTATGGCCGAACCTTGTTTACCAATTTCGGATTTAATGTTTAGAGAAATCAGACAGAAATTGCTTTTCATTCAAACGGATCTCGTTAAATAAGTTTATTTTCCACCGAAGGCACCATTTTCTTCATTGCAAACATGTATGAAACACCACAGAAACAAGAATTAACTTACCGGATATGGGCGCCGCCATTGCAGATTTGGAGCGAATAGGCCATTTACCGGCGTTACAAACACGTTTAACCGGCGTTTCGACCGTTTCGCCGGCTTCAGGGTTGGACAGGGTGGTGGCGGAGGGATGTGGTGGGGTCACAGTGAGTTAGGAACACTGATAGGATACCACGGCATGATTATCAATATTGGAAAATGTATAAGGGTATTAAAATTGTGGAGCAGGCCAGGGTTATACAGTTACTGACCAGACTTTTTGTGACGTATAAAGGATTTTGAAAATTGATCAACAAGTCAAAATCTGAAGAATCTGGAAATTAAAAGTTTTAAAGTTTTCTACCTTTACTTGGGCGTCATACCCGCATATGGTGAATACCCTTTAAAAGTCTTGGTCATGTGACCATAACCATTTGATGAATAAATTTTCATTTCATGTCCCATGCAGGGTACAAATGAAATATAGATTCAATCAGCCATGGTTTTTGAGGAGAGCTTGTCAATAAAAAATGACCCTGGCCTTTGGCAAAATAATTGTCTTCATCAGCTCATTTAGGTTACCATTTTATCAAGTATTATATCTTAGACTTTAATAATTTCTAAGAAATCCTTTTGGCGCTGAAGAAACGAGCTCAGGGTCATCAGGACACCGCCAGATGAAGTCTGCGGAGGCACAATAACTACCACTTTGTCTGTCCGTCTGTCCGTCAGGATTTCGTGTCCGCTCCATAACTCTGAAACCGTTTGAGATATATTCGCGAAAATTAGTACAAATATAAAGCATCATCAGACAATGTGCAGAGAACAAAAACTGTAACTCCATCTACATTTATACAGAATTATGCTCCTTTGTAATTTTTAGTATTGAAATCGTGACCGCTCCATATTACCATGAAACTTGGTACAAATATAAAGCATCGTCGTACGATGTGCATCTCACATCCACGAAATATACTTATTATCTAACACATGTTATCTCACCCAAGACCGGAAAAAACCTGTGTAGTCAATGCATTGGTTGCATAAGAGCTCACGTATTTGGGTCGTCAAGTGAATTTGGTTTTTGAGATGATGACATCAAGAAGACGGAAAAATTAGGCAGTTTATGCCACGTCGGGCATTGCAGTAGGTTGCCGAACAGCAATCGTTGACTTCTTTCAAGACAAACTAGAAACCTATAAAGCACTTAACTTATGTACTTTAACAAAGTCTTCCTTGAAAACCAAAAGGTGTGCAAGAAAAAGGATCTATCATATTGGTGAGAGATCCCCGTAGCCTAGCGGCCGAATTACTGATATTAAGTTTGTGGTAACACAAAACCGACTTTATGATATTACAGAGTTGTGTCAATTTTGTGATAAACTATTAAATGCAGGAATTTGGTATGAGAATCAGCCTCTTTCATAATTAGCCTTAGTAGGTAGTATAATAACTGTAAAACTTACCCATCAGTTACAATTTCTTTACTGATTGAACCACTGCTTGTAGTTCCAGAATACGCCGTACAGGTTGGCCTTCCCTTATACTCCACTGGAAAAACAAAGAACGGCACAATGTTTTCCAAAGCTTCTTAAGAACCAGTTTTTTTTGGTTTTACGATCCTTTAAAGAATAATTCACTTATGTACAGCCGATCGTTAAGGAGAGGCTGACGAAAACCAGAGCTCCAGGGGGAAAAACGACCTGACCGTCCGTAAGCAGAACTTGGCTTTCTCATACGTGTGCTGCCGAGGCTTGAACACACAGCGGTGAGAGATCTAATTAAATGTTTGAGGGTCGGTACTCTTATCCATTAGGTGGAGTCCCGGTAGCTCAGTGGGTGAAGCGCTGGGCTACTGATCTAGCGTATCCGGATTCGAGCACCGCTAGAGGCGAGAATCTTTCTTACCGTTAAAGGGGCTCCATTGCACAAAGCCTTTCATTATCATCCATCCATCGTCCTGATATGACTGAACTACTGTTGAAAAGGGCGTAAAATCGCAAGTCATCCATCCATCCATCTTATCCGTTAGGCCACGGAGGCCCGTCCTTGCCATCTGTTATTGTAAGCACACATACATTTAGCAGAGGCCCACATAAGACGGATGCTGAAGTTCCGTAAAACATATTGTGATCCCTTATTAGAGCCATCTCAATGATGTGGCTCTAATGAGATATCACATCAAACGTTTTAGTGAAAATTTGATTAAATATTCTTGAACTACCCTCAAAATCTCACTTAAACTGGACCTGGATGAATAAAGTAGATACTAATATTGACAGCTTTTATCATATTTTAAATATATACGTGATGTTAGCCTGAAATGTTGCACACTCAGGGACGGAACCCCACAACTACGAAAAAGCGTAACTATGGAAACCCAAATACTATGTCCTTCGAAAAGGCGGGGGACAAAGAAGACTATAACGAACTGTCGCAAAAAGCCCGTAATTTCCATATCGAGCCCCTGCATTTTTCGTGGAAACCCTGGTAATTATCATATTTGGACAACTCGTTGGCTAACATGAAAGCCATTTTTATCTGGAAGCGAATAATTACCTGTGCGAAATTAGTCGATGACTGCATTCCGCTCTCGAATTTTGAAGTGTGATACAACTGCGATTTTAAAATCATATGATAAACAGAATCTTGCATTCGTGCTCCTGTGGTACTGAAATTATTAAACTCATTGGGGAAAATTGATAAGATGCGCGGCACAGCCTCGCATCTTATCTTTTCCCCCAACTCGTTTAATAAATTCAATAATACATGAGCGCTCATGTAAGATCCTCTATTTCTCACATGGAATGTCGATGGTCCAGTATAATGTATCGCCGACTTTCGCTGAGCTAGTAGGATTTCCCAAGGCGCTGACAGTTCGGAGATTAGATGTTACCAAGAATGAAGGCGTAATCGCATCCGTAGTGGTGGCTTGTAAACTGGAAAAAAAGAGTGCAAACTAGTTATAGGTGGATTGTTCATATCTGTATGCATAACTTTACAAGAGCTGACAGCGAACAACATAGCTCGCCTGTTCTGGCGCTTGCCCATCATCAGAACAACATTGTAAGTATGTGACCTTTACCTTCAAGGTCAACAAAGGGGTGATGCTAGTTCTAAATAAAACTACCATCAAATAGAGCAAGTGAGCAGGGGCTCTCGTGTACCCGCAACCAGCGCCATCGCCTAATAAAATACACTTAACACAAAGTTTTAAAGCAATGTTAATAAACAGACAGACAGTCTATAACAAATCCAATGAAAGGCAGTCTATAACAAATCCATTGAAAGGCATATATCAAATACCAAAATGTTCCATTACAAATTTGCAAAAAGCAAAAGAATATACAAATTTAACCCAAATTTTCGACACAAGTTTACATAAACTTCTGTACCTCTGACCTTGACCTTAAGGAAACTGAAAAAGGTCAATAAGCAATGTTGATTAAATACCCCTTCCCCTGATCCCCGCCTCCTCGCCGCAAAGTAAAGGTCAGTAAAGAATGCTTATTTGTTCAAAATGGATGACTAAGCTTTTAAAATACACATGTACAAGTTTTGGTTTTCATAAGTGAAATAAAACTCGATTCTATACTAAAAATCTCAAATTTTCTGTTTCTGTTATGAAAAAAAATGTCACGGACAAAATGTCACGGACAAAAACTTAAGGAAAATAACTCCAAGAATTGGCCCTTAGATATTTATTTTGTTTTGTAATTGTTTATCTTGTTTTATAAATGTTTATTTTGTGGATGTCCATCTTCCTGCAAAATATCCGCGAAATTTCATCTTTGCCTTTACAAGATATAGAAAAAATAAAAAAATTAACAAAATGACAGAATCAGAATCAGAATCAGAATTGTTTACTGGTGATACGTCCAAGTACAATCATTCACCAGGACCTGTGAATCAGGGAAGCTAGTCCCTAGCCCTTATAAGAGAAGTTAACTTAGTAACTGAATCCTCTGCACACTCAGCAGCAGAAATAAGTGAATCTTCCAGGGAATTCCAATCTATAATAGTCTGGGGGAAGAAACTGGACTTGTAAATGTCAGTCCCAGCCAATGGGGTTTGAAATGCCAGGGAATGATGATTCCTGGTACGCCTACTTGGGGGAACAAGGTCATTTATGGGTATACTGGCTGCACCCCTCAGACCTTTGTACAGCATTATGAGCGACTATCTTTCCTTCTCTTTTTTAGGGATTCCCACTTAAGTTTCTCCAGAATGCCAGTCATACTCCCAGTTTCATATGTGTTATTTCCCGATACAAATCTAGCTGCCCTTTTCTGCACCTTCTCAAGTTCATCTTGAAGAAGTATACTTTGAGGGTCCCAAACTGAACTGCCATACTCCAGGACTAGACGCACCAGTCCCCTGTATGCTGACTCTTTAACATCTTGTGGACATGCTGCCAAGTTACGTCTGAGGAAGCCGAGGGTCCTATTAGCCTTTGTGCAAATATTGCTGACATGTGTGTTCCATTTCAAATCATTGGTAATGGTTATGCCGAGATACTTGATAGTTTCTACATTATTGAGGACCGTTCCCTCGGACACGGACACGGACAAAGTCCTGCTAATTTTCATGAAATTCCATCATTGCCTTTACAAGATACTGAAAAATGTCGTGGGAAGAAAAAAATACGACGGGAAATAACTCTTACAGAATTGGCACCAAACCTTAATTTTGTTTTATAAATGTTCAATCTTCCTGCAAAATTCCACGAAATTTCATCTTTGTCTTTACAAGATATAGAAAATTTAAACAAAAATACACAGAAAAAATGTCACGGACAAAAACTACAAAGGGTTATAAAACTCAAATAGAATTGGCCCCTAGACCATATTTTTTTCAAATGCTTGCTTGTGGGTGTCAATCTTCCTGCAAAGTTTCATGAAAGTCCATCATTGCCTTCAAAAGATATTGAAAAGTTTAAATCGACACGGACGGACGGTCAATGTGAAAACAGTATACCCAACCACAAGCATAGTTTGCGCGAGTTACAATTTTTCAAGTCAATGACCTTGACCTATAGGTCATAACCAGGGAAGGGGAGAATGCTGAATAACATTTCGGTGCAATATCTATCATCATACCAAATATAACTCAAATCGATCAAAGGATTTACAAAGCATGAGATCGTAAAAGAATTAAAATAAAACTTTAACATAAAATTTCTAGGTCCGTGACCTCCACCTGTAGGTCAAGTCCAGGGTTGGGGATGGTGCTGAATAAAGTTCGGACCAATATCTATCATCATACACTTGTACCAAATATAATTTGAATCGATCAAAGGGTTTAGAAACTATGAGATCTTAAAAACTTTAACGTAAAACTTTAACATTTTGCTAACGCCGACGCCGCGGCCAACGCCGCCAACGCCGACGCCGGGGGTAGTGCAATAGCTCTTCCAGTACATTCTAACAGATGAGCTATAATCTTCAAATTTAACTTACTAGAAAACGGTTTGCAAGCAGAATGACTTGGTTAAAAAGATACCCGACAATGACGCCATTAGGAATCTGGACTGTTATCCATCATGCTCTTTTGTGGTGGTCAGCAAACGCTTTCAAATTCCAATTCACCTCACAAAGAGATAGATGGATGATTGACTTGCGGTTTTACGTCCTTTTAACAGTATTTCAGTTATATCAGGACGATGGCTGGGTGATCATGAAACGCAGTGTGTAGTGGAACCCCGTTTACGATAACAAAGATTCCCGCCTACAGCAGGACTCGAACCCGAAACCGCTAGATCAGTAGGCCAGCGCTTAACCTACTGAGCTACAAAGGCTCTAACAAAGAGCCCTGACTTTTAAACATTTGGTCTTTTAGCTCTATGGGTTTGAGAAGTTTACTTTGAGGGTCCCAAACTGAACTACCATACTCCAGGACTGGACGCACTAGTCCCTTGTATGCTGACTCTTTAACATCTTGTGGACATGCTGCCAAGTTACGTCTGAGGAATGAATGAATGTTTAAGTTATTTATAGACGCTCAACCCTGGTAAGGGCATATAGCGTCTAAACGTCAGCAATTTAAAACGTTTCTGTAAGACAAAAAACGATCAAATGTTTAAAGTATTATGTTACGTCCAAATGATAAAAATGTTATGTACAATAAAAGACTAAATCTTGTTAAAAAGTCCAGCTTCCTTTAAAAAATTAATAATTTGGATAGAAGAAACTTTGCTAAAAAGCTCGGTTATGGTTTTAATGTTGTAATGTTTTGAACGAATATGGTTAAAGTCAATGCATGACACAAGAAGATGTTTGATAGTAATGACTTCATTGCATGGTATGCAAAATGGTGCAACCTCATTATTTAATAAAAACGAATGTGTAATTCCGGTATGCCCTATTCGGCATCTGGTAATGACAGTCTGTTCTTTTCTATTTGATAGTATATTGTCCTTGCTGTGAAAATCTGGTTTAATTTGTCGGAGTTTGTTATGAATTTGATTATCCCAATTAGTTTGACACTTTGATTTGATATATGTATTAATTTGAGATTTAAAATCTGAGTGTGGAATTCGAAGGTACTTTCTGGTAAATTTAAAGCCGTCTTGGCCTCTTTATCGGCTAGGTCATTTCCACGAATATTGACGTGACTAGGGATCCAACAAAATACTATCTTCTTTGATGGTAGTTGAAAAATTTTACGAAATATTTGTTGTATTAAAGGGTTAGGGTGATTAACATTTTTTAGTGATGATAAAACAGAAAGAGAATCTGAGAATATTATAAACTGATTGTTTTCTTGAACTGATATTTGACTGAGAGCAAGATCTATGGCTTTAGCTTCTGCTGTAAAAATTGAGCTGCCATTTGGTAATCGTATGGTTTCTGTGAATAGGGAACTTACAACCGAACATGCAACTTTATCTTCTTGTTTTGAACCATCCGTATAGATTGTGGTATGGTTCGGAAAACTAGATTTTACTCGTAAGAATTCTGATTGAATAAGATCAGGGTTTGTCTGTGATTTTTTATTGTGATGTAATGATAGAATGACCTTTGGAGGGTTTAAGGTCCATGGCTCATGAACAGGTAAGGAAAATTTCTGAATGTTTTTAATGTTAATATGCGAATCGACAAGCAAAGGTTTAATACGCAAACCGAAGGGTTTGATAGATCTCGGTTTGTTGTTATAAAATGTTTCATGACGAGGATTAAAAACACAATCGTATGCTGGATTCTGTGGGTTTGCAGCTAATTTTGTAACATACTGCAAAGACAATTTCTCTCTTCTGATATATAGAGACGGTTCATTAGACTCAGCATAAAGACTTTCTACAGGTGATGTTCTAAATGCTCCTAGAGCAAGGCGTAAACCCTGATGATGAATGGTGTCGAGACATTTAAGGTATGATTTTCGTGCCGAACCATATACGACTGAACCATAATCGAGTTTAGATCTTACTAGAGATCTATACAGATTAAGAAGAACAGTACGATCTCCTCCCCAATTTGTATTGGAGAGAACTTTTAAAACATCTAAAGCTTTTAAACATTTAGCTTTTAAAACTTTTATGTGAGGAATAAAAGTGAGTTTCTTATCAAACAGAAGGCCTAAAAATTTGGCCTCATTTACAACTGGAATAGGCGATCCATAAATTTTAAGAACTGGATCTGGGTGTAAACCCCTCAGTTGGCAGAAATGAACACACTGGGTTTTAGTTTTCGAAAATTTAAAACCGTTTTCTGTGGCCCAAGTTTCTACTTTATTCAGGCATCTTTGGAGTCTGAATTCTATGTTTTCCATATTTTTCGATCTGTAAAAGATTCCAAAATCATCAACATATAAAGAGGAATCAGTATCATTGACACATTTAACGATATTTAACGATGTTGTTGATTTTTATATTAAATAAAGTGGGGGATAAAATACTTCCTTGTGGAACGCCCTGTTCCTGTTTAAAAGTGTCAGATAACGTAGACCCTATTCTAACATTGAAGGATCTGTCCGATAAGAAACTCGATATAAAATTCGGAAGACGGTCTCTAAGGGCAATATCATGTAAATCTTTCATGATGCCATATTTCCACGTCGTGTCGTATGCTTTTTCAAGGTCGAAAAATATTGCAACGACATTTTCTTTTTATAACAAATGCATCACGAATAAAAAATTCTAATCGTACTAAATGATCGTTAGTACTGTGATTTTTACGAAAGCCCGCTTGATTTCTGGAAATCAAGTTATTTGCTTCCAGGAACCAAACGAGCCTGTCGTTAATCATTCTCTCCATTGTTTTACATATGCAACTTGTTAACGCTATCGGTCTGTAGTTTGTTGCTTCCGTCTTATCCTTTCCCGGTTTGGGAATCGGAATAATGACTGCTTTATGCCAGTCTTCTGGAAATTTTCCAGTATGCCATATATCATTTAAGATATTGAGTAAGGTTTCCAATGCGTCAGGTGGTAAATGTTTCAGTATTTGATAATGGATATCGTCCGTCCTGCAGCTGTATCGTTACATTTATTAAGAGAATCCTTTAATTCTGATATGCTGAAGGGAAGGTTGTATTTTTCGTTACTTAGTGACTGAAAGTTTAAGTTTTTTTATTCCTTTTCAATTATGAGTTCTTGAAATCGTTGGCTGTAATTTGAACTTGAAGAATTTTTCTGAAAGTTTTCGCCTAACGCATTGGAAATCTCTTTAGTGGAAAAACATTTGTTACCGTCGGAGGATTTTATATGAACACATTCAGATTTTTTATTTTTTCCACTAATCTTTCTTATCATATCCCAAATCTTTTTGACTGGTGTTTTAGGATTTAGTTTGTTGACATACTGTTGCCACGATGTGCGTTTGGCTTGTTTGATAGTTCTTCGTGCTTTAGCACGTGTTAATTTTGAATGAATATGATTTTCACGAGACGGATTTTTATTAAATTTTCGTAACGCCGATTTGCGTTTATTTATTGCAGCTTTACATTCATTGGTAAACCATGGATTACGTCTTTTTGAACTTGTCGAGGATTTCGGAATACATTCTTCCGAAATTTCATGTAATGCTGAAGTAAAAGCAGACATATCATCTGCTGTTTTATATTTTTCTGAATTTAGCCGTTCTTGACATGATGTAACGAACATCTCCCAATTAGCTTTTTTAAGATTCCATCGAGCAAGCTGTTCCTCGTCAGAAGATTCGATTTCTTTTATAATAATTGGGAAGTGATCGCTTCCATGCAGGTCGTCTCACAAACTGACCACTCAAAATCTTAATATATATTAGGGTGACAAATAGATAAATCTATGGCAAAATAATTTCCCGTTGGAGGATGAAGATATGTGGGCTGTTTTTCATTAAGTATACACAGATCGTTTTCAGCAATTACATCCTCAATAATTTCTCCTCTGTCATTTGTATTCAAACAACCCCAGGTTTTACTGTGACCATTGAAGTCACCAACAAGCATAAAAGGCTGCGGTTATTGGTCTATTAGATCGACCAAGGAATTTTTGGAAAGTCTGTCGTTAGGCGGAATATAAATAGAACATATTGTTACTTTTTTGGATAAAGTAACATTGATAGCAACTGCTTGTAAGTTTGTATTTAAATCAAACGGACTATGTGGAATGTTAGATTTTACAAGAATAGAAGTTCCTCCTGATGCTCTTTGACCATCAGGACAGATATAGTTGAACATACTAAAGTCTTTAAAACTAACATTATCTGATTGCTTTAAACAGGTTTCCTGAAGACAAATGACACTCGGAGAGAAAATAGACATTAAAAGCAAGATTTCGTTATAATTTGCTTTAAGACCACCACAGTTCCACTGTATTATTGACTTTTTATCCATGATTAAATGAATGGGAGAGAAAAAAATAATGTGTCATGAGACTAATCAGGGGAAGTATAAACTTCCTTTAAGCAGTATCCATATTGACATCAAGGACGTCGTATTTATTTGCTGTTTTAACAGGATCTTGCGATCCTCTGCCATGTCTATTGGAGGACGAGCCTCCGCCAGAATTAGATCGTCGGCCAGAGCCGTGACCAGAAGGAGAACGATGTTTATCCTTCTCCTTCTGCGTCTTAGCCTGCGTCTTAGTCTGTGAAGAAGACTGAGAACTAGACGAGCTAGACTGTGAACTAGACTGAATAACTGGTTTTGAGTTAGATGAACGAGCTGTTGAATTTGATCGAGGTGGTTTTGTACCTGTGTTAGACTGTGAATTTGACTGTGATGAAGAAATTTGTTTCAAAATTTTTGAAGACGGAGATATGACTATTGATGAAGGTAGGACTTTGAAATCACTGTCGAAAAATTGAGTTCCGGTGGTTTTGGTTTCTGGCTTTGATTGAAGTGACTGAACAGCTTTGGAGAAATCTAGGTTGGCTGACTGGGATTCGTAAACCTTTTTGGCTTCTAAATATGTAATGTTTTTAGTAACTTTGATTTTGATTATTTCTTTTTCTTTCTTCCAAATTTCGCATTCGTTTGATCTAGAGACATGGTCTTTTCCGCAATTCACGCATTTTGGCTGAGTTTTGCACTGGGAGGTATGGTGGTCATGACCTCCAGTGCCGCACTTTTCGCAGACAGATCCATCATCCACCGGACAGTTGTTTTCATGATGGCCAAACCTCTGGCAATTAAAACACCTCAGAGGGTTTGGCACATACATGTCTACAGGTACAATTCTGTAAAAGATTTTTAATGTTTTTGGAACACAAACTGTATTGAATGTCAGGAGGAGGGTATTTGTCTCGACCGTTTCGTGATATTTTTTAATTTTGAACCGCTTACAAGCGGTCACGCCCTGTTCACGCAAATATTCAACAATTTCTTTTTCCTTTTCTCCTTTCAGCATTCTGTCTCTGATAATTCCTTTTGAACTATTCAAACTGGAATGCTCAGAGACAGAAACCCTGAGACCAAAGAATGTAGTTATTTTGAGTAAATTTTCCGTTTGTGACTTTCTGCACGTTTCGACAAGAAGTGTTTTGTTTTTCAATTTTTTGACCGATTTTGCTGTTCCTATTATACTTTCAATTTGTTTTTCTATGACGAAAGGAGAAAGGGACGTGACCGCTTTCTCCTCCATTGACTTAATAACGAGAAATCTAGCAAAGCCTTCGTTGCCTTTTATAACGAAAAGAGGTGTTCGTTCCGCGTCGTCATCAGATTCAATTTGAAGCGCTCTTTTTCTTGACTTATTGGCTTCCATGATTGATGTATTTAGATTTCAATAGCTATGCACTTCACCCTCCACGGAGCCCTACAAGGGGACGTTTTTATGGAAATGGATCTCCTATCTCCAACGCCAAAGCTACATAGCCATTATACTCAACGTTCAAATCCCTCGGTTTAAACCCCCAATGCTGAAGGCCGAAAAATATGCCCGTCGATTAACCCATCGGCCGCTGCCCATCAAAATAGCCATAAAAGAGAGAAATAAAGAGAATTTCAAACCCGATATGTACCATTAAAGATACGTATAAAGAAAGAAGGAAGGGGAGAATCAAGAAGCGTATTTCTAGAGCTCAACACGACCGAGCCGATTGAATCGGGTCGGGCCTAACCCGAAACGCTCGTCTATCTGAAGCCAGGGCCAAAGTAGTGTGTTGATAAGCTGGAGATTCCTGGGCCTCTCTCAACTACCAGGATCCCTTTTTCCAGCATACGAGACGCCACCCACGGCAAACAGGTGGCTCCTGTTTAACAGGGAATTTCACCACATCCACTACAGAAGTAAAGTGGTCTGTAAATTTTATTCCCCACAGACAAAGGGAAAAAGAAACTGTTTGTTAAAAAGACTGCTTTGACGTTGTCGAAATAGGAGATCCGTATTCGTAGTGTATGCGATAAGAATGTACGAGTTGTGAAAAAGTAAATATGTAAAGAGAGACAGAAACATTTAAGATCGTTAGATGATAAGAAACTTTAAGACATTCAGGCAATATGCAGCAGACAATTGCTACAGAAATTAAGTTGTATTTTAACCTGTAGACACAAATTTCTTTTGAATTTTGAACAATTTAAAAATGCAACGTGCTAGAGCTTGGAAATGTAACACAAACACAAGACAATTGTTAAACACAGATGAGGTAATAATCTTCGTCCCGTTTGCGACCCACAGGCACAGAATGATACACAAACAAATGAAGCATGTTAGTATCATGAAAAAAGGAAAGATCGAAAGGATAGAATTCGCGATTTGGTTTTTATCTAAATGTTTAAATACGATTTAAATATGCACGTTGGATCTGTCTGTACGAATGATTTGATCATTTAAACTTGATCAGTTAAACTGTAAGGACTATATAACGGACGGTTGCTTGTATAGTGGGGTTTCACCACCTGCTCAAGCGAAAGCCTCCAACTATTTATACCCCCGGCTGGACACGGGGCATACGTCTGAGGAAGCCAAGGGTTCTATTAGCCTTTGTGCAAATATTGCTGATATGTATGTTCCATCTCAAATCATTGGTAATGGTTATGCCGAGATACTTGATAGTTTCTACGTTATTGAGGACCGTTCCCTGTAAAGTATAGGAAGCATTGAACTTCTTGATCCGTTTCCTTGTAATTTGCATTATATTGCATTTGATAGGTTGAAGTCTCATGCCCCAACTCTTTGCCTAACAACGTAAACGAAGTTTCACCGTGTCATCAATATCTCTTATTTCACGATAGCATACACAGTCGTCAGCAAAAAATCTTAATTCCGAGTCAATATGTTCTGTTATATCGTAAACGTACAACGAGAACAACAATGATCCAAGCACGGTGCCCTAAGGGACACCTGACAAAACTGGGGCCCAATCTGATTTAACTCCATTTACTACTACACGCTGCTTCCTGTAACAGAGAAAAGAATCTATCCATTTCAGAGTCTTCCCACCAATACCATAGCCGTATAGCTTACATTTAAATTATTCATGACTGGGGAGTGTCAAAAGCTTTATCGAAGTCCAAGATACATTTGTAAGAGTGTCAGCCTGACCGGCCTTATCCAAGATTTTAGCCCAGTCGTTTATAACTGTGATCAATTGAGTTTCACAACTATGTTTCTTCCGGAATGCATGTTGTCTGTCTGACAAAAGTTTATGTTCATCCAAATATGCCATAATATTAGAGCAGACAATTTGTTCGAGTAACTTGCATGGTACACAAGTTAGAGAAACCGGTCGGTAATTGCAAGCCAAAGACCTATCTCCTTTTATGAAGAGCGGGCATATATTTGCAAGAGACCATTACTTAAGGATTTCACCCGTGTCAATACATTTTTGGAAGAGGTGAGCAAACACTGGGCCTAATTCAGATGCTAGTTCTTTTAAGACTCTAGGATGCAATTCACCAGGCCTAAAACTTTCGATGGGTTCAAGCCCTTAAGAAGTTTTGTTACACCTTCTGCCGAAACATGAATGGCCTCCATGAAAGGAGCCGAGCGATTAGGTAGTGGGACTTGAGTGTGCCCACTTTTATTAAACACATCCGAAAACTGACCGTTAAATTCATCAGCCTGTACCAACTCTGATTCGGAAACACCACCGCCATTTCTCTTCTTTAGCGATGGGCTACTTTGAGTATCTTTCTTTTAACTATTACTGTACCGGTATCTGGGATTAGCCTTTATGCCACCAACCAAGTTATTGACATACAAATCATGTTGTTTTTCCGCATCAGCTTTTTCCTTCCCAAAGATTCAAATTTCGACCTAAGTTTGCTACTTTTAGTCTTTTTGGCCTTCGCATGTGTCCTATTTCTTCTACAAACCTTTCTTCTTATCTCAGGGATTATCCATGGAGCAGAAGAGGTTGACCTTCTGGTTTTAAGGGGATATGCTTTTCAGCAGACTCCTGATAAAGGAGGTTATCAAGTCAAAGTTTTCCTGAACCGAGCGATTGTCCGAGTAACCACTGAAGCACCTATATTTTGCTTAGTCTGACACTTCTTTCCTCGTTGATTAAAAGTCTCCCTTTTTGTACAAAAACACTTTCCTTCGAGGTTTCTTTTTTGGGGGATATAAATATATAAATTTCAATGTTCCTGAGATCACATCATGATCACTAAGTTTGGGGAATGTATTTCTAGCTGGTAATTAGCAGGTAATTACAATTTGAACAGGCTGTCACTTTTTTCGCTTGATTAACGGTCTATTGCACCTGATTTTGCAAGTACAACTGAATTACTTTTAACTGACTGTGAGATCTGTTTACTTTTATCCTGAACAATAGACATTCTATCAATTGCTCGCATATTTCATTTGACTGTTTCTGTGTACTAAACATTGACAAATGTCTGTCTTACGTTGTACAAATGTCTATCTTACGTTTTTTGTGAAAAAGCTATTGGTATCCATTCAAACCCAAAAGGAGCCGATTCTATCTAAACAACTGTGTTCAGTATAAAGCGATTACAGTTTATTTACAGTTCTCTCTCCTTGTACGTCTTGATTTTTTTTCAGTCCAGCCAATAATTTACAGGACAAACACAATTTATATTTTCGTGGATATTCAGTTCCGCGAAAATTAAAAACCGCGATAATTAATCCTTATGTTTTTCGGGCAAATCCGCGAAAAGTTGGCGACGCGAAAATTTTCCATTATACGGTATGCAAAGTACGTTAAAACGTTATGCGTAAACGTCCATAAAAACGTCGCATTTTCTCATGGCGAAATCTTCACGTTTTAGTGCGAAATTTGCTAAGAAATTAAAATGCATTTATTTAAGAAACTAGAAACATGGTAACTAATAGGGCCCCGCCTTTATGAAACTGTTGATGACATTTAAGTCATATGTGCCCAACCAGAAATAACAATACCAGCTTTCTATTATCATGTTGTTCCTTCATATTCAATATGTTGTTTGAAATTAAGCCTCTGGTAGTGTCTTTAAGATATTGGTATAATTCAGTAAATAATGTAGGCAGAGTTATGGTTCTTGTTCTCTGCACATCGTCTGACGATGCTTTACATTTGTACCAAGTCTAGTGAAAATATCTTTATTGGTTTCAGAGTTATAGAGCAGACACAATTTCTGCACTCAAAATTTCAAAGGGGCATCATTCAGTAAACAATGTAGGCAAAGTTATGCTTCTTGTTCTCTGCACATCGTCTGATGATGCTTTACATTTGTACCAAGTCTCGTGAAAATTTCTTTATCGGTTTCAGAGTTATGGAGCGGACACGATTTCTGTACTCAAAATTACAAAGGGGCATAATTCATTTAATACTGTAGGCAGAGTTATGGTTCTTGTTCTCCGCACATCGTCTGATGATGCTTTACATTTGTACCAGGTCTTGTGAAAATATCTTTAACGGTTTCAGAGTTATTAAGTGGACACGATTTCTGTACTCAAAATTACAAAGGGGCATAATTCAGTAAATACTGTAATCAGAGTTATGGTTCTTGTTCTCTGCACATCGTCTGATGATGCTTTACATTTGTCCCAAGTCTCGTGAAAATATCTTTAACGGTTTCAGAGTTATGGAGCGGACATGATTTCTGTACTCAAAATTACAAAGGGGCATAAGTCAGTTAATACTGTAGGCAGAGTTATGGTTCTTGCTCTCTGCACATCGTCTGATGATGCTTTACATTTATACCAAGTCTCGTGAAAATATCTTTAACGGTTTCAGAGTTATGGAGCGGACAAGATTTTTGTACTCAAAATTTCAAAGGGGCATAATTCAGTAAAAATTGTAGGCAGAGTTATGGTTCTTGTTCTCTGCACATCGTCTGATGATGCTTTACATTTGTACCAAGTCTCGTGAAAATATCTTTATCGGTTTCAGAGTTATTGAGCGGACACGAAATGATGACGGACGGACAGACGGACGGACGGACGGACAGACGGACGGACAAGGTGATTACTATAGGGCCTCCGCAGACTTCGTCTGGCGGGGCCCTAATGAATTTCATTTTTCTGAGGTTTATCGAAGTGTAAACTACATTGGGTCACGTGCAAAGTGAATTAACCCCAAAGGGGTTCATGTTAACTTTGCTAAGGACCCAATGTAGTTTACACTTCGATAAACATCAGAAAAATTAAGTTCATTGCTTATATTTACATTTGTTTCAATCAAATCTTTCATGAAAAATCTTATAGAAGCGCTAAAATTGAAGCAGCAAAACATGTACACGCAGATTTTCTGCTAACAGCAGAACGGCATGCATGACGTCATGACGTAGCTAACGTCCAATCAGGTTGTAGAGAGCTATTGTTTATTTTGACGTCATTGACGTCGCGTGTCTCAATGTAATTATTGGAATGTAAACTACATTACGTTCCAATGGTTTTCTATAGGATTTTTCAGTAAATACACCAAGAATGGAAATATAGTGCTATATGATAAACAGAATCTTGCATTCGTGCTCCTGTATTATTGAATTTAATATGAAATTAGGCACTGCCTATAGGCGAGCACATCGCTCTTTACAATGTGTGAGTGGTATGATAAAACCTCTCAATGGCTGCTACCATGTTAACTCTCAAGTTTCGGACAAAAATGCGTGATCGAAGTGTAGACCCTGATCAGACTACTCATTGTAAGAGTCTGGATTCAATTTCGCAATGTTTTTTTTTTGTCGCATATGAAATTTGTAATAAAAGCATTGCAACTCTACTGCCGCAAACTCCGTTTCCAAACTGATGAGAAACAGTCAGAAAACAGATTTTCCCGTAGTAATCTATCCCCTCGGAAAACGGGCTATAATTTTTCAGTTCCTTCTCTAGGGCGCTTCATTTTCTTTTAATTTCATCCAGCGCACAGTCTCCTTGCATTTTGTGTGATCACAGAAGCGGTTAACGCTGACGGCATCTTGTTTTTCTCAAACGGAACTTTTGGCGTCATTACGTAACCGTAGCGACAGAAAGACTGTGCGCCCTGTATTTCTTATTTTTTCGTCGATTTCTATTCGAACCAGTCTAATTATAGCTTCCATAAAACTGCATATTCACCTCAAAATGTCAATAATGATATAAAAGTAACTACAAGCTGGCACTTACTCTTGCTTTTCCTCATTCCTGATAAAACTAGAAATGTGTCCATAGGACACGGATGCCCCCGCCTAGTGCCCTAAGTAAGGTGGCGCCTTGTTTAAGGTACTGGCACTTGTAGCATAACTAGGTTCACAAAGGCAGACTTCTGTGGTACATGTTTTATTGTTTTCCTTGGGCAGATGTATTGTGCTTCTTGGATCAAGAGAAGTGTGTGTGGGAGGGCGGGGGGGGGGGGGGGGGTGTCATGGCTGTGATATATGATAACATTCTGTATCTTATCACAGAAATGGATGCCATGAAACTTTCCAAAATAAATAGCGCAGAAACAAGAAACTTTTAAAAAACTAACAAACGGTAACCATTATTGAATGAAATGAAGTCGAAAAAGGCATAACTCCCACAATAATTGAAGGATTTTACCAAACATCGAAATTGACCTGTATTTCATGATTATATACCTGTGTATAAAATATGAATTCAATACACCAAGCTTTCAAAAGATAATGAACGGAAACCATTTTTTCATACAAAATGAAGTCGAAAAAGGGCCATAACTCCCACAATAATCTACGGATTTTGCCCAAATTCGAACCTGACCTGTGTTTTATGATTATATACATGTGTATAAAATATGAATTCAATACACCAATGTTTTCAAAAGATAATGAACGGAAACCAGTTTCTCATACAAAATGAAGACGAAAAAAGGCCATAACTCCCACAATAATCGACGGATTTTGCCCAACATCGCATTTGACCTGTATTTTATAATTATATACCTGTGTATAATTATATGAATTCAATACACCTATGCTTTCAAAAGATATCGCACGGAAACAATTTTTTCATACAAAATGAAGTCGAAAAAGGGCCATAACTCCCACAATAAACGACGGATTTTGCCCAACATCGAACTTGACTTGTATTTTATGCTATACCTGTGTAAAAAATATGAATTCAATACACCAATGCTTTCAAAAGATATCGAACGGAAACCATTTCGTACGTACGAACGTTTGTAGCGTATGTACGTACGCTACGTACGTACGGACAGCGGTGATACTATATGCCCTCCCCCCATTTTCAATGGCGGGGTCATAAAAACTGGGTTCGCGGTAACAAAACTTGAAAAAAATCTCAAACTCTAATAAAGCACACTGATTGGCTGCTTCCGAGCACATGCTCGGAAACAGCCAATCAATGTGCTTTATTTTGAGACTGAGAATGTACTCAAGCTTTATAACCTCTGGGCCTGACTTACGTGACACCAAGTTGCTCTGTAACAGATCGACTAATTCCAGCAGACGCGATCTCATTGCAGCCAATTGTATAAGATTTTATCGCCTGTCCACCAAATACACCATTGTCGACGTTTGTGCGATTTGAGAGGAATAAAGCGATAGCCGAGTCCTGAAATGAAACGTTAAAACGGACAACTTTTTATAGATGGATAGATGATTCACGGTTTTACGTCCTTTTTAACAGAGTTCAGTCATATCAGGACGATGGGGGATAATGACAGGCTGTGTGCAATGGAACCCCGTTTACAGTTGACAGGGGGTGGTGCGAAGGTGCTGTGTGTAACTTCCAGTGCCGGGGCGTCCTACTTATTTGAATAGTAGTAGGACAAGGGCTTACTGTGCTTGCAGTAGGTGCGGTTGAGGTTGTTTAGAGATTTTTTCTCTCGTCTATCGTTTCTCTCTTCTTTCTCCCTATCTTTGGGAGACGGCCCGATATAGACTGCAATACGGTCTCAAAGGGCCGTTAAACCTAAAACAACCAACCAACCAACCAACATTTGACAAATTTCCGCTTCCAGCGGTAACCGAACCCAAAACTGCTACATGTAGCTCAGCAAGCCAGTGCCTAATCCACCAGTTACCAGGGCTCTTAAAATTTTGTATAACATGTTCATTTAAGAACAAAAATATGTCTCCACTTCTTGTTGTCGAGACATAAAGTAAAAGCCGAAATGCACAATTTATACAAATATCTCAGAAACAAGATTAAAAGTATACTCCCTCGTATTTCATTACGAAATAATAATAAAAAATATGAAACTGGTTGGTTGTATGCAACACAATTTAAGATTTATATAAAAAACTAACTAGAAAATGTGTTTGTAAAACACAATGCCCCCAACTATATGCCTGAACCTAACAAGGTCAATTGAAAAAAAGAATATATATATAGATCTGTTAATTTTTTTATGGTCTAGTCACCTATGAATTATCAAGGCCTCAGCAGTTATTGTTCTTCCGTAAAAGATCACACCTACAATGTTATAAACAAACAAGAAAAGGGGCATAATAAAGGCAGCATAACCTTACCCTCATCAGAATGATCGACACATCAAATACTTTAAGTACACCATAGATGAGGTATCTAGGTCAAACGGTTCAAAAGTTGGAAAAATGGCAAGATGAACAAAGGGGCATAATTCAGTCAAATATTTACAAAATCAGCCTCAAAGTTAATCTGGTGATCTACACCTTAGCCCTTACCTGTATGCCAAATATGAATGGTTCTCCCAGACTTTTAGGAACAAACTTTCATTTAATTTTTCGAAAAAGGGGCATAACTCTGTAAGTAAAGGCCGACGGAAAAGAAAAAAAGTACGGGTCTGCTTATTTCAATGATCCATTCACCAATGAATTATCTAGGCTCTGGCAGTTATGGCTCTTGAAAAAATAGACCATCTCGACATTGTTTTGTACAAATAAGAAAAGGGTCATAACTCTGTCAATAATGCATACAACATAACGTAACCATCATCAAAATGATTGACACATCAAATACTACCAAATATACCAAAAATCAGGTCATTAGGTCAAACAGTTCAAAAGTTGGAAAAATGCCAAAGTTAACAAAGGGGCATAATTCAGTAAAATATTTACAAATCAGCCCAAAAGATAATCAGATGATCTACACCTTAGCTCTTACTTGTACGCATAATATGAGCATTCTAGCTGTAAAGGTTCTTCCGGGATTTTGGGAACAAACTTTCATTTATTTTTTTGGAAAAGGGGCATAACTGTAAGTACAATGCTGGCGGACAAGAAAAAAACGGGTCTGTTAATTTTTAATGGTCTACCCACCCATTAAATATCAAGGCCCAGGAGTTTTTAAATATCAAGGGCCCAGAAGTTACGGTTCTTGAATAATAGACCACTCCTAAAATGTTACATACAGACGGAAGACGGACGGACAGTCAGGCCCAAACCAATATACCCCCCCCCCCCAACTTCGAAGTTGGGGGCATAAAAAATACAGGTCTGCTTATTTTTCATGCTCTATCCTCCTTTTAAATGTCAAGGCCCCAGCAGTAATTGTTCTTGAGAAACAGACCACCTATAATTAGTTGTTTTATACAGATGAGAAAAAAGAAATAACTCTGTCCATAATGAATGCATCATAACGCAACCACCATCAGAATGAGAAGCTTATCAAATACTATACGTGGGGTGATCAATAAACAATGGAAACACCTTTGTAGATTAGTTGTTTATATATAAAAATAAATATCCTTCATGTATAACCAAATAGTGGCTTTTGAGCTTTCGAATCCATGTTTGAACTTAAAATTTCAACGTGTTACCATAGCAATAGATTGACGTCACGTTCATGCCGGGTACCGCGTGTGAATTTTTACTTTAGAAACACACATATAATGATTGTAAATAACAAGAATTCCGCGGAATGCTATGTCGCACCTGCTGTGTGCCTTCAAATGAAGAACTCAATGAATATACCAAATGGTTCTGGAGAAAAAAGTTGATTTTATTGGTTTTGCTATTTTTAGTAACATTGACCATCTTGGATTCTCGACCCGCCCAAACTTTAACATTCTGAAGCCCTGCAGTCTGATCATGCTGCATGTGAAATTTGAGACCATGGATGCAGTGGTTTCAGAGAATAAGTCATTTGAATGGACTTAAATGCTAGGGTCGACGTAAATTATTTTAGGGTCGACGTAAGGTCACTGTGATACAGATGTTTTTCATTTTGATTATTCTAAATTACTAAGGCCCAACTTATGCTTCATATGAAATTTCAGCCAAATATTCAAAGTTGTTCTGGAGAAAAAGTTGATTTTATTAGTTTTGCTATTTTTAGTGATGGCGACCATCTTGGATTCTCGACCCGCCTGAATTTTACCATTCTGAAGCCCTGCAGTCTGATCATGTTGCATGTGAAATTTGAGAACCATGGATGCAGTGGTTTCAGAGAAAACGTCAATTGAATGGAATTAAATGATAGGGTGGAAGTAAATTATTATAGGGTCGACGTAAGGTCACTGTGACCTAATTCCGCTACAGATTTTTTTCGTTTTGATAATTCTGAATACCAAAGTCCAACTTATGCTTCATACAAAATTTCAGCCAAATATACAAAGTGGTTCTGGAGAAAAAAATGATTTTATTGGTTTTGCTATTTTTAGTAACAGCGACCAGCTTGGATTCTCGACCAGCCTGACTTTTACCATTCTGAAGCCCTGCACTCTGATCATGCTGCATGTGAAATTTGAGAACCATGGATGCAGTGGTTCCAGAGAAAACGTCAATTGAATGGACTTAAATGCTAGGGTCGACGTAAATTATTTTAGGGTCGACGTAAGGTCATTGTGACCTTATTCCGCTACAAATTTTTTCCGTTTTGATAATTCTGAATACTAATGTTCCACTTATCACACTGAAGAATCGATGGTCGCCCAGAATTCAGTGAACGCGCAGCCAATCAGTGAACGCGCAGTTTTTTTTAGTTTTTTGGAGCGGGGTACTGCTACTTAAAGTGGTAGGTGGTGTTATTATTTGTGTTATAACCACTTCTATGCCCTTTATCCAAAGCTTATTATAATAATCTGCTGCTATTTTGAAATAAATTTTGTCAAAACAAGTTATTAGAAAAATTATAAGGAACCGATTGGCCTGCAAGGTGATTTTCGTGTCATGAATCTTCTGAACGAAGGCTTTTCCCCATAAAACAAAGCTCATGATGTAAATTTGCTGTTGTAAGTGGTTACGACGGAAGGTAATCCTGAACCTACAAAAGTTTCGTGCCATAAAATGCAGGCATTTAGGAAATACAACCCATTTTAGCAATGTACGCTCTAAATCGGTGAACGCGCAAACTGTATCAGTGAACGAGTAGCACAGTAATCTGTGTGTACGAAGCAAACGCGCTGCGTTGTACGAAGTGAAAGGGGAAAAAGTGTACACATTGAACGCGTCGGATAGGTCGCCATTAAAGCCAGAGCTACATTTAGCTTAAAATTACAACATGAACTCATCTAAATTGCGTACCCATAATCCCATCTTGTATCATGGCCTACTTTATTTTCCTTTGAAGTAGCCCGTTCAGCAACATTTTTATTTAATTTGCACTGTTAGAAAATACTGAGGAAGAGCTCTAGTCGGAGCTAAACTCAACTTTCATTTTACAATGAAGTGTGCCGGAATATTTGTGCGGATATCTTAGTTGTATACTGCACAATTCTGCCAATTTGATTGACGAAAACAGTCTTAGTGCGTATGCAAACAACTTACATTCAGATCAGTTTGCACACTCGCTAAGTCTGAGAAGTGCCACATAAACAATGTATGGAACCTGAGGAATCAGTATTGTGAACATCAAAGACTCTTATCAGACTGCAGATTGATCCAAACTTTCACAGTTCGCACCTGACTGACGATCCATAGTGTTGGTCGTAGCTCAGTTTAATTTCATTCGATGAAAGAAAAAGACCGTTTCAGATTAGGGGCGAGTCATTTATTATAAGGTGTGTGTGTTTTCATATGATTCACACACCTGATAATAAAAGACTCGTCCAGTAAAGAGACAATTGCTCTTATTTAAGCAAATTCTACCATATACAGACCCTAAATATTTAATGGCAAACAGTACAGACCCAGATTAGGCAGCTAAATGAGCAGATTTAGACAGCACTATTTTGTCAGTTGTAAACAGTTTGTTTAAAATTATCATTTGTATCAAGTAGAATAAATTCAGCAGTAAATTGAGACTCAATATTTTGGTTTTCAGTTGCTGGAGATTACAATTGTTTAACTTTCAGGTCAAGAACAAAATAGCTGTCTATGCTATTAAGACAGGATCCAACAATATTTTGATTCTTGGCAAAATTTCAGCCTTTTCTTTGAGATGCTTATGTAGTGGACTACAGTCCGGATCCGCTTTAATAACAACTTTTTCTTGTACTGAATCGAACATTATTTTTTTTCTAGATTCAAATAGAATGTGTCTGTAGGACACGGATGCCTCCGCCTAGTGCCCTAAGTAAGATGGCGCCTTGTTTAAGGTCTCCATAGTCTTATAAGGGTAAAACGCCTAAACTGAAATCATTGTAAAAAGCCGTTCAACCTTCACGTTTGGTAATAAAATGTGGGTTGGTGTGCATGTACTGAGTCATTTAACTGGCAATGAGAAAAGAAAAAAGTGTTTCGAAAAAATAACAGATCGCTACACAAAATACACTTTCCTGTTCTGGTTTCCCGTCTAGCAATGCTATATAAACTTAGGGGTGATAGCGACTGGGGCGCCACGCCTGTATATTGTATTTTTACCAATTTATGAAATCGAAAGTAGGTCATTTAGTTGCCAACTAAAATGACACAAATGCGTTTTCAAACCCCTTTTATGTGAAAATCAAGGATCTTATATATTTTCAAACCTGGCTAATTATGGTCATTTACAAATACGAAACTACAGTAAAAAGCTTGCAGCCATACCCCATGATAAAATTTTTCATGCTGATAAAGCAATGGGGCCTTCAAGGTACTGGCACTTGTTAGGATAACTAGGTTCACAAAAGCAGACTTCTATGGTACATGTTTTATTGTTTTCTTTAGACAGATGTATTGTGCTTCTCGGATTAAGAGAAGTGAGTGTTATAACTGATATGTGATAACATTCTGTATCTTATCACTTATATATCTGTGTATAAAATATGAATCCAATACATTAATCTTTTCAAAAGATAGTGGACGGAAACCATTTTTTCATACAATATGAAGTCATAAAAAGGGCCATAACTCCCACAATAATTGACGGATTTTACCCTAAATCGAACTTGAACTGTATTTTATGATTATATACCTGTGAATAAAATATGAATTCCATACACCAATGTTTTTAAAAGATAATGAACGAAAACCAGTTTTTCATACAAAATGAAGTCGAAAAAGGGCCATAACTCCGACAATAATAGACGGATTTTACCCTACATCGAATTTGACCTGTATTTTATGATTATATACCTGTGTATAAAATATGAACTCTATACACTAATGTTTTCAAAAGATTTCGAACGGAAACCATTTTTTCACACAAAATGAAGTCGAAAAAGGGTCATAACTCCAATAATAATATGTTGGTTGGTTGGTTGTTTTGAGTTAACGGCCCTTTGAGACAGTATTTCAGTCTATGTCGAGCCGTCTCCCAAAGAGAGGGAGAAAGAAGAGAGAAATGATAGACGAGAGAAATACAGTCAAACCTGTCTTAAGGGGTCACCCAAGGGAAGCCCAAAAATTGGCTGCTTAAGACAGGTGACCCCTTAATACAGGTTCATTTGCACTGTATTTTGGTTC
This sequence comes from Ctena decussata, assembly GCA_963989385.1. Taxonomy (NCBI): domain Eukaryota; kingdom Metazoa; phylum Mollusca; class Bivalvia; order Lucinida; family Lucinidae; genus Ctena; species Ctena decussata. The sequence continues at coordinate 80,025,617 of OZ022501.1, read as the reverse complement.
AAGGGACCCGAAAAAGGTGGCTGCTTAAGCCAGGTGACCCCTTAATAGAGGTGACCACATAAGCAGGTTTGACTGTATGTCCAAACAACCCCAACCCACACCTACTGCAAGCACAGTAAGCCCTTGTCCTACTATTATCCAAATCAGTAGGACGCCTCGGCACTGGAAGTTATACCCAGCACCATCGAACCACCCAACCACCCCCAACAATAATATACGGATCTTAATCAACATCAAACTTGACCTGTATTTTATGATTTTATACCTGTGAATAGAATATGAATTGTTTTCAAAAGGTATCGAACGGAAACCATTTCGTAAGGGACATACGTACAGGAGGTACGTACGGATGGAGGGTACGTACTGGACGTACAGGGCGTACGTACGGACAGCGGTGATACTATATGCCCCCCTCCATTTTTAATGGCTTGGGAATAAAAACTTCTTTGGGTATTATCCGAAAATCTTTTGTTTGATATAGAAATGAGGGTTGTCAGGGTGGATCAAGCGTCTTCGGCATTGTAGTACATTGTCAGGGTGAAAGTAAACAGAGTGTTCCATGACATTTTGAAAATCTCCATAAAACGAGCAGCTATAGCACCTGTACTCAGGGATATTCGCCATTCGTACCTTTGAAAAACACAGAAGAATGCTTAAAACTAAAGTCACGCATAACTAACACCTAGTGGTTAACCCACTGACAAATTTTGTGGACTTTCAGGCAGATAGTAGTCAACTTGTGCATTCACTGGCAACATATCACGCATTCACTGGGTGCAATATTAGCGTCCACTGGATACACTACAATTGTTGGCTTACACGTTTACTTCGTTCACAGTGTCGCGTGAGAATACAAATTACTCGTTCATTGATTTTCAGCGTACAATCATATAATACAGAATATCTCATAAACTAAACGACAGACAGTGACGAAATTTATTGTAGTTGCAGCTATTTATTTGCTTCTACTTCTGCTTGCAGAAAACATCAACCAGAATATAGCGTATTATGGTAACAAGAAGAAAACCTTGTTATTTTCTACGTTTTTAAGATAACGAACATAATAAAACGGGTTTTACCCGACTCCATGAGATATTCGCAAAGGTTTATTATCATAAAATGAAACATACCATTACAGCCAAGTAATGTATGTGTAGATGTATTTTCAGAACATCTTATATACACACGAATATCCGCGCAGAAGCTGACCACACACGTAAAATTAAAACATTTTTACTGCGCGTTCACTGATTGGCTGCGCGTTCACTGAATTCTGGGCGACCATCGATTCCTCAGTGTGACTTATGCCTCATACAAAATTTCAGCCAAATATACCATGTGGTTCTGGAGAAAAAGTTGATTTTATTGGTTTTGCTATTTTTAGTAACGGCGACCATCTTGGATTCTCGATCTGCCTGAATTTTACCATTCTGAAGCCCTGCTGTCTGATCATGCTGCATGTGACATTTGAGAACTATGGATGCAATGGTTTCAGAGAATAAGTCATTTGAATGGACTAAAATGCTAGGGTCGACGTAAATTGTGAACGGACGGACGGACTGACAGACGGACGGAAAACCGGACGCCTATATCGCACCTTGCTAAAGCAGGTGCGACAAAAACGCTCTGAAACCTGGCATGTATTAAAGCTAATGTAGGGGTTAAAATAACTGCTTTTTTATGGAGTTTGACATTTTATTCCATAATTTCCAATGTTATGCGAAAGTTCATTGATCGGTTATCAAGTAAAGGAAAATTTTGGTTCTTTCTGTCATACAATTCTGTCAAGACTCTGTTTGTTAAAGTGCAATGACGTCACAATTATGGTCCCTCCGACTTAAAATAAGCGTAAAACACCAAATTTTGCTCGATCAAAATTCTTTCACGGTCTGTATTTCTGCCAGGTATGAGAGCAAGTCATGAATACCTATATATTTATTTTAGTATCTGAGACTTGCATCAAGACATCACACCATCACAAACTTTTATTCATTATTTGTTACTAATCAGCAGCAAATATACATGAAAATATGCAAACATTATGAGACAAAGCGCCATGGCAACGATATTCCTAAGCAGTACTTTAGAACTTAATTATATGTCATATGCTTGTTTCTTAGGTATTATATATCTAGAATACTGTTTTGACAAACAGCTAATGAAACAAATGCTAGTTTCCATTATTTAATGATCGCCCCTCGTAGTATACCAAAAATTAGGGTTCTAGGTCAAACGGTTCAAAAGTTGAAAAATGCAAAATTCAACAAAGGGGCATAATTCAGTCATTTTTTGACGAAATTCGCCCAAAAGCTCACCAGGTGATCTACACCTTAGCCCTTAGAAGTATGCTAAATATGAGCATCCTAGCTCAAATAGTATTCCCAGGAATTTGGGAACAAACTTTCGTGATTTTTTTCGAAAAGGGGACAAAAGTCATACTTTTGTAAGTACATGGCAGACAGAAAAGAAAAAGAATAAGGTTCTGCCTATTTTTCATGCTCTATCACCTTCTAAATGTCAAGGCCCCAGCAGTTATTGCTCTTGAGAAACAGACCATCCATTAATACGCTTTATACAGATGAGAAAAGGAAAATAACTCTGTTAATAGTGGATGAATCTTAACGCAACTAACACAAGAATAATCAGCACATCAGATACTAGTAGTATACCAAAAATTATGGTTCTAGGTCAAACGGTTCAAAAGTTGGAAAAATGCCAAATTCAACAAAGGGGCATAATTCAGTCTTTATTTGACGGACTTCGCCCAAAAGTTAATCAGGTGATCTACAACTTAGCCCCTAGCAGTTTGCCACATATGAGCATCCTAGCTCAAACGGTATTCCAAAGATTTTGGGAACAAACTTTCATTTATTTTTTTTTAAAAAGGGGCATAACTCTGCAAGTACAAGGCTGATGGACAAGAAAACAAGCAAATTCGACGAATTTATGTCCCCCGCCTTGGAAACTAGGTCTCCACTGTATATACACTTAGTGTTTGAGCTGGAAAAGCGGCTAAGTTAAAAATGTGAAAAAGTAATAAAAAAATAATGTGAGGATTATATCAAAACCACATGCATATTTTCAGACTTTGATCAAAACACCTTTAAGTTTCAAAAGAATCGGCATAAAACTGTAGGAGGAGTTGCACACACAAGGTACCCACTATCTATTCACTTTGATAGTAGAAATGTATGAAAACTGGCTAAGTTCAGTTTGCGAAAAAAGTAATAAAAATAATGTGAGGATTTTATCCAAACCACATGCATATCTTCAGACCATGACCAAACTGTACCTGTGAAGTTTCTAAGGAATCGGCATAAAACTGTAGGAGGACTTGGGCACACAAGGTACCCACTATCTAGTCACTATGATAGTAAAAACGCCTAAAAAATGACTAAGTTCATCTTGTGGAAAAAGTGACAAAAAATAATGTGATGATTATATCCAAACCACATGCATATCTTCAGACCATGACCAAAACACCTGTGAAGTTTCATTTGCATCGGCATAAATCTGTTGGAGAAGTTGCGTACACAAGGTACCCACTATCTAGTCACTTTGATAGTTAAAACGCCTAAAAAATGACTAAGTTCAACTTGTGGAAAAAGTGACAAAAAATGATCTCAGGATTATATCCAAATCACATGCATATCTTCAGACCATGACAAAAACAGCTGTAAAGTTTCGAAAGAATCGGCATAAAACTGTAGGAGGAGTTGCGCACACAAGGTACTTAATACTTTAGGGCGTCGGAAGGACGGGCGGACGGAAGGATGGAAAGCCGAAAACTATGTCCCTCTGGTTTTCTTCGAAAAGGCGGGGGACAAAAAATACGTGTCCTCTAGTTTTTGATAGTCTACCCAGCTATGAAATATCAAGGCCCCAGCAGTTACGGTTCTTGAGAAAATGAAGCGTTACGTACGGACGGACGAATGGACGGATGGATGGTCAGGCCCAAACCAATATTGCTTCCTCAACTTCTTCGAAGTTGGGGGCATAAAAATCTTCAGCGAAAACATTCTTGTTACGGAGGCAGAGACGATATATCAATGCATGCCCTTCTGGAATATTCATAAATTATAAATTAATTGACTCCCACAGGCGTTCCTGCAAGCATGTTTTGAATTTATGATCTGTAAAGTAAATAAGTTTACAATAGCATTAACCTCTTATCCGTGTATGTGAGTTCTTTTCAGCCAATAACTGTCTGAAGTCGATTATAAAAGGGTTTAAAATTATTCATGATCTAACTTTAACCAGATTAACTATGATTGCTGGGCGTATCTAGTCTTTATTTTTGGCGGGAATGGCGGTCCGCTATTCCCGCTCTTTTGTGAATTTTCTTAAATTCTCCTATTTTCAGTGACCATCACAAATCATAAACTTGGCGGATAAATGTACTTTTAAAGGCAATCATTATCATGCCTAGGATATAATGTTTTGTGAGAAATTTCAAAGATAATAGAAATTTATAAATCTTTAAATTGCTCCAATCAAATAACATTAAATTAAAATTTAATTAAAATGGACGATGTACGTATGTGCACGATAAGGGACAAAATATACTCATGGTCAATGATAACACACCAGGCCTAGAGGTTATAAAATTTGAGAACATTCTCAAACACAAAATAAAGCACACTGATTGGCTGCTTCCGAGCACATGCTCGGAAGAAGCCAATCAGTATGCTCTATTTTGAGTTTGAGATTATTCTCAAGTTTTTATACACTCGAACCCAATTTGGAACTTCTTGCACATTATGTTCGTTTATGCTTGGTTTTATGTAACAGACAATTTAATAAATATTTATTTTCTGGTTTTGAAATTGGATATTAATCGTAGAATTTTAATTAATCGTAAAATATTAATCGTAAAATATTATTAATCGTAAAATTTCGTCGGCGCTATCAATAATGACGCGTTCGAAAATTGCCGATATCGAATGGCAAACAGTTTAAGGGTAATAAATCCTTATTTCGCGCTCTGCCAGACACTTGATTGCAAATGAATTGTTCTTTGAAAGGTGTCTTGACATAAAACCACTCTTTCTCCATGGAATTATGACGCGGTCCATCAAATAAAGGTGACGTTATACATGTAACGTCATGCTCGGGCCGGATAATGGATGACGTTTGCCCCACAAAACTTCTGAGATTCAGTTTCTACCACTAACCTAAGCATTTTGGATTTAGAAAGGTAACATAATTATGAACTATAAGCTGCTTTTGTCTTTCCATTGTTAATGAACGTAACAATATAGTGACCTTCGACTCCAAGTCACTTTTTTTGCATTTGGCGTCATGGGCCTTTTCTCTACATGTCGATTTGATAGGCTATCTTTTCTGCGGCAAAATCCATTAATGAGGAATTTCTGCCATGTGAAATTATCCTGGAATTCTGTTTTTCTTGATTTTAGAGCTTACGTTACGTCACATACTCAGAGCGTGCCTTTAAGCAAAATGAGATCATGGGCGTAATAAGATGGTTTGATATGATAACTATATCATGTTGATAAAGTATGACTACTGAACTTAAGAAAATATGACATTATGAGAATGGTTCGTTTTCATTGACGCTGAGTATATTTTTGCCAAAATGATAAAAAAAATAAAAAAATATTTGCTCAGAAATCAGTTTTACTTTACATGACCAAGAAAAGGACAAAAACTCTACGGAATGTTGTGTCTTGCTTGTGTGAGCATTGTCACAAAACATAGCGTGCCTTATATACTGCTCAGTAGCGTAGGGAGGTTCTCAATATTGCTGGGGCCAAACCTTAGACAACCTAAAATTTTGTGGGGCCATGAGGGGGGCAACATGCTTTTCAAAATATTTAACGCGGGGGTGGGGGATGTGGGGAGGGGGTGCCGGCCCCGTCTTCTTACGCCTATGCTGCTAACCAGCTAAACCAGAAAAGTTGACAAAATTTCAGCCGCCGACGCCGGAAAAGCAATCTAGGTGAGGCAAAAAATAATGTACTCAGAGGCAAAAGAAAGTATACAGGTAACGCAGCCTCAATTTTTCTACAGATGTCGGCACATCTGCATAATATCTTGGCGTTGTAGATAAAAACAATCATTTTTGCACAATTTTCGAAAATTTTCAGTACAAGTGGCCAAAGGATAAGGAAATGGCATGGTTTGTGAGTCAGCATTGGCGCTGGAGTAGCTCCCTTTTAAACATGCACTTTGGACAATAGAGATTGATTTTATATATTTTCATGCGGTACATTAGAAACGGGATGAAAGGTTTGTAAGGACATTTCGCGCACTCGTATAAAATCAGGATAAAGGAAATACTATCAAATTTTTGTTCCGAGAAATAATGTTTTGGCGCCTTCTGGTAACATGCATTGAATAGGCACTGAATTCTTGTGGGAACTTTATTTGCAATATTCTTTCAAGTAAACAAGTCTAAAAAGTTCTTTTCAAGTGTGCACAAAGACAAGAAGCCAAACAACATTTTTGAAAATTTCAAGTTAAAACGTCCAACTCCAGGTAAAACAGAGAAACATTTGATTCCCTATAATTTTAATTCAAAGGGAGATAATTTGAGACACGTAGCATTTCTTTCTTTGGTTGAAGACGTTTGGTGGAAGTTTCAGTTTAAATGACGATATGGTTTTACTCGCAGACATTAGTGCTAGATATTCATGAAGTGCAATGTGCAAAGCAAGTTTTGATTGGAAATACTGATTTTGAACTAAGGACCATAACTCTATTATTAATAATGACTGCAAAACAATTTGTGTTTTAAAGAGCTAGTCGTTTGCCAAAATGGCATTATTAATATGTTCACGCAGTCATTTACACAAGGCCCAGTATTCAAAATAAAAAAATGATAACTTTTTATTGCATCTGAGTATACTTCAATGGGGACCCAATCTGAGTTTTCGTTAAGACTACGATTGATTCAAAGAAAACAGATCATGGCCCAGATTTAATCAGTTTGATTTCATGAAATTGCTTTTTGACACAATAACAGGTAAACGAATATGATGTTCTTTAAATGCAGTTACCAGTCAACAATTTCAACATATCTGCAATAAATTTATAGTACAACCAAAGATAGATAGTTCGGTAGTTCGATGGGAAATTCAGTGATACCCACAGCTAAGACAATGGATTGATTGGTGCGTCACGGGCTCATAGAAACCCCTAATTAAGCAGAATTGACTTAATTGAATGGGGAAAAACACAACGACAAGCAAAGTCACCTTCGAAAAAAATAAGGGAAAATGCACATTCCCAAAATGGACAATGTCCAAAACAATATGACATACACACACAAGGTACCCATTGACAATGCAATTTGATAGTATTTGAGCTAGAAATATGGCAATGTTCGAAATGCATAAAAAGTATGAAAAAAATTAACTCATCTGGAGGTTCCACAAAATCCACACACAGCCTCTCAGACCATTTTAAAAATACCTGCGTAGTTTCAAAATGATTGGTTCAAAAACCTATGGGGAGCTGCACACACAAGGTATCTACTGTCTACACATTTTTTAAGTATTTGGGTTTAAGTTCAAAACATAACAAGAGCTGTCGCCTGACAGCATAGCTCGCCTGAATTGGTGCTTGCCCATCACACAGCCGCTATGGTGGTGTGGACTGCTATGCATAAAACTTCATGCAAGCATGTCCATATGACAACTCATTTATAAACAAAAGCTATCTCAGAAATAAGTCTTAAAATAAAATTAAAATAAAATCAAAATAAAAAAAAATGAAATGAAATTTCAAAATCCATGAGCTTGAGGTAAAAAAAAAACTGTCGGGTAAGGGGGAGGGGGTGGGGGCTATGTGGACTGCTATGCATAAAACTTCATGCAAGCATGTCCATAGGTCATCCAGTGGGGTAAGTATAAGGTGTTTTGTAAAAACTCAAAAAAAGAGTCTAACATCAGTTCAAGTATAAACTAAATCTCTGCAAAGCATAATGAATCAGTACACAATTACAAAACTTTAAAAAAGACAAAAATTTCCTAAGTCCCTGACCTTGACATCAAGATCACTGAGCGGGGTTGGGATAGTACTCTGTAGATCTAACTACAGTGCAAATATAAAAAGAATTCATTTATGGGTTCAGGAGATATGTGTCTTTAAAAAACTTTAACCAAAACATCCAATCAATAAAAAGACAATATTCTAAGTCCATGACCTTGACATCAAGGTCACAGAGGGGGTTGGGGGTAGTACGTATGAAAACTTTAGACCAATATCTAACTTTAGTGCAAGTATCGAAGGAATCCATCCATGGGTTAAGGAGATATTGGGCTTTATAAAACTTTAACCAAAACATCCAGTCCAAAAAAACTACCAATTTTCTAAGTCCATGACCTTGACATCAAGGTCATGGAGTGGGGTGCGGGTGGTACCCTGTTAAACCTTAGACCAATATCTAACTACAGTGCAAGTATCAAAAGAATCCATCCATGGGTTAAGGAGATATAGGTCTTTAAAAAACTTTAATCAAAACATCCAATCCGGACGCGGACGCGGACGCGGACGCTGACGCTGACGCGGACGCGGACGCTGACGCCGACGCTGTGGTGACAACAATAGCTCTTCCTGAACTTTCGTTCAGGCGAGCTAAAAAAGTGACGATAATTATCAGGCTGTAATCTTAAAGTCACATGCACTTCTAAAGACAATGAAAAAGAAGCCCGCAAAGTTTTAAAAAGCCTAATAAAAATCTGTAGTAGTTATGCACATAAAGGCCCCTTTACACTATAACGAATTGAAGGAACGTATCGTGAACGAATTGCAAAAAAATTGACAAAGCTCGGATACGCACAAATACGCACAAAACCCCGACGAATGTGTTCATCGGAGCTAAACATAACGAACTGAAAACGAATTTGAAACGACACCAGAACGAGTTCATAACGTATGAATAACTACATATTAACGAACCAGAGCGAATGCGAAACGAATACCAACGCATGTCAACGATCTCTCAACGAACGTCAAACGTGTTTTACGTGCTCTCTGCGTGCGCTCTGCGTTTAGTGTGCGTATTCGAACCGATCACGTAACTTACAGGTATATATACTAGAAGATAGCCAAGAGACGCACGCGAAAGAAATTCTCCAAGGACAGAGGCAGGGAAAAAAGGCATAATCCCCATCGCCTCCACCTGCAGCTCCACCACATGATGAAATAAACACACCTCAGGACTCGCAAAAATCTCGATCAAGGTCTCCTTCACCACCAGCCACCACCAGCAGAGATGTTGGTGCTTCATCCTATGTCTCAATTGCCTGCTTCATCCCATGCCTAAATTGCCTCCAATATAGGTATGCAATGCAATTTCTGTTTGGATGCTATCGTGCTGTAGCACTGCCAGAATATACTGGCGCCGTAGTCTCGCTGCACACTCTATATATATCGTTACTGTTCGAGCTACTAACCAGAACTGTTGAACTAGCACTGAATTATGTTTTTATGTACTCAAACAGGTAGGTCAACAGGCCTATGTACAAAAACGTAAGTCGAACGCTACCTATAGGGTACTCGTAAGTTAAAGCACGCCAAGCACGGAACTTAAACGTTTGGAAATCGCAGCAGCAACGGTAATGATAAGTTGAGGCATCTAATCATACGTTGCTAATACGTGAGAAGTTCGTTAAGAAGTGACCACAATTTGGTTGGACGAATGCCACCGTAGAGGTAACGAACCGTTGTCTTACTGCGGACGAACAAACCGTTCTAACTGCGTTCGTCGAACGAACCCGCTGCGTATGGGTTGTTCGTTGGCATACGTCGAGAAATTTTGAGCATGCACAAAAATTTTCGACGTACTTCAGCGAACAACAACGTAGGCAAACGTACTTCAACGAACTTCAACGAACTGAGAACGAACTTTAAGCGATGAGCTAACAAACTTTAGCGTATGCCAACGTATGTCAGCGAATGCCAAAATATCTCCGTACGCTGGCATACGCTGGGCCCATTCGTTATAGTGTAAATGCCCCTTAAGGTATATATACTGTCAATAGGTCTGATGTGGCAAAAAAAAAAAAATAAATAAATAAAAAATAATGGCAAAATGACTAAGTTCAGAAAGTGAAATATTATCAAACCATAACCCCTGTGTCAAATGCACATCGACAGACCATGAAAAAGAAGCCTGCAAAGTTTCAGAATGAGTTGTGAAAAACTGTAGGAGGAGCTGCACACACAAGGTATCTACTCAAAAGATCTTCTGATGCTGAAAAATGAAGTTCGTGAAGCCAATAAAAGGAATAAAATTATTTGACGACAATCTATAAGACACTAGTACATCTACGGACCATGAAAAAGAAGCCTGCAAAATTTCAGAAAGATGCCTGAAAATTTGTAAGAGGAGTTGCGCACACAAGGTATGTACTCAAAAGATCTGATGCTGAAAAATGACTAAGTTCGCAAAGCGAAAAAAAGTGGTAAAAGTATTTGAAGATGACCCCTAAGGCACATGTACATCTACAGACCATGAAAAAGCCTGCAAAATTTCATAATAATTCATGAGAACCTGTAGGAGGAGTTGCACACTCAAGGTAATACACAAAAGGTCTTCTGATGCTGCAAAATGAATAAGTTCTCAAAGTGAAGAAAGTGATAATAATAATTTGACGATAACACCTAAGGCATGCACATCTACATACCACGAAAAAGAAGCCTGCAAAGTTTCAGAATGATTCATGAACTAGAAAAGGTGTTTCTTTAATACTATGCCCCCAACCATATGCCTGACCCTAAAAGGGAATGGCCTGTATTCAAAATATTGACAGACATTGTTCAAAAGTTTATCAATCAATTAACTTATCATCTCCAATCAGCAAACCAGGTTTCAACACTTTTTGAGAAATCTTTCTGACAAGATTAAGCTGCTGGAATTTTCAAAGGGCTATTACTACGAGAAAAACGTGCGGAATTCATTAAAAAACTAATCAGTTGATCAGCTCATCATCTCCAATCAGCGGACCATTTTTCAAGTCTCTAACTCAAATACGTTCGAGTTAGTTTGCTGACAAGTTTGAAATGACAAAATTTTCAAAGACCAATAACTCCGAAAAAAATGACGGAATTTGTGCAAAAGATAATCAGTTCATCTACTCACCATCTCCAATCAGCTGATTAATTTTCAAGTCCCTAGCTCACATATGTTTTTAGATATCTTGCTGACAAGTTTACAATGCCGAAATTTTCAAAGGGCCATAATTCCAAAAAGATAAACAGGATTTGTTTAAAAGTTACTCAGTTCATTTACTCATCATCTCCAATCAGTTGACTAAGTTTCAAGTCACTAGCTCAAATGCTTTTAGAGATATCTTGCTGACAAGTGTAAAATGCCTAAATTTTTAAAGAGCGGTAATTCCGACAAAAATTGACGAAATTTGTTCAAAACATAATCATTCAATCTACTTATCATCTCCAATAAGCTGGCAAATTTTGAAGCCCATAGAAAAAATACTTTTTGAGATATCTTGCTGACAAGATTTCATTATGATTTTTTTCCAAAGAACCATAATTCCACAAAGGGAGACAACCCGGACAGGAAAAAAATACGGATCAGCTATTCTTTTTTTATGAATCCATATATGAAATTCAAAACTCTAGCGAGCATGGTTCCTAAGATATGGTATGCGTGACGAACGGACGAACGGACGCACGGATGGGTGGACGCACGCAAGCACGGACGGACGAATAACCCGGAAGCAATATGCCGCCCTCTCAACTTGTTCGAGTTTGGGGGCTAAAAACTGTAGGAGGAGTTGCGCACAGAAGGTACCTACTCTGTAGGTGGTTTGGGGGGGGGGGCGTGACTACGGAAGTACGGAACCACGGTAAGGAAGAGAGGTACTTGTAAAAAATAATGATCCTCTGTTGTTGTTATTTCAATTCTCGTAACGATTGTCTCCAAATCTGTTACATGTACTCTCAATTCAAATATTTAAACTTTTTTGAATTTTACAGTTTACTAAAATTGCGAATGATGGCAGAATTTTGTTTGTTTTATTATTTTTTTACAAAATTTGAAATGTGAAGTACCAGAAATAAAATCATGATATACTATGCAAAATTATCATTAAAATACAATGGAAATAGTTTTAAAATTTTGTTATTATTTATAGAATACTTATTTTTACTTGCAGGCTAGTAAATAAGGATTCACTAAGCATTTTCCTTAGTTTACTCGTAAATTACCTAGTAATTTTTATCATTTTTTTTCAGTGTCTTTGGTGAATAAACTACGACGAATCCGTGGCTCCAAAATAAGCCCTACGAAGTAAATATCACACCCTAAACAGTATGCGTTGACAAAATCAGTAGAAATAAACTTCATTTCTTTAGCTATCATAATGTGCCTAAATATTGGGACACCTAAAAACATTAATTTTTCATTTTGGACAAATGGAAAATTAATGGGTTTATATGTCCCAATACTTAAGAAGATGCCCTAAGCTTTAGTACGAGCTGCTTCTTACATCTGAGCAGTCTGTTAACGTGATTTCATCTCCGCTAGTGGCGACAGAACACTCTGCTGCAGAAGAACTGCCTTCATATTGTACAGCCACTACATCTGTATAGATATCCGCATCGGGATTTATCACTTTGATAGTTCCGTTCGGGTAGCACGCTGAAAATCAAGACAAATGTCAAAACTATGGGTACATGTCAGAGAGTAGCTCCCCACCCCTTTCCCCCTTGAGAAAAAGGCTATACGAATGACGACTATATAGTGCCACTTTTCCCCCATAGTCATTTTCCCCCCTTATAAGAAGTTTTGCATCACCATGTATTTTTTCCACAGACATAATACTAAATCGATTTATTTCCATGAGGTATACAAAAGAAAGGAATGCCTCTGTTTCCATTTGAGGTTTCTATAACGCACACACGTATGTCTTTGTAAACACCTGACAAAATTTAGGACAGAACTGACCCCTGTCGGGGTACATACAAGTTTCTGACTGACTTGTGGTACTGGCTCTTAAACAACCATATGGGAAATCATCATGAATCAGGCTTTTAATCTTTAACTCTTTAAGCACCAAAAAGCAGACGACAAAATTTACGTCTGCAAAAAAAAAAAAAAATGCCTTGTCAAAGACATTTCATATTGAGAGTTCAAAGACGAGAGAGCAAACAGTGTAGTTCTAGATGAGGCGGCTCATTATGAGCCGCCTCATCAGGATCTACGCTGTTCGCAAATTATGCTATTTTCGAAACTGGTGCTTAAAGTGTTAAAAGCCTATATCTACCAAGATAGACGGAACCGAGGACCAACTTATCACATTTATAATACCGAAACATAATACTAACAATCATACAAAATAAGCTACTCAGAAGACTTTTTACACACGTGAAATATGACTGTTTTGAATTGGCTCTATGCAAAAAGTAAAGTGATGATACATTTCTTTTGAGTAGTATATATGAGCCGCGACACGACAAAACCAACAATGTGGTTGTGCGCCTAGCGCAGACTCAGATCAGCCTGGGCATCCGCCAAGTTTGATCAGACTCTTCGTTTAGTGCTCAAAGGGTACTTAAGGGTCTAAGCTACCTCAATGCGGACAGCGAAGGCTCTGATCAGACTGGGCGGATGCCCAGGCTGATCTGAGTCTGTGCTGGGCGCACAACCACATTGTTGGTTTTGTCGTGTCGCGGCTCATATTAGAACTCCCCTTTCTCATTATAGCTAAATTCCTGTCCTCTTATACATACATACACAAAATTTGCACACTCTTTTGAAATTCTGACTTTCAAACAAAGCAGTTGTTATAAATATGTTTACCATTTTCTCGTAAAATTAAAATTTGGGAATAGTTTAGTCGCCTACTCGGGCAACAAACAGTGATATTTACATGACATGCAAGGTGAGATTGTCCTATTATGAGAATTAAGCCTTTGTGAATTAATCTGTACATGGGACATTATTACTTTTTCCATTTATATCCAAATGACATTTAAAAACTCACATCATGCTAACTAATCATAACTTACAGTTTCATACTCAGAAAGGTAACGTTTGTAACCATTATTTGAAAACATTATACTTCAGGCTTTTAATCTTTTAGCCGTGTGGAGGCCGTGTGGAGGCCGTAAAAAGTCTCCCTGTACATCATCCAAAGTGCAGATTATATTTTATTTACATCCTTTGAGGGGATGCTCCCGCTTAGTGCCTTGAGTAAGATGGCGCCTTGATTAAGGTACTGGCATTGGTAGAATAACTAGACTGATAGAGGCAGAATTGTATAATATAAAAGGGAAAATCAAGGGACCATGAAATGCAGGTCAAAGCGACTTACAATTATTCTGCAGTCAAACCTCAGATACCAATACGACACAAACATGTTTGAATTATAGCCTATTCACATAGCTTAAGTGTACATTGTGACCTTGACCTTTAAGTTAATGACTTGTTCCTTGCATGCAACAAATCTTGCCAAATATTTTGATATCCAACCATGCAGGACAAAGTTATTGGCCAGACATAGTCTGGCCCATGTTCCTACTTCTGTATGTATTCTCTGCTCTTGAAGGAACTTTTTAAGATTTTAATTTTACCTCACTGCAGCTGGTGTTGTGCCGTGTGGCGGCCGTAAAACGTCTCCCCGTACATCATCCATAGTGCAGATTATATTTTATTTACATCCTTTGAGATCAGAGGATAGATTCTGAGAAATCTAAAATTTGAGATCGATTTAGACTATTATTCTAGATCATCGTCTTTTATATTATTTGGATCCTTTTGAAACTAATCAGTCTTTGAATCGACTGTCCAATTAAAATTAAGAAATTACAGTATGCTTTTTCTGGTTTCCTCACCAGATATTGTCAGGGTCACTGACGAGGCTTTATTAGCCGAAACTACGTAGTCTGGCCCATGTTCCTACTTCTGTATGTATTCTCTGCTCTTGAAGGAACTTTTTAAGATTTTAATAGATACATGTATGTTTCACTGTATCCTATGCACGAACTTCAAATGCAAACTGTGGCCCTGACCTTTGAGCTCGCGACATGGTTCTTGCACACGTAACATTGTCTAGTCATGATAATAATTTTTTTCCACAAAATTTTGAAATTCATTCACGCAACTGAAAATTATAGGCCAGACATGAACATGTTTCACTATAGCCTATGCACAAAGTTTACATATACAGTGTGACCTTTACCTTTAAGCTGGTGACACGGTTTTTGCACACGACACATCGTCTTGTCATAATAATCATTTATGCCAAATAATTTTGAAATCCCACCATGCAGGACACGGTTACGGGTCGTAGGACACAGTTACGGGCCGAACAGGAACAAGATTCAGTGAAACCTATACACAAAGTTTAAGGGCGGACTGTGACCGTGATTTTTTCTCCATTTTTTCCTTTTGGCAGTCATTCATGAAGTGCAGTTGTCATTACTGGTGAAAGCAAGTGCACTTAGTACTGATTAACCGCTTAGGAAGTCTTAGCCTGTCCAGGAATAGTGTTGTTAGGTTTAACTGACCGTCCCGACATAAACATAGCTATTTACCATGGACGTTAAACAATACAAAAAATAGCCACCAGAGGAGATGGCAAATCCCCCGGCCGAAGGTCCCTTGCGCCTTGGTAAACAGGGTGCACTTCAATGAAAATAAAGATAATATATTGTCATTCTTTTACGCTTCTGATTGATATTATCTGTTTAACAGATACATGGTTATCTAATGTTCAGACCAAGACAGTATGCCAGACTGCCAAAAAAAGGTAAAGTCTCGAACAGCCACCATATACGCAATGTATAGCATATGATACACTCAACATTTCAAAATGTGTGAATACAAATCGATATTTGAACTCTCTAGTAAGTGAATTTGGACAAAAAATACAAATCTGAAAAAATTCGGGAGGGGTGGGGCCGTGGGTTACAAAGGGATCAGAGAGAGTTAGGAACAATATAGCATATCATGGTATGATCATCAATATTTTAAATTAGGGTATTAAAGGACTTCTATGCTTAAGGCGTGAATTTTCCCCACGATTAAAAAGTTATACGGATCATTGACTTCTGCTTTGCATTTATGACTATGACATGTAACTTGCATGACAAATGAATTTTCAAGTGTTTGTGCTCATGTAAAGTACGTTAAAAATACGTTGACGTTGACGTCATTGTTGAGATAAATTGTAAATTATCCTCAAACTGATCGTTGAAATAATGATTTATTGTATGCATTTCACCCTTTTTGACTTACATTACTTACATAACAGACAACGCTGGATAGTTTTGACTATATGTATGTGACCGTGACCTCATTTCAAGGTCATGGTACACAATATAATCCTTGAAGATCACAGTGCTACTGTTGACCATTCTTCTTCTTTGGCTTACTGAGTATCGTTCCCCCCCCCCCCCCCCCCCCGTGACCCAGCTTCCCACTCATATATATTGCGTACTTGCATCGCATAAGTCTGCTGCATGAAGGAAATGCTGGGTCACGTGGGGTACTTGTATTTTAATTATAGTGAAGCGTTCTCTTTTGGCCGCTTTTACCGGAAGTATAACTGTGGTTTTGCATGTTTAAATGCCAGTCAGGCGTAACAAGATGAAAATCATTGCTTTGTATTGTGATATGCGTGTATTTAGCATGCATTTATGACCAAAAATTATGGAATGAATGACTGATTTCAATATTTTTATTACCTCAAAGAATGAGGTATGCGAAAAACTTGAATTTAGGGTAGGTAGGGTCAGACTGGATTATCTCCCCGTGTCTTTGGGTCTGAATCACAAATGATCTGATTTCATACGGTTTACATATTTGTGGAAGCTCTGCTAAGAAAAACCTGCACACTTTACACTTTTGAAAATTCGGACCTGTCGCGCCGGTCTAATGGGGAAAATCCTCGCCTTAATCATAGAAGTCCTTGTGGAGTAAGCCAGGGTTTTACAGAAATAGCGCAGAGACAGCAAACTGCAGCTCAAACGTCCAAAGGGAAATAAATCGGACAGTATGAATGAGAGAGTTGTCATTCATGTATGAGACAAATTTTCATAACCTGTTACGCATAACTGTGAAGAATCATGAAATATGTCAAAGGGTATTCAAGTAATGGAGCAAACACAAAATCACAGCTAAAACCATCAAGGGAAAATAACTAAAAAAGTAAGAAAGCAAGAGTTGTTATTTTTATTCTTGACACATCGTCATGACCTGTTCCACATATCTGTGAAATATCATGTAAATATTTCAAAGGGTATTCAAGTTTTAGAGTGGACATGAAATCACACCTAAAGCCATAAAGGGTAAATAACTCAAAAAGTACAATAGCAAGAGTTACCATTTTTGTTTAC
The DNA here is from genome assembly GCA_963989385.1 of Ctena decussata. Lineage (NCBI taxonomy): Eukaryota > Metazoa > Mollusca > Bivalvia > Lucinida > Lucinidae > Ctena > Ctena decussata. The sequence continues at coordinate 80,008,289 of OZ022501.1, read as the reverse complement.
GACACATCGTCATGACCTGTTCTACATATCTGTGAAGTAACATGAAACTATTTCAACAGATATTGAAGTAATAGCGCGGACAAGAAATCACACCTAAAACCATCAAGGGACAATATTTCCAAAAGAAAAAAGCATGAGTTGTCATTCTTGTTCGCGACATATCGCCCTGACCTTTCTACATATCTGTGAAGTGTCATGAAAATATGTCAAAATCAAAACGTATTCAAGTTATAGAGCGGACACGAAATCACACCTAAAACCATCAAGGGGAAATAACTCAAAAAGTAAGAAAGCAAGAGTTGATATTCTTGTTCGAGACACATTACCATGATCTGTTCTACGTATCTATAAAGCTACGTAAATATTTTAAAGGGTATTCAAGATATAGAGTGGACACGAATCTGCCAAAAAATCACCAAAGGGGAGATATCACAAAAAACTACAATAGCAAGAGTTTACATTCTTGTACGCGACACATCGTCATGACCTGTTCTACATAACTGTGAAGTATTATAAAACATTCCTAAGGGTAATTAAGATATAGAGCTGACATAAAAAATGTTTATGGACGGACGGACGGACGGATGGACGCCAGAGTCATCGCTATATCCGCTGAACCTATCGGTCGGGGGATAACAACAACAATCAAAATAAGCAGTGCGCAGAATAGACCACTCAAGAAATATTTCTAAAAATCCTAGGTCAGAATATCTGCAATGGCTTCGCAATGAATCCCAGTCCTTTTCATTATAATTTGCCATAGCAACCATGTCCTTTGACAAATGATAATGGAAACCATAACATCGGTAAAGGCTAATATGATTAGTATGTCTATGAAGTCTCTGCCTCATAGAGCACGTAGTTTCTGAGGAGATAGCATTAAGTATTTTTTTTCTTTTTTGTTTTCATATTGGTTTCTATGGCAACCAATAAAACGAGCAGTGGGCTAAATACATAGAGCTGATAGAAGAATTGTCAAGGAACATTTCTATGAATGATTTGTCAAAATATCTTCAATGGATTGGCACAAAATACCATTTTTCAATTTTCCCCATTATAAGTCAATGGGAACTCTAAGATGCTATGAACGAACCGATGAAATGATAAAAATTATATACCCATTGCATACTCGAGTGTTGTGGGTTTAATAATGTTTAAAAAGTAGTTTTTCAAATTATTTTCTCGAATACATGTTAAGTAAAAGTAGATGTACTTACTGAATCCCAGACCTGCGTCACCTGTAAATAAACGATTTCAGATTTAGTGGAATCATATAACTAAGATCCTAAGCGGCGTAATAATGTTATTTCATAAAATCATTATGATCACAGGAAACACGAAACATTAATAAACTAAGTCATCGTAAGATTCTGGTTCCGATAGGCCCTGTTCCGAAAGACTTTTTAATCCGACGTTGAATTTAGAAATCAATTCATAGGGTCGGCGATAGAACTTTGAAAAAGCTTTTCGAAGTTTATGATACCGAAAGCCTAGTTGGAGAAGCTTAGCAGTTAAAATTTTATTACGGGCAATTAGGTCAGTCCCGTGACTAGACACTCTAGCAAACCGAATAATTTGAGAAATTTAAACCCAATCAGAGGTAGAACGTGGTACATTGTTACGCAGAAGGTTCTACACACGATTGACACGGGTGTAGAGCCTTATGCGTCGCCAGGACGGCGGAGGGTGGCTTCCGGTTAAAGGTTTATCGACCAGTGTATTACATTAACATGGAAACTCTAACAACGTTAGAATTTTTGAAGTTTATACAATTTACAACAGTCACAACTACAATAATATACAACACATATCAGTTCAAGTCGCTGGCCCAAGTGAGGTGTTTGTTTCAAATCTGTAATCGATTTGCGTACGATACGCAAATAGAATATCGTCTGACGTCAAGACAGTACTCGGCTCAGCGCCATGAACTTAAAGCAAAATACAAAGAACAAAAACGTTAACTGAGCTCACAAAAAATAAGGCCTTATGCCGGCTGAGTTATACTGGTCGCTCCCTGGATCCTACCATGGGTCAGTCCATATATTATGGGTAACACCCACTTATACCATATCGCGCACGCACTTATATACTGGTCGCTCCCTGGATCGTACCAGTGACCAGTCTATATATTATGGGAAACACCTTACTGGTCGAACACTACTGGTTCACTCCGTCCCACACTTTCAACAGCCAATCACCTCGACAACATCGGCCGACTTCGCCTAGTATACGTGCATCCCGCCTTGGCTAGGACTCTTGAGCACGTGGCGTTGTGATTTTGCCTCTACCCGTGAAACATTGTCAAGAAGTATACTGACGTCAGTAGGTATCACCATGACATACCCCACATAAAACATGAATGATCTAAACAATTACCTTTTTACATTAAATTGATTTACCAAAAATCTAACTCGCATATGTTTATATTCATTTCTTTAAACTAAGCGTATGACCATTTGTCATAGAATATATCATTTGAATAGCTTTATAAGCGTTTCTAACACATTTGGGATCATAACGTTTGATCTGACATCATGACGCCAACGATGTCATACCATATGACCTCATCTAGTGAGGGCAAATCAAACGCATGACGACCAAATGTTACCGTTATAACATATAGAAAAAAAACCTTAATGCGGTGCATGCTATGACGACAATTGACGTCACGAGTATGTGAATTAGTTCCATTACAAATCAATCTACTTCTACAGGCCACGTATACGTGAAACTAATATAAAAAGTGATGACGTCGCAACAACATGAATGCAACTGACGTCACATGAATAACATGAATGCAACTGACGTCGCTCGACGTCATATAGGCGCACACCATTGCAACCAACATCAGTGTTATAAACTATTTCCATAATTTACAAAACTTCCTTAAATTCAAACACCATGCGCAGCATGATCATTATCAACAAAATCAGTCGATACATTTAATCATACAATATCAATCAGAAGTCACAGTTTTCATTCTTAGCAAAAAATATTCTGAATAAATATAATAAAATCTTACCCCTCAGGTCTTAACACTGAACCTAGGCACTAATAATATCATAACATTCCACTTTTGAATTTCAAGCCACGTCTAAATTTTCAATAATAATTTACGAATATAAATACTATGCATCTCACATTAAAATCATGCGACTCAATTTACAGTGAGCACTGCCACGTGATGTATTCACCAATGATCTATTCATGACAAATAGCAACAATTTCCGTAAATGTTCTATTACCACAGTTACCCTAAAAACTGTAGCCCTACTGATTGAAAGGATTAAAAGAGTTTCAACGACATAGTCGACGATCTGATTCATTTCGTAACAAACATCACCATCCAAAAAAGGAAAATTCACTATGTCAAAATCAAAGTCATAGCGTTTATCATAAAATTTGGTTGAAGCAAATCCTTTTGAAATAAAAAAGTAAAGGTTTTCCATATCCTAAGAGCCGTTGGGGCAGTGAGGATTAGAGACCCACTGTATCTTGGGCACAGGTGATGAAAAGTGGAGCCCATCTCTCTCCTTTCGCTGCTTTATCCTTCCCTTATTCGAAAAAGGTACCCATTTGCTGCTGGGTTGACAGAGAGAGTTTTCCAGTCATCGGATCGCGACGGTGAGCCGCGAACTCAGGACCTTCCGGTGACTTTCTGCACAATAACCGAGCCACTCTAACCACACGACTACGGTGCCTCTCGGCGCCTTTTGAAATAGAAAAATGTAAATCCAAAAATGGCGGTTCAGTATCGGGTGCATTAGCTTTGTTTAACTGCAGCTCATGTGGATAAACTCTATGCAGTATGCCTTCAAAGTAAGGATTGTCAATATTTAAAAGTTCATCTATATACCTAGATGTAGAATTAAAAGCCTCAATAATTTCAGATTGTTTATTATTAGAAAGAGCAGTCATGAAATCTCTTTCATAGCAAAATAAAAACATATCCGCTACAAGAGGAGCACAACTAGTACACATCGGAATACCAACAATTTGTCTGTAAAACTTAGCATCAAACCTAATGTAAATATTATCTGAAAGATATGTTAAGGCTTCACACATATTTTGACATGACCTAAATTCATGTTGGTTTTGGTGTTCAGAAATAAGGAAAGCATTTCTTTCGTTATAGGCAAAGAAAGGCGAATCTTCCCTTTAGAACGTCCATTCAAGTAAATCTTTAAGTTTTTCCTTGATCAAATTATGTGGCAAAGTATTAAAGAGCGTAGAAAAATCATAAGTTGACAAACTGATCGACCGGAACCCTCTGATCTTCAATTTATTAATTACCTCACCAGATTTTTTATAGACCAAAAGAAATTTGTACCAGACCTTTCACAATCTTTATCACAGTACCTTATGACATGATATTTGACAGCAGTGAGGCAAGAAGTTAATAATTTAGAAAGTTCAGTAGTAGTACAAGAACTAAAACTGGCAATAAAGCCTGCTATATACGTTTCGTTATGAAACTAAGGTAACCAATACATCGTAAGAAGTTGTCTTGGCGTTCCTTAACATTAACAGAAAACTTAAAGGATAAATGGCTGCAATGATGCGTATCTACATGACTTTCTTCTGTAAGTGTCTCTTTGTAGGCCCTTGTACCGCCAAGCATCTGGTTTAAAGTGTTTATGTAATATACATGTAGTCATCAAACAACAACAACGTTGTTTGCGGCCTTGTCTGCTCGAAGCAAAACATACTTTCTATGAAATTCTTGGATACCTCGCTGTAGATGTCGAAAAGTAGATTTAGGTTTAGGGGATAAAAGGTGAATGTTTTGCGAATAAAATTTAATACGTTTATCTACTATCCTGAAGATGCTGACTTTTCATGCCTTTAAGGCATGGGGCTCAACATACTCTCGTTTACACCATCGATCACCAAGCTCATTTAATGCGGATGCTATTTCCTCCCTACATTCTTTTGAAATCGATGCGGAAAGGAATCTCTATTTTGAAGCCTAAGAAACTATGTAACGAATTCTTGAATCTAAAATGATTTTCAAATTTCCAGTTATAACATAAACAGCTGCCGGATAAATAAATTTAGAATCTTTACAGTCTCATGACTCAGGGGTGTTAACATGAATGTCAAGATCTGAAGCAAATTTAAAGAGTATATACACCACAGGAACTGAATCAGATCCCAAACCCTATCCCCAACATCAAAGAGAAAGATTGACAATTGATCCCAACAAACAATAAATTACAAGTGATAAGCCGAGTCAGCAGCTCTTTCCCAAATAGGTGGCAACTCAGCTATCTTTACTGAACTAAATAATTTAGACCAACAGAAGGGTTAAAATGAAAACACACTAAGTTAAACAGCACCGAACATAAGACAAATACAACCGCAACAAACGTACCGCCATGGGACGGTCAGTTATAATTACTCGGGGGTTTAAACCGGTTTTACTGGGCCCAAGCCTTCACCCTCACCCTCCACCGCGGTGCACACAATTAGTTGGTAGTTCGGCTCGTATGGAGGTCCTTTAACTCATCAGTGAGTCATCACGGGCAACAATTAATTGAAAATTGACAGTTGATTGAAATTAATTATAGTGTTTCTAATGGGCTTATTATATTTATAACAAATTATTGGTGTTTCAGAATTTCGACAATATGTGAGCCGCGACACGACAAAACCAACAATGTGGTTGTGCGCCCAGCGCAGACTCAGATCAGCCTGGGCATACGTCCAGTCTGACTAGAGTCTTCGCTGTCCGCATGGAGGTAGCTTAGTCCCTTAGCTACCCTTTCAGCGCTTAGTGAAGTGTCTGATTTGACTGGGCGGATACCCAGGCTGATCTGAGTCTGCGCTGGGCGCACAACCACATTGTTGGTTTTCTCGCGTCGCGGCTCATGTAGGTATGGATGATGCAACGGATCTATCCTTAAAGGAAATCCCTCAGCTGAGTGCAACTGCCTTTTAGCCTTTTATTGTGTACAAAAAGGTGTAAGAAGCTCGATCTGAATAAAGAAAGTAACATTTATCAGCTCAGTGAATTTTTTTCAAAAACTATTCGAAACCCGCTTATTTTTACATCTGGCGAGCGGCGCCATCATTTTTTACCTCGACTTATCAGTAAATACACATCGCGCGCGGAAACCATCCGGAGGATAGGACATCATTTACTCACTGCCTGTTCCTTAGCGCGATTTTTTCCTGGTGTTTATCTGTTCATCGATATTATTTTATGTTATTTGAAGGATTAATGTGTTTCTTCTTTCATTGTGGTTGTGCGTAATTAAAATGTGAGTTTCGTGGTTGAAACAGCAGCAGCAAAATGCCTCAGTGTCAGGCAATTAACTGTTCAAATAAACAGGGAAAAGGTGGAAAAACTTTTTTCTAGATTCCCCCCACCCACAGAAGTCAAAAGCACACCGTGCGCTATGTAAAAAGTGGATAGAGTTATTAAGAAATGACAAACTAAGTGTAGACACTTTTGTGAACAATAAAAGCAGTGGTTTGTGAGGATCATTTCCCTCCTGAAAGCTTTGAAGGAGTTTTCTCTAGCAGTGTTGCTGGTTTATTGAATTTTTTCCCAAGCGTAAAGAGCTAAAGCCATATGCTCTGCCAACATTGGTGCAGGCATATGCGAGAGAAGAAAAGAAACATCATTCAACAAACCAGTTGTTGAAAAAAAGACATGAGGCACAGTTACATGCTTTATTCTTTTACTTTTAATGATGTTCACAAGTCACTTACTTAATTCTGGATTGAGCCCTGTGCAAAAAGATTTTTAAAAGAGGCCGCTCTTCCGGGAAGATTGAGCCTTTTCCATAATGTTTAGGTACACTGAGTGATTGTTCTGGCCCAGAACTTTTTGTTTTCCGTCAAAAGTCCTCTCACGTCTGTATATGCCAGAAATATCCCTGCTATATTAGGGTATCAACTCCTAGACTTTAATGTACCAGAAAACACCTATTTTTTTTTCTTGGGGCCCGAAAAAATACTAGTCCTTTAATGTGAAAATAATTGTCACACTGCTGATGGCGACCAATAGTTTTCAAAGCTTAACATAGATATACACTGTTCCATTTACCCTCTTCAGTGGGATTTTGACTTTTTTATCCCCAAAATTTGTCATGTACCCCAAAAATGGAGACATTCCCTGGATATGATGCTGTACAGGTACAATGGGGGTACATAAGAATTAGTGCAAATAAATCCCTAGTTTCAAAATGCAGCGTGAACCCTGTTGTTGTTTTTTAAATGTTAAATTCATTGACTTTTCTGGTTTATGGCAATTTACAACCAGGCAAGACACCACAGTCCATGGTATTAAATTGCTTGAAATGCAGAAGACCCATGCCCTCATCCTCAAATGGTAAAATATTCCGAATTGACACTGTGATCTGGAGTTGCACTGCTCTTTAAACACAGAACAGTATTTCAGTCACATTAGGCAATATGCTGAGACCTAGTAAAACTATGTGAGTTTAGGATAACAGGTTTGAAAATTTTAGGAAGGGTATGAACAACATTTTCTAATGTATTTTTTAGGCAAAAGTCATACAGAATTAAACTTTTAAAATGCAAAAAAATTATATATAATGTCTCAAAAAAAATGAAAAAAATCCTAGGTCTCACTAGTGAATTTAGGTACAGTCAGGTTACCCTAAACACACGTATTTTTATTTGGCCTTCAATTAGTTACAATGCTTAAAAAAGACAGACTTGAACCTGAAAGAGGTCGGTTCTGAGCGTTTTCCTCTAAAGATGCTTCTAGAGTAAGTTTTCAGATCATTGCTTATCTTTTTACTTTTCAGATTATGCTTTTCTCGAATCCATATTATATAAAATAAGATCTTCTTATTTTTAGGACTGAGCCACAGGTAAATGAACAATTTCAGATTAAGTGGTTTCATATATCTGAGGTCCTAGCGGCGTCATTACGTCATTTCATAAAATCATTTTGATCACATGAAACATGCTGGCTGCGAACAATGGTGGCCATTTTTGTAACTCTTTCCCAGCGGACATATGACATCGAAATGCCAGAATGGTTCAGAGAAGCGGAAGCTTAGGATCTCTACAGTAGTAAGTAAGTAAGACGTCATACTGACGGCGATGGAGCGTCATTACATCGAGGCGACGTCAGTAAAACGTCATGCATCTGCTGGATTCTCACCTTGTATTCTACTTACGGTAGTTAGTGAGTCCATATTTTGATAAAAAAATACTGCTTACAGTCGTTATAAAACTGATTTATGTTTTTGAAGTAGAGTGTGAAAATATGCTTTTTATCAGTGGTTGCTTAGTCCCGGTGGGTAGTGATTTTTTCTGACAACTGTCAATGATTTATTCTGAGAATGGTCCAGGATTTTTTCCAAATTTTCAATGAGTTTTTCTCCGTTACGTCATTACAGACAACTGATGCGATAAAATGGTGAATTTTGACCAATTAAACATTCATTTACAAATCTTTAGCTTATTCTTGGTAGATCTTAAGCAGATTAAATAAACGCAAGCGTTTAACGTTGTCAGCACATAAACTAAAACCGGAAATTTTGATTTAGAGTATATCTTAATCATCTATGTATAGGTCTTCAAAGATTATCATAGAAAATAGATAATTTTTAATCAAAAATTAGTGTTGGGAAACAGGTCATTATTTTAGACACTTAACAATAATATAAATGGGTCTGTTAGGTCATTATAATTGTTCATAGGTCCAAGATTTTCCCCCAGAAGTTCCGGATTCGTTCTACAACAGACTATAAGCGCCTATTTTTTTCCGACAATGCAAACTACAAAATGGGTAGTCAGTATGATATTTTATGCGCATAGATTAAATACCAAGATTGAAACATGTTTTATTTATTTATTTAAGTTTGGAGTTACATTTTCGCTGATTAGGCTGCGCATTGCCTGGCTGATCTGAGTCCTCGCTATGAGCAATTGAGCCGTGACTCCACAAAATTTGTGACACGCAACGATCACGTCAACTTGGGCATACCGCCAGTCCTACCAGTCTTCCGGTGCGATAGTTAACGGTCTAAGCTACCTCCATGCCGCTAGCACTCTGTTCAGCACGGACGGATACCCAGGCTGATCTTAGTCATCGCATGACACACGTTCTATTTTGTTGATTTGTCGTGTCGTGGCTCAAATGTAATTTTAGAGATATTATTGGTGGCGAACGTAAATTCATATTATACGTTTTGGTTTTAAACAGATATTACTTTCGAACACTTCTAGTTGTTTTGTTTTTGTTTGAATGTGAAAAGCTGCTATAGGTTTATTTATATTGTTTTCTCCTCAAATTACTGACAAATGGATTAAGGGGTATTATAAAATCATTAACTTTACCTGTTTTATCTGAATATTAGAGCTATAATCGCCGACTGTTTGTTTTGCTTTGATTTTATTTTTCTGTCAGGCCGGGCCGGGTAGCGCAATCGGTAGGGCACCTGACTCGTAAGTCAGAGGTCCTGGGTTCGAATCCCGGTCTGGCCACATACTTTCGTTTCTCCTTCCGCTGATTCAAGAAGGGCAGTTGTCAGTTACTGGCGAAAGTATGTGCACTTAGTACTGGTTAACCGCTTAGGAGGTCTAAGCCTGCCCAGGAATAGTGTGGTTACGTTAACTGACCGTCCCGACATGACCTTAGTTGTTTATCGTGGACGTTAAGCATCAAATCAACCAACCAAATCAATTCAATTTTCCTAGGTTGTGAGAGCCCGGTACTCAGTAGGCTAAGCGCTGGTCCGCTGCTCTAGCGATCCCTGGTTCGAGCCCCGTTGAAGGGTCAATCTTTTCAATCGGAAAAGTGCTCAATCAGGTTTTCCTCGATACTACCAAACGGCTTGGGGAAATTTTTCACACGTCGCTATCTGGATAAACGAGTGTAGCCGCCTCACGTGTCGAGAAAAGTCGAAAATACCCGGAGTAAAATTTACCTGTATCTTCACTTGCGAATTCACGTCCGGTTTAACAGTATTTCAGTCACATCAGGACGATGGGAAGGGTGATAATGAAAGACTGCGTGAAATGGAACCCCGTTTACGATTGGAAAGATTCACCCTTCAACGGGGCTCGAACCAGGGGTCGCTAGATCTGCGGACCAGCGCTTAGCCTACTGAGCACCGGGGCTCCGACAACCTAGAGAAAATTGATTTTGACAGAACAATAAAATCAAAGCAAAACAAACAGTCGGCGATTATAACTCTAATATTCAAATAAAAACGCATTGGGTCTAATTACTGTTGACACAAGTCATAAATGTCTTTATTATAGCTAGTAAGGGCGCGTTTACACGACCAAAGTTTCTATGACAAAGTAGGTTTGTCACAGAAAAAATTGCTCGTGTAAATGCCAAAATATGACAATGTTTCTTTGACAAATAAATATGTTAAAGTTACTTTGATAAATTAAATTTGTCCGTGTAAACGGAGAACTTTGCTAAAGATTATGTTACAAAGAACATTGCTACAAGCGTGGAAAATGTGACAAAGATTTTGTTTCATCGCTGCAGGTAACTTTGACGAATAATATTTGGTCGTGTGAACACTGCAGCAAATATTTCATTGCCAAAGTTTATGTGACAAAGATTCTATGGCACATTTTCTTTAACAAATAATTTGCTCCGTGTAAACGCAAAATGTTTGTCATACTTTCTTTGTTAAAGTTTCTGTGACATAGAAACTTTGCTCGTGTAAACGCGCCCTAAGATTAAAATTGGTCAATGAAACAGTGCTTAGGGCGCGTTTACACGAGCAAAGTTTCTATGTCACAGAAACTTTAACAAAGAAAGTATGACAAACATTTTGCGTTTACACGGAGCAAATTATTTGTTAAAGAAAATGTGCCATAGAATCTTTGTCACATAAACTTTGGTAATGAAATATTTGCTGCAGTGTTCACACGACCAAATATTATTCGTCAAAGTCACCTGCAGCGATGAAACAAAATCTTTGTCACATTTTCCACGCTTGTAGCAATGTTCTTTGTTACATAATCTTTAGCAAAGCTCTTCGTTTACACGGACAGCGGGGCGTTGAAAGGCCGCAACATGGCTTAAAACACAAACGTCAAGGCAGCGTCGGTGAATCTTCAATGAACTGTACAGAGATGATACGCATAGATTCGGAATCAGTGCTATAAAACCTTTCCAACAGTAAAGATATTAACAGGGTTCGAAGAAACTGAATTTTGAGGTTTAAAAGTCCAGTAAAGGACCGTAACGACTTAAACTAGTCATAACTAAACAGTCACAAAATGAACATGTTGAAAGCAAGTACAAATCCCTTTGTAAGGGGATTGAGTCTTTATGTCAATTCTTGGATCGACAAAATGAATATCCGTTATCCCGCGTCCGAGCTTAAATAAACCACACGCTAAACCTTGGGACTGTGATCACATTTGATGCACTCATGACATTATCTAAAGATAGCTGATGAAGTAATTCTAAAAAAAAAGAGAGATCTGACTATGCGCATTAAAGGAGGGTACTTGCATCATTATTTTCACTTGTAAGTGGGACGCCGAGGAGGAAGCATTGAGTAGAAGTATTTATTGAATTTCGTTATTTTTTTTACAATATAATTTATTTATATATCAATTTACTTAAATGAACGCCATGCATGCGCAGTCAGATTTTCCCTATATGCAAATAAGTACCTATACATTGAATATAAGATGGCAGCACAATACTATAAATAGAAACTAGATCATCCAAGATGGCGGCCGTCTGTTTACATTCTAATAAAACAGCTATGTTAAAACAGACAAAATACGTAATACCTGCAGCCGATACTGCATTTTAGGTACTCATATGAGCCAATCAAAATACAGGATGTTCGCCAGTTTCAACAGATCTAGTTTAATAGAGAATTTACTCCATTTTTCAAGAATTGTATACGCACGAGTGATTCCATATTCGAACTGACAGTTTTCATAGCTTTGATCTCATACCAAGACCTTGAAACTTGTGATCATTTCCCCCTTTTACTTCCTCTTTGACGTGTCTGTATATATGTGTATGTTTGTGTGTATGTGTGTGTTTGTATGTAGGTTTGCGTGTCTCTAAACATGAATGAGTGCACGGGTTTTATTCGTGCCTAATGGCGTGTGTGTGTGTGTGTGTGTGTGTGTGTGTGTGTGTGTGTGTGTGTGTTCCATTCATTTTTAATATTTTGGTTGGTTTTTAAAAAAGTATGGCCACAGAAAAGAGTGTACGTTAAAATCGTGCATTACGAATGAAAATCTGACTTGGTATGATGTTTTCCATAGAGTTACCAAGCAGATACAATTTCGGAATAGAAACAACTTGCTGTCATATATTTTTTTCACAATTTCTGGTAAGGTAAAAGTTTCCCATAACCTAATAGCCGTAGAGCATTTGAGTTTAGAGGCCCTTTGTATCTTGGGCACAGCAGGTGAAAGGCGGAGCCCATCCTTCTCCTTTCGATGCCTTTTCCTTCCCTGATTCGAAAAGGTACCCGTTTACTGATGGGTTGATAGAGTGTTTTCCAGTCGTCGGATGGCGACGGTGAGCCGCGAACTCACGACCTTCCGGTGACTTTCTGCGTCGTTTTTTTTTTTTTAATTTTATCTTACATTCATTGTCCGAGCTAAAACTTCCTGCAGTTTTGCCACAAAATAATCCTTTAGCATAGAAAACCGAGTTTTGACCAATGGTTTAATCCTTTCCTCAGAAACGTGCTTTAATCCTCGTTCAAGTCAACAGATAGAAGAAAGATGATTTATCTGACCATAACAATGTCCAATATCGTTAACCAGTTATCGTAAAATTCTAAATATTGGAACAGATAGCTCGGAGAGATTGGGACAGATAGCTCGGAGCTCGGAGCAAAAAGTGAAAATCAGATCAGTCTTAGCCTTGCCCCCTCCCCTCCTCCCCCCCCCCCCCCCCCACACACACACGTACAAAACATATCTTCCCACATTCGTAATCAAAGATGGCCGCTGCTACGTCACTGTACACTGGTGCAATCCTTATATGAAATGAGTTAACATATATAGTAACAAGAGAGCGGCGTAAAGTAGTTCAGTTACGTCATCTTTGTTTACACGTTAAGTGACGGACATATACTAAGAAGATTTTTTGCATCGACATGACCTTTACAATAAATACGCGTAATTTATACTACCGGCGTTTACAAATGTTTACAAGGTCAGCTGTTCATATTAGCCACACGCACACACACACACACACACACACACACACACACACACACACAGATAGATGGGATACTTTATTTTGTAAAATGTGATGGGTGATGAGGAAAAATGTTCAGAAGCGCCTGCTTGCTGAATCCAAACAATAAATTTCAACTTTGTGCTTTTTTTCCTACTATGAGATCTTTTACAGATACATAAATCGGCCCACGCATCAGCGCAGCCTAATCAATCTCTCCTCAATTAGCATGTCATATTTCAGATTTATGGAGTTACGTATACCGAAAAAGAAACGTCCTGATCAGTCAGCATGAATGCATCAGCTCAAGTGTGGTACTGCTCTAAGAAGTTACATTACACAATACCCAAAGACCTTTTCTCGCCCAACGCAGCTGCATGAAAAAAGACAGCAAGCTTTCTGGAAAAGCTAACTCTTGTGTGCTTAGCGTCATGAGTATGGAAAGTGTCGACTGTTGACGACAATGCGACTAAAAATGCGGTAAATCGGATATGGATATAAACAGACAAAATCAGACGAGTTCTCTGGTTGCTGCGATGAAACGTTCGCGAATATGAAGAAAAACATGAACAAATGCAGTCTCAAACCGGAACGGGGTCTCTATTCCGCCGCAAGCCAATAATGCATGTCAAGTATCAATAGGCTGTATTCAAGTTCATTAGTCCTCCAGTGCCCAGACAAGAAGAAGGTAAAGAAAAACACTGACATTTATATTTGTTACTAGATATGGGGCACTAAGATTTATGCTGATTTTATGTTTCTCCAATGTCAAAGTCGTCAGAAAGGTCATGTATCATATATGATACTTTGGGCTTCTGGACATCAATTTCAAGCCTCAAAAATGCTATTAAAGATACTAGTTTGTGTCTGAAAATTATGAAATTTGGGATATTATAAATAATTGAAAAGAGTAGTGAAGTTTCTGAACACGCGTATGGTCAAAGCTATGCTATGATACATGATCGACTTTGCCATTGAAGCTGGGGGTTGAGTCGCACGATGTCTCAATATGAGCATATAAGTCCTGCAATCAGGAAGGAAACATTTTAAAATCACATCAAAATTTTATTTAAATAGTTTTAGATACACAGAAAATTATATAGTATATATATGTAGATGACCCGTGTCATTGGCGCCAAACTATTTCGGGTATCATATATGATATACGGGGTACTTGAGGGTTACAACAACCAGCAAAAGATTATAGAAAAATACATAATTCCTACGAAGTGACCCATGGCACCACTCAGAGTAATTTGACCTGGTTGGGCTATTTATTCTGTATAAAAGGTAATGCTAAATATAGATATCATGAACAGAATATAGAAGAAGTCTGAAATGCAATTAAAGAGATACTAACGTGAATAATCGGAAAGGTTAAACACGAAACTTTGACGTAAAGAAAATGCATGTCCTAATCAATGACTTCTGGCTCCACACCGGGGGTGGGGGGACTGATGCATGGTTTGTATATTTCATATCAAAGGTATTGCCATACAGATATCCTGAAGCAAATACAAAAGAATCTGGCATGTGGTAACTAGCATATGAGCAGTCAAACAACAGGCCCACGGACCAGAAAGCTCACCAGATCTCTAGCTCAAAATTGCTATCACATTTGTACAGGCTAATACAAAATAGACAATGTTTTACAAAGTCTCAGTCTGACAGTCTGCTGAGTTGATAACAAAATATATAACTATATTCCACATTTTTATTGCCGTGGCAATGAAAAATGATAACTTGCAAGGGAATTTTTCTCCCAATTTTTCCTTTTGGCAATCATTCAAGAAGGCCAGTTGTCATTACTGGTGAAAATAAGTGCACTTAATACTGGTTAACCGCTTAGGCCATCTAAGCCCGCCCAGGCATAGTATGGTTAGGTTAACCGACCGTCCCGACATGACCATAGCTGTTTACCATGGACAATTACAAAACAACAACAATCAAAATAAGCAGTGCGCAGAAAATACCACTCAAGCAATATTTCTGAAAATCTTAGGTCAGAATATCTGCAATGGCTTCGCAATGAATCCCGTTTTTTTTTTTTTTTTTTTCATTATAAGTTGCCATAGTAACCATGTCCTTTGACCAATGACAATAGAAACCATAAAGGAGATAGTATAAAGTAATCTTTTTTCTATTTTTTAGTTTTGGTTTCTATGGCAACCAATAAAACGAGCTGTAGGCTAAATATATATAGCTGAGAGAAGACTTGTCATGGAATATTTCTATGAACGTTTTGTCAAAATATCTGCATTGGATTGACAGCAAATGCCATTTTTCAATTTTCCCCATTATAAGTCAATGGGAACTCTAAGAAGCCATGAACGAACGGATGCAATGACAAAAAAAATATATACACATTGCATATTCGAATGTTGTGGGTATAATAATGTTTAAAAAGTAGTTTTTCAGATTATGCTTTTCCCGAATACATACTATGTACAAGAAGATGTACTTACTGACTTCCAGACCTGCGACACCTGTAAATAAATAATTTCAGATTTAGTGCTATCATATAACTAAGATTCTAAGCGGAGTTATGACATAATTTCATAAAATCATTATGATCACACGAAACATGCTGGCTGCGACCAGTGGCGGCTATTTTAGTAGCTCTTTCCCAGCGGGCACATGGCATCGAAATGCCAGAATGGATCAGACAAACGGAAGCTTATAGAGGATCTCTACAAACGTAAGTAAGAAAGACATCGTACTGACGTCGAAGCGGCGTCATAACATCGCATCGACGTCAGTGCAACGTAATGTGCCTGCTGGGTTTTAACCATGTATTTAACTTAAGGTAGTTAGTAAGTCCATATTTTGATAAAAATTGAGGGAATAAATGTCGTTATACAACTGATTTATCTTTCGGAGGTTAACTTCACATGTGCTTATTATCAGCGAATCTTGAATCCGGTGGGCGATGACTTTCTCCAACAACTGTCAATGATTCGGCTCTGGTGAGCTATAATGGTGAAACGTCAAAACTTTGACGCAGAATTTGCGACCAGTGGCGGCAATTTAACTCTTTCCCAGCGGGTATACATGACATCGAAATGCCAGAATGTACCAAAGAAGCGGAAGCTTAGAGAGGATCTCTACAGAAGTAAGTAATACATCGTAGTGACGGCGATGCAACGTCATTACATCGCAGCGACGTCAGTACAACGTCATGTGTCTGCTGGATTCTCACCTTGTATTCTACTTAAGGTAGTTAGTCAGTCCATATTTTGATAAAAATAACAAGGACAACTGTTGTTATAAAACTAATTCATCTTTTTGATGTATACTGTAAAATATGCTTATTATCAGTGGTTGCTTAGTCCCGATGGGCGGTGATTTTTTTCTGATAGTTGTCAATGTTTTTTTTCTGAAATTGTCCCGGATTTTTTCCAAATTGTCAATGATGTTTCTCCTGTGACATTATAACAGACAACTGATACGATAAAATGGTGAATTATGTCCAATAAAACATTTATTTACAAATCTTAAGCTTATTCTTGGTAGATCTTAAGCAGATTAAATTGAAACACAAGCGTTTAACGTTGTCAACTAATAAGGTAAACCAGCAAATTTTCATTTAGGGTATATCTTAATGCACTACGGCTATGTTTGTCTTCGAAGATTACCATAGGGAATAGATAATAAAAAGAATTAGTGTTGGGAAACACGTCATATTATTTTTAGACACTTTACAATAATATAAATGGGTCTGTTAGCTCACCATTTTTTTCATAGGTCCCAGATTTTCTCCTAGAAGTTCCAGGTTCGCTCCGACAACGTATTATAAGCGCATAATATTTTCCGACGATGCAAACTACAAAATGTGTGGTCAGTATGATATTTTAAGGGCATAGGTTGAATATCAAGATTAAAACATGTTTTACTTATTTAAGTTTGGAGTTATATTTGCGCTGATAAGGCTGCCAATTGCTTTGGCTGATCTGAGTCTTGGCTGTGAGCGAGTGAGCCGCGACTCGACAAAATCTGTGACATGCGAAGATCACGTCAGCCTGTGTATCCCCCTAGTCTGATCAGAGTCTTCGCTGTGCGATTTAAGGGTAGCTAATGGTCTGAGCTACCTCCATGCCGCCAGCAAAGACTATGTTCAGACCGAACGGCTACCCAGTCTGATCTTAGTCATCGCGTGGCGCACATTCTATTTTGTTGGTTTTGTCGTGTCGTGGCTCAAATGTAATTTAAGAAATATTATTGATGCCGAACGTAAATTCATATAAAATGTTTAGATTTTAAACAGATGCTTACTTTCGAATACTTCTATTTTTTAATGTGTATGTCTGCTATAGGTTTATTTTTCAAATAACAACTGAGATTTGGATGAATGACTTGCAAATTTACGTCCGGTTTAACAGTATTTCATTCATATCAGGACGATGGATGGATGATAATGATAGACTGCGTGAAATACACAGTTCCGAGAATAGCTGCTAAGCTCCGCCTGCTTAGTTACAGTTACTACGTCTCACAAGCTTACACAAAGATGGCGGAAAAACAAATGACAAATGCAAGTGCCTGCTAAATGTTGGCGATCTATGGCGAAGAATCAGCCCCCTCATGGCCTACACATGGCAGTTGGCGCATTATGCATTTCCGATGCGTTCTGTTCTTGCAAAGCAGGGTAAATTTATTAAAGGTGGTGTTAGTTTGTTTTCTTTCAACAGGTATACATCCCTTCATTAACTGAAAGGTAAGATCACAGACTTATGTTGGTATTGACCACGTGCGATTTGTTTGTGAGACTATGTCACGTGCTAAGTTGTCGTTGCTTTGGCCAGGTATACGATATCATGTGATTTTGTGTGACATTCTGGGTGTGGCTCGGAACTGTGTATTGAACCCCGTTTCCGATTGAAAAGATTCCCCCTACGGCGGGGCTGGAACCTGGGACCGCTAGATCAACAGACCAGCGCATAGCCTACTGAGCTACCGGGGCTCCCACAACTTAGAGAAAATTGATCTTGACAGAAAAGAAAAGCAAAGCAAACAGTCGGCGATTATAGCTCTAATTTTCTAATAACAAGAGCTGTCGCCTGACAGCATAGCTCGCCTGAACTGGTGCTTGCCCATCACACAGCCGCTATGGTGGTGTGGACTGCCCAGCATAAAACTTCAGGCAAGGATGTCAATAATGAAAACACATTTATAAACAAAAGCTATCTCAGAAATAAGTCTTAAAATAAAATTAAAATAAAAAAAATGAAATGAAAGTTCAAAGTCCACGAGCTTGAGGTAATAAAAACTGACGGGTAGGGGGTGGGGTGGGGGGGGGGTGCTATGTGGACTGCTAGGCAAGCATGTCCATAATGAAAACACATTTATAAACAAAAGCTATCTCAGAAATAAGTCTGAAAAAATAAAATTAAAATAAAAAAATGAAATGATATTTCAAAGTCCATGAGCTTGAGGTAAAAAAAACTAACGGGTAGGGGGTGGTGGTGGTGGTGTGTGTTTGTGGGGGGGGGGGGGGGTCCATAATGAAGACACATTTATAAACAAAAGCTATCTCAGAAATAAGTCTGAAAAATAATATTAAAATAAAAAAAAATGAAATGAAATTTCAAAGTCCATGAGCTTGAGGTAAGGAAACTGACGGGGGGGGGGGGGGGGGGGGGGGGGGGGTGCAGGCTAGGATGTATCAAAACCCTGAACCATTATCTAACATCAGTCCAAGTATTAGTATCAACTGAGTCCATCATCGTGGCACTGTGAAATTATGTCTTCATAAATATAAAACTTTGACCAAAATCTTTAAGACAAAATTCTATGTCGATGACCTTGACTTCAAGGTCATCCAGTGGGGTAAGTATAAGGTGTTTTGTAAAAACTCAAAAACGAGTCTAACATCAGTTCAAGAATAAACTAAATCTCTGCAAAGCATTATGAATCAGTATGCAATTACAAAACTTTAAAAAAGACAAAAAATTCCCAAGTCCCTGACCTTGACATCAAGATCACTGAGTGGGGTTGGGGTAGTACTCTGTAGATCTAACTACAGTGCAGATATAAAAAGAATTCACCTATGAGTTTAGGAGATATGTGTCTTTAAAAAACTTTAACCAAAACATCCAATTAATAAAAAGACAATATTCTAAGTCCATGACCTTGACATCAAGGTCACAGAGGGGGGTGGGGGTAGTACCTTCAAAAACTTTAGACCAATATCTAACTTTAGTGCAAGTATCAAAGGAATCCATCCATGGGTTAAGGAGATATTGGGCTTTATAAAACTTTAACCAAAACATCCAGTCCAAACAAAATACCAATTTTCTAAGTCCATGACCTTGACATCAAGGTCACCGAGTGGGGTGGGGGTGGTACCCTGTTAAACCTTAGACCAATATCTAACTACAGTGCAAGTATCAAAAGAATCCATCCATGGGTTAAAGAGATATAGGTCTTTAAAAAACTTTAACCAAAACATCCAGTTCGGACGCCGACGCGGACGCCGACGCCGACGCCGACGCCAGGGTGACAACAATAGCTCTTCTTGAACTTTCGTTCAGGCGAGCTAAAAACGCATTGGATCTAATTACTGTTGACACAAGTCACATAAATGTCTTTATTATATATATACTAGTCAAAAGTTCTAACCGACCATTTACTTTTTATCATTTTTCCTCAATGCTATTCGCAATCTCACAATTCAGTTTACAACCACAGATAGACGAATATGTCGGTAAACCATACCACTAAAAGGTTAAGCATTATTCAGTGCATTGTATCCAGGAGTCACAGATGAATACGGGTAGCCCCATTTTCAAAATTAACGAGAATTTGCATTGAGTGGTGGGGTAAGTTTTAACATGTTGACCCAAAGCGGCCACTGTCAGGTTGCAATACAGTAAAAATGCTAATTATGCAAGCCCCGCCTCTTTTGGGGGGGGGGGGGAGCTTTCAGGAGTATAATGAATATTTGGATTTACAGACACTTCGGCCCCAAACCATCTCGGCCCCTAGACACTTCGGCCCCAAACCATTTCGGCCCCAGACACCTCGGCCCCAGTCATCTCGGCCCCACGGACACTTCGGCCCCTAGTCACCTCGGCCCCGAAGACATTTCGGCCCCAGTTGTATTTTCGTTTTTTTTTGAGTATATTTATGTGTAATATTATCAGAAATGCTTTTCAGAGGAATGTCAGGCTTTGTTTTGCATTTTCATTAAATGTAGACAGCTATTACTTTTGCAGTATCTTGAAAGAATACTCACAAATTACCCTATAGCGAAACGGCTCTAAAAATTTCAATAAATTTCATTGGCGCTGAAATGACGATCCTTTGTAACTAAGAAGCAGACCCAAAATGAATGAACATTATTAATCTGATCATGAGTAGCAATTCAACCATCTTTGCAAGCCAAGGGTACTAAGTCCACTTTGTTCCTTGCCACCCTTGGCCGTCGACCTATTCGTAAATCGAATTTCTCACTGTAATAGCATTTCATCGGATGGGAACAATTTCCATCACATCAAATCAAACTAGAAAATGTGTTTATGAAACACTATGCCCCCAACCATATGCTTGTCTCTAGAGAAGGTTCATCCAATAATGCTTGTACCTTTGTACCATAGGCTTACAATGCACTAAGTCGAAAAAGGGGCTTAACTCAGTCAAAAATTTACGAATTGTTTTTGAAAGTTAATCAGGTCATCTACACCTTGGGCAATATCAACCTGCAAAAATCATGATCCTAGCATCAGGGGTTCTCCAGATATTTTGTTCACAAGCTTCCATAGGCAAATAATGCACTAAGTTGAAAAAGGGGCATAACTCAATCCAAAATTTACAAATTATTTTCAAAAGCTAATCAGGTCATCTACACCACAGGCAGTATCTTCCTGCATAAAATCATGCTCCTAGCATCAGGTGTTCTTGAGATATTTTGTTCACAAGGTTCCATAGGCTTACAATGCACTAAGTCGAAAAAGGGGAATAACTCAATCAAAAATTCACGATTTTTTTTTCAAAAGTTAATCAGGTCATCTACACCACAGGCAGTATCTTCCTGCAAAAAATCATGCTCCTAGCTTCAGGGGTTCTTGAGATATTTTGTTCACAAGGTTCCATAGGCTTACAATGCACTAAGTCGAAAAAGGGGCATAACTCGGTCAAAAATTCACGAATTTGTTTCAAAAGTTAATCAGGTCATCTACATCTTGGGCATTCTCATCTTGCAAAGCCTCATGATCCTAGCATCAGGGGTTCTTGAGATATTTTGTTCACAAGGTTCCACAGGCTAAGTTGAAAAAGGAGCATAACTCTGGAAATACATTGCCGGCGGAAAAATAAAAAAATACGGGTCTGCTTATTTTCCATACTGATCATTTGTATAAAGTTTCAAGTTCCTAGCTCTTATTGTTCTTGACTATATGTAAAGGTACCTTTGTACCATAGGCCTCAATGCACTAAGTCGAAAAAGGGGAATAACTCAATCAAAAATTCACGAATTTTTTTCAAAAGTTAATCAGGTCATCTTCACCACAGGCAGTATCTTCCTGCAAATAATCATGCTCCTAGCTCAGGGGTTCTTGAAATATTTTGTTCACAAGGTTCCATAGGCTTACAATGCACTAAGTCGAAAAAGGGGCATAACTCGGTCAAAAATTCACGAATTTGTTTCAAAAGTTAATCAGGTCATCTACACCTTGGGCATTCTCATCTTGCAAAGCCTCATGATCCTAGCATCAGGGGTTCTTGAGATATTTTGTTCACAAGGTTCCACAGGCTAAGTCGAAAAAGGGGCATAACTCTGGAAATACATTGCCGGCGGAAAAATAAAAAAAATACGGGTCTGCTTATTTTCCATACTGATCATGTGTATAAAGTTTCAAGTTCCTAGCTCTTATTGTTCTTGACTATATGTAAGGGTACCTTTGTACCATAGGCCTCAATGCACTAAGTCGAAAAAGGGGAATAACTCGATCAAAAATTCACGAATTTTTTTCAAAAGTTAATCAGGTCATCTACACCACAGGCAGTATCTTCCTGCAAAAAATCATGCTCCTAGCTTCAGGGGTTCTTGAGATATTTTGTTCACAATGTTCCATAGGCTTACAATGCACTAAGTCGAAAAAGGGGCATAACTCGGTCAAAAATTCACGAATTTGTTTCAAAAGTTAATCAGGTCATCTACATCTTGGGCATTCTCATCTTGCAAAGCCTCATGATCCTAGCATCAGGGGTTCTTGAGATATTTTGTTCACAAGGTTCCACAGGCTAAGTCGAAAAAGGGGCATAACTCTGGAAATACATTGCCGGCGGAAAAATAAAAAAATACGGGTCTGCTTATTTTCCATATTGATCATGTGTATAAAGTTTCAAGTTCCTAGCTCTTATTGTTCTTGACTATATGTAAGGGTACCTTTGTACCATAGGCCTCAATGCACTAAGTCGAAAAAGGGGAATAACTCGATCAAAAATCCACGAATTTTTTTCAAAAGTTAATCAGGTCATCTACACCACAGGCAGTATCTTCCTGCAAAAAATCATGCTCCTAGCTTCAGGGGTTCTTGAGATATTTTGTTCACAAGGTTCCATAGGCTTACAATGCACTAAGTCGAAAAAGGGGCATAACTCGGTCAAAAATTCACGAATTTGTTTCAAAAGTTAATCAGGTCATCTACACCTTGGGCATTCTCATCCTGCAAAACCTCATGATCCTAGCATCAGGGGTTCTTGAGATATTTTGTTCACAAGGTTCCGCAGGCTAAGTCGAAAAAGGGGCATAACTCTTGAAATATGTGACCTGCGGAAAAAAGAAAAAACACGTGTTCGCTTATTTTTCATACTGATCATGTGTATGAAGTTTCAAGCTCCTAGCTCTTACGGTTCTTGATATGACAGACGGACAGACGGACAGACGGACAGGCCCGAACCAATATGCCCCCACAATTTCTCCGAAATTGGGGGCATAATTATTACATTTTTTTCGCATAACATGAGCTCTCATCGACAGAAAAAATATGAAGTTTTAACGTATGGAATCCCAGAACGGACATTACCTTTCCGATATTTATCAGAAAAAAATATTGAAACAATAAAAAACAGAATGAAATTAAAACAAATTTAGATAGGGAACAAAAACAAGAAAATCAGACATGCAGTAATTTAAAATAAACAAACAGAATGGAAATTAATATAAGAAAATTAGAAAAGAAAATGAAACAAGCTATTTAGAAATGAATTTGAAACAAGAAAACAGAATTTAAAACAAGACACTGCAGTGTCTGCAAAGCAGAAGGTTACGAGCAATGGAGGGATTGGGGTTAGTGGGGTCTGTTGCGGGAGGTGCAGACCTGAAACCGCTGATCTGCTTAATATGCTTTATGATGATATTTATTAAAGGAAAGGTCATGATGTGATACATCATTCACCTCCGCAATTATGAGTAAAACAGCTGTAGTTATTTAGATTAATTGTTCGTTTTAGAGACGTTCTCAGTTAAGCTGGACCATTAGCTATTAATTTTGTCCTTCGTATTGCTTACCTTTAAATTGCAAAATAACGGTCCTGTTTACCCTCTGACAAGATGCCCTCTGTCTAAAGAAGCAGATAAAAGTTCCAAGACATGCATGCGTTTTGTTAGACATTTTTAACACTGGTTCGAATGATGATACCCTGGTTTAAAATGCGACGTTTTTAAATGTCGCAATATTGCCGTTGCATAGATATGAACGCCGCACGGTTGAAAATGATAAATCACTTGCTGAAAATCGAGTTCCATTATTAAATTCAGGTGATTTCTTACATATTTCCCCACTTAAACAATACCTATAGGGTAGTTTTTGCTATGAAATGAGACTGGGAACTAATGTCGCAAATTTTAAGTAACCTACGTCACAGCGGTGATTTCGTGATACATGTATTAACGAAAATGGCCCGGCATCATAAAACTTACAAGATCACACGAAGAAATATGTGTTCCTCAATATGTTATATTATTTGTGTAAATGTGCTCCATTTGGTATATTTTACTCGACTTCAAAGTACATCACCCCAGCATTTTTCTGTAAGAATGTAACCTTACGTCACGGGCTTTTCTTAAAACTTAGCAAAGCAATCGCTCTGAAACTCATGTGCAAAATCCTGCCTAGTGACAGCTACAAGAAGGTGTGCTTAGATTTCATGCACTGAAACATTAAACGGTATAAAAACATTAAAATGTGTGCACTGTAACCTACGTCACAACGTCACTAAGACTACGTTTTGAAAGCGTTGACGTCATTTGATTTTGCAGCGCTTCATAGAAAATCCCTTTCTTCCAAAAAAGCAAAGAAAAACATTTCAAATTGAAACCAGCCATAATAATCAAATGTCAGTAGATTAGTAAATGTGCAATGCTACGCATGTCAAAGAAATCGTATGCGACATCGTCCTTCAATGTATCTAAATAACGTCATAAAAACGCCATTTCTAATTGTTAGGGTATGTCTATAAACATGGTTGGTATTCCATAATCTAAAACTATTATCTGAAAATATTTTACAGCTTTGAAGCAAATATAATGAACATTATGGTCGTGATTTTTTCTTGAATTCTAGCATGGTTGTATATGTGGCCATTTTTGTCCGCGAATGGCCCAGCTTAACTGAGAACGTCTCTTTAGCCCGGCAAATGTTTGCTCTTTCAAGGGACATCTATGATTAAGGCGAGGATTTTCCCCATTAGGCTGGCGCGACAGGTTCGAATTTTCAAAAGCATAAAGTGTGCATTTTTTTTCTTAGCAGAGCTTCCACAAATATGTAAGCCGTATGAAATCAGATTATTTGTGATTCAGACCCAAAGACATGGGGAGATAATCCAGTCTGACCATACCTACCCTAAATTCAAGGTTTTTGCATACTTCGTTCTTTGAGGTAATAAAAATATTCAAATTAGTCATTCATTCCATAAATTTTCTCATAAATGCATGCTAAATACATGCATATCACAATACAAAACAATGATTTCTTCTTGTTACGCCTGATTGGCATTTAAACATGCAAAACCGTAGTTCTGCTTCCGGTCAAAACGGCCAAAAGAGAACGCTTCACTATAATTAAAATACAAGTACTTCCCCCCCCTCCCCCCCCCGTGACCCAGCATTTCCTTCATGCAGCAGACTTATGCGATGAAGGTACGCAATATATATAAGTGGAAAGCTGGGTCACGGGGGGGGGGGAACGATACTCAGTAAGCCAAAGAAGAAGAATGGTCAACAGTAGCACTGTGATCTTCAAGGATTATACTGTGTACTATGACCTTGAAATGAGGTCAAGGTCACATACATATAGTCAAAACTATCCAGTGTTGTCTGTTCTGTAAGTATTGTGAGTCAAAAAGGGGTGAAATGTATACAATGAATCATTATTTCAACGATCAGTTTAAGGATAATTTACAATTTATCTCAACATTGACGTCAACGTCAACGTATGTTTAACGTATTTTACATAGACAAAAACACTTGAAAATTCGTCATGCAAGTTACATGTCATAGTCTTAAATAAATGCAAAGCAGAAGTCAGTGATCCGTATAATTTTTTAATCATGGGGAAAATTCACGCCTTAAGCATAGAAGTCCTTTACTTTTTTGCCAATTTTGGGTCATTTTTACACCGACTGAAATTATCTATCTATCTATCTATCTATCTATCTATCCGTACATCCGACCGTGTCTGCCTGAATATCTGTTAAAAAAATCCAGGTGTATACGCGCGATCGATTAATCAGCGATCATCGATTACTGATATACACGATCAAGTAGGTGTGATGTAACGAGTATTAATAAACAACGTACATGGACAAGATAAGGCGTCTTTAATTTGAACACAAAAAAAACCAAACATACGCCATGTACGGAAATAGTAAATACTGAAATCAGTCTACACATTAGTTCAGATTTATCAGAGTTCTCTTCCCACTTTGTTTTAGATTCTTCATAAATCAAAGATTGTTTCTACGAAAATTGCAGGATCGGTCGCGCAGACTGATCTGAGTCTTCGCATACCGTTAGGTACATGTTCACGCGAAGCCCATAAGTAACATTATCGCCGTCTTTTATTTTTTCGCGCTCTGTGACAACAGCGAAAACTGATAAAAGGTAAAAATATACTCCCCCGTCATTTTACCAAATACTTTTTGTGGCTAAATTTCGTTGGTCATTATATTATCATATCTAAATTCTAGTTAAAAGTTCACAAAAAAGTTATGGTTTAAGATAATTATGAATTAAAAGATAAAATATATCTGCAAATTAACAAAATCATGAGTCAGTAAGAAAATCAATATTAGGCCTTGCATGATATGATGTTTATACGTTCGTTAATCTCCTACAGATGAATAACAGATGAAATCAAGAAGAACGAGATGATACCCAAATTATCTCATTCGCGGACGGGAGACTGAAATTACCACAATCGATTTTATTTGGACCAGTTTAACGAGTTCGATTTCAGTCCGCGATTCTTCCGGCTATGTTAAATATTTCTTATCACAATATTATGTCCTATACCGATAACTAATATACTGTTCTAACTTTTTCAGAGCTATCATGTAAAACTTTCGTATAAATATATAGCAAGGAAACGAATGAAATTTTCTAGACTGATACCAGTGTCAAACTGTTATAAAGCATTCTAGATAATCTTTCTCAAACGTATGTCCATACAGTTTTACTTTCTTGAGTAATTCCGATTATTTGATATACGTTTTATATATTTAAGTTATGTCGCATTTGATCTCTTTCCTCATTATCGGTAGTATTTATTTATAAGCTACATATAATAATGACCATTCTGTTGGTTAATTTCAATATATATTTACATATTGTAAAACTCAAATATAAATTCTCTTCTTTCCGTATATCCAGCCATGATAATTAAAGACGCCTGATCTTGCTCGTGTGCGTTTGTTTATTGCTCATCGTTAAATATCACACCTGAGGTTATCATTCACGAATCGATGTCGTTGTCACGATTAATCGATACCGCTGCTTACCTGGACGTTAGGCAGGGTGAATGTCTTTTAAGTAGACAAACAGAAGGAATATATAGACAGAGGGACGATCGGGCGAAAAAAAAATATAGCAAAATCAGATAGATAGATAGATAGATAGATAGAACAGTTGTCAAAACTGAATTTTGATGAAAGACCCTGACGATAGGAAGATCAACTTTCATAAGAACTTCAGTTATTGTAACTCACGTTACCGTTTTAGTTTTGCGTTTTAGTTTTTATCGCTTTCAAGATATCGGCGAGTTCTTGAAATCACGATCATCCAATTGTCACTTTAGAAGTTAATATGTCGAACATTCGCGAGGTTCTTGAATCCGATTCGCAAATATTAGCAAAACTGAAGGCGTTGCAAATATTAGCAAAAATGAAGAAATAGATATATAAATAAATAAATCATAAACAAACAAGAGGCCCATGGGCCACAAAGCTCACCAGATCTCTAGCTCAAAATTGCTATCAAATTCGTATAGGCTCAGAATTGCTGTCACATTAGTACTACACGTTAATACAAAATATACAACTACAAAGTCTCAGTCTGACAGTCTGTTGAGTTGATAACAAAACATATAACTATTTTCCATATATATGCAGTAAATGTCAGTTTTTAATTTTCCCCATTACAAGTCAATGCAACTCTAAGTTGCCATAGCAACCAAACTAAAGAGCCGATTTTATATAAAAATAAATTTTCAATCCCCCAGCCTAAGGATACTTCAGATGAAATCAGGGCCTTATTGGCCAAATGGCATCTGAGAAGGCAATTTTTTAAGTTTTTTTTCTTTCATTTTTTGCATTTTGGTTTCCATGGCAACCAATAAAAGGAGCAGTGGGCAAAAAAACAAACATAGCTAATAAGAGCATTCTCAAGGAACAATCTATAAAAGTTTTGTGAACTTATCTGCAATGGCTTGGCAGTAAATGCCATTTTTCAATTTTCCCCATTACAAGTCAATGCAACTCTAAGTTGCCATAGCAACCAAACTAAAGGGCCGATTTTCATAAAAACACAAACTTTCAATCCCCCAGCCCAAGGATGCCACAGATGAAAACTGGGCCTTATAGGCCCAGTGGCTTCAGAGGAGATAATCTTTTAAGTCTTTTTGGTTCCATTTTTTTTACATTTCGGTTTCCATGGCAACCAATAAAAGGAGCAATGGGCAAAAAAACATATAGCTGATAGAAGACATCTTAAGAAACACTTCTATAAAAGCTTTATCAACATATCTGTAATGGCTTGGCAGAAAATTCATTTTTCAATTTTCCCCATTATAAGTCAATGGGAACTCTAAGTTGCAATAGCAACCAAACTAAAGGGCTGATGATCTTAAAAAACACAAACTTTGAATCCCCAAGCCCAAAGATGCCACAGATGAAACCTGGGCCTTATCAGCCCAATGGCTTCAGAGGATATAATTTTTAAGTATTTTTTTTTCTATTTTTTTTGCATTTCGGTTTCCATGGCAACCAATAGAAGAAGCAGTGAGCCCAAAAAACATATAGCTGATAGAAGACATCTAAAGGAACATTTCTATAAAAGTTTTATTAACATATCTGCAATGGCTTGGCAGAAAATGCCATTTTTCAATTTTCCCCATTATAAGTCAATGGGAACTCTAAGTTGCCATACTACAAACAAAACTAAAGGGCCAATTTTCATAAAAAACACAAACTTTCAATCCCCCAGCCAAAGGATGCCACAGATGAAATTTGGGCCCAATCGGCCTAGTAGTTCCAGAGGAGATGTCGTTTAAAAGTGTTGACGGACGACGACGACAGACGACGACGACAGACGACGACGGACCAATGCCTATCCTATAAGCTCCCCCGGAGCCTTCGGCTCTGGTGAGCTAAAAATGAGAACAATGAATAATATAAAAAAAAACGGCCGAGTCCAGTTTTTAATCTGACATTACAGTGAGAGCACATGCTTGTGCTGAAATAAAGAGTCTCAAGGCACGGAGAATTTGCAGCTCTCAATATCATTAATGTCAGGTTTATAGCGATTCTGCAGTGGAATAGCTCCCCTCCTTTTCCGTTGAAGCAATAATATAACACACAAGAAATATCTTTAAATAAAGATAATCGGCTTTGATAAAATAGAAATGTGTATTGTAATATATATGAGTCAGGTACATGTAAGATATCGAATGTACTAAACAGATTGTACGGATGCGCTTGTTGATATGCACATTTGTTTTTGGTGTTTGGGTTTCTATTTCGAAATTCTGTTGAATTTTGATTGGGGTCTATCTGTGTTGCACATAATAATGAGGATTGGTTGGCTGACCGTCCCACATATAAGATGTAAAAGTTTCAATGGGCAAAAATAGTGAAACATATAGAATTTTTTTTAAAATTTGTCCAACTGGGGCCGAAGTGACTAGGGCTATGGGGCCGAGATGACTAGGGGCCGAAGTGACCAGGGGCCGAAGTGTCCAGGAATTTATTTCTGGGTGGGGCCGAGATGGTTTGGGGCCGAGATGACTAGGGGCCGAGGTGTCTAGGGGCCGAGATGGTTTTGGGCCGAAGTGTACTGTTACCAATATTTGTAGACCCCTGATTGGTTTTATTATGAAAGTTAAATATTTTTCTGAATGTTATGCTTATTTATTATCATTAAAATGGAGTTTATTTACAAATCTGTTTTGCTGCATTTTTGTTGGAGTTGAAACATACACAGGGGGTGCCAGTGAAAGTTTCGAGATTTATTTACTGCAAACGAGGCCTGTCAGAACTGAAAGTACAATAAGGCAAAAATATGCCGCACAACCCTCAGTGTATCCGCCTAACTTGTCTGTGAGCGAGTGAGCCGAAAACACCCGGAGTTAAATTTACCTGTACATTTGCGATTTTTACTAATTCCCTTAGCAGAAATGGCATAAGGGACCGATGAGCGTTCTCCATATGTATTTTCAGAATGACTCGAAATAAAATCGGCTATTTCAAAGGGCCAGAAATTATAGAATCTGCACTGTGAAGGAGTACAGCGTGACGTTTAATGGCCGCAACATGACACTGAACACAAGCTTCTAGGAAGCTTCGGTGAATCTTCAAGTAACTGTATAGACTTGATACGTATATATAGTTTCGGAATCAGCGCGACAAAACCTTTCCAACAGTAAAGATATTAATAGGGTTCGAAGAAACTGAATTTTGAGGTTTAAAAGTCCAGTAAAGGACCCAGTGAAAGGACCGTAACGGCTTAAATTAGTCATAACTGAACAGTCGCACAATGAACAAGTTGGAGGCCAGTATAAATCTCTTTGTAAGGGGATTGAATCTGCATGTCAATTCTTGGACCGATAAAATGAATGTCCATTATCTCGAGTTCGAACTTAAATAGATACACGCTAGACTTTGAGACTTTTTCATGAAAAATTTGATTGAAACGAATGTAAATATAAGCAATGAACTTAATTTTTCTGATGTTTATCGAAGCGTAAACTACAATGGGCCACTAGCAAAGTTTACGGGGTTCATTCAGTTTGCACGTGACCCAATGTAGTTTACACTTCGATAAACCTCAGAAAAATGAAATTCATTCCTTAATTAAAAGTGAAATCATTCGGTTGATTGTTGTCTTTACTTGTGAAGTTGTTTCTGACAGCGAGTCTTGCATTCTAAAAGTCTGTAGGTATTTTTGAGTGCACATAATATTTTAACCATGTAGTTGGGTCGAGTCGGGTAACTTCGGACAGCGAGTAAATTCGGACATACTATTGCAAACAGTGAAAATCCAGTTAAGACGGCTCACGATGAGCCGTCTCATCAAGATTTTCACTGTTTCCTCAATTAATTTACAATTGACATATAAAGGAAACAATGTCACTGTCCGAATTTACCTGCTGTCCAAATTTACCTGACTTGACCCTATATGAAACGAAACTTAAAGACAGGAGTTATACTATATAAGAAGGATTAACTTCCACAGTGTCATTCTGTCTCTGGATCACATGGTGTCAACGCCTTCAGTCAGTCAACTGATAACTAGCAATTCTGGGCCACTGATTGGTCGAATAAATTTTCACACCTTTACCTGTACAGGTAACATATGATATTGCTGGGAACAAGACTCCCTCTCACCCCCCCCCCCCCACCCCCCCAAGTCCTGCCTTTAAAGAACAGAGAATTTGGTGCTTTGAGCAGTGTATGGACTTTGATTGTGTCGATTCCTGATCGTTTCCCCTTTTTCGTCTGTATACATGTGTATGTTTGTGTGTCTGTGTGTGTGTTTGTGTGTAGGTTTGCATGTCTCTTAAACATGAATGTGTGCGCGGGTATTATTTGTGCCTAATGCCCCGCGTACGTGCGTGCGTGCTATGTGTGTGCGTGTGTGTATTTAGTATTGTGGTTGATTTTTTAAAAATAGTATGGCCACAGAAAAGAGTGGACGTTGAAATCGTGCAATACGAATGAAAACTTGACTTAGTATGATGTTTATCCATTTACAGTAAGTGGACAAAAGTATTCGTCACTTAGTGACGTTGCCGTTTAAATCAATGTATTTACACAAATTTTGTAAAAATTATTACCGCAAAACTACGATAGTAATCACCATACTGTTTTCACCAGGTTAATGCCAATTGATTTTCGCAATAAACAAGCAGTACAAGAAATTCGAATCTTTGGTTATTTCCTTGTACCAACAGGTTTTACTGAAAGGAAAACAAAAACTTCCTTTTTTCGATGGCGTTAACATTAACGTCAATGGGGATCAAGATTTTTTAAAATTTACGTTCATTTCAATCACGTTAAACTCCTATACTAAACATGGAATCATCTTGATATTTCATATTATATTGCTGTTTTCAATTCACTTTTTATCCCTGCAAGTTTTATTACATTGCCATTAAAAACTTTGCGACAGTAGTCTTTTTAAAAAATATGGAAATGCATTAATTTAAACGGCGACGTCACTACGTGACGAATACTTTTGTCCACCTACTGTAGTTACCAAGCAGATACAATTTCGGAAATAGAAACAACTTGTTTTCATTTGAACAATGGTTTACTCCGTCCCTTTCGCAACGCGTTTTAATCCTCGATCAAGTCAACAGACATGAAAGAGGATTTATCTGACCGAAACGAAGTTCAAAATAGTCAGTTAACCAGTTACCGTAAACTCAAAAATTGGGACAGACAGCGCGGAGCAAACAGTGCAGACCAGATCAGACTGCGCCTTGACCCCCTTCCACCCACCCCCACCCCCTTTACACACATACAAGACATCCCTTCTCCCATTCGTAATCCAAGATGGCCGCTGCTACGTCATAATCCTTTTATGCAAATGAGTTAATGAGTGACAAGATGGCGGATAGTAGTTCAGTTACATCATCTTTGTTTACACGTAAAGTGACGGACATACTACTTAAAAGAGTTTTGAAGATTGTTACCATATATGGACATGGAGGCCATGTTGATCATGTGACCCAGACCGTTTGAATAAACCCCCTGGAAGCTCTATATAAAGTATGGTTACAATCAGCCCCCTACAAGCTCCGCCGGAGCATTTAGCTCAGATGATTTAAATGAAGCTGAATTCTTATTCCTATCTGATAACTACCAAATATGATTCTTATTCTCTGTTCATTTTCTGGTAATGCTCTTTATTTGTATCGAGTTTTGTGGTAATATCTTTATCAGGTCTTTTATCACAGCAAGACTCATATGGCACGTCCGGCTTAATTACGTGTGTAACCTGATATTCCTTAGGCTTCTCAAAGTTATGTACAGTCAACTCTCAACATCTCGAAATCGAATTTCAGCCCAAACTACTGATATCTCAAAGTAAATTTTCTGGTATTCTGGAAAATTTACTTTGGGACATTAGTAGTTTGAGATGACAGGACTTGAAATACAAATAAGAATAGGAAATATATTCTCTGATATAAGAAGATACTTTGAGATACCAGTGTTCGAAATATCGGGGGTTAAACAGTTGACTCTCGTCATCTCAAACACTGATAAATTCAAAGTATCAGTTTATATCAAAGAAAATAGTTCTGATACATTTCCTATATTTCTCTACTTTCAACGCCTGTAAGTCAAACTACTGGTATCTCAGAGTACATTCGGTAGTTTGAGATTAATTTAGACTTTTTTCCCTATTTTTCTCTACTTTCAACGCGTGTAACTCAAACTACTGGTATCTCAAAGTACATTTTCTGGGACCAGAAAATTTACTTTGAAATATCAGTAGTTTGAGATTGATTTACACTTCGAGAAGCCCGAGAAATACTTTGGTATTGCTCGGGTCTACTCCAGTAAATATACCGGACGTGCTTATACCCAGCCGCCATACAGCTGTGTTGTTTCATCGTTGTGTATCTGCTGGGAATTTCAACTTACCACCGACGCAGTCGCCACCATCAGCACCAGCAGTGCCACCTGGTAACAAATAAGTTGAATCACCGCCTGAAAATATTGACCATGAAATTCTAACTATTGGGACAGATACGTATGATTAAACAGTGCAGACACAGACCAGGCCCCGAGGTTATAAATTTTTTTTCATGCTCAGCTGAGTTGAGCATGAAATTTTACCTGCTAATAAATAGCAAATTACTGATTAGTACAGTTGTTTTCTTGCTCAGTTTAGCTGAGTATGAAATTTTCTCTGCTTATCAATATGAAAATGCCAACATTAGTTGGCATTTTCATATTTATCAGCAGAGAAAATTCTATGCTCAGCTGAGTTGAGCACGAAAAAAGTTTTATAACCTTGGGGCCAGACTGCTCCTTAACGAGTGTGATGAAAAATCTGAGTTACTGAGGGTGGACAAAAGTGTTCGTTGAATCGTGACGTTGCCAAAAAGTTAAATGCCTTTCTTCTATCAGCGCAAAAATAATTGAGAGAAAAGTGTCATAGATATTTACATGAAAGCTACACTAATATCTAGCTACATGTAAATGAATGAGCAATATTAATGAATTTGTTGTTTTCCTGATATCTATAGTTACCACTCGGCACTACTTTAACCTCATTTAGGTATTTTCTTGTGGAAAATTTTGCTAACGTCATCAATGACGTCAATGGAAACAGGGTTTACTAAAAAGTTACGTTTTTTTTAAACAATCAAAACTCTGACACTGGAGATTACGACGCCTGCTGGGTTGGGCACACGTTGCAGTTGTAAGAAAATAAGTAAATACAATATGTCACAGTCACATCATCCAAGCCCAACACCTTGTCCAGCTTTGAACGAGACAGAACAGAACAGAAACGAAAAGCTCCTGTAGGAACCCCCATTTGTGGGTCATACCGGATAACTGGACATGCTAAACTGGATGGTATGGTAGGTTTTTGTTACAGATTTGCACTCGAACCCAAACATTAAAGATTGAAGGTCAGTCCAATTTGTACTTAAATAATTAATAAGAAGAACTTAAATACATGTATCAGTGTATCTTGAAACGTTTTGTTTTCGACATGAAACACTGGACAGCCAAAACTATACACTCATTATCTTCATTTGTTAGGTCTGGATCCCCAAAATGTAAAGTCTATTTCAGATCTCTCGTCTTTAATTATGTTGCA
This sequence comes from Ctena decussata, assembly GCA_963989385.1. Classification (NCBI taxonomy): domain Eukaryota; kingdom Metazoa; phylum Mollusca; class Bivalvia; order Lucinida; family Lucinidae; genus Ctena; species Ctena decussata. The sequence goes on along the minus strand of OZ022501.1, from coordinate 79,973,562 downwards.
ATGTAAGAAAAATGGCCTGTGTCTTCGACAGGTGCCATACATACAGTTCTAATGCACGACTGGCATCCGCATGGGATGTTTGATTAAAGTTGTTATTTATATATAATGGGCAGGGCACTGTCAGGTAATCTCTTCTGTACGCAGACACAGTCAGATCTAGAGACCCAAAATATATTCTTTTTCTTTGAAAACAGTTTCTGATTTTGAGGACTGCGAATTTACGGATTAATGTCTGTGTGTTTTAATGTCTCCATGTTTTCTAGAATTTTTTACAAAGGGAAACAACTACCTTTTTGCGTCCTTGGATTACCTAGGCCTTCCATAATGGGGTCTACTCTTCAAGGAAAGACTTTGCTCCTAGAGGAGCAAATTCTTTCCTTTAAGAGTAGACCTCAACTAAGAAGGGAGACAAACTGAAAATTACAGACTGAGTTGATTCCCCTGAAAGTGAACCCGTTCTCTTTAAGACCATACTTGCCTGGACAAAAGCCACACAAAGCCGGGCAGTCAAAAGGAACATTGTCAGTAACTGAGCACTGGTCTTCCGTGAAACTACAAGACGGATTCCCGACACACTCACAATTTACTGCCATAAATAAAACAGAAACAAAGAAATTAGTCCCGCTGTAAGAATTAATTATGGCATACATGTACTAAACATGCTCAGACCAGCCTGGACAGTGAGCATCCACGGCTTGCTTTGTAAAAGCTACATGCACAAAGTCAGCACTATCGCGCTAGAGAATCACTGTGCCCTACACTGTAAAATACTGTAGATTTTACGATAGAATAACTGGAAACCGGCTGCCAGTCCTTTTCCCGTTATTTTTACGGGTTTTTGCCTGTAAGACATTGTTGGAAATCACGAAATGGAAGTTTTATGTTAACTTGGCGCACTCGAAAATAACTTTGTATTGTTGAGGGGCTATCTAACTAAAATGACATCTGCTCTTTTCTGTCCCACTCTGCTTGATGATTCCTGCAATTTTTACGGCCGCCCGTACAAATCACGGTAAAAGGACTGGCAGCTGGTTGCCAGTTATTTTACCGTCAAATCTACCGCTTATTTTTGCAGTGTACATATGCAGAAACTGCGTATTGTGTAGTTCGTGGGTCCCGATTTTGCGTTTTTGGAAGCTTTTCTGGTTTAACTTACTTTTTACAAAGTAAATATGACAAATCTGAACTACAGTAAAGGTTGCAATTTCTTTATCTGCGGAGATATTTACCCTTTTCTGAATGTACCTATTCTATTTCTTTTTGCGCACCTTGACCCAGTAATTGAGAGGTCTTTATATCAAGTATATGATGAGTTCAGTAAACCGCAGCTACTTGGCTAGATCGGCCGTGTAGGCATGCAGTACACCCCTGGTTAGCTATGTATATATACTAGGTCTGTTACGATACGAAAACGAGCTGCTACGAAACGAAAGAGTCATAGTAACAATATGACCTGATGACCGATGGAGCGATTTGAAAGAGAAAACCCCATCTTATATGAGCCGCGACACGAGAAAACCAACAATGTGGTTGTGCGCCCTGCACAGACCCAGATCAGCTTGGGCATCCGCCAAGTCTGTTCAGACTCTTCGATGAGCGCTTAAAGGGTACCTAAGGGTATCAGCTACCTCCATGCGGAGAGCGAAGACTCTGATCAGACTGGGCGGATGCCCAGGCTGATCTGAGTCTGCGCTGGGCGCACAACCACATTGTTGGTTTTCTCGTGTCGCGGCTCATATATGAACTACACAAGACTGAGTTACAAAGTTAGGGTAGGTTTGGCTGGGAAACACGTCTCATAACCGAACCGAAAGTATATTTTCAGCCCTTAGTTGCAGAGGCATAACATAACTTAAAACCCTTTATTATCAACTCAGTCCATGGTGACATGGAAAACATGAGGAAAACATATACAGTATATATAGATGGAGGCTCAATAACATACAATATACAATTGGTAAATATGACAGTATACAAGTACAAATATGAAATATAGGGAAAAAATCATATGATAATGACTATCTTTCTATGTAAGATTTTCCCCTATATTCAGTGCGGGCTGCTTGTTTTTTCTAAATTAATCAGTCTTTATTTGCTTTCAAATTTTTGTAGTAAAGCAATGAAAAAGTCCTTAGTTACAAGAAGGACGCACATTTGCGCATCAGTGACTCCAGGTAAATGTTATTTTAGAAAATAGCGAAACAGATTTGTAAATGTATAAAGTGCTATTCATTGTGATACATGTACATCTAATTCAAAGTATGTAATGATAGCAAAGATTCATAAACTTTGATACGACACACAGACTCCACGGACACCTCCCTTTCTGGACTCAAGCCAGCAGCATGCAGATTTGGGTCGAGAAAGGGCGGCCCCCGGGATCGGGTTCGTATAATGGTTTCTTTCCGTAAGGCATTATATAGGCTAATAGCGCATACATATGAAAAACCAATGAGCGATTTAGAGTGAAACAGAATCCCTTTGTGTACGCGATGTATGGAGACCCGGAGCAGCATGCAAATATGTGCACCCTGACCAGGGTCTCCCCACCAGCACAATTCAGTGTACTTGAAGACGTCCATCAGCCTGCACATCTGCACAGGCTGATCCAAGTCTTCAAGTACGTACGTAGTTCATCGACATCGCTTGTTTTTATAAATAGGTAAGCTATTTTCATATTATGTAAGGTACAGGAGACCCTGACAAGTCGCCTCTCACACCTCAGCCAAGCTATGAAGAAAATTTATTCAACCGAGATATCGCCTGTGCCAAAAAGAGCCGCGTGCGCAGGGAGGTAACGTGTCAGCGTCTCCATTGTCAACAGCGATAGGGCTCCGTACAACAATACTCTTACAATCATACTGAAAATAAATCTAATCAAAATAAAAAGTCAGCCGTTGCTTGCAATCGCGTCGTCAAAGCATCAGGTCACATCTACACGGGCTGTCTGCACCTTAGTCAGTCCGTGTAAATGTAGCGGAGCTTAAGAACTAAACATTAACAACATTCAAAATAAGCATTATAGCATCGCATTCCGCATTTTATATCGTTACCGTGGTTACCAACTTTCCATATATCTGCACACATCTTCACACATTCGAATATACATATAGAATTTCTTACTAACCAATTATTTCAAATATGTCCTTAATAAATTTTGAGAGAAGTATTAACTGTCTAACGTTTTTAGAATTTAGAAGTTGTTCGTATTTTATAATATTTGGTCTAACAAAAAATTTGGGTTTGAGATACTGTTTTCTAAGTTCTTTAAGTTCCTGACATTTCAAAAGGTAGTGGAATTCGTCTCCGATATCTTGTCTACATAAGTTGCATGTTCTGTCATTATATGAAATTTTTCTCCATCTTCCCGTTTCTATCGGTAGTTTATGATTTCGTGTTCTAAATTTTATCAAATAATAAAGAGTGTTACTTGGTAGTCTCGTTAGGTAGTTTTCAAAACCAAACGATGTTTTAAAAAGTTTATAATTATTATCATTTTCGGCACACTGATACCACTCTCCGATAAATAAGTCAGTCAGTTTTTGCTTAATTGCTTTTGCTAACCATATTCGATTTAAAAAGGTTTGTGTGTTCCACACACCACTAAATCCCGTGTCATTTAGAACTTGTTTTATACAATTTATCCACTGAAAATATTTCGACCTTCTAGTAATTACGTAATTTTTGAAATAACTATTTGTAATATCATATATTATTGTTACTAATGTTGGTCCCTCCATACTGTTATCTTTTATTTTGGCCCAGTAAGAGATCAAACGCGACTGGATATCTATTTTCAAGGGAAGAACACCCGTTTCCCCATAAACAATATAATTTGGGGTACATTTCTTTAAATGCAGAATTTGTTTTAAGAATTTAAGTTGTACCCGCTCTATAATTTCAGTATTCCCAGCCCCCCAGATTTCGCAGCCGTAGAGCAATATAGGCTTAACGAGTTTATTGAATAGCTCAATTTGTAAATCAATTGGCAGCTGAAGAGTTCTAGCCTTTTTCAGAAGGCTGTAAACCGCCCTCGAACCTTGGTCAGCGATATACTTTATAGTCGGAACGAAAGAATTATTTTTACACAGAAGAAGACCTAGATATTTAAACTCGCTTACTTCTTCTAATGGATTGTTTTGGAGTGTAAATGTATACTTTGTTTCCTTTCCTTTTGAAAAAACTAAAATTTTTGTTTTGTCATAGTTAACATGCATTTTCCATCATCGTTTACAGTAATCGTCATAGACGTTTACAGTAATCGTCATAGACATTTAACGCATTTTGCAAGTCTTCGGCTGAATCACTCATTATCACTGTATCGTCTGCATACATTAAAGCAAAAAGTTTTGTATATATAAAATAGAATCGTCTAATGCGTGCTGCGTGCATTCGACACCCTGAATATTATTTTCGCGTAAAAATTGCTCCAGATCGTTTACATACAAATTAAACAAAATGGGAGAGAGGTTTTCCCCTTGTCTAACCCCGATGTTACTAATAAAAAAGCTTGATGTTTTGCCATTAGCAAGGACACAAGATTTAATGTTTTTATACATGATTTGAATAACTCTGAGGCACTTTCCATTTATTTGATACAGATGTAATTTTTGCAACAGACCAGTGTGCCATACTTTATCGAACGCTTGCTTAAGGTCGACAAAAGCACAGAACAACTTTTTATTACCCTTACCCATAATATCGATTAAATTATGAAGAACGAAAATATTGTCAATTGTTGCAAAACCCTTCCTAAATCCGGCCTGGCAAGGTTCCATTATTTCAAAATCATCAACATATTTTTGGAGACGGTTATTTAGAACTGAAGTGAACAGTTTTCCCATGCAGCTTAACAAACTGATTGGCCGATAGTTTGCAGGATCTGATGATCTGCCTTTATTTTTGTAAATCGGTTTTATAATACCAGACGTCCAGGCCTGAGGTATAATTCCGGAATCAAACACCAAATTAAACAAATTCACTAATATTGGCATAAGAATATGTGCTGAGTGTTTTAAATGTTCATTAAGTATGGAAACTATTCCACATGCTTTGTTATTTTTTAAACCTTTAATTGCTTCAAATATTTCTGTGTCAGTAATAATCGAATTTAAAAACTCGTTTTCATTACCTTCGAATAAGCTATTTTGTATGTCATCACTGCATGCATTATTATCAAATTGCGTTTTGCTGAAAAATTCGTGAAGCGTATGAAGGCTTACATCAATAATGTCCTGCTTCTTACCATTTAAAATATTCCAATACTTTCTCGGATTGCTATGTTTTAGATTTTTAATGTACTTTATATTATCCTTTTTAAATTTTTTGTTAAACCTTTTTATTGTGATTTTATACTGTTTACTTGCATTTTTCAGGGTTTCTTTATTTAGCTGGGTCTTTTGATACTTATATTGTACTCTGGCTTTATGAAATCTTTTTCTTGCTTTTGTGCATTGCGATCCAAACCAAGATGGCTGATTTTTTGTATCAGCGTCCATGTGTGGTGCAGGAAAAGTTTTACCAAAGCTCCTTTCTGCATTAGAGATAATAGTTAGATTTAGATTTTCAACGACAATATCAATATCCGTTTGCGTTAAAGCGTCTTTATTTTTCAATGCATCTAAATTTTCAATGAGATTTTTAAGCTGCCCTTTATCGTAATTTTCTATAAATGAATCTCTCTTATTTTCATCCCAGAGTTTTATTTTTTCGGTCTGTCTATGTGTTGTAAATTCGTTTATTGCGTTCGAATTGTTTATTACTAACTGTAGTACAACGGGACAATGAACGTCAGATATAATGCTTGAAAACTCATGTATGTAGAAATCTGTTATATATGGAACGATACCAGATGAAGATATAAAATAATCTACCGTGCTTACATTTTTACATGTCGGACTGCCCTTTCCGCTATCCTGAGCTGCTCTTCCATTTAAAATATACATGTTATTACCTTTGCAAAATTCCACAAGCTTATATCCATAGTTATTACTATTACTATCGCTATTTGTTCGCTGAAGTGTAACTTTGCTATTAGGACTGTAAAAATAAGACATATCTTTTTCATATTCTGCAAAAATATCATTGGAGTCATTCGCAGTGCATAAAAATTCGTCGACTTCAATGTAATCTTTTAAATTTTTGGTTCTGGAGTTAAAATCACCGAAAAGCAATACTTTTGAAAAATTATTACTTAATGATTGCATTTCAGTCTCAATTTCGTGAAAGGGGTCTTCTGAGGCATGCGTGGGATATTCTGGAGGTATATACACAATGCCGCATAAAATGTCTTCTGTTTTTGTCAGTGTTTTTGATAGTACAAACCAGTAAACCAGCTTCGATTTTGTCTCAATTGGCTTTATACAAATTTTCAAATATTTCTTATATGCTAACGCAATACCTCCAGATTTATGTCTCGCTATGCCTTTTCTATGCTTAAAATGTAATATAAAATCCTGCAAGTCAATAGCGTCCAGTTCGTCTGTTCGGCTTTCCTGAAATCCGACTACGTCAAATTTATCGATAAATTCGTGAAACTCAGGAAACAACGATTTTGCACCTAATCCACAAACATTTAATGATGCGATATTCAGATAGGAAAAGTCATTTCGAATCGATTGCTGAAAACAATTTGCACTAGAGTTTATACAGTTGTCCTGAACTGCTTGCCCTCCTTCGAGTCCCTAGTCCCTATTACTATTACCACCAGTAGCACCGTGTTGGGGATTTTGACTGATATCCATGCTGTCCATGGGCTCATGTGACCCAGCGTTGTGCTGACTAGTCTGGGTCTCCGTAATTTCAGTTTGTTTTTTGGCACACGACAATGAATGCAAATCGTCATAATTCTTCGCAGCTCTAGTTAAATTAGGTACTGAAGCAGTCCTGGTCACCGTAGGCGCAAGGGACACAAAGTCTCCTCGATCACGCTGTTTCTTAGGAGAAGATTGAGTTTGTAATGGCGAGGATGCTTTATTTTTCGTGCTGCCTCTTGCAGCAGGACCCGTATTCGCCTGTTGATCTAAGCTACTCAGAACCTCATAGGTATTGCTCAATGGGATCGGCGGCACTTGCGTATCACCAGCACTTTGATTACGCAGGGGTTTCGGTGTTATAAACTGCTCCTTGTTCGTATTACTACTAACTCGTATTCGTGAAACTGAATGCAAACGACCCCCCGTTCTCGGTTGGAATGGCCTATAATTTGGGTCATTTTCAGGCACATATTGACTTCCGTTTACATAAAGTCTGTCTTTAATGAGGGTCACACGATTATTTGGAATTTTATTAAGTCTATACATAACGGGATATAACTGTCGTCTGCGGTTTTCAATTTCTTCAGGGTATTGCTCACGTATTCGAAAACGTGTATCTGGATTACCGTTAAGCTGTATCCCCGCTTTGCGAATTGTTTCCCGGTCCGTAAACTTCTCAAATTTTGCTATAATTGGCCTGGGTTTATCGTATATGTCACGACGCGGGGGTCCCAATCTGTGCACACGGTCAAAAACAATGTTTTCAATAATATTTGGCGATTCCAGGCTCAGTTCGTTTGACATAAAATCCCGTAATTTTGCTTCAACATTTTCACGTTCAGGCCGCATCTGTCCATCAGACGGTTTTTGCTCCGCAAGTCCGAAGAATAAAAGGTTTTCCTGCATAGACCTTGATTTTAGATCTAAATAGTCTTCCTTCAAGTTATGAAAGTCAGATTTGACTTGGGATAGGTCTGATTTTAAAGACTGATTTTCATTTTTCAGCATTGTAACTTGTTGACAATTCATGTCATTCTTATGTCTTATTTCGTCAAATGTGTCACTGTTGTTTTGACAAAAAATCTCTGCATCCATTAATCGCTTGTTGAAATCCAAGTTGACTTCTTTAATATTTAGGACTTCGGCTCTCATTAATGAAATTTCATTTTCAATCTGACCCAATTTACTCAGTCTTTGTTCAATAGATCCAAGTCGTGTCGAAAAATTGTTGTTCATTTGAGTAATCATTTGTATTATAGTCCCGTTACTGTCACTAGTGCTTTCAGGAATTTGCATAAATGCCTGTGATTGGTTGTTTTGTATGGGTGGGACGTACTGATGTCCCGCTGGGCTCATCCCAGATATAGATTGTTGTCCCATATAAAACTGATTTGCTCCTTGGCCCACGTCTCCCGTTTGCATCTGTGTGTTCATACCACACTGCATACCACTCAGCATACCGTCACTATTGTTGTTAAGCATAGCATTATTAGTCTGTGATTGTATATTTGGCTGGGACTGTAAAAATTGCGAATTTGACCACTGTTGAGAAGGCTGACTTGCCCCGCCCACTGCCGCCATATTGGCATTATTCGAATGACTCTGCTTATTCATGGGCACATTTGTCGCTCCATTTTGCGCCTTTTTATCCGGTTTTCCCATCGTCAAGCTTTTTGTGTCTCTGAACCGAACACTAACCTTCAACTTAGTCCAACTGTAATATATTTTTATCCCTTGTAACTCAATTTAAAATTCGAAATTGTCCACTCGAAATTTTCATCAACCGTATGCACTGAGCCCAATCACGTGACAAAAAGGTGTATGCATATTTTTGACACATGACCTCTCATATACCGTAAAAATTTAATGTATTTGGGACAGACAGGTGTGGGCACATAGGGCAGGCCCAGATCGATCAGCCTGCTCCGAAAAGAGCAATCTGAACAGGGTCTACACTGTTTGCCATTTTATCTGCATTGTTTGGACGCATAAATGCATTGTAAAATCAAACTGTTCAACTTTCACGACTATTTAATTAATTTAATTAATGTAATTAATTTAGGTGTCCCCTTTTAAAGTTTTTACGGTATTATGACATAGCGTCTTTTACATGATTTTAACGCAGTACCCCAAATATTAAACCCGAAAAAGCACTCACAAACACATTCTGATCCAACATAATACGAAGCCTGGTTATTACAGGAACAGCTGCAGGTGTTTACATCCATAGTTCCATAGTTATAGCAATGGTGTGCTGTACAATCTGTAAGAAGATAAGACCAATTATTTCCCTTCACCCATATATAGAATGAAAGTAAATACTTGAAAAGAGAGCCAACTCAACAGGATTTCTTTATAAACATGTTTACACTTCCTTTATCCTCCGGACTACCAATCCAGGGATCGCAAGATCGATCTCCCGCTTCTCCGGTCTTTCGGATGAGACTTTCAACCGAGGTCCCGTCTCCATATGACTTTGTTGTTGGTGGGACGTTAAACCCGAGTTCACTCATTCACTCACTTCCTTTATTACATTTCACACGATGCATTTGGGAAAGAAAAATCGGTATTTCAAGGCAGTGATTTAATTTGATAGATAAAGATAAAGGTAGATAAAGAAGCTTTATTTAAGAAACGTCTATGGAGCTTTTACTGTGACAAACAAGGTATCCAGTAACAATTTATACCTACCTGGTAACTTCGCTTTATCTTCCTAGGACTACCCTTTATAGGCGAGCGTACCAGTACCATTTTTACGCTTTTGGTATTGGCGCAGTCGAGATTCGATCTCGCGACCTCCCGTTCCCAAAGCGGACGCTCTACCACTGAGCTATCGGGGCTGGTTGATTTCATAATGTCGTTGGTGCCACAAAATGACCTTAATTCCGACGACATCAACATTGCCTAGGCATTAGACGGTGCTACATTATGTTTTCGGAAGAGAAGCGTTTGGAAAAGATGTAAACATGCAAGATGCAGTCATGTTATTAATGCGTCGGAAGAAAGAAACGTAATAACAGTTTATTTGTTGTTTTGACGTAATGTATGGTGGCTGATTTGTGCCATTTCGTCTTTTCCCCGCGAAAAGACGCCACGCGAAAAGACGAAAAGACGAAAAGACGCCATGCGAAAAGACGAAAAGACAAAAAACGCCATGCGAAAAGACGAAAAGACGAAATAACGCCATGCGAAAAAAACGAAACCCGCCACGCGAAAAGACGAAATTCCAGCGCAAAAAGACGAAAATACGTCATGCGAAAAGACGCCATCTGAAACACTTATTTTGTCGTCTTTTCCGCGGCGTGGCGTCTACACGTATTTTCGCATGGCGTCTTTTCGTCTTTTCGCGTGGCATTATTTCGTCTTTTTGTCTTTTCGCGTGGCGTTATTTCGTCTTTTCGCCACGAAAAGACGAAAAGACGCCATGCGAAAAGACGAAATAACGCCACGCGAAATGACGAAAAGGCGCCATGCGAAAAGACGAAATAACGACACATAAATACCCTGTTATTGATAACTGTATTGATATCATATACTTAGACAATTTGTCTGAGTAAACTGTGAAGACTCATATCAGACTACTGCAAACACAGATCCTGATGCAGTCTGAGCATGTTCGCACTGAAATGTTCTTTGATGTTCTTTTTCGACGGCTAAGAATTATAAGGATAGACTGTAAAAATCAATATGGAGTCGGCAATATTTTCGGTCAGTATGGTACCGTTTTGCGATTCAGGTGTTTAAATATCCTACTCTTATTACAGTTAAGATCCTTATATTTAGACAAGTGTTTTTGATTAAACTGTGTAGACACTGATCAGAATACAATCTGTAGAGAAGTGGACTAATCACTGTTTGCAGTTTTTGCCACTGAAATGTTGTTGTTTTTTTGGTGTTTTTAAACATTACCAAAAATATGAGGAAGGTCATTATGGTATTTATACTGAACGGAGAGACAAGAAAATGAGCCGTCCTTATGTTTTGGAGAAAAATACTCCAAGCAATTTCATCATAATTATATCTTCGTCTTGATCTTAAAATACCAAAAAGATTAAGTACCTTGTTGACAATCTAATTTCCCACAAATTATGGAGGGAAAGTTACAAGTCAACAGCTGAAGGTGTTTATACAAACACTGAAACATGATACGAATAACCCCCAAAATTTGAACAAGTTTATAGTTTTCTAAAGACGTGCCGATCGCAGACAGAGCAGAGCCTGATCAGACTGCTCTTTTGGCTAAGGCCCCTTCCACCATCTTTACAAAGGGAACTTGAACAACTTCTGTGACTTCCTCTTCAAGTTTTCCCTACTTATAGGGGTTTGCTCTTTAACGAAAGAATTTGCTCCTAGAGAAGCAAAGTCTTTCCTTTAGGTGTTGTTCCTCACAGAGAAGGAAGGCAAAAATGCAGTGTCGTTATTTCGTCTTTTTGTCTGTTCGCGTGGCGTTATTTCGTCTTTTTGCGTGGCGTCTTTTCGTCTATTCCTCTTTTCGCGTGGCGTCTTTTCGCGGCGAAAAGACGAAATAACGCCATGGGAAAAGTCGAAAAAAGGAAATAACATCACACGAAAAGACGAAAAAACGAAATAATGCCATGCGAAAAGACGAAAAGAGTCCAGGCGAAAAGACAAAAAGACACCACGCGAAAAGACGACAAAATACGGGTTTCAAATGTCGTCCTTTCGCATGGCGTTTTTTCGTCTATGCGCGCTGAAATTTCGTCTTTTCGCGTGGCGGGTTTCGTCTTTTCGCATGGCGTTATTTCGTCTTTTCGCATGGCGTTTTTCGTCTTGTTGTCTTTTCGCATGGCGCTTTATCGTCTTTTCGTCTTTTCGCGTGGCGTCTTTTCGCGGCAAAGAGACGAAAAGACGAAATGGCATAAAACCAGCCATTATAGATTACTCATGAACAATAATTCACTCGTGTTTTAAGACTTTCTTGTATAAAACTCGGAGCTCCAGATAAAAGGGAGTACTTGATGATATCTAGAGATAATTTTCTTATTTCTCATTGAATCCATATGTTGTGATCCCTCATCTGAACCGTCTTGTCGAGACGGTCCATCTGAACCGTCTTGTCGAGACGGTCCAGATGAGGGGTCACAGCATATGTTTTTATGCAGAATTAACAAAAATTACCTCTCATTATCACTAAATATTCCTTTTTCCTAGAGCTCTGAATTATTAAAACTCGTTCGATTTTTGCGTTAACCTATTTTTTTTCTCTGTACACAATCATTTCAAACGATCGAATAAACTCCCAGCAGTGGCTTCATATAACAGTTAAAGCGGGTTGGTGGTCAGGCGATGGTGCTGGATATGACTCGACAAAAACAAACGAATTGTGACACCTGGAGATCTCTGGGGTGTCAAACTATACCACTGACATACAGGAGCAAACAAAAGCCATCAGCTTAACCCCGAATGGCCAAGCAACAGACACGAAAATAGATTTGTCTCAATTCGTAAACTTTTGCAAAACCCTTATTTTGCCCACATTTTCCAGTAAAATCTGTCATAGACAAAACAATTGTTCTCCTTGGGGAATATGACAGAACAAGACGTTTACATTTACTCCTTATTTGAGCCGCGACACGAGAAAACCAACAATGTGGTTGTGCGCCCAGCGCAGACTCAGATCAGCCTGGGCATTCGCCCAGTCTGATCAGAGTCTTCGCCGTCCGCATGCAGGTAGCTTAAACCCTTAGCTATCCTTTAAGCACTTAGCGAAGAGTCTGATTTGACTTGGCGGATGGCCAGACTGATCTGAGTCTGCGCTGGTTGCACAACCACATTGTTGGTTTTCACGTGTCGCGGCTCATTTTTTTTTTAAAGCCGTTGGATTTGTGAAGCTAGCGCGTTTAGAAAATACTACATTGCCGCCAAGCAGGAACACAGCGTTGAAACAACATTGAATGAAAATTGATTCAACCGTTCACGCAGTTGAATCAACGTTGATTAAAAGATGATTCAACTTTGTGGGACCAGTGGGCGGAGATCTTACATCTGCGCACATAGTGTAGTGAATGACGATCGAGCCGCGACACAAGAAAACCAGCCAACTGGCATGTGCGCCCATTGGAGACTCAAGTCAGCCTGGGCACCCGCCAAGTCTGATCAGAGTCTTCGATGTCCGCATGAATCTAGCTTAGATCCTTAGCTACCCTTTAAGCGCATAGCGAAGACTGTAATCAGACTGGGCATCCGCCCGGGCTGATTAGAATCTTCGCTGAGCGCACATGCCACTTTGTTTGTTTTGTCGTGTCTCGGATAAACAATGAAAGGCAAATGTATTACCACAGAGGTTGTTGTTACAAGTATCTGGACACTGACCGCAACTGGCGCCACTGACATAGGGTAAGTACTGAGTTGGACCCACGTTGCCCCTGAAACAAAAGAAGAATATAAGTGTCTTTTATGGGCATTGGGTGTAGATAGCAAAATCCGTCACGAGAGTGAGGGCCAGCCTCGTAATGCCTAACACTAACCCCGAATGACGGACTGTTCCATCTGCACCTCATTAGATATTTTCTTGCACATCACGTTTTGTTTTGCCTAGTTCAAATGCGTATTTTAGTGCTTGAGAGATTTCTGTTTGATTTTGAAAGAAGGCGCTGCTTTCAACGACCACCATTTGGTTCTTTACGTCAACGTCTGGCATGCATAAACTGACGTCATCATCTAAAAAGCCAATGTCATTTGACGACACAGGTACGTGACTTCCTATACAACCAATGCATTGGATGCTCGTGATTTCTAACCGGTCCTGGGTGAGATAACATGGGTGAGATAAGAGTTGTAGGTACAGGAAAAACCCGTAGATTATAAGTATCTTTCATGGGTGTGAGGTGTGGATAGAAAAATCTGTCACGAGGGTCAATGTTCGGCATCACGAGGCTAGCCTCGTGATGCCGAACAGTTATCCCGAGTGACGGATTTTTCTATCAACACCTCATAGCCATGAAAGATACTTTTTCTTGCACACCACGTTTTGTTTTAACTTAAGAACTTATTAAAATTTGTAATTTTAGTGCTTAAAGGTTTCTATTTGATTTTGAAAGAAGGCACCGCTCTCAACGACTGCCATTCGATTCTTTTCGTCAACGCCCGGCGTTCATAAACTGACTTTATTTTTGCTGTCTTCGTGACGGCATCATCTAAAACGCCAACGTCACTTGACGACGCAGATACGTGACCTCCAATATAACCAATGCATTGAGTGCTCGTGATTTTCATCCAGTCCTGGGTAAGAACACCTGGGTAAGATTATAACAGTCCATCATGAGTGTCCATGTAGGATAGGAAAATCTCCTCCAATGGGTCGGAAATTTTAACCAGGGACGAGGCTTGGTTGAAATTCCGACCCCGAGGGTGAGATTTACCTATCCTACACGGACTGACCCATGATGGATTATTTTGCTCCCACTGTTAGAAGATTTTTGACCTAAAGTCGGATTAGGCTTCAGAACAGGAAAATCTTAACTTTTTAACCAGTGATCTGAAGAAATAACCAGTGATATGAAGACAATTTTGAGCAGCCTAGTGTGTTTATCGAGTCTTAAAATGGGTGTTAACATAGTTTGCACCCTAAAAATAGACGGAAAACACGACATGTGGACTATTTTATCTCCCAGAGGACGAAAACAAAATGCAACTTAGCCTCTCACGTCACGAGCGTCAAGTTTGCTAGCGACGTTTTATAATCGGTTTAGTGACGACAATAAAATTGACTGACGTCACAAACCTATGATCTGCTATGCAATGTCATCCGAGATGCTTGCGTGTCCATTTTGTTTGTTTAAAATTAAAATATTAGTCAAAAATTGAAAGAGTCTGGTTGCTGATATAAGAAAGATGTTACTAGGTGTAAGATAGAAGTTTCTTATGTAAGCTGAAAGCCTATCTTATATGTGCAAAGGTGGGAGAAAAGATTTTCTATCCCATGCGAAAAGAATTGCATTTTCTATCCAGTGTGCAAGAAACCCTTATCTAGCGTGCAAGATACTAGGTATCTAGAGCTAGTAAAATATCAATCAGGCAAACTACGTCAAAATGACGTATAAACATGGGTGTGACATGACGTCACTACAAGGTCAAAGCGACCTTTTTTTCGCTTGGTATAGTATAGTAAAGGGGGCAAAACGCCACCCTAAAGGAAACTTTTCTACCATTATTAAAGAGACTGCCTGATTTGATTCGGAATAAACTTTTCTGTTAAAGCGAACAAGGATGTCCACAAATATGGCTTTAATCTGGAAATATGGTAGGATTTAAACATCCACCGTTGGGGCAAAACGCCTTTTTTAGATGGAGCCAAACGCACAGGGCGACTTCTTATCTCGTTTCAATATTTTATTGATAGTTTGTAGAGAATTCCGAAACCTTGGCCCGAAAAGAATATTCCAGTTCGATCAAATATTTTATTTGGGCGTTTTGTACCCCGACCCCTTCCCCACCACCCCCGACCAAACACACGCACACCTTTCACCATGTAACGCGACTCATCCAGCTTCAGTGGCCCAAGCTTTGATATTTAGTATCATACAATGTTACCGTTGCGTTGTACGCCCACAGTTAGCTCAACTTAGCTGTAGTAGTTTTTTTTGCAACATGATTTATGATTTATCACAGTATCGGAGCGAAGGCGTTTTGACCCATATGAGCATTATTTGCTAGTCTATAAATAGATTCTAACAAATGTACATGATGTGATTTTGCGATAGGATAAACATTGCTTGGACTTTATCTTGCCAACAGACTGCCACAAAGTATTAAATTCTCTCAGTAAGATGGACTTTGGAAGAACAAAAATCGGTCATCCCGATTTACAGAAAATTGCACAAGTTCATGATAAAAAGCTACACGTAGATGCGCTTCTTCGAAGTGTCTGTTGATAAGGAGTCCTACACTTTGATACATGTATGTTTGTTTCAATAACACTTGACTCCCTAACCCATATGGGCATTGATAAATGTATAAAGGCATGGGTGTTTTACCCCGCATGGGCGTTTTGTCCCACCTTTCCGTGACGTTTTATATGTATTTATAGAAATTCTGTAAAAAAAAAATATCGCAATACATCATGCTATTTCAACCAGGTATATTGATTTCCGCAATAAACAAGTAAAACAAGAAATTTGATTCTTTTGCTATTTTCTTGTACATTTATCAAAAGTTTTCAAAATGAGGAAAATTAAAACTTTCATTTTTCGGTGATGTTAACATTAACGTCAAATATTTACATTCTTGGTGTATTTACTGAAAAGCCCTATAGTAAACCATTGGAACGTAATGTAGTTTACATTCCAATAATTACATTGAGACACGCGATGTCAATGACGTAAAAATAAACAATGGCTATCTACCAGCTCATTGGAAGTCAGCAACGTCATGACGTCATGCATGCCGTTCTGCTGTTAGCAGAAAAATATGCGTGTACATGATTTATTGCTTCAATTTTAGGGCTTATATAAGATTTTTCAAGAAAGAGTTGATTGAAACGAATGTAAATATAAGCAATGAACTCTCGGCGGAAGCCAAATATGATGTACAGTCTCTGCAGAAAGCGAAAATTAGCGGAATCTATTATACCCTGTGTTTACTCTCTAGCTATTAGGACAGACAGATCATACTGTTTTCTTTGCCAATAGTTGTGTAGACATAAGACTGTTATGTTTTGAGTATAATCCGTCAGATTTTGATTGCTGCGGCCAATATCACGTGTTTATGAATCTCATTAATATAAAATTTCCTTTTAAAAGGAAGGCTTGCACAGCTAAGACTGTGAAATTTTCATGAGTTGTTATTGAGTGAGTGAGTGAACTCGGGTTTAACGTCCCACCAACAACGACGCCGCTGCATGCTAATGCTTTGCGCTAGGCTATATATAAAAACTGTTTCTTACACAAGTTTTGGTTTATTTCTTAGGATGCAAAGCCAAATACTTTGCATTGCATTCAGTGTTTCATTTTTTATGCAATCAGTTTATAAAAAGCAAAAGAAATGTGGCCAAGTTTAAGGCACTTTTAAAAGAAAAACGTGCTTTTTAACGGAAATATTTTAAAAAAAAAAATAAAAAAGTACATGTACTATCAAAAAAAGAATGTTATTTTTAGCAGATGAGGCAAATCGGATTTGGATAAAAATAGACAATGTCTGTGAAGAAAGTAATAAAGAAATGCTGTCTCAAACCGGAACGAACGTTTTGTTTGTTATGTCTTTGAAGAAAATAATGAAGAAAAGCTGTTTCAAATCGGAACGAACTTTCCATCTCTTTTGCTTAATTGCGGCCATAGAACGAATCGTTGCAGTACACACTCTCCTGGTATTTTCCGACTAAGCGTGACGTATCGTTTCTTCCGAAAATAACTCGGTATCACTAAACCACTTGAATACTGGCTTGCGCTCGAAAGCGCAAGCCAATAAAAGTCTAGTAACGGGATACTACTAACATTTGTCTTCTAAGGTTGGCGTATTAATATTGCTTCTGTGAGAAGGTCAAACCTAGACAATATTAATACGCGAACTAGACTAGTGCAGCCAGTGACATGTGAGAGGTGCGTTCATCGAAACCTGATTGTCACTGAACGATCGCTGGTGTGACGAAAATTTGCTGGTCATTCCAATTCCATAGTATGAGCCGCGACTCGAGAAACCAACGAAGTGTTTGTGCGCCAAGCGTAGACTCAGATCAGCCTGGGCATCCGCCCAGTCTAATCAGAGTCTTTACTGTCCGCATGTAGGTAGCTTAGACCCTTACCTACCCTTTGAATGCACAGCCAAGACTCTGATCAGATTAGGATGATGCCCGGGCTGATCTGAGTCTTCGCTGTGCGCTCTGCCACTTTGTTGGTTATCCTGTGTCGCAGCTCAATTTTCTTTGCTCTTTTTTTTCTTCTAAAAATATGACCGCAGTGACAGCAACGTGAAACATAAATGTTTTCAAGGTATCATGATACTGTGTAAACATGGTAAACTTCTGTCAAAATTCGTCCATAAAATTTGAGCCGCGACACGAGAAAACCAACAAAGTGGTTGTGCGTCCAGCGCAGACTCAGATCAGCCTGGGCATCCGACCAATCCGAACAGACTTAAAGGGTAGCTAAGGGTCTAGGCAAACCCCATGCGTACAGCAAAGAATCTGATCAGACTGGGCGGAAGCCCAGGCTGATTTGAGCCTGCGCTGGGCGCACAACCACTTTGTTGGTTTTCTCGTGTCAGTTACATACGTATGTACACCTTTTGTCATCACTCTAGCGACTTCATTTAATAGAGTGATGACAAGAGGTGTACATACGTATGTACTTACTTACGTACGTACGTACCTACCTTTGTAATAGGATGGATGGATGACGCGATTTTACGTCCTTTCTAATAGTATTTCAGTCATATCAGGACGATGGGTGGATGGTATTGTAAGGCTGTGTGCAAAGGAACCCCGTTTTCGCCTCAAACAGGGCTCGAACCCGGTCCGCTAGATCAGTAGGCCAGCGCTTAACCCACTGAGCTAGTGGGGCTCCTACCTACCGTACCGGGACGAAACTTTGTTGTGCAAGGGGATAATTAGGCCCTTTTACTAAACCCGGACATCCCAAATATGTATAATAAGTCAACAGAGTTAATCCCAACCCGACTGGACCCACGTTTCGGAATGAAACCCTTACTTACGCTGGTGAGTAGTTACACACATAAATTCCATATCCAGAGCCTACACCGGACAGTGAAGTGCAGTAAGTGTGACCACAGCCGATTTTATGTGATTGCGCCCAAACAACCTATATAAAGAAGAAAAACATATGAGCCGCGACACGAGAAAACTAACAAAGTGGTTGCGCA
The DNA here is from genome assembly GCA_963989385.1 of Ctena decussata. Classification (NCBI taxonomy): domain Eukaryota; kingdom Metazoa; phylum Mollusca; class Bivalvia; order Lucinida; family Lucinidae; genus Ctena; species Ctena decussata. The sequence goes on along the minus strand of OZ022501.1, from coordinate 79,954,972 downwards.
CCCAGAGCAGACTCAGATCTGCCTGGGCATCCGCCCAGTCTGATCAGAGTCTTCGCTGTGGGCTTAAAGGGTAGCTAAGGGTCTAAGCTAGCTCCATGAGGACTGCAAAGACTCTGATCGGACTGGGCGGGTGTCCAGGCTGATCCGTGTCTGCGCTGGGCGCACAACCACTTTGCGTGTTTTCTCGTTTCGCGGCTCATATTAGTCTACAAGCATAAAAATTGCTGCTGGATATACACGGCGTAAGAAAGATGATTTTCAATTTTTTTGTATAGTGATTGATTGATTGATTGGTTTGTTGCTTAACGTCCACGGTAAACAGCTATGGTCATGTCGGGACGGTCAGTTAACCTAACCACACTATTCCTGGGCAGGCTTAGACCTCCTAAGCGATCAACCAGTACTAAATGCAGATACTTTCGCCAGTAACTGACAACTGCCCTTCTTGAATCAGCGGAAGGAGAAACGAAAGTATGTGGCCAGACCGGGTTTCGAACCCAGGACCTCTGACTTATGAGTCAGGTGCCCTACCGATTGCGCTACGTGGCCCGGCTTTTTGTATAGTGAAAAATTTATTTTACCGGCATCTTATTTTCGTAAGTCAGTTAGATACTTATTGACAAAAAAAATCTAAGTCTGTGACATTGATTGTAAGGTAAACTTTTTGACCAATATCTATCATCGTACCAAATGTGAACTAAATCCATCACAGAGTTTGGGAATAAGGTCCTTAAAACTTTGACGTAAACCTTTAACATAAAAAAGCCTAAGCGTGACCTTGATATTAAAGCCATCTTAGACAGAGCTCTAGATAAGAGGGGTATTTGATGATAATTGAGGGATAATTTTTTTTATTTCTCATTGAAACCATATGTTGTGACCCCTCATCTGAACCGTCTCATCGAGACGGTTCAGATGAGGGGTCACAACATATGTTTTTATTCAGAATTAACAAAAATTATCCTTAATTATCACCAAATACTCCTTCTTATCTAGAGCCTTGCATCTAAGGGGTGGGGTGGTAGTGATGAGAATTATCCAAACTTTTAGTTGCCTACCGTGAACTTTTACCAGTTAATGTATATATAAAGTATCTTACACGAGTGGTCAAGTCATATTAAATTTATGAAACGAGTCTTGGGCGAGTTTCATAAATTTCATATGAAATGATTACGAGTGTAAGTTTTTGTTTATCATATGACTGACTGGCTGAAAGGCCAAGGTCATACTGCGGGCTTACAATTTGCACATAGGCTATAGCGAAACAACATGGTCGAGTCCGATTCATTTCTTTGTCTTGCACAGTGGGATTTCAAAATTATTTGGCATAAATAATTATCATGATAAGACGATGTGTCGCCAGCAAGAACCATGTCGCTAGCTGGAAGGTCAAGATCACACTGGGCACATAAACTTTGTGCATAGGCTTAAGTTAAATATGTTTGTGTCCGGCCAAGTAACTTTGTCCGGCATGGTGAGATTTAAAAATTATTTGGTGTAAATAGTTATCATAATACGACGATGTGTTGCATGCAAGAATCATGTCTCTAGCTTGAAGGTCAAGGTCACAGCACGCACTTAAACTTTGTGCATAAGTTTGATTGAAACACTTTCGTGTCCGGTCCATAGCCTTGCGCTGCCTGGATGTATTAGAACTAAAAATGTGTTTATGAAACACTATGCCCCCAACCATATGCTTGCTGCTAAAGAAGGTTCATCCCATAATGTTTGTACCTTTGTACCATAGGCTTCAATGCGCTAAGTCGAAAAAGGGGCTTATCTCGGTCAATCATTTACGTTTTTTTTAAAGTTAATCAGGTCATTTACACTTTGGGCAATATCTTCCAGCAAAAAAGCATGATCCTAGTGTCAGGGGTTCTCGAGGTATTCTGTTCACAAGGTTCCATAGGCTTACAATGACTAAGTTGAAAAGGGACATAACTCAGTCAAAATTCATCTTTTTTTTCAGAAGCTAATCAGGCCATCTACACCTTGGGCAATAAAGTTTAAAGTCCCTAGCTCTTATACTTTTCAAGATATCTTGCTAATAAAGTCAAAATGTCAAAATATGCAAAGGACCATAACTCCTACAAAAATTGACAGAATTTGTTAAAACGTTAATCAGTTCATCTACTAATCATTCCTAATAAGCTATTAAAGTTGCAAACCCCTAGCTTAAATACTTTTCAAGATATCTTGCTGACAATTTCAAAATGCAGAAATTTCCAAGGGGCGTAACTCCCTCAAAAGTTGACAGAATTCGTTCAAAGTTAATCAAGTCATCTACTCATCATCTCCAATAAGCTGATGAAGTTTAAAGTCCCTAGCTCTTACACTTTTCAAGAAATCTTACTGACAATGTCAAAATGCGGAAATTTTCAAAGGGCCATAGCTCCTACAAAAATTGACAGAATTTGTTCAAACGTTAGTACATCTACTCATCATTAGTATTACATCTACTCATCATTCCTAATAAGCTATCAAAGTGTCAAGCCCCTAGCTAGCTCAGATAGTTTTCAAGATATCTTGCTGACAAAGTCAAAATGCAGAAATTCCTAAAGGGCCATAACTCCCTCAAAAGCTGATGGAATTCCTTTAAAAATTAATCAGTTTTTTACGTATCATCTCCCATAAGCTGACAAAGTTTAAAGTCCCTAGCTTAAATACTTTAAGATATCGTGCTGATAAAGTCAAAATACGGAAATTTTCAAAGGGCCATAATTCCCTCAAAAGGTAATCAATTCATCTAATTATCATCTCCAATAAGCTGACAAAGTTTAAAGTCCCTAGCTCAAATACTTTTCAAGATACCTTGCTGACAATGTCAAAATGCGGAAATGTTCAAAGAAACCTAACTCCCTCAAAATTTGCGGAATTTGTTCAAAAGTACATGTATATCAGTTCATCTACTAATCATCTCCAATTAGCTATCAAAGTTTCAAGCCCCTAATTTAGATACTTTTCAAGATATCTTGCTGACAAAGTCAAAATGCGGAACAAAGTATTCAAACGGCCATAACTCCCTTAAAAATGACGGAATACGTTCAAAAGTTAATCAATTCATCTACTCATCATTCGTCATGAGCTATCAAAGTTTCAAGCCCCTAGCTTAAATACTTTTCAAGATATCATACTGACAAAGTAAAAATGCGGAAATTTTCAAAGGGGCTCCTCCTACACTCCTACAAAACTAATGGAATTTGTTCAAAAGTTAATCACTTCACCTACTTATCATTTCTAATAAGCTATCAAAGTTTCAAGCTCCTAGCTAAAATACTTTTGAAGATATCTTGCTGACAAAGTCAAACTGCGGAAATTTTCATAGGGCTATAACTCCTATAAAAAAAAAAACGATGGAATTTGTTCAAAAGGTAATCACTTCATCTACTCATCATTTCTAATAAATTGGCAAAGTTTCAAGGGAGACAACTAGGACAAGATAAAAATACGTATCCGTTAATTTTTCATAACAAATCCATCAGTGAAATTTCAAAACTCTAGCATGCCTGGTTCCCAAGATATGGTATGCGTGACTAACGGACGCACACACGCACGGACAACCCAGAAGCAATATGCCCCTCAACTTCTTCGAAGTTGGGGGGCATAAAAAACTAGAACTGTCGGAGAATCCGACTATACCCCCGCTTAACTGCTTTATTAAATCAAATGGTGTTATTTTCGTTACAAAAAGCACAGAGAGAAATTGTCACCTTGAATACCAAATATGAATGGGTGCTGTGAAATCTGTTACAAAAAAATTGCATTATTCAAAATCCGGAGAGAAAGAAAACTGGAAAAATATAGGGAAGAATAAGCAGGAGAAGGCTGGTTCTCAATCCCAGAATATAAGAAGTTATCATAAACCTGCATACAAAAAAAACCCTTCTCTAAGTTACAGATGCATAGAAATCTTTTGAAAATTGCATTATTCAAAGTCAAGAGAGACAGAAAATTGGACAAATACAGGGAAGAATATATAGGAGAAGGCTGGTTCTCAATCCCACAATACAGTAAGTCATCATTAATCTGCATACCAAATATGACTACTCTAGCTTGCATGGTTGTGGAGAAATCTTTGACGAAAAATTTCTTTATTGAAAGTATGGAAAGAAAGAAAATTGAACCAGTTCAGGGAAGAATAATTAGGAGACGGCTGGTTTGCAATCCCACAATACAATAAGTTGTCATTAACCTGCATACCAAATATGACTACTCTAGCTTGCACGTGGAGAAATCTTTGATGAAAAATTTCATTATTCAAAGTATGGAAAGAAAGAAAATCGGACAAATACAGGGAAGAATAAACAGGAGAAGGCTGGTTCTCGATCCCACGATACAACATATTGTCATCAACCTGTTATACTAAATATGACTATTCTAGCTTGCACGGTTGTGGAGAAATCTTTGACGAAACATTTCATTATTCAAAGTATGGAAAGAAAGAAAATTGGACAAATACACAGGAAATAATAAGCAGGAGAAGCCTGGTTCTCAATCCCATGATACAACATATCGTCATCAACCTGTATTCTAAATATGACTACTCTAGCTTGCACGGTTGTGGAGAAATCTTTGACGAAAATTTTCATTATTCAAAGTATGGAAAGAAAGAAAATTGAACAAATTCAGGGAAGAATAAGCAGGAGAAGACTAGTTCTCAATCCCACGATACAACATATCGTCATCAACCTGTATTCCAAATATGACTAGTCTAGCTTGCATGTTTGTGGAGAAATCTTTGACGAAAAAATTCATTATTCAAAGTATAGAAAGAAAGAAAATTGGACAAATACAGAGAAGAATAAGCAGGAGAAGGCTGGTTCTCAATCCCATGATACAACATATCGTCATCAACCTGTATTCCAAATATGACTACTCTAGCTTGCACAGTTGTAGAGAAATCTTTGAAGAAAAATTTTATTATTCAAAGTATGGAAAGAAAGAAAATTGGACAAATACAGGGAAAAAAAGCAGGAGAAGGCTGGTTCTCAATCCCACGATACAACATCACGTCTGTACTCCAAACATGACTACTCTAGCTTGCATGGTTGTAGAGAAATCTTTGACGATAAATTTCATTATTCAAAACATGGAAAGAAAGAAAATTGGACAAATACAGAGAAGAATAAGCAGGAGAAGACTGGTTCTCAATCCCACGATACAACATATCGTCATCAATCTGTATTCTAAATATGACTACTCTAGCTTGCACGGTTGTGGAGAAATCTTTGTCGAAAAATTTCATTATTCAAAGTATGGAGAGAAAGAAAATTGAACAAATTCAGGGAAGAATAAGCAGGAGAAGGCTAGTTCTCAATCCCACGATACAACATATCGTCATCAACCAGTATTCCAAATATGACTAGTCTAGCTTGCACGGTTGTGGAGAAATCTTTGGCGAAAAGTTTCTTTATTCAAAGTATGGAAAGAAAGAAAATTGGACAAATACTGGGAAGAATATACAGGAGAAGGCTGGTTCTCAATCCCACGATACAACATCACGTCATCAACCTGTATTCCAAACATGACTACTCTAGCTTGCATGGTTGTGGAGAAATCTTTGACGATAAATTTCATTATTCAAAATATGGAAAGAAAGAAAATTGGACAAATACAGGGAAGAATAAATGGGGAAGACTGATTCTCAATCCCACGATACAACATATCGTCATCAACCTGTATTCTAAATATGACTTCTCTAGCGTGCACGGTTGTGGAGAAATCTTTGTCGAAATATTTCATTATTCAAAGTATGAAAAGAAAGAAAATTGAACAAAGTCAGGGAAGAATCAGAGGAGAAGGCTGCTTCTCAATCCCACGATACAACATATCGTCATCAACCTGTATTCCAAATTTGACTAGTCTAGCTTGATCGGTTGTGGAGAAATCTTTGACGGAAATTTTCATTATTCAAAGTATGGAAAGAAAAAAATTGGACAAATACAGAGAAGAATAAGCAGGAGAAGGCTGGTTCTCAATCCCACGATATAACATATCGTCATCAACCTGAATTCCAAATATGACTACTCTAGCTTGCACGGTTGTGGAGAAATCTTTGTCGAAAAATTTCATTATTCAAAGTATGAAAAGAGAAAAATATTGAACAAATTTAGGGAAGAATAAGCAGGAGAAGGCTAGTTCTCAATCCCACGATACAACACATCATCATCAACCTGTATGCCAAATATGACCATTCTAGCTTGTATGGTTGTGGAGAAATCTTTGACGAAAAATATCATTATTCAAAGTATGGAAAGTAAGAAAATTGGACAAATACAGGGAAGAATAAGCAGGAGAAGACTGGTTCTCAATCCCACGATACAACATATTGTCATCAACCTGTATTCTAAATATGACTACTCTAGCTTGCACGGTTGTGGAGAAATCTTTGTCGAAAAATTTCATTATTCAAAGTATGGAAAGAAAGGACATTGAACAAATTCAGGGAAGAATAAGCAGGAGAAGGCTAGTTCTCAATCCCACGATACAACATATCGTCATCAACCTGTATTCCAAATATGACTAGTCTAGCTTGCACGGTTGTGGAGAAATCTTCGACGAAAATTTTCATTATTCAAAGTATGGAAAGAAAGAAAATTGGACGAATACAGAGAAGAATAAGCAGGAGAAGGCTGGTTCCCAATTCCACGATACAACATATCGTCATCAACCTGTATTCCAAATATGACTACTCTAGCTTGCACAGTTGTAGAGAAATCTTTGACGAAACATTTCATTATTCAAAGTATGGAAAGAAAGAAAATTGGACAAATACAGGGAAGAATAAGCAGGAGAAGGCTGCTTCTCAATCCCACGATACAACATGTCATCATCAACCTGTATTCCAAACATGACTACTCTAGCTTGCACGGTTGTAGAGAAAATCTTTGACGATAAATTTCATTATTCAAAATATGGAAAGAAAGAAAATTGGACAAATACAGGGAAGAATAAGCAGGAGAAGGCTGGTTTTCAATTCCACGGTACAACATATTGTCATCAACCAGTATACCAAATATGACCAGTCTAGCTTGCACGATTTTGGAGAAATCTTTGGCGAAAATTTTGTTTAAAAGGGGACGGAAGGACGGACGGAAGGACGGACAGAAGGACGGACGGACAGATGCAAACCAGTATACCCCCCACTTTTTCAAAGCGGGGGTATAACTATTTTGGCAAAATAATTATCATGACAATACAATATGTCGCGTGCAAAAAAACACGTCGCTAGCTTGAAGACCAAGGTCACACTGCGTACATGCATTCATGTCCGACTCATCACTTTGTCTTGCATTGTGGAATTTCAAAATTGTTGAAATAAATAGACAATGTGTCGCGTTTAACAACCATATCACCAACTCAAAGGTCAAAGTCACAGTCTGTACGTAAACTCTGTGCATAGGCCTAAGTGAAACTTGTTTGTGTCCGGCCCATAACTTTGCCCGGCATGGTTGGATTTCAAAACTATTAGGCAAGAAGATTGTTGCGTAAGGAACATGTCACAAACGTAAAGGTCAAGGTCACAATGCGCACCTAAGCTGTATGAATAGGCTATGGTGAAAACACGTTCGTGTCATATTCTTGTCCGAGGTTTGACTGCAGCATAAATGTATATAAGTCTCTTTGATCGATATTTAATGGTTCCTTGGTTTTCCCTTTTGTATTATACAAGTCTTCCTCTATGAACACTAGTCGGGGCATCCTTGTACCATGAACACAGTTCAAGCAGTAATTAGCGTGTGCGTGTGCGTGTGTGTGTGTGTGTGTGTGTGTGCGAGAAGTGAAGGGGGATGCAGGGGCTTAGTTTATTAGTTTATACATATTTAGGCAAATTGTTGACTTTGGAAAATTTAATTTTTTAAACCAAGTAAATATCTGTAAATATTTTTGCCTATGCTTGATCAAATGAAGTATCAGATGCCGCAACTGAAAAAGAGAACACTGTTTTAGTCAACTATAACAAAAATAGATTGATATCTTACTGTTATCTAAAATAGTAGTTTTCCTTTTGGTTACGGTAAATCGCGTAATTCGCGCTTGTATCCTGTAGTATAAACAACGGGCCTGTGGTGGCTTTAATTGCATGGTTCAGCATGCATTATTAAGGTCGAGATCTAGACAACCACTTATAGTCCAGGGGCATATGTCGTTAAAAGGGGGTCCCGTGAACATGAATGTTAATTCTATGCCCTTATCATAGTCACTTAGGACAGTCTTTTAGAAGTTGAAAAATGGTTGTTGCCATTTTTTCTTTCATCATTTTACCTAGTAAATGGCCAGAGTAGTGGATGGGGTAACATTGGCCCAATACAACACCCAGTTGTAACAAATAAGTTGTAGAAAGTGTTTTATGTCAGAAATATGTCTTTTTGAATATTCTACGACATCAAACACAAAAAGTAGTTTTAAAATATTGGTCAGCTGTCATGATATTTTTGTAACGTATATAACTGTTACCAAAATTCGAATGAACTATGAGAATTATACCAAATCGGTGGAATGGAGTTAATACATGTGGTCCTTAATGAGCATAAGCTATCACTTGTGTTTGAATCATGCTCCTCTTATCTTTGAAATAATTTCTTATATATTTTGAATCAGTTAGGTTTCAGTTAGCAGTGGCAATATCAACTGAAGACAGAATGTAACCTATTAAGAATTCCAAAAACACTAGTAAGAAGAGCTAACGGCTGGTGAAGTATGTATTATGTCTGAAGATGCAAAGTGTACTAGTAAGCATGAAAAACGACATTTTTACGTTCACTCTACTATAATGGCATTGGTGTTTCATTTAAAAGGCATCGTAACAGTAACATTACGTTACAGAACTGTAATCTGTCTGAGGGATAATAATCCAGGGTCATGTGCAGTACAGATGGGGCCCTGTAGGCAGATCTGTTAATTTTTTGCCTTTATCATAGTTATCTAGTTTAACTTTGATCATTCAACTTTTATTATGTATATTTTTTCAGTTATCAGTTATCAAGGGCAGGCTTTTTGAAGCTCAAAAATCGTTGTTGCCGCATTATATTTCTGTGTTTTACCTAGAAACTGGTCAACGTAAAGGGTGGGATAGCATTAGATGTAAATTACAGCTCTAAAGGGTTTTTTATACTCTGATGGACCCTTTAGAGCTGTAAGTTTAACCGTTCAGATTTTTAACAATATGGGCAGACAAAAGTCGCGACAAAATTTTACCTTTTTCTGAAGTTTTTTTCCATACAAATTTTAGTCCACCATTAAGTTATTCCTCTATATTTTACACTCATTATTAAATATCAAAGCATCAACACACCACAAAGCAGTATGCAGACAAAGTTAAAAGATATATGCTTTTGACAGCTGTTTGTTTATTCTCCATTAAATTGGGCCCTGGTTGAGTAGGAATTACGCTCGAAAAATCCGTGCCAGGTAAAATCCAGTACCCAACTTGGGTGCTACTAAACACTGCTGAAACACCACAAATACATCTAAAGAATGACCACCTGTATTACATTTCCAGTACTAAGAAATATTACTAAATGAAAGGGCACCTGGAATTACATAAACAGACAATGGATGTGGGAGGGTTGGTGGTGTTACCGGGGGAGTCGAGGAGGGCGGGGGGGGGGGGGAATCATTTGTAGCATACTATTTCATATTTTTAGATGACTAAGAATATTTTAATGAGTTGATCGTAAAATTGATAATAAATTTAACTTATTTACTTAGAATGTGGAGTCTCAACAATCTTCTCCTTCTTCCCGTACAGCTGTACAGTACAGGGCCCACTCTGGAGCATTGTTTACTTGAACTATGTGTACACAAGGCTGTGGTGAGGCACGAACAAGTGTCGATAAAACAACTGTTGCTGATTAAAATCTGTAAAAACAGTTCTGTACGGGCTAATGGAGACTTGCAAGACCCCTCTTGAAGCCCTCAAGGGTCTCTGACATGGGGATATTCTCTGGTAGGCTGTTCCAAAGTTTAATGCCCGAGGGAAAGAAGGAGTGCAGGAAGACGTCTGTTCTGCAGTACGGTACCAGATATCGAAGGGCGTACCCTCTTGTACATGTCCCAGTTGGATGTAAGTATCTGGAGGCTGGGATGTCCACTAGTCCATAGGTGATGCGGTACATCATGACGAGTTTGGCATCTCGACACTTCTGTTGGCGCGGTTGCCAGCCAAGGTCCTGTATCATCTTGGAGGTGCTATTTGTAGTACGGTAGTCTCCATATACAAACCGGGCTGCTCGTCGTTGTACTGCCTCCAACTGCTGTATGCATGATGTGGTGTGTGGATCCCATGCTGACGCAGCATAGTCAATGATAGGCTAGACCAATGTCTTGTAGCACTGGGCGTTTACCTCCTGGGGACAACTGGAAAGCTAGGCTGTTGTTCGCTTTTTTAGTGGTAGAATCCACATAAGCCTTCCATGAGAGATCCTCCGAAATGGCAATGCCCAAATACTTCCCAGTCTCGGAGATTGTTAGGTCATGGCCATGGATCTTGTAAGCGGCTTCGATTGGATTTCTCCTTTTGGTCACCCTGACCAATTCGCATTTGCTGGGATTGAACAACATCTGTCCGTCCTGTTCCCACTCCAAGTCCCTCTGCAGCGCTGATGTGTCGGCTAGACTTGAGATCTTGAGGTATAGGAGGCTATCAAGAGCCACAAGGCTGTAGACAGACCCATCATCGAGTATGCCACTTCAGCACGATACCTATACCACATCATGTATCCAACAGTTTGAGGTAGTACAACCTAGAGCAGCCAGATTTGTCCAAGGTGACTATCACACAGCAAATAGAACCTCCCAAATTATAGAGGTCATCAGCTGACAAACACTCTAACAACTGAGAAGAATCCATAGTGATGGTATACCGCATCACTTACAGTCTGGTGGGCATTCCTGCTTTTGGATTCTCCCACCCAGTCAGATTAGCATCAGTAGGTATCGGTTGGAATTAGAGCTTTAATCTGTTCATATGCTGACGTCCAAGTATTTACCCCCCTCCTCTCTGCACGCCCTCCCCCTACCTCAGGTGAAAAGCTCTATAGACAGGTCCTCAGTGAAGTCTTGTGATACATCTCTCCTGAAGCCCTCATGGGTCTCTGACATGGCAGGGAACTCTGGAAGCTGGTTCCAAAGTCAAATGTCAGAGGAGAAGAAGTGTAGGCAGACCTCTGTACTACTGTATAGTGGAATGTACTGCAGGGCTCCATACTACCCGGCCATACCAGAGGTATGTGTTTGAGCATATCTGGGATTTGCTTCTTGTCATATATTTTTCTATGCTAGATTATAAGTTTAACACCTGCACACAACAACATGATAGATAGATAGATAGATTTTCAGCTGTTTGCACATATATATTTAATTTAGCGCTTAATTATTTTGTTCATAAGATTTTTCAAGTGGCCTCATATCGCTGTTTAGCGGGATGCTAGGGAAAAGTGATATGCATGTATTGCAAGTACTACATTTTGCAATTACAATGATATGAACTCTGTACAAAAATTCTAGCTTCTTATTGAGTTACAACGCAATTTATTAGCCTCAGTCATACGACTGGGCTGATTTCATATAGATGTAACTTTTTTCAGTGCGAGTCATTCAAGTAAACATGGATGTAAATACAAAAAAAAAAAAAGATTGTTTTAACCGTTTTTTTTTTTTTTTTTTGTCTCGCCTGCGAAGCAGAGGCGAGACATATGTATTGCTTTTCCGGTGTCGGCGACGGCGGCCACGTTGTCGTCGGCGTAAACGTTTGTAAAGTGTTTGCGTTTAGGTCATTTTCTCAGAAACTATAAGGGCTAGAGCCATGAAACGTGGTTCATGCGTACATCTGAAAGGGTAAATCTCAAAGTTATCATCAGTATTGAGTCTTGACCTACATTTTACGGTTGACTGACTTTGCAATTTTTATGTGTATTTGCGTTTAGGTCATTTTCTCAGAAACTATAAGGGCTAGAGCCTTGAAACTTGGTACATCTGGAAGAGTAGATTTCAAAACCATCATCAATATTGAGTCTTGACCTACATTTTACAGTTGACTGATTTTACAATGTTTTGTTGAGTTTTCACGTTTAGGTCATTTTCTCAGGAACTATAAGGGCTAGAGCCATGAAACTTGATTCATGTGTACATCCCGAAGAGTAAATTTCAAAGTCATCATTAATATTGAGTCTTGACCTACATTTTACGGTTAACTGACTTTGCAAGTTTTTGTCAAGTTTTTGCATTTAGATCATTTTCTCAGAAACTATAAGGGCTAGAGCCATGAAACTTGATTCATGCGTACATCTGGAAGGGTAGATCTCAAAGCCATCATCAATATTCAATCTTGACCTGCATTTTACGGTTGACTGACTTTGCAAGTTTTTATCAAGTTTTCGCGTTTAGGTCTGTTTCTCAGAACTATAAGGGCTAGAGCCAAGAAACTTGGTTCAAGCATACATCTTTGCTGATTTAGCTCTGTTTTGTGACAAAGCGCCAGCAGGCGAGACAGCGCATTCCGCAGATTTTGTTTTTTTTTGGTGGGTTGGGGGGGGGGGGGGGGCAGAGAGGGGGCTTAAACATGTGTTTAGTTGACTAACTCTAGCCCTTGGTTCTGTTTTGGTTAATTGGACACTATGTTGTTTAGTTTGCGTGGAACATTCCTAACTCATAAGTGTAATATCTCAGAAACATAGAAATCAAATTTAAAGCAAACATGAGAACCCACAGAAATAGAAACACTGATATTCCAGAGCAGAAGAAACCCACCAGTTAAACCACGGTGAGCACAACCTAAGACGTACATTATTTCATAGCACAATAAGCTAAACCTATAATAGGGTTACAGTTATAGGTGGTAAATGAAAAAAAATCAAAATTTGTTAGTAACTAAATACCAAGCTACTGTGGGCAATTGTTACAACTGCATAACTGCTTGCACAACCTTTTCTTTAAAAGAAAAAACAGATTCTCTTTATTAACAAATTGTACTACCTTGTGACGTGTTCACCTAATAATATGTATTATCCAGTGTGGCCATCATATGTAACTTCCACCTTGTGCTACGATAGCACAAGGTAGACCTGTACCCCGCCTTGTGGTATTTAGTATGACCAGTTCTGCTCTGGTATGGGATTTTACCCAACTAGTTCCCCCATGGAAAGCCTGCAGTTTGTCAAATCTGTTTTGAAATTAGGAAATGAAGAAAAAAACTTTATAAAACACATCTGAAATGAGAGGAAGTGGTCTAATATTTATGCTTCGATAGAAAAAATATTCTTGAACCACAAGAAAAATGTCTAAAAGAAGTCAGGTTTGTAGTTTAGTGGCAATTTTGCAAAAATGCCACTCTGGCATTTTGTTCATTTTTCAGGCCAAATGACCTAGATCTGATATGCAGTCAAATATCAGTTCTAGTCCTAGAACAAGGATAGCATTAGCCTTTACAGCAGCCGGCTGTTACATATGAAGTGTAGAGAGCAAATAAATCTATAAACATGACTTTTTTTTAAATATCTTGATATATAAAGAAACAAACTGGACTATTTTAAAAAAGATGACATCCGTCACGCAAGACCTGCAACGTATATTACTATAACTAAAAATAAATAATAAAATAAATAACCATGATCTGAATGAATCGCATGAATGAAGTAAGGATGTGTTGTTTCCAATAAAGACACCTTGTCTCATCAGATTGAATCATACCCATCTTTGAAAGAACTGCTTGTATATTTTGAATTAGTTAGGGAGCAGTAAACAGTGGCACTGACAGATTAAGAGGAAATGCAACTTTTTTCTTAAGAATTTCCCTTAATTGACGAAAATTGCTAACTGTAGATGGTGTAGCCCTTCAGTGTTATATTTTATGTCTTAAGGTAGCGGATGTAAATCTAGCCGTGAAGAAACACCAAGTTATATGTCTTTGAACTATAATAATATGGGGTTGTCCTCTACTTGAAAAGGCAATGTAACAGTAACACTACGTTACGTGTTTGTAATCTATCAGGGATTGTTTTTTATTGAGAAAGCTGGTTTAAAGGCTTCATTCTCAGATGTCAGAGAACATTTAACTTACCAATACTAAGATGGCAAAGTTCGCTATTTAATTCACACAAGAACTCATCATGACATATATAGATCTTTACATCTGAAGCATGTAGAACTTTCTTAACATTTAATCTGACTTGTAACAACATCACAAAACCAATCATTTAACATTACATGCGACCAGGTAATTTTGTATATATAAGTTTATATAAGACATTAGTGATTTATGTCTAGGTCTAGAGCTGTCACAGAGGCGATACCTATTTCCCCACCTGTGTTGTCGACCGAGCCAATCAGACAACCTACACGCAAAAGAGCCTGTCAGCTAAGGCAACTGACCGAAGTATCAGCTCAGGTGACTGTTAATAACACCCTTATTGCTATGATGTCGATTTTATTCTCATTCAACTGCCTTTTGCACAGTACTACCTCAACAGGAAGATTGTGGTAATCCCATTATTATAACTTACATGCTGAATTGTAAACAACGTTACCTGTTAGTATTATAAACTATGTTACACTGCTACATATTATTATCACTGTGACAATGTAACAATAACAAGAGCTGTCGCCTGACAGCATAGCTCGCCTGAATAGGTGCTAGCAATCACACAGTCGCTATGGTGCTGTGGACTGCTATGTATAAAACTTCAGGCAAGCATGTCCATAATGACAACACATTTATAAACAAAAGCTATCTCAGAAATGTCTTAAAATAAAAAAAAAATCCACATGAAATTTCAAAGTCCATGAGCTTTAGGTCAAAGAACTAAGGGGTAGGGGGGAGGAGGGCAGGGCTAGGATGTATCAAAGCCTTTAACCGTTATCTAACATCAGTCCAAGTATTAGTATCAACTGAGTCCATTGTGGCACTGTGAAATTATGTCTTCATTAATATAAAACAAATCAAAATCTTTAAGACAAAACTCAAAGTCCATGACCTTGACATCAAGGTCATCCAGTCGGGTAAGTATATAGTGTTTTGTAAAAACTCAAAAAAGTGTCTAACATCAGTTCAAGTGTAAACTAAATCTCTGCCAAGCATTATGAATCAGTACGCAATTAGAAAACTTTAATAAAGACCAAATTTCCTAAGTCCCTGACCTTGACATCAAGGTCACCGAGCAGGGCTGGGGTAGTACTCTGTAAAACTTTGGACTAATATCTAACTACAGTGCAAATATAAAAAGAATTCATCTATTGTTTCAGGAGATATGTGTCATTAAAAAACTTTAACCAAAACATCCAATCAATAAAAAGACAATTTTCTAAGTCCCTGACCTTGACATCAAGGTCACTGAGGGGGGTGGGGGTAGTACCTTGGAAAACTTTAGACCAATATCTAACTACAGTGCAAGTATCAAAGGAATCCATCCATGGGTTAAGGAGATACTGGGCTTTAGAAAACTTTAACCAAAACATCCAGTCCCAAAAACTCCCAATTTTCTAAGTCCATGACCTTGACATCAAGGTCAAGGAGTGGGTCGGGGGTGGTACCATGTTAAACTTTGGACCAATATCTAACTACAGTGCAAGTATCAAAAGAATCCATCCATGGGTTAGGGAGATATAGGTCTTTAAAAAACTTTAACCAAAACATCCAATCCGGACGCCGACGCGGACGCTGACGCTGACGCGGACGCGGACGCGGACGCGGACGCCGACGCCGTGGTGACAACAATAGCTCTTCCTGAACTTTCGTTCAGGCGAGCTAAAAAACTATGTTTTTATGGAACACAGAGTGTCTCATTATCGGTCTGTGCCCGACATGTATAGCTCAGTGTAACATTACCAAGAATTATTTGGTCAGGTAATACTGTTCACCCCTGTCTGTGTTCGGATACATTATCACACACAGGTAATGTAATAAAAGTCTAATTTAACTTTGATCATTCAACTTTTATTATGTATATTTCTTCAGTTGTTGTATAGATATTACCGGCGTCATAAAGCTGTATATAAAATATCTGGACAAGGATCATTCAGGATAGCAGTAACACTTAATAAATACTAAGTTTTTTCCATGATTATTGCTAAGCTGCAATATGGTAATATGATACATGTAAAAGTCGATGAAATCATTTAAAAATCAGGAATTAAAGTTATTTACATGATATCTACAGTATGCATTACTTGTACCATTTGCTTACTTGCTATTCAGACCTAATATATTACTGTTTGAGCATATAAGATATGAGAAATATATAAACTATTCAGTAAATTGTTTTTTCGTTACTCGTTCCGTTTTCCTTCTCTTTGTTTTGTTATCGTGCTGCAAAGTAAAATTATGGTTCGATAAATAATTAGGAAAAACTGGGATTCGCCAAGATATAACAGAGTAGCAATATCCTACATCAAAATACTTTGTCATCTTCACTTGTCATTTCGATATGTAGCTTAGAACTCTGTTGAACTCTGTCCCTTAAAAAAATAAATTAATTGTTAGATCAAAAGTAAGCTAGGTTCCATGCTGAATCAGTTCTTTTAAGAGACTGTTGTATATAACGATACTAGTAAGAAAAAGGGGAGAAAATAGCATTGAAGTAAAGATAATCTTTAAAAAAATATATGTATACATGTATATTTTATTGCTGTGATAGCCTGTGAAACAACTTTCTTTTATTATTTTCCTTCTACTTATAATAATTGTGTGTGACATTGTACTCTTAAGGTCCCAACTAGTATATTACCGTTGTGAACTATAACCGGAGACCAGATATACATATGTAATAAACTACCATGCAACGTTTTTAATCCGGGGTTAGTTTCTCGACTGAAGCTGAATAATAATGTTCCACTCGGTCACGTAAAATACGTGAAAGTCTTACGAACCTAAGTATTCTCTGTCAGCAAATATTCGCGTTAGCTTTGTTAGGTAACAGTGTGGCTTCACTCTTCAAGGGTCAGGTTATATTTTCTGTTTCAGATTCTTACAGTTTGTATGTTAAATGTACCAGGTATTTTCAATAATATTTTGAATTTCTGATTACTGGTAATGTTTGACTTACCAGGACCAGGACAATCGCCGATCAGGTTTCACCTTCATCAAACTGACTATAACACTTTATTTGGCACTTTTATACAAATCAAATGCTTGTTTATGATTGCAGATTTTTTTCTTTAAAGTAATAAGTCTGTTTTAGCAGTTTTTGCTTTATATACAAAGCTGTCACGTATCTTACTGTATCAAGAATCGTAAGTTTGGGTAGCTGGGCAAAAACATAAAAAAAACTTTTGGTGTATGCTATAACAAATAAGAAACCGCAAAATATGGAGTGCTTCTTCTGATCTGTCAAGTCTTTTATTCATTACGGTTTGAAATATTCTTAGTTTCGTCACGTATAAAACACACCTCATAAAGTCCTTAAACCACTTGGTAATAAGGCTGGTAGCTCCAAATAAGCAGTATTCCATAAGAACTACCAGGATATTATATTCATAAATGTTGTGTGAGAGACAATGACGTAATACTGGAAACTGTATTATAATGGACTTTGTTATGAATTAAAGTTATTTACGTTACTACTTGTGGTAGTTAATGATGAAAAAACAAACTTAGCTGTATTTTCTAATACTTATAGATGATTTTATATAAAAAACAAGAATAAAAATAAACATAAGGAGCTACCTAGACATTACATGATTTTAACAAAATACATATATGTAACATATTATATCGATCGTTATGGCCAACGAATCATTAGAAAAAATGGCAACATGTGTTTTTCCATTGCGTACCCACCACTGATGAAGTTAATATATGTTGCCAAAAATTAACACGAATATTCACGGGAACGACATATGTCCCCGGACTATTACTGGTGGGGCTCTGGCTAACTGGCGGGGTTGGGAGGTGCCGAGATGTGTGTGTGTGGGGGGGGGGGATAGAGGGGAGGCTTGAAAATATGAAAGGGATCAATTGGATGAGAACGTTTGATAATGTCTTTTTTTTTGTCTTAAAATATATGAGATATCTCTCTAAGAGGCGATTCTTATGAGATGTCACAGTATATATTTTAATCTAACCGCATGAATAAAATATCTCAAACTGTCATCAGATACTACTTAAGCTTCGTTCACACGGGCAAAGTATCTGTGAAAGTAGGATTGGCATAGAAAAATTTGCTCCTGTGAATGGAAAAATATGCCACGTTTTCTTTGACAAATTTATATTGTAAAGTTTCTAAGACAAACAAAGTTTGTCCGTGTAAACAGAAAATTTGCCATAGAATATGTAACAAAGAAACTAGCTATGGAGATGGACACAGAAAATCAGTTTGATTTTGAACAAAGTATATTTAAGAAGGACAATGTGGCACAGTTGGCCATTTACACGAGCAAAGTCTGTTTGTCCAGGTAACTTTGACGAGAATTCTTTGTAAGAGTGAACACGGCGGCAAATATTTCATTGCCAAAGTTTATGTGACAAAGATTCTATGCCACATTTTTCTTTAACAAATAATTTGCTCCGTGTGAACGCAAAATGTTTGCCAAACTTTCTTTGTTACAGTTTCTGTGAGAAAGAAACTTAGGTCGTGTAAAGGAAGCTTTATTATCTAGGGGCCTACATTTTATACAGAACAAAGAAGCATAGATGGCGGGGGCTGAAGCCCCGAAGCCCACCTCTGGATCCGGGGCTGTAATTCATGAGAAAGAAAGGAATCGACATGTTTTTTTTTACTGCTTCTGCGTTTCTTATCGTTTACATAATTCAACAGAGTTCGTTCTAGCCCGCTGACACAACGGCCAATTGCTAATTCCTACGCTTGGGCCATGAATAAATCTGGATTTTGTAGAATTGAATATATACTGAACGCCAAAAGAAACGCACACAAGAATATGTTCTTTTTTGCATAGACTATGATTTTTATCCGACCACAGAACACTCTGAAATTTTCATGATTTAAATCTTTCTTAAAAGAGTTATCTTACTTTCTCGAAAAACATTAAATCCTATTGCAAGAGTTATCTTTCCTTTTCCAATAAGGCATATAGTGTCAGAAATGGACTCTGATATGCAACCGATAGAAAACCGCTAAATTCATATGAATGTGATGGTTATTTATTAAACGACAGCGTTTTGAAATCGGTCAATTTTCAAATTACCTCCCTTTGTATTAAACAAAAAGTAACTTTTGAAGGCCGATAATGGCGCTATTTATGGCTACACGCTGCAGTTTCTTTCATGAATGATTTGAGCCGCGACGTGACAAAACCAACAATGTGGTCGTGCGTCCAGCGCAGACTCAGATCAGCCTGGGCATCCGCCCAGTCTGATCAGAGTCTTCACTTTCCGCATGAAGGTAGCTTAGTTCCTCAGCTACCCTTTAAGCGCTCAGCAAAGAGTCTGATCAGACTCGGCGAATGCCCAGGCTGGTCTTAGTCTACGCTGGGCGCACAGCCACATTGTTGGTTTTGTCGTGTCGCGGCTCATTTGATGCGTTGCATTTTACTACAGTATTACTGATACTAAGCTTTTCCTTTTCTGTTCGATCATATCACAGTTAGAATGTTCAGTGGAAGGCCCTATGTTAAATTGAACTGTCTGTTTATGTTTTCTTCATACCTAACTCTCCTTGTCTTGTTTTTCAAGAATTAACTCTTTAAGCCCCAGTGACGCAATTAGCAAAATTTGCAAACAGCGTAGATCCTGATGAGGCGGCTCATAATGAGCCGCCTCATCTAGATCTACACTGTTTGCCCTCTAGTCTTTGAATTCTCAATATAAAAAGTCTTGGACAAGACATTTTTTTATTTTTTGCAGACGTAAATTTTGTCGTCTGCTTTTTGGTAGTGAAAGAGTTAAAGACAGCCCAAGAACAAAATGAATTATAGCAATTTTTCTTCTGATAAAGAGATTCAAGGCCGCAGGTTAATCGTGATTCACAAAGATTCTGCAGTTTAGAATATAACCTCCTAAAGATTGTTTGTTTTTTATAACTTTTAATTTTACCCCATCTTGAAATTGTTGATCTCACTGTTACAGTGTAAAAGATATTGTGGATTTCAGATATTCTTTTTCTCAAAAACTCATGGACACGTCAGACTAACAAGACAAAAACTAGTGGCAGTTGCCTACTTTAACATATTTGATTTATATACTTTGTAAGCGTTTCTTTTGGCGTTCAGTATATATTGTTTGCACCATGTCAGGTTCGTAGACATACTCACCTGCGTGTAAAAGCCAACGCTCCCTCCATTTGAAGATCCGACACCATATATAAAGTTATTAACCTCACTACGCCATTTCTCTAGTTGAGCCGGCCAGTCCCACACATGATAATAAGCCAAGTTTTGTCCTGCATTGTAGCGACCTGGAATGTCAAATATATGTATCCTTGTCAGAGCATACAGAGACTTCATTTCCGTGGACTTCAGGAGCCCCGGTAGCTCAGTAGGTAAAGGGCTGGCCTGCTGATCTAACGGTCCCGGGCGGTGGACATCATAAGGGTCTGCAATTTTTTATGATGAATCATATATGAAAACTCTAGCATGCACGGTCCTTAAGATGTGGTATACGTGACGAACAGACGGACGAACACACGCACAGATGGACAGCCCAGAAGCAATATGTCCCCTTAATTTCTTCGAAGTTGGGGGCATACTTAATTCAAGCTTCTTCGAAGATCTTTGAGGAAGCTAGATTTTTTTTGATTTTCAGATGAAATTGGAATTAAGCGTTTACCTGCAGCCTTTCATTATTACCTTTCCATCGGCTCGATATGACTCAAATACTGTTAAAAGGGTCATAAAATCGCAAGCCATCCATCTATAATCAGAGGCAATAATAAGTATACAGTTTTTTATTTTGAATACTGGGCCTCGTGTAAATGGCTGCTTGGAGATATTAATAATGCCATTTTGGCAAACGTATAGCTCTTTAAAACACAAACACAAATTGTTTTACAGTCATTACTAATGGAGTTATGGTCCTTAATTCAAAATCAATAGTTCCGATCAGAACTCGCTTTGCACGTGGAAGATGGCATTTAGCACGTCATGAATACCTAGCCCTAATGTCTGCGAGTAAAACCATATCGTCATTTAAACTTAATCTCCCATCAAACGTCTTCAACTATAGAAAGAAATGCTACATGTCTCAAATTACCTCCCTTTGAATTAAATTATAGGGAATCAAATGTTTCTCTATTTTACCTGGAATTAGAAGTTTTCACTTTAAATTTTCGAAAAATTGTTTGGCTTCTTGCCTATGTGCACACTTGAAAGGAACTTCATAGACTTGTTTATTTGAAAGAAAATTGCAAATAAACTTCCCCTAAGAACTCAATGCCTATTCAATGCATGTTACCAGAAGAAGCCAAAAACATTATTTCTTGGTACAAAAATTTGATACTTTATCCCCATTTTTATAGGAGTGTGCGACATGTCCTTACTAACCTTTCATCCCGTTTTTAAAGTAATGCATAAAAATGCATTAAATCAATCGCTATTGTCTAAAGTTTATGTTTAAAGGGGAGCTACTTCAGCGACAATGTTGACTCAGACCCCTCGCTTGTTTAAAACCATGTCATTTCCTTATCCTTTGACCGATTGTACTAAAAATTGTCGCAAATTGTGCGAAAATGATTGTTTTTATCTACAGTGCCAAGGTATTATGCAGATATGCAGACATCTGTAGAAAAATTGAGACTGCGTTACCTGTATACTTGCTTTTGCCTCTGGGTATATATAGCCATCCACCCATCCATCTATCCATTCATCCCTCACAAAAAGGTATAATAAAATATAATTTAATCCACTGTTTACTTACCAGGTATTAATCGAGTGTAGTAGGTGTCGTGGGTAAAGACGCAGTTGTTGGCCCAAGCCTGGGCTACTAAAGCCAACTCATCATCCCAGCTCTGTGATAATATAAAGATACAGTGGGGAAAAGTATATTAGTACGTTTCTTGCATCCCAGATGAGCATATCCGTGTATTTTTCTAGGGATAGAAATTCGTTTCTCCAGCCTTTGCATATATAAGATAGGCCCTCAGCTCATATAAGAAACTTCTTTCATGCATCCCAGACAAGGATATCCGTGTTTTTGACAGGGATAGAAATTCTTATCCTAGTATCTCGTCCTGGTTATCTGACCCATGGGTAGGATATAAAGTTTTCGCGTGACGGTTTGCATTGGTTGTATTGGACGTCACGTAACGTCATCGCTAGCTGACGTGATAACAACGTCAGAAATCACAACAGTTGTCAAAATGGCGAACATCGCAACGCAGTGTCTAGAGGAATCTTTAATGTAATTAAAGCTTCAGCACTTAAAGATATGCAAGAAAAAGAATCTACAACGAGTGTGAGGTACGGATAGGCAAAGGACCTCTGACAGTATCAATGCATATTTGCCTATTTTTCGACAAATTATTGCACCTTCCTCGGGCAGCAAAAGTTAAAATATATGGCATTAATATGTAGACTTGAGTACTATAAAGACATTTTAACAGTGAATTTGAAAAATTATCATGCCTCTAGACTAACTTAAACCGATTTTATCAAGAGGGGTACGTGAATTTTTCAGTCTCTGAAAATAAGTCAATTTTTTTGGTTTTCTAATATATCGAAATTTTAATTGATAACTATGCTAATACTGACGTACACTCTACTGTTATTGATATTATGCAATATTTTTTCAATAATAAGGACTTTAGCCTATTTTTAGATATAAAGGGTGTAAATACCCCACCCACTTTTTCAGTTTTTCAGCTGTAGACTATCTTTCCCCCCGTGCCTCAGCAAGCCACTCACATATATTGTGTATTATGATAGTACACACATACATGCAAAGTGGCTAGCTGAGGCACGGGGGGGGGGGGAGTATCTTTAAAAAACTTTCCCTGTTTCCATTACGTTTAATGATAAAATTTGGCTTTTTCCACCAAAATTTGAAGTCTATGTGCGAAAAAAACAGAAATTAAATTCATACCCAGTTAGGGGAAGTTGAGAGCAACAAATGTCAAGAGAAATTCTTGGGTATATCAATAATTTGATTTTGACAAATTTTGTAGGCAAATTAACATTACAACCGTCAGAGGTCCTCTGACCCTCGGGTCACTGTTTGGCATCACTCGGCAAGCCTCGTGATGCTAAACAGTGACCCTTGGGACAGATTTGTCTATCCGTACCTAACGCTCATGGTAGATTCCTCGTGATGCCCAACAGTGACCCTCGTGACGGATTTTTCTATACGCACCCCATATAAGAGACTTCTTTCTCCCACCTTTGTATATATAAGATAGGCCCTCAGCTCATGTAAAATTATAACAATCCATCATGAGTGTCCATGTAGGATAGGGAAATCTCACCCGAGGAGTTGAAATTCCGACCCCGAGGGTGAGATTTCTCTATCCTACATGGACTGGCTCATGATGGATTATTTTTCTCCCACTGTTAGCGGATTTTAAACCTCAAATCGGATTAGGCTTAAAAAAAGGAAAATTCTAACTTTTTAACAAGTGATCAGAAGTAAATTTTGAGCAGCCCAGTGTGTTTATCGGGTCCTAAGATGGGTTTAAACATAGTTTGCACCTCAAAAATAGTCGGAAAACACGATCTTATCTTCCAGAGGGCGAAAACAAAATGCAACTTAGACTCTCACGTCACGCGCGTCAAGTTTGCTAGTTCTGAAGCCTGAGGTTTAAAATCCGCTAACAGTGGGAGAAAATAATCCATCATGAGCCAGTCCATGTACATGTAGGATAGGTAGATTTTCCTATCCTACATGGACACTCATGATGGATTGTTATACTCTTACACTTAGCAACATCTTTCTTATAATTGTGACAGTGCCTGCAATTTTGAGCCTTGTGGAGGTGCAACGTTGACGTCACGAAACGTGAAATGAAAGTGATTTCATAAAATTTGCACGTAAAGTTAATTGTATTTCCGCGCACTGACTAATAAATTTCAAAGTGTCTCCTGAAAAGATTTAGTCAACATTTCCATCGGCGTGTTCTTCATCTATACTCATTTAAAAATGTTCGCATTATACATCTTTGAAAAAGAGACGTCGCGAACCAGAGTTATAAAGTTTTATCCAGCTAGTATGTAAATTATATCCAATCCATGAAACGAAAACAAAAAATCGGGTGGGTATGAATTTTGTTTGCTTCTGTAATAACCCTTAGCGCTATTTCTTTGTGCTTCTCAAAATCTATTCTTGAAGCACTAATAAATATGAAAATGTTAAAAACAAAATTTCTGATTTTCGCGCTATAAGGCTCAAAATGCCAGACACTGTCACAATTATTAGCAACAAGAATTCTTTAATTTTCGACTGATATCTTAATTTCAAATGAACAAAATGGAGATGCAAGCATCTCGGACGACGTTTGATAATGGATCATAGGTTTGTGACGTCATTGAATTTTAATGACGTCAGTTAAATCGGTTAGAAATCACAATAGTTGTCAGTTGGCGGACGTCGCAACGCAGTGTCTAGAGGAATCTTTGATGTAATTAAAGCTTCAGCACTTAAAGAGATGAAAGAAAAAGAATCTACCACGAGTGTGAGATACGGATAGACAAATCTGACCCTCGGCAAGCCGCGTGATGCTAAACAGTGACCCTTGGGGCAGATTTGTCTATCCGTACCTCACACACACATGGTAGATTCTTATAATGTTTCGTTTGGGTGACATGCAGATAGAATAACCCGACCCGATGGTCACCTTTGCATTACAAGGCTTGTGTAAAACCGGTTTAAGCCCCCCCCCCCCCCCCCCCCCCTTAACCTACTACTGAGTCCAGAACATATATCGGTACCACATCGACTAGATTATAAGTATCTTTCATGGGTGTGAGGTGTGACTAGAAAAATCTGTCACGAGGGTCACTGTTCGGCATCAGAAGGCTTGCCGAGTGATGCCGAACAGTGATCCCGAGTGACGGGTTTTTCTATCCACACCCCACACTCACACTTCCTTTTGTTTTAACTTAAGAACTTTTTGAAATGCATATATTTAGTGGTTTCTTGATTTTGAAAGAAGGCGCCGCTTTCAACGACCGCCCTTTGGCTTTTTACGCCAACGTCTTTTAGATTTAGCAATATTGCCGTTGCATAGATATGAACGCCGCACGGCTAATTAAAGATAAATCACTGCTTAAAATCGAGTTCCATTATTAAATTCAGGTGATTTCTTACATATTTCCCCGCTTAAACAATATCTAAAGGATAGTTTTTGCTACGAAATGAGACTTGGAACTAATGTCGCAAATTTTATGTAACCTACGTCACAGCGGTAAATTCATGATACATGTATTAACTAAAATGGCCCGGCATCATATAACTTACAAGATCACACGAAGAAATATGTGATCCTCAATATTTAATATCATTTGTGCAAAATTCACCATTTTGTATATTTTACTCGACTTCAAAATACATTACCCCAACATTTTTCTGTAAGAATGTAACCTTACGTCACGGGCTTTTTTCAAAACTGAGCTAAGCAATCGCTCTGAAACTCATGTGCAAAATCCTGCCTAGTAACAGTACAAGATGGTGTGCTTAGATTTCATGCACTGAAACATTAAATGGTATAAAAATGTTAAAAATGTGTACTGTAACCGACGTAACACCTTACCTACGTCACAACGTCACTAAGACCACGTTTTGAAAGCGTTGACGTCATTTAATTAAGCAGCGCTTCATAGAAAACCCCCTTCTTCCAAAAAAGCAAAGAAAACATTTTCAATTGAAACCAGCCAAAATAATCAAATGTCAGTAGATTAGTAAATGTGCAATGCTACGCATGTCAAAGAAATCGTATGCGACATCGTCCTTCAACGTATATAAATAACGTCATAAAATACGCCATTTCTAATTTGTAGGGTATGTCTCTAAACATAATTGGTATTCCATAATATCAAACTATTCTCTGTTGTCCGCGAATGGCCCAGCTTAACTGAGAACGTCTCAGATACGTGATCTCCAATACAACCAATGCAGTGCTTGCTCGTGATTTTTATCCCACCCCCGGTGACGTATGCTAATAAAACCGTGAATTGATATCATTCCGTGGCTGTAATCCAAGCAGACCGAACGTGTATTTTGCTGGTTCCTTGGACTGTACAATTTTAGGTAACTATATTTTCTTATATGACCAAGAGGGTCGATTGTCTTTTGCTATCAAGAGGGTAGCAAAAGCAAGAGTTGTTTTGTTGAATTTAAACCAAGAGGGTTTAAATTAAAAAAAAAAAAGAAAAAAAAAAAAGAGAAACTGAATAAATAAAAAAATGACCAAGAGGGTCCTATGGATATGATATTGTAGTCAAGAGGGCTACAGTATAAGGTCAAGAGGGCTGAATTTGTTGATTTTGTAGTCAAGAGGGCTACAAATTGCGTTCTCCATTTTATGCATCCTAATATGTAAATGGCTTCTAGTTATAGTTTTAAGTGTTTTGTTCTCTCATTTTGCGATTTTGTTGTGTTGTATTATGGCGCATAATTTGATTTCTGTAGACTGTACAACCTAGTTTTGCTATATATAATAAATAGTATGTATACTGATCCTTTTTTGTCTTTCTATGTCAGAGGTGAGTATTGGAAAAAGAGTCTTGCGGAAAAGTCGTGGTTATAATGTAGACGTGTTGATGCCATTGTTAAGCTTTTTCATGGCTTCTTTTTTCCCAATACTTTACAAGTGAACGAGAGCATCAGATGAAGGTCACCGCGGATGTGTTCACATCCCCGGTGACGTATGCTGATAAAACCGTGAATTGATATCATTCCGTGGCTGTGAAATAAGTTAGGAGGGCGCTGAGTTTGAAGTTTCCTTTAACTATGGCTATGTGATTCTATGATAACCTCAGGAAAAATACCCACCCTCCCACCACGTTGGTTTGTGTCTGTATGCGCTTGTTCACGCCTTTTCATGGCTTCTTTTTTCCCAATACTTTACAAGTGAACGAGAGCATCAGATGAAGGTCACCGCGGATGTGTTCAGGTCCTGGGTGAGATAACATGGGTGAGATAATATTTGGAGGTACAGGGGGAAAAACGCGGATATCCTAATCCGGTGTGCAAGATATTTGGTTATTTAAATGTTTTCAACTTTAATTATGCAAAATATTTACCTTATTTATATCGAGATGGTCGCTGACAAAACAATTACGACATCCACTATGCCGTAGTTATGCGCCACAAAATAAAGTGTCCAGTAGTGCTGTCCCATTTATTATCACCAAAACCTTATTATGTTAACAAGTGTTCTCCGAAGTTTTTTCAACTGTTGGTTTTCATTACAGGAAAAGTCTTTAAACATAATTTTCTTTTCAGTTTTCTTTAAAGTTGTTGAACCAGCACAGGCCTATCAGAAATCATGTTATTCTGAGGACTCACGAGGTAGAAATGAGCTGCGACACGAGAAAACTAACAAATTGGCATGTGCGCCCAGCGAAGACTCAGATCAGCCTGGGCATCCACCCAGTCTGACCAGAGTCTTCGCTGTCCGCATGGAGCTTACTTAGACTCAAAGCTACCCTTTAAACGCAAAGCGAAGACTCTGATCAGACTGGGCGGCTGCCCAGGCTGATCTGCGTCTTCGCTGGGCGCACATGCCACTTTGTTTTCTCGTGTCGCGGCTCAAATACATTGTTTCTGTATTATCTCCATTTACTCAGATGATAAGCAACTGAAGCAATAAAATTGCACCGTTTGAAAACGGGGGCCCAAAATGGCCCATATCATACATTTTACCAGTTCCTTTGAAGGGGCGGTCAAAATAACAAACGTGAACCTCCAACCTTCTATGGAGCTATGGCCATTTTACAGTCCGTTCCTACAGTGTATACCCGTGCAGACCGACACCAACAGTGAACTGCTAACTCAAAATTTACATTTTCCAAAAAAATGAAGTTTTCTCCGACATTTTTCTCAATTACTTTGTTTAAAGATCTACTCCCTTACTAAACGAAAAACAAAATTAAAGAATATTTACATGACAGCTCTAGAATAGTCCAAATTGACTATTAGTTTTGGTATAGATCAAAATATTGCGTTAGAATATATCTAAATCAGCAAATATGATAAATCTGGCAGAATCGCGGACCGCGATCGAAATCGTGTGATGGGTCCAATTAAAATCGATTGAGATAACGATCACATGCGCGAATGAGATAATTACTTGGATTGCCTCACGTGATCGCAAAACCTACTTCTGCTTTTCTTACTGACTAACGACTTGGCTCATATGCATATACGTTTTGAACTTATATGAGCCGCGACACGACAAAATCAACAAAGTGGTATGTCCACCCAGCGACGACTCAGATCAGCCTGGCTGATCAGAGTCTTCGCTGGATGCACATGCCATGTTGTTGGTTCTGTCGTGTCGCGGCTCATATTTTTAATTCATAATTATCTGAAACCAAAACAAAATGGTACTATAATATCTCACAAAATTTAGTAAAAAGAAAATAAATAAAAATGGTGAAATGGCGAGGCAGTATATCTTTAACCCACTTGTGCCCAGTGGACTCTGCTATCTTTATCAACTGCATGGGTCCATTCATCATTTAAGGGGTGTCTGGTGTATCTATATCATATTTATAGAAATTCCTGTAAATTGTTTGCAGACAGTGAAGATCCTGATCAGACGGCGCGTTGATCTTGGTCTGCACTCCTATGTCCTGTTTATAAAACGCTAGGCACAAATGTGTTAATTTAGTGTTATAAGGTTAGAAGCCACTAACCAGCAAATTGTTGTCACAAAGTTATCGCAAAATGAAACTTGTGCCAACTCTTAAAATGATCTATGTGAGACACATGGATCTCTATAATGTGGCCGTTTCTAAACTTATTTCCGACCTGATGGCCACGGCCGAAACTCATAGTATGGCCTTTCATTTTCACTGACTTTTCCATAAGATTTATCATGCATCTGCTGCAAAATTCACCTGATAACAGGGATATGATAACATGATGTGATATCATGTCACTGTAAACTGCGCTTGCGCGAATGTTATCAGGCCATGCCTTAAGAAGCGATCTCTGAAGACGATTGGCTACACAATGACGTTGGCCGTGATATCAGCGTTCGATTGGTTAAATGATTAAATGACGTCACCTACTTACGTCATAACGCATTCGCGACCTAAGCAAGTTCGAACAAAACTGCGTTTGCTTATCACTTGTTTGCCGCTCTTTACGCCGTAAAATATTCTAATGATGCATGATAAATAGAAAACCACGTAAGTGTCTTTTGATATCAAGTTTATCAGGCTCGACCAGAAACACGTCGGACTGGCTCGGCAAGCCTCGCCATTCCTACGCTGTTTCTGGTTTCGCCTGATAAACTTGATATCAAAAGACACTAACATGGTATTCTCTATATATAGAGATGACAGGTGTATTATAATAGGCAGGTGACGCTTACTACTCGCGAGCACCTGACCACACTTCTTTTTGGGGGGTCCATGTCTGTATATCTAAATATTTGGGATATGTCAATGTTTATATGGGTTATACAAGTTCGGACTTACGATTTTGGTACTTCGACCGCTCTACTTATTTTAAGATGACAGGCCCGGATCCAGACCATCACGTACTGGTGGGGCTCTGGATAACTGGTGGGGCTGGGAGGTGCCGAAATGTATTTGTGTGGGGGAGGGGGCTTGAAATTATGACATAATTATGGTTCAATTTCAAGAGAATTTTTTCCTTGAAATATATATTGTGATATCTCATTAGAATCGCCTCTCCGAGGCGATTCTAATGAGATCTCACAACATATATTTGAATATTTTTATCTAACCACATTGGAAAAATTTCTCAAACTGTCATCAGATACTTCTTATTATCTAGAGGCCTACATATTATACATAACACAGAGGCCAAATGGCGGGGCTGCAGCCTCAAAGCCCACCCCCTGGATCCGGGGCTGGATGAGTTACCATTTTAAGCATGTTGGCGGCTGGCGGGCTCACAGTCGCTCGGATAG
This sequence comes from Ctena decussata, assembly GCA_963989385.1. Taxonomy (NCBI): domain Eukaryota; kingdom Metazoa; phylum Mollusca; class Bivalvia; order Lucinida; family Lucinidae; genus Ctena; species Ctena decussata. The sequence goes on along the minus strand of OZ022501.1, from coordinate 79,924,991 downwards.
AGTTGTGCCAATTTATAATCATTGTCTTTTCATCCGAACTAATACCTACAAACACACAGAAATAAACATCGAAATCAATTATTTGAAACATTATTGAATAAATATAAATTTATAAATAATAATATCGGTTTTAGCATGCTTAAGGTTTCAATATACAAATTACATGTTCGTAAAAAATTGGGACACCTACATGTATATTAATAACTGTAACTGTCTTAAATCAACACAGTTATTTTTTTTAATGCAATGAAGCGACGAATCTTTACCGAATCTTAAGCATTTCCAAGTGGGAATAATGTGACCAAGTAAGCCAATGAAAACCTCCTGTCGTCGCTTATGCATGTTAAGTAGCTGAGGTGGACCAAATGACCGAAATCTGAGGCTTGCTCATTGCTTGCATTAAAATGCAAGCGATTTTTCGAACCAGAGTCCATGGGGACACTGACAAACTATTGATGGTTGGTTGGTTGATTTGATGCTTAACGTCCACGGTAAACAACTAAGGTCATGTCGGGACGGTCAGTTAACCTAACCACACTATTCCTGGGCAGGCTTAGACCTCCTAAGCGGTTAACCAGTACTAAGTGCACATACTTTCGCCAGTAACTGACAACTGCCCTTCTTGAATCAGCGGAAGGAGAAACAAAAGTATGTGGCCAGACCGGGATTCGAACCGGGACCTCTGACTTACGAGTCAGGTGCCCTACCGATTGCGCTACCCGGCCCGACAAACTATTGATGGATGGATGACTTGCGATTTTACGTCCTTTTCACTGACAAACGAGAAGAATAGCTTCTCTATAGTCGTGCGTCCGCGCGTCGTCGGGACGCACGAATAAATCCAAAATTAGTGGATTCGAGTTCAGTCCAGTTTACTCTAAGATTCTCTCATCGTCCTCTTCGTCTCATTTCCTCATCGGCCCAAAATGACTGAAATTTGTTGAAATGTTCATAAAAATTTTAAATCACCCATCCCTTACCTAGCTGGGTGGCATAGCCTGACTTTGCCACACACGCAGAATGGCCATCTATTATCTGGAATTTCGGGTAACAAGTCTGGAATCAAAACATCACATGAAATCAATCGGCAAATCTCGTATGACTCCGGAATTCTTCGTCAGTGATTGATGAAGGATTATTGAGCTGCGACACGACAAAACCAACAAAGTGGTTGTGCGTAAATCGCAGACTCAGATCAGCCTGGACATTCGTTCTGTCTGCTCAGAGTTTTCACTAAGCGCTTAAAGGGTAGCTAAGGGTCTAAGCTACATTCATGCGGACAGCGAAGACTCTGATCAGACTGGGCGGATGTCCAGGCTGACCTGAGTCTGCATTGGGCTAATACCCTCTTCTTTGGTTTTGTCGTGTCGTGGCTCATATAGTCCGTTTACTCCCAACCCCGAATATTTTCTCAAAACTGGTTCCAGGAAGAAGATTTTCGAGTTGCTCATTCTTAATTTTTATCCCATACGTAACTAGAAATGTGTCCATACGACACGGATGCCCCCGCCTAGTGCCCTAAGTAAGATGGCGCCTCGTTTAAGGTAAAGTCACTTGTAGCATAACTAGGTTCACAAAGGAAGACTTCTGTGGTACATGTTTTATTGTTTTCCTTGGGCAGATGCATTGTGCTTCTTGGATCAAGACAAGTGCATGGGGGGGGGGGGGGGGGGGGGGGGGGAGGGGGGGGCTTGGAAGTGGGGGTGTCATGACTGATATGTGATGACATTCTGTATCTTATCACAGAATTGGATGCCATGCAACTTTCCAAATGAAATAGCTCGGAAACAAGTAACTTTTCAAAAACTAACAAACTGAAACCATTATTGTATGAAATGAAGTCGAAAAAGGGTCATAACTCCCACAATAATTGACGGATTTTACCAAACATCGAACATGACCTGTATTTTATAATTATATACCTGTGTATAAAATATGAATTCAATATACAAATGCTTTCAAAAGGTAATGAACGGAAACCAGCTTTTCATACAAAATGAAGTCGAAAAAGGGCCAGCAATCCCACAATAATCGACGGAATTTGGCCGACATCGAACTTGACCTGTATTTTATGATTATATACCTGTGTATAAAATATGAATTCAATACACCAATGCTTTCAAAAGATATCGAACGGAAACCATTTCTTCCTACAAAATAAAGTCGAAAAAGGGCTATAACTCCCATGATAATCGAAGGATTTTGCCCAACATCGAACTTGACTTGTATTTTATGATTATATACCTGTGTATAAAATATGAATTCAATACACCAATGCTTTCAAAAGATATTGAACGGAAACCATTTTTTCATAGAAACAGAAGTCGAAAAAGGGCCATAACTCCCACAATAATAGACGGATTTTACCCAACATCAAACTTGATTTGGTTGATTTGATGCTTAACGTCCACGGTAAACAACTAAGGTCATGTCGGGATGGTCAGTTAACCTAACTACACTATTCCTGGGCAGGCTTAGACCTCCTAAGCGGTTAACCAGTACTAAGTGCACATACTTTCGCCAGTAACTGACAACTGCCCTTCTTGAATCAGCGGAAGGAGAAACGAAAGTATGTGGCCAGACCGGGATTCGAACCCAGGACCTCTGACTTACGAGTCAGGTGCCCTACCGATTGCGCTACCCGGCTCGCCACATCAAACTTGACCTGTATCTTATTATTATATAGCTGTGTATGAAATATGAATTCAATACACCAATGCTTTCAAAAGATATTGAACGGAAACCATTTCGTACGTACGTACGTTACGCTACGTACGCTACATACGTACGGACAGGGGTGATACTATATGCCCCCCCCCCCACCCCCCATTTTAAATGGCAGGGGCATAATAAAACTGTAATTTTGTAGAAATATGAGACTTTGCATAAAAAAGTTAATATACAAAAAGGGACCTAAAATATGTCATTTTCGCCTCTTAGTTACAAGGGAGTAAAGCTTGGCTGTTGGAATTCCCGTTTAGTCTTGCGTATTAGTGCATGTGACCGATGTATGCTATCCTTGCAACAAAATGTCAAAGTCCGCACAGTCTGATCATAGTCTTCGCTGTCCGCATGAATGTAGCTTAGTCCCTTAGCTACCCATACGAGTACAGGTACACCAAAGTACCTGATTAGACTGAGCAGTTTGTCTGAGACTTCGCCGTTTGCATTGGTGCTAGTTTTAGAAAATTGGAAATTATGTTCTAGGTTCAATTGTACTAATTTGAAAATCAGAGCCCAGTTAACGAGTCGTTTAATTTGCAAACATATTGCACTGCAAAAGCTCCTCACAATTTTAGCCAAAATATTTCCGCTATTGTTTTTATGGGTACCGGTAGACAAGGCATATTCTCATAACGACTTCGTTAAAGGTATACCCTCGTATTTCGTTACGAAATAAGTACAAAATTATGAATCTGGTTAGTCGTATGCAACATAAGATTTCTTCAAAAAATCTTCAACGAAAACATCTTTGTTACGGAGGCAGAGACGATATATCAATGCGTACCCTTCTTGAATATTCACGAATATTTTGTCGTCAAAAACTGACTGACTCCCAAAGGCGTCTCTGCAAGCATGTTTTGATTTTAATGATTGGCGGAGTAAATAACTTTACAAAAACATTAACCTCTAATCTGTGTACGTGAGTTCTTTTCAGCCAATAACTGTCTGAAGTCGATTAAAGAAAGGGCTTAAAATTATTCATGATATAACTTTAACCTGATTAACTATGATTGCTGGGCGTATCCAGTCTTCATTTTGGCGGGAATGGCGGTCCGCTATGGCCGCTTTTTGCGTGTTTTCTTAAATTCTCCTATTTTCAGTGACCATCACAAATCATAAATTTGGCAGATAAATGTAATTGTAATAGCAATCATTATCATGCCTAGGATATAATGTTTTGTGAGAAATTTAGAAGTTAATAGAAATATTGAGGGTGTTAATCTTTAAGCAAGCAAAGAGCGAAATTAGCTTCGCATGTTCAGACTATGTCAAGTCTTAAAATATTACAATTCTAAACATACTGTGTTTCATCACGTAAAAAACACACCTCAAGAGTCCTTAAAACTTACTAATGAAATGTTGATAGGTCCAAGTATACAATACCCTACCCATCATCCCCCACCCCCATACCCTTAACCAGGTGGAGTTTTGGAGATCATGAATTTATTAAAGCCCAGTGTCTAAGAAGTATTTTGCAGCATGGTAGCCTTCCAACGACTGGGGCGTTATGCTGTAACAACCTGTAGAAACGTTACCCGTCAAAAAATAAATATAATAAAAAAAATAAAGTACCCAATATCCATTAAAATATTTCATGCTATGTCAATAAGGCCTCCTTTCCGAAAAGAAAAGAAAACAAAAGAAAATATCTTTATATACTTGCCTGTGAACTTCCTGACTTTGCACACAGTAGGACTGCAAAAAAAAAAAAAAAAAAAAAAAAATAACAAGAGCTGTCGCCTGACAGCATAGCTCGCCTGAATAGGTGCTTGCCCATCACACAGTGGTTATGGTGGTGTGGACTGCTATGCATAAAACTTCAGGCAAGCATGTCCATAATGACAACACATTTATAAACAAAAGCTATCTCAGAAATGAGTTTTAAAAAGAAGTGAGGGGGGGTGTGTGTGTGGGGGGGGGGGGGGGGGCTATGATGTATCAAAACTTTGAACCATTACCTAACATCAGTCCAAATATTAGTATCAACTGAGTCCATCGGGGCACTGTGAAATTATGTCTTCATAAATATAAAACTTTAACCAAAATCTTTAAGACAAAATTAATAGTCAATGACCTTGACTTCAAGTTCAGCCAGTGGGGTAAGTATATAGTGTTTTGTAAAAGCTCAAAAAAGTGTCTAACATCAGTTCAAGTGTAAACTAAATCTCTGCCAGGCATTATGAATCGGTATGCAATTAGAAAACCTTAATAAAGACCAAATTTCCTAAGTCCCTGACCTTGACATCAAGGTCACTGAGCGGGGTTGGGGTAGTACTCTGTAAAATTTTGGACTAATATCTAGGTACAGTGCAAATATAAAAAGAATTCATCTATGGGTTCAGGAGATATGTGTCTTTAAAAAACTTTAACCAAAACATCCAATCAATAAAAAGACAATTCTCTAAGTCCATGACCTTGACATCAAGGTCACTGAGGGGGGGTGGGGGTAGTACCTTGGAAAACTTTGGACCAATATCTAACTACAAAGCAAGTATCAAAGGAATTCATCAATGGGTTAAGGAGATATTGGGCTTTATAAAACTTTAACCAAAACATCCAGTACAAAAAAACTCCCAATTTTCTAAGTCCATGACCTTGACAGCAAGGTCACGGAGTGGGGTGGGGGTGGTACCCTGTTAAACCTTGGACCAATATCTAACTACAGTGCAAGTATCAAAAGAATCCATCCATGGGTTAAGGAGATATAGGTCTTTAAAAAACTTTAACCAAAACATCCAATCCGGACGCCGACGCCGACGCGGACGCGGACGCCGACGCTGACGCCGACGCCAGGGTGACAACAATAGCTCTTCCTGAACTTTCGTTCAGGCGAGCTAAAAATAAATAAACCATTCTCAGAGTACAATAAAGTGCAACTTATGGGAGCTTGACATTAACAAGGGCAAAGTAAACCGATAGACAGCAATGATTAGGTATAAATACAATCGAATCCCACATCCCGCACGAAAAACCAAAAGGAGAAAAGCACACAAACTGAACTGACAAAAGTTCACGCTGATAAAAATTAAAACAGAAATTGACTTCATTGTCATTTATCGAAAGCCGGATAAACATGAGCCTACTTAAGCGCTCAAAGGGTAGATAAGTGTCTAAGCTATCTACATGCGAACAGCGAAGACTCTGATCAGACTGGGCGGATGCCCAGGCTGATCTGAGTCTGCGCTGGGTGCATAACCACATTGTTGGTTTTCACGCGTCGCGGCTCATATATACTCTGACAAAATAGAAGGTATCCACTTTTATATAATCAAATTTCTAGATAGTTTATTCTAGTTTTTTTAGATAAATCTTACGAGACATCTGACCATAAAATGCATTAAAAATCTTAGCCTCTTTTCTTGAACTCCTGACGCTGGTCAAGAAACGGAAACTAAGGTGGTTTGGTCATGTCTCAAGCTAACAGTTAAACGTTGAGTGCCCTCTGGGTTTGTATCCCTTCATTATGTTGTTTGTTATTTTGTTGCTTTACGTCCACGGTAAACAGCTATGGCCATGTCTGGACGGTCAGTTAACCTCACCACACTATTCCTGGGCAGGCTTAGACGGCCAAGCAGCTAACCACTAATCTAAGTGCACATACTTTCGCCAGTAACTCATTTTGTCTAATTCTTTAACATCTACTGGTTTCGGTATAAGTGAATGTTTAAAATGAATTAAATGTTATTTAAAATAAGGATAAAAAGATGGATGGATGATGGATGGATGATGGATGGATGAATTGCGATTTTACGAGGGTTGATCATTAAATAATGGAAACTAACATTTATTTCATTAGCTATGTTTAAAAACAGTACTCCAGATATGTAAAACCTAAGAAGCAAGCATATGACATATAATTAACTTCTAAAGTACTTTTAAGGACTATCGTTGCCATGGCAACTATGCCTTAAACTTCTAAGGGGTTGATCTCTAAATGTTTGCATATTTCCATGAATATTTGCTGCTGGTAAGTAACAAAGAATGGATAAAGGTTTGTGATGGTGTAATGGCTTGATGCAAGTATCAGATACGTAAAGAAATATATAGGTATTCTTGCCTTGCACTCAAACCTGGCAGAAATACAGACCGTGAATGACTTTTGATTGAGCAAAATTTGACGTTTTTCGCCGATTTTAAGCCAAAGGGACCAGAATTGTGACGTCATTGCACTTTAACAAGCAGAGTCTTGGGAGAATTGTATAGCAGAAAGAACCAAAATTATCCTGTACTGGATAACCGATCAATAAACTTTAGCATAACGCTGGAAATTACTGAATAAAGTGTCAAATTCCCTAAAAATCTATTCTTTCAACCCCGGCTTTAGCTTTAATTAATGCCAGATTTCAGAACATTTTCATTAACAATTATGATATGTGAGTTTCTAAAGCCAAAACCTAACTATATCAGGAAGTGTTGCTAAATTTTCAATATCTCTTAACATATCGTACATAATGAGCATAATAAAAACACCTCGTTACCTAAATGACGTCGAAAAAATTCACACGTGGTACCCGGCTTGAACGTGACGTCATATGTTGCTATGGTAACACGTTTAAATTTTGACCTCAAACATATATTCGAAAGCTGAAAAGACACTCTTTGGAGTTACATGAAGAATACCTGTTTCTGAATAAAATCAACTAATCTACAAAGGTGTTTCCATTACTTAATGATCACCCCACGTACATCCCTTTCAACAGTATTTCAGTTATATCAGGACTACAGAAGGATGGTAAGGAAGTCTGTACGCAATAGAACTCCATTTACGATTGAAAAGATTTCCTTGAATCCAGCTCGGTACCGCTAGATCAGCAGGCCAGCGCATAACCCACTGACCTACAGCGGCTAAGACCAGTACCAGTTGCCAAGATAGATTTAATTGATTGATGTGTTGCTTAACGTCCACGGTAAACAGCTATGGTCATGTCGGGACGGTCAGTTAACCTAACCACACTATTCCTGGGCAGGCTTAGACCTTCTAAGCGGTTAACCAGTACTAAGTACACATACTTTCGTCAGTAACAGACAACTGTCCTTCTTGAATCGGTGGAAGGAGAAACGAAAGTATGTTGCCAGACCGGGTATCGAACCTAGGACCTCTGACTTATAAGTCAGGTGCCCTACCGACTGCCCTACGCGGCCCGGCGTGGCGACGATAGTATGTGTGTGTTGGGGGGGGGGGCAGCGGGGGAGGCTGGGAGAGTGGAGGAAATTGATAATTTTGGCATGCATTTTTTGTCTCTTCGTAACCTTTGTCTGAGGATAGATTTTACCTCTTAGCCGTCTCCCCGCCTCTAAATTGTCTCTGATTTTGCGTAGTAAAATTGTCTTTCGGAAATGTGTTTGTATCGTGGAATCCCCACCGCCGCGGAAATATGACTCCCGGGGAAAATCGCCTATCTGTTTTTTTTTTGGTTTTTTTTTGTTGTTGTTGTGTGTTTGCTTTTGTTTGTTTGTTTGCTTTTTAGCTATTTTTGCTTATAGTGAAACTTCCCCTGCTGATAACCCGGTCTGGCCATATACTTTCGTTTCTCCTTCCGCTGATTCAAGAAGGGCAGTTGTCATATATAGCGAAAGTATGTGCACTTGGTACTGGTTAACCGCTTAGGAGGTCTATGCCTGCACAGGAATAGTGTGGTTAAGTTAACTGACCGTCCCGACATGACCATAGCTGTTTACCGTGGTACCGCATCAAATCAATAAAAAAACACGTGTAAATTAATGCGATGTGTCTGACCGTGTGGCTGCCTCATTTTTATTTCGAGGAAAAAAAAGATGAGAACAAAATATCAATGAGTGGATGACTTGCAATTTAACGTCCTTCTCAACTTTATTTCAGTAGCTAAAGCTCCCATTAGTTTAAACATATTTTATTTTCAAAATTTCATATAAACACACAAACATTTGTCACAAGCAAGTAAAAGGATTACAACGAAAGCACAAGTGCTTATAAAGTTCCTCTCCTTAACTATATATAGTATGTATACATCATGGCGTATATTTTTCAAGCTAAATTAATCAAAATTTTCGTGCAGTGGATATGTAATATCAATGTCGAGAAGCAATGATAAAAAAATGATACTGAGTAAAGGAAAAAGAAACACAAACCAAAACAAAATAGAAATCGGTAGAAAAAAGCTGAAGAAAAAAACGAGAGAAGAAAAAAAACATTGTTTTAAAAACAGAACTTTGCAATCAGTGCTTTTAGAGAAAGCAGGGTGGGTAAGGGGAGCGGGGGCGCAGACTCTTCAGGAACAGTCGCATTCAGCCACAGGCATTCGTAACTGACAGTATAAACCGCTTACTTTATGCACAAAATGACATGCTTAGAAACGTTTAGAATCCATTATAAATTTGTGCACCTTAGCAAAAATGACTGTATTAGTTTCAAATGGAAGAGAACTATCACCGTACAGGAGGAGAGGGAGTGAAGGAGTTTGATACTGCGACACCGAATTTAAGAGCTCAGTTCTTTGCGCTTGGTAGAATCTACAATGAAAGAAAAAGTGTTGAGCGTTCTCTACACTGCTCCCCCATTGCTCACCAAGCTGTGCAAATTCGTATTATTTTATAGAAATATGAATGTACATTTATGACCGTATCTGACCAGCTTTCTGTGATTTTCTTATTAAAAGTGTTAGAAAATTATTCAGGTCGTTTTAAATGGCAACCAATCTCATGACCTGCTTTCGATACCTACTAAACCCATCGGGCACGAGGCGTCGCACTGACGTTGACGCGACATGATGACGTCGCATCGACACCCACTGCACCCGCTGCGAAAATAAGTACATGGTACATGTCGAGGCCAGTTATGGCCTGCCTGTTGTGTACATTTTTTGTTCATGATGATCTTGAAAAAAATGCTGTTGCGGTGCAGATATTTGCGATTTTTCAAAAATCTGTTACCCACTACTTTTCGTCAGATATAATATGAGCCGCGACACTAAGAAAACCAACAAAGTGGTTGTGCGCCCAGCGCAGACTCAGATCATCCTGGACCACCGCCTAGTCCGCTCAGACTCTTCGCTAAGCGCTTAAAGGGTAGCTAAGGGTCTAAGCTACCTCCATGCGGACAGCGAAGACTCTGATCAGACTGGGCGGATGCTGGGCGCACAACCACTTTGATGGTTTTCTCGTGTCGTGGCTCATATGACACAAGCTATCCGTATTATAACGACGTATTGTCATAAAAAGCGAATATACAACCGCGGTTTATGATGATACATGTTTAGAGACTTGTACCCCTCAAGGAACAATGATGTTTTTAGCGATTTTTGTTAAGTATTCATAATCCTCGTTTGTTTATCCTTGCATTTGTACAATGGTTGCGAGACCAGTATCTCCAAGCTTGGTATAACGATTTAGCCAATTCTTCTTAGTTGTGTTTGTATAAAGATTATAAGTTGAACTATGAACATGAAATGTATTTAAGTAGTCTAAATATACGAAAATTCAGACATACCCTGTCAAAATTTAGAACGAGTTCTCATAATCTGGAGATCGAAGTTGGCAGACATCATGGTCGTCCAAGAAATGAAAGATTTTGTATATTATGTAAAACTGGTGTGGAGGATGAAGCGCACCTGTTGCTTTATTGTCCAGTATATGACTCTCTTAGACAAAAATACTTGCCACCGACGTATTGCGTTGCACCAAATATAAATAAATTTAACATACTTATGTCAAGTAGGTCAGAAACAAGTATTCATGCAGTTGCGACATACTTGTATTATGCATTTAAGTTGCGTAAAGAACTTCTTGACAGTTTGGTGTAGTTTGTAATGTACTAGTTGCCAAACCTACGAACCCTTTGAATACTTAACAACAAATTTACATATTAATTGTCACACCAGTGTATATGTATATTGTTTGTATGTATGTTGAAATTATGTGTTATGGGCTGGAGGCCTGAGTCACAATAAATCATTTGTACTTGTACTTCTGCAACTAATTAAAGGCATTCAAAATGCTGTCTTTATATGACAACTGCATAGCTTGTTTATTGTCATATCTATATGGGAAGATTCCCGCCTCAAGCGGGGCTCGAACCTTGGCCTGCGCTTAACCGACTGAGCTACCGGGGTTTCTGAGCGTATAGAAGGCGTCGTGTGAAAAATATGTGATAAACCACGTTGCTAATGTCCACATCGGGTAGGAGAAATCGAAAACCCTCTCAACAATCAATTAATGCGGATCAAAAACCGTTAGAAACAGCTTTTTCGAGTGTTTGCAATCGAAAACGCTGTAAATTGGCGACAATTTGCAATCGAAAACGTTGTTTCTAATGGTTTTGACCTGCGTTCGTCGATTGCATGAGCGTTTTCGATTGCCGCCTACCCATTGTGATGTCGCAATGTGCAAACGCGCCTTGACGTCGAATGTAAACACATGTGCATATATAATAGCGACGTCCGCCTCAAAATAGCCGTTAGGCAAAAAGGTAGCAATATCCTTGAATTTTCCTTCCATAGAATGTTAGAATCGAAATATTTTGTTTACGTGAGCATATGTTTACTGACTCAATATACATGTAAATTCAATAACCTTTTTATATGTTTCTCTGCCTCGAGTTTGCTAGGTATATAAATATACATACTTTGCAAAAACCTACCTTTGAGTAAAATAATGGCTGTTGATAGGCCGACCCGTGCCAGTTGAACGACCATTCTGTAAAATGATAATAACATGAGAATAACATTTGAGCCGCGACACGACAAAACCAACAAAGTGGTTGTGCGCCCAGTCTGATCAGAGTCTTCGCTGCCCGCATGGAGGTAGCTTAGACCCTTAGATACCCTTTGAGCGCTTAGCGAAGAGTCTGATCAGACTGGGCGGATACCCAGGCTGATCTGAGTCTGTACTGGGCGTACAACCACTTTGTTGGTTTTCTCGTGTCGCGGCTCAATTTTGCTATAATAATTCATGTCATTACGATTAGTACTATGATATTTTCCGGCAAATATGATGTTGTTCATGGCCAGGTTTAAATCGTCTCTTTTCGAGACTGAAAGAGCTTTAATGTTGAAACTTCACACACCTCACATTATGATGTAGTTTTTGCAACATCCGCATCAATAGCTAATCATGATCTATTTTTCATTCTTTCTCGGACATAGTAATTTTCACATCGATCCTTTGTATTTATCTTCGTTCTTACCCACTGGGCGCCAGGCCGGGTAGTGCAATTGGTAGGGCACCTGACTCGTAAGTCAGAGGTCCTGGGTTCGAATCCCAGTCCGGCCACATACTTTCGTTTCTCCTTCCGCTGATTCAAGAAGGGCAGTTGTCAGTTACTGGCGAAAGTATGTGCACTAAGTACTGGTTAACCGCTTAGGAGGTCTAAGCCTGCCCAGGAATAGTGTGGTTAGGTTAACTGACCGTCCCGACATGACCTTAGTTGTTTACCGTGGACGTTAATCATCAAATCAACCAACCAACCAACCAACAACCCACTGGGCAGACAACCTTGAATCAACATTGAATCAGCCTTGAAACTTTGTGTACCTGCTGGGTAAATATTTACATTCTTGGTGTATTTACTGAAAGCCATGGAACGTAATGTAGTTTACATTCCAATAACTACATTGAGACACGCGACGTCAGTGACGTCAAAATAAACATTGGCTCTCTACAATCTGATTGGACGTCAGCGACGTCATTACGTCATGCATGCTGTTCTGTTTTTAGCAGAAAAAAACTGTGTGTACATGTTTTACTGCTTCAATTCTAGCGCTTATATAAGATTTTTCATGAAAGATTTGATTGAAACGAATTTTTCTGTTGTTTATCGAAGTGTAAACTACATATGGTCACTAGCAAGTACTTGGCACGTGACCCAATGTACTTTACACTTCGATAAACCTCAGAAAATGAAATTCATTCCTTAAATACTTAACGGTACATTAAAGAGCAGTGTTTGCTGCAGCGTTACCCAGAGAACAATTTTTTTTGTTTGTTTGTTTGCAGGAGCGATATAATACTTTTCGCGGAATTCTTGTTTTTAATAAGCAGACTAATCTAGAGAGTCAGCAGAGTAAGAAAGACAGGTAAGGTCATAATGTTACTGAAGCGATAAAAATTATCATGTCACAAATGATGGTCGTATTCACACCCGGTTAACTATGTTTTCAATGATGTTACGAAACGAAAAAGAGCTGCTACGAAACGAAAAAGAGTCATAGTGACTCTTTTTTGTTGCATTACAGCTCTTTTTTCGTTTCGTAACAGCCCTTATATATACATAGTTAACCAGGAGTGGTATTGGCGGAGTTCATAATTCAGTTTCAGCTTTGGGCCTGCATCATATTCAGTACTGGTGAAAGGGTCGTTAAATTGGTCAAACTCAATCGAGCCATTTTAAGTCAGTATGATGGCTTAGTTAAGCAATTTGTACATAGACCAAGTGTCGACTACACTGTTTCGGACGCACGCCGGGATGCACACGCGTACAAACGAGTTTTCTAAAATTCAACAGTGATGGTATTTTCACTTGTCCCCGACTTACCATAGGTAAACCTTTTAGAGCAACAATGAACGACAACTGATCACGTGACATTGTCGTCAAGCGACGTCTAAGGTAAAGGTAAACAAGTGTCTTGATTGGTCCACGTAACGTTCGACTGCCGTCACGTAATGGCGACGACTGTTTAACGTAATGGCCGAACACGTCGTTACTATCTTTTCTTCGACGTATGTTTTACATATTCCACATTAAATTACCACGAAAACAGCACAGGGAGGGTAGAGAAATAAAGTTTAAAAATAAGAATAAAAATTTGATTTTTCAGCGTTCATCATGTGAAGAAACCAGTGGTCGTCGCTAAAATTCTACATGAAACGCTTCATGGAATTTTAGCTCCGCCCACTGGCTTCATCACACGATGAACGCTCAAAAAAATCAAACTTCATTTCTTAAATAACTTACCTTCAGCTTCACAGAAACCTAAAATGATGATACATGTACACTATGTGGTGGAAATACACGACGCTTAATCATGCGTGTAGTGCAGTGACTGGCGAATAAACTAAGGACTATTTACAACTAAAGACTACTGTTCCTAAACCAGTGACGTGACAGCCCACGAAAATATTAGCTCCTCAGCAAACACATGGCATAAAAGCAACATTACTGAAAAGTAGTAAGCCTATTCTGGTGGCGTGTGACCTTATTTGTTATATGAGTCAGTTAAGCACACTAACCCACATTTTATAACCAAACGTGAAGGTTGAAGCGCATTTCATTATGCTTTATGTTTATACGGTTTTATCACTCGTATGCCTATGGAGACTTTAGATCATGAACTATTTTGCCGGGCCGCGTGGCGTAGTCGGTAGGGCGCCTGACTTGTAAGCCAGAGGCCCTGGGTTCGATACCCGGTCTTGCACTTACTTTCATTTCCCCTTCCGCTGATTTAAGAAGGACAGTTGTCAGTTACTGGTGAAAGTAAGTATACTTAGTGCTGGTTAAAGCCTGCCCAGGAATAAGATGGTTAGGTTAACCGACCGTCCCGACATGACCATAGCTGTTTATCGTGGACGTAAAACAATAACACAACAACAAGATCATGAAATAACTTTATTGTGAGGTGTCGGTGCAAGCTTCTCACTCCGGTTTCGCCATTGTAGATGACGGTAATTAGCCAGCTTTCAACAAATAAAAATCCCTGAATTTCACATAAATATGTTTTGAAAATTGACTTATACCCCATTCACATGCGCAGACTTTAAATGGTACCATCGACCTTGACACTGACACTAGCTCCCTGAAACGCAAATGTTTCTAAGGTAGTCATATATGACTTTAATGGGAATACATATTAAAATTAGCCTTAAATGAGCTATGCAGAGCAATGACAATGTTTTTTTTTTTTTTTTTTTTTTTTTTTACAAGCAGCAACTATGATTGATAGTAACCTTGGCCCTTATACCCTGATACGTGAACACGTTCGAGGCTTGTCATACGCAATATTTGAGTTGAAACATATCACCATCGGTATGCAAATGAGGTCGCTAGAGCGATGCCAAAAGGTGAACATTCGAACATACACGACAAAACTTGTAACTTTTTCAGAACTTCTACATGTATGTGGGAGGAGACAAGTGAATCCGATTTGTTTTCTAATTCAGGACTTAAAAAGACTCTGGGGAATTAATTTCTGGATTATTCTGAAACCGCTGTTTTATTAAGTTATAATTTGCTCATAAGGGAAATTTTGCTGTCAAACAGGAGAAAAAAAAGAAAGACAGGAAAGAAACTTACAATCCAACATGAGTGTCCATATATAGGATAGGGAAATCTCACCCGAGGGGGCGGAATTTCTGGTTGAAATTCCGACCCCGGGGGTGAGATTTACCTACCCTACATGGACTGGCTCATGATGGATTATTTTTTGACCACTGTTAGCGCATTTAAACCTCAATTCGGATAAGGCTTCAGAACAGGAAAATTTTAGCTTTTTAACCAGTGATCTGAAGTAAATTTTGAGCATCCCAGCGTGTTTATCGGATCCTAGAATGGGTGTTAAGATGCCCAGGCTGGTCTGAGTCTATGCTTGGCGCATAACCACTTTGTTGGTTTTCTCGTTTTGGTCCTTTCAGCTACATTTTCCTATCGACAATGAGTTCAGTTAGTTGGGAGCCCCCTTTGAGGCTTCAAAAAGTCCAACAGGGTGTACTGACTTATCTGTAAGTGTAGCTGTAACCGATCTAAAAGAGGAGTTTTAAAAAATATGATAATAAAAATGATCTAAGTACATACATAGCAAACTCGTAACCCTTGAAGGAGAATCTTCTCCTAAATTATCCCAAGTAGAGGAATCATAACACAGTTTAATGAATGTCACTCTGTTACTCAATATTTCGACCCCTTTTGGGGTCTTTTTCAAGAGAAATGAGCCAGACTTCACCCTTACATCAACTCTGTTGTTTATTTCCACCATTAACAAAATGTTTTGTTAATGGTGGAAAGAAACAACAGAGTTGATGTAAGGGTGAAGTTTGGCTCATTTCTCTTGAAAAAGACCCCAAAAGGGGTCGAAATATTGAGTAACAGAGTGACATTCATTAAACTTGAAGGAGAATGTTGACAGTTAAAGCGGTCAGAGTATCAGTCTTATAACACCAAATCTCTTCACGTTTATATCATTGAAACAGGAATATAAAGGGCGATGTTTGCTTCCTATTTGTTAAAATAAACTTTCGGTCACGCAAATGATACAGACAGAATCGTAGTCATATACATATGACAACTTACCTTATTCTAGAAGAGGAGTTAAAGGACAAGAGCATAGTACTGCATTCCCCATTTTTTAGATTCCAGACCGTAACAACAAATTTGCAACACGAAATACTTGCCGCCCGTGGGCCGGAAGACCCACATAACCTTACCTTATCAGAGCAGCTGGCTCCGATTATGAAGATTCCAGCAAACCTTCCCACACCGCGATCCAGTAATAATCTAAGACGTCTGGGATATTGCTTTGAAATACGATCATCAGCCCAACGAAATTGTATTCCACCATAACAAACATTTCTTTCGGGCAAAAAAGAGATGCAGTATAAAGCTATTGCCAATGGGCACACAACGTTTAACCAACATTGAACCAACCTTGATTCAATGTCAAGACATTGAATCAATGTTGATTCAGTGTTGTGTGCCTGCTGGGATGTGATTTCGCCAGCAAAGTACTATATTTCAATCAAATTGTTTAGACACTGAGAATATATGTCCGATAAATTTGCGACGAGATATATGTAGAGACCTGACCATATTGTGCAGCAAACATCTCAGAAATTTCTTTACAGTATAACGGCGTGTTTCTAGGACGACATGTTGCAAGACACGAGTGACATGCAACCATTTATGTTATAATTAGACGATTAAATTATATTACATGCAACAAATTTTAGTCAAAAACCTTCGTTTATGGTGTGTCATTACGAGGATACATGCGGCATGCAACCATTTAAGTTATAATTAGATTATTAGGCATATTGCATGCAACAGAATTTAGTCATGAAACATGGGTTTATTGGGTGTTTACACGGAAGCTTAGGCTGCATGACACGTGATGCAATATGTCACCATACAAACAGCCCCAAAACGTATGTTCGTGGCACAAAATTTTTGTATGCAACATACATGTATCTAATCGTCTAAACATAGCCTACCTCCAACAAAACATGTGCCGCCGTGTAAAATCACCTTAACAGGTATTGCCGCTCTGTGTCAGCTTACAACCATCTTTCGTGGTTCTGTTATCCAAAACTGTTTTTGGGAAGCTCAGCAGAGGATGAGTTCGGTAAAACTTCACGGAATATCGATGCTAGTTTCAAGTTTGGCAAAGAAATCTGACGAACATATATAGCTTAGTACACTGATGGAACGTTCATCACCTTATACAACCCAACTTTCTACTGCTAATTTAGCGCAATTTGATTGGTCAAGAGCGTACAGAAAACGGCGTTTATACTTCGATAAATCCTCTGAACCGGGAACTACTTGGACTATTTTCTTTGCGGCAGTTTCTAAAACACTCGGTTTAGCTGACAATTTTAAGATAAATAAGATCGAGTTGGAATTATAAGAAATGAATTTCATTTTTGTGGATTTTATGGATGTGTAAACGCCGGCGAATCACTAACAAACTTAACTTTATTCAGTTTTTAACGTGCAACACATTATGAAATAAAGTCTAAAGTACAGTTGAACTCCCAAAGTGTTTACCTAATATTGGATACTCGAGCAGGAATGTAATTTATTTGTAATTATGCTAAGTATTTGTCAGAAGGCAAGAGGCGCACACTGATTTTGTTGAGAATTATCCTCAGATTCGATTATACAATACGTCATGAACATGCGTAAATTACATGTTTATTTAGAAACTGAACTACATGTACGTCATCTTTGCTTCTTAAAGCTCAAGAAATGGATCAGATAATAATAACGATAACAAAACTATTTCTTGATTTTTCCAGCACAGTGCCTTTATAAAACACGTCGTTTGTCTTACCGTTTGTCATGACTCGATGTCAAACAATTTGCAGGGGAGCCCCGGTAGCTCAGTAGATTAAGTTCTGGCCTGCTGAACTAGAGAGCGGTACCGGGTTCTAGTCCCACTGGAGGCGGAATTCTTGTAAACCGTAAACGGGGTTCCATTGCATACAGCCTTTCAGTTCCACCATCTCAACGTCCTGATATGATTAAGATCCTGTTGAAATGGACGAAAACGTAAAATTGCATGTCATCCATCAAACCATTTAGAAAGAATTGTTTGCTATAAAAAATTCTAACTAATATTTCATCTTTGTAAATGATTTTGTTATTACCAGATTATACATTAAAAAAAAAGAAAGAAAGAAAGCACGTTAATTATCCATAAGACAGGCATCGGTATTCATGCAGTGTTTTAAATGAACGATGTTTGGATTTAAACAATTCTTCGAAATGTTCTCAGCGAGCACTAATTATGAGAAAAGTTGAAGTTTTTGTTTTATTATTTTCCCGTCCAAACTTTATTGGACTCTCTCCTAGAAAAGTTCATAGATACATTTCGACGTTCATGTCATATTTTTGAAGTTGAAGCTTCAAATTCAGAATGCTGCATCTGTTTTTCCCCTTTCCATTGTGTCGTGTCACCTGAAATGACAAAACATACACTACAGTATATAGATGATAATATGTGTGTTTTATGGTACTCGCAGAGAGGTGCCGTAGTCGAGTGGTTAGAGACGCTCGATTATAGTGTAGAATGTCATAAGATCGAATCCCGGCTTGGGCCAAGTTGCGACTAGAAAACTCTCTCTGCCAACCAAGCAATAAATGGGTACCTTTTTTTTAATCAGGGAAGAAAAGGCAGCGAAAAGGGATGGATGGGATCCGCATTTCATATGCTGTTCCAAAGATACAGTGCCCTCACTGCGCCTACGGCCACTAGGCTAGAGAAAATGGTTACCTTTACCTGTGGTACTTTTAGTATTACTGGCTGTGGCAGTTCTGTAGCATTTTCAAATCTTTATCATTACATGTATAAGATCAGCTCTATATAATTTTCAACAACCTACAGTACTAATTATTTTTTCAATCTACCTTCTTATCTTTAAAAGGTCGATGGTATATAAGACCAATTTTTATTCCTCACCAGACGATAGTGGCGGGGTATCATGTTATATAATTCGTCGTCCGTATCGGTGCCGATCACAGTGTCGTTGCCGATACTCGCCTTTTCTAACTCGGTACTCGCTTTTGTTAACTCGATACTACTTTTTGTCAACTCGAAACTCACCCTTGTTAACTCGTTACTGGCTTTTTTCTGAATAGATACTCGCCTTTTCTGACTCGATACTTGTTTTGGTCAGAAAAGTAAACACAGGTGTATGCTGGACTCTTCAAAGAAAAAAAAAAAAAAAAAAAAAAAAAAAAAGAACGGAACGGAAGCCAAATCTTAAGTTCGACACCCAGCGGAAACAGCTAAGTAAAGGTGTAATAATCCTTATCAAAATTTCAGACAGCTGGCGACACCTCTTTGACGAACTTGTGAGGTTTCAAAACCTCCAGTGGACATCGAAGGCTTTGTTGTTGGTGGTGGTTTGTTGCTTTACATCCACGGTAAACAGCTATGGTTCTGTCGGGACAATCAGTTACCCTAACCACATTATTCCTGGGCAGGCTTAGACCTCCTAAGCGGTTAACCTGTACTAAGTGCACAAACTTACTGTCCTTCTTGAATCAGCGGAAGGAGAAACGAATGTAAATGGCCTTATCGGGTATCGGACCCGGGACCCCTGACTCCTGGGTCAGACGCGCTACCGACTGCGCTACACGGCCCGGTGACATGGAAGGCTGTCATGTTTTTCAGATTTTCTATTAAACCTTTTGTTTCTACAATTCTTGTAATGGCTGTCTGTTTTTTTTTTTTTTTTTTTTTTTTTTTTTTTTTTTGTATGTGTGTGTGTGTGTTTTTTTTGTGGTTGTTGTTGTTGCTTTTTTTTCTTAAGATTTACTATTATACCTTTCGTTTCTAAAATTCAGTTGATATGGCTGTCTTTATTCTGATTAACCATTATCCCTTTTGTTTATCATGTAAATTACCTCCTGCCATTCTCTTGAGTTCCGACTGTATAAAAATATAAATTTGGAGGCCAACAGCCCCAAATTACCAATGTATGGTACTAAATGCCGGGAGATGGATGCCTTAGCGGTCATTGTAAACCCATATCAGACTGCACCTGAAATAAGCAGTCTTATCAAGATCTTCATTGTTTGTCTTTTCCAACTATTAAAATCAGCTTAAGGTGTATGGGTATAGCTCCGTGTTTTTCTGCACTCTTTACAAAGAGAAACAGCTTCCATTACATCGTCTTTGCTTCCCCGAATGACGTAACTCTTCAAAAATGGAGTCTACTCCTAAAAGTAAGAGTTTAATTTGCAGGAGCAAATTATTCCTTTTAAGAGTTGAACCCTATTGAGAAGGGAGACAAAAACGAAAATGGAGAAGTCTCGATCCCTGAAAGTGTACCCACTCACCTTAATAAAAAACAAATAGATTTCCAACATAAAACTTTGTCTCGGGGCATAAGACTCATTTTCTGTGATATGCACTCTTAAATCTGGCAGATTCCAGTTGTTCTGATAATGCCCATGCTTTACAATACCCTAACAGATCAATTGTGTGTCAAGCTGACATGTCATATCTGGTATCTTATAGCTGATATTGTGATATCGCTTTTTGTAAATTTTCCCTTGTATCCTTACTAGCTTCTTTCGCAAAACTTATCAAAAGGCTGGTAGCATGTTAAAGACGTTATTGTTCACCTCCGCTTATTATGTTATCTAGATAAAACATTGCATAACTGTCCTTAATTTCAAATTATGATTGGTAAAGCATTGTTCTAAATATGAGAACATCTGTAAATATATAAGTACCACAAAGTAACAAAATGTAACAAATTCATGCAAAAACTGCCATATTCTATATAGCGAGTATATATCATTCAGTATCATATATTTTTGTATTTATTAATTAATTATTATTATTATTATTTTACAAATCTTGCAAGCATTTTTCTTACAACCGTCTTAAATTTGTGTTAAGCTATCAGACATCCTTTCCTCAACAGGATCATTTTAAATCGTGGGTCTAGGACACGTAGCCGTATGACCACTTTATGGGACTGAACCGCTTCTGTTGCGAATGTACTGCTCTGCAATTGTTTTTCTGTATATAAAATATCATTACAGCCATAGCACTTATTGCATTACTGATCTACTAGGAAAAGAATGACTGCTTCATAAAGTAGCTGACACCAAACAGTCTAGTGGGTGAGTCCTTTTGGTTGCTAAATACCTGTCATGTAGCCTCTGAAACCTGACCAGTCTACATGAACAGTGTATAATTATCTAAGTTTGTTCAAACTCAGTGCCCAAAATAATAGATCAGGGTCATAGAATCATGTCGAATCGCATTCTGAGCCAGCATGAAAATCATAATAACTGACAAAACTTTATTCAAAATAAAGGCCACCGGCCCATACATATAATAATTACAATAAAAAGAATACAAGCTGTGATGTCCTTAAAGGCCAAGATACACCAGGAGCAGGTTGTAGTTGGCTAATAGGTGTTAATAATGTAGCACAATAGGGATAAGTTCATTAATTGGGACCTAATGTGGCCAAATTAACAGACAATCTTGGTTGCAGGTATATGCATAAATTATCTCCATTTTAGACAAAGGAACAAGAACACATATGGACAGATAATCAGTTCCAGAGCTAACATCATAAGAACTTACTGATGAAGCCAATACAGTACTAATGGAATGTTCAAAGAACGAATGGAGACATGCATAGCCTTTTTTGACTACATAGCTAATTTTAAAAGTTTATTTATTGCCCTAAAATAAACAAGGTGTATGTACGATTTCCAAGACCTTAAAGTATGATTAAAATTTAATTCCTTTTTTTTCTAATTTTGAATGTTGAATTTTTTTAATCGAAACCATACTCAAAGCAGCTTAAGCCTAACTCAAACTAGATTGAACATCTACATCTCTGTAACTTTACTTTCTTTTTATGCAAAGTCTTGTGATTTTATCCTCCTTTTTTGCTATAGACCTGAAACTTTGATCAGTTTCACAGTTTCATTGTTTTAGGAATTTCCTTCTTCCTAGTGTGCAGCATATAACTGACAATTACCAGCCTGCATCATTCAGGCAGTTTAAGTCTACATACTGTAATTTTATTAACATGAAAAGCATCTTATTTTCCCAAAATGATTATAACGGCCACCCTTTTTAATCCTCCTGGTCCATGGTCAAGCAATTTGTAGTTCCTTACCCCAGAAAACTGAGGGGGCAACTTGTCACTTCCTTTTTCTATATACATTGTATTCTCATATTTTTTGGCTATTCATAATTTGTTCAGGTTATCCATAATTATCCAATATTCTTTTTGTGGTATCACAAAAAGTATTATGGCTAAACTAAATAATTTTTTAATATAAAAAAATCGAATTAAATTGATATCCATAAACCGATTTTTTCAATGTCTGAAATTCATTTTTTACTTTAGATACCCATACTTCTATTTTTCGGATATATAGTAACCATCTAAGTGCGGATAGTCATCATCCATAATTCGATTTTTGTATATCAATAATTCGATTCATGGGTATCTGATTTTGTAATTTCCATAAATCGGATTATTACAGATATCAAAAGCAGAATTATGGATATGTAAAAATGAAATTTTGGAAATCATGATGGCTATTGAATATCCATAATTCGAAAATTGGACATTAAAACTCGAATTATGGATATCCATTTATCAAATTATGGATATCCAAAAATCTTGAGAATATTAGATGTATAAAGAGATTAACGGACATCAAAAAATCAATTTTTGGATATCCAAAACTAGTAGTGAACATTCTATAAGATGCTGATTTGCTGTTTATAGATACCAATAATTTGTTTTCAGTATCCAGTTTTCAATATATGGATATCCAAACTTTACTTCTACACTGTCGGATCTAAGTATACTTATTTTGCCATGCAAATTTCTATGGGGTGCCATTTTACTTTTTATACCCTATTTATTGATGTCCATAATTCGATTTATGTATATCCATTTTTCGAAGTATTGATATCGATAACTATTTATGAATATCCATACCTATATACAGATATCCGTAATTGAAATTATGGATATCTATAATCTGAATTATATCAAATCATGGATATCCATCAATCATGTTGAATTATAGAAGTCCATAATTCGATTTACAGAGATCGATAATTCAAACTATAGATATCTTCAATTCGACATGATTTATGGATATCCGTAATTCGAAGTATAGATATCAATAGATAGAATTATGAATCCAATGTCCTGCGCTTTACAGTGACTCAGTCATATCAGGATTAATGAAAGGCTGTGCACAAGGGAACACTGTGTACAAATGAGAAGATTTTGGGTATCAAACCTAGGACCACTAGATCAGCAGACCAATGCTAAACCCACTGAGCTACTTGAACTGATGGTTTAGATACATGTATACTCTTGCATAATGTACTGAGCTTTAAAGGCCCTCTGCTCCTTCACTAGTCTGTATTCTGACTCCGTGTTACAGGTGCTTGTATGATTTTATTCCAAATTTTCATACTAAATATTGGGACAGACAGGCTGGAGCAAACAGTACAGACCTAGACCAGACTGCTCCTATTGTGGTCTACACTATCTGCAGCTTTTGAATGCAAAACTACAAAGATATGCAGGCTGATTAAAATCTGTAATGTTGTAACAGCTTGATTGTTTAAGAATCATAGTTTGAAACATTCCAAAAATTTCAGAATTATTCCATGGTAGCTCCTTCTTCTCTTTTTCCCCAGTTTTTCCAATTCAAACAAAGTAAAACCTCATTGAGAATGCATTATTAAAAATGCCAGAACATCATATTAGTTGTTTTAAAATCAGTAAATGCTAAACTATTCGACTGGCAATATACAAACAGGGAAGCATCTGATCAGTAAGTGTCACAACTAAAAAACAGAAGAAAAAAAACTTTCCGAAATAATATTTTCTTTCACAGTTCGGACATGTCCATTCTTTGCCAGTATGAGGAGGGTATAAACTACGTTGCATCCAACTGATCTGGGTCTTTACTGTTTGCAATTGTGACACTTAGCATTACATCTATTGGTCATACCGGTATCAGTTTAATATGTATACATAATACTTATCAGCAGCAACAGTGGTGATTATCTACTGAATAGTTAGTGGGTCCAGATACAGGTGTGAGATTCTACATGTGTAAGATGATAATGAATCCACCACCTTTGAACTGGAACCATGCTAAGACAGAGAGAGGGCTATTGCCATTATCAACTAAGTGCTAAAAAGTTTAACTACAAACTGCTCCTTTTGTATCTTGGCCTTTAAATAATACAGATACGTGCACAATAATTTCAAGTCAATTATACATATTCCAAGTTGTCGGATCTGAAATAGGGGACCCAGCCCCCAGCTGCGTCCCGTATTCCAGGTCCAGAAAAAAATCGTTTCTTTTTGGCAATTTTAGCCGGACATTTCTTATATAAAATTTTAGATATGTGAATTTCTACGATAAATCAGGTGACTAGAGAATACGGACAGGCTGACATACATATTATTGCTAATTGTGTTCATTATAGAGGGAATCATACTAATTTTGTAGCCCTTACTTCAAGTTTCCAGCGCATTAATTGTCAAGACATGCGCCAACAATGGGTATCCGGACGGACCCCGGCACCGGCACAGTCTGATCAGGGCATACCCTGTACAATCCACGAGTCCCAAGGAATCCATACTCTAATAAATGTTTAATACCCTGATCATCCCGCGCCGGTGCACTGGCCAGTCCAGGCACCCAGCGCAAGCGTTTCCTAGTCGACAAAATCACCTTTTTTAAATTCACTAGATATTCAACGAGAACAAAAAGAAAATAAGTGAGTAAAACAGTTTAGGTTTAAATCTACATGTAATCAGCAATAAATGTTTCCTAGTATGTGCGAAATTCCTCTAGTATTGAGTTCACTGGAATAACTTCTTCATCGACGATTTACTTTCAAGGACCGAAGATGTTATCAGTTATTATAGCCTGTTTGTCCGGAGGCTACTAACACTTCATCACTATATTTCTATATATAACTAGGATAATTAAGGTAGACGAATACTGAATAGAAATATTGGCGGGGCATTCAAACCATTATACCGTCTAAATAACCCAAAGAGCTATAAAACATTTGGGTAAGAAAAAACAATTTTCACCGTTTTGTTTTCCTAAAAAACAATATTTTGTATTTCTACATACTTTTTTTGCACATTTTCCATTAAAATTCATATCTCTAGCACATGAATATACTTTCATTTCAGCAAATCATATAATCTGTAATATAGGATATTTGAAACAAACTGATAACAAAAAATTGCAGTTTTCTTGTTAATAAGTATATTTTTACATTCTTTCAAAAAATGCCAGAAAATTGAATTTCATGAAAAACGTCATGAAAAATATCATCAGTCGATGGGGCATGCTTATGCATATTATTTTAGTAAAACTTACATCGTATGTTAAAGAATAAAACAACAAGAGGGCCATGAGGCCCTGAATCGCTCACCTGAACAATTGGCAAGGTGGCTTTTACTTATCATGTCTGAAATCGTCAAAATATGAGTTTTGGGTCAAAAGTCAAAGAATGACCATGACCACTTGTACTCATAAATCTTCATGTACTCATTAAGACAACCATATATACCATTTTTAGGCCAAAATCTTCAAAACTTTCCATGAAAACTTATGTTCTAACATTTTCCCATATTTGACCATGCCGCAAAAAAGGTCAAGGTAAACCCAAGGTCACCATTTGAACAGTCTTGGTGGTACTCTAGTACTCCATGCTATTTACCAAGTTTCAAGGCCATAGGTGTATAGGTTCTGGAGAAGAAAAATATTAAAGATTTATACCATAAGTGGTAATCGCGGCCAAGTTGGTCATGTGACCTGGACCGTTTGAACAAATTTTTCATTCAATCAACCCCTGGAGGCTCTATATGAAATGTGTTCACAATTGGCCCTTTGGCTTTTGAGGAAATGGTTGAAAATGTCAAAATATGAGCGATCTGGATCGAAGGTAAAAAAATGACCTTGACCTCTTGTACTCATAATTCTTCATGAACTCATTAAGACAACTGTATATACCAATTTCTTAGGCTAAAATCTTCAAAACTTTCCATGAAATCTATGTTCTATAATTTTCCCATATTTGACCTTGCTGTAAAAGGTCAAGGTCAATACAAGGTCATAATTTGAACAATCTTGATAGTACTCAAGTACCCAATGCTACATACAAAGTCTCAAGGCCATCGGTCAATTGGTTCTGGAGAAGGAGATTTATAAAGGTATTTACCATATATGGGCATGGCGGCTATGTTGGTCATGTGTCCAGGAGCGTTAGAAAATTTTTTATTTCCCTTAACCCCTCGAGGCTCTATATGAAATTTGGTTTCAATTGGCCCAGTGGTTTTAGAGCAGATTCTTTGAAATTGTCAAAATTTGAGATTTCTGGGTCAAAGGTCAAAGAATGACCTTGACCTCTTGTACTCACATATCTTCATGTACTCATTAAGATGATTGTATATACCAATTTTTAGGCCAAAATCTTCAAAACTTACCACGAAATCTCATGTGCTAGCATTTTCCGATATTTGACCTTGCCATAAAAAAGGGCAAGGTCAACCCAGGGTCATAATTTGAACAATCTTGATAGTACTTGAGTACCCAATGCTACATACCGAGTTTCAAGGCCATCGGTCTACTGGTTCTGGAGAAGAAGATTTTTAAAGGTTTTTACCATATATGGGCGTGGTGGCCATGTTGGTCATGTGACCTGGACCGTTTGAACAAATTTTCATTCCCTCAACCCCTGGAGGATCTATATGCAATTTAATTACAATTGGCCTAGTTGTTTTTGAGGAGATTGTTTGATATTGTCAAAATATGAGAGTTCTGGGTCAACGGTCAAAAAATGACCTTGACCTCTTGAACTCATAAATCTTCATGTAGTCATTAAGATGACTGTATGTACCAATTTTTAGGCCAAAATATTCAACAGTTTCCAAGATATCTTATGTTGCAGCATTTTGCCATATAAAAGCATAAGGAAGCAAATTTGACCTTACCGTAAAAAAGGTCAAGGTCAAGCCAAGGTCATAATTTGAACAATCTTGGTAGTACTCGTGTACCCGATGCTACATACCAAGTTTCAAGGCCATCGCCCTATTGGTTCTGGAGAAGAAGATTTTTTCAGGTTTTTACCATATATGGGCATGGCGGCCATGTTGGTCATGTGACCAAGACCGTTTGAACAACTTTTCGTTCCTAAGGTCCCAGGAGGCTACATATGAAATTTGGTTGCAATTGGCCAAGCGGTTTTAGAGGAGAAGTTGTTTGAAAGTGTGGACGGACGACGGACGACGTACGACGGACGACGGAGCCTTACCATCCTATAAGCTCCCCCGGAGCCGCTGGCTCAGGTGAGCTAAAAAAAACAAACATTTCACCGTTTCGTTTCCTAGAAAAACAATGTTTGAGTTCAAAATATCCCCAAAACAGACTGCCCAAATTCTGCACCTGCTGCAAGCACAGCCGGTCCTTGCCCTATTATTCATTTTCCTGTTATTCGGTTCTACCACAGAGTAATGTCGACAAAAATGCGCAGATGGAACGGAAACTGTGAAGATCTTGATCATTCTGGTTCCTAAGGAACAGTCTGATCTCTGTTTCCACTGTTTGTACAGACCTATGTGCCCGAAAACTTAGGATCTTTACGGTAGATATTGTAAGTGTATATTATAACTGTATATACTCCACAGTCAGTTGATTTGATGATGAACAATAACTCTGTTTGTTTTTTAAACAAGCAAAACAGAGTTCTTCCGGGATCGTCTACCTTAAATTTCGCCTACTTATTTTAAGAGCTTAAGAGTTGTTGCTTTTGACTCTGTGTTTATTGATCCGCGTTTTACCTTTAGGAAGGAGTTGGTTGTTTGTAAAATGTGCGAAGTTTTTAGCACGTGCTCAGCATCATGCTCTGATAAGACCTGTGTCCGCCATTGTGAACGCGAAGTTACTTCTTAGACGCCGCTCTAAGATGGTTCGTAACATGTGCCCTCCATGCGTCTGTCTTTTCGTTTGTTTGTTCATCTGTCCATACATTAACATTTTGTAGCTTTGTAGAGCATTATACATGTAACCACAGTATTCAGATCAGTAGCTTTGACGTTGACGTTGCCAATAGCACGGTAGCCATGGGGATAGTGAGGAAAAGAAGCCCACTATATTTTGGGTACAGCGTGTGCATATTTTCATTTTTTTAAAGTCATGTAAAATAAAGGATATAATGTTTATTTGAGTAAGTCAATGTAAAATTTAGGTTAGCAATAGAAATGGTTTAGAAATTTGATATTAAAAGAAATAGTCCTTCAATAAGCCCAGAAAATAAATGAGATAAGGAACAATTTATGTCGACTATTAGTCGATCATCGGTTGGTTTTGCAAAGTAAAATGCAATGATAGGGAACAAATATATTCTTTCAGACCCCATACTAAAGGGAAGGCATATTTTCATTAAACTGACAACAGTTCACGAAAAGCGACCATAATTTTTTGGATGATACCCATCCCCACTTCCTAGATGGCTGGAACGTCAAGGTCACATAATATACAATGTACTAAGAATTTTCTTCCAAATCCTGAGATAGATATAGTTCTTATTTGGCACAATGATAGATATTGATCCTAAATTTCACATTACCATGTCCATTTCCCTATTTGACATTATGATTTTCTTTTCCTTTTTGTGAATAAACATGCCTAATTGAAGTATGAAAATTAGAACAGGACCATTGGTCAAATATGTTCCATCGTCAAAAACTGAAAAAAGCTTATTTCTTTTGCCGTGCATTGTCTTTTGCTGCACCCTGCAGCAACCTTTTTACTTGTTTTCTAGCAGCTGTGCAGCAACCTGAGCGACTTGTAATATTTCAACTCTAGCAAATGTAGTTTGGAGATATAAAAATTACGTCTGTCATCCATGAAATATTGGATTCCTTGAAAGTGGACAGCAAGACTTACTTCTTTAGAATTTATTTTGAAGGCGGTCAGACTACTAAACCCTCGATGATGCAGGCTGTCGCGGAAGACCTTCCAGTGAAGCGGTGTACCCCTCTACTGCCCCGAGGCAGCTTGTTTGTCAAGGTGTTCGACCTGCGACAGCAGACCGCTGGTTCATGACACCTAAGGAAGGTGCGACTTAGTCTTTTGCGGTTCTGTCTATATACTGAATAAATCTGCAATGTTCTTCTTCCACATGAAATACAGACTCCGAACTTTACACGGGCACGGAAGTTCGTGAATGGCGGAAAGTTAGACGCTCATATCAAACTCCACAAGGTTTATAGGAGTTTGTTGAACGTTTGTTCATCTCCGGATGTCTCGTATTCAGTCTTGGTAACAATTTACTCCTCTTGTGACATGCGGGTGGTGAGTCTCTATAGGCTGGAATTCCTGAGATACAGGGGACTAAATATATCATTACTGTCTCGATATCAATTTTAAAGAAAAGCAGTGTCTCGGGGTCCGGTACCGGATCCCTAGCCTGCCAATCTCGGCGTCCGGTACCGGACCCGGAGCCTCGTCTGTTTAGAATGGCTCGGGGCCCGGTAGTATGTTAATCACTGTACATTAACGGTTGTTACTTAAAATAGTTAAAGCAATACAACTGCTCAAAATGACAAATTCCTTTCATTGTTTAAAATGACTGTTAAATTAATTTTTTGACCTTTTAGAAAGCTTAAACACTCTTAGGTAGATGGAAATATGCTTATTTAATGTGTAAACCGTGTTTAGTTACATAGACAATACACATGCCCCAGTGTGAATTGATTTTTTGTGGGGTCCACCAAAAATAAAACAGGCTAGCACTAAAGCCATTAGTATCATTCCTGCTTGTAAATGAGCCCTGAAGTGAACGGAATTCAGAGTTATAATGGCTTTACCTGTGTAGAAAAGTTTATACAAAGGTTTGGAGAAAATATGAAATTTGGGCAAAATTACTGCTTTAAACATATTTTATTCCTAATTTCACTTACATGCAATATACGTGGAACGGACGGGCGAACACACGGACGGCCAATGGGCAAACACAATACCTCTTCACTGTTAAACAATTAGACAGACAAATAAACAAATATATTAAAATATAAAATATGATAAATAAATAACTAAAATAAAAATAAGAACAATATATTATTATTTACAGTACCAACAATTTCTGTGATCCCGCTTTGTAATTCATTTCAGTTTTGGTCAGTTTTAGTATGGCCTTTGGTCATACCGTAATACCGCTTGTACAAATGGCGATATACGGAGAAAAGATCAAAATCTAATAGGAATTTAACGATTACTGTGTATTTCTTTCCATTTGAGAGACATATTACCCATATTGAGACATGTTGGACCCGGAGACAATCCTCGTATGAGCGCCTATGAGTCCGGTACCGGACTCCGAGACTCAGAGTCTGAAAGAAAATTTATAAATAA
Organism: Ctena decussata; assembly: GCA_963989385.1. Lineage (NCBI taxonomy): Eukaryota > Metazoa > Mollusca > Bivalvia > Lucinida > Lucinidae > Ctena > Ctena decussata. The sequence goes on along the minus strand of OZ022501.1, from coordinate 79,894,627 downwards.
CATAAACACATATTATCAGTCATTAACACGTATGTTTTGTCATTTCAGATCACACAACACAACGAAAGAAGAAAAAACAAACAAAAAAAACCCGCTGCATTCTAATTTAATGTGATTCAACTTAAAAAAAATATATATGTAATGGACTTTGGCATGCATAAATAGCGTATTCTAAGGACTCAGTCAAAAAATTTTGTAGAGAAATCTAGATACAAATATTTTGAATGCTGAAAAAAGAATTTATTTCATATGCACGTTTACAGTTTAAATCCCATTTCCGTTCACTGGAAACAAAACCTGACTACAGATGCATGTCTTATGTACATGTATGTCTTATGCATACATACTTATTCTTTATTATCTAACTGCATCATTAATCAGTTACAATGTACTCAGTATAATGAAGATGAAACATAAGTTTTCATTTTTTGCGAGCAACTTTTCGCATAGCATCTAAATCGAAGCAAAAAACTATAAAAATAATAAAAATAAATAAATAAGAATAAAATAATAACACTAAAATAAATCAAACACCTTTTTGATAAAAATATTTTGCTGAAACACTTAGAAACAGTTGTTTTCTGACAGTTATACTAATTGATTAAATGACAAAATTAGAATAAGTTAAGTGTACAAAGACGTTATTTTTTTTTTCAAATAAGATTCTTATACATTTTATTCGTCTGTATTTCGACATAGTTTAGTTCATGGTATTTTTTGGATAAAACTTCGATGACATTCACTGCGTATTTTTACTAAAAGTTTATCCAAATTTTGGATAAAACTTACAAGTGTGTTTTGGAACAGCGTATTTTAAGGCAGGGGTTTTGCTTTTCCCAGCTAGTTTGGTTTTATCCAAATTTTGGATAAAATTATTTCTGCGTATTCGTTGTACGGCATTTCCTGCTTATCCAAATTTTGGATAAAATTTTGGCCGTGTGTTTTCATATAGTGTGGGGCAAGACAGGATGTTTGTTTATCCCAGCTAGTTTGGTTTTATCCAAATTTTGGATAAAATTATTTCTGCGTATTCGCTGTACTGCATTTCCTGCTTATCCAAATTTTGGCTAAAAATTTTGGCCGTGTGTTTTCATATAGTGTGGGGCAAGACAGGATGTTTGCTCTTCCCAGCTAGTATGGTTTTATCCAAATTTTGGATAAAATAAAATTTAATGTATTTCAATCTGTGTATTCGCCGCATTGTATTGCCTGCACAGTCGCTTATCCAAATTTTTGATAAAAGTTTCGGCCATGTATTTTCATACAGTATAAGGCATAGGCAGGATGTTTTCTTATCCCAGGCTATTTGGTTAATCCAAATTTTGGATAAAAATGGATTAGATCTAATTCTAATTATTATTCGTCAGTTTACTATAGTACAGTATATTTCCTGCAGAGCCATTTATCCAAATTTTGAACCAACAAACGTCTTATCCAAAATCATAGAGCCAGTTTGAGCAAATGGATTTGCTCCAACGTAAATGGACACAGTTTCTGGTAGAGTTACCGCAAAACCTCTGTAAGTGGCTAAATCGAAATTTCGATTGGTCACTTTCAGGAGTTTCGTAACAACACTAGTTCTTTTGATTATAACGCAAAAATTGTGCACAAATACGTTGTACTACGGAGATAACAACAATTTCCTTTTACATGTGTCGGGCCGGGTAGCGCAATCGGTAGGGCACCTGACTCGTAAGTCAGAGGTCCTGGGTTCGAATCCCGGTCTGGCCACATACTTTCGTTTCTCCTTCCGCTGATTCAAGAAGGGCAGTTGTCAGTTACTGGCGAAAGTATGTGTGTTACGAAATGGATCTAATCGTCCACTATGTCGTCGAGATTATTTTAATCCTTTCAATCAGTAAGGCTACAGTTTTTAGAGTAACTGTGGTAATAAAACATTTACGGAAATTGTGGCTACGTTATGCATGGGTTGTTTGTGAATACCTCTCGTGGACAGCTTATTGCATGATTTTAAGGTGAATACCTGCACGAGTCTTTTGATTGTGGAAAGCGTGTTGCATGATTTTAATGTGAGACGCATAGTATTTATACGCCTATCTTTTAATGAAAAGTTAGACGTGGCTGTTTAATTCTTGATGGATGTTATATTGTTGTGTGCCCAGATTCTGTGTTAAGACCTAGAAGGGTAAGATTTTATTATATTTATTTAGAATAGTTTGGCTAAGAATGAAAAATGTGACTTCTGATTGATATGGTATGATTATATGTGTCGACTGATTTGATTTTGTTGGCAGTGATCAGGCTGCGCATGTATCGACCGATTTTGTTAGTAAGCATGCTGCGCATAATATTTGTATATTAGGAAGTTTTGTAAATTACGGAAATAGTTTATATCACTGATGTTGGTTGCAATGGTGTGCGTCTATTTGACGTCCAGTGACGTCAGTTGCATTCATGTTATTCATGTGACGTCAGTTGCATTCATGTTATTGCGACGTCAGCACTTTTTATATTAGTTTCACGTATACGTGGCCTATAGAAGTAGATTGATTTGTAATGGAACTAATTTATATACTCGTGACGTCAATTGACGCCATAGCATGCACCGCATTAAGGGTTTTTTCCATAAGTTATAATGGTAACATTTGGTCATCATGCGTTTGATTTGCCTTCATTAGACGGCGTCATATGGTATAACATCATTGATGTCATGATGTCAGATCAAACGTTATGATCCCAAATGTGTGAGAAACACTTATTCAGCTATTATATTCTATGGCAAATGGTATTAAGCTTTGTTTAATGAAATGAATTAATACATATGCGGGTTAGATTTTTGGTAAATCAACTTAATGTAAATAGGTCGTTGTTTAGATTCATTCATGTTTTATGTGGGATATGTCATGGTAATACCTGTTGACGTCAGTATACTTCTTGACAATGTTTGACGTCAGATCCTTCGACGCACATGCGTGGTAGGATCTACGTTTCTTCATTGGCGGAAGTGGTAAGCACACTTTTAGCTTTACATCGTGAGCGCGAGTCGTGTCTAGTGACACGGCTGGCGTGTGCACGTTATGCTCGGCATTCGCCGAGGGCGTTGTATTGTATTTCCAAGACAGGCCCAAGTCTTACGTATTGTTATTATGTAGTTACAATGTATTAAGTGTAAGTTCGTTATTTTTAGGCACATCAAGTCCGGCAGTCAGCTGTTAGGACTTAGAGCCACGTCTCACCTGGAGATTCGATAAACGTCTCCAGGTTAATACCAACCCGGGTAGAGGCAGTTACAACGCCGTTTGTGCAGGGTTCCCAAGCAGAGGCGGGAAGCACAAAATGTAGGCGGAAGTGGTTAGCACAGTTTTGCCAGATTCTGTGATAAGATCTAAAAGTCACATCAAGTGTGGGACAGTGTTCGTCCACTAAGGTGTATTAATATATATATAGACTGGTCCCTGGTACGATCCAGGGAGCGACCAGTATATAATCGTGCACGTATAATTATAAGTTGGTGTTCCTCATGATATATGGACTGGCCCATGACATGATCCAGGGAACGACGAATTGAAGTCTACCAACATAAGGCCTTGTTTTTTTGTATGAGCTCAAACTAACGTTTTTTGTCCTTTGTGTTTTCCTTTAGTTCATGGCGCTGAGCCGAGTACGGTGTTGACGTCAGACGGTAATC